>OY804560.1:19719785-22119785 GCA_963680865.1 Spergularia marina | reverse complement strand
CTGGTTTGTGTGTTGGGGAAGTTGTTTAAGGCCTTTAGGCACATGTTACATATGGGCTATAAAGTTATATGACCCTACAAAAATTTATATCCCATATAGGATTAGCTATGTTTCCGTTCATTATTGTTTTTGTTTGTTGTTGATAGTTATGGTTCTTTTTGTGATTTTGTATATTTTGGTTTGTTACCCTCAAACATTTTATTTAATAACACTTACCTATGTTTTTCCTGTCAATTTCATTATTAATTCTAAGGTCCTTGACCAGTAACGCAAAGTACAACAAGACGCATCATCTCAACCATCCATAATGGTAAAAAATCAATCTACACCGTCCATTATTTTTATTTAAATATATTTTATAAATTCTATTGTAAATAACCAAAAAAATAGAAAAAAATGGTTAATTGCATTTATTTAATCTTTTATGCTTATATATACATTGTACAAACTATATTTAATATAACTTGATAATTTTTTCCTTTTAGAAAAATTTATTAATTTAAAAGTGATTTACTATGGTATTTTGCGCTAC
Organism: Spergularia marina; assembly: GCA_963680865.1. Taxonomy (NCBI): domain Eukaryota; kingdom Viridiplantae; phylum Streptophyta; class Magnoliopsida; order Caryophyllales; family Caryophyllaceae; genus Spergularia; species Spergularia marina. Next base: position 22,119,253 of record OY804560.1, on the reverse strand, counting down.
TTGTCGAACACCCTAGAACTCCACTGACCTATGTCTAATAATACGGTTTCTGGTTCACTTTCGCAGGAGTGATGTAGATGGACGACTCAATCAAGGAGGAAGATAATGGTGATATCTAAATATTAGTATTCATGATCCTAACTTCTAATACTCGAGCTACCTTTTGACTTTTAATACTCGAGCTATCTTTTGTATCTCTTAATGATGATATTGCATCAATCTGAGTATGAGTATGATGATGATGATGATGATGATGATGATGATGTATCTATGTTTGATCTAATAGCTGTCATACGTGACTTTTGTTGAAGAAGTTTAATTGTTGAAGATGTTTGCTGTAAATGCTGAAACGCACATGATCCAAAGGCAATGCATTTTCAAAACACTCGATAATTCGTGGTAAAACTCTTGTGCGAGACGTAGTCTACTAACTCACAAAAAAAAGTCATTGGTATTAATTCGAGCTTGATTTGACGGAATTTAAGCATACTATTGTAATAGTCATGCATTTACGTATTCAAACTATAGCGTTCCAAAAATTCACTTCTATAATTATATAAAATATTATTATTACTAAAAATCGATGAAAATGGTGAGCATTTAGGTAGCATGCGCAAAGCCGAGAGACTTGCCTACATTGCCACGAGACTCCTGAGTCCGAACAGGCATGGCAAGGCAAAATTACAATTGCGGATAAGATTAAACTTGTTTCGGAAACACATAATCCCATGCTTCAAAATTACAATTGCGAATTTGTTTCGGAAACACATAATCCCATGCTTCTAGATTCAATACAAAAATCGTCTTTAAAATTAGAAGTATATATACAACTTTACAAGAGGAACACCTCATTTGTACACACAGAAGTACCTATGTTCTCATAGCCTATGAACTAAAACATCATTTGGGGTTCCAACACGTTTCGATACAGATTACATGACAGCTCCAACTGTTGCAAAAATTTCACACCAAATTGTCAAGCAAGTGACTCTTTTTGTCAAAGAAATTTGTCAAAATGACTCGAGTACTATATGCTTTAGAGGACACGAAATCAAGCTCAAAACCTCTTGTTGAAGATGTTTGTAGTAAAAGCACATGAACCGAAGGAAATGCAGGGGAAGAAATCGTGCATAACAGTTACCATATTCGAAACACCAGTTTCATTCAAGAGCTGATAATGTGTTTTCTACTTCCTCTTTATTCACACACTAGCTATGAAGTCATACAAGGAACCAAATACAACATTGAGCCACAATTTAGAACGCAGAATATTAACCTCGGTGAAATTAACCCCCCACACCCGCGTTTCACTGTCTAACATGCCAAAGTTTACAAAACCCCGCATGCGGGGAGCATAAACCATTACCCAATAAGATCTTTTAATAAGTGATCTATTGTGGTTTTTCTTTTGACCTAAAGGACTTATCACGCATGAAAAAAGCTTTCTTTTCGATAATCGACAGGCTTGCTTGACAATTTGGCATAAAATTTTAAAGGAGCCAGACTTTTAGAAAAAAAGAAAAGGAAGGCTTTGATAGAACACTCACCTTGGTATCCAACTGTCCACATTTGCACCAACCTTCATTGTCAAATCATCATTGTTCGGTTGTTTCAAGATTCACATGTTAGGAACTCCTTTGCCAACATGAGATGCATCTTTACTCCATATACAGATCTCCAACTTAAGGCGGCAACTTGCATGGTAAAAGTAACCAGGTACCAGAAAATAATCCGCAGAAGGACGTTCACTTAGCTGTCCACTAGTGCAACGCGTTGAAGACTGAAATTTTAGAGTGCTGCAACCTCTACGTAGTACAATGTCATACTTAAGCCCTTCCTTTGATAAACTTGAATTGATGCAGCTCACTGCTACCGAGTTTCCATGGCTCAATATAAACAGGATGTCGTCTTTCTCTTCCTGAAGAACAAGAAGGTTTTCATCCATACTCAAAGAAGTAGAGAAGACTGAATTGTAGCGAAAACGAACCACCTGACTTGAATGATTTCTACATATATGGAGTGAAAGCTTCCTAGGTGAGGCCCTGAACAGGCAGTTGGTAAATGGACATAAACACGGAGCAAAACTGCACTTCTCTTCATGCTCATGTTTCTTACAGTAACTAACAATTTCATTGCAACCATCTTTGACATAACAGCATGATACTTTGACTGACTCGACGACCTTCTCAATAGCCCGACAGCGATTGTTGCCAATTTTCCCACAGCATGAGGGACATTTGTTACTGAGATTGTTGCAGCAGGACGAGCATGCTATATGCCCATTGTCACACTATATAAGTCATCAAGAGCAAACAAGGTTCAGAAATGTTGAACAAGTACAGTACAAAGAGCCAAAAAATAGGAGCCGCATAACTGCTGCTTATGGGGCTTAATCTTTCACATCATGTCACTGCTTATATACTTTGACACATACTAAACGATGACACACAAACAAGAATTAAAAATTGGCAAATTTAAAAAACAATCAGTATTTGGTGTGCAGGCTCTTTTTAAAGAGTAACCTGATTCCGTCGCAAGTAAAGCAAACATATAATTGAATTACTAGTTAAGAAGTTTAAAGAAGACCACAAGCTTCCCTGGAACAATAAACTTAACTAGGCCCAATCAGCTACCATTCATCCCCCATAAATTCGCTACTGAGGTGCTGTTAAAATTGGGACTCGGGGGACATCAATCAATATACTAAGAGTTCAAATTCAACTCTTCCAAGAAGCGGTAATTCAATTCCATCAGTGCCATCGCGCATCTGTTCTAACTCTTCAACTTGGTTTGCATATCCAAGCTGGAGAGGAGATCCAGGAGACAACTCTGAATATTGTCTCGATTATAGCTCCAAATGTCACCCAAGGCTTTCATTTTTCAGTTCAAGCTAATTAACCAAATCGCAAGTGTCTCAAACATGTAGGTTTTAAGAAATAAAATAATAAGAACACCAACAGCCACCTATTAGAGCCAAAAACCTATGGTAGGCCCCAACATCAGGTAACACGCAAGATTCGCTCAACTGGTGATGTGTCCTGAAATGGCTTAACTAAAGGAAACAGCCTCATATCTAACAAGGGTGCTCCAAGACTGTCCATGGTAAAGTTTTGAGAACATTTGGCTACTTTCAAAGGTTGGTCAAATTGGTCTAAAACCGAACTATATAATCCATGGTTTTTTACCCAAAATGACCCCGAAAAAAAACAGCTCAAATTCCTTAAGAAGCACCTACAGGTATATTATGGGTTTTCGCGATATTAAAGCCAAAACCTATGGTAGATTCCCAGACTCGCCAAAAACTGCACGGTAGCCTCAACGGGAGATGTGTGTCAAAATGGCTTAAAGGGCCTCAACCAGCCCTCATATCCAACAAGGGTACTCCAAATGCTACCCATGGTAAAGTTTTAGAAGATTTGGCAACATTGAAACACATGGTCAAAATTGGCTAATACCGAAGTATATATACCACAGCATTTTTACCTCAAAATGGCCCAAAACAAAAACGGCTCAATTTTTCGTAGAAGCACCTACAGATAATATAATGGGTTTTAGCAAAATATTAGAGGCAAAATCCTAGTAGGTCCCGAGAATGGCAAAAACTGCACTCTAGCCTCAAAGGGTGAGATGTGCGAAAGGGCTAAAAAAAGCTTTCCACTGAGGAAACAAGCCTAGTATACAACAAGGGTACCTCAAGGCTATTCCTCGTAAATTTTTCAGAACATTTAGATGTTTTCAAAAATGTGGCTAAAATTAGCCAAATCAAAGTATATTATCCATGATTTTGGGCTAAAATGGCCCTGGAACAGGAGCTGCTCGATTTTTTGGTAGAAGCACCTAGAGGTCATATAATGCATATTTGCAAAATATTGGAACCAAAAATCTATGGCAAAACCCAAAAATCGGCAAGACGAGCGTTAACCTCAATATGTAACATGTGCCTAAAGGCCTTAAAGAACTTCCCCAACACACAAACCAGCCCCCATATCCAATAAGGGTTCTCCAAGGTTGTTCATGGTAAAGTTTTGATAACATTGTCCTACTTTCAAAAAAGTGGCCAAAATAGCCCCAAACCCAAGTATAATCCACGGTTATGGCTACAAATGGCTTCGGAACAAAAACTCATCAATTTTTTGTGGAAAGCCGCCACAGGTATTATTATGGGTTTCAGCGACATATTTGAGCCAAAAGCCTATGGTAGGTTCAAAAATCGCGTGACTAAGGGGCATAAAGAACTTCCATAAAATCAAAATCGGCGCATATAGCCATGAAGTGCACTTCAACGCTTCCAGGGTAAAGTTTTGATAATGTTTCACTCCTTTCAAAAACAATTGGTCAATATCAGCAAAAACCGAAGTGCATAGTCCATGGTTTTTCGTCCAAAATGGCCCCAGAAGTAAAACAGCACAATTCTTCGTGGAAACCCCTAAGGGGTCCTGTTATGGGTTTTAGCTAAATACTAGAGCCAAAAATTCATGTTAGGTTCCCAGGGAAGCGTCTACCAAAAAGGTTAAGAAGGAACTTCCTAACACAGGTTGCATCCCTCAAATCCAACAAGTGTACCCCAAGGCTGTCCATGGTAAAGTTTTAAGAACACTTTGCTCCTTTAAAAAATGTGGCCAAAACCGGAAATACAAAAATTTGGTCCAAATGGCCACAGAAAAGTTACAGTAGATTGCCAAAATAGGCAGAATTTGCACACTGGCCTTGAGGAATGACATGCGGCAAAAGGAATTAGAGAAATTTCCTAATAGAGGAACCAGCCCTCATATACAATACAACAAGGGCAATCTAAGGCTGTCCATAGTAAGTTGAGAACATTTGGTTACTTTAAAAAGGTGGTCAAAATATCAAAGACAGGAATAGTCAACGGTTCAAAGCAAATGGAGATATACTGCCATTTGACATAAATCAATACGCAGATGAAATAACAGTAAAAAAATTTAAGATATACTCCAAGCTGCCCCTGGAACAATAAACTTAATTCGGCCCTATCAGCCACCCACCCCTCCCCAAGAGATCCGGGAGACGCTACCAAAAATGGGACCTTGACGGACATCACTTTGAATATAAAGATTTCAACTTCAACTCCTCAAGCAGTGGTAATTCAAGCCAACCTGCCTTAAATCATGCACATCGGTTGTCAAAACTCTTGAAGTTCGTTTTGATACCCAATTTGGAGAGAAAGAGAGGAGACAAAGTCTGGTAATGGCAAGTATTTTCTCCATTATAATTCCAATGGTCAAGCGGCACCCAAGTTGTTCTTTTTTCGCTTCAGGCTAATTGTCAACTTCCAGTACATCGCAAAAGAGGTTTCTTGATGAAGGAAGTATAGAAAACGCAAAACTAAGTGTTTTTTGCACTTCTCCTACTTGGCCAGTGGTATCCCTAGGAGACTTCACAGGACATGAGGTAGTTCACTTCAGGGTTGTTTACGACTTTAAGTTAGGAATGAAAATCTTTTTGAATACCCAATCTGGTAGTGATTCCGGATATTGTCCCAAATATGGTTGCAAAGGTCAAGAGGTACACAAACACCATGTCATTCTTTCCCATGTTCTGGTTAATAGTTTTACTAAGTGATGATCAAGTATCACGATGTGTTGTATTGTTCCGAGCGAGCCTAAAATCTATCTAAGTACGAATCCTAAAACCTATTTATGATGCCGTTCCTCGGAGACTTCATGCCTTCATAAAACTTGAGGAAACTTCTCCTCAATTTTGTCAAAAGTTAAACATACTTTTCAAGTCAATTGCAACATGCAACAAAAAATTGATGCACAAATCCACCAAACTCATCCTTTTCCAAGTACTAACCTCACAAACTAGAACTTTATAACTACTATCACAAAATCTCAATAGACATGCCATCTTGCTAACTGAGAACCCCTTCAACTTCTCTATACAAAATTCTTCAAATATTGGGATTTGGGCATTTTGCCAAAAAAAACAAAATTGTCTTTCTTTCTAAACTTCTCTAACAATCCTCAATCCGATTTCGCTTCGACAATATACCAACCAAAATTCACCTCATAAGAACCAGACAAAAACGAAGATGGCAAGTTCAACAAAGCTTCAACTTTAAGCATACAAAAAATGTCAAAAAAATTGAACCAAAGCAACAAACTTTACCAAACAAACACAACAAATCAAGTCAAGCAAACACAAAAACACAGAAAAGATTGAAACTTGAAACTTGAAGCAAAAGGGTTAGAAAAAAAAAGGACCTGAAAGACAGGAATAGTCAAGGGTTCAAAGCAAATGGAGCAATCAAGAACATCCGGGTCGGATAAGATGACAGAAACGGGTCCTCCTCCTCCTCCTGAATTGTTGGTTCTAGCCGTTGATTCAATCTCACCTCCTGATTTCTCTACTTCTTCATGATCATCATCATCATCATCATGATTGATGGGTTGATGATGATGAACGGCTGATGCAGAAGAAGAAGGAGGGATTGGTGGGTCGTATGTTCTTCTTCTTTTGGGGCTGCGCACATAGAATTCCTCCTCTTCATCTTCTTCTTCCTCATCTTCATCCCTCCAAACTGAGAATTTCGCCATTTTTTCTTCTTCTTTCTCTCTCCTCCTATGTGTCAATCTCACTCCACCCTTCAACTGCTCTTTCTTGTTTTTGGTCTGTGACGTGATGTGGCACGTTTTACCTTATCGTCATGGTGAAGATACATCAAATAATTAAACGCATACTAGCATTTTGTACATTTTCAATTGAAGAAATCTAATTTGATGTCGAGAGCACTAGCAATGGTCGTTCTTCTGTCTAAAAATGTTCGATAAGAAATCAAAATCTCAATTTATTTACGGATGGAACGTTAGTTTATCCGTCGAATTAATTTGATTTCTTAAAAATAATTAGTTTTGATTGAATGTAAGCGCATTTGCAACGAATATGTAAAAGACACACGTCACACAACCGCACAAACTCATCCATTAAAAGTACTAGTCAAGTAGATAGCAATTCAACTTAACCAAGACATAACGATACAAGCATACTTTTCAGTTTTCACCTATGGTACCCTGTGACCTCTGTGGGTTAAAGTGTGAGATATTACTCGATCGTAGTTTACCGAACTCAAATAAACTAAAAAAGACATCAACTTTGATGTTCAAAGTACTCGAAAGTTGCTCATTCTTTCTACTTTGGTGACACGAGTAATGTAGCAATACTATTAGATACTTTAAAGACTCTTGTATAAACTTTCACCAAAATTCGAACTATGGAGTACTTCGACCATGGCTTGGCTTATGTAGATGAATGTTTCGACTTTAATCTTTCGTTAGCCGAATAAATAAAAATCATTTGCTAATTTTCGTCATTTTAAACGTAGATAGATCGACCATCTCAATATCGGATGTTTTGTCAAAAATTAATCTTGTATCACACAGGTTACTTTTCTCGCTTCCCAAGCCCCCAATCCAGAAAACTTCTCCTTGAGAAATCAGTGTCATCCCCGCCAACACTCAACAAGAGAGAGAGAGACGAGAGGAAAGAAATGGAGATGAGTAGCTTAACCTTGACGACACCACCATCATCATCTTCAACCCCAGTAAGCTTCTTCAACAAGAACCATGAATTCATACACTTGAGACCCTCAATATCCGCAATAAAACCTTTGAATCCATGGAGTATTTCAAGCATAAGACAACCCAGAAAGCTTCTCATTCAAGCCAAGGCAATAAAAGGCCAAACTTTGTCTTCAAATTGGGAAATTGCAGGGACAACTACTGCTGCACCTTGGTTGCCCAGATTTGAAGAACTTGATACCACCAACATGCTTCTTCGTCAGAGAATCATCTTCCTCGGCTCTCAAGTTAGCTTCTTTCCCTTGTTTTCATCAACAGCTTCTATATTACGTTGTTGTTGTTGGAAGAATGAGGTTTTTCGGGTTGTTTTATTGATGATTTTTAGGGATTTTATGTGGGTAATTTAGTTGATTGAATTGAACTTATGGGGTGAGAATTGAATGCGTATAATTGAATTTTTTGCATTTTTTTTTTTGTTGGAATTGCATATCAAACTTTTCTAGCACTACTTTGTTAGGTTGGGTAGTGTGTGAAAGTGTAAGTGAATTAGGTTTTGGATGTGATTTAGCTGATATAATCCGAGGCTTTTGATTGGTGGTGAAAAAAGAAGTTTGCTTCTTGTTGAAGCTAAATTCTTAATGTTGGGATGAATTATAGGACAACTGTGAGCTAAATGGTCTGGTAACTCGGCTCTCAACTAGTGGGTGGAGAATTGAGTGCTTATAATTTGGAAATTTTTGCATCTTTTTTTCCAAGAAATTGCATATCAAACTTGTAGCACTACTTTGTTACTTTTGATAGGTTGTTAATTGTGTGAAAGTGCAAGTGAATTAGGCTTTTGGGTGTGATTTAATTGATAAAATCCGAGACTTTTGATTGGTGATGAAAAAACAATTTAGCTTTTTTAGGCATTTGCTTCTTGTTGAAGCTAAATTCTTCATCTTGAGATGAATTGTAGTACAGCTGTGAACTTAATGGTTTGTTAACTCGGCGATGCTTGATTGGTGTTGCGAAGTGTGAAGGTAGAACGATTTGGACGGATCTTTATATGGCTTCATGAACTAATAGTAGGAAAAGAGGGTTAAAGAGTGGTTAAGGTTTTGATTTGCTCACTTGCCTTGATGGTGTGCAGATTGATGATACCACTGCAGATTTTGTCATAAGCCAGCTCTTACTGTTGGATGCAGAAGATTCGAAGAAAGATATTAAGTTGTTTATCAACTCTCCTGGTGGATCAGTCACTGCAGGTACTACCACAACTCGATTGCCATTCTGCATACTTGAATGCTATATGTTGCATAATGGTTATGGCTTGGAGAATATTTGATATAGGTCGACAATTGTGAGTGACGATTTCTTATTGTGGGTTCCTCATGTATGGGGAATGGATGAGCTACAAGCTCTTTTGCTCTCTTTTTTTTTTTTTTTTTTGCCTCACCTTTCTCTGAAGATATGTAAGCTCTTTTGTACCAATTGAACAATGACTAGGCCCTCTTATAACTCTTTACTGTTGCATCTTTCCTTCAGAGAAGAACCCCATTCACATTCTGTCTAGGGAATAGTGGTGCTGCTATCTTAGTGACTTCTCTTCTCTTTCCTTCTTAAATTGCCATCTCCAAAAGCTCCTCGTCCATGCTGAGGTCTTTTGAAATCGATTGGGTCATTCTACGCTACCTATTTTCAATTAAGCAAAAAGGATAGAAACTAGATCAAAAGGGGGAAATGGTGCTCTTTTTTATGATGATGAGCTTGCTTTAGTTAATTTGTCCCATTGCCTATGCTCATCCCATTTTTTCACTTGTAGGTATGGGAATTTATGATGCGATGAAGCAATGTAAGGCAGATGTATCTACTATTTGTATGGGATTAGCTGCATCTATGGGTGCATTTCTTCTTGCTTCTGGCTCTAAAGGGAAGCGTTATTGTATGCCGAATTCAAGAGTGATGATCCATCAACCACTTGGAACAGCTGGTGGCAAGGTAAGCTCTGAGCTTCCACTTGGCTTTACCTTTAATTATCTGGTACCAATTTACTCTATCTTCTAGATAGATAGTGAGCTTCATTTACGTTTTCCCTCTGTTGAACAACTTGAATCCGATGGAAAAAGACCACTTAGAATCTTGAAAGGGCGTGAATTTCCTTCAGATATTAACAGGCTGCTTGAAGAATCAAAAAGTTGCACCGAATTCCTAACTAAGATGGATTTGAATAGGTGTCACTAGTTTGTTTCGAACTTGAGCCCTCTTTTATGGAATGAAGAAAACCTAAATTCGTAACAAAGTGTAACCAAAGTCATGGGGTGGGGTGTGGGGGTTACAAAAGGAGGAATCATATGTCATCCTGAATTCTTCAAGTACTTTTCTCCTAAACTAGTCTGCAATAGAGTTAGACTTGCTTACCGGAAAACTGAGATTTCAAGTCTGAGAGCTGATTTCCACATGACCATATGGTCAAATATGTTCCTACTCAATGTTAGGCGGCATCATGGTGATCTGCTCTGGTGATGGGTTGTCTTGGATCAAGTTCCGACTCATGTATCAATTCACATAGAAATTCAGTTGTAGCAGCACTACAGGCCTTAGCGTTCATCCCTGCACCACATTTCCAACTGCCAACAGCCGACTTAAGGGCCAGGAGGGGTAGTGGGCTACCCATATGATGACTGTGGGGTTTGGTGCCTAGGAGAGGCATGTTAGGATACCCAGATGCTGGATGTTCTGGAGAGTGCAAAAAGAATTGAAATTTAGTTTCAGTTCCTTGTTATTGAACAGTCCAGATACAGACTGATTAGAGAGTATTTGGGTGATGATTATAGGGAAAGATAAATGCAGAGTAACAGGATGAACTAGTCAGTTGCACATCACAACTTTACTAGGGGGAAGAAAGGCTGGACTGGGTGGCGTTGAATCTCTGATAGACATTTAGGACCTTTTTTGGAGGACTGCTGATTCCTTAGTTTACTTTACACCAGGTCAAAGGCTTTGTGTCAGAGGTGTGAAATTATCCTAAATCAACCATGTTTGTTATGATGATTAAAAAATGAAGATTGTTGGATCAAGAGCAGCCATTGAATCATTGATATTCCCATTTGAAAGGTTGTTGCTACAAGTTGTGATGTAAGCCATCTAATATAGATGTCCACAATAAAAAAAAATGATAGGCCGTTGGTGACATTTTGGGGTCTGAGGTCACATCGATTACCAGTGATTGACCCAAGGAAATTGACCTGAGATCCTGGTTCAGAGCTCATTCTGCATTAGCTCTTGATTTCATCATGTGAGCGGTGTGCAGAAGCCCTTAGCTTAAAACACGCAGTCATGAATCGCTGGGTGAACTCTATAAGTTGAACATGACAAAACCTCAATGTTTGCTTAACAGTGAAAATGTTTAGAATCAGATTTCAGAAATATGAAATGCCTTTGGGTTGTCCTGGTGGTGAATTATGTCACGAGTCTTTACAGGTTTCCTTTTGCTTGAGAATTTAATCTGGTCTTTTGTGTGACTATATTGTCTCAGGTTAATAATGTTTACATTTTGCTACATCTTCTCTGCATTTATGGTTGTAAGGATTTTTATATTGGGAAGAAGGCTTTCATATGGTTGACTTCGGTCACTTCTGTCAATCCTAGGAGGGGTGGATGGGAAAACATATGGTTACTGTTGGTATATGATGAGTAGAAGATCAGAAGGATCTCGCTTTCTATTGCAGTAAAATCATCAATTTACGTTGTGTTCTCACTGTGTTGAAGGAATGAAGGGTGTCTAATAAGCAAAAGCACCCATGATCCTTGTCATATGGACTGTTTGATTCCACAAATGTTGGCGGGGATATGCATAAGCGTATTGAGCACATAACCTGATCACCATCTGTGCTCATAATTTCAGGCAACGGATATGAGCATACGCATTAGGGAGATGGCATATCACAAAGTCAAGCTGAACAAGATTTTGTCAAGAGTCACTGGGAAGCCTGAACAACAGGTTGGTGGTCACATATCTTGTTACATTTACTTCTCTCTCATTCTTACACAACTGAAACCTAAAAACTGGCTTTGCTTTTTTACAGATTGAATTAGACACTGACCGCGATAACTTCATGAATCCTTGGGAGGCAAAAGCATATGGACTAGTAGACGCTGTCATTGATGATGGTAAGCCAGGTTTGATTGCACCCATCGGAGATACAGCTCCACCTCCAAAGACCAAGGTGTGGGATCAATGGAAAATCGAGGGAAGTCGTAAAGCCAAGAAGAACCTTCCTTCCGAGCACAAGATGTTACAAAACCAGAGGAATGACCAAGAGAAAGACGCTTCGACTTCAGTATAGCTGTAAAACCAAATCTTTATCATCTAGCTTTAGCTGCATGCTGTTGTTCTCAGCTCTGTTTCTTTTCATGTAGAACTAATACCCAAATGTATCACAACTGTACACAGCATTTCTACAGCAATGGATATCCCATTTTTACGTTGGTAAACCTCTATTGCTTCTCGAAATTGTTCTATAACTGACCGTGATCTCGTTACGCTCCCACAAGGTCCGAGAAATGCGTAAAACCGAACTTTATTAAGATAAAGTTTTCGCCTTTTCGGTGTAATTGTTGCACACCAAGTCTATATAAAACGGCAGGTATCATTTGACAGACGTGTTAACAAAACATTACCGAGAGAAAGTTTTCGGCTTTTCAGTGTAATTGTAGGACACAAGTTTGTATGAAACTATGAGTTGACAAGATAAAGTTTTCGCCTTTTCGGTGTAATAGTTGCATACAAGCCTTGTATCGGGTCAACGTGTCATAAAAACGATGCGTTTCAAGGATCAAATATAAACCCATCATTCTCAAGCTCTACCCAGAATTTTTTTTGGCGCAAACCCAGAATGCAGTTAATCTCATTTTCTCTCTCCTCAAATGTATACCCAACAAGTTCAATTCCGTTGAAATTTACGCGGGTAACAACCAATTCTCTGAAATTACCCGCAAATTTTCTGGGGAAGAATAAACTGCATAAAATCGAATTCAAATGTTGTTCAGAAAACTCAGCTTCTAGCAGAAGCTACAGAACATGCAAGAATTGCAAGACCCAGTTTGATCCTGCTCTTAATCACCCTCTTGCTTGTCGATTTCACAGTGCCCATTTTGGAGGTACTTTTTTTACTTCACTTATTATCAATTTAATTATCTTTTTTTTTTTTTTTTACCATGTGATAGTAATTATTGGGTTGATTTCTTTTGCAAATTTTAATGTGAAGAATTGGTGTTGTAACTTGTAAGCTTGACTGTATACATGTGATTCTAGCCTTTTTGAAATATGTTATTATCTTATTGATTTCTTTATGTGACTAGCTGTATGAGAAAGTTCCGTGCTTTTGGGTTGTTAACGTTTGGTTTCGATATATGTGAGAGGAATTCAAACAAAATTAACAATTCGAGGGAACGGAGGAAGTATTTGATTATTGCCGATTGTTGGAATGGGCAACTGAGTACTTCTGATACTCTCCCTTTGCTTTGGGAAAGATTGATCACTATTTTCGAGTTTCGTTTAGAGCTCAATTTTACATAATTGTTGTTCTCCTAGTCCAATATGATTATTTTACTTAGGAAGTATAAAATGTGATCATATATATTAGGATGAAATTAAAATGGAAATGTGATCAAATGGATGGAGGAGGTATTATTAGAGTGGCATGAGTGGTATAGACCTTAAACATTGACATCATTGCCCGAATACCTCAAACTCCACGCCCCGTCTACATGCAAGGCAGACGGGGAAGGTTGGGAAAGGGAGTGGGTCTGATGTATGGAACTTATGTACTGGAAACACAAGAGGTGGTTTCCGAATGACCTAAAATGGACTTGTCGATAATTGCAGTGTAAGAGGCGTAGTGAGTTTAGTGAGCCATTATAAAAGACCTCCCTTTGAAAAAGGGTCTATAAAGACTGTGATTTGAGCCGCTAGGTGCTGTAGCCAAGGCTCAGATTGATTAGCCATTCTGTGGTCACAGTTATAAGAAAGCAAAAAACTTCAATGTTCTCCTTCTAATGTATCTTTAAACACCTTTGTTTGATTCTTAGAGGGGCGGGGAGGGAACTGGATAGCGACACATGATATATGGCACAGAACATTCTGCTGCTTGCCAAAAAAAAGGGAAAAAAAGAGACGGTCTGTTGGCAGATTATATTGAATCTGTGTAGTGTTAGGACACTGTATATGTTGCTCTTCGGCAGTGTAATTTATTGGTCTGAACTTTGTCCACCATACGTATTGTTCTTTTCTTTGGGAGGGGGTTCTAGGCTGAGGGCAGACTTGGACTGGGTCGCACCAGCAATCTGGGTGCATATCTTCTGTTCGTTATCGGACCATTACAGATCTATCATTGAGGATGTTTGCTTACAACCTTATTTGCTATAACTTGAGTGTGATCTGAGATCTGTAAGTAGCCAAGTAGCCTAACAAAAGAACAAATCTCTTATCCTTTCCATAAGGCAAAAATATGGATCTGCATTGTAACATGAGAAGTGTCAGTAAAAGACTAAAAGCCCTCAATGATAAGTGTGAAGTATGGAATGACAAGAATGCAACCATGGACTTTCATTTTCAACTTTTCTGAAGTATATGATTTTCTCTGTTTTGCTATTCCTTCCTGAAGCACTTTGTGAACGATTGCATTTGTGGGCATGTTACGATATCACTTTTTCTCCGCTACTCTTCTCTATAATCTATGAAGTTATCAGACTTCTGTCAATATTAATCTTTGGCATGCTGGCTTTTGGGTTATATTGATCTTTTATGATCAGAGTATCAGACTTGTAGGAGTGCCAATCTATTCAGTGAGTCTGGCTTTAGTAGAGTAGGAAGGGATTGATTATGCTTGAGACAAGGTGCCGCTTATTACGCAAATGATGGAAATAGTACCTTATTTTCAAACTCATTTTAAGCTAGTCTTCGCAAATGTCCCTCAAGAGTCAAGCCTCAGTGATCCTAACTTTTATGACCGTTTACTATACTTTTTACATAGTAGAAGTGTGGAAGTACTCTACAAACAACTAGTAATATCTTTCAACATGGTCCTTGTTTTTGAACTTCGTGTGTGTGTGTGTGTGCGTGCTTGATCTTTTGTGGGTTGGGGCCTTGGGGGCACGGACCCAGAGTGATCATGGGACTCTTTAACTCTTGTACAAGAAGTATTGTGTAATTCAAGGGCCAGCCCATCGCTAATGGGAATCCTTACGTTTTTTTTTTCTAGGAACTGTGGTTCTTTATTCATCCTCATAAGGGGAAGAAAAAGATCATCTTACAAAGAAGCTCCCCTAGGGAATACTCCGTATAGTCTATCTAGTTAGACTATCAATGACCTCTAATTACAATCTTTTGTATTTGAAGTAAACTCTAGCACTAGCAATGTACTTAAGATGATTTACAATCTAATCATGATCGTGCTCTCTGCTACTAAATAATCTTGCATTCCTCTCCGGCCACATTGTGTTTTGTGTAGACAGATAGCTGCATTAAAGCTGCATACTGCCCAGCTGCGCCTCCAGTTTCTTCTGTTTGCCTTGTTATTGAGCCATTTTTACAATTCCATGCATCCTTACTCTGAATATTAACATCAGTCCAAAGTCTGATGCTCTCCCAAATTTTGCTAACAAATTCACACCTAAAGAATAGGTGTCTGTGTGATTCTGCAGCCCTCTTACAAAGAACGCACCTGCTTGCCATGTTCATTCCTCTTTTCATTAAGTTGTCAGTTGTTGCCAGTCTTTTTTGAAGTGGAAGGGCTGAGATGAAGCTGTGTCTTGGGAGATTTATCGCTTTCCACACAACTTTACTCTAATAGACTTCGGGAAACTTGGTTCTGAAATGATCATAAGCTTTTCAGGTCTTAAAATTGCCACGTTTTGTCCATCTGCTCATCGGATCTCCAAAGCTGCCTTGCCCTCCAATTTCATTTTTAACTCTGACCAGGCTTTTCCAATTTTCGGGGTCTGTTCTTTTGCTTTCAGCCTGATCCACTGTTTTATCTTTCAGTTTATATGCTTTTGTCCATTTCTCCCATAAATCCGGCTTACCAGAGTGTAGCCTCCACAGCCATTTTGCTAACAGAGCCTTCTCTCCTTGGTGCACAAATACTAAGCCAGCTTTTGTACTGCATTTTCCCTTGTCCTGGCTCAATGTTCCAGAGAAAACGTTTGCAGACTTTGTGTACTTTCTTGACAATGTTCTGTGGCATAAGCATACAGTGATACAGGCATTCCAATAATTTTCCTCTCCAAAAATCACAGCATTCAAAAGCTGAATTTTCCCTGCAGTACAAGACGACCAATGCATCACAACTTTTTGAATCTTCCTTACGATTTTGGTGTAGTTCAAGTATCAAATTTGTCTGAACTGTTTAACATGGTCAGCCGAACTATCATGGGTCTAGCAATCTGACTTTTATAACTGAATTTGATGTGCTGTCCTTGCAACAGGAGAGACAAAAAGGAAATTTGAGAGTGTTTACTCTGGAGGCACAATGAACACCCCAAATTCCGGCCAAGTGCTCGAGTACTGGCATTGTTGTGGGTCGGAAGATGCTTTTGATCCTGGATGTACATCGTCTCCACACTTATCCTACGATGACTGAACTCTTTTTCCCGGCTTGTTTCATGCTTCAGTGCTTGTAATATTTGTAAATCAAACCAAGTTTTACAGTCTACACATTCTACACTTATGCTGTCAAGATTCAGATTTTCAGGCATGATATATATGAAGCTATTTTCAGTGTTCATTTCGTTGTCAACCTTCTGTTAACAGATTGTCGCCTTCAAAGTTAGTAAGAAAGAAATCTTGTCAAAATGAGTCTATAGATTGAATAACATGAAACCAATCCGAAAATGCACAAGAAATGATACTTCTTAAGGTTGCCCAATTAGTACATTTTGGTTCATTTCCATAGCTCTTGTTCTTAAAATCTTAAAGCAATGCAAGTACTCTCAAGAGTCTCAGACATTAAAGTGTGCATTAAGTAGGTTAATCGTTCTACACTTCTACGCTCTTATCACAAGGTTTAAGCAAGGTTATATGGTCAAACATTTTAAGTAAGTGTTAAAGCAAAGTAAATGAGTCATACTCATACATACAGCAAGTGAGTTGGTCACGCCGGACCTACATCGTTCTACACAATTTCGGTTATAAATAGTGTTTTATACTCATGTCTGCATTAAAGTCAAAAACGACCCAGAAATTAACCAAGAATATCGTGGCAAAAAAACATTTTGAGTAACTGTTCCAGCAAGTGATCGTGTGTATCACGCCTACATTATCGTTCTAAACAGTTGTTTAGACAATTATAAAGGTTGTTTGTACTCGCGTCTGCATTAAAATTAAAATCGACCCAAAAAATAACTCAGAAAAAACGTGTCAAAACAACCTTTTAATTATTCAGTAACCGTTAAAGCATAAGTATGGGGGTCACACCTACAACGTTCTAATGTTCTATACAATTGTCTGATTAACTATAATTCTATGAAAAGCCGTTTTTATACTTATCCCATCATTAAAGTTGAGAATTAACCTGAGAAACACCTGTGAAAAATCATATAAACAACATATTCTGTAACTGTCAAATCAAATTATTAAAACGCCTCAATGTTAGTAAGAAATCATTACAAAATGAGTCGATCACGAAATCAAACCAACCCGAAAATTAAATGATCAAGAAATGATAATCCTTCAAAGGTAGATCATGAATTGAAATAATGTTATTACTTATTACATCAATGCAACTTCGCAAGTACCATATTAGCTCAACTGCTCAAGGTTTGACATTTCTCTTGGTTCATATATAGTCCTTGGTTCTTGAAATGTTAAAAACGAGTAGGGCAAAATGTCCAAACTCGAATAACACCATCTGAATAGCCAGTGAATAGAGTGTCTCCATCATTGCTCCAGGCCAAGCTTGTGCAGTAAGATTTCTGCATGCCCACCATATGATCGAACAAAGCATACATGTTAGTTTCTATAACAATCATACTCACGTAAAAATGTAAAATTCATCAAAGACATTCAACATTAATCATGTCAATTATCATTATCTTATGCCTATGATCTAGCTACATCTCAACCAAGGTTACCAAATCATAAATAATACATGTACAAGTACAAATTAAATACTTCCAAAATGGCAAAATCTACATAAAAACGTTTACCTATGTAACGCCTGCTTTAATTTCTTTTACATAAAATGTATTTGTAACGCCTGCTTAATTTCTTTCACTTAAAACATATATGTAACGCATGTTTTAATTTTTTTTTTTTTTTTTACAGATGACATATATGTAACGCCTGCTTTAATTTCTTTTACAGAAAATATATATGTAACGCCTGCTTTAATTTCTTTTACAAAAAATATATATGTAACGCCTGCTTTAATTTCTTTTACATAAAATGTATTTGTAACGCCTGCTTAATTTCTTTCACTTAAAACATATATGTAACGCCTGCTTTAATTTTTTTTTTTTTACAGATGACATATGTGTAACGCCTGCTTTAATTTCTTTTACAGAAAATATATATATGTAACGCCTGCTTTAATTTCTTTTACAGAAAATATATATGCAACGTCTGCTTTAATTTCTTTTACAAAAAACATATATATAACGCCTGCTTTAATCTCTTTTACAGAAGTTATATATGTAACGCCTGCTATAATTTCTTTTACGTAAAAACGCGTAATTCATGACATGGACCTTAAGCATTTTGCATACATATACAATCAAATAAAAGCCATGAATTAACATGGGATCAAAACTTATTACATACCTTATTGTTTTTCACAGCAGCAGGAGGAGGAGTTGGGACCAATTGCACCACAATCTTCTTACGATCATCATCATGACTACCATTATTATTAGACTCCAGACCCCCATTTTCACGACCTTGACGATCCTCGAACTTGCGACCAAGGGACTCATGCTGACCCGGCAACAACTCCTGGACCAAAGTCTTGGTCTCAAGGTTCCAAAGAGACACGGACCTCTCACTAGCAGCAGCAAGCCAGTACTTCGTAGGACAAAACCCAAGTGCATGGACAATCGCCCCCACGCTCCTCTCATATAGGACCTTGGCTTCTCCAAGGTCCCACAATATGACAACTCCATCTCTGCCTCCACTGGCACAGAGGGAGCCATCAGGGGACACCGCGACAGTATTAACATACCCGCGGTGTCCCTCAAGGGTCGATACCAACTTGCATCGACCCACGTCCCAGACCTTAACGGTCGAGTCCCAGGAACCTGACACGACCTTGGCCGATAAGGTCTGGGACGGGGTAGGGGTTGGGTAAGCGCTGTCAGGGACGAACCTGACAGCGCTTACCCAATCGGAATGACCCTCGAGAGTGAACTTGCACTCGCCGAGGGTGTTCCAGACGCGGACGGTCTTGTCACGGGACCCCGAGATAATCCGACGGTTGTCAGGGGAGATGGCGACGGAGAGGACGTCGTTGGTGTGGGCGGAGAAGCGGGTGGACTTCGCGGTGGAGGAGAGGTTCCAGAGGCGGAGGTCGCGGTCCCACGAGGCGGAGATGGCGTAAAGTCCGTCGGAAGAGAGAGCCACGTCTTGGACAAAGTTGTTGTGACCGGTGAGACGGCGGACTGGCTGGCCGTAGGCGGCGGCCGGAGAGGTGGTCAGGAAGGTGGGGTCAGGGTGGAGGGCCCACACAATGAGGGACTTGTCACGTGAGGTGGACACGATCATCATGAGGCGGGAGTAGTGGTCGTTGGACGGGACTTGGATAGCCGTTACGGCATCGGTGTGGGCTCGGAGTGTTCCGAACGGGATAAGGTATGGTTCGGATGACATGTTGAGTTTTGGATTGGATAGGAATAAGATGAGAGGGAGAAATGATAGTGCAACTGTTGGAAGTTAGAAGAGTTGGTAATGGTGGAGGATGAAGAATGAAGAGCCTTTAAATATAAGTTTTTGGGTGGAAATAAAGCATGAAGAACATGAGTTGGGAAATGTTTTAAAGCAAGCTAAGGAAATTAAAGGGATAGTAATCTATAAGTTTTAATTTTACCACCCCATGTTTATTGGGATACAGTGTGATTTGAGAGGAATTTTAAATGAGTTTTTTTGTGGATGAAACGGTGATGAATAAAAAGTGATCGAGTCAGAAAAATGAGACAAATGAATTCAATGGAAGTAAAGTAAGTTTATCGTGTGTCCATTTACATTTATGGATTGGAATTGGCTTTGAATAGGTAACGTGATTCATCATATACAGTATATAATATAGAGTGTCAGATCAGAGTAACTAATAGTCAATTTAACGGATGTCTTGTCTCTGCATGAGAAAGTCGTTTTTTTTTTTCTTGTGTAAATTATCGTGGTCGATAAACGCATTTGGGCTTTGGTATGACAATTGTGTCATTATATTATTGTAAAAGGTTTGATAAACTTACCCTTATATAGAATTTTAATGTGATGCTTGAATCGACATGATGAGTTTTGGTTTGGATAGAATGGAAAGTGATGACAGTGCATCTATTTAGAAGAGTTGATAATGGTGAGGAGGAAGAAATGAAGGTCTTTTAGAGGTTTATAGTTTGTGAACAGACGACCTAAGAATAAGGTGAGATAGGGAAATATATATGAGGCAGAGAAATTAGGGATGATTAGGCAAGTAAGTTTCTCTCTTAGCTTGTGTCCAATTAGAAACGAAGTAAAGTAACACTTTTGGTACTCCATGTCATTGTTGGACCAACCCAAAAATTAATTGGTATATAAGTGAATATAAAGTAATTTTTTCCCTCGTGGCTAGTCACGCCCTAACACGCTATCCATCTTTACAATTCTGGCTTGGTATTGGGTCATAATACAAAGTTAATTAAAAACTACGTGTCAATTAAGAGTTACTAACAATCATAATTTTTGACTGGTCAGAATTACAACAGGGGTGTGTCTGCATGAAAAACTGCATGTTTTTCTGTTATATTAATTAACGTGGTCAGAAAATACATTTGGCATGAGATTTATGTCCCCAATTCCCCTTAGAATTGAATATGGCTTAACATGTATGAAGATTCATGTACACAAATTGTATATTATTGCAAAAGGTTTAATGAACTCTATAGAATATCTTAATGATGTGATCGACATAAATAGTTTAATTTGCTTAAATAGCATAGATCATCGATTCATACATGATGATATGACTATATATATAACAACGGAGAATTTGCTTGCAAATGTTTTTCACTCTTGAATCTTGATATTATATATGCTTATATGGACTCTTTGTAGTATTAAACATTTAAGCTTAGAATGAATTCCATTTAGAATAGTATGATCGGAAAGGTTTTGATAATGAATTCCATTTAGAATGTCTTCATCTTATGTGATCCATAAGTCCATAAATATAAATCTTTTGCATGCTTAAATAGCATAGATCATACATTTATTCATTGTTTTGATGCTTATAAGGGACTCATTGAAACATGCATAGGTATTAGGTAATTAGGTGCATTGAAATATCAAATTAAATAGTCAACATTATGGGCCGGTAGCTCTTTGCTTACTGAAGGCCCAGGCTGTTAATTTTTGGGCTTGGCCCATGAACTACTCTAGTCCATAGGATACAAGAGCTACTCTCTCCATTTTTTAAAAGGCGATATTGATATTTAATACCAACGAGAACATGGTATAATTAACAGAATATGTTAAAAAAGAAAAAAGAGGAGACACACATTTGACAACTTATTAGGTATGTTTAGTATTCCGTTGACTCGATGAGTCCAAACGATAATTAACATGATATGTCTTTAAACTTAATATCAACTCAAAATACGTACTCTGTATACTATTTGAATATGTCTGGTATGTTAAGAGCGGAGATGAAAAAAGTAATACTCCATGTGATGCTTGCCTTTTTGGTCGTCGCTTCTAGAGGTTAATCACTTAATCATATCTTAGCTCAATTGCTAAGCTTTATTAATAAGTAAATAGATCAAATTCCTCGGCCCTTAATCATTCTTCATGTCAAGGAACCTTCCATAAGAAAAAAACTGAAACTTCTGACTTCTAAGAAAATGCCGAAATATTGTATTCACCAAAAAAGCCGCCCCAACTGCTTCAAACATCTAGATGCAACCTTAAGCTAATCACAATCTTACACGTAGTCGTCGGTTATTATTTAAAATTCAGAATTGATAATACTCTAGAAGTCTATCCTTTAAAAAATGGACCTACGTACAATAGCATCAATATTCTCCTATTAGAATCTTGTACTAGCATATATATTTGGACCCTCTCCATAAAGTTTCATTCTCATCACAATAATCATACACAACTTTTCAAATTAAATCTTGTCACATACTCTGCACACCTTTCTTACAAATTAAAGTTACTTGTTTTTCTAGCTCACGATCTTAAAACTTCTGGAATATTCACCAACAATGGAGACAACGTCTATTTTCTCTTCAACACGACACATTAGTAGTCCTGTAACAACATTCACCCCACTCGCTACAAAATCGAGACCAGTATTGAGAAACACCAACCTCAAAGTTACTTCCGCTTTTAGAAGAAGTAGCTCCAACAACGATTCGTCGTCACGACATCAGGGGAGACTAGTAGACGAAAACATGATTGTACTAAGGAAAAGGATACATGAAATGAAGGTGGTAGAAAGAAATTACGAGCCTCCAAGTGAGTGGATGCAATGGGAAAAACAAATATATGTGCAATATGATGAGTATATTTGCATGGTTTTAGGGTTGGTCCAAACCCAATTGATGAACACACGTCCTAGTATTGCCCTTGGTACACTAGCCTTGCTCACGTTGAGCGTGCCCACTTCGGTCATTTTGCTTGCCAACCACCTTGTTGAAGCTGCTGACAAAATCTTGTAAAAAATATTTGTCATATTCCCTCCATCCCAATTTATCCTTTGCAATAATCTAATAGAATATATATATATATATATATAAGAAAATTTTGAACTACACGAAAAAAGAATAGAGTAATTAGTTTTTATTTATTTGTGTACTAAACTAGACTACTCTCAGCTTCTTTTTTTTTTTTGGTGTTGTGATGCTTAGATATTAGATTGTCTAAACATGGCCTAAGTTTTTGATGGCCATCTTGTTGGAGATAAAAATATATATGATGATTATTGTACTATGTTCTCAAGGTATTATTATGAAGCTAATTACTTATGGTTTACATCAAATATATGAACTAGCTAGGTAGTGCTCAAGTAACGTATTGATTCAAATGACGCTTTTTCGTTTATGCTTGGAGTAGACTGTACAAAACAAAAACCAAATTTTGTACGTAAAAACGCCCTACGTCTTAAAATAACTTCACTACATCTTGATTCTTGAATAACTTGTCATAAGGTAAAGAGTCGATTAAATTCCAAAATTTTTAGGTAAGAACGTCCTACATACGTTGAAAATAACTTCACTTCATCTTGAATAACTTGTCTTTAGGGTTACTTGAAACCTTCTAATGAACTGAATTGGGCTTCCAAGAAGTTTCAGCAGAAACAGGCTATTATCGAGCCCAAGCCCAATTCAATAGTAGGTCCGAATAGATCAAGTCCCTTAGGCTATTAACCAAATCACGGGTTGATCCGAACCATATTCACTCCGAGCCCGATTATTCACGGTTTGATACCGAATCGGGTAACTCTTGGGTTCGACTCCGGGCTGACCCGGGTAATGTGACCCCCTCAGCTCCGGACCCGATTCACGATTCTTTAACCCCGCTGCATTTTTAGAGCAACTTATGGCGTTATACGGGCTAACGGGTTGGGCTGTCGAGTTGCTCCAAATTTTCAGTTGAATATTAGCTTAAGGCCCTGTTTGATAGGACTGCATCTTTTTTAACTGAACTGAACTGATCTGAATGATTCTGATCTGATCTGATCTGAACTGAATGATTCAGGTCTGATCTGATCTGATCTGAATTGGTTGAAAATTTGATTGAATTCCAATGAATTAGTATCAATTATGGACCAAATACATAGATAGTTATTTGAACATTTCTGAACTGAACTGATCTGATCTGAATGATTCTGATCTGGTCTGAATGATTCTAAACTGGTCTGATCTGATCTGAATGATTGTGAAATGATCTGAATTTATCTGAGAATAAGTCCTATCAAACAGGGCCTAAGTTTGATATGTAATTTGTAATTATTGATAATAAAAAGTTATTGGTTTTTTTAAAATGTGCCCACTTGACACATGTTAACAACCTAATTTCTGGCTTATCTAAACGAGATTTTCCCAATTAAGTAGTGAGATCTCATTTTTTTTTATCAAGTGAGAATATCATCTAAATAAGGCAGGAATATAGGGTGTTAACATGTACCCATGGTCCATGGACACATTTTAGAAAAACTGATAAAAATAGGTTCACAAATGTCTAATTACTTGTTAGAAAGTCTATCATCTTCCACCTCCTGAAATGTAACACTTGTAAATTAAATACATAAATTAAATGTCGATCATTCAAACATTAACTTTTAAGCGTTTACATGACCTACTGGACAATTTAAAAATAGAGTTAGCAAAAAGAGAACAATCGCAAAGAAATAGACAAATGCTTGGATATTTTGTTCTATGTTTGTGTAAATTAGATGTCATTTGATTTCTTCTCAAAATATATAACCAAAAATAAAAGGCAAGAGCACATTCGGTGAAAAGAAAAATAGTAATCCATGACATATATGGACAATCATATTGACTAAATTACTTTTATTTATGCAAAAATAGCCATTAACATACAACATATAAATTTGAATATCCTCAATAACAAAACAAAATAAATTAGTAAATTATACCCGTCAAATCAAACCCCAAACATAAATTCATCATATCGAATTATCGATCATCACTTTGAACAAAAATGTCCAAGGTCGTCTTTTTTTTCGTCCCAACTCTACTATGCCTCGCGAGATTTAGCGAGGCAGGTATATTTGGAACCGGAGATATAGATATCTCGGTAACGAACACATTAGGCCAAGGCAAGAAGCTCAATGTTCATTGCAAATCCGGAAACGACGATCTTGGTGTGCATGAAATATCACCTGGGCAAGTCTACGGATTCAGAGCTGGCAAAAGTTTTTGGGGAAACACATTATTTTTTTGTGGATTTACATTTGATGACAAATTGCTCCACTTTGATATATTTGTTCAGAAGAGAGATGCGTCTAAGTGTAAAAGTGGTGGTTGTAAGTGGGAAATCAAGGAGTCTGGCCCCTGCATGTACGCATATAGGACACAAAAATATGACCGTTGTTTTGGCTGGAACAAATAATTAATTAGCTCTATATATGAGATAAAACGATACTGAAAAAATTGGAGTGTACGATGATTACATGAAATTGAGATTTTCACGTGTCATGTATATAGTCGAATTTTGTATAGGAGATGAAATTCTTTGTATTAGTATGAAATAGTTAGCTTTGATGGCATGATATTATAGTGTCAGTTCGGCCAAATTTTTTTAATTGTATTTCTATTTTTCATAATCAATTTCTTTAAAAACTGTTTTTTTGAAAAAATAGTAGTGTTTAACTCAACATATTGCAAAAGCACTTAATTTGTTATTGTAATCTATTTTTATTTTTGCCAAATCTAATAGATTATTTTTAAAGAAATAGAAACAGAAATACCATTTGGTGCTTCTGCTTTTTAGGGTCAATGCATAAATAAGAGCTTTTAAAAACTGTTTTTGAAAAAAAAAAAAAAAAAGTGAGTATTTGATTCAACATATTGTAAAAGCACTTTATTTTTTATTGCAATCTCTTTTTATTTTTGCCAAATTAAAAGTATCTCACTGGTAGATTATTTTTTAGAGAAATGGAAACAGAAATACCAATTTGGTTCTTAGGTTTTTAGGGTCATTACATAAATAAGAGCTTTTATTAAATAGTTTATAATTTCTTAAAAACGCTATGTTTGGCCAAGTTTCTAGTTTTAGAAGCTAAAAACACTTTGAAAAGTTAGACCAAATTAAACACATACTATAAAATTTGTTTTAATTTGATTTGTGTTACTTTCGGACCGGAAACAAGAAAATATCCCACTGAAAAATTTCAAAAAGAATTTGAATAAAATTTAAAATTTATAAGGTATATTTACTCTTGTTTGCATATTATTGTCCGTACATACCGTAAAGAATTAGGCCATGTGCGATTTAACTTATCAAACATTGTTTTTAAATTAAATCAGATCCGATTTATTCAAATCAAATCAAATCAGATTAGTTTCATTCAAATACCAACCAATAATGAATATAGTCTACTTCTAGTTATTAATTCGTTGTAGTTGAGTTATCAATATATTCAGTTCAGATCAAATCAAATCAAATTTATTCAAATCAAATCAATTCTGAAAAATGGAGTCCAATCGCACAGGGACTTAGTCTAATTAAGCGCCTTTGAACATCATATTCTTTCTATTTTTGTTGTATTAAATAAGCCTTTATATTCTTTCTATTTTCTTGTGTTATTATATCTCTTTAAGAGGAAATGCTTGGAAATGTGATTACATGTACCAATTGCTCATAAAAAAAAGGTACGAATACCAAATATTGCTCAAAAGAAGATATGCGCACAGTCGTAACGACTATGTGTGTATTAGTGTATATATTCTTTCAAAACTAGCCATGAATTGGTTATACAACATATAAACTTGAATACCTCAAAAGTAAAATCAGAATTCCATACAAGTGATCGATACAACTACCATAAACCCTAAACAAACCATTCACGTTGATCTGATCTCTTTGCATAAAAATGTCGTCTAAAGTCATTTATGTGTTCGTCCTAACACTACTTTGCCTCTCCAAATACAGCGAGGCGATATTTGGACTCGGGAAAGCAAATATCTCGATGACGAACAAATTAAGCCAAGGCAAGAAGCTCAGTATACATTGCAAATCGAAAGACGATGATGTTGGTGTGCATGAAGTTGCACCTGAGGAAGTTTACGCATTTCAAGCTGGCAATAATTTCTTTGGAAACACATTGTTTTTTTGTGGGTTTACATTTGATGACAGAGTACATTACTTTGATATTTATATACAGAAGAGAGATTCAGCCAAGTGTAGAAAGGACTTTAGTGGTGATATTATGTGTGATTGGCATATCATGGAGTCTGGCCCTTGCATGCACAATATTTTTAAAGATGATTTTAGCCGTTGCTTTGACTGGAACAACAATCGTTAATATTATTGTAATTTATCATCTATAATTAATATATTAATAATATAATTATAAAATGAAAATCGGGTTTTTGTGCGCCCAACATTGATCAAGGGACTTATATATGCATGGTCGAATCTTTGATATTTTTGTTCAGAAGAGAGATTCGTCTAAGGCTCTATTCGGTTGCACCAGCTGTTTGATTAGCAGGTAGTTGTTCTAGTAGCAGGTAGTTGTTCTAGTAGCAGGTAGCTGTTTTAGTAGCAGGTAGCAGGTAGATGTTAACTCTAAAAGTAGCAGTTTATGTTAGACGTGTTCGTTAGAAATAGATGTTGAGTTATCAAAACTATATAGTACATAGAAAAATAAAATAGAAATACTAGTTTTTTTTAACTCAAAATGCTACATTGGGAAACATTTCCCAAATGCTACCTAAAATGCCCACTACTACCTAAAATGCTACTATTAAAATGTCAGCCAAACAGATAAAGTAGCAGTTTGACCCGGTCAATATGCTACTTTCTACTTGTTAATGTGTTGCCAAACAGGATCTAAGTGTAAAAGTGGTGGTTGTAAGTGGGAAATCAAGGAGTTTGGCCCCTGCGTGTATGCATATAGGACACAAAAATACGACTGTTGTTTTGGCTGGAACAAAAATTCAATTATTAGCTCTATATATGAGATAAAACGATATTGAAAAAATTGGAGTATACGATAGATGATCACATGAAATTGAGATTTTCACGCGTCATGTATATAGTCGAATTTTGTATAGGAGATAAAATTCTTTGTATTAGTATGAAATTGTTAACTTTGATGGCGGGATGCTATAGTGTCTATTTGGCCAAATCTTTCTATATCTGTTTCTATTTTTCATAATCAATTTATTTAAAAACTGTTTTTTGAAAAAATAGTGAGTATTTGATTCAACATATTAAGCACTTTATTTGTTATTGTAATCAATTTTTATTTTAGCCAACTTAAAAATATCTCACTATTAGATTATTTTTAAAGAAATAGAAACATAAATATCAATTTGGTGCGCTTCTGTTTTTTAGGGTCAATACATAAATAAGAGCTTTTGTTAAATAGTTTATAATTTCTTAAAAACGCTATGTTTTGCCAAATTTCTAGTTTTAGAAACTAAAAACACTTTGAAAAGTTAGGCAAACAAATACTATATAATTTATTTCGATTTGTGTTGCTTCATTCTTCGGACCGGAAACAACAAAATATCACACTGAAATATGTAGTTCAATCGCATATGGTCTTAGTAGGAAAAGTTTTGTACCACTCTTGTTTGCATATTATTGTCCATACATACCGTGAATAATTAGTTTATATGCTTTCTATATATTTTTGTTGTAATTAAGCGCCTTTGAACGTCATATTCTTTCTATTTTTGTTGTATTAAATAAGCCTTTATATTCTTTCTATTCTGTTGTGCTATTATATCTCTATAAAAGGAAAGGGCGATGATTTTGCTAAGGCAGTAATTACTACCGTCAAGGCAGATTCATTGAATCTGGTCCATATAATGAACATATTTGGCTTGGAAGATACTGATTTGCCTTGGCAAAATCATCCCCCAAAGGAAATGCTCGGAAATGTGATTACATGCACCAATTGCTCATAAATAAAAGGTACGTATGTATACCAAATATTGCTCAAAAGAAAATATGTTACGATTAAATTAGTGTATATATTCTTTCGAAACTAGCCATTGGTATACAACATATAAATACCTCAAAAGTAAAATCAGAATTTCATACAAAGTGATACACCATAAACCCTAAACAAACCATTCACATTGATGATCTGATCTCTTTGCATAAAAATGTCGTCTAAAATCATTTATGTGTTCGTCCTAACACTACTTTGCCTCTCCAAATACAGCGAGGCGATATTTGGACTTGGGAAAGAAAATATCATATTTGGACCTGGGAAAGCAAATATCTCGATGACGAACAAATTAAGCCAAGGCAAGAAACTCATTATACATTGCAAATCGAAAGACCATGATGTTGGTGTGCATGAAATTGCACCTGAGGAAGTTTACGCATTTCAAGCTGGCAATAATTTCTTTGGAAGAACATTGTTTTTTTGTGGGTTTACATTTGATGACAAAGTACATTACTTTGATATTTATATACAGAAGAGAGATTCAGGCAAGTGTAAATTGGAATCTAGTGGTGATATTACGTGTGATTGGCATATCATGGAGTCTGGCCCTTGCATGCGCAATATTTTTAAAAATGATTTTAGCCTTTGCTTTGACTGGAACAGCAGTCGTTGAGTAATACTCTTGTAATTTATTATTTATAATTAATATATCAATAATATAATTATAAAATAAAAATCGGGTTTTTATGCGCCCAACATTGATCAAGGGACTTATGTATGAATGGTCGAATCTTGTATGGTGACCATTTTCTTCTTTTGTATTATGAAATTATATTGAGTTCGTTCGATCTTAATTAATAATACCGATAATAATAATAATTCGCGGCTCATAGCAAGTGTTTTAAGTATACATGAGAAAATATTGATTACATTGTGATTTTTGTGATCACAGAAAGTTTTTTTATAATAATAATGATCGACAAATTTTCAACTTTGCTTGGAGCTTGACAAATCTTAGCTTCCACAACACATCATAACTTGAGTCATTCCTAGTTTCATTGTACACCTCTAGATATTTAGGCTTCTATTCAAATTATGCTAGTGTACGATAATTGTTAAAATTCGATCTTTTGGCTTTTTATATCAAATATTTACGACAACAAAAATTAAATTCTCTAATTTTAGCCTACATTTTCCATTTAAATAATTCAACTTTGATAACTCTCGTAAACAATAACCACTACATACATACACAAAAGTCATGATCAAGATGATTGATAGTAATTTGAACAAAAGTTGGGGGTTAATGTTCGTTATCTTGCTATTTGTTCTCATGTCATCGTTTAATTTAAGTCAGGCAGGACTTCAAGAAGACGCATGGGTTCGAGTGATAAATGATTTGCCCAATGGGAAGAAGTTACAAGTTCATTGCGTATCAAAGGACGATGATCTTGGTAGTCATGAGCTGAAAAAGAAAGGGGAATATTACGAATTTAAGTTTGGTCCAAGTTTATTTAGGAACACATTATTTCATTGTGGGTTTTTATGGGATCATAAGAAACATAAGTTTGTTATTTATGATCAAAATAGAGACGCACCTGAATGCTGGGACCAATGTTATTGGAAGATTAAAGAATCCGGTCCATGCAGGCTCAATTCCAAGACCAAGGAATATGATATTTGTTATAAGTACAATAAACATTAGTAATATATATAACGTAATTATTCCGTCACACGTTGTTAAATTAGTAAGGCTCTATTAGTTTTTGCGCGCTTAATCTTAGATGTTAAGCTAAGATCTTGTTAACAAATAGATTATACGAATTAATAAATCCGTCACATCGTTGTGATACATACATTATCTATAATGATGTGCTAGCTAGTTGAGTTTCTATGTGACGGGGATCGGAAGTTTCGATTTGCCCATGAAGGTCATTATTCCATATACTCCGTATTTGTCTTCTTGATTAAGACACAAATGACACCGATGTGTGGCGTGTAGAAAATGTAAAAGAGCAGAAATATCCAAGGACACGGCACTTCCATTTCAAGCAAATTGCACACACGTACAAATTGCTCCAAAATCCTATAAATTACTACGATCGTACTTACATTGTCACAGCGTTGCACATATTCGGTATCACCCAATTGATATAGCTAGTCTCACCGTCGAATCTAAATCACGCGGAGATATCTAACCTTGTTCTTTTTTCATTTTCAACCAATAATATTTACACGTTTTGAGAAAAGTAGATAAAACCCGTAAATTTTTGAAACCCCTAGATTCACTGTACTACTCTGCCGGGCGTGCCAGCTGCCGGTATCAGCCACTTATGTTCAACTTATCGTTAAATGAACTATTAAACTATACTAGACGCGCTTTTGGCTCATCCCGTGTCGTAGTGGACACGGTGCAGCCGCAAGTTTAACGAGGATTTGGCTTCTCTTCCACTCTACTACTTTATAGTTTCCTAGAAATTAACACACATTTAATTTCTTCTATCTCAATGGTGACCAAATTAAAGCCTTCTATAAATATCAAAATAAATTATATGCCTTCCATTTTTGGTACGTCCATTTTCAATTCTCTACACATCATATACACAATTTCTTGCAAATTAAAGTCACAAGAGGTTAAGTTTTTTAGTAAGACAATGGAAATGACCATGTGTCGAGCATTTTGGGGTCATTCCGCCCCGAAATGTTGGTTAAAAGATGGAACGAAGAAAGTCTATAATCCAAGATTAACGTGTAGAGAAAGCGAGAATTTCGGGCATATATGCTACAAACAACAACAAGGTCGTGTTACTAGCACTAGTGTTATCGACTGTAAAAGAGGGGATGATCAAGATTTTGGACGGGGTAGGATGGTGGATGAGGACATGATTGTACTTCGATTGCGAATGAGAGAAATCCAGATGTCTGAGAAAGGTGAACAATTCATTGATGCGCCTTCAAATTGGATGGAGTGGGAAAAGAAGTATTATTTCATGGATTTTCATGAAGATGTGTATGGAATAGTAGGTTTGTTACAACTAATTCTAATGGATATGAGGCCAAGTTTGGCCCTTGGAGTAATAACATTAGTTATGTTAAGTGTTCCCTTCTCAACTTGTGTGCTTATGCTTCATTGCATAGAGATGATTAAGGGGATTACACCTTGATTTCTCATTCATTTTTCCTCTAGTTTACTTAGCTTGTGTATTAAGACAGACTCCTCGTAATTAGTGTTGAGCCTAATCAATGTGTTGTATAGTTATTCTTGTGTATACTACTCCATATATGAGACTTTCTCAAACCTCCGCATAACTCTTCTGATCACCAATATTTTGCATCTTATTTGAGTAATAAGGCTAATATTTGAAAGTATTTCTTCATTTCTAATGTCGCATTGTTTTTTACTTTATTCAGAGCGTTTTATTTAATTTGGATATATATGAAAATGTCGTGTAGTAAGAAACGGGCCAGGTAGATTGTTTGCCATCGACAATGGTTTGGTAATGAAAACTGGGCTTTTCCGGTCATGCGTATTGGATAAGCGTCTGAAGCCCATTATTCATAGAAGAACAACCACATTTCTTGTTGCAGTTTTCCCAAGCTAACAACTCAAAGTCACATCTAGTCCATTGCAAATTACTCCATTTTTTTTTATCTAGCATTTTTTTTTGCAAGAAATGCTTGTCCATGAAGAGTCCGTTGCTCTAGATTCGAAACCCGTTTGCATTAAAATTACTCCTTACGACTCTTGTCGAACCGAAAAAAAGATTCATGATACTACTAACATTTGAACATTTGCCTCTTCAAGATTCTTTGTGTAAACTTCTTGACATTCCCTACATTTTCTTTTTATTAAAAGTTGCTTTCATGATCTGCCTTTTCATGCTATAATAAAGTTAATTTGATAAATCATATATGTCTCATTTGAAACAGTCCATTAACACTAAACGTTAGTAGCCAGCATTATCCATGAAAATCACGTAACATAAAAAT
This sequence comes from Spergularia marina, assembly GCA_963680865.1. NCBI lineage: Eukaryota > Viridiplantae > Streptophyta > Magnoliopsida > Caryophyllales > Caryophyllaceae > Spergularia > Spergularia marina. The sequence goes on along the minus strand of OY804560.1, from coordinate 22,086,900 downwards.
AAAACCATTGTCTTAGTCAAGTTATAATTATCCGAAAACACACTTACTATTTCAATTGATTCATCTTAATAAACTCGATTTCGATCACTTTCTAAAATACTTGATTCATATATATATTCGAGTTTTCATCAACTAACTAATTCTTCAACTTTGACGGGTATGTATGTAGCTAAAAGGGGTGTTATATATCTTGTTACAATCGACCTTACACAAAAGCCATTACTCGAAAATTAATTTAATTAATTTTCGAGTAATTTCACGTACAATAATTGCTTAGATTGACATGGCTGAAATCTTGTTTTCGAAGCTATTCAAAGATGAGAAGGTGAAGGAGAGTATATTAGTTGGTATAACACCATTGATGAAGCTTATAACGTTAACATTAATTGGTGTAGTATTAGCTCATCCAAAAGTCAAGCTTGTACCAAAAGATACATTCAAGCTTCTTAGCAAGCTTGTATTTGCCCTGTTTTTACCCTGCATGATCTTCACCCACTTAGGCCAAACGATTACACTCGAAAATTTTACACATTGGTGGTTCATCCTAATCAACGTAGTCCTCAGCACGACTATTGGTTCGATTTTAGGGTACGTTGTCGCCCTCATATGTCGGCCTCCACCTCAGTATTTCCGGTTCACTGTGATCATGACCGCGTTTGGTAACACCGGGAACCTTCCATTAGCGATAATAACCTCGGTTTGTCATAGCAAGAGCAACCCCTTTGGGCCGGAATGCAAAAAAAATGGTGTAGCTTACGCTACTTTTGCACAATGTGTTGCTGTTACTCTTGTGTATACGTTTGTTTACCATATGATGGAGCCTCCCTTAGACTACTATGAATTTGTTGAGGATTCGAGTGATGAGGAAGAAATCGATGAGGAAGAAGAGGGTGGTTATTATGATAGCGGCCATAGCGCAATGAGTTTACCTCTTCTCAATGACGCTGAGTGGCCGGGAATGCAAGACAAAGAAACCGAACTTTCAAGATCACCTTTCATTGCTCGAGTTTTTAGCTCTTTGGTTTTGTTGAGTGATTCCCTTCATTCTGTTCCTGAGTTTAGTTTACTAGACGAAAATGATGAAGCTTCTATGATAAGCTGTCTGCCAGAGCCGAAGGTGGTTAGGAAAATCAGGATTGTTGTGAAACAGACGCCAATTAAACACATTGTTCAGCCTCCTACAGTTGCATATCTTCTAGCTGTAATAATTGGGATGATTCCTGAATTAAAAGGACTTGTATTTGGTGATGTAGCTCCCTTGTCATTCATTACTGACAGCCTAAACGTTATGGCAGGCGCGATGGTGCCATTCGTTATGCTAGTCCTAGGAGGGATGCTAGCCGAGGGTCCTGATGATCAGTCTAGACTCGGGTTTAGGACGAGTGTAGGAATCATTGTAGCGAGGCTGTTGGTGCTTCCTGTGATCGGGATTGGAGTCGTGATTTTGGCTGAGAAATCGGGTTTTTTGGTTGAAGGTGATCAAATGTACAAGTTTGTGATTTTGCTGCCTTATGTCACACCTAGTGCTATATTGCTTGGTGCTATTGCTAGTTTGAGAGGGTATGCAGTAAAAGAAGCCTCAGCACTTTTGTTCTGGCAACATGTCTTTGCTGTGTTGTCTATTTCTTTCTACATGATCGTCTTCTTCAAGTTTCTCATTTCTTATGATTAAGAAGGATGGTATATTAGTTGGTTTATGGAGTTTTAATCCAAATTGATTGTTAATACATGTACATTATGTAAGATTATTATGACTTCTTTTTTCATTTCCTCGGAATGTCAATACCAATGATCATAAACCAGTATTTCGGCTCTCTAACTTATCTTATCTAGATAGAAAAAGTGAGTTATGTTGGTCTTATGATCTTATCCCATGCCTATAAATTTTCAGCTCTATCATATTTCACCCGAATGTGGATACTCCTCCCATTTTATTCAATTGTTTACGTTGGGCCGAGTTTTGTGAAATGAACTCAAACACAGCCTAAACAATTGAACGAAAAGGAGGGAGATAACTCTAAACGATCATGGATTAACCTCCGTAATGCAACGAGAACCTTTTAATAAAGTTATCAACTTTACGCATAACTCTAAACGATCATGGATTAACCTCCGATCCGTAATTCAATCACTCACAAAATGAGTTAGATTAGTCGTAAATTAAACAATTTAAAGTGTCCACTTAAAAAAGGTCCCAACTTAAAAAAGACAAACAACAAAGAAACAAAAAAGGAGGCAAAAACCGCCGATCATCCTAGGGAAGCGTGACAAGTAAGACACTTCCCGGCGGAATCTTCCTCAAAACTTTACCCCAACATTCACTCTTATACTTTTCCACCATTTGATCATCACCTCACTTTTTATAGACAGAACAAAAGCACATATGATGAGCAGAACAAAAAGAGGGCAATCACAATCACATAAATGGAAAGTGTCTAGAACAAAATGATTACTTTATGTTCATTCTTTATTTCTTTTTTTGGAAAGTTTGCTGCAATTGTATATGACACAATAAAACAGACAAACAACAAAAGATTAGAAACGAAGTTGTAGTATTTTCTGGGCAAAGTAAACCTAAATAGAGATGGAGTACGGATAATGAGGAAATCAATACCTTACTTCATTGCTTATTATTTTTGTTTTGTTTAGTTTTTTTTTTTGTGTTTTTTTTTTAATTAAACAGGAAAACAAGCTGAGAAGAAACCATCCCTTGTAAGTCTTTGCTATCTCATCTTGCTTTCCTTTTGATATAATTGCTACATTTTCATGGCAAACTCTTGTTTTTTGTTTGTTCAAGCTAAAGGTGGGTTCTTTTTCATCATTGGTATTTTGGGTTTTTTTTTTATTTGATTGACTTTTTTTTATGTGGGTTTATGATTTTGGGACATGGGTTTGAGTTTATTTTGTATTAATGTATGAAGAAGGGGAGCCTTGGCGGACTGGTTAGGGTGTTGCTTTATGATCTGTAGGTCACGGGTTCAAATCCTGGGAGTAGCCTCTTGTCCAAGAATTACAAGGGAAGGCTTGCTCCTTGTCCACCTTGGGGTGGGACCCTTTCCCGGACCCTCGCCTTGGGTGAGGACACTAATGTGCACCGAGCTGCCCTTTTTATTTGATGATGTTTTGACTAGGAAGTCATGATATTTTTGTAAGTGTATGAAACTCCCTGATATGGGTTTTCTATGTTGTATTCAAATGTTCAATATATAGAAATATGCAAGTGTAGTTCGGTAATGGATATTATTGCTTGTTTGGAGTGGCAGTTTCAGGAAGTTCTAGGATGGGTTATTCTTGTATTTGGAAATGTTTTGAGGCATGAGTTTTAGTCATTTGTTGATTGTGATTGATAAATTGGATTGTTTTGATAATGTATGATGTTATAATGACTTGTTTAGAGTGGTAAAGCTATGAAGTTTTACCATTTTGATTAAATGTAAGGGTCATTTACCTTGGCCTTTGATTTCATTAACCTTATTCAGTGGGATGGAGGTGTTCTTTGGGTTGTTTTGGCAGGATTTTTGTTATGTACATAAGCGGGAGCCATTGAGACACCGTATTAATGTTGTTGTTGTACCGTCTTTGGTTTTATCAATGGTTTACTCAGTAGGATTGGGTGTGCTTTCGGATTGTTATGTGGTTAATGTCATGTAATTGCAAGGTTTTATAGTTAACAATTCCTGTACTTGCACTGCAGGGTATATTTTGCATATGATTTTTGGAGATGATTATGGGAACTATGCTATAGAAAAAGTGGTTACAGTTGTTTCCACTTTCGACTGTTTATTCATCTCGGCAGATACTTCTGGTGGGGCAGTTTCTTAAATTCAAAAGAATAGTGTTTTGTCAAGGGAGGATCTTGTTTTCTTATTGAGAAAAAGAAGGGAGGGTTCTGTTTGGTGTTTCTCTAGAATTGTCGTGGAATCACAATCTGTGGAGGTGCTTTCGAGAGTGAATGCAGCTGAATGAGGTTTCTCTAGGCAGCTTCTTCGAACTTTTTATCTGACAGGATGGATGTGGCTGGTGTATTGCCCCCGCAGAAACTGGCATTGTGTAGGATTTGCCATGATGAAGATGAACCAGCGAGGATGGAAGCGCCATGTGCTTGTCGTGGGAGCTTGAAGGTGTGTTTTTCAAACACTTTGAAGTTGCTGACTGCATATAGTACAGTATATGGTTCTGGACATCTGACTGGAGGCTGCATTTTCTGCATGTTCAGTCTTGAGCATTGCATAGATACATCGTCTGTGCATTTTTAGACTTGTCTACTTCACTGGCTTTTCATCGTCTGTGCATCAATTAATATTTGAGTGTTACAGTATGCTCATCGTAGATGCGTTCAGATGTGGTGCAACCAAAAGGGGAATACTGTCTGTGAGATTTGCCTGCAGGTTCTCTTTTTCCTCCCTGATTACCCTATCGCTGTTTGAGTAACAAATATACTGACTTCCCCTTTGGTTATATGACTTTATATGAGGTATAGGATTTCAAGCCTGGTTATTCTGCGCCACCCCCACGATTACCTTTCACTGTCATTCCAGTGCGTTTGAGGTACATCTCGCCTCTATACATACTTATCTATTTGCAAAGGGCTCTGTGCCTCTGTTGTTTTGGACTTTTGGCTAACTTGAATATCAGCTTCCCAAGTGAGCATTTGTTAACTGCTTCTAGTTTATGGCTGACTGATGGTCAGCCTTGTCGGAACTATGATTCTGCGATGCCAACTTATAACAGATTTTAGAAGCTATTTGTCTCTTGGTGACTTCTGCTAGTGCAATTTTTGGTTCTTTCTTCATTGCATTTGCGGCTTCTGCAGGGAACCATGGGAATTACCAAGGAGTGATCAATATAATCATCCACCAGTGTTTGCTGCTCAACAGACTTTTTTCGATCAAGGCTTTGATGATTATGGAGCTCCCTCTGCAGGCATAATCTGTTGCCGTACAATAGCAATAATAGTACGCTCTTTGCCTTCCTCCTAGCATAATTATATGTTCATTTGCGGTGCATGTCAGAACTTGTCTGTTTGATTCTAGAGCAACCCTCTACTGAGACATTATAATCTGAATCCTAGTGGAAACTGTAGAAGTGTAGATACGAAGTACTATCTCAGTTGTCATCAAGACCTTTCCTATGGCAGACTACTCTGTGTACAGAACAGCCAGAATTTACCTCTGTCAGACTGAGCACAGAATTATAAAACTGGTGCCTCGATTAAATTTGCCCTTATACTCTTATGGTAGTCATTTTCGAGCAAACTGAACTCATTTACATCCCCGTCTCTTCTTTTCAGAGCTCTCCCTGGTTTCAGTTCATGCCCCCGACTTCTCCTATGTCCATATATGTGCGCAAACTTAACACATGTATACACTTATGTAGATTTTACCCATCAAAAATAGGAATTGTAGTTTTAGTAACTTTTTTTGGTGTGTGTTCTTTCTTTACATGACTTCTCTCTATTGAGTTTGCTAACAAGCGTGCATCATCTAGATCGTGAAGAATGACCTTGAATTTGCTTTTGTTGTTTGCCAGCAGTTTTTGGTTCTGCTGGTTTTGCGCCATACCCTGCCAATCATCCTTAACGGTGCTGGAGAATACTCATGGATGCTGTATACAGTAAGTAACCCTTTGTGCAGGCCTTAATATTCAGGTTATGCAAGTATTTTCAATTTGTCAAATTGATCAGTACACTCACTGAGGTGTCTAACTACTTGCAGTTATTGATGCTGAGGACCATTGGGATTCTTTTGCCGTTGTTTGTCATGTTTAAAGCATGTAGCATCATCCGCCATCATCGAAGGCAAAGACAGGTCAGTGAAACACGCAAAATAGTTTTCTAGTCTGAAATGAAAGTTATTAAGTTTCGCCACCTTTAGGGAATCGTTGCTATCCCCCCTTGGATACTGTCTTTCCCATATGCTGATGTAAATTGATAAGCTCTGATCCAAACCCGATACATCATATGAAACTCTACTGTTCTGTGCAGTAGTTTCTGCACAAGACACAGCATAAATCTCATCTCAGTTGCATAAAAGCGTTCTAAATTTTACTATAAACTTAGAATTCGACATTTACATTGCTCATTTTGGTTGTAAATGAATGAAAGTTCTTACTTAGTTATGTGTACTATTTCCCTTTGTTCAGCAGCCACCGCCTGGCTTCCAGTTTACAACATCAGATGAAGAAACAGAACTAGTACCACCTCAGCTACCATCTCATTTCATCCACATACAGTAACTGTCATCAAACAGACCTGCCAATATGAATGCCTTCACTGCTATACTGACGCGGAAGTGCTTACAGTGATATCAGTTACAAAACCTAATCGTCAAACAGTGAAGAATCTTAGAACCCATCATCTTCAGATGAGCACAGGTCGGTATGAGCATCAATCGCGCACTGGCCAGTAAGTCAAGTCATATGCGCGAGTTGCTTTCAAGCGTACATAGCAAGTTTCAATTAGGAAAAATCACGGTGATGTACCGTGCTTATATCGTGCAACCACATTGCAATGCTGTAAGTAGTAATGCACTAGTACTTGTAAATATGACACTCAATTCTTAAGTTTCTAATATTAAGGGCTTTCACTGGTTGAGTCCATAGCTCGGAATTTATCCTCATTGTTTTCGATTTTTTTTCCAAACATGATTTTGTGGCGATTAGACCGTCCCATTCCAAAAAAAAAAAAAAACATTAATACCGATGATTAAATTTTTTTAAATTTTCCAAAAATGGAAAGTGAATAAAATCAAGTAGTAACGACGTCGCTTCATAATTAGACGTTATAGAGAGAGAGAGAGAGAGGAGAAAATAAGAAATGTTCCGCCGGCGTATCGGAGCAACCGCGTATACCGCCGTGCGCAACTTCAGAGGAGCGGCGGCAGTGACGGCGGCGGCGGAAAAGTCACGAAATATCACTCCTCGATCACCGGCAAAAAATTCGCCGCCTTCGTCGTTGTCGTCGTCGTCAGGTGGAGGAGGAGGTAGGGAAAGCTTGGGGAAGAAGCTACTGAGTTTAGTGCACCCAAAACGCAGCGCAGTGGTGGCGATACGGCAATGGAAAGAGGAAGGTAACTCTGTTCGTAAGTATGAGCTTAATCGCATTGTTCGTGAACTCCGCCGTCTCAAACGTTACAAACACGCCCTTGAGGTTTACGCTTTCTCTCTCCTCTTTTTTTTTAGGGTTTAGGGTTTTCGTAGGGTTTAGAGTTTTAATTTGATTTTATGTGATTGGTAGAAATTTGATTGTGGATGAGTTATTTGATGATTGCGGATGGAGGTAAGGTTGCGTACATTTGACGCTCCTCGGGTCCCTTGTATCTGTAGGGACTAGGGAGGACTAGTAAGTTGGGGTTAGGGGTAAGATTGCGTACATTTGGACCTCCTCGAGCACTACTGAGTTGGGGTTAGGGGTAAGATTGCGTACATTTGGACCTCCTTGAGCACTACCTAAGTTGGGGTTAGGGGTAAGATTGGGTACATTTGGAACTCCTCCAGTACTACTCAGTTGGGGTTAGGGGTAAGGTTGCGTACATTTGGACCTCCTATGAACAAGGATTACTGTTGTGTTGGGGTTAGGTGCAAAGTTGCGTACATTTTGGACCTCCACAAGACCTTGCATGAGTTGCATCAACAGGGATTAGTAGTTTTCTACTGTGGGGATTGTGTTCCGAATTCAAATCATGTCTTGTAATGGTTCTGTTAATGCCATTGTGTGTGAAGTTTGATTGTGTGAACTAACTGGAACATATATGCAAAATGCGTTTTTTTTATCTAAATCCATTAACAATCTATGCTCGCCTATAACTTCAGTGTTGTTTTTCTTAATTCTAGTGACATTGATAGAAGAAACTAACATAAAGGGTATACTGATGGCAAGAATTGAATTTCAGCCCCGTGTATGAGTATGACAAGGATTGGGTTCCTTGTGTGTGTAAAGGTTATAAGTTATAATTTTGACTGTAAGAATTGAACTTCAGCCCCATGTATGAGTTTGACAAGAATTGGGTTCCTTGTATGTGTAAAGTTTACAACTTTGATGGCAAGAATTGAACTTCAGCCCCTTGTATGAGTATAACAAGATACGGGGTCTTGTAAGTGTAACATCTTTGGGTGGAGGTTTGATGTGGTGATCTTTTTGGTCCAGTATAGACTAAAGAGGCGGGGAGAGGGAGCAATCGGTTTCTAGGTTATGCAGTTGCACTTATGTGAATTGCTGAGGGAGAGGAAGCAATCGCTTTACGGCTTAACTGATCAGAATTAAGTAGGCGAACTACTGAGCATGCTCCATTCTCCATTTTACACCTTTCCTTCCTTTGTCTGTTGTATTGTACTCATTAGTTCTACTAGGGTACTGAGGAACTGTGAGACAACCCTAGATTCTTGTACATACAAAATTTTAAAAATAAAAAAAAAATTCAGTAGTAATGGAATCTAAAAAGAAACAGAGAGAAATTGGAATGTAAAAAGCATGTATTACATATATGTTATATACTTAAATGCAGTAGTGATTTAGGAGGTGGTAACTCTTTTGAGACAAGATGTTTCTGCTTAAATTTTCATATTTATTTCACTCGGTTGGTGTTTTGACAGCTTCAATTTGGTTCATTTTCTTAGATTTGTGAGTGGATGAGAATGCAAGAAGATATCAAGTTGTTAGCTGGGGATTATGCCGTCCATTTAGACTTGATTGCTAAACTTCGCGGCCTGAATAGTGCTGAACAGTTCTTTGAAGATATGCCCGAGAAAATGAGAACAGAACCAACACTTTCTTCGCTGTTGCACACATATGTGCAGCACCGTGCTTGTGATAAAGCTGAGGCTTTGATGGAGAAAATGGCAGAATGTGGTTACTTGAATTCTCCTCTTCCGTATAATCACATGATGACTATGTACTTGCAAAATGGGAAGGCGGAGAAGATTCCTGGAGTTTTTAGAGAGTTGAAAAGGAACACAAATCCGGATATTGTAGCTTACAACCTATGGTTAACCATGTGTCAGTCTCAGAACGATGTTGAAGCTGCTGAAAATGTGTTTCTCGAAATGAAGAGAGCTAAACTTGAGCCAGACTGGATTACATACAGCATATTAACCAGCTTATATACAAAGAAGGAACTAAATGATAGAGCTGAGTCTACATTGAAAAAAATGGAAAAACGTGTGTCTCGCAAGCACCGAGCCTCATATGCATCTCTTATTAGTTTGTATACTAATCTGGGTAAGAAGGATGGAGCTGAAAGTATATGGAAGAAGATGAAGTCTATGTATCACAGACTAAATGATGCTGAGTACATGTGTATGATAGATTCCCTCATAAAGCTCGGGGAATTGGAGAACGCGGAGAAACTTTATGATGAGTGGGAGTCTGTTTCTAACACAGGTGATTCTCGGATCCCAAACTTATTACTTGGTGAGTACATCAACAAGAACCAGATAGAAAAAGCTAAAACCTTTTATCAGCGGTTTCTGCAAAAGGGTATCAAACCTAGTTATTCTACCTGGGAGATTCTTGCGCGTGGTTACATAAAATCTAAGCAGACAGACCAAGTTCTTCATTGCTTCGGAAAGGCTCTCAGCTGCGTGAAGATATGGGAACCTAAGCTGGAGTTTGTCAGTGAAATGTACAAACTTCTGCAGGAGCAGCAGAATATCGAGGGTGCTGAGAAGTTGCTTAAACTACTTCGTAATGCTGGGTATATTACCACTGAAATCTACAAATGGCATCTTCAAACTTACGCCAGTGCTGAAAAAATGCCTCCTATAATTGAAGAGAGAATGGCAAAGGACAGGGTTTTGCCAGATTCAGAGATCAAGGAACTTATCGAAGTTACCAGTCAAATGTGTGTTAGCTGCGTCTCAAGTTGTCTATAAACACAATTCCATTCATACTGACTGACTGATATTTTCACTCCTATCATGTCAAGAAGTCGAGAACTTCCGAGTAAAAAGCACCACCGAGGTCAAATCAGTGCCATTGTGAGGGCATGTCTTGTTTCTACAGGAGCATTGAGATTTGAGAAGCATGCTTGAAGCGAGACGCATTTTCAGGACTCGGGACGAAGAGTTCACCGGTCTTTCGACGAGCTCGGTAATGACTAGATGATGCTCCTTTGTCTTCCCTTCAACTTGTGAAATGTGAATGGAAAGCTCAAGTTGAGTGTTGAACTGTTGATGGTTGATCTGTTGTACAAGTTGTACCAATTTAAGCAATTGTCAACTTGACAGATTTGGAAATTTTGACTAGTGACTTTCCTGGATAATACTCCATGTACTGTATATTCTAATCTGATACCTAACAAATGAGCAGATCTTCTCTGTATTTGTTCAAAATTTTCTAGTCCTACACGTTTGTCGAATCAAAATATTACTGTATACTCTAGGAGCCGACTATCGTAAAATCGACTTTCTATATTCGTAGTAAAGAGTCTAAAGACCAAACCGTCTTGATATTAAAAAGGTTTTGATTGGTTGATAACCGTTCTGACATAACACGAAAGAGAACATGATTATTCTGACTCATTGGAATCATCGAGATTTATGATTATTTACTCATGTATTTTTAGATATGTCGGAAAATAAAAATACGGAAATGAATTTTTTTTTTAAATTACAAAAATAATTATAAAAAAAAATGACTGGCACAGAAACGGAGGTTTTAACATAAGGCAGTTACGAGCCAAAGAGGGAAGATTGCTGCTGCATCTTCTCTTGGTTTTCAATAGCATTAAATTTTAAAAAAATCCAGGTAAAAATCTTTTTTTTTTTCACATTTTTACATGCTTTTAATTTATCAGATTTACCTTTTTATGCAATTATATCCATTATATATATCTGGGTTGATCTCAAAATTTTATCTTTTCACTTAAAAATCCACAAATTTGGACTTTGAAGTTGTACTATAAGGTAAAATTAGGGTTTGTTCATTGATTGACCCAATTTGATTTGGGGATAATTTCCTAATTTTGAGCTTCTGTAGATTGATCTAAATTCTGGGTACTTGAAATTTAATGAGATTGGTTAAATTGGTAGTGTTTATTTGTGGTAAGTTTAACTTGAAAATTTTTGTGATCTCAGAAAATTGAGCTAAGATCAAACATGTCAGCAGCAGAGGATGTGAAGGAGCTTGTTGGAGAAGATACTCCAAAGTCAATGCCTTCTTCTGAAGTGCAGGTTTTCTAAGCACATTTTCATACTTTTGTGTTGGTTTTGTTGATTTGCTGAATTTGGTTTAACTGTCATTTTGTTGAGGATTAGTGTGGTTTTTCGGGTTTGAATTTATTCCTTGTGTCGTAAGATTCGGGTTTTTCTTACTTGTAGGAAGCAACCTTGAAGAACAAGTATGGTGGAATTATCCCCAAGAAACCACCACTTATCTCCAAGGTATTAGCTTGTGTGTGTTTGAGCATTAATTTATGCTTGAGTGAACTTTAGTTGGGTGCAAGCGTCGCGAGAATTGAGGTTCAAATCGTTGTTCAGTATCGATAGATTTGAGTTTTTCCGAGTTTGCTGATGTGTTGTAGCAGAAGATCCACTAAAGCTTTGAATTTTTATGATAGGATCATGAAAGGGCATACTTTGATTCAGCTGATTGGGCTCTGGGAAAGGTATATCATTGCTCCTAGATCGCGCACCAATGATTATTTCTGTGGTTTTTTCGTGTAGTTTTCCCTTGGACCTGTTTTAATGATCCTTTGTACTTTGGAAACAGCAAGGTGCAAATAAGCCAAAAGGACCACTCGAGGCTCTTCGACCTAAGTTGCAGGTAGATCTTTGAATCTTAGTATCATATTGAACTTCGTATTTTAATAAATACATTCCTCACCTTCGCTTGTGCTCTATTATGAGTTTCTAAGAACCTATTATCCAACTATCCAACTGATTTTAAGTTAGGCAGATTATGTCTTTCATCAGTGAACTCTTTAATGTAGATCATATATTAGATACGTCTATAAAATGAATTGAATGCATCTCGAATTCTCGATGACACATTGTCTATGCTTTTTCTTTTGTTGCTACATCTTTGCTGTTAGTAAACACCTTACTTGTCCTAGAACTGATTCTCTCAAGTAAACATCTGCTAAAGAAAGATGGATGATAAGATAGGTATTTTCGACATGAATGGAATTGGTCTTGCTTTTGAACTTAGCCCACAGTTTGGCTCGTCATCCTTGACAAATATTTCTGCTTAAAGGTTGAGTAAGCCTTTTGAATAGGAGCTATCTGAGTAGAGTATTATTGACCCTTGCCCCAGTTGCAAACCATTTATCTGCTTCAAAGAATGTTGTGCTTTGCTGTTTATCATGGTCCGAAATCACTTATGAGGATTTTGTATGCCCACAACTAAAAATTCCTTCTTACTGTTGTGCTTCTTACTCGCGTATGCTGTCCTTTCCCGCTTTTAACACCTTCAAATGCTACCATATATGGACCCATTTGGTGATTTTCTTATCTTTCACTATAGAGTATTTTGAAATGAGATATATTACTCTCTATGCTAGCTCGTTTAAACCAGTTAATGGTGAGCCAAATGTACGTGTTGGAGTCCCCAAGGGCCCTAATCATGTATACACCATAAGACGATCATTTGTTGTAGGCATTGTTATGGCATTAGTACTCTACCTACTTGATTTGATCTTCGTAATCATCTCAAAATGTCCCGTGGAAAAAGGACTCATTGTTCTATTTATTGACAGCCCACTCAACAACAAACGCGATACCGGAAGTCTCCTTATGCCCCATCAGAAGGCGAAGGTAATAACCTTGGTTTATAAAATGTTTTCTCAGTCATGCAATTGAGTGTCTAGTTTCCCTATGCCGAGCTCAACTTTCACACTATTTTTATGTAGATGGCGCTCCATCTGAAGAAGCAACTGCTAATCAATGAGACGACACTGCAGCCTTGTGGTCTTATTCAAGATTGCTCATTGTTATTCTCGGTCTTCTTCAGATAGAGAGTAATATTATGTTGTTTTACTTAGAATAAGACTTATGACATATGTACTCCATTTGCTCTATTATGAACTGATGCTGCTATCAAGAGTCCTCTGTTCCATTGTTTTTATCCGATTTGGGGCAGTTTTGTTTTACATTCAAAGTACTTCAAAAGTTCGAAGTGCCATGGCTGTGAATGTAATTGAAGCTTTCAGCAATGAGTTCTTGCAACAACACCCATCCTTTCTTCTTGTTACTTATCTTCGCTTTCGGCTAAAAGCATATGGAGTAATGGTGATGCAAGTTTCTCAGACTTCGACACTTTCTACAGTTGGCTTGTGTGCAATTTCTTTACAGATAAAAATTACAGATTTCGCACAAAAGCTCACTTTTACGGCTGCCTGAGTTCTGAATTTCAGTTTACAAGAATAGACACGATTTGATTAACAATCAGCGTCAAAAGTTTCGGAACATGGAACATTAAACTCGCTATCGGTGGATAGCAGTCTATATCTTGAATTAACTTCTTGCACGAATCGATGAAACCAAATCACCAAGATAATGGAGACATGCAATACTGTTATACTGCACACTTCAACTCAGAAGCTTGTGATAGAAGGTAGTCTATATAGATTATAGACCTACATTTAACCATTGGCTTGATTTACATAAAACAATGTCCCTAAATACTCCATCCCATCGTATCAGATACATTCAACAGTATGTGCAAATATCATTTCGCAACTGCGAATGCTGAAGACACTGTAGAGAGCAAATTTTGTTAAGATATGTCGGTCAGTAAGCACTCAGCAGTGAAGTCTCAAAAACCATTCGCCAACGATAAAGAACTTTGATCATAATCAGTATCACTCAGGTGAAACATAAGGTTTCTATTAAAGTAAACTGATTTAGTTGCGGAGAAATGCTACTGTTGCAACACGTGATCCCTCAACGCCTCCAAACATAAATGTTGGGTAAGATCGAACATGATCAACATATTGGAAACATGCTGGGGATGTTGTAGCTTCTTGGACAGTTGCGTCTTCAGACTGGGTGACAGGAGCACCAGCATATCTCTGGTTGAACCTCTCTACCTCTTGAATCAACTCATCTTTGGTACTGTTGCAAGACGTTATAACCTGCAATCATGGAGAATCTCAGAAACGAACGAGGATTAAGCATCCCAATTCCTAATGACTTCAGAAGGAAAAGAGGAACCCAGCGATTATCAACCACCACTTCCCCCTCCAGTAATGATGAACCAACCTTCAACCAAAAAAAAAAAAAAGACTAATACTTTTATCTGCAGTGCAACTTACCAGTAGGCCGCCAGATGCCACTAATTTTGCAACAGAATCCCAGTACATGAGCCTAAAAAAACAAGGACAGGAGAAATTGGGCCTCTGAGCAAGTCCACAAAATATGTACACACACTAACTATGCTGAATAAGAGAATGCTACTGTCATAAAAGAAGATTAGTGCTTGACCCATTTTGAGTAACGAGACTAAAAATGCCAGCATGTCAACAAAGGATTTGGCACATACCTTTTGATAGGGCCATCAGGATGCAAGCCAATGGCGTCTAATGTTCCTTTATCCATTACAAGCTGAAACTGTCTTTCTAACTTTGTGTCAAGAACATCATCAACCTGATTTTAAGAAAGACAATATACCGCCCGTTTTAGGCCATAGATGACGAAGCAATGATCACAGCAACAGTTTTCATAGCAAAGGAATGCTGAAGTCTGCCTCAATTTGAAACTTTGGTTATGAGAAAAAATACTCTTTCAGTCCTACCTACTAAACCATCTAAAGGTCACATAAGGTTTCCATAGATAGGCTAAACATATCACGCATCAGTACCAATATCCCTGCTTAAGCTGACGGCAGAAGCCCAATGAAGAAAGAGGGAAAGTCTTTTTTTTTTGTTATTGAGGGGACGATAAAGCAGACACCAACACAATGAATTATTATTAATTTAAAAGAGATGAAAATGCAACTGAAAGATGAAAACAACAAAAGAAGTGTCTTCAGCATCACTAAACCCAACATTTGATATCGGGTGATCACACATCCCACCTCATACACATGGGACTCAGCCACAAGACTAAAATAAATTTGAATTAGATACAGTGTATATGGAAGATCATACATAAAGAATCACTTAATCAGATGTCTGGGCAGCTAACCCAGCACCAAAACAAACAGCCCATAGATAATTAACACTGATGCCAATTTCCCTACAACATAAATCACAGAGAATTTTAAAATCTCACGCATTAAAAAATGGAATATTACCAAGAATGTAAGATTAGTGAACCCATCTCTATCAGCAAGGCCACGAGCGAGGTTAACAGCCCCTTCACTATAGTCAACGCCAGTTAAATCTGAAAACCTGAATCCACATTAATAGGAGTTAGTTTTATAAGCCTTACATCAACAGCAACAATCAATACTGGGTGTTGATCTCCAAAATAAGAAAAAAAACAAAGAACAATCAATACTGGACCTGTACATATATACTAAACTTCCATACAGACCACAATCCTTTAACCATCAGACTATACTATCTTTCCATTTTCCTTAAGATAAACTATTCAACTGCTCATAAATAATGTGGATCTTATATTGTAAAAAACTACTCAAATGTCCAACTTGGTAATAGATTGTTGCTTGTAAATGAGTACAACAAAAAACAACCATTCCTTAGTACTAAGATGATTGGGGGTCGGCTAACATGAATCGTCATTGAAATCACCATATGTAAGCAATAAAAGGTTAAAGTATGCAAACAAATTGGTAATAGATTGTTCCATTGTAAATGAGAAACTCGATACAAAAAATGTGAAGGTAAGAAGTCCAACAGATATACACAATTTTTGCAGTAAAATTCCTTAAAGAACTTCTTCAGTTGGTGCTTATCCAAAAAAAAAAATATGAGAGAGAAAGAACTTCTTCTGTTGGTCAGTGATCACTAATGGAGCCTAGGTTCCCTCTGAATTCCGATTAAATGCTAATTTACGGAGACACCTACAAGTCTATCTGCATACACCCCCTAGAAATTAACAACTCTTGAAGGCATAATTATAAAGCCCAACTCTCTCTACGTACATATTGAGCTAACCAGCAATCAAACATCCAGCATCCGGTAATACAATATGACTCCAACTAATTAAAGAACAAATATGGTGTCCCGCCATGTATCTGCATTATGTCAGTAATCAACTTTCCCAAACTATGATCAAACACTGAAAGTTACCACACAAAGCACACCTCCTTGACAACTACTACGCCAAATCTACTTTAGTACTCGTAACATCTGGGCTTACTCGGATGTAGAAAGACCAGAGTTTTACAAGTAATAGCTAGATGTTGGAACAACTATGTCTCACGTTGAAATCCCCATGACTGACAGCAATCAATTCACGGCAACTGCTAGACAGAAGGCATACCCTAAGAAGCATCAAAATCAGGACCTCGTCCAAATGAATAAATCTTGCAGTCTAAAGAATACCAAGAGAAGTTTGATTAGTACCCATGCTTAGCAATCTCTTGAAGAAGCAAACCGTTGCCGGTCCCCAGGTCAAGTACACTCCAACCTGCCAAGGTATGAACCTCATGTTCATTTTGTTCACTTTTGTCACCACTGGCGTGATTTAGAATGCGACGTTTTGAAATGTCAGTGCACAAGCTCTTTGTCCAAGACACAACAGCATCCATGACTTCAGGTCCAAACCTATCGAATGCATGGAAAGGCACAACAATGAACAAAATAATGTAGGAAAAGTAGTGCAAATCACTGTATAAGACATCAGCTTCACGTAAATAGTTGATTGCAATTCTATATATCAGTGAGAGAAAACAGCACATGAATACACAGAACTGTAATGACCATTTGATGTGCACAAGATACTAATCAAACTTAAATTCAAGAAAGTACTCAATATCAAAACTTAGAGAAGTAGTATTCCAATATTACATCATCGGGTGCAATCATGCAACACCCCACAGCGTACTTTTTTTTCCCCAAACCAGCAGATAAAAGTTATACTACAATACACACATGTGGTGCACAACAGGCAGTTCTAGAAGTCGTACAGCACCTCCAAACAATCAAATGGACATTATCAAACTACTTAAGTATCACAGCCAAATTAACAAGGAACGACATAATGAGGGCTGCAAGGAAAGATACAGTGAGCATAACTCACCAAATTTCACCAGCATGCCCATGCTGACGAAAATTCTCCAGCTCTTCTGAGTAAGTCGAATCCCAATAACTCTGAAGACCCAGCATGGAGGATACCCCATCTCCGTCTTCCTCCTCCTCCTCTTTATACGAATCCTTGTCTGAACTGTCAATCGTCAAGAAAAAAAGGTGATTTAATTCACTAATGTGCACTCATATGACAAGGCTATCTTGCAGCTACCAAATGCCTTGCGAACCATCATACGTTCCCACATTATGGTAGCACAAACAAACTCACCATACAAGCTTCCAATATCAACTAGCCTATAATGTTACCAATTCCCACAACCACAACAAAAACAACGGCATGTTTACCCCAGCGCCTTAAAGGCTCCTGCCATAAGGCGGAATAAGGGGGGCGGATATACGCAAGCCTTACCCCTATTGAAATATAGAGAGGCTGCGCACCAAATGTCACCAATTACCACACGAACAAAATGCCAGTTTAGTTCATTGAGCAGATAAGCACACATTTCGCAACTTCTGATCTAACACGGGCAGAACCCACCGCAACATTGACCACAACAACAAATCCCAATTAATTTCACTCGGTAAATAGCACTCATTTCGAAATGGGAACTCGTTCGACATTGATCACAGCCACAAAACCTATTGATTTTAGTCATTACAGCAGCGGAAATTTCGCGGTAATAGACCCGAGATCCTGCTACTGATCACAGCAACAATACCTAATAATTCAGCCCTCAAAATCTAGCAGATTAACACTCATATCTCAATTCCCAGATGCAATTCCCAATAAAATACTACGAGTCAACAAAACGACGACGCATAAGCACTCATTTCGCAAGATTTCCGCAACAAATTAAGCTCAAAATGACGCCACTAATCACAAAATTGAACCCTAATTAAACATAAACAACAGCAAATTGGGCGAAAAAAATATGAACAATTGATCAAATTAATAAACGTAATTTACGAGGAAAAGGAAGAAGATTGAAGAGAAAAGGTGTGGAAGGGAAGACCTGTAGTCGGAAGAAGGGCGGAGATTGGCGGCAGCGAGAGCTTCAGTAGCGTCAGCGTGACGCTGTTCGTCGTCAAGAGTGCTGCCGTACTCGCTCTTGATAGACCAGGAATCGGCGGCGATGGAGCGGTCATCATCGGAGATAAGATCGGAGGTTGCCGGAGTACGAGGCTGCTGAGGGAGCTCCGCCGCCGCATCCTCCGCCGTAGGAAGCTTAATTCCCGCCATATATAATGTATCGATATCGGTGTCGAGGAAAATGGGAAGAGTATCGATGACTATTTCTTTTGAGTGCGCGACGAGTCTGTCTCCCCCCACTTTCTCTCTTTATATACGGAGTACCAAGTACGGTAGTACTTGTTCAGTCGTCTTAACTCATTTGTATATTATACAATGTATATATACGGAGTAGCCGTATTTTTTTCAGGGCAATACAAAAAAAAAACGGCAAATTCATGTGGTGCACCGGAGTTCGGAACTATGTTAGAACGTGCATGGTGCACCTATGTTTGAAAGTTGTATATTTCGGCGCCTCCAAACTTTGCACCACAAACATGATGTGGCAATATGATTAATGAGATTAATTTTAATAATCGGCAAAATCATGTGGTGCCCCCCAACTATGTCAAGAATGCGCATGTTGTCTTTATGTTTGAAACTTGAACACTCTGGTGCCCCCCGACTTTGCACATATAGGCACAATGTACCTTTCCTCACTAACCCCGTTAACATTTGGATGGAAAACGATGATCTGACAATATAACGAATGAAATTAGTCAATCTTTAAAACAAAACATGAAAACAAATTGATAACCCCCCCCTCAACTTTAATTTCCCAACCACCCCGCCCACCGTCGTTACCGCCCCACGTACCACCGCCGGCCACCCCAACCACATCCCCTCTCCCCACCTTCTCCTGGACGCACTTGACGGCGCGAGCCGCGTACAACCCACCATGAGGTTGTTGTGCATCACAACCACTCAAAAAAAAAACCTCCACCTATATTTCTCTCTCCTCAACCATCGAACAACCAATTTACTCATTTTATATGGGGGGAATCCTAATCTTACGGTCAATTAGTGTGAGATCGTCTAACACGAGACTTACTAAATATGGAGTACAATGTAAAAAAACATTCAACCTAGTCTCCTCGTAATATTGGACTCATAAGTCATAACTCGTGTTTTCTCTGCTCCTGTCATCAACTTCCCGACAGCGTCACCTTTTTCCGAAGCTTATAATCTATTATAAGTCTCTACACTTCTCTGTCTGTATATATTTTGGGAGTAGGGCTTGGATGTTGTTGTTGCTGTGTTTGATGATCTTGCACGTTCTTGTTGAGCATTAAAGCATATTTCACGTCCTAGCTAAAATTATTTCTTTGAGATGTGATATGGTGGTTTTTTTAGTACTCAAAAAACAAAAACATCACTTATTACTCTATTAGTAAGATGATGTAACAAATAATAAAATTTAACTCGATAAGTTTTCCAAGAGTTTAACACGCGATAAAAAAAAAACCTTGAGAGATACAAAATATATCTACTACAAATTAGTTTTCAGCTCCAATTATGTGTCCAATACCGTTCACTACACGCGAAGTCCCAGGAACCTGACAAAAGAAGCAGCCGACGATGCAGAGCTCCGGGTAATCGTCACCTTTCTTTGCTCGACCAATTAAGCAGTGGAAATTTGTGACATTAAGAGTCGCATCGTAATGGCCGAGAAAATACAAAACAAATCACCACACAGATGAAAAAACGGCACAAAACGTCGATCTGTGAGAAATTGTACCAAAAGAGACTCGGATTCTATGCTAATAATAGGACCAACATCGATATCTTGGGTATGCGAGTTGTAAGAGCAAAATTGAGCCCGATTATTGACTCAGCATATAGTAGTGTCGTCGTCGTTGTGACAAGTCACAGAATGGGGAACAATGTCAACGATATAGTCATGGAGATTGAGGTCCTTGAAAAGACTCCATTTTCCATGTTGGAAATTGTAAGTATTGTAACACACGGTTTTCGGGTGAATCATAGTAAAAGGGAGATTGGCAAACAATGATAATTTCACCGCTTTGCAGAACAATCATGTACAACTACTTCCAGTATAAACGTAACATAATCTCCATTTGATTCCACGACAAATGGAAGCAATGCAGTCTACCAACTCCATTTGATTTCACGACAAATGGATCTTCCGTTTAGTCTACATGTAGTTTATAACATGACAACATACAACTGTAAAAACAAAGAGGAAAATTTCTTTGAATCAGAGGGACTATAATATTTCTGTGTTTGAGATTTTATTATCTCCGGCCCAATATAATCCCGTCCTAATCTTTCCTAATTTTACGTATGCCGCAAATGTTACATCTTGACGGTATTTGGTACGTGCCATTATAATCTGATACTGTATACGCTTTAATATGAATGAGTTCCACGATGGCGAGTTCTTATACCCGATCAAAATTATCTGCAGCTGAACAAGACTTAATGGCTGCCGATTGTGTACATTCAGTCATCCCCATCACTCTGTCATTCGAGGTTTCGTTGCCCGTTGATTGGTCGTAGCACTTAAAAGCCTTTGCACAATGGACTTTAACTACAACGTTCTTTTTATATTGAAGTAGGTGGTAACTGTAGTAAGTTGTTAGTGTGTAAGTAATGAAGACAGAAGAGGCTTAAAAGTAGGATTGTTGTTATGTGAATTTTGTAACAATTCAAGTAATAGAGATTCACCTTGAAATTCAAGGTGCCGTCCTTGAATGTCATTATGTCGCATTTTCGAAAATTTTGATTGGAGGGAGCTTCATTGGCGTCAGCGACATCTATAGTGTTGCCATAATCGCTCTTGATGGACCACGATGGCTGTGGCAATGGAGTGGCTATTACTCGAGATGATATCTCCTGTGGCCAGAGTTCAAAGCTACTACCTCTACTTGACTACTGGTTTCTCCAGCGCTGGACGCTTATTTTCCCTACACGCTTTGATATCGAAAAAATTTGGATAGAAAAATGGAAATATCGATGACTATTTTTTCTTAGTGCGTGACGAGTTTATCTTTCGCACTTTCTTTTTTCAGAAAATGCACGTGGTATGTATCTCAACTTTGTGCACACGGTACCCCTTTACTTTCGAAAATTGCATATCATTACCATTTTTGCTTCTTCCGTCGTAACGTTGTTAGGGAATTTATATTAATGCCTTAATTAAGCAACGACAAATCTACGTGGTGCCCCAAACTATGTCAGAATGCTCATGGTGCCCCTACCTTTGAAACTTGTACAATTTGGTGGCCCTAAACTTTATACCTATAGACACGTAGTGCCCTTATCACTCATTATCTTCCTAACGCCGTCAACTTTTGGATGTTAAACGCTGATGTAGCATAATTTGTTTCGGATATTTGTAGGGTTTATATATGAGTAGTAGATGCTAGGGTAGAAACATGTCCGAAAAATGTGAAGTGAGTGAAAAACATGAGAAAAAACAAACCCAATTTTTTTCTCTCACCTTAGCTTTACCCGCCGCCCCACACTCCCAAATGTCTGACAAGCACCGCCGCCTACTCCGACCACCCCTGTGATACTAACTTCGCTCATTTGCCAATAGAGTCATGCATTGCATTTATACTTTTGCATTTATTGCTTGTTTATGTCCCCTACATGTGTGATTGAGTTGATTCCTTCTATTTGAAGCTTCGGGGACGAAGCTTGGTCTTAAGGGGGAGAGGATGTAATATCCCGAATTTTCGTGATATTTTATAACTATATTTTAACGAAATGAGTTTCAAATAAAGTATTGAGTTGTTTTTCAGAAAATAAATTGATTTAGGAGAGTTTTTATGTGTGGATTAGCTAAATTGGACTTATTTTCATGTTGATCCATCTTTTCTTCAATTAGCCCAAACACCCCAACCCAAAACTAACCCAATACCAAACAAAAAAAAAAAACGAAATCAGATAAAAAGAAAAAGAAACCCCAGTTTCTTTTCTTCACCATCACGTACACACAACCCGTCTCCCCTCTGCTCTCCACTTCTCTACTGCGCACAGAACCGCCCACCATCCACCTCTCTGCCGCCAGCCGCTGCTCATCGCCACCGTTCGCGTCGCCCTTCCGCCATCTCTTTCCTTTTCCCGTCACTTTTAATTTGGGTAACATAAACCCTTTTCTCTCTCCTCTGTTTTCGGTTTCTATTTGTACCCAATTCGATTCTTACTCTGAATGATTAGTTTTTGTGTTGTTTATGCTTGATTAGCTCATATATGAGGTGGGTAATTGATTTAAGGTTAATAGGCCAAAAACATGAGTTTTTGAAGGTTTTTACATAATGTATTTAGTTGGTTTAAATTGGGATTAATATGGGTAAATGAAAGTACGATTTTTGAAGGTTTAATGTCTGTTTTAACAAAGTTAATTGACTCTTTTGGAATTTTCATGTTATTAGCGTTTTAATTAGTTTTTGTGTTGTTTATGCTTGATTAGCTCATATATGAGGTGGGTAATTGATTTAAGGTTAATTAGGCCAAAAATATGATTTTTTGAAGGTTTTTACATAATGTATTTAGTTGGTTTAAATTGGGATTAATATGGGTAAATGAAAGTACGATTTTTGAAGGTTTAATGTCTGTTTTAACAAAGTTAATTCTCTTTTGGAATTTTCATATTATTAGCGTTTTAATTGTGACTATGAACTAGTTAGAGTACTAGAATTGCAATTGTGATGCTCTTGGTTCGTGTATGTGCTGGGGGAGGTCTATTGCTTGATATATATATCATGGGACATTCATACATGGAATATAGGATTGCATATCTAGTTAAGAAGCTAGTTTGATGGATAGATGAATTAGTAACTTATTTAGATTCGTGTTTGTATCATTGTAGACAAGGAGTTCGTGAACGGGGATAATTTTTGTGAGTAGTGCTATTTATGCTTGAGTTTGTGAAGGTAAGCTAGCATGCTCAACCCTTCCTCAAATTTGTAGAAACCTTGCGAAAATTATGTGCTAAGTGTGATTGATGTGTTGGGATGAGAACATAGTATCATAATAGGTCGAGAACTATCTTTTTATATAATTGCTCTATTGTGATTTGATTGGAATCATTATTCGATTATTTTGTATAGTTTGCCTTGTGGCAAGAATGTTACTTTGGAATGTAAGATTGAATGTTCATTGATTGAATTGATTACTATGGCTTGCAAATCTTATAATGGTTATTGGATTGTATTTATTGGAATATCATATGATCAAAATTGATTGGCTTTTCGAACAAGTTAAAACATTTAAAGTGAAAGACGATACAAGAGGATTATTAATAACATTGCTAGCCTTTGGGCGGTTGGCACTGAGGTGACACAACCTATTTGCAATCATTCTCAATATTAACATTGCTAGCCTTTGGGCGGTTAGCACTGAGGTGACACAACCTGTTTGCAATTCATCTTCTCATTGACTTTGCTAGCCTTTGGGCGGTTGGCGCTGAGGTGACACAACCTGTTTGCAATGATAGCTAGCCTTAGGGCGGTTGGCGTCGCGGTGACACAACTTGTTTGCAGTTATGGTTTGGATTGGTGAAAATGGGACAAATCTCACATAACTTAAAAGATTAAAGGACGTTGGTTTATTGTGCTGAACTTTCTATTATTGGTTTTGAATTCTTGATTAGATTGGTATATATGGTTATGTGCTAGATGTTGTTTTAAAAATGAAAAATAAAACGTTTTCGAAAACCAAGGTAAGTGTTTTGGTTTTTACAAGTTGTGGTGTTAGCTTACTCAATTTTCCGACTTTTTCAACTGTGGTTTTTAAATCTACCACAGGTGGGATGTGATGCTTGCTTGTTGGGGCGCGATTCACCTTCAGATTTAGATTTGATCATGGAATAAAGCTAGACACTATAATTGCTAGAAGATTCACTAGACTTAGTCATTTCATACTTTAGTTGGAGTTTTTGAACTATTGTAACTTTTTTACTTTTCCCATGTAATTGGCCACTTTAAACTATTTAGACTGTGGATTTGATATTGAAATTCTCCTTGCATTCAAGTTTCGACTTGGATGCGGAGTAACACCTTTAAATTTCCTGAGTAGCGTTTTGGATTTTTCTCAAAAATGTTTTATAAAAATGACAGGAAATTTGGGGGTGTTACAACCCCCTCTCCCCGAATTCACACCATTAGCCGCATATGTCGGCGCGAGCCAAGTAAGGTGGGCCATCAAGGCCGACAACATGCGGAAAAAGGCGAAAAATGGTTTGTGGGGAACAAATCTGATAATTAAAAAAAGCTAATAATATAGAGTTAACAAAACTACTTGCACTCGATAACATTTTCTGCCTACTCACCGCGAACCACGAACTAAGAAAGGCATGAGAAAAAGGCGTCACTCTTCAGACCTGTACTTCCATAATCATGTTTACAAGATCATTTCTACGCAAATTTAGGTCATATTTGATAGGAATTAATAAAAGTAGTGCTCAGATCAGTTCAGAATCATTCAAATCAGATCAGATTAGAGTCTTTTAAATCAGATCAGATCAGAAATGACAAAATAACTATCAATGTATTTGGTCCATAATTGATATTAATTCGTTGAAATTCAATCAAATGTTCAATCAGATTAGTTCAGTTCATAGTCATCCAAATCAGATCAGAATCATTCAAATCAGTTCAGAAAGATACAATCCTTATCAAACTGGGCGGGCTTCGGGTACACTTTACCGATGTACAATGTACATGTATACTCGGTCTTTTACGAACAGATTAGGAAAGTGCAAATACGGAAAGAAAGAGATATGTAATTTGGTAGTTAACTCCAATAGAGAAGCCACATACTTTTTTTTTTTTTGAACGAGTGTCCACAGAACACATGATAAAAGCCCGTATCAATCCTTAACTAAGTGGGTTTTTCACATGAAAGATACTCCTACAAAATATGGAATGTATCCTACTTCTCTAGTACGGAGTACTCCGTATATCCTAAGTTGGGCTGGGCCTCCGTTTCTTTCCGAAACAAGGTTGGACAAGTTTGAAACCGTCAATCCGAGTACTATGTATATATATATACTCGACAAAAGAAGGCTCTGCGTATTCCGTATCCCCGTCTGAAATTAGAGAGAGAAAAATCAAGGAAGATAGAGAGAGAAAGAGATTACGATGTCGTGTCCAAGGCCTGTTACTAGTGATGATATTTTTGGAATCGGGTTTCGGGGATAGCGGAGGCGTAGCCGGTACGATTCATTTTATTTTTATTTTTCTTGATTCTGTGTGAAAAATGGCGTGCGCTTGTTATATTGTGGAGTAGCCGTCAGTCAGTGCGATTCTCGAATTGATTTTCATTCGTGCACAGTCTCTCTATGTTTCAATTCCATCTACCCTCCACTACACTACCCCGGCTTTTTCGCGGGTGGGAGCCTTTAAGGCGTTGGGGTAATGATGTTGTACTGTGTAACTTTATATGCCGGCTCTGTCCTTCTGATTTTTGTTTTCCAATATATCAGGGTTAGTAGTCGACGCAGCAGGAAGCAGAAGGTCGTTAAAGAGCCTGAAACAATTGCGCCAACATCCCCTCCAAAATCTCCTCAAAAATCTGCACCAGCTTTGGCCATAAAAAGTGCAAAAGTATCCCCTTTGGCTGGCATTCTTAAATCACTAGAATTAGCCCAATCTGATCCAAAGTATGCATGTTTTGGTTATTCTTTCACATGATGTTGCTGCATATACTGTCTTCTGTAATAAGGGCAGCTGCTTATTAAGTAATTGCTTTTTTGGTCGCAGTCTAACACCGGCTCAAATAGGAGAAAATTTTAATCGGTTTGTGGAAGAGACGATGGCCATGACTACCAAGATTGCTCAAGAGATTAATGAGATGAAGGACTTTGATACTTTTGCTTTGGGCTGTGCACCTCGCCTCGAAAAACCTAGTCAAGAGGCTTTGGATGCTCAAGACCTGTTTTTTGCACAAAAAGGCATCTCTTTCTTGAATGATCCTGCCAACTTGGTTCCTGGGGTAAGTAATCTTTATTTACTGACTTGGCGTTGCGCGATTCTATGTAATGGTTTAGATAGCATCCCTTCTGATAATTGTGACTTTGGCAGGTTGGGGAGTATGAGCTTGTGAAGCCAGGGTTGAGCAAGTATGCTTTTTTCCGCTACTTATGTGTTGGACACGCAAACTTTGAGGCCAAGCCTAAAAACGATCCCGATGCTGATCCAACACTCTTCTTTGTTGAATTGCGTAATGATGATGTTGTTAGCATGTGCCGCGCTTTGGGACCTAGTGGCTCTGCATCTGGTAACTATATCATCATATTTTCCATACTATGCTCGCTCCCATAGAATTACTCTCATAATATGCTCTATCTTGTCTTGTCTGGTTTTAAAATATGTGAGGTTTGATTTTGAGCAAGATTATTTTATTTCATGTATGCTTTAAGATGAATGAGTTGAACAATGGCGCTCTACTGATCATCGAATTATTTTGCAGCTGCAACAGGACCTAATGGGTGTCGCATGTGTTTATCAACTATCCATCACCCTGGCACTCGAGATTTCCACACTGCACGTTGATTTCCACACTGCAGCATATGCTGATGTGCTTCTGGTAAGTATCATATTCTATACTGTTTATCCCATAATTTGCACCACTGATTATTGAACTTGCTTACTTCTTTTATACGCTAATACTTGACATTAGATTGAATGACCTCTTCTGTTCTATTCAAGCCTGTGCTTTCTTTTAAAGGCACGCATGTTCTTCTAGTAATCTAGTTTTGAATGGCAATACAATAATCGTCTTTTACTTCTTCCGTTTCTTTCACTTCTTTCGGATTATTAAAACCTTGAGTTGAAATCTTAAAAACGTGAAAAAATGAAAGACATGTACGTAACATTGATTTTTACTCAACTCACTTCTCTGCCATTCAGAATGTTAGGAGGGTTAAAATGTTTGTCGGGTGCATGATCATGGTTTTCCGAGACTGGATTGCTTCACGTACAATATTCCTTCTTGATTATAGTTCAATATTTGTCTAAGCTGTCTGGAGTTTTAATTCCTTTTTTTTTTTTTTTGGATAGAGGCTTGGGTTCTAATACTGCATACATACGCTTTAATATGAATGAGTCTGATGTTGGCGCGCTCTTTAACCCGATCAGAATATCTTAAGCTGAACAAGACTTAAATGGCTGCCGATTGTGTATGTTCAGTCATCCCATCACCCTTGCGCTCGATATTTCGTTACTGCCTGTTGTTTGGTCGTCATAGGCTCTCGTAGCAAAGGCTTTCACGCTGTGGACTTTAATTGCAAACCTTGTACGCAGTTTGTATGTAACTAGGGAAGAGGCTTAAAATACTAATCTTGTATAGTAAGAAAGTATGTAATCCTTGATTGATGTAATACACAAAGGGTATCACGTGCGAATTCAGAAATCACAAATCTCAATCAGCTCAATAAGATTAGATCATATCAGAATTATTTCAATCAGTTCAGATCAGACAGAATCATTTTGTCCAGATCAGAATTATTTAAATCAGATCAGATCGGTTCAGAAAAATTCAGTCCTATCAAACGGGACCTTACTCTGCCGTTTTAGAATAGGATAAGGAAACTTCAAAAGGAAAGAAGGATTTATGAAATGAGAGATATTACAGTTAACTCCAACGAAAACAAATTACCCGATAATTCAATTCAATTTAAATTGTTTTTTTATCGCAAAACCTAACTCTAATCAATCAAATTGTTTTTTTTTAATTTTTTTACTATTAATTGGTTGCATTGTTGGCTTTTGAATCATTGTTTTTGTGATTTGTGATCCCAATTGTTACATAATTAGTGAAACTAGCGTGTAATTGAATTTGATTACCGATTTCAAGCAGGTAATTCTTTGGTAATATTTGAATTTAAATGTAGAATTCGGGTTAATTTTTCGCCTTTCGGCCAGTTGCTCATGAGTTTTTGTGTTACTTTGGTTGAGATTGTGTCGAATTACTGTGGTAGTTCTAGTCTCTTTTTATTGTTTCGATGTTGGTAATTGGTTTCGATTTTTGTCCAAAGTTGAAAATGTCCAACGGTAGCGAGAACAGCACAATGGAGAAACTTGTTAAAGACTCCTTAAAACCTGCACCAGCTTCGCCACAATGGAGAAGCTTGTTAAAGACTCCTTAAAACCTGCACCAGCTTCGCCCCTTAAATGTACAAAATTATCCCCTTTGGATGGCATCCTTAAATCACTAGAATTAGCCCAATATGATCCCAATATGATCCCGACAACTTGGACCCTGGGTAAGTAATGTTTACTTTTTTGGTTCAGAGAGTATAGCAATGGTTTTATAAGTTGAAAATTGATTTTTGAGATAAATGTAATTAATAAAGGTCAGGCTACCGTAGTGTTGTTGTCCCAAATATTAGGCTACCTCAATAGACAAAATCATTTTAAGAGCATGTTTGTTAGAGAGGAAATAGCCGGAAAGGAAAGGAAAGGAAACAGATTTTACTATTTTCCTACATTTGGTTTATAAAGAT
The DNA here is from genome assembly GCA_963680865.1 of Spergularia marina. Lineage (NCBI taxonomy): Eukaryota > Viridiplantae > Streptophyta > Magnoliopsida > Caryophyllales > Caryophyllaceae > Spergularia > Spergularia marina. Next base: position 22,058,210 of record OY804560.1, on the reverse strand, counting down.
ATATGGGAAATGGAAGATAATGAAAGGAAATGGAAGGAATTGATACTTCATTAAACAGTCATTTCCTTTTCCTCCCAAAACGGACAGGATTGGACGGAAAGGCAATTTACAACATAAAATCACCCACTTTCCTTCCCGTTCCTCCAAAATTTTAACAAGTGAACCAAACAAAAGAAACAGTAGTTCCCTTCCTTTCTCTTCTTTTCCTTTCCGTTCCTTTCTCTTCCTTCCAATTCTTTCCGTTCAATTCCTTTCTACCAAACATGCTGTAAATAAAATCTTATTTATATCAAATTCTCTAACAATATGTTTGGTATGAAGGAAATGGATGGAAAGGAAATGAAAGGAAAGTCATTTTTATAGCTTTCCAATGTTTGGTTTACAAAGAAACATAGGAAATAGGGGAGAAAAGAAAGGAAATGGAAGGAAAATATTCTTAATAAAACTCTGAGTTTCCTTTCCGCCCAAAACGGTGGGATTTGGAAGGAAAGGAAAAATGCAACATAAAAACACACATTTTCCTTCCAAAACTTCCAGATTTTTAAGTTTTCAACCAAACAACGAAAATCATAATTCCCTTCCTTTCCCTTCCTTTCTCTTCCTTCCAATTCCTTTCTCTTCCATCCCTTTCTTTCCGTCCAATTCCTCCCTACCAAACAAGCTGTAAGCCTCTTTGGTACAAAGGAATTGGAAGGAAAAGAAAGGAAAGGAAATTACTTTTTTTGGTTTTCCGATGTTTGGTACATGAGAAGTGGAAGGAAAATAAATAAATAAAATAGAAAAAACTGTAAAAATGCAATTACCTACTTTACCCCGAAATTTCATTTTCCTCCGGTAATAAAAAAGGGTATCATTGTATTTTATTCAATTTAAAATCCAATTCCACTATTTTTTTCCATCAAACCAAACATTGGAATTACTAATTTTCATTCCTTCCATTTCCTTTCTTTTCCTCTCTCTTCCTTTCCTTTCTTTTCCTTTCCTTCCTTTTCGTTCCTACCAAAGAGGCTGAACCCTTAGTTCATTTTCAGACTTGGTATGTAATCCTACTGCCAACAATTCAATAGAACCAATTCTCTACCGGACAACTGAATTTCTGGCTATTTTGCCATGTATGTAGTCTTTTGCTAAACTTGGCAGCAAATCAGTGACAATACAAGAGTTAGCAGATTGGGACATTGAACTTGTAAATTAAGTTTACAAAGAGCCAAAAGGTAAGCGAGCCGCCTAAATGCATATTCAGCATCTAAATCTCTGACATAATTAGATAATTTCTTTCAGAAGAAGTGCCTTATCTTAAAAATAGTTTATGCACCCGTGCAAAATTGCACGACCTGTTGTGTAATATAAGCAATGACTTACTTGGGCGATGACTCATTTGTATACTACGCATATGTAGGAAATGATTCATTAATGGATGAACATTTTTTTTTTCTTTTCTTAAAAAAAGACACAACAAATTCATTTTTTCAAGAATCGTAACCCGCTATTTTTTCGGTTACAAAAACGATATTTTGAAGTCATGAGATCGTGTTTTATGGCCGTGACCCATATTTTTGTAAAAACTCAGCGGATTTGTTTTCTTAAATTTATCAACTCTACCAAATGATACACAATCTCAAATCAATTAATCACTTTAGATATCGTTAGCCTGAGTTATATTTGACTCACGTGTTTTACATGTCTACTGTATTATCATTTTTCTGGATACATAATCACGAAATATATCACTTGTAAATCATTTAAATTGTTGATTAAATATTCAAAAAAGTACTTGTTGGTGGCAATCTTGTTGTTAATCGAAGATCATGGTCACAATAGGGGGTAAATAGCTCTTTTTCCTTAAATTGACGGATAGTTCAATTGATTACTTCATTAGGATTTAACTAAAATGTCTAAAATAAGTAGTTTAATTAATATCTTAATATAGGTTGGACTTTACGTCCGTATTTATCAATCAGACGTGTTAATTATCTTACTACTTAATTGTGGTACTACGATATTTGTATAAATTGGAGCTTTGTATAAATCAAGTCCGATCTCTCAACTCCATCAAAAAATCAAGCCGTATGAGTTGAAGTTCGCAAAACATAGCAACTAGTTGGATGAGGCCCTATATTACTTTTTAAGCGTATAAGAAACTATCGAATTGAACTTTGTACTACCCCTTATGTTTGATATATGCTAAATAAATGAACTTTTTCAACTAAAAGTTTGAGTCAACATACAACTAAGACACAATCGATGGTTTAATCCCTTAAATTACTATACTAGTGGTACTATGAGATTTCTACTTGCTGAATAGTCCAAGTTGATACTACGTCAGAAAATGGATTTTACACCGAGTAATATAATACGGAAAATTCATGTAGTGACTCTGAGTTTTGCAAAATTGCACATGGTGACCCAAATTTTAAGTTTCTGCACACGGTAACCCTAAACTATGCATTTTGTGCACGCGGTAACCCTATATGTTAACACCGTTAGAATTCCATTAAGTTACGCCATAATTAAGTTCTAATCTACAATCTTTTAACAAAAAAGTTTAATTAATTGAAGTTAACTATATATTTATACGATATTAAATTAATGTTGGATAAGGTGTAAATAACTAATTGCTACCTTCAAAAGAAGATATTAGAGCTTAATTTGACAAAAATTTAACGGACTTCTAACAACGTTAACATATAGGGCCACCACGTGCACAAATTGCATAGTTCAGGGTTACCGTGTGCAGAAACTTCAATTTTGGATCACTACGTACAATTTTGCAAAACTCAGGATCACCACGTAAATTTTCCGAATATATAACACAGAATAACCAGTGTTAAAAAAGCGTACGACATACACTCGCTCGCTCCTTCCTTAGCTTCCATTCTAGCCAAGTATCAATAAAGAATGTAAGACCTGTAATTCTGTAATCATGAAAATGAAATTAAACTTCCACGTACCTCCCAAATATCTTTGAATAGTCCAAGTTTCAACAGCTTCATTTTAACGTGTATGGTTAACGTCACACAACTTGGGACTATAAAATTTACACCTGCTAGTTGCTACCCTATTTTTATTAAAGGTAAATAAATAAAAAAAGACTTCAACAACCGTCATCTAGAAAATGATTGAATACGTACACTTTCCCCTTCTATAATACCCATCTAGCCCGTTGTACTAACACATACATCTTCTTAAAAACACATTTCCTTTCCATATACCAAACACATACACCAAATTCATCAAACAATATTCGATCTTATAATTTCACGATCAGTTTTCCGTTGTAGAGAAGTACGGTTGAGATAAATCGAGAACAGAGAATAACTAAGCACGGTTGCGTATTGCTATAACACTATCACAACCACATAAAGATGGGGAATTGCATGTTTTGTGGGAAAACATCCGGCGCACATGATGAACGCTCCGACAGGTGTGTTAAACTATTGTAATTGACTTCAAAAAAAAAAAAAAACTATTGTAATTGCTAATGGTAGCATAAATGGCCATTCTATAGTACAGAAATGTAGAGCTGATGTATTATAAACTTTTGAGTGCTTTAAGCGTCTAGTACGTAGCACCCCTAGAGCGCACGCATTTGATTACTTACTCGGACACGTTTAACCATTTTAAATACTCGTTCCATTCATATTCAATCTTACTATTTTTTCCGACTTAATTGACACTAATTATTTGATCGCAGTTGCAAGGTATGGCTTCCAGATGGGAACGTAATGCTGATTTGTAGACCCACAAAAGTAAAGGAGGTAATGCGACGATATCAAAACTATTTTCTCGTAAATTCCGTGTCATTGCAAAGTAACGGAAGATTTACACCGTTAAACGCTGACTCGATTCTCCTACCAAACAACAACGTGTACGTCATGTTTCCCATGCAAAGAATTAATACTCAAGTTACCACGGCCGATATAGAAGCTCAACTCGGCGGCGACCGTGATATTTTGGGTGGCGGAGCTGGTGGTCGTGGTGAAACTCTCCCGAATGCTAATTATAGAGGTGGCGGAACTGGTGGCCGTAATGTTGGAGGTAGAGCTGCTGGTGGACGTGGTGCTAATGTTAGAGAAGCTTTAAATAGAAGCCAGCCGGCTGGTGGTGGCCTTGGTCCTAATGTTGGAGGCGGAGCTGGCGGCGCATTGTACAATGCGGCCGGAGCTGTCCATGGTGCTTTTAATGCTGGCAAGGACTTTTTGAATGGATTTTGGGCCGGGTTTTATGATGCCGGAGCTCACCGTGATAATCTGAATAATAATAATAATAATGGGCGACGCCGTTACCGTGAGACATTGGAACTCATACCTGGTCGACCTGGTTACGCATATGTGAACCCTGATCATTTGTTATACATGGAAAATATACCTAATCACTATGCCAGAAGACTTGTACGTGTTGATTCAAATGGCAGACGGTGTTGAGACGATCATTATATATTTTTAATTTGGGGATTCGTTGGGATCGGTTCGATCAAAGCTCGGCTCAACTTCGGTCAAACCAAGCTCAACTTCGATCAAATCGAGCTTGATGAGAACATTGCGTGATCAACCTCCGCAACAAGTCCATAAGTGTTGTTTTCTCTGATTTATGAATGTTTCTTGTAATTTCTCGACTTACTACTCCCTCCATTTCATTTAATTAATCAAGTTGGAAACTCATAAACAATTAAATGAGATAGAGAAGTACATACCAGTATATATATCCAGTCCAAGGTCCTACACATTATATGGATAAATTCTAGCTGCTCTTGCATTTTTTTGAGGCCCCAAAAAAATCCTAGTTGAGGCCTCGAATAGGCGGCCCAAACGATATGTACACAAGAGCCCACGATTTGAAGGCCCAATTAAATGATGAGGGTTTGATTAAAGCTATTTAGCTAATACTTCGCATGTTACATCCTCTTCAGTAGTCCTGTACTCCTGTTCAAGGCATGTCATGATTCAAGCTAAGCTAAATAAGAGTAATTCTCTTTGATTCCTATCTAGTAGAGTTTAATCTACTCTAGTAGAGTAATAGTCGTTTCGAAACTATTTCTGAGCTCTGATTTGGTGTAGACGTGTAGACGTGTAGTATAGAGAATACTTTTGTAAGACAGTTTTGTATAAAGACGACACACGATCTTACAATTAGTATCACATCAAACGTTACTTAATCTAAACTCATACTGTACTCCTAGTTCTCTTTCGTTGTTGATGTAGGTGGCTTCAATTCCAACCAACAATTATCGTACTCAGTGGCGGAGCCGGATCCAAACTTGGACTGGGACAAAAACGATTTATCGGAGTTGGGGTGGACCAAAAACTACGATTTACCAAATTTTAACTAAATTTATATTAAAAAAGCCCAAAATTTTTTGATCTTCCGCAAACCTGGGGCAGGCCATAGCTAGGGTAAGCCCCCCTTGGCTCCGCCCCTGATCGTACTCGGACTACTCACAAGTCACAGTTACATTTGCATTACTTTGATGTAATGATGTAGCCTGTATGTAGGTACGTGTTGCTGATGATGAACTTGAATGAGCATGCAGGAGCCACCATTTTGTGGTTGTACCGCACTGCTAGTTTGAAAGACGCGCAATTCTACGTACATCTGTACGAGTTGATGCGAACCCAATATTTCAGCTGTTGTGATCTACTCGTTATTATTACAAGCGAATTGAAGATTGAGGCTTCAAAGCATCGTCAAAGGCCCCTGATTAATTATTGATTTAATTTAATGTCTACTACTAATCACGAAACATCAACACGTCGCGAGTCTAAGTTATTGGCTCTCGGTGTAATATCGATCGAAACTTGGATAAGACGATTATACGACGGGAATAGAGATCAGAAATGATGACATACTAAAACTTGTTTAGCATGCACTTGCTTAACTTACACAAGCTCTCGTTTGAATGAATTATAATAAAGAGTAAGATTAATTTAATTTTGGTCTTACTTTACTACACCTAGGGATGTAAATGGATCGGGTTCGGATCGGGTGGACCTTCACCCGATCCATCACCCGTTTATCATCCATCCACCCGATCCATCCATCACCCGACTAATCTCTCACCCGAACCCGATCCATCCATCACCCGTGAAATAATCGGATGGATCGGGTGATAAACGGATGAGTTTGAATATGAAAAAAAATAACAATTTAAGTTACATTATTAAGCTACATATACAAATAATTGGATTAAAAAAATTAAAAAATAAATAATTAAGTTCAACGGGTGGGTGACGGGTGGGTAACGGATGAAAATTTATCACCCGAACCCGATCCGTCAACCGAACCCGATTCACCCGAATCCATGTAACATCCATATAAATCGGGCTCTCGTCCATTTAAAGTGATCGGGTAGATCGGGTGGTAGGCGGGTTCGGGTTATATTGCCATCCCTAACCACACCCATGTCCCATACATTCAAGCTTCAAAAACGTGTATGATTTACTCTACCCATGAATGATAAACCAAATTGTAAAAAAATACTCATAAAATGATAAAGAAATAAAGATAAAGCAGAGGGACATTAACACAAGAAAGATGTAGATACCCTGTATTTACACACTTCCCATCTTTGACAAATTAAAAGTCAGTTCATGTAAACAACACACTTTCAGATCCAGACATCCTACGTACCTTTGCCAGCTTTCGGAAAAAGTAACAACACAATGACTAATTCTTTAATTAACAATTTTTTTTTTCAATTTTAAGTATGCTCATTTTCTTTGTTAAAAGATACAAAGCTTAGGTTATCGACTTATCGATAAAACGGGAATTTGAGAGATTCAAACCCTATTTCCGCAATTAGTTCGAGTCACAATTAAATTTGATAATGTTCGAGTCCCTATTTCCGCAATTAGTTCAATAATAATTACAATAACGAACTCAATAAATCTACAACGTTTGATATTTTGAATCAAACCTTATTTCTTAGACCTCTAGCAATTTTAGGATAATATATAGTACATTTTATATAACTTATAGATTGAAATCTGTCGTCTAGACTCGAATAAGACCCTATATCAAGGCTTGAGATGATCCCGATCCATACATGATATCGTATACTGGTCGTATGATTGAAGTTTTGAAAGAATGTAAAACGGGACCCACGCGAATTTCTGAGAATATAGGCACCTCGCGAATTCGACTCACATGCATTATGGAGTATATCACGATCTGATGGATTATAGGATGTACACCACAATCATGAAATTAATCATTTCATATAATGCATCAACATAAACCCAAAAAAAAATACAGAAAAATACAGAAAAATAAAAACAAAAAAATTGACGGATCACAACTAGAAAACGCGGGAACTCCAATAATGTAACATGACAAAAATAATTAAAACACTAAAATAATTTTATCCTATCTTTTCCTTTTATTTATTTTATTTAATTAAGTAATTTTATACCCCGTATGGATTACGTGGAGAAGAAATTTTGAGAAAAATCAATTGTCAACTCATCATTCTTTTGTAAGGCTGTTAAATAACCTTCACAACTGTCTCTATGAATCTTCCACTTCCTTACTTTTTTTTATATTGTCCAAGTTGACTTCAATAATCCTATATGGCTATATATATCACCCTTGAATCCCCCTACCCCATTCATTACCATTTTCCCAATCTTCACAATCACACCTTATTTCACACCCACAAAATCGAAATCTACCTAATATCGACTACTACATATAAAAGTAAGCTAATTAAGGTTGCGTACACTGAAACATTCAGTAGTCATTGTTACTTGTTACTTGGTAGTAATAATACGAGTTTCAGAGTTGAAAAAGGTAAAGTTGCGTACATCTGATATGGGAAATTACGCGTCATGCGCATTGGCAACACATGTAAAGAACAACAAAGCAGCAAGAGTGATTTTTCCATCAGGAGAAGTAAACCAATTTCATGAACCTACAAAAGCAGCAGAGCTTATGTTGGAGATTCCGAATTATTTCTTAATAAATTCCACGTCATTACAAATTGGGAGAAGATTTTCAGCGTTGAATGCTGACGAGGATCTTGAGATAGGAAACGTGTACGTCATGTTTCCCATGCAAAGGGTAAATTCATTTGTTACTGCGGCTGATATGGGAGCTCTTTACCTTGTTGCCAAACGTAGTAGTGGCTCTACCGGCGGCGGTGCGAAAGTTAGGGTAGTTCCAGCGTGTTCAAAGGAGGATAAGGAGGGTGGAACGGTGGCGCGTGATGAAGACGCGTCTCGGACGAAGGGGGTTTTGGAAGGAGTTGAGGAGTTGTTATCGGAGATTCAGCATCGGAGGTCGGTTTGCCGGTCTAAGAAGCCTTTGCTTGAGACTATTGCTGAGGAACCGGTTCAGTGTAGGTGAAGCTTCTTTTTTTTTTTTAAAAAAAATTGGTGGGAAAAAAGGGTTTATGCCCCTCTATTTTTAATTTTAGAAAAAAGGGGGAAATTTATATTGATTATCAAAAAGAAAAAAATGTATATAGAGTTAAGTGGTGGTTAATTAGATTTATTTAATTTGTAGGGTTCGTTTGATTCGACAATCATTATTCTTTGATGAAATTTTTTGTATGTGAGGTGAGAATTGCCTTATCATATTGTTTCAAGAATGATGGAACGAAAATCAAGTTCACAAAATTATGTCAATTTCGTGCAAATAAAGATTGAAATGTATATAAGGCCATAAGGGCATTTTTGTTTGTAAAGTTTCTTGTATTGTGCTCCATGATAATTAAGGTATGATAAACTGACAGATCAAAACCTTTCAATATGATTTAAGTTCCATCTCGATCTCGATATGTTGAATTCGAAATTTCCTAACTTCTCTCAACCTTAAGCTCTACTCCGTATTTGTCAAGTTGTGAGTGATTTCATTTCAACTTATCCTATCCCTACACCCTACAAACTTGATAGATCTATAATATGACATCTTCTTCTTTTTATATACTCCGTATATACATCCAATGATCCAATCTAGTCTGGATTCGATTCAACTACCACATACCACAGTACTATTCGTCTATTTGCATTCCAAAGTGTAAGATTCCGTTGTACTAATTCAACCAAATTTGACTAGTATGCGAGCAAGTTGCAAATTAAACTTACCAACAAATTGGTAAAAGGAGGACAAAGTTGTCTTTTAAGCTGCCCGATGCCCCCAAACACAATTTAACCCGGCCCAAATGTCCAACATAATTTGTTCCGATCCAAGTACCCAACACATTCTACCCCGGACCATGAACCCAGCAAAATTAACACGACCCAAAAACCCAACCCAGCCCAAACATTCAAGTAGTATGAAATGGGATTAGTAATGGAGTGCACCCACATTCTATTCCAATATAAGTATTTTGTGGCATTATCTTTACCAATGTGAGCAATTCGTTTTAATCCGTATTCGAGTCAGGTATGATCACAACAAAGGGCTGAAAAGAACGCTATCTTCCATTACAAATTTCCAATACTCCTAAAACATCCCAAAACCAGTGCTCGAATCGTTACTTAAACCGATTAAGGCCCTGTGCGATTGGACTGCATTTTTCTGATCTGATTTGATTTTATTTGAATTAAACTGATCTGATTTGATTTGAACTGAATTAATTGATAAATTAACTGCATTTAGACGAACTAATAACTAGAAAGAAACTAGATTCATTGAGTTTATTTGGATAATTCTGATCTGATTTGATTTGATTTGAATAAAACTGATCTGAAATAATTTAATTTGAATAAATTTGATCTGATTTAAAAATACTGTTAAATAAGTTGAATTGCACGTGGCCTAAATCCGAACTAGTTCAAGCAAGTGCTTATGTTACGAGAGACAACTGTACACAACCACCCCCAACACGATTATTCAAGACGACCAATTACCAATTAACCCAGCCCAACATAGTTTCACCCGACCCAATTACCCAACACAGTTATAACCCATTCAAGAACCACTATAGTTTAACCCGACCCGAATACTCAACCACTTTCATCGTCTTCTTCCCCAAAAATCTCACATAAACCCTACACACACACACACTTTTCTTCGTTTCTTCAACCTCGGAGCTTAGAATTTAATTACCCAACATTTTAATTTAATAATAAAATAATAAAAAAATGATAAAGAGAAGATTTTACAAGATAGACCACGGCGAAAGAGACGGCGCCGCTTCTGATGAATCATCGTCTTCTTCCTCCGACGAGTCTGACGTGGAGCCTCAAGTTTCCGACCATGCTGACGTAGTTAAAGACGTTGATAGTGACGTCAATGATGATGTCAGCTCTCCTTCAAAATCTCAGCCCCCTTCTATCTCTTCTTCAGGTTCCCCCTTTTTTTTTATTATTATTCTTTTTCCTTTTTTTTTCGAATATAAATTGTTTTTTTAATGGGTGTGTTTGGTTGACTTTGGGTAGGATATGAGAGTGAAGATAGCTCTGGAAATGAGATTGATGCTGATACTACAGGTAATTTATCTTTTTTTTTTTTTCGAATTTGTGATTTGTTTAGTGTTTAATTACCCTTGAAATTGATGGGATTTGATGAAATTTGAAGTTGGAATTCGTAATTTTAATTTGTTTTTTAGAATTGGGTTAGTGTTTAATTTTTGCAGTGTGTTTGATTGAGAAAAGTTGGATTCTTTGGCAAGTTTTGATTTGTAATAGTTTAGTTTTCATGACAATATAAGTTTTTGATAGAAAAAAAGGGTATGATGAGTGATAGTGAGTTACATTTGGGGTAATGTGGTTGTTCTTGAGGCCGAGTTCGGATTTTAATGGATGGAATTATGGAAATGTTTGTGTTGGGTTTAGAATGCATCTGTTTATGGGTATGATGAGTGATACATAGTGGAAGTACTTAGGTTTAAACGGCCGGAAATATAAACAAGATGCATTGGGGGTAATGTTGTTAATAGTGTAGATTTTGGGTTAATTAGTGGATAGAAATTTTATCTGTTAATAGGTTAAGAATGCATGCGTGGTAATGTTTTGGTGAGGAGTGTATGATGGATGATACAATATGGGTGTACTAAGTTGTTTGAAAGTAAGCGAAGTTGGGGTATGTACGGTTTACATGGCCACTCTTTACCCTTCAACTTATTTGATGAGCTAAGTTTTGATTTTAGTTTGTGAGCTATTTAGGCAATCTCCTCCGTGAGCAGTAAACTTAACATAGGAAACGAGAAAATGGTTGTGTTTGTTATTTGAGGTTGCTGATGAATGTAGTAGATTGCCATGGAAGCTCATGGATTTGCTGTTTGGTAGATTAGGGATGTTGATTACATCTGTGATCAAAGATAAGTAAATCACGATTGGAACTGACTGTCTACTGCCATCCAGGAGTTTCCTTCTACTTAGGAATGTGCACCCTACTTGTGTACAAGGAATTCTTGCCAAATGGACACTTGACTTTCTGATCCCGTATCACTTTCAGTAACTTGTGTTCACTCTTGTGAGTGTCACCAAATGGTCTCAAAAACTTAACATGAATAGCTTAGTAGTAGTCTTGGTGGATATGAGGGTTGGTGTCTCTCATAGAAAAGTTCTTTAATCTCTTTTGTCACGAGTCAAGGTTTGTGTGAAACCGCCTTCTTTTGATGATTTTAAGACTTGCTATAGGTTTTTGGCTCTAATAATTTTCTAAACGCCATAATATGAGCTCTAGTGACTCCCACGAAAGTTTGAGTTGTTTTTGCTCCGGCCAAATTTGGGCCGAAAACCATGCATTATAATACACTTGACTTTTGGCAAAATTTGGTCACTTTTTTGAAAGTCGCCAAATGATATCAAACTTTTACCATGGATGAAATAGTACTACCTTTGGTGGATATGAAAGTTGGTTATTCTCTTCAAGAAGTTTTTAATCACATTAGACACGCGTCAAGTTTTGAGTGAAGCGGGCAATTTTTGCTGAATTTAGGACATCCTATAGCCCTTTTCGCTCAAACATTTCGTTAAAAGCCATAATAAGACTCATAGGGGCTCCCACGAAATTTTGGACTGTTTTATGTTTCGGATCCATTTTTGACCAAAAATCGAGGATTATAGACTTGTATTGCGGCCACTTTTTTGAATATCACCAAATGGTCTAAAAACTTTAACATGGATAGCTTATTAGTAGTCTTGTTGGATATGAGGGTTGTTGGTTTCTCTCATAGAAAAGTTCTTTAATCTCTTTTGTCACGAGTCAAGGTTTGTGTGAAACCGCCTTCTTTTGATGATTTTGAGACTTGCTATAGGTATTTGGCTCTAATAATTTTCTAAACCCCATAATATGAGCTTTAGTGACTCCCACGAAAGTTTGAGCTGTTTCTGCTCCGGGCCAAATTTGGGCCGAAAACCATGGATTATTTACTTTTGGCAAAATTTCGCCACTTTTTTGAAAGTCACCAAATGATATCAAAATTTTACCATGGATGAAATAGTACTACCTTTGGTGGATATGAAGGTTGGTTATTCTCTTGAAGAAGTTTTTGATCACTTTCGACACGAGTCTTAAGTTTTGTGTGAAGCGGGCATTTTTTGCTGAATTTAGGACATCCTATAGCCCTTTTCGCTCTATTATTTCGTTAAAAGTCATAATAAGACTCATAGGGGCTCCCACGAAAATTTGGACTGTTCTATGTTTCGGGTCCATTTTTGACCAAAAATCGTGGATTATAGACTTGTATTGCGGCCACTTTTTTGAATGTCACCAGATGGTCTAAAAACTTTAACATGGATAGCTTATTAGTAGTCTTGTTGAATATGAGGGTTGGTTTCTCTCATAGAAAAGTTCTTTAATCTCTTTTGTCACGAGTCAAGGTTTGTGTGAAACCGCCTTCTTTTGATGATTTTGAGACTATCTATAGATTTTTGGCTCTAATAATTTTCTAAACACCATGATATGAGCTCTAGTGACTCCCACGAAAGCAATGTTTTAAAAACCGAACCGGACGTCGAACCGGTAACCTCGGGGGTTTGATGGGTCAAGGGGTTCGATCGGTTCAACCGGATCAAAAAACCGGATGACGTCATAATAATAAAATTATAAAATAATTAAATTTTTGCCAAAAATATTAAAAAACATACGAAAAGAACCAAAATCGGTCAAAACCGGCCGGTTCTTGACCGGGTTTGACCGGTTTTGACCACCCCGGTTTTATTACCTAATCGGCCCGGACCACTGACTGGTTCCCGGTTGAACCGGCCGGTCCGGTCCGGTTTTTAAAACATTGCACGAAAGTATGTGTTGTTCTTGCTCCGGGCCAAATTTGTGCCGAAAACCATGGATTATTCACTTGACTTTTGGCAAAATTTTGTCACTTGTTTGAAAGTCACCAAATGATATCAAAATTTTACCCTGGATGAAATAGTACTACCTTTGGTGGATATGATGGTTGGTTTCTCTCTTAAAGAAGTTTTTGATCACTTTCGACACTGTTCTAAGTTTTGAGTGAAGCAGGCTTTTATTGCTGAATTTAGGACATCCTATAGCCCTTTTCGCTCTAACATTTTGTTTAAATCCATAATAAAACTCATAGGGGCTCCCACGAAAATTTGGACTATTTTAAGTTTCGGGTCCATTTTGGACCAACAATCGTGGATTATACACTTGAATTGCGGCCACTTTTTTTAATGTCACCAAATGGTCCAAAAACTTTAACATGGATAGCTTATTAGTAGTCTTGTTGGATATGAGGGTTGATTTCTCTCATAGAAAAGTTCTTTAATCTCTTTTGTCACGAGTCAAGGTTTGTGAGAAACCGCCTTCTTTTGATGATTTTGAGACTTGCTATAGGTTTTTGGCTCTAATAATTTGCTAAACGCCATAATATGAGCTCTAGTGACTCCCACGAAAGATTGAGTTATTTTTGCTCCGGCCAAATTTGGGCCGAAAACCATGGATTATACACTTGACTTTTGGCAAAATTTGGTCACTTTTTTGAAAGGCACCAAATGATATCAAAATTTTACCGTGGATGAAATAGTACTACCTTTGGTGGATATGAAGGTTGGTTATTCTCTTAAAGAAGTTTTTGATCACTTTCGAGACGCGTCTAAGTTTGTGTGAAGCGGGCATTTTTTGCTGAATTTAGGACATTCTATAGCCCTTTTCGCTCTAACATTTCATTAAAAGCCATAATAACACTCATTGGGGCTCCCACGAAAATTTGGACTGTTTTAAGTTTCGGGTCCATTTTGGACCAACAATCGTGGATTATACACTTGAATTGCGGCCACTTTTTTTAATGTCACCAAATGGTCCAAAAACTTTAACATGGATAGCTTATTAGTAGTCTTGTTGGATATGAGGGTTGGTTTCTCTCATAGAAAAGTTCTTTAATCTCTTTTGTCACGAGTCAAGGTTTTTGTGAAACCGCTTTCTTTTGATGATTTTGAGACTTGCTATATGTTCTTGGCTCTAATAATTTTCTTAACCCCATAATATGAGCTTTAGTGACTCCCACGAAAGTTTGAGTTGTTTTTGCTCCGGGCCAAATTTGGGTCGAAAACCATGGATCACTTGACTTCTGGCAAAATTTGGTCACTTTTTTGAAAGTCACCAAATGATATCAAAATTTTACCATGGATGAAATAGTACTACCTTTGGTGGATATGAAGGTTGGTTATTCTCTTAAAGAAGTTTTTGATCACTTTCGACACGCGTCTAAGTTCTGTGTGAAGGGGGCTTTTTTTGCTGAATTTAGGACATCCTATAGCCCTTTTCGTTCTAACATTTCGTTAACAGCCATAATAAGACTCATAGGGGCTCCCACAAAAATTTGGACTGTTTTAAGTTTCGGGTCCATTTTGGACCAAAAATCATGGATTATACACTTGAATTGCGGCTACTTTTTTGAATGTCACCAAATGGTCTAAAAACTTTAACATGGATAGCTTATTAGTAGTCTTGTTGGATATGAGGGTTGGTTTCTCTCATAGAAAAGTTCTTTAATCTCTTTTGTCACGAGCCAAGATTTGTGTGAAACCTCCTTCTTTTGATGATTTTGTGACTTGCTATAGGTTTTTGGCTCTAATAATTTTCTAAACGCCATAATATGAGCTCTAGTGTTTCCTACGAAAGTTTGAGTTGTTTTTGCTCCGGGCCAGTTTGGGCCGAAAACCATGGATTATACACTTGACTTTTGGCAAAATTTGGTCACTTTTTTGAAAGTCACCCAATGATATCAAAATTTTACCATGGATGAAATAGTACTACCTTTGGTGGATATGATGGTTGGTTTCTCTCTTCAAGAAGTTATTGATCACTTTCGATGCGCGTCAAGTTTTGAGTGAAGCGAGCTTTTTGTGCTGAATTTGGGACATCCTATAGCCCTTTTTGGCTCTAACATTTCATTAAAAGCCATAATAAGGCTCATAGGGGCTCCCATGAAAATTTGGACTGTTTTAAGTTTCGGGTCCATTTTTGACCAAAAATCGTGGATTATACACTTGAATTGCGGCCACTTTTTTGAATGTCACCAAATGGTCCAAAAACTTTTAACATGGATAGCTTATTAGTTGTCTTGTTGGATATGAGGGTTGGTTTCTCTCATAGAAAAGTTCTTTAATCTCTTTTGTCACGAGTCAAGGTTTTTGTGAAACCGCCTTCTTTTGATGATTTTGAGACTTGCTATATGTTTTTTGGCTCTAATAATTTTCTTATCCCCATAATATGAGCTCTAGTGACTCCCACGAAAGTTTGAGTTGTTTTTGCTCCGGGCCAAATTTGGGCTGAAAACCATGGATTATACACTTGACTTTTGGCAAAATTTGGTCACTTTTTTGACAATCACCAAATGATATCAAAATTTTACCATGGATGAAATAGTACTACCTTTGGTGGACATGAAGGTTGGTTATTCTCTTAAAGAAGTTTTTGATTACTTTTGACACGTGTCAAGTTTTGAGTAAAGCGAGCTTTTTTTCTTGAATTTATGATATCCTATAGCCCTTTTCGCTCTAACATTTCGTTAAAAGCCATAATAAGGCTCATAGGGGCTCCCATGAAAATTGGGACTGCTTTAAGTTTCGGGTCCATTTTTGACCCAAAACCGTGGGTTATACACTTGAATTTCGGCTACTTTGGGTCAGTTTTTTAATGTCACCAAATGGTCTTAAAAATTTAACATGGATAGCTTATTAGTAGTCCTGGTGGATATGAGGGTTGGTTTCTCTCTTAGAAAAGTTGTTTAATGTATTTCGTCACAAGTCAAGATTTGTGTGAAACGGCTTTCTTTTTTGCTGATTTTAGGATTTCCTATAGTTTTTTGTTCTAATACTTTGCTAAAATCTATATTATAACCCATAGGGACTCTCACACAAGTTTAAGCTGTTTTTGTTATGGGTCTGTTTAGGGCCAAAAACCTTGGATAACATGTCCCTTTTTGTTATGCTTCACTTTCGACTAATTTTCGTCACTTTTTAAAATGTCACCAAATGCTGTCTAAAGTTTACCATGGATAACATAGCAGTACCCTTGGTGGATTTGAGTGGTTCCTTTCATAGAGAAGTTTTAAATCACTTTCGTTAGGAGTTAAGCTCTAAGTGAAATGGCGTTCTTTTACTGATTTTAGGACTTGAATGGTCCACGTTTTTTACTCTAGGGGCTCCTACGGAAAGTTGAGCTGTTTTTGTTTCAGGTCCGTTTTTGGCCAAAAACCGTAAATTATACACTCGACTTTCGGGCAAGTTTTGTCACTTTCCTTTAGAAGTCATTATTCAATCCCTTTCCTCATGCGTCATTCTTTGAGTGAAACCGGCTTTTTTCTACTGATTTTAGATTTCCCTGATTTTGGCCCTAACATTTTATTAAAAGCAATAATAGACAGTATGATGGACTGTCTATTTCCATCTAGGAGCTCTCTTGTAAATTGGAATTGCCTGTAATCAACACGATTGCTGAAGATTGGCTGATTACCACTTCAATGTGTAGTGGATGAAAAAATTCTGGGATAACAGCTGAGTCATGATTCTCATGAATATGATTAGTGTTGCTGGGAAACAACTGCTGATGTTTGATTACCGTATTCTTGGCAGGTTTAATTACAAAAGATGATGAAAGTGGACCTGAGAGTGACGAAGACGAACTTGACGGTCCTACCCGAAGGAAAGGAAATAGTGTGACAGCAAAGTTGAGGCCGGAAGATCTTTCTGTTACAGACAACACTCCAAACTGCGTTCTGAAATCCAAATCAGTTTTTAAGTGCAGGCTCTGTCCCAAAATTGTTTGTCTGAATGAAGAAAGTTTGACGACTCATCTGAAATCTAAGGTTGGTCATGTCTTTCCTTTTCACTGGTAGAAGTTTTGACGCACTATGCTTCTGTTTTACTAGATTATGTTTGATCATATTTTGTGCTTATTTTGTTCAGAGACATGCTAGGTCAGAGAAGTTACTGACCAATGGAAGACTGAAGCGTTTTCTAAATAGCGATGGTGAGGAAGAAGTTGTGACCGATGATGAGGATGGTGAGACTCACGCAGAAAGGCATGCAAGAATTCTTGCCTTGGCACAGGTTTGTCAATCCCTGCAGCTTAACTTGGTTGACTGGTGCCCTTGATCTTGCACAATTTCGAAACCTGTTGATGGAACTTTCTTTTGTTCGTGCAGTCTCAGGACTTGTCTACAAAGAAGGGCAGAGGACGGCAACGACAGAGGCAGCGCTTGAAAAAGAAGGTAAACACACCACTATGTTGTACAGAATTGTAACTTATGTTTATTTCTTGGGATTTTGAAGATATCTTGGTCCATCCAAACTGCAGAAACAGAAGAACCCCTCCGAAGCACCAAGCACTGAAGCGCAGAGAGATAATCGTGCCAAGAGGAGGCGCAAAAATGTGGATTGAACGATGGAGTCGGGGTAACTGGTTAAGTGTACGCCGTGATGTCTTGTAAGGTGTTTCTTTTTCTTGCTTCTTTCTATAGTCTTCCGAAATTGGGGGATTTTGTAGGGGGCTGTTGTAGAATGCTACTACATGTTACGAAACCTTTTTGGAGGTGATGACCTTGTTTGTATATGACTCGCTGATGCACTTTCTAAGAAATCTTATTTTCTTTGGCCAAGTTAAAGATACAGGTCTTAAATCTTAGTCGTCTTCTTTTTCATTCTATCGTCTGCATTTTGGTCGTGCGCAGTCTCAGGTTCCAGATGTGGCGACTAGCGACTGAATTCTGTCCAGACCGGATTGCTCTTGTGGTATACTAACACGAGAAGATTAACAGCTTTTATGTGCAATTTATTATCGTTTTTGCATGCCATAGTATTCTGCATCATTCCTTTGGCTTCGCAAGCCAGAAGAGGAGACAGGTGGATTTTCGAACTCAGCCTCTCAAAACTTTTGAAAAAAAGTGTAATGAAAATGTGACTGTTCCCTCCCTCCTGCTACCCAATCAATTTGTCGTGATGCAGCTTTTATTTGGAATCGAGGTTTGAGCATCCTAAAATTTCCTGCATCCGGAATTTGAGAGCGCCACTTTTTTTTTCTGGGACAAAGGTCACAACTTACACGAGAGTGCCACTTACAACGGCAAGCCACGGTTGCACAAAATGGGATGCCTAGGTGATGAGCCTGTCATTACAAAATTGGCACACCTGAGCATTTAGCCATTTACAAGATCATGCGAGGGCTTGAGGCTCTACTAACAAAAGCCATATGACTGAACATTTTTCCTCGTATGTACACTAAGATTATGTACATCTTCAGTAAGGTAGGGCTGATGAACGCCAGTTAGATCCATTTTACGAGTCTGAGAATGGAACATATCAGCCATATCTGTAGATGTAGTACAGTCTTCTGGTCGCCTGTCAGAGAGGGAACGGATGAATCTTGGGAACCTCATGGAGATGCCTCGTGTCGGATGAACAATCCCTACTGCAGCCTTGTGCACAGGTGAAACAGTAAGGTCTGCACCTCTTATCTCCCAGACCACTTCTGCTGAAAACCACATATCAGGAGCTTCATCTGTTCTGTAATATACAGGCTTTTTGGACAATATCTTGTCTCCAGAGAAGAAGTCTTGCATCTGCATTTCGATAAAACAAAGCAAGACGAATCAAGATGCAAATAGTGTAACACAACTCGAAAGTTTTCAAAGCTTTTCCTACTTACAACTACTGATGCAGTTCTTTTTCTTTTTTTGTTTCAAGTGGGCGGTATTGACCGCAACAAGAATATATTACAGAGATACTTGGGTTCGCTGTACTCAGACGGTCAGAGCAACACGACACTCATGATGAAAAGAACCGATAGTAGCCTATCCACTTAGATCAATTCTAATATGCAAGCAGCAAGTATGGCTTGGTGCTCCTGAACAATGGCATTGCTGAGCCTAAAAGGCCCAGCGGTTTTGCTCATATCTTCCAAATTATCTAGACAGCCATCAAAAGAAAAAAGAAATGGTGGACAATACTGATGCATCATGAAAAATTACCTCTCTGTAGAAAGAATCAGAAAAACCAGATATGACACGGCACACACTTTCGAATTCCTCTGTATCTGGATTATAACATGCCATGAGGAATGGGCTATACCTGAAATAGCAGAGGGGAAAAATAAAATTCAGGTCGTATCTTTTCTCGTCAAATGCAACCCTCCCTCCATATCATGATTTACTTATATTTCCTATGGAAGGAGTAAGATGAAAACTCCAATATGCAATGAAACTCACCATCCTGCTTTTCTCCCATTGCCATGCCACGCACCAATAGGCACTAAATCAGAGGAGTCACCCACTGCACCCAGATAATCTCGCTTCACCTGAAAGGATGGACTTTCAATCAGAAACAATCTAAAATTTCTCTTAAAAGGAAAACAGTGATGAGGAGACTAGATGTATGAATGCTGCACCTTCGCCCAGGAATCAGCTCGTTTTGAAGCAAAATAGGCTGCATCAACGTCCAGTGATTTGACCATAATTCCTTCACAAGAGGATTGAAATGAACCTTCAAGAAAAGTATTTATTTTTGTCACAGTTGCTTCACAGTTTGGACGAGCATCCTCTGCTTCTACCTACATGAGAAGAGGGTATTGTTAGAAAAGAACTGCTGGAAAAGGTCAATTACGATGAACAAAATAAAAAATATATAGACATACAGTCATTTCCTGTGCGTACTCGAAAAAACCTGGTTTTTCACCATGGAAGAGATCTTTAATACCTGCGAGTACACAAATGATTTTGTTATAACATAAAGACTCCATGAGATATAATGTAAGGGTAAAATAGAATAGAAGGGTATTCATACATTGCCGTCGTTTCCGAAGAGGGCAACTCAACAGCCTAGACAAACATCATATGTTTGAATCAGTATACAGACAACAAAACATGGTTTCAGCCAGCTCAAAAAATTTATTAGTCATGAGTGAGCAAGACAGAAAATTCCCAACAGCACCGCACCAAATATGAAGAAGCACGAATGGATAAAGCAAGTGACGTTAACAGGTAGATATCACTGGTACTCAAGATTCAAAGAAAGAGGTGAAATCGATTCTGACATAAATCAAAACACAGTGACTAACAGTATTCATTTAGAACTACCAAGTAGTCGCAGAATAGAGACAAAAGCATATCACAGACCACCCCTCCTCCCACTCGAAAGAAAACAGAAAGGAAAAGAAAAGAAACCTGCAAAATCAGAGACTCTAATCAAGACAAGAAAAGGTAAGCCACATGCAAAAGATATAAGGACTCTAAGATAAGAATGACTGTGAATTATGATTGTAAGTCAAAACCAAAACGTAGTCCAGATTTTTGCTGACCAATCATTTATTGAAGGGTAAGAACTCACAAAAATTAGCCATTTGTCTCAAATGTTCAACTTCTTAGGAAAGGAGGATCAATACTCAACATTCAGATAGACCAGTGTTCTCACACTAATTACCACAGCTGGCAGATTTAATAAAGCCAGATTTTGTCTTTACACAGCCCAATCGCACGAATGAAATAAGAGGTAATTGACCAAGAGGCCACGAAATAAACAAGTTAAAAGAGTCCAGGACTCCAGGTGAGTCCCATATCCAGCCAGGTGTCAAATGGTGATCGAAGAGGCGGTAACAATATAATGTAGACTGATGAATAACGGAGACATATTGCAAACAATATCCATAGAGGATCCTCTAGCTCCGTGAATGTGTGGAGGTAATAAATCTGCTGTTTCAGCATCATGCAATCTCCTTCTAACCACCTAGTTTACACTTCATTCATAATTTACATAAAGCAAACCTCACAACTCATTTAAAAGTTCACGTTCTATAGCCTCCTTGTAAGCATCAATGTCCAACATCCAGTTATCCACATTTTTTTTACATATGAGACGAGACCTACCTAATTATCTATAACCATCAAATAGAAATGTCGAGGCACAAACACGAACAGAACATAGAAATAACGCCAAGGTAATTAGAAGCTAATGTGATTAAACGAAAAGAAAGGCTTCATAAAGCATAAAAAATCGGAAGATGAGTCTAGATGATTACTTCTCTCCATTGAGGAACATGACATCAAACACGATAAGACAAATGTCAACCTGCAAGGAGGAAGAAAATCATCAAAAACAGAGCAAAACGCTAAATAACAAGCAATAAAAAGCCGTTGAACAAAGAAGTGATGCACTAAAGCAGATATGACAAGTGACACTAAAGTAGATTTACTGATATACAGAATTATAGCTTTGCTTAGAAACTCCGGACAGAGAGACAGGAATTTGTATCATACATCACACAAGTATTCGAAACGGTTTCACATCGTTTTTCTTCCCCAAACATACCAAAGAAACAAAATAAATGATCACGAGAAGCTCAACGATGACATAATATTCCAGTCCAATTGTGGGTTATCTTATAAATGTGTTCAGTGTTCTTGGGACATCACATCAAAAGCTAAAATAACGATTGATCTGCCAAAATCCTGCTATCGAAAAAGATTCCACGGTTTGAACCATACTATGACAAGATTCAAAATTTACTTAAGTACCTGTAGCTAATGAAACGAGGACAAAAATAGCTTTCAGAATCTTAATTGTACAAGGCAGAGAAACCAAGAAGTGTTTGATGGTCAGACAAACAAATCACTTCCTATTGAGGGATTAGACAGCTGACTGGAAGTAAACTCGGAGAAAATAGATGTCTGGAACCAAACAGATCAGTGAAATGCCTTCAATTGTTAGCGGAAAATGTCAAAATAAGCTGGAACCAACCTTTATATTATCCAGGGTTACCGAAGAAACTTTACCGCCTCTCTCTCGGGCAGATAATTCTTGAAAAGATAAAAATTTGTGCCCGTTCTTGCGATCAATTCCCACAACCTGAAACAATACATTTACGTCATCCACTAAAGAGACTAATGAAATTTGTTAAGAAAGGGAAATTGAAGGAATCAAATCAATAGCTACCTCCCCATCTAAGACAAAAGATGCTGCAGATGGTTTACATGCTTCCTGGATAATATGTACCACATCTGGGAACCTTAAAGTTGTCTCATCCCCATTTCTTGAAAATATGCGCACAGAACCATCATCAAGTTTATGAATTTGGGCACGTTGACCATCATACCTATAGAAATCGAACCACCAGCATTATTTAATAATAACTCCAGACTATCACTCAAGCAAAGGCACATATATTGAACAAATCTCGTCTTTTCACAAGGTTACTAAATAATGGCAGAACAAAGTTTTTTTGAGTAAGAATTTGGGCCAGTGAACAAGCATGGATGAAAACATACACATAGAAGGTGAGCGCTTAAATCTTCAATTCGCAAAAGCTACATCGATTTTAAGTTTTTGACCATTAACATTCATATTGTATAGGAAGCAGACATACCTAATAAAAATTTATTGATTTTTGAAGGTCCAATTCATAAATCAAGTATTACACCAATCCTAAGATCATTCACATTGCACAATCACGTCCTCAAAAAACATGCTGGAGGTTAATTCCCCACAAATATCTACCATGAGGGGCTCTGAAATCTATTAGGGTCTTGCATCACATGTTTAGCGGTAACTTTTTAAATACTAAACCCCACAGTGAAAGTATTCACTAAGTTTTGCCCTCCTATCTATCGACACTCAGTACCTTCTCATAGAACATACAGATCCACCGCATCCTTGACAAGTCCACAACAATTTTTAGCCAAAGAAGTCCAAAGAACGTTATGATGAATCCTAGATATTCAAACATAGCAGTTAAATTTCACCTTTAGTACTAATTGGGAAAAAGCAGAAGTCCCAACTCATGCTACACTTGAGAAAATAGAACGAGTCAACCAACAAAACATCCAACCAAACAGAATTTATGCTGGAAGATATAGAAAAATATACGGAGAACAAGCCAAGTATAGTACTTACTTGTACTCGCAGGTGAAAGCTCTATTCTCAAATAGCTCCAAAGCTTCGGCAACCCCATTAGTTATTCTACCACACAAAGGAACAGTCACATAAATAACTGGATGCTATCTACGAGCAAAAAAACAAAAAACTAAGGTACCAGCGAAAAGGACTCACTTAGCCAGCATGGGCCTGATGGGAATGCCAGGCACCATAGTCAATGTAGTTGCGGAAAATTCTATGCCTTTGGTCATAAGAGAAGGCACCAATATATCCTTCACAGAAACAAGCGTGATAATTATGTTAGAAGAACTAACCATAACTTCAAAAAAGTTAGCAAGTGTAGCATGCAAGTACAAAAAAGTTGGTTCACATATTAGTAACTGTATATCTATGCCGGGGGGCCAAAACACCCTCTTGTTGCGTGTACAAGTTCGAGTGCCCAGCTACCTTCACAAATTGGCTCGCCATGACATACACATTTGGCAAAGGTGCACAAAGAGTAAGATTTTTAAAACTCAGTACAAAGAAATTAGCGCTTTAGGAGGAGAACAAGGACAAGTGCAGAGCTTACCAGGTCAGGAAGGACATTATAAGCGTCAACAACAGTGGATGAGAGGCCCTGTAAGAGAAAATTCAGCAAGGAAAACAATCAAACAATAAGGGCGAAATGATATCACTGGTAATATGAAAATTCAAAAAGAACGTAAGCAAAAAGTCAAAATTAGTGCCAAACCTGAAGTAATTCCTTTGTGATTTTGGAGGCTCCTTCAGCGCAACTTGAAAGGGTGTTCAAAGCAACTGCTTGAGCCAAAGCAGGAAGGATAGTCTTCATCATGGCACCAATGCGCAAGTTCCTTACCTGCAAAAAAATATTTGCATATCACCCAGAGTCTAAGAGAAATTTGATGCAATCAATTGTAAACCTATGCTGTCAGAAATCATGGGCACACATGAACTACCTTACCCATTCTCATCACATCAATACACTCCAGGGTTAGAGGGTTTCCATGTGCAAATGCCTAAATTACTAAAGCCTATATAAAAGTATACGCTTTGACAACCACGACGCCCGCTTTCGATGGCAATCAAGGATTGATTTCGGAAGGGGTGCTTCCTGAAAGAGTTCAACACTCGAGATGTTCCTATCGTGTATAGGAACAGCCCACCCGTACATTTGCCAAAAAAAAACAACAGAGGCAGCCCGGTGCACAATGGCGTACCCCGCAAAGAAAGGGTCCGGGGAAGGGTCCCACCACAAGGGTGTATAGGGGGCAAGCCTTCCCTTGTCATTTTCCGGACAAGAGGCTGCTCTCGAACTTGAACCCATGACCTATCGATCACACAGCAACACCATCACCAGGGCGCCAAAGCTCCCCTTCCACCAGTACATTTGCCATATTAATTATATTTTCTCTAAAGAAGTAAATGTGCCATAATAATTTCTAGCAAGAGCCAGTTACTTGATGGAGTTGACTTAACCCATATGCCCGACATATGAATGTGACTGCATGGTCTAGACCCCCTAAATATTGTACTACTCTACCATTATCTACAACAATGGTTAAACGAGAAACCTAACACAGAGAAGTATGGAGCAAAATATCACAATCAAACCTCGTAAAGAAGTGCAAGTGAGGAAGACAAAGTCCAAGACAAATAATCTACTTTATAGACTATTTAACATACCACTCAGTGGAAATCCAACTAAAACATGCAAACTCAAATCTAAATAGCCTAGATTACCATAAGTTGAAATTTTCCAGTGAAGCACAACTTCATAAATGAGAAAAACAAAGTCCTACTTCTGAAAGTAATGCACATGAAATTCAACTCGTCTGAGTCACTAAGAAACTGCAATTGGACACCTAAACATGCCTAGATTCCAAAATTTAAGCACGGTAAAACAATCAACTTTCTTCACGATTTCAGCCTGACAGATGTTTCGGTTTTACTCACCAAAGTCCTAACAAGGAACTTCATCTCCTTCTCTCTACAAGATCGCATGAGCCTCACAATAAGGCTTTTCCTCCGGTTAGTACTTCCACTACCTGTCTGTAAACTGAGCATTCACAAAGTAAAGATAGGTATTGTGATGTAAGTCAGAGGTGACTCTTAGCTATTGATGAGTGATTGGCAGATAACCCAAGACATTAACCATAGAGAATCATAATTTTATTTCGCATGAAAAACAATACCCATAGTATTATTTATTATCAACCAAAAGGATAAATTCGATTATCTCCCACAGTTTTCTGTGAATGTTCAACTTAGCAGCACACACTTGCCATAAATATCTTTATTTGGGTGAAGGGAAGGAATCTAGATATGGCAAAGCATCGGTCAGTAGTCATTTGTCTTTCCTCAAATCATAAAAGTTCAGAAGACACTTAAAGTTTAGTTAGATATTTTAGTTACAGTCAGCAGGAGATACCAGAAGTCCATATTACAGTTCAATAATGGAAATGAAAGCAATCTTAAAATCATACCTAATTTTCTGAAGCACAGAGTATACATCTCGGATCAAAAGCGGAGGAGGAGGAAGGAGTAGTGACTGTGTTTGCCGACACTCTTGTGCAACATCACCTAGTATAAGCAGCATTGAACTATTCAGTGTTCACATTCACAAGGAATATAACCAGTGACAGAGAGATTAGAGCAAGCCCTTACCAAGATCACCAACAGTGTTGTACATCTCTCTTATCTTGCTTTTATTTGTTCCACATGCCTCTTCAATAGAAGATGTAACCAAACTCCCACCAATGTTAAGTTCCTACAAGAATATTATGAAAAACAATTTAGATCTTCTGACAGATCCTGACAGCAGCTTACCACTTCTAACCCACATCATCATCAAAAAGCTCAAACAGTTTCTGTCAAGAATTAAATTAGATGAATGATACTAAGTATCAAGTTTCAAAGTCAGTTTGCAAACATATCCGGATAACTGACAGAAGCAACTGGGCAGGAGATTACAGAAAATTGAACTTAGTTCATCTTACAATAACTTATGCGGCATTTTCTAGACTACACTGAAATTACTTGAACATCTCCATCAACGAGTCATTGTGCTTAGTTTTCCCAGCTACTGTGATGACCTAAAAAGAGGAAGAGAAGATGGAGGTGGAGGGGAAAGGGCATATTCTACTTATGCCACTTAAGATTTTCATTCAGCGACAAAAGACCAAACAATGTCAGGTATTTTTTTCTGAAAGCAATAGTCCTGAGATGTATAGCTGAGTGGTGAACTAAAGAACTAGTTAGATAAAATGGACTTACAGCAATCAAAAACATGAGAAACTTGTAGTACATAAGCGATTTAACAGAGCAAAGCTCAAAAGTGGTACAACTGTGTGAAGAATCAGGATAAAGCAGCCGATACTAGGACTTTTCTTCATGAAATACAAGGAAGGCTAGAAAAAGTGTGGACTGGTCAATGTGCAAATTTTACTCTCAGTGCAAACAATGCTAACTTTGAAAACATTTAGTTCAGAATCAGATGGTTACAGAAGCACATTAAGTAACTGGAAAACTTAAAAAGGTTCGCCCTTTAAAGCCACATATTTGACATCATAGATAAAGCTTGCAAAAAGTGAGCACAACTTAATTCTATGTCCAATTTTGTGACAAAGTTAAGGATGTATTGAACCTAAAATGCGTAAAAAGAGCTTTTGCTCCATACTGAGTATTTAATTCAAAAATAAGAACTTCTTTAACAGCTACTACATCTTTAATCCAATAAGGAGAGATAAAACACTTCAAATGCCTTCATTAGTAATGGTAAGTTAGAGTGAAGAGACCTTAATGCTACGATATCAAATAAGTCATTCAAATAAACTCTGTCTGTCACCAGCCTTATACAGATGATACTTGACCTCTGGCAAACAGCCACTATTTAATTTTTCTTCAAACCACTGATATATCCTCCTCAGACACCCAATAATTTGTTTCACAGACATCTGAATTTATAATTTCAAGGAATTGTGAGCTAAGTACTAAACTATAAAATATCCAATAAAAGAAATACAAATTACTAACCACATTTTCATGGTCAGCAGCAATCTTGTTCGTGCAGAGATAGACAGCAGGTAGAACATCCTCGGGAGACAAAGCCAACAAACTGCCAGTGAAATGGTTGAAAGTGGAAACACTGAGCTTGTTTATAGATGAGAGGCTAATAATGGCAGATAGACGCACGATGGAGCCAAAAAAGGGAGGCATCAGTCCCCCAAGAAAAGGACCAATGAAAGGAAAACTGGAATTGATACATAGCACTAAACCTTCTGAACATATTGCAAAGCATAGACGTAGCTTTTATTTTGCCCTTTTCACCTTCAACAAGATCAAAAGTCCTTGACAGGTGTACATAAGGAGCAGGCTGGCCCTGCTTCCAGCAAGCTGCACATGTTCGCCAAGAATATAAATAAATTTTCACATGACAAGCAGATGTAAAAAGAAGTGAAGAAACCACGAAGAATATAATTTTAAGGCAAAGCTGACATACCATGTTCTACAGGATGATAATCCTTCGATGGTAGCGTAATGTAGTTTACACCGACACTCTGATCAGATGATTCTTTTGCCGATTGGCAAACTCTGTCAGCTGATTTGAACTTTTCCTTCCCTTGAGATGATTGGCTAGGCTCAGGATCATCAATCATAACTAATTTGCTATTAACAACTTCCCCTTCCTCATGACTACCAAGGTCAACTTTAGGACTATTATAATACATGTCAAGTGCCATGTCAATATTTCCTCTGGACTTCTCTATGAGTTCTGAAGCATAAACTCTCATCGATTCATTGCCATTAATGATTTGGAGAAATTTCTCTAGCTCCTCTGTATAAAGTTTACCAGGGTGGGCATCAGACAAATTCTCGTCTGTGGAGCACTTCTCTGACAAAGGGACAGGGGTGCTGCCCTGATCAGCAGTGCCACGTTTGCTGAAAAAGTTTGTTATAGTAGATTGCTTTACGCCACTAGGTTCAACATTTGAAGTAACTTTAGCCTTCTTTTTAATCTTCTTCTCAGCATTTTTCTTCCTTTTTCCAGGTGAAACACTGCTTGGAACTGTTTGTTTCAAAGGGAGAAATTTGAGGTTTTTGATAGGTGACTTCTCATCAGAAACACTGATCTTATCAGAAATAGAACTCACAACTGTTGCACAGTCTCCGGCTGGTTTTGGCTGGGATGAAGAAAAGGATGTACCACTTTGCTCATGAAACTCAGTTTCATATTCATAAAAATGAGACACAGCATCAACAATATTTCTGCCATAGATTCTAATAAGCTCTAACTTCTGATCTTCAGAGACCCAAACTGGCAAACAATCACGGAGTTCCTGCATAATCTCCTTTTTATCAGTATCACTCAGCACAACCGAATTCTGGTCTTGCGTAGTGCCTGATGTACCTGAAACATGATCAGAGCCAATTTTGTGATCAGATTCCAATTTGCCAAAACTTGAGCTCTCTTTGTCAGCACCAACCCCAGAATCACCTACCCCGTAACCTTCTTCTTTGTTGGACGCACGATAAAAGCCCATCAAGAACTCTTGCTTATTAGCCATTTCATCAACTAACCCTGCAAAATGCTTTTGCATCTTCCTAGCATGTTTGCTGTCCACACTCTCAACATCAGATCCCACTGTAGGGATCACACGCTTAGGCTTTAAAAACTTCACATATTCTCTAAGCTCGTTATAGTTTGAATGCTCACTATAAGGCACGAGATGAGTCTCAAATGAGTCCTTAGTCCTAACAGCAAACTTATTTCTCTTCACTTCATAAGTCCAACCAGTAGGAACGAATCCCACAACCCTCGAGTATTCCTTCTCCACCATAATCTCCTTCATTTTCACAAAATTAGGCCGAAAATAAGGCCAAGTCTCACCCAACACATTCCATCCAACCACATGAACATCGGTATCGGACTCATCTTCCGTAAACACATTCCCATCCCCATACCCTAAAGCCCTCAAAACCTTCATCTTCCTACTATCCACAAGTATCTTACAACCACACCTCCGCGAAATCTCCAACAAAATCCTCTCCTTTCCAATAACATAAGTAGCAACAAGAAACAACACACTCTTCCTAACATCCCTAGTCTCACTCCTAATCTTCCCTATCACGCCAACAACATAATCAATCGACTCCTCTTGCAACGGAAACACGAATTTCGGATTACAATACGTCGTATCGAGGAAAACAGAATCACAACCAACAAAATTACTCAAAACAGGCACTAATTTCATATCATCACAATATCTAAAATCACCAGTATGAACAAACTTTTCGAATTTCCCGCCATTAACAGGAACCTTAAACAAGAATTTAACAGCACCGGGACAATGATTAGCATCAATTAAGGTTACCTCGCAACCGTCGATAACCACCGTCTCGTTGAGCGTAAGTTTGACGACAAGGTCCGGCGAAACGCCGAGGATGTCGACGACGAGGTTTCCGGTGGTGGCGGAGCAGAAGACGACGCCGCGAGACCAGGCGGAGGTGAGACCGGCGTAGTGATCGGAGTGGAAGTGAGAGAGGAAGTAGGAGAGAGAAAACTCGCCGGAGTTTCGGAAACCGTCGACGATGAAGCGAGTTCCGGGAATAAGCTTAGAAATGGGGAAATCGGAGGGAATTGGGGGGAGAGGAGAGAGAATTGGAGGTTTTTTTGATCGGAGGTAGAGTTCGGCGGTGGTTAGGGTTTCGGCTGGCATGGTGGTTTACACGGTGGTTTATCGGCGGAAACGGCGGTTGGGTTTATTTTCTTTAATGTTACCGGCGTATTACTCGTCTGATGTCTGAGGTTCTTTACTAGGAATCTGTATAACCAAGCCTCGTTACAATGTGAGTTATTGCATAAGTAAGGCTATTTGTATATGTGATATACATTATTAAACATATATGGGGGTAGTATGGGTATGTTTTGTATTTTTATGTGGTGAGATTGAGGAAAGAGAATTGGAATATGGTGGGGTATGTGGATAAAAAATTAGGGATATACATTTAATGTATATCGGATATACATTAAGCCTTTCTCTTATTGTATTGCCCGCCCGCTTTAGCATGAGAAACATCAAAGTCGTGAAAATTACTAAGGTTGTTTACGTCTTCAGGTGGGACCGTAGGAGATCGACCAAGCTGGAGCCCAACTATTTATCAAGGCGTGTGCAATATTATGAGTCATTTTCTACAATAATGTCCCGAAACCCCAAGCGCATTGCAGCAAGAACCCCAAGTTTCCATCTACTTCAGCGATCAAAGGACTCTGTCTTAGTCATGTGGCGGTCATTCTAAGTTTCTAACCACATGACCTAGATTGTTACTTGCAATAGCCCCAATTTCTACTAACTCATCCCCAAAGACAGTCGCATCGGTGTTAATCTTGAACATACCAACGGGGGGGAAGGGTCCAGGAAAAAAGATGTGATCATCCTTTGTGGGACGCCTCGTGAGAAAATAAATTTAGCATATTGATCACGGACTAACCTAATAAATCCATGGACCACAGTAGCGGAGGCGAGTGAGACATGGTTAAAAACTCTTTCATTTATGGCAGCCCACGCTGTTGCCAGGAAGTAACTGACAGTTGTTGGATCCATAATCTCCCGTGTCTTCATGACCAGTTCATGAAGGCGAAAATTGGTTCTACCACAAACGAACGACGCAAAGGGGCTGACATTCCAAATTAGAGCAGGGGTGTCGAACTTCTTAGTGATTAAGAGGAGTAAATGATGAAATGTCTTCATTTGATCTTGTTGCTTGGCTTTAGATTTTACTATATAGAGGCTTTCCATATAAGAGTATTGACTAAAGAAGCAATATCGAATAACATTTACTATAAGACCATCTTCATTGGGCGTAAAAATAAGTAGTCTTGGTGGACTTTTTGCCATGTATCGCGTATCTAACGAGTAAAGAATTTAAAGATGAGTTTTGACCTTGAAAAAATAGTTGTTATCGACTTTTAAATTTTTTGTAGTTTATTCAAATTAGTACGTCGTACTCATCTACTCGACTTCATTTCCATAAAAATGATCGAATGTCATGTAAATCAAACATCACTCAAATAAAAACGCACTTTTACCGTCTGTCTGTCTCAATCGTAAACGGTATCTCTTCGACTCTTCGTAAACAGAAAAATGTTACACCGATCACTCTATGGTGAGATCACTTATCGTTAATATAGTTGCTCACCGGTCAGTCGGTCACTACCCCAGTAGAAAGCGTGTACTGTGCATTCAATAATCTCATCTTTTTATCCTCAGAAAACTTCAGACTCAAGCATAAATAGCTGATTACCTGCAGAATTTCAGCAAAATATCATTTTAATTTTCTTCCTATATTTTTTTTTCTTTATAAAAATCATAAACCAATCTCTTTCCACATATAGTATACAGTATTGGTTAAACATTCGACACGTTTCCCAGAAAATCAAGCCACACTCCCAACACTCGCACTCAAAAAAAAAAAAATATGGCCCAAGCCCGAATCGACGGGAACACACTGGTGGCGATGACCCTGTCCCGGGCCGGGGTGACCCACATGTTCGGGGTGGTCGGAATACCCGTAACGGGCCTGGCGACCCGGTCCGTTGCGCTGGGGATCCGGTTCATCGCATTCCACAACGAGCAGTCAGCCGGGTACGCCGCCTCTGCGTACGGGTTCCTCACCGGAAAACCCGGGATACTTTTAACCGTATCCGGGCCGGGTTGCGTCCATGGTTTAGCTGGGCTGTCCAACGCCGCCGCAAACGGGTGGCCCACCGTCCTCATTTCCGGGTCATGCGACCAGCGCGACGCCGGAAAAGGTGATTTTCAGGAGCTTGATCAAATCGCCGCCGTTAAACCCTTCTCCAAATTCTCAGCAAAGCCCACCAAAATCTCCGAAATTCCGGGCTGGGTTTTAGCTGTTCTCAATCGGGCCGGGTCGGGCCGACCCGGTGGGACGTACTTGGACTTGCCCACGGACGTGCTGCACCAGACTGTGTCGGAGACGGAGGCGGAGGAGCTGATTAAGGCGACGGAAGAGGGGGAGGAGAAGGCGGCTGTCGGTGAAGCGGCGGTGGCGGTGGCGGAGGTGGAGAAGGCGGTGGCGGCGCTGCGTGGGGCGAAGAAGCCGTTGATTGTTGTCGGAAAAGGTGCGGCGTACGCGCGTGCGGAGGAGGAGGTGAAGAAATTGGTTGAAATGACGGGAATACCCTTCTTGCCAACTCCCATGGGGAAGGGAATTCTGCCGGATAATCATGAGTTAGCGGCGACCGCGGCGCGGTCGCTGGCAATTGGACAGTGTGATGTGGCGGTGGTGGTGGGAGCGAGGCTGAATTGGCTGCTTCATTTCGGGGAACCGCCGAAGTGGGGTCAGGATGTGAAGTTCATACTAGTGGATATTTGTGAGGAAGAAGTTGAGTTGAGGAAACCCTATGTAGGATTAGTTGGGGATGCTAAGAAAGTAGTTAGCTTGATGAACAAGCTGATCAAAGATGACCCCTTTTGTTTAGGGAAGAGTCACCCTTGGATCGAGGCGATTTCGAGTAAGGTTAAGGACAATGTGGCTAAGATGGAGGTTCAGTTGGGTAAGGAGGTTGTGCCCTTTAATTTCTTGACTCCAATGAAGATTATTAGGGATGCAATTGCTGGGTTGGGGAGCCCTGCGCCTGTGTTGGTGTCCGAAGGGGCGAATACTATGGATGTTGGTCGTGCTGTTTTGCCTCAAATGGAGCCTAGGACTAGGTTGGATGCTGGTACTTGGGGGACTATGGGGGTTGGTTTGGGTTATTGTATTGCGGCCGCTGTAGCTTGTCCTGAACGGTTGGTTGTCGCGGTTGAAGGAGATTCTGGTTTCGGGTTTAGTGCTATGGAAGTTGAGGTATTGCCCTTTTCCCTTTCCTTTGTCCTTGTACTCAGCATTGCTCTTATCAATTCAGTGTGTTATTTTTCGTTGTGTGTGATGTATTGCTATGTTTGATTTGTGTGATCTTTGGCCATAGATAATTTGTGTGATTCTACGTGGTAATGGTGTATGTGGATGTGATCCCTTTGGTCAGTGAAGTGTAGTGTGTCGAAGAAACTTCAGCAAGAAGAGTGTATAAAAGCCGAATGTCCACTTAAAAATTAGACATTGTGGTGGTTTTCTTTTCTTTTTTTGGCTGTATGACATTGTGCTAGTTGGATGACCATACATAGGGTTTGCAGGAACTTTTAAGCGAAAACTTGGTTTTTGATTGATTTGTCATAGTACCTCTGTTTTATGTCGCAATGGTGAGGTACACTGTGTAGTCGTGTCATGAAGAGATGATAGAATTATAGGAAGACCAACTTTTACGTATTGTTAATCTCGAGTAATTCACATGGGACGCCCTTTCACCATTTGCTATTCTCAACCTTTTATAGCTGCCTGCCTGCCTGCCTTTGAATCAAGGTTGTCACTTCTATGTTTGGATGCCATGGAAATTTGGAACAACATACTGTCGAACCTTATCACATTTGTGGTAATTTTCTCTTAGTTGAAGGGGGCTGGACGGCTGGGGGGTTGCTGGGACTTGTTGTCTTTTCTAAAAGTCGGAAAGATTTCATTGTGATGTGCTCTTGGAATGGATTATGAACGTTTTGTGATCACTTATTTTAGTATACATTGGGTGAGCCGGATGAGCGTATTGTGTTCTTGAGCTGGACAGCATTGAGCTTTCATGAATTCAGTATTTCAGTGTGTCATTTTTCTTTGTTTGTGATGTATGGTTATGTCTGATTTGTGTGATTCTAAGTCGTAATGGTATACATGATCCAATTCGTGAAACTGCTGGAGAAAGACCAGTACGAATTCTGAGCCCCCATAGAACTAGTGATTGTGCTACTTGGATGACCATACGTGGGTTTGCAGGGACATTAAGAGAACCCTTGGTTTTTTCTTAGCTTGTCATGCTATCTCTAGTTTATGTTGCAAAAGTTGATGAGCAACTTTCCTAAAACGACTAGTGTATGGTTAAAAAGAAAAAACCTCTGTGTTTGCGCAGCCTGTACAACAAGATGATAGGATTCAAGGAAGAACAGTTTCGACATATTGTTCACCTTGAGTCCTTAACAGGGTTTGCGCTTTCACCATTTACTACTTTCTACCTTTTTATGCCTGCCTGGGCTGTCTTTGAATCAGGGTTACCACTTCTATGTTCGGATGCCACGGAACAAGTGCCGAATTTTCATATTTGTGGTAATTGTTCTTTTAGTTGAAGGGGCTGGGGAGGGTAGCTGGATGGGGTTGCTGGGACTTTTCTGAAAGTCCTGCAAGAATTTCACTGTGCTGTGTTCTTGCAGTGGAATAATGATGAGCTTTTTGTGATCGCTTATTTTAGTTTACATTGGATGAGTTAGATGATTTACATGACTATATTGTGCTCTTGAGTAATAATTAAGGAGGCCTTTGTTAAGTGTATGGTAAGGCAGGTGGGGACGAAAGGTGACTTGAGAATGTGTTGTGATGGCACATATTAGTGCACATTGTGCATATTGGAAGACCAGATGTGTGGTTTGGAGACCTTGCCTTTAGTTAGGTAGCATCTCATTGTTTGAGCTAGAAGGGGGCTTTTCCGTCTTTCCGGTTCACAGGGGCTAGAAAGACTCGGTCATAGGAACTCACTAGTTCACGTTGGAACGTTAGATGGGCATGCCTGGGAAGTGAATCAGTAACTTAAAACATAAGAAGTTCTATGGTAGGTTTATGTGGAAGAAACTTGGATTACTAATGCACGCTTCATCATTGACTAGCACTTGTTGTTGTTGCTTGTCATAGACTCAGGGTTATATATGTGACCTATCTTTGAGCTCCATGGTTCATGGATATGGGAGCATGTGGCCTCTGGGTGTACATAGAGAACCACTAAGAATGATTGAAAACGGTGCATATTGCATCATCAGTGTACATAGAGAACCACTAAGAATGATTGTATCTCTGATTTTACTTCCTTCGTGCAGACACTTGTTCGGTACCAGTTGCCAGTTGTTGTCATCGTCTTCAACAACGGTGGCGTGTATGGTGGTGACCGCAGGAACCCTGAAGAGATCACAGGCCCCCATAAAGATGATCCTGCACCGACTTCTTTTGTCCACGAGGCAAAATACCATGTCTTGATTGAAGCTTTTGGTGGAAAAGGTTATCTGGTCCGGAATCCTGCTGAACTCAAGTCAGCTTTGGACGAATCCTTCTCAGCTAGAAAACCTGCAGTTATCAATGTCATTCTTGATCCTTTTGCTGGCTCAGAGAGTGGGCGAATGCAGCACAAGAATTAGTCCCCAAGGACCGGAAAATGTTCCAACTTCGACCTGATTTACTGCATTATATCTTTCTACCAATGTGTTTTGGTCTAGAGCACCCCTTCCCCTCTACAGTTTCGAAGGGTTGTGTTCTACAGAGCATTTCGGAATAAATAGTCGAATCTATGACACGAAATGGTAAATAGATACATGTAATTTTTAAACGATTGAGGTTGGCCTGTACACTATCGACTATTGTAACACCAAACCATTTATGTATATCGCTTGCAGATAAGATTTTAATGTCGAAGCAGATCACTTCTACTGGTTTTCGAGGCTTTTGTGCCTCACTTCGAGTGCTATGACAAACAGGAACTGAATTGAGTTTGATTAACCGATTTGAGCTATGTATATCCATGTAACCATCACGTACAATTATGAAACCACAATGAGGTCATAAACCCCGAGCTCGACTAAGCTCTGGTTTGATCACTTGGTAGACGAGAATGTCTTCTACGACAAGCTGTCTAACAGCAATGCTGATACTGATATTATACTTTCCGTTAACATTGTTTTTAGTATACAATTCTATATAGTAGTACTTTGCTCAACCTAAGTGATCGCTAATCCGTTGTAGTCTAGTTGGTTAGGATACTCGGCTCTCACCCGAGAGACCCGGGTTCAAGTCCCGGCAACGGAATTTTTTTCGCTTCCGTTAATTATTTTTTTTATTAATAATAACTTCGATTAAAGAATGAACATGCAATGCAATCAAAGTTAAACCCAACAACAACATAAATAAATAAATAAAAGTTCCACAAACTTAATTAACTTAATACATGAAACTTCTTAGATAAGTAATCTCATTAACTTAGTACTACACGAAACTTCTTAGATAAGATTATACGAGTAGAAGAAGATGAGAGAATCACAAAGATAGGTCTTCACACTCTTCACTCCAAAGCAAGCTTCCTCAGTAGGGCCGTGGCGGAGGCGGTGGGCCAGGGTGAGGCCAAGGAATAGATGGGCCGTAAGGATCACGATTCACAATGGGTGGTGGAGGTGGGCCCCCATATGGATCACCATTCATATAAGGTGGGCCTGGTGGCCCGGAGTGGTGATGAGTGACATGTCCTTGTTGTGGATAATAAGGAGGTGAAGGCGGGCCTGGTGGAGGCCCAGGTTGATTTGGTGAAGGGTAATAATTGGGCCCTGGTGTGCCGTAGACTTGCGGTGGTGGCGGCCGCCCGTATGCTGGCCCTGGTGCGCCGTAGACTTGCGGTGGCGGTGGCGGCCCGTATGGATCATACGGTGGCCCGGGTTGGGATGGTCTATTATATGCCATGGTGATTTTTTTTTCTTAGGTTAGGTGGTGTTGGTGTGATGGTAGGTTTGGTATTGGATTTTTTGTTTTGTGGAGTGTTGAAATGTTAATGTAGATTTGTAGCGGTGAGAGTTCTAAATGCTTACGAAACTTGTTAAAGTCGGTGGTACAAAAGTGAACTCGATCTTCTGTTTTGATTTTGTGTATCGCATTTGCATATGACTTTTTCCTCGACCCCCCCCCCCCCTAAAAACATACGTGTCTTCTGCTCTTTAGTAAGAAAGACCGACGTCCGAAGCTCGAAACTCCCTCCTCCATGACTCTAAGGTCAAGGATTTAGACTTTATCGTAACTCCACAAGTAGAGTAAAACCCGCATGTTAGTTTGTTAGCTTGATCAGTTGTATTCAGCATTTGTTAAAGGTTGTATTCTCTTAAATCAGAAACTTATCTATCTGAAAAATGACGCTCGAGAAATTTAAGTCATAGTGCGAGTGGGCTCCGAAAGAGGGACGTGTCCGTTCTTTCTCAACTCTCGCAAATTTCGGCCTTGG
Organism: Spergularia marina; assembly: GCA_963680865.1. Classification (NCBI taxonomy): domain Eukaryota; kingdom Viridiplantae; phylum Streptophyta; class Magnoliopsida; order Caryophyllales; family Caryophyllaceae; genus Spergularia; species Spergularia marina. The sequence goes on along the minus strand of OY804560.1, from coordinate 22,020,812 downwards.
GCTCAATTCTGAGAATTTGTCTGGTAAAACTTTCAATTTCTAAATGGGCCAGTTGTCATCACTTCACTCCCCCAAGAGGCCAAGACCCAGGCAGCACTGCAGCAGCCCATGCTACTTTGCCACACAATGATTAATATTGGTTGAATCGACGAGGGACAACGATAGGACGCCACCAGGTGATTAATATTTGATTTTGCGTAATACGAAGAAGATAATACAACGGTAAATATGTAAAGTGGAGACAATTTTCAAAGAGTTGATGTTACTTTATAAAGTGAGATATTACATGCCAAGCAAACAAGGCTTCTAAAACTTAAGCGTCACATACACACTAATGTTTCAGAACTGCATCTAGATACATGCACTGATGCACATGTGTGACATACATCATGCATAACTGATTTATTTACGCTCTCGTGTACTACTTCACTATGTTGACTCAGTATAACATGATGTACGTATGCACTGACATCTTCTTGGCACTCAGATCATGATCATGATCATGGATGATAGGGACCATGTGGGCCCCGAGGCAGTGGTGGGCCTGGCGGAGGTGGATGAAAAGCCGGGTTAGGAGGCGGTAGGCCTGGTGGTGGTGGAGAGACAAATGGGCGTGGTGGAGGTGGTGGGCCATGTGCATGAGGTGGTGGTGGGCCAAGTAGTGGTGGATGTGGTGGTGGATGTGGCGGTGGGCCTGGTGGTGGTGGTGGTGGTGGGTGTCGACTTGGGCCATGGCCTGGAGGTGCCATGTTAATTTGTTGATATTGGGCCCTAAACTACCTTAGGTTGGATTGGTGATGGACTTGATTTATAGATGAACAAAAATGTGGTAGAAATGTAGAATCAATGAATTATTGGCAGATGTATGCATGAAGAATTGAAGAAATGGACTAGTGGTTGATTGCAATTTAGTAGACTGGTAGCTAATTCACAATTAAGCGCTACAAATTCTTACGTAAGACGGTTTTATCATAACTTACTCCTTTCTAAATTTCTCATGGCGGCTAAGTTATTGTGGGCAACTAACAAGGAGTTGTGGGCTTGATCCATAAGAACAAAGGGTTTGTGTTCACAACAGGGGCAATGGCGTACAAAATGTATAACTTAAGATGCCACTCTATCATCGTCCATTGATAGACTCGTCAAAACTTGTGTGTTTGATGTCTTGGAATATTTTACGCTTATGAAGATGAAAAAGACGCACCTCACAGTGTAAGACAACATCTTGCATATTTGGCTTAACATTCTTCGACAATCATATTAACCTTATTGATATCAACTTATGGAAGAAATTGAAGCGATCAATCTATCACAATTCACGAGCTCGATATACACATCATACATTATTCCAAACACACACACAAGTACACAACTAGCTAGGGTACTAGACAATATTAAAGACCACTGGCAGTGATCTGCTAGTAGAAGTACTAGCTATGTTGCCTATGTACCCTTAAGTCCATAATAATAAGTACAATGTCCGTCACTTTATGTGCACGAGAAGGTTCAAGTGTCCTTGTGCAATTTCTCAAAATGGAAACTGACTTGGGTGACTAAATAGGGTAAAGCTCTCATAGCATTTCACATGAAGAGTCAGATTACACACCCAAATACGTGCAAAACTTGCGATTCTTGGTTTTCCCTGACAACACTCCCTTATTGGTCAGCCGACAGTCACTCTCCCCTGCATGTTTCTCTCTCCTCAGAACAAGTACATGCATGTCGCAGATTTCACTTGATAGATCTCACTGCAGTAATACTATTAATTAGTTAGTCCAAAGCATAAATTAAATTATGTTCTCTCTAGTGTAGATCATGTTTTCGCAGTAATAGATTGAGGTTCGCTTATATTATAATGTTGTTATTGTTTGTGAGAGCGTGGTAGCAATAACGACATAGATACGATTTGAAGATAGGACGGACGTAAATATATATTGAGTAAAAACTTGAACAACCGAACTACTACTAGAGTGTCATTATTGTTGCAAGAATAATGTTTATACTATATGGTAGCAATTATGTCATATATACGATTCGAAGATAGGACGGACGTACAATGATTGAGTAAGAACTTGAACAACTGAACTACTACTAAAGTGTCATTATTATTATTGTTGCAAGAATAATGTTTATATGTGGTAGCAATAACGTCATAGATACAAACTCGGAAATATATAAAATCTACATATATGGCCACATATACATATACTAGTATATGGCTAATAATTGGCAAACAATGGTTATGTGTGTGCAAATTTAATTTTGCACCTTGTTCTGATTCACAGTAGTGCTGCTGAGTCCTCCAACTCATATATAGTGGATGTATATCAGGGTTCCCTTTCAATTTTAAAGCAGCATATGCATGAAACCCTGCAAAGATCAAAAGTCTGACTACATACTATGCTGCAACTTTCAAGAAAGCAAGATAAAAAAAGTTTAGTGTATTTGAGAAAAGTTAAGTACACTAGTACAGTAGTAGTCAGTAGTAATAAAACATTTTCATGAAAAGGAAATTTACCAATTCAATGAAATGATCTTTTACCCTTAACATTTAATGGCATATTGTATAATTGCTGCTGTGTATATATATATATATGCTCTATCTCTGCTGATGATGAGAAATTAGCATGCATAAATTATGTTAATTGTAATGTGTAAGATAGATCAGATCAGCCTTAATTATTAACTTGTTACTAGCTTCTGAAAGTGATCTAAGGTCAGCTAACACGAAACCGATAACAATAGAACAAATTTGTTAGGAGGAGAGGTTGTTGAGTGATGACAGAAGATAGAGAGCACAAAGGCAATGAGATGCATTTTCTAGGCATTTCACCCATCTGTGCTCTCTATCTTCTGTCAGCAACTTCCATATCCATCACCCCTTCTATTAACTAACATACTTCATCACATGTATTTAATAAAATCAGTTATTTTTCAGCATTTCTACAAATTAAAGAATTATACAACAAGTTAATAACAACAACAATAAAGGCTTAACGGTAAACTAATGTAAGATCGGTTAACATGAATCGTCGTCATATGTAAAAACGCTGAACGAAAAAAATACACAAGAAAGAAGGAAAAGGAGAGAGGGGCTGAAGGTGATGACAGAAGATAGAGAGCACAAAGGAAATGAGATGCAGTAATAATGCACATCATCCTTAGTGCTCTCTATCTTCTGTCAGCTCCCATTCACCACTGCCTCCTCTCTTAATACATACCCTACAATTTAAGGGCAAGTCAATAAAAGTAAAGGCATGTCTTTGGGAAGTTGATGATGATATTGATAACCCTTGGAAGATTTCAGCTTTTCTTTTACGTTTTTGAGTTTTGTTTCTATTGGTTTGTTGAGGAGACTTACACTACAGAACCCTATATTTATAGGGGTGGGACTTAGGGGGTTTTGTGTGTATGATGACATTAGGTTATTTCCCATAGAATAATGTGAATGCACTTTCCTAAAGAGGATAACATATATCTTAATTATATTCCTTTCTAGGAAACTTATCAAGAAAAACTATTTTTTTTTTTAAGTTTTAAGACATCCACGTGGTTCAATTTACCTCTTGATCTGATGATCATCCCTCCTTGCAATGCTTTGTCAGAAACCCTACTGCATGCTGCAGTAAATCAATTTTACTGCATGTCTTTTAATTTCTATATATTTACAAAGTTTTCTCCAATGCTTTGACAAATGGTGAGCAAATTGATTCTCAAATTCATGTGATTTTAATTTTGTGGTTTGTCATTCATCGTCTTTTAATTGGACCGTCATATGTTTAAGTTGGACTTTAATTATGTACAAATCAACAAAAAGTTGGTCTATATATACTTTTAATTTCTAGAGAACTCTCAATGAGTCTCAAACGCAACAAATCATGAGACTATAATATTGTCCTATGTACTATCATGATAATGAAACATTTTTTAATTTTGAGTTTTTTTAAAACATTTCTTCTGAATTTATTGTGGACTTCACGTCCCAAGCAAGTTCATTTTATGAATTTTTCCCCTTGCTTGAACTTAAATGGTGTCTCAATCAAACATGCGTACATATTCTTGTCCGTCAACATATCATACATGTAAGGTAGTGCATTACTTACATTAGTACATTACAAGCCACTATTTTTTGCAATGTGTGTGTGATCATCTAATGCCTCTCATCACACTTTGGAAAGTTGAGTGAATAACACAATCGAATGATCGATCACTATGATGAGAACTATTATATACATGAGTAGTTTCTATTAAAGATTCAAAATCACTATTTGGGTCTGGTCACAACCATCTCTCTAAATCTTTGGTTGAAATGGTTCATTCTAATTCCAGCTTGCTTAGAAAACCTAAAATTTAACCGTTTGATTTTAAGGACCCCGAATGTATATACTCCGTACTTCCTTTCGAATTTCTGTGAAATATAATGAAGTTGGATCAAGAATGCTCCTCCATCTCAGCATATGGTCAGAAATGCTTTATTTGATTGATAATTCTCCATCTTTGTTGGATACACCAAGAGTAATGATGAAATCAAATCAAGATAGATGTATGTGTAGTATCGATCTCAGTGTCTTGTCTGTTATTGGATGTTGTATCATCTTTGAAGTCTTGATTCCACACTACTAGGTGTATGAAAAGCCATTTTGTTTGTTTTCTATATTCATAGCATCCAGCAAGCTAAGACTATGAAACTTAAGAAAATGGAAGTAAGTCAAATAACCGTACCATCATCTCGATTTCTCAGTTGATGCATGGTTAACTCTCAATCGATGAATGATTTTGTATATATACATGCACCGTAGCTAACATAATTAGTGGACACCTATATGAGAGCCCTTTTGAGAAAGAAGAGCTTTTGGGATTTGAATTCAATTCGAGTGTATCTGATGTCAATTAACTATCTCAACCAAAAGTATTAAAATTGTTGTGTATTGAAACGTTATTTTTTTTTTTGTGATCGAGGTGAGTTGGTAGTGACGATTTTGACATAATAATTGATATAAAAATTAATTGTTCGATGAATCTTACAAGTTGAGAATGTGATAAAGCATAGAGAAGGATGGAGAAAGTTTGAGGCACCCTAATCACAAAAGCCTTATCTTAAAAACTTTCCATTCACGGCGGACTACAATGGTCGACCTTTGTTGCTTTATGGCCTTATGTGGTATTAAAATCTTGCTACCATTGTATATGGCAAAATTAATTAAAAGGTGATCTTTCAATTTTCATGATTTTTGGCCGTTTGATATATCCACGTGTCATCCCCCTATACCTCCCACTCATATTCCTCTTGGTCAAAAGCTTGTTCAGGGGGTCGTCCACGAAATATTGGAACCAAAGCATTCATGCATAGTGTCCCTATTTGGCTATTTATTCCAAGTATAAAGGAACTATTCCATTTGTTAATTGATGTCATAACATTTTGTGTGTATATGTAAGAGAGATTTAATACGATCAATTATAATTTAAAGGATTAGAAACAAATGGTTATTTAGCTGGTCTTACATATGACTCGGCTCCTAGCTAGGGAGAGTAATGCATGACGTCCTACTCAATTGTAGCTATGTTTTGAACGATCATTTACGCATTCGACCATAGCTAATATTGATACGAAATCCACATATTTTAGTCGAGTTTTCGAGTACACGGTTTAATACAAGACATGACTACATTTGTTATCCTTATGGAACCTTTTCTCCTCACCCCATAGCAAGTTTTATCTCTTGATGAATTTTGTCGTAATTCACATGTGCCGCCCTAAGAATTTATAGGGTCAATCACTCAAAGAGAGAAGGCGGCCCATCAGTCATGTTGTAGGCCCATCAATTATTGGACTATTCCCAAATTGGTGGAGCGCGTATCATTCCTTTTTGGGTGATTAGCAATATGTGAACAAGTACGTTGGCCCATATCTCTCTTTATTAACTTCTTGATAAGAATCTCCCAATCAAAATTCTTATTTCATTTCATGCCAAAAGCATATATCTTGAGAAAACAACCAATACATATCTCCATGAAAAGAAAACTCATTATGTTTGATCGATCATAGAAGCAAAGCATTACTTTTCTACATTGTGTATAGCACTTTTTGTGAATCAAGGTTGGAGTTAAGACCTGTAAAAATTATTCGAGTTTTGAAGAATCATTTAATTCAGGAGAAATGCAGATCGTTGAATGTGTTGTTATCACGTTAATAATCAGTATCTGATTCTCTTCAGAAGTTTCATGAAGATGTGTGACACGTCTCTGTTTTGCGTGGTTGTATTACCTTTATCACTTTTATTCCTTTTGAGCTGCTTTTATAACTTTACTGGTTTCACTCAATTACGTATCATCAAATAACAAACTTATCAACTTCACAGGTTTCTCAACATTTTTTTGTAACATAGATTAAATGAACAAGATTACCTTTTACATACATTTTTCTTTATCAAATAATAACATATGATCTCCGACTTTATTTTGACATATAAACACGAATTAAAGAATAACTGAATAAGTAAATATACACTAGTGTACTATTGTGATTTTCAGCCAATTCTAGTCTTGTTTTTACTTACTAGCTTGTGGTTTAAGACAAGGAGTGACGGAAGTGGCAACGGTGGCCGTAAGGACACGCGCCACCGGTTAGGACCATGCGGCACACTTGGGTCTTGTACCGTGGGTGCCTTATCACTGGCCGGAGCTCTGGTACACCGTGGGCAAACCGACAGTTTTCGCGGTAAGGGCACGTGCCGGTCTCTTCCCATTTGTTGCACAACTCTGTCTTATACATCCCTTGGTTAAACACGTCCAATTCTATTGCTTTCTCTACATCTCTTTGCACCCTCAACTTCTGCCATACCAAAATGCCAAAAATTAGAGAATTGTCGATTAATTAGTACAAGAAAAATGCCATTTTTCGACCAGTATGTCATATATTGGACTCTGAAAATTATTAAAGTATTACAGTCGATAATATATACGACTTATTATACAATTACAAACCAAATAATCAACCCATTTCACCTCAAAATTAATTAAAGATTTGTGTGTACTCCTATATGCCAATTTTAGTTACAATTTCGTAAAACAATACTATTATGGTTGTTTTTAACTTCCAACACATGTACCCTAAATACATTTTCATAACTCGAATTCGAGACCTCTTAATTAATACAATTATAGTTAGAGAGAAAAGGATAACTCACTGTTCCGATAATTTCTTGAGATGAACGTAGGGACTTCGATACAACCTCAGGAGGAGGTGAAGTCGTGAGCTTGAAGTATCCAGGAGATCGAACGGATATACTCTTAGGCAGTAAAATAACCCTACTTTCTTGATGATCATGGTCATCATTATTTATCACACTTGTTGGACTATTACTACCAACAATAATATCATTCTTACCGTTACCGATCACATTGTGATCATTTTTAGGTGGCTCGAACGATGAAAGTAGGCCGGTTCGACGGCTAGTGAGGTGGTCATTGGCTAACTTGAGCCACGCATTCTCTTCTTGGAGTGCATTAGCTTCTCTTGTGAGCTCACGTAGGCGCGTGATTGCTAGCTTGTACCGGCTAAGGACCTCGTCGTAGAGGTGGTTTTCAAGGATAAGCCGCGCTCTATAGAGATGGGTTTCCGCTGCCACGTCATCCTCGGCCGCCCGTGTGGAAGGAGAGGATGTACTTGATGAAGGGCTAATCAAAGTAGTAGTAGCAGTAGTATTAGTGTTAAGGTATGAAAAGTTAGGATCATAATCATCATTTTTAACCATGTTCTCTCAAAACATTTATATACAATTATGTGTTAATTACTATAGTTAGTAATAAGCTCAAATGATGCATGGACCTTAAATACACATAAGTGTGTTTATATATCATGGTGAACTATATAGTATAAAGTTGCTTAATATAGAAGGAGAAGAGGGTTGGAGGAGGCTTCAAGATTTGGTTCAATTGTTGGATCAATCATGATGATTTTAGAGCTTTTTTTTGTTGAGTTTTTTTTGAAATTAGATAAGAAAAAATAATAATTTGGGAGAAAAGTTGAGAAGGCTAACAAACAATGTAATCATGAGATTGTATTGCTTGTTACTTACAATTGTAACCAATTTAGCTAGTGTACCTGCTGAAACAGATTAGTCCTATGATTTTGCATCTGTGTGCATGTTGGTAGCGTATGGTTTAGCCTTGTTTTGAGTTTGGTGGCCTGTTTGGTTTGCATATCCAAGCCCAACAACTTGCACTCCTTTTTTTTGGTTTTTTCAATTAAGCATAAATTTCGCCTTAGAGTAATGTTGCATTTGGATTGAATTCCGCTTTATTAGTAGAATTTCGTAATGATTTTACCCTTGTCAAACTGGTAAAATTTGTGAAAATGTTTTTTTTTTCCTTTAAAAAAACTCGTATTTAAATACCGCTTCTCTTATTAGTAGAGAGTAATGTAGTGTTACTTTTCATGAAAATTGTTGTCAAATGGAATCGTCTTCATTGCATCATACTTTGAAATTACCGTATTGTCTGAAACTTTTCTCGTCACCGGCTATTTCAAACATCATCCACCGTGTACAAGATATCGTATCTATTAGATCTCTATAAAAAAAAAATTAAATTTACCGAACAACGTGAAAACTTTCGAACTAATAAGAGTGCAATTTGATAGCCAAAGTCTTGTATAATCAAGTATGTTTATACTGAAGTACAGTTGCTCCATAAGACTCATAAGTTGAAGAAATCGTTGGAGAACAGTAACTTACAAGTTAAAATCCAAAAGATACATATAAAGGGATTAAGGGAACAAAAGAATTGCTGGACTTGCATCCAGAGTTTAGTAGGAGTATTAACATTTAAGCAATTTCAGACAAACCCCTAGAAGTACTCAAAGCCTTGTAAATCTCAAGAACAAGCCTAGCTTCAAAATCATCAATATTCTTGTACTTAACTTGAACTTTCCTAGCTTGTGAAATCCTCTTCCCTCCAAACTCATTACCACCACTAATTTTACCGGTATCGCCCGCCATACGTAACATCATGTTTATGTAACCATTCTTGAATTTTTGCCACAATGTCTTTGGTGCCAAAATCACCTTCTTCAACCTCAACAATCTTGTATTCTTTTTAATTCTCCAAAATCTCTTTGCTTTCGTGGTAAAGTTGTACGTATCGTTACCTTTTAAATGTATTACGGGCATGTTCCTCCTGGTTTGGACCGCCCCGTCTAAGAGATTATATCCCTTCTTGTTCCAGTAGTTTTTGCCATTAAACGGCCTAGTTATCAATTCCATTACGAAACACAAAACTTGTAATAACGATTATTCTCGTAAAAAAAAGGCCGAAAAAAGTCTAATCACTAGGGATTATTGTAGAGGAGGTAGAGAGTTAAGGTTGTTGTACTGATGAACTTGTGAATTTGTGATTAGAAGCCCGAAAATGCGGGCATATATACTAGGCACATGCGTGACTTTATTTGTAGACTATATAAATGATGAGTATACATTGTTGGACCTTCTATTGGGTCAGCTTTGAAAATGTCAACAAAAGCCGGTTTGAAAGAAGCTTATTCTATATGCTTCCGTTGAAAACTTGAAATCGTCCGAGGTGATGTATTGCTGTTCTAAACTTAATTTTCTGAAGTCAAATTTTCGATATATGATAAGAGGTTTCTGTTGTTTGTATGCATAGTCAAATTTGGTTTGGGAGTGTAATTTTCATTTATCGATTCGTGTGACGATTCATCATTTGACTTAGTTCACTATTCTCTAAAATCGTAAAAAACGAATACATATACGTGTAATAATCTTTAGAATGTAGGTATTTCGTATCTTATGATTCATTAAATTGAAGATTCATCGTTTATGAGAGGTTTTCCCGTAACCTTTCTTGTTGACTAAGAAACAACAATTACGGAGTATTATTTGGTTTCGGATTGATCATCATTATAAATATAAGAAGAGCTCAAAATTAAAATTGATCGACATGACACGATAAACACCCTACATTATTGTAAATAGTCAAATACTCCGTATAATGGTTAATTATTGATAGAACACGGTAACTTGAGGTTGTTTTCAATGGTGATACATAGAAGTAAAAAGGGCGACATCTAGAATCGACGGTCACACAAGGAGTAAACGAATCATCTAGCTTAGTATCAGCAAGGATTCTTCAATAACTCAATGTTGACTTACGAATTGTCAAGCATTCTAGCCATCGCAATATCTCATACACTCGTCTTGTTAGGGATTTTGACTAAACTGGTCATCATCTTGTCAAGCCGATAGAAACTTCGACTAACCGACACCAAAAATTATGGACCAACATGTGCATATATACTTATATAGATATGCAACAAAACACAATCGCTTGAAAAATAAAACATGGACACATGGTGACTTAATTTCAAATATAAAGATCCTACAAGACATAGTAAAGCTTAACTTAATTTCAGAACATAAAGATCCTATAATCCTTAATAAACATAAGCGTTATATGCATTGTGTAAAGTATTGTTTTTTAAATGTCCTTGAAGGCTTCATATATATTAGCGAATTCATGTCAAGTGTCTGACGCGAATTCGCCGCTTGACGTGAATTCACTATTTAATTGGAGTGTTTATGTTGTGATACTTGTGTGATTGTGTCCCTTAGCCCAAGATGAGGATTGATGAGATAGTGGAACTTTTTGAATCATATTAGCTTCACTCAGATATTCATTTTCAAATAACATTATAAACCCTGACTTATGAGCACTTGGTTGAGTTGGTATGAGATTCATCAATTTAAATAAAACTCTCAAGTTAGAACTTCAAGAATACGACAGTGTGTTAGAAGACTCAAGTCTCAATCCAACACAAAACACCCTCATTTGCGATTCTACTCGACTCAAATCTAGTCTCAACCAAACGTCGGGAGCGAATCTAATCTATTGTCCACTTTCATACATACATCGACTCAAATCCAGTCTCAACCAAACGTCGGGAGCGAATCTAATCTATTGTCCACTTTCATACATACATCATGGCTCAGAGCATACATTAGTACATGACACAATATAGCGCATAGTATTCCACCAAAACCCACATTTTACCCTTTTTATCCCCATCAAATTTAACCGTCACTTGGTGTGAATAAACATCACCGTTATTTGCGAATCTACTCGACTCGAATAATTGTCGTGAACTGAACCACTTATTTACAGCACGGCTCACACCAACACACCGAAACATAACAGGCTAACAGCGCATAGTAATACCACAAAACCCACAATTAATCCTTATCTTATCCACACCAAATCTAGCCTGCTATCAAATCCGCCATGAATGCAGTAACAGAAAGGTTGAAGCTTCTCAAACAAGATGAACCATCTGATACATTCTGGAACTGGAATCAAGACCACAAAAAAAACAAATGGCGGCTTGATGAGAAACGTTTCTCCCCCAATGAGTTATTCAGCTCCGATCGCCGCAAAAACGCCGCCGAAACGATTATATTGGGCCCGGGTACCGGGGCTGGTGTGGGCTGTGGAGTCGGGTTCGGGTTTGGGTTGGTAGGCGGAGCTGGGTTTTCTGCTTGGCCTTGGAATCATCTCAGGCTCGCTTTTGGATTTGGTGTTGGGTGTGGTGTTGGGGTCGGGTTTGGGTACGGGCAAGGGTATGGATCCGGGTCGGATTGGGATACGATTAAGTCCGATATTTTCGGGTTTAAGAAGAAAAAGGATCCTCGTAACCGGGTTGTAACGTACAATTAGCGTTTGTTTGAAGATTATTTTTTATTGTTGAACTCGCTTCTTTGTTACGCTTAATTCTCTATTGCATTCTATTTTGACCATTTTATTACTTGTAGTGTACCAATTTGATTACCAAATATTCAACTTTATTGCATACGGAGTATTGCATATTCGCATTGCACATATAGAGGCATAGTCTCGACTCTCGACCTTCTTCAACTGTATACGATTGTACGATTTGAGTATCCTCTCGGTTTAGATTGCCCCATTAACGCGATTGTACACGTGTCCTCTTCTTTCCGTAGCAAAGAATCATTAATTTGAGAATGTTTGGGTGAAAGCCACTACTGCATTTGCAAATGCGACATGAAATGAAATGTCTAAGGAGTATATGTGATCACGCACTCAAGTAGGTGTGCGCTCATGAGAAATCGAGAACACGAGACAAGGAGTTGCAATCCCCTATTTAAATTCAACACAATTCCCGGGACAACTCCAAGTTTGAAGCAACTTCTCCAGAACCACTTATCAAAAACAGGGGTCGAAACTTGAAACTCTAATCATTAGTTTCTAATCATTAGTGCATAAACACCAATACACGTACATCATCAGAATCAACCTAAACAAAAACTCACTCAAAATGAAACTAATCATATCACATTTTTTAGCAATTAAAACCACAAAATCATACCAAAACTAACTTCTATTATTATTACTCATCAAAATTTCACCCAAAAAATAAACATCCTAAAAATCCAAAATTCCAAATTATAGTAGTAAATAATAACAAACATAAAAAATTAAAAGTAAAAAAAAAAATAAAAAAACTTAATAAATCAATCAATTTCCTGAAGAGAGGCCCCACTAGCCACGTCATCAGCAGTAAATTTCCCCTTCCCTTTATCATCAGCACGACCCTTAGCCTTCCTCTCCAACAACGACTTCCTGTCTTTGTCAAGCTTCAGCTTCGTAACGACAACCTTAGACGGGTGAATCCCAACGTTAACGGTAGACCCGTTAACCTTTTCCCGGGTAACCCGCTCGATATGGATAACCCACTTCTTACGGTAGCATTGGACGATCTTACCCTCGCCACCCTTGAATGTACCACGCACTACCTGGACCTCGTCATCCTTGCGGACAGGGATAGAACGGACATTGTACTTGTTACGGAGGTCTGTTGATAACGGCGCGCTCATTATTACTCTCCGTACTCTTGATGGTGCGGTGAAGTGAGCTTTACGACTCTTTCGCCGTGAGCTTGATACTCTTGGGTTGTACTTCATTTTTTTTTTTTTCTCTCCTCTCTCTGTTATGGGTGAGAGAGAAATTGCAATCAACGGCGTAATTGTGAAGATATGAGTAGGGTGGAAGGGTAATAAGGGGTTTAGGGTTTTACGTAGGTGGATATTTTTTGGTTTTTTTTTTTTTGTTGGGCTGATTTTTCTTCTTTTGGGCTGGTCTATGTAATGTAAAAGCATTTGGACTTGCCAAAAATGTGGGGAATTTGTTACAAACATCAATTTGTTATCGGGTGGACGTGTGGTAGTCTTTCTAGAATCGGAACCGGTTGACTGTAGTTCGTAGGAACATCGTACATTTGTTCGTTTATTTTTTATCAACATCGAACAATGATATACGAGTACAGGAGCGAAGCCAGGAATTAATTTTCGGGGTGGCGGATTATAACTATATATACACAATATTCCTAACTTATAATTTAGTATTCATTCATTATATCTAGCCAAAATCAATACTAAATAAGCTCATCTAATAAGAAAAATAATGAAACGGATATACTCAATAAATTACGGAATAAGAAAGAAAAATAAACATACGAACAAAGATTGTGGCAAAGGGAAATGAACGTTTTATATATTAAAGTTTGCATAAGAAAGCATGAAATGATTGTGGACTATTGGTTAGTTGTCAACATTTGATTCCATTAGGTAAAGAGTTCAAATCCTCTCATAAACTACCTAAAGTCTCCTTGTTATAAGGTTTCCAATGTATTAACGAGGATTATAAGCAACGATGATTTTTGTGAGATCAAAATCAAGCTTTGTATGGAAGTATGGAAGAGGGTGTTTGACAAATGGAACGAATTTGAGTGAACTCACTTTTTTTGGCTCTAGGTCACTTTTCAATTTTCATAGAACAGAACCAAACGGGGAAATTTTGACTATTAATGATTTAATGAAGGCGAGTGGCCGTGTATCACCCGAACAATAATATTAACACAACATTTCTTATTCAAAACTACAACAAACTGATTCTGAATTTCAATGCCAAGCTTTACCTTTTAGTATTGACGAAGACAAGTGTCACCCTAAGAATAATCTCTAATTTTTCATTCAAAACTACGCTGTACAACAAACTGATCCCAAATTTAAATACTCCCTCTATTTCTTTTGGTTCTTTACGTTTCATTTGAATTCCTCTCACAGATTCAAACCAAACGTAAAGAATCAAAAGAAATGGAAGGAGTATGCAACTTTACTATTTTTTTTTTTTGGGTGTTATAATATGACTAGGTTCGACTCGACTTATCTGGTCTCTCACCAGGCAGCCACCACGACGACATCACCCGTACCAACTTACTCATCTTTGATACTGTAGTAATTGATACCATTTCCGTTTAGCTTATCCTAGAAGCTACAAAAACGTGAAGTCTTTCAGGAAGCATAACATCACACTCCACCGCGCCATAAATAGCAAACACATCTTCTTCTTCCCCCATTTTGTCTCTCCTCCTTCAAAATGGAATCTTCACCGGGAAGCGCCGGCGAGAAACTCCGGCTAATGTGCAGCTACGGCGGCCACATCGTCCCCCGTCCACACGACAAATCTCTCTGCTACGCCGGTGGTGAAACCCGACTCGTCGCCGTCCACCGCAAAACCGCCGTCTCTCTCTCCTCCCTCACCGCCCACCTCACCAAAACTCTCCAATTCCCACCACCGCCGTCCACCTTCACCGTCAAATACCAGCTTCCTAATCACGATCTCGACTCCCTCATCTCCATCTCCACCGACGAAGACCTCTCCAACATGCTTGACGAATACGACCGCCTTTCTTCCTCCCCTTCTCCTTCTCGCTTACGCTTCTTCCTCTTCCCCAACGCCGCCGACAGCTGCGTTGGCCTCCTCCACGACCCTAAGACGGAGGGTTGGTTCATCGACGCGCTCCGGAGCGCTGGGGTGAAATCCGGGTCGGGTTTGGGTGATTCGGGTACGTCGTTGCCGGAGTCTATTCCGGTTGAGGAGAGAGAAAGGGATAGGGATAATTCTTCTTTTGGGTCCACCAGCTCGTCTTCGTATTCGCCGGCGGTTAGAGGCAGTGGTAGCGGTAGCGGTGGCGGTGGCGGTTGCGGTGGCGGAGATGATAGTGGGGCCCATCAGTTTCAGGATGTTAAGGTTGTTCTTCCGTCTGTTGATTCCTTGGGAAGGTATAATTATGTTAATTTTGGTTTAATTTTGATTTTGCAAGATTGAATTTTTATTAGTTATTTCATGATTTTGTGTAAGATATGGTTAATGTTGGTAGTAGACAGTAGAAAAGTTTATAACTTTGCGTTGTATCTTCATTTTTACGCCAACGAGGAAAGAAAGCTGAGCTTACATACTGTGGTGTAATCAGTAATGTTGTGCTGTGTCGTGAAGTAGGGGCTTTTGTGTAGCCTGGTATTACGATGTTGTGTTATTGTGTATACTGCAATTGGATCGATGTCAAATTCACAATGATTGAAGTTTGGTTGGTTTGGTTTCGTAAGCTTTAGTAGTATACTAATGTGTGAGTAGAATTGTGCATTATGCATGAAAGGAAAGAGATTGATGATTGACTAGGATTATTGATATGATAGGGTTGGCCGATTAATTGGGTTTTTTCGGTTATTTCGTGGTGGAATGATATAAATTGGCTACGAAGGGGTGGACTGTAAGGTTGTGGAAAATATGGTTGAAATGGATTTTGAAGATTCTATATTCTTATGGCTGGTTGGTGCCTGGCTTGCCTTTATTGTAGCTCGAGTATTACTGTAATCGAAAGATTTTTCCAATCATTGAGGGTGCATAATTTCAGAAGTTTGGTTGCGGGTTCAGTTATATTGGTAGTTTATGAACTATCACTTTTTGTATTGGGAGAAGTTGATTTCGAGGGTGTATTTTTAATGTGGTGATACTAATAATTTGATGTGGCTGATGGCTGAGGAGGGGAGATCTAGTTAGATGGAATACCAGTTTCGTCATTCTGAGAATTTCTTGTGGGAAACTGAGTATGATGTCGGTCATGCATTCTACGCTCCTCATTAAAATTACCATTATCCTTTGTTCATTAGTTGGTGAGAATCTCGTGGAAAAAAAGCGGAAGGTACTTTCCCATGTTGGCATGTTACTATGAGGATTAAGCGTGTTGGTGACTCTTAAGAGTACGTTTTTTGTGTATGAGCTATCTATTAGTTACACATACTATTTAGAGGGACAGAGGCACGCAGGACCGAACCTGAGTATTTATATGATAGGTCATCGACAAGACAGAACCTATATAAGTTTTCTTTGTCCTGTAATTTCTGTTATGATGCCCACACTTGTAATTATGGGCTTTTTGGTGTCTTGGAAGTTTATAACTTTGCATGTCGTTTTTTTAGTGCTGAGCACTTTCTTTTTTCAGAATAAGTGTTCTTACTAAAGAGTGCTGTGGTTTATTTTTATGGTACAGTGACAGCAGCATCCCAAGTCCAAATTTTAGCCAGCAGGCAATTGTGTACCAAGATGCATCAGGATTCGCTGAGGTGAAAGCAGTTTCTGCTAATGTTGTCGAGAACGAAAGCATGAGTTCTGATCGTTCTCCTCGGAGTGATATGTTGACACCAGTGCAGGTATCTGGATATATATTATCCAAACCAACGGATCATCCCCCACAAGTCCCATCTCCCCCACTACCACCCCCACCCCCACCCCCACAACACTATTATCACCACCCAGGTCCCCAAACCCATTATGTTAACCAATATTATCCAAGTTCAGTACCTGTTGCGTCTTATCCCACAATGTATCAGCCGTACGTCCAATCCCAGCAACATATGCAGTACCAGCAGATAAACAAGCCATATCCAGTGTATATGATGGCTGTTGGACAAGCACAGAACCCGTATGATATGTCTATGCAATATTCTGTGGCTACTCCGCAAACTGTTACTCCTAGCCAACCCCAAGTTGCGTCAAAACCAGTTGTGGTTGCTTCACAGATGGTTTATGAAGGATATAAACCTGTTGCTGCAGCACCAGAATATACTGCTACAGTATGCAAGCCAACTGCTGTGGTGACCCAGCCTGTGACTGTATCCACCGATGACCATCACCACCAAGTTGTAGCTTTTCCTCCCCCGGCTGCACCTCAGCCTGTTGCTGTTGCTCCTTTTGAGAACACAAACTACGTCAGTGAATATGAAGATCCTATGCATGCACAAATATACAAAACCCAGCCTTCATTGCCTCCTCAGGTCCAAACAACAACAAATGCTGCAACGGTAATTTTGTCAGAAAGCGTTACGCAGTAAGCAATGACAAATCCCACAGCTGCAAGGAATTTCTGCTCTTGAAAAAGGATTTTTGAGTAAGATATATAGAATCCTTTGTGTAATTCTGTTCGTATATCGTGTTTTCTTTATGTCGTAGTTCTAATCTTGTTTATTTTATGTATGTTTCCTTAACGCATATACAATTTTAATTTTCATACTTTTAGTTGTTACTCCTAGGTTTATGCAAAGAAAGGTGTTAGACATCCTTAGTGACAATTTCTTACTTCAACAATGTACTGTAGTAGTTATGTGACTTCCATCAAAATGTAACATTTTGGCTTATGAATGAATTAACCTGTTCTTGTAGTTAAGCTGTATTATCGAAAGTGCCTACAGTGATCCCTTTGTATCTGGTGTTTATAGTTCATATAGTAAGTTGCCTGTGTCCTATAGTTTTCAGAAAGTGATTTCTTTGTTTGCCAGTATTCTGCATACATATTTGTCTTGCTTAGCATGTTCCGACTTGGTTTCCTTTGCTACATTACATTCTGACTAATGATTTTATCGTGAAGTGCAACTGTGTTACCTTATCTTTCTCCCTTCATATTCCATGAGCCTATCTTTCCCGTGTACTTTGGTGATGTACGAAAGAAGACAGTGTTATGGCCTACTAGAGGCTATGGATAGGAAGAATAAGTTGTTGATTCTCTACTGTGTATTGTGGCATGCTGTTTTGCAAATGGAGGAACTGCAGCTATGCTCTTTTTATGTATCTTCTTGGCACTGCATTTTGATATGGCTTTCTCGTGTTGACGTGATGTTGTGATACAAGACATGGTTAAATATAGGATTCTTGACCTAGGATATGTAATGTGACTACCATAGGGCTCTAAAGAAACCTGGCAAGTTTTTTTTTTCTTCGGTGTTTGGCGAGGATCTGGTAAGAATTAGTGTGTGGAAGTTTATCGCTATCAGGCATTCAGCCTAGAGCACTCAGAATAGAGAAACGCCAGAAGATATCAGGACTAGAAAACAATACTTGTGGAGTTTATGAAAGACTCATACTTGATAGAGGCTATAATAACATTCTTAATGTAATTATGTCATCTATCAAAACTCAATACTTGAAAGAATTCTAAACGAACCATGTCTGTGTTATGCATACTCTGCCATTCTCCTATCTGATACTGAAAATTGACCTAATGATCGATCACTGACTCTCTTCTGGTGAGGCTCTGTCCTCAGTCGCAGTCTGTTGGTTAGAGAAATAGTTTACGATTTTGCGCACTCCCTTTTTCTTCCTCTTCAGCGTCAAAGAAGTGGAAATGATTGGACGTCTTGCAGCCGGAGAGCTAACAGATTTCCTGAAAGTTGTTTTCCTCGGTGTGGTCAGGTTATAACTGTCTTCTGTCATTGATGTCCTCCCCTTGACGCTGCTATCGTCTGGGTCTCTCTGCTCTGGGATCTCCAACTTAGCTATACTGCTTGCATTTTCTGATATCACCATTTCATTGAACTCCTCTTCTTTCAGTCTCAGTTCCTTCATCTCTCCCTTCGCCAATGCAGTTTTGATTTGCATCTCCTTCGCATTTGCTCTTAACGCATCTGACCATGCACGAGCTGCAGCCACTTTCTTGTCTGCAAGTTTTTCTGCTGCCATTGCAGATCCAGATAGGTAATCATACTCAAACTTCGACACAGTGATAGTATGTGTATGCTTGGAAGCTCTAGCAACAACTGCACTTTCGGCAAGAGTTTTCAGTTTCTTAAGAGCACTTGCTTCAGCTGCTGTAATTGCTTCCAGCTCTTGTATAGCAGCATGTAGCCTGTCCTCTGTTGAAACAGTTGTAGCCTTGGTTTTCTGTATATCATCCCTGATGCTTGCTGTTTCTTCTATAATACACTTCTTCTCTTCCTCTACTGCCTCCTTTACCTTCTCCAGTTCTTGTAGAGAGATTGTGAAGCTAGGTAACATCAATTTAGCATTTTCTTCAGAAGCTGTGGCAGCTTCTAATTTATCTTTCGATCTAAGGAGCTTTGAGTTCAGCTTTTTGATGTACTTTTCGGTTTTTGCTTCCATTTTCTCCATCTGTTGCTTCTCCTTGAGGATGCTGTTTAGCTCTATCCTGAAAGTATCCATGCCAGCCATGACTTGGAATACTTGTGCTTTAATGGACGCGTGGGCTTTCCTTGCAGCCTCTAGATCTTTTTCGACTGACTGAACTTCTGGGCTCTTAGACTGGGCATTGCTACTACTCGCAATCTTCTCGTCCATTTCCTTGATCAGCTTTAGCTCATTCTGCAGCACATCAGCTTCTGAGTTGGTGATGGCCAGTATGTCCTTGAGCTGTTTTAATTGTTCGATCTCATTCTTCAAAACTTTCTTGTTGTTCTTATACTCTTGCATCTTAGATGAAAAATTACCTGCTTCCTCCTTTTTCTGATGTTCAATTTCCGCAAGCTCTTTTCGTGCCTGAATTTGAGCTAGCTCAACCAATACCTCCTCTTCATTAGCTTCTTCGATTTCCCTCTGCAGTTTTTCCGCAGTGTTCATGTGCGATCTGAGTCTCAAGCCAGCAGCTTCTGCTTCCTTCTCAGCACGAAATTTTTCTTCTAATGCACGTGTAATATCGAGCTTGATCTTACTGACTTCCCGCTTCATAATCTCCAGTTCTCTCACCATCTCTTTGTACAGCTGATTTTCCATATCAGGTATTTCTGCACTTTGATCTTCAGCCCTTTTCAGCACAGGAACAGCCTGATGCTCCTCTGTCTTCTGCTTGGCCTTTAATTTCAACCTTTCTATCTGAGCAGTGAGCTCCCTGGCTGTTCTCTTCGCCATCAGAAGCTCAAACTCAGCTTGTGATTTCACTGTCTCTGCCATTCTTCTGTTCTGATTGATTTTCTCGAATGTCGTCTTTGCAATATGGAGCTCTTGAGCCTTTGAACCCCCCTCCTGCGCAAACGTTGAAACCCCATTAACGACGAAATGATAACAAACAAAGCTAACAATGTCTCAGTCTGATGAAACATGCACAGACAGTAAGTTTTTACCTCTGAGTCTGTTGCATACTTTTGAGATTTACTTTCCAAACCAGTGCCTGGATTACCCTTCCCTCCATATCTGCTGATAGCTGCTCTAACGGACCCAATGCCTCTTTTGGCCTCAATTTCTTTATCACCCATCTCAACCTCAGTGGCGAAACCAGAAATCGAAGGGGCCGAAATTTATTTACAGAAGTTGGAAGACACTGTAATCTTACAATTTTCCTACTTGTAACATACTGAAACCAGTGCTCCAACTGTTATTCCGGAAATTGGGGTGCCTTACGATATAAGCCACGAAATCAGTCTCCCTGAGCCGGGACTGAGCTCGAATGCTGGATAGACTGTGTTTGGATTTGCTTAGAAGTGGACGATGGAATGGATGAAATGGGATAAACAGTTTCAGGTTAGGGAGCTGACAGGTGAAGTTGGCTGTCAGGAAGGATGGTGGGGTTCAGTCCGAAAGAAGAATGTCTGGCTGTTATTCAACAGAAGTGTCATCCATCTAATTTTTCTGGACCATGAAACTTCAACGTTATCATGTTATTTGCTGTCTATTTTGCGATTTGCAAACTGCATGACATCTTTCTTTCATTCTAGTTGAAAACTTCAGATGATTTCCACTGTTTTGAGTTGTGTAATGCTGTCTCACAAACGGATTAACTCTTCTTCGTTTTTTTTCATAATTAGAAAACCCTCGTGAAATGGTCGATTAGACATCACTTATATATCCGTTTTTCTAATGTGTTTTTCAACTTGAAGCTTCAATGACAAATGGAGATCAATTTAAAGCGTAGAACCTTTAAATAACTTTTGACATAGCAAACTAGTTAATCGTGTCAAGTTATTACAATCCTTTACTAAAACGAATAACAATCTTGTTTGACAACTAGTGAAAATGAAATGCATATACCACGAGTCCACGACAATTACCACCACAACTTAAATTAGTCGATCTCAAGACTTGTTAAGTTTCATCCAAACAAGTCTTCGTGTTTCATTGTTTTGCACTCCATGTTTGTTAGTTAGGCAACAAATCATATACGTAAAAGTGACGGTGTTCTACCGGCTCATACTCACGTGATAACGGGTGTAAATAGCGTTTTTACCTTTTACTAATCAAGCAACATTATACATGCTGACGCGAAAAGGTAGAGTACATATACCAGTGAGTTTAATACCTCATTCGTGGGAAAAGAACACATACAAAAACGGTAAATTTTGTTACAAGTATAATTACTAAGAGTAGTAAATTTTTTTTACTTATCATTAGTTATTAGTACGTAATTTCTCAAATGAAAAAGGAAATAAATTACTCGTATTGAGTAAGTAGCATGAGAGTGCGTGCGAGCAAAAGAGATCACACACCGCGAAGAAGCGTCACGCTCACGTTTACGTTGAACACACTGCGTCAATCATCATCACCTACCTCCTCCTCCTCCTCCATCTCCTAACTTCGACGATCATCTCAATCTCAATTCTCCCAGACAAAAAAAAAAAAAAGCTTCAATCACCAACAACAATGGCGGACAATCAACTAATCTGAAATTTCGATTAGGATCAAAGTCAAAAAAAGAAAAAAAAAAAAGAAATGGATGTGGAGAGGTCGTCACTGTGCAATTGCGTGGTGAACTTCTTGTTAGAGGAGAACTACTTGTTAACCGCATTCGAGCTTCTTCAGGAGCTTCTTGATGACGGTAGAGATGCTCACGCTATTCGTCTTCAGGAATTCTTCTCTAATCCTTCTCAATTTCCTCCTGATCAGATCTCTCGTTTCAATTCTCTTCGAGGTTTTACTCACTTTCT
This sequence comes from Spergularia marina, assembly GCA_963680865.1. Classification (NCBI taxonomy): domain Eukaryota; kingdom Viridiplantae; phylum Streptophyta; class Magnoliopsida; order Caryophyllales; family Caryophyllaceae; genus Spergularia; species Spergularia marina. The sequence continues at coordinate 21,998,742 of OY804560.1, read as the reverse complement.
CTCTCTTCTTTTTTTTTAATTGCGATTTTTCGATCGATTCGTTCTAATTGTTGCTTTGATTGTGCATTTGATTCGTATGATATGATGTTTTGGATCTGTGTTATTGTTTATCGTATGATTTACGACGAATTTTTTTGTTTCTAATTTTGGATGCTGGAATTTATATTCGGAAGGCTGTTTTAGATTGAGTTGTTGGTATAAATTCCGAAGCGAAGCGAAAATTGGGGGAATTGGAAGGAATTGGAGCTTAGAATCGCGTTGTTGTGAGTAATTTGATGATTTTGGAGGCAATGTGAGTGGACTGTGGTCTGTGGAGCTTCAAATGTGATGTTATTCCGCGAAATGAAAGAGTCGATTTTGGACGAGTAGAGTTAGTGTGAGACTTGAAAAACCGTAGGTGTTAGGGCGTGGATGAGTTATGAGAAGTAGTCTTGTTCTAGGTTGGAGTTTAGGAGATGTGAGAGTGGCAAATATTCGTGTTGTTGTGGTGAGTTCATTTGTTGTTCGAGGCAAAATGCGCATTTGTATGTGCTTTATTTGCTCAAAATAGCACTCACAAGTCACAACCTAGGGTTAAGTGTTGATCATGTTATAGGTTGGAGTTTAGGAGATGTGAGAGTGGGAAACACTCGCGTTATTTTGGTGAGTTCATTTGTTGTTTGAGGCATAATGTGCATTCATCTACGGTTTATTTGGTGAAATTAGTACTCACAAGTCACAAACTAGGGTTAAGTGTGTGGACGAGTGTTGATCGTGTTCTAGGTTGAGATGCATCCCTTCCAAGTGGTGCACGAGATTTTTTGACGTACTCAATCAATCGTTTTCAGTAACAAAGAGGCTGTTTACAGTTTACATTAACTGGAACCTGAACGACCAACTAATAGTTTTTGAAATAATAGCTTGATTTTAGAGGATCTGAGTTGAGCACGTCATTTGTCAAGATACGTGTGTGTGATGGATATGTCAAAGTGTGTCAAGTTTCATGTGTTCTTACTGGAATATGTCAGTGTACATAACATGTAACCGTTCTGTTTTGATGCATGTAATAGTTGCTGATCCTCAGACCTTATTGGAAGAGAAACAAGCACTACAAGAAAAATTGGCATTGTGTGAGTATGAGCTTCGGTTAGCGCAAGAAGATGTTACAAAAGTGAAAGCAGAATTGCAGAAGAAAGCTGAACCCATGTTGCAGGAAGCCAACGGTAAGTTTAAATTACTCTATGTGTGGCCTTATAACAAATACCACCTTTTAAGACTCCATTCTTTGAAGACACTACCTTCTATGTTCTTCTCCAACAAAACACTACCTTTTAAGATTTTTTCTTTCAAAAATTCCCAAAATATGAAACATGGCGACAAAATCAACTTCCCGGTGTTGAATAATAGTCGCTGGAAAATTAGTTTTGTCCCCCGATTTTTTTTTGGCAGTTTTTTGAGAGAAATAAAGCCTTACAAGGCTATGTTTTGTTGAAAAAAAAATACCTAAGGCCTTGGCTTGAAAGAAAGGAATCCTATTAGGTAGTGTTCTGTTAATATATGAGTTTTTGAGAAAAGAAAGTACGTAAGGTTGTTTTTAACAATTTATCCTTAGAATTATGCACTTATGTTAACATCTATCTAAATGGTTATAGTGATTCTGCTCCACTCATTTTGCAATTTTTTGTGTAAAGAGCATGGTGAGTTAAAGCCAGAAAATGTTTCATTTACAGGATCCAATGGAACTGTCTCTGTCGAATCCCTTCCTGATCTTAAACGGGAAAAGAAGGAAACAACATTGTCCAACTTGGGTCCTGTGAAGGATACTGAAAGGCAGGATCTTAACTGCGCTGTCAAGGAATATTTACTTTTGGCAGGGTATCGCTTGACTGCAATGACATTTTATGAGGAGGTAATCCTGACCGCCTGACCCTGAGACTTAAATTCTGTGTTTTGCTGAATTTTCAGAGGCTCCCTTCCTAAGCAATTGTTTAGGAACGAGTTATTTCCCAAGTCTATGATCTTCTCAATGAAACTAGTATTTCTGTCATACACTATAGGCTATCCTCTGATCCTCTACCCTTTCTAGATAACTTGTAAAGTACGGCTCAGCTTCTCGGTATTTAATTATTTCTTCATGAATTCCCATAAAATTGAGATCAGTGCGTCATATTAGATGTGTGGCGAGCTAGTTTAGGTGAAACCATGTTAGTATATGTGAAACCACGTTAGTTGCATCAACGACATGGGTGTGTAACTTCTTGAATCTCGGGTGTAATTTTCAATTTAAATTCCTTCCCAGATTTTCCTACCTGCAACTCATACCTTTCTTAGTATTGGTTCTTACCCTGATAATTAATATTGGACTTCAGGTGACCGACCAAAATCTGGACTCTTGGCCAAGCTCACCTGCATATGTGCCTGATGCCTTGCGCCATTATTATTATCAGTACCTTTCATCCACTGAAGAGGCTGCTGAGGTCCGTGTCAGATAATTCCTAAAAATCCGAGTTGTTTTTCATAATGTGTTATTGAGCCATGTGAGCTTGTATCTTATTAAAATTGTTGCTCTTTTAGGAAAAAGTTGCGATGCTTAGGGAAAAAGAGTTGTTATTGACGGAAAATGAGAAATTACATGATGAAAAGGATTGTTTTTTGAAGAATAAAGAACTTGCTGATGGTCAAATAACAGCTTTAACAAGATCTTTAGATAGTTTGCAGAAGGAGTTGAAGGAGAAGGGTATTCTGGTATTTCTCAAATCTATATTGATGATACCTGGTTTTATGACTTATGTAATTATGTCTGCCGGAAGGTTCATTCTCTTGCCTAATAATTAGGTGCAAAAGATGAAGCAGTTGTCTGAGAGCCGAAGAAAGGAGCTGAATGACTGTAGAGCCGAGATAACGTCTCTTAAAATGTATATTGAAGGTTCTCGATGTGGAAAGGATATGTCAAGTGGTCATTCTGATAATGTTCAGCCACACTACCCAGGAATCTCCGGGGAAGAAACCCAATCCTCACAAGTGGTGTCAGCAAACCCAGAGGCAGAATCCTCTACTGCTAGTAGTGCTGCTGATTCAGCTAACCCTGAGGAGATTGTGCAGAAGGAAGTGATTTCCGTGGAAAGGTCTTCAAGTGAAACAGCCTTATCAATTCCAGACAACGGGGCCTCTGATCTTGAGGCTACCAGCAATGAAGGCCCACAGTCTTCAACAGCTGAGGTGTTTGATGGACAAGCAGTTGCTGTCCCTAGAAATTTGACTGAGGCAATACCCGTTATTTCTCATGAACGTGATAGTGTTGGAGAAAACGTAAATTCTGATAAACAACCTGCTTTAGATAGAAGTCCTTTTTTCAAGTCAGACAATGCAGTTTCAAGTCCTGCTCCAGAAAAGTGGGTAAGTTTTATGCTCCATACAATATTGACATGCAAGACGGACACCCAGAACACATTTTTAAGTGCTAACACAGTATCATTGCTCTGTCTCTTTATTTGTTAAATTCGGAATTTTGAACCTGATGACAAGTGATGTTCTTACAGAGTCTGGAGACAATCCAGATCCTTTCGGATGCACTTCCAAAGATTGTTCCTTATGTTCTCATCAATCATCGAGAGGTTACTTTCAGACCATAGCTGCTCTTTTCATATTTTCATGTACTCCCCCCCCCCTCCCACAGCCCCTTTCCCCATGTGCTTGGTTTTTCCCTTCACATCCCGAAGAGCGGGAAAGGATTGATATCCTCTGTTACTTGTCTGCAGGAACTTTTGCCCTTGATAATGTGTGCAATTGAGCGTCATCCAGATAGCAGGACACGGGACTCTTTAACGCATACACTCTTTAATTTAATTAAGCGTCCGGATGAACAACAAAGACGGATTATTATGGATGTAAGTAGCATTTTTGTATGCTTGTCCTATGTTGAGATGAAACAGACAAGATGATTTGAAAAAGAAGCAGTTTTATTGTACGCTTCCGTCTTTTGAAGCTGTCCCTTTTCCCTTCTCCAGGCTTGTGTTAATCTTGCAAAAAGTGTGGGCGAGATGAGAACAGAGACAGAATTGCTTCCACAATGCTGGGAACAGGTTAGCCACTTTGTCTATCCAATGGAAGTTAATTTGACAATATCCTTACACTGTGTGAATGGTGGGAAAAAGAGGTTTTGCATTTATGTGTTTTAACTTGCTATGTTCTTTTGGTGAAGATAAATCACATGTACGAGGAGCGCAGGCTGCTTGTTGCTCAATCATGTGGAGAGCTTGCAGATTTTGTTCGTCCGGAGATCCGTGATTCTCTGATTCTATCTATTGTGCAACAATTGGTGGAGGATTCTGCAGCAGTTGTCCGTGAAGCTGCAGCTCATAATTTGGCTTTGTTGCTTCCACTCTTTCCAAATACGGAGAAATTTTTCAAGGTCAGCCTCACTACATATGTTCCGAGGCCATCATGGAGAAGATATGTGACTTGGCAGAATTGGCCACAATGTAAGCTTTAGAGCCAGGTTGATAGAAAGATGGTCTAGGGAGTGGTGCCTCGTCCTGTAGTTGTAACATGTTGGGTTAGATATATGGATTGGACAAGTCTTTCCAATGTTCCCTTCTTCCCTTGACAGGTTGAGGAGTTGATGTTCCAATTAGTCTGTGATCCTTCTGGAGTTGTCGTGGACACTACACTTAAGGACTTGGTTCCTGCTTTGGTCAAATGGGGAAGCAAATTGGACCACATATTAAGTCTCTTGTTGTCCCATTTATTAAGTTCTGCCCAGGTTCGTCAGCCATAGCCAAGGTCTTTCTAATTTTGAGTAGCATTGATAAACATGACTAATGATGTCTCAATAATTCTCAGCGCTGTCCACCCCTTTCTGGTGTTGAAGGTTCTCTCGAGTCACATCTAAGAGTTTTAGGTGAGCGGGAACGATGGAACATTGATGTTATGCTGAGAATGCTGTCGGAATTACTTCCATACATAAAACAGAAAGCAATAGAGACATGCCCTTTTTCTGCTGCGTCAGAATCGGTCGGGATGGTATTTTCAGACTCCCTGCTGCAACTTTATGCGGGGTATGGCTTCCTATTATGGCGTGCTCATCTCTGTTGTTTTTCAGTTTGAGCCTTAATATTAGCATCTATTTCGTTATACTGATGGCTGAGGAAAACCTGGACAGTGGTCATGTGGAGTGGCCTGCATTTGAGTGGATGCACACGGAATGCCTACCTGACCTGATTCAGCTTACCTGCTTGTTACCCCAGAAAGAAGATAGTCTCAGAAATCGAATGACAAAGGTCGGTTGCCGGACATGTATTCCTTCATGCTTTAGCTTTGCTGATTTTGTGCATGAAGGAGCTTACTTTTGCTTGCTAATAATATTTATTTGAAATTTGCAGTTTCTATTAGCTGTATCTGAACAATATGGGGAGTTTTATTTGACAAAAATAATGCTCCCAGTTTTCTTAGTATCTGTTGGTGATTATGCTGACCTAGCATCTTTCCCATCTGCCGTTCAACTTAAAATTGAAGGTCTGTATCCCTCTCTCTCTCTCTCCCCTGCACTTTCTCTCGTTCCTGTCTTTATGAAACGTTCATCATAGGAAGTTCAACTCTGCAGGCCTGAGACCAGATGGGTCAGTAATGGAGAGACTTGCTACGATGTGTGTTATGCCATTGTTATTGGCTGGTGTTTTCGGTTCTCCTAGTCAGCATGACCAATTGGAAGAGTATCTAAAAGCGCTGCTTGTTCAAGATAATTCGAAGGAAATGATGAGACGCCATACTGAAATAATTGATGCTGTCCGTTTCCTCTGGTTTGTACTCGTGAGATGAGTTAAAGTTGGCATTTGTTCAGTGTTGTTTATTTGAACTGTAGTTTTTTTTCTTGTACAGCACATTCTTGGAGCACCATAACATGATATTCAATATATTATGGGAGATGGTCGTCAGTTCCAACATAGATATGAAGATAAATGCTGCAAATCTGCTAAAAGTCATGGTATGTTAAACTAACTCTTTAAGCTGTGTTGATAAAATAAAAAACTCTTTAAGCTGTGCATATAAATTAACATATGTTTTTACTAATTCTAGCTGGCTTGCTGCAGGTCCCATATATTGATGCCAAGGTGGCCTCAACTCATCTGATGCCAGCTCTTGTCACCCTTGGTTCTGACCAAAACCTGAATGTGAAGTATGCTAGTATAGAGGCATTTGGGTCTGTGGCTCAGCACTTTAGAAATGATATGGTATGCACAAGTTTGTTTTCTCCATTTCCTATTTTTATGTTAGTTATTCTAATTAAGCTTACTGCAAATTGCAATGCAGATTGTGGACAAAATACGTGTCCAAATGGATTCTTTCTTGGAGGATGGATCCCTGGAAGCAACCATTGCTGTGGTCCGTGCATTGATGGTCGCTGTACCACACACAACAGATAAACTCAGAGATTATATCCTTTTATAGCATCTTCGAGCTTAACATTCTTCCAATAGATCTTGAATTTTACCATGTGCGTTGTTCCTGCTATAATTTTATTCCAATCTTTATAATTGTATCCCTTGACATGGTTCTACATCTTCTTTCTAAGATCTTCCAATTCACTTCATCGCCCAATATTACAAGTGACGTTATTCGTCGTCGTGAAAGAGCCAATGCATTTTGCGAGGCCATCCGCGCTCTAGATGCTACAGGTCTGTTCTCTATTGGAATTCAACACTTAAATCATTGTAGTTGAATTCATATGGTTGTTTCTTTTCATTGGGTGCTGAGATCGTTTGATATCGAAGGATATACCTTTACTTTGGGATTCGGTAGTGATTAAGTGTATTTGAGGCCAATGCAAGAGGTCTCTTGTAAATTTTCCCTTGCATCAAAGTTTGACAGAACAGTAATTTTCAGCTTGCAAAAATACATGAATCTCTAATATCGTTCTTGAGCTCTTACCATCGGAATCTATCTGGCGGGTATAAACGACCCTTGGAATAGCTCTGCTGTTTTAGTACTTGGTGAAACCATGCATGCATATTTCAATTTCACCCAATGATGTTTACGCTTCTTCATGAATGGCCAATTTTTTCATCATCTTTTCAGATCTTGCTGCTACCAGTGTACGAGACTTCTTGTTGCCGACCATCCAGAATCTACTGAAGGACCAGGATTCACTTGATCCAGCACACAAGGAGGCCCTGGAGATTATTCTGAAGGAAAGATCCGGTGGGACTCTTGAAGCTTTCAGTAAGGCAATGGGTGCTCATCTGGGGATTGCTTCATCAGTAACTAATCTGTTTGGTGAAGGTGGGTTGCTAGGGAAGAAAGACGCCATGGACCCGCTGACAGAACTTAACGAGTCCCCCCTGCCATCTCCGCCTCCTGCAGCAGAAGATACGAGATTCAGACGGATCATGAGGGGTAATTTTGCAGAGATGCTTCGCGGTAAAACAAAGAATCCGGACGACAGTGCTCCAAATCAGTGAACTTCTGAGCAACAATTTCTGAATCAATTTTGAAGGTAATGAGAATATATGAATGATTAAAAACACACATGATCTATTGGTTCATCTTTTTTTTTTTTGTTACAATTTCATATTAAATCCATTGTAGTATTTGATTTCAACAAGAAAAAGATAAAACCTTCTACAAACAGAACTTATGTAAATTAGTCTATGATGACTGGTAATGCTATATTATACTCCATATAACTTTAGCAATTTATGTAAATAGGTTCTCAATTCGTCGGAAAAATTAATTTGAAATGTAATGTTAACGCAACTTTATTGCATTCTCTCCATAAAACAGTTCCAATCTGGTTGGTGGCTGTTTAAGTGTTGGTTTGCAAAACAAAGTCGGGCACGATTCGGTGACCCTATCTCATTTTCCAATGGCTTACAATGATTCCGATTATCGGTTAATTATGGAATTAGACAGCAATATTTGGTTATGATTATGTATAGGTGCTCAATTACGCATGACCAAGAAACATAATTCAGTGTCAATCTTTTTAATCGGCCGATTATTCTTTGTGCTCTGCCTTTTGCTTTGCTTTACTTTACTCATGTTAGAGATATGCTAAAGAAACAGGAAAGACTTGTAGTTGTAGGCCTTTGAAATGATGTGATTGTGAACACGGATGTTTTAATGTGGCAAAAGGCCAAAACAGATGTCTGCATTTTCTTATGTTTTTTACCTCAACTTTCTTAGATTCTCTGCTTCTTGGTGATATAATTGTGATCACGGATGTTTCCGTGCACCTTTCGGCTATGCATTATACTCTGTTTCTATGCATATATACGTGTTCGAGTAGTGAAGATCATGCAAGACCGTTTTACGATAATTTGTCGCTAGACATTTGTGATACTTTAATGTTTGAAACGAGTTTTCAAACTTAATATTTTAAACTTTTATCAAACCTCTAAATTCCTATCACGAGTTTTCAGCTCCTTTGCAATAATAAATTTGAAGTCGGATAACTTGTATTGTCAATTGTCATGATTGGCATAGCGTATCACAGTAGTTCTTTGCTCATTTTGAACACGGGTCAATTGTAGTTGGTAAGAAGTTACACTCCTAGGAGTCTTCCTTAAAAACAAGTTACTTCTATAGATTCAAATTAAGGTCATACACCTATCTATATATCAGTATCTTTTTCTTATGATGGAAATTTGAGAAATTTTTGTGACTTGAAAATGATTTGTAACGAACTTTCTAGTGACCCAAAATATTATTTTTCCACATATGCAACCATAGCCCAACAACCCCACTCACCTCCAAGCCGGCCCCACGGGCCGCGGCCCGGTAACACTAACACCAACACTTGCACTAATACTCACAAAAACACTCAACTTTGTCTGACACTCACCTTCCGATTCCACATCCAAGTGTCTTCTTCTTAACACTAATCATAGTACATCTTTTTCACCCTTTTGCCCAAAATTTCCCCTATAAATTCACACTTTTGGACTGCCCTTCTTTTCACACTTAACACTCACCTTCTCATATAAGCTACACACAATCATACATTAATACTCGTATATTAAGTTTATAACATACTAATAACAATATCATTTCATCACTTAATTATTTGATCATGACTTGTAACAAGGTGGCTGCCCTTGCCCTGCTAATGGTGGTTGTCGCGGCGGCGATGACGGTTTCGACCGAGGCCGTAACATGCAGCCCGATTCTGCTAGCACCATGTGCACCGGCAATGATGTCGGGCCAAAACCCATCAAATGATTGTTGTTCACAATTGACGGCTCAGAAACCATGCCTGTGTCAGTACAAGAGCAACCCTAACCTTAAGCGTTATGTTGACTCTCCTAATGCTAAGAAAGTGGCCAACGCTTGCAGAGTCTATGTTTCATGTTAATTTAAATAAAAAATTATGTAATGTCGTCCTTGATTATTCAAGGATTAATTATTACTATGTAATAATAAAGCATAATGCATGATCTTGCTATTTATATTATGCTCATGTATGTGTATGTAGGGTGTGCGTGGTTGTCGTACGTGTAATAAGTGGTGTTACTCCGTATTATATGCGTGCATGTTGCACATATATGATACGTGTGACTAGGTTGTATCTTTTTACCGTGCGTTTGTAGTCTTATTCCGAGCCATTATTGTTGAATGTGATATGTGAAAAACATTATGTTTATGTTTTAGTATATATAATATATGCCCGGAAAAAGTTTCAGTACCACTATACTCATATATGTTACACGTAATCACATATAATGCGACTCCAATTAACGAATATCATACGTATATTGATGGGTAATAATTAAACTTAGCTTTATCCGATATGCCATATACATTTGATCAATTTTGAGCCCTTAACCTAGTGCAAATTTAAATAACCGAGTCATTCATTGTACTCTCTCCATTTCAATCATTTGTTTGCATTGAGTCGGGTTTTATGAGGGAAATTTAGACCCAAAACGTAAGCATTTCTCAGTGCGTATACCGAAAAATGTTATACTCGGAATATTTGCATACGGCATACCGCATACCTTAGCTTGCTCGTTCATATATAACAAAAAAATTGAAAATGACAATTGACGTATATGAATCTACTCCGTACTCTTTTTTTTTTTTTGAAATTAGGCGTTAATATAAAGGAAAGACCAAAATAACAAAGTTACAAATAAACAGGAAAATAACGAGAACAAACAAATAACAAAAATAAACACTTATACTAGGAGCTCTCATTCGATGCTGCTCTGAAATGCATGAAGATGTAGTTTTCATAAAAAAAAACTCCTTAATTTCTTCATCAGGGATACCCAATTGAACAACATGGTAAATGTCCAACTTCATCCTCGCCTTTCAATCCAATTTATCAGCCATACCATTATCTACTCCGTACTTGAATTCACGGGAGCACGACTTTAGATGCGACCAAAGAAGTGAAATTGGCAATGTTGGACCATTATGCATGGTTGTTTTTCTAGAAGAGGTGAATGAAATTAATGAAGAACGAGTTTCTCTACAGTGACTCAGTGAGATCGTTTCTCTTATGAGTTTAAACTAAGGCATCGGCTGGCCGGGACATTCGGCTCCTCCCCGGGCCAAGTCAAGTTGAACTCGAGGACGATCATATGAGATCTATTAAATTTTGAGATACCAGTCATGTTATTATTAACTAACTTGAGTTGGTACACTGTCGAAGACAATGAATTATTACCATTTGATTTGAATTATATATATACTCACAGTCTCACATCATTAAACCAAAGACACTAATCAAAAGATTCGAGAAAATCCTAAAAAGAAAAAACAAGAAGGTGCGAGAGATACCGTACCTTATGAGACTATCTTAAATAGAACTCGTCGAAGTGTCATATGAAAATTTTATTATGGTTATACCGTTATAACAATATTAATTCGTTTTCGTTCTCACAACAAAGATGTTATAAATTAAAACGGTCCTTTTATTAATATAAATGTGAAATAACCGTACTTTTTCCATTTCTTTACATTGATCGAGCTTAGATTTTTTAAACGCTCAGCGGGAAAAAGGACGACATTTTGTAGTACTACACTTGACGCTATATCTATGCATGCTGGCTTGGTGGTCATGGTATATTTTTTTTTTTCTATTTCTTTTTTTTTTTCCTGGTGGCAATACGGTTGTTGTTGGTAAAACCTTTGTTAATCAACTTTTATTTAGTCTCATGGCTCTCAATTGCATTTGATTGTCTGTCTAATTGTTATTGGATCGATCACCACTAGCTAAGAACTTAGGCATGCGCATTCCCAAATTCCATACACAAGTGTCCCCTAAATCATAATTTTTGGACCCTACTTATTCCTCACTTTACTTGCCCAAATACCCTATAAATTTGGGCTTTTGGACTACCATTTTCAGCTCATCACACTCTCATACACATAACACACATATTCCATATTTCCCAAAGTTCTACGTTACACTTTTTTTTGTGAACTTTACCATATTAACTTAGCCATCCAAAAATCACTCCACATTATCATGGCCAACAATGCAGCTTGCTTAGCCATAATGGCGATAGTCATGATGGCCGTGGTGGTGGCCGAGGTGCCTGTGGAGACCGAGGCAGTGAAGTGTAGCCCGGTGCAACTTAGCCCGTGTGCACCGGCAATTATGTCTGATAAAAAACCAACAGGAGCGTGTTGCTCAAGGTTGTACCAGCAAAAATCATGCCTTTGTGGCTACAAGAGGAACCCTGCCTTTAAGCAGTACGTCAATTCACCTGGTGCTAAGCGTGTTGCTTCAGCCTGTAGGGTTCGCGTTAGGTGCTAAATTATTCTACTGGCCCGTAAAATTAAAGTCTTTTGTGTTACGTACTACTACCACTACGCGTAGTAGTACTACTCGATCGACTACTATAGATTATGTTGCTTTTACTTATAATTGTATCAGGATTATGCCCTTGATTACAATTATATGATCATGATATATCATTGTAATTAGGGATGGAGCGGTGATGTTTTATTTATCTCTAGACCTACTACATGACTATATATGTATGTACTACTACTAATAAGATAATCATGGATTTTCTTCTTATAATTGTGTTTTTGTTGGTTGTGTGCGTGCCTCTTGATCATACATTAAGCGTTATGGCGTACATTTTTAGCCCATAACACTTGTTAAAGAGAGTTGATTGAATTCGTGTCTTCTCATATCTACAATGATGCGCAAAAGTTAAATAAAAAATAATGAGCGTGTAATGTGCACACATAACACCTTCTATTTTCCGCATTTTCTCAAATTTAGACAATGCGCAAGGTAGCCACATTGGGTAAATCAGCTAGCCCAACCTTGTGTTAAAATGGACAAGCCAGGCCATCAATTTTGGCCTATCAAAATGACTCGACATGTCCGATGTTATGTTCATCACTGGAAGGCCCAATATATAGCCACCACTGACCGACTCAACTAGATTTTGGATCAATGATGAGATTATCGGAACTCTCTTAAGATCGAGAGTGTTCCGATCCACCTTTAACTAGGCATGACATATCAGTGCTCAATTATATTTGAATTTCAGAATAATTGAAGAAAAATATTGTTTTGGCAACACCTAGTTGCATACTGAAAACTCAAAATTACCTTGAAAACCAATCAATCTCGGTATACGATACTACATTATCATCACGTTGCCTTATACACGAATTTATAATCATGGACCATGCCCTCACCTTGAGTTTTACTAGCCATATGTTTGATATCATAGCTCGGCACATGTACATCTCTAAACACCAACAGTCCAAGTGACCCTAATCATGATATTAAACCCCTTTTAATGACAGTAATTAAAGAGGATTAAGGTTGGTCTAGTGGTTAGGAACTTAACCAGACTAGGAGTTGTTACGGGTTCAAATCCTCATGCCCTACCCCCGTAGCATTAGCTGCTGCTTTGTACATAAACAAAAAGAATAACACTAATTAAAATATTAGAGCTAAATCCTCTATAAAATGTACTTACCAAAGTCCTAAATCCCACCATCTCATTCTCTCTTCATATACACACATACACTAAGTTAAGTTCAAAACCCCATCATATTCCTCATCATGGCTTATAATAGCAAGTCATCCTTCCTCGCCCTCACCGTGGTTGTTGTCGTGGTAGCGTTGCTGGTGGAGACGCCAACATCGGCCGAGGCGGCGTGTGATATCACGAAGATGTTGCCATGTGCAAATTCATTCATGTCTGACAAGGTCAAGGCTTCATATAATGGCGACTGCTGCAGAAGCTTGAGAATGGAGGGAGCTTCTTGCCTTTGTCAGTTCAAAAAGAGCTTCCCTAAGTATGCTAACACTGCTGGGGCTAAGCGCGTCCTTAATGACTGTCGCTTCAAGGTTCCATGCTAATCAAATCTTCAAAAAAATGGGCATTGCACTACGTACCGTATGTTATAAACCACCAGTTTAGTCTTTTGGTTGAAATGAGGACGTTAATTACGTTCCGTTGTTACATCATTGTCTTAATGATGGTCGTTATTGTACTTCATCATTTTTCCATGTAATTGTTCTATTGGTCATTGTATTTTAAAGTATATGGTGAAGATAGTTAGGGTTCATCGATCCTAGTTCTATAGGACCAACTAACCTATCTCATCATCGGATTGGTCTTTATTTGGAATGAAATAATAATATATATGTTTCATTATTAGTTTATTACTATTATGTTGTCGATTTGTTTCTTTCTAAATCACTCTTACATATTATCCTCGTAATGTTATTTCGTAACATTACTTGCATACATTTACTAGTTGATGTTGGAAATGAAGTTTTTTTTTTAACGTGTAAAGTTTACGGGCTTGTTTGGTATTGTTTTGTATTTTCAGTTTTCTGATTTTTTGAAAATCAAAATCTTGTTTTTGAAAATTAGAAAAAGTGGTTTTCAATTTTTTGTTGTCAATTTTCATTTTCAGTATGACTATTATAGAAATATAAAATTAAAATTAATTTTTGCAACTTATTTAACTAAATTTAAAAAAAAAAGAGCCAAAAACTGAAACGGTTGTGATACCGGACGGGCCTTGTTTTTTTTTTCTTTTTTTTCTGAAAGATAACAAAAGTGTAGTTGACGAACGAACAAGTTTTCATTTTCTAATTTTCTGTAATTTGTCGGAATTGAACGACAGGATACAAGTAGACACCGTCAATACTTGTATCTCGCTTTGGACTTTTGTCTGATACAATATTTCCAACCTCCCAAGATTCACATGCTAATGACCCGTGACCTGACCCTAATTATATTAATCACATTATTATTACTATATGATCGAATAATCCCTTGTTTATAGATCGGGCATATGTTCGATCACTTCCATTGCTCATTTGTGAAGACACTAATTTTTTATGCTCTTTTCGATGCACTCGATTTTTATCATTTTTCGTGTGAAGGGAAAATGGTACTGGAAACGACTCTGATACGAATATACAAACGAGTGTTTCGGGTAGTGTGAATTGAAAAACACGGAAGTATACCGGACCATTGTCAACTACGTAAATTGACACTAAAGAAAATTATTAGAAACAAAGTGAATTGGTCTTAAAAAAAAAATCGGAAAATAACTTAGGCACGATGGTCATATACGCAACAAATTTGGGCTTAGTTTGGGAATCGTGGGCCATTGGTCCATTAATCACATTAGGCCCTGAATTTGTTATACGTTTCGGCCCACAAGTCAAAAACTTTTGATCTAGTTTTTCATCTTTCTTTAGAGGGTAAGTGAAAGTTTGTACCACTCCGTCCCAATTCAAACTGAAATTCTCTCCCATATTCAAATGTCACGGGAATTTAACTTGGGACGGAATGGTATTTATGTAGTAAAAGAGTTTGAAGTGGAGTACTCCGGGTACTAGTTAATTTAGAATATGAACCGAGTCTATATACTTACGTGTTTTCAATGCAATCATAACTTTTAATCGACTATATATAATGTTACAATTTCTTGATATCTTTCTTTTATAATCGATCGACCGTTCTGATCATAGTACTTATGTCCAGTAATTGAGATTGTTAGTGCTTAAATAATCAAGTATTGTTATCTTATCATCATTCTAATCTTTTACAATTAAAAAAATAAATCATCATCCGAAGTAAATCTAGCAAATCCAAAAATGATAATAATAGGCACGTTGCGGACATTCGCATCTTAGACTACAATAATTTTCCAATTATCATGGAAGTCAACAAAAAAAAAAATCCAATTATCATGGACTTCAAATTGGAAGCACCTTGGACTAAAGGAGTTAGTTCAATTGAAACAATCCATCAATGGGAAAACTAGTTGTCTAAATAATACATTTTGTTATTATTAGGTGACTTTGCTTGCTTTATATATTTAATTTCGTGTGCTTTGCACTGAAAATTATTTTAATTTCTTACTGATGATGATCACGTTGGCGATGCTTATAATAATTTTAAAAAATTCAATGACAAATCGAATTAATTTATACTCCAATATTCTCGGTCTACTATAAATCTACTCTAAAAATCAAAGATTAGGTTTCGGATAAACACTTAAAAAGTTGAAATATCTACCAGGAATCTGTCACCAACTCACCATTCGTAGAGTTTTTCATGATAATATACATTCTTGATTTTGGGCACTTGTGTTAATTTTATATTTTTGCTATCCAAGTACGTACATGTATGTACCTACAAATGCGTAAAATATGAATATTAAAATTAAATTACGATAACACATCCAATATTTTTTCTAAACTCGAATTCAAAATCCATGAAAGACATACACTTCTAGATACAATGTGCGACACCACTACTTACACACGCGATTCTTGTTAATCATTGTGTATATTATGTCTTACGTTCAAATCTTTTGTAACCTCCCGTCAATCCGTTACTGAAATATCTTATATTTTGTGATAAAAGACTCGTTAACTCGTTGCTAAATTGATACTCTGTATATAATACCATCGATATGTCTTATATGTACAAATGTTTTATAACCTCGAGTCATTAACATATTATTAATTAGTACTTGTAAGTCTATCATAGCATGTGCCTTTGTTGTTGATTATAAGACATAGAATTGGAGTATCGGACGTTTGCTGAATAAAATGTTAAAGCACAAAATCGCTGTCTCAAACCAAACACGTCGCAAATAAAATCTGCTAATAGCAATTTGTAATTGCATGTATACGAGGCAACGGTCCACATGCTTGGGAGAATTGAAGATGGCCCATTTAATTTGCTTAATTATTGATCCTAGCTAATTATCCCTTCAATGCAACTAATGCAAGTTACCATGTATCGTAAATAATAATCGTACCATAAAATCGAATGAATACAAAATGGAATGTATATATCTAAGTTTTGATGATTCTACATTTTTACGTATATATATATGTTACATGTATATATATATAGATGGAAATGCATGGCATACACCGACGTATATGGAAACGCTGATCCAAACATTAATGTTTCTATGGGGTGACCTTTCGGAACCTCCAATGGTAATTAGATTACTTGGGAGCGAGTTTAACAAATCGTAGGATATTTATTTCGAGTTCAAATTCTCATTTTCCTTTTCTCGGATCACTAAAGATAATATTTTAAAAAAGATATAAGAAATACAAGCATATAATTGGTGGGATACAGAGAATGGGTGCGTGGTATCGCTGTGATCAGTGATGGGATTAAAAATTGAGGGAAAAGAGAAAACACATCACACATGAGGGTCAGGTGGAAATGGTGAAGAAGTGACTGTACAGTGGGTCGGACGTGGATTATCCGGCCCAGATCAGCACCTACTCAGCTTTGACCGTCCTGGACATTCCCTCCCTTGGATAACAACTAGAAAGCTTCTCCATTACTCTACTAAATCTGGCAGTTATAACGTCACTAATGTGGCCGTTATATATCTAGGGACTAGATTAGTGACTATTGTTCAACTGTTCATATCTTCATACACAAATTCAAATCATATTCATATTAATGATAGCCAGCAAATTGTAACGTAATAATATTCTTCTCACAATTTTTACACTTTAATAAACGGATGATAATTTGTTCACATATCGTTTATGTAAATTATTACATTATAATTTTTTAAACAAAAAGTTGATTATATCAACTATAAATGGAAATACTCAATTAATTCCAATCTGATCTATTTTAAGTTGTTCTTAAAAAAAGAAAAGAAAATCCGTTTCATTTGGTGTCTCGTCTCCTAACTGCTAATAACTTGTCTTATCCACTTTTTCGCGCCACGTAAAAGATACAACTATTGAACTATCAACACAACAATGTGCCGAGGTGTCAAAAAGATAAGAGATAAAAGATAGACGACTGGGTACCAAATATGACCGATGATCCTTGTAATCAATAATTATATATCTAACGGAGGCTAATGTAACGGTAAGAAAAACATCATCATCACAATAAATGCGAGTAAATAATTAATTCAGGCTAAGGATAGTATACGCGGCGGAAGAGCTCGAGAAGTGTCTGACTCACGTTTTCTTCTCCCGCCCAAAACAGTTCGTTAATCTCAACAAACCACCCCCTCCTTATAAATAGCATCACATTTCCTCAATTTTTTCCTCACCAAAAATTAAAACCCTCAAAACAAATTTTTTTAAGCAATCTCATAATTACTCCAATCTTAATCCACCAAATTTGCGTAATTAATCCCATTTATTCTCCAAATTAAAATCTCACGTTAGTTAAATTTTACGAAACATGACCGCCGATGATTTGTCCGTCATCCTCCCTCGGGTTTTAATCGTTTCTCGTCGTACCGTTCGTAAGAACAAGTTCGTCGATTTCGTCGGTATTCCTTTTGATCTCTTTTTTTTATTCATAGATATTCAATTTACGTATCACCCTTTAATTTTATCATTTTTGTCCATTTTGAAATGGTATCGACAAGAATCTTGTCTAGGAAAATTTTAATTTTTTCGAACCAGAGGGGTACCGTGTGAATTTTCCATTATCGGAAACTTTTTATTTTTTAAAATATTTTGTGTTAAAAAAATTAAGAAGCAGACAACATTTTTGGGGAACATGTCTTTATCAACAGGATCTTTTCTCCAACTAACTCGAAAAGAGATGAACATTGAACACACGAGGAACTGCTATTAGTGATGACCTGTCTTCGATATGTCTGACACGTGTCTTTTGTGTGTGTGTGTGCCACGTGGGTTTCAGGTGAATACCATTTGGACTTGATTGTAAAATACGGGGCAGTACCCGTAATAGTTCCCCGGGTCACGGGTATCCACATGCATCTCGAGAGCTTTGAGCCTATTCACGGTGTCTTGTTGTGTGAAGGTGAAGATATTGACCCGTCTCTTTATGAACCCGACTTGGTCTCCGGTGAACTCTCGCCGGAAGAGCTTGATGAAATCCGGCGCCTTCACGCTAGCGATACCGCCATTGATAAGGAGAAGGACTCTATTGAGCTTAGGCTCGCTAAGTTGTGCCTTGAGCGTAACATCCCTTTTCTAGGGATTTGTCGTGGTTCTCAGGTACTAGTTTCAACTTGATCGTGTCAAATTCAGTTCAGTTCAACTCAACTCTGTCGAAACTAAAGATTTTGATGAATGACAATGTTGTTGGTCCAACATTTTGTTTACCATTTAAAAAAACGACCGATATGATATCATGAAATGAGACTATCCAAAAGTTTATCGGCTGAGTTGTGTTTGAAAGAAAACGTCATGTTTATAATTGAAGAGAACACGACATTAATTCGTAAATCATAATCAAGACATGCATTATATTTACTCGTTTGTCGACATTATACACAACTTGCATTTAATTTGTTAATATAGGTACTAAATGTAGCTTGTGGAGGAACACTATACCAAGACGTAGAAAAGGAGATCTCGAGTAAATTACCCGAAGAAAAACGGGTCAAACACATGGATTATGACAATTACGACGATCATAGGCATAAGGTTAAAGTTTTGGAGGGTACCCCTTTACACAAATGGTTTAAGGATTCTTTGGAAGGTGAAGATCAAATGGAAATTACCGTGAATAGTTACCATCACCAAGGGGTTAAAAAATTGGCCCAACGGTTTGTTCCGATGGCGTACGCCCCGGACGGGTTGATCGAAGGGTACTATGACCCGGATACTTACAAACCCGAACAAGGGAAGTTCATCATGGGCCTCCAGTTCCATCCGGAGCGGATGAGGAAACCCGATTCCGAGGAGTTCGATCACCCGGGTTGCCCTTGTGCTTACCAGGTAATACACTAAAACATTGCACATAATCCGTACATCCTCCGTCCTAGCTCAAACGACCCGTCGCGATCCCTAAAATGTTGAGAAAGATGTGTACACTAATCGGATTATCAAAATTCTAAAAAAAAATATATAGCAAATTAGATTAGAGTTTTCTCTAACTTGTCATGCAATTTTTTTAAAACTTTGATTAAACGAATAGTGTGTATATGTACTTGTAAGACCTGACAATTGCGTGTATCTATTTACTAACGTCTATGTGAATCCTCAATAATTTTGGACAGGAATTCGCAAAGGCGGTAAATGCATACCAAAAGAAGGTTGCTATTGTGACCAATGTACCTAAATCACCCAAGTGGGAACAAGTAATGGAGAAGAAAAGGAGAGTGCTCGTTCGAAGTTTTTCACTAGCAAAGGATATTTACTCCGCCGGGAACGGGGTTCATCCATCTAAAGAATCCGAGCTCAAAGTCGGGGCAGATTTTCTTACGGTATGCTTTACTTTCCTCGTTGAAATGGTAGCTGAAAGTCGATACACTAGCATAATTCAATTCAATTAGTATGAGTGAAATTAATCATTAATGTGCTATGTAATGCGATTAATTGATTATGGATTTATGGGTATGCAGTCCAACACGGTGTTGAGTCAACAACAAGAAACAAAGCTAAAAGAGGTGGGGGCCACAGTTAGGAATGCATTCACGTACTTCAACATGTTGAAAGTCAACGAAGATAAAGAGAAAATGGCGCGGAAAGTCATGGCTAAAATGTCGGTGGATCAGCTCACTGATCTCGTGTCTTTCTACCAAACAATGGGCCAAATTTGTACCGAGGTTTTGGACCAAAAAGCCCATAGAAATTGTTAGTTTATATTGATTTGGGCCCTAAAATGTTGGCCCATTAAGTGTGGGCCACTTGGGTTCTTTCTTATGGGCTTCTTTGTATTTTTTCTAGGAGGATAGTATTTGCTAAATAGGCGTATGAGTAAATAGTAAGGATTTGTGTTTTGCTGTGTGAAAGAATCGATATTCGGAGTAACTATGATTTGTTCCAATGGTTATTGACGTTTTTACCACGTATTCACGTACTCGAGAATTTACCAAGTTTTCACAAAGCGTAATAAATAGTGAGGGTCGATTGAGAGGAATTATGACCCGGACACTCACAAACCCGAAGGGTAAGTTTCATTTACCACAGTAAAAACATGTTGAAGGTAAAGGAAGATGAAGAAAATATGGCCAGGAAAATCGTGGGTAAAATGACCGTGGACCGGTTCACTGAACTAGTATCTTTCTTTGAGACTATGGGCAAGATTTGTACTAAGGTTTTGGACATAAAAGACCAAACCATTTTTTAATTTATTATTATAAAGCCTTTGATCTTGACTAAGTGACGAGAATAGTCAGTCATACGCTACCAATTTCAGATAATAAATTCAGCTGACCCTCTGCTCCAATCATATGATAAGTCATCTAAATTATTTAGTCACCTAAGTTTTAACGACACTGTAAAGTACGAGACATACCTAATGAATCGCTAGTGAACCATTTCAATCTCCAAACGATCTTCCAAATTCGCTCTCTAGCATTGGTTGTTAGTAGTCGATGTCACGAAACATTTCCTCCTAGACAGCAGACCATTCGGACCGTCGTCGTAAGTGTATATCCTTCACAAATCAATATAACCTGTTGCCCAAAAGAGCCAAAAACAAGGAGAATTAGTCTTGTTTTTTCCCTGAACAAGTGACAGTATTTTTTTGAACAAGGGAGCAGGAGTATCTGGTCATTATACTCGATAAAGGTGGAATTTTGGAAATCATAAATTAAAGATAAGTAGGTCCAAGTTGAAGGAAAAGTAAGCAACTCTGCTGTAACGGAGTAGTTTCAAAGCTTCACTTTTACGTATAATAATAATGCATCTAATTAGCAGTCAGTGAAGAACTTGTTAGCCTACAAATTCACATTTTACAGAAATATCTCCGAATCTGCTTTCCTTTCATGGATGTTTTTGCTTTATCTTCGTACATCTTCACGTACAAGATAATCATCCTCATCCTTGTATTAACCAGCCTTCCTAGTTCAGAATGTCGCCGAAGTGAGGAGTTTAATGCCTGTAGTCAGACATTCAACTGTGGGAACATGACAGGTTTAAGCTATCCCTTCTATGGTGTGAATCGGCCACAGTATTGCGGCCACCCTGGTTTCGAGCTGCTGGGCTGTGATCAATCTGTTGATCATATACAAATGATGATCTTGTCACAGAAGTTTTATGTGTTTGGTATCAATGTGAGTACCTCGACCATAAATGTTGTCAGGGAAGACTTTTTCTCAGGGTCAGGATGCCCTGCAACTCTGACCAACATTACGATAGACTTCTCAATCTTGCAGTACACGCCTTTGGATGCAAACATCTCTCTTATCTACGATGACTGCGTCTCGACCTCAAAATGCCAGAATTTCTCTTGTCCTCTGCCTGGTGTGAAGCCTGTACCAATCTGCTTCATGACAGAAAAAATGATGCAAAAGATAAACATCTCAAATGTTATCTGCCCAAAACATCTTTTCCTTCCTGTTAGCATGTCAGAATTTACGGCTATGGATCAAGCAGGACACTACAATCCTTCAGCTGCTTGGAACGGTTTCAACCTAAAATGGACCGCGAACACTGTTCAATGTCAAGAGTGTCTTAGCTCAGGAGGACAGTGCGGCCATGATGCTAAGTCGAATAAGTTCTTCTGTTTCTGCTCTGATGAATCCAAATGCCCTTTCACAGGTACTGAATCTGCTCAATTTTCTTAATATATACTTCATCCGTCCCACTTCAAACACCCCGATTTCTCTATTTAATTGTGTTACTAATGGAACATATATAACAACAGGTTCAACCAACAACAAAGGGCGCAATACTCTAACTAAGCTCAATATCGTGCTATTAGGTAATTTTACATTTCCTACTACCTACATATGTTAAGAGTAATTTGACCTTTCTAGATGAGTGGAGTTCCCTATCTTCTGTAGTAAGACACTGGAAAAAATTTGCATACTAACATCTCAAAGGGCTTCGGGTTTACTTGCCTAACAGCTTGTTTTACGGCGACTGGGATGTGCTTGCTTATTATTCTAGTCATATGGCTCAAATGGAGGTACTCACCAGACGAGGTTTCTCGACGAAAAAGAAGCGTTGATGTGGAGACTTTCCTTAGGAGTCATGGATCTACTGGCCCTAGAAGATATACATACAATGACTTGAAGAAGATTACAAATTCCTTTGAACATAAACTCGGAGAAGGTGGATATGGGTCTGTCTACAAAGGACGGCTTCAGAATGGAAATCTGGTTGCAGTAAAGATGTTACACAAGTCTAAAGGAGAAGCAGAGGAGTTTATAAATGAGGTTGGAAGTATTGGAAACACCAACCATATAAATGTAGTTAAGCTCTTAGGTTTTTGCTACGAGGGTTACAGGCGCGCTCTTGTGTATGAGTTTATGGCCAATGGATCTCTTGAAAAGTTTCTGTATACGGGCAATAATAATAACCATAATTCACTTGGATGGGAAATCTTGTTCAACATTGCTATTGGAATCGCGAAAGGGCTAGAGTATCTGCATCGTGGGTGTAACACAAGGATCTTGCACTTTGACATTAAGCCTCACAACATTCTATTAGATGAGAACTTCTGCCCGAAGATTTCAGACTTTGGACTAGCCAAGTCCTACCCGCAAAAGGACAGTATCACTATATCAACAATGTCTGAAGCACGAGGAACCGCAGGATACATTGCTCCTGAGGTATTCCTTAAGAGTTTTGGTGGTGTATCCTACAAGTCAGATGTCTACAGTTACGGAATGATGGTCCTAGAAATGGTTGGTTGTAGAAGAAAAGCTGATGTTGAAGGCCAACTCAGTAGCGAACAATCTTTTCCTCAGTGGATATACGAGCAGCTCGAAGCAGGAGAGGACCCTGACCAGGAAGAGGTGTTGAGTGATGAGGACATACAGATGCAAAGGAAGATGATTGTAGTGAGCTTATGGTGTGTGAAGACTAACCCTTCTAGTCGACCAGCAATGAGTAAAGTGGTTGAAATGCTGGAAGGAACCCCTGAACCGCTACAAATTCCTCGTGCATCGTCTCTTTCTGTATCTTTAAGATCACAACACTAAATGTAAATTAGGCAGTTGAGTGAGATACATAATACCAGTGTATGAAACAATGAATAAACATTCATTCACTGCAATTCACAAGCATGTATCTACTAGAATTACTTCTAATTTCACAATGCACTCCCCACCCATTAGGCCATTTCCCCGCGTTTGGACAAGCTATATGCCTATATCTCTAGATGAGTAAAACTAATCACACTCCGACTAATCAAACAACCTTAACAATTGAGTAAGCTGACATCGATTATTGCTTAACTCACCCATTTCAAACATTCCGTTTCACTTCCATTTAATATATACTCTAATAATATGGGAACATGTGTCTTTTGTACGATTCTTATGATAAAAAGTAAATAATAATGATAATAATAACGATAATAATCAGAGAAAATCACGCCTTAGTTCACTGTCATATCATCTTCTGACTTCTCTGTATGTCATTTTCCCCAAACCAAAGATTTCAACTTTCCGTATATAGAAAGAGATAGACTAGAAACGAAGAAATTTCTCCTCTAATTCAGGGATTTGAAGTTTCAAAGTAGTACTTACTGTGTCACCAACTCAATGGGTCTAAGTATAATACTAGCAGGTCTATATGGGTATACACCGTATAACTATATGAAAAAGACTACAACTTTACTAAACAAACCAAGGGTAGTTATAAGTTTCAACTTTCATAGTTTCAGGTTAATGCACTTCTCACTCCATGGATATTCCTGCTTCATCATCTTATGTCTTCATAACCACCAGCATCCTCATCATTATACTAACAAGCCTTCCTACATCACTAGGTCGCCCAACGGATGAGTTCGGTATCTGTAGTCAGACATTCAATTGTGGGAATATGACAGGTTTAAGCTATCCCTTTTACGGTCTAAGCAGGCCACAGTATTGCGGCCACCCTGGGTTCGAACTGTTAGGCTGCAATCAATCAGTTGAACATATTCAGCTGATGATCTTGTCACAGAAGTTTTATGTTGTAGGCATTGACTTAACTTCCTCTACCATAAATGTTTCTAGGGAAGACTTCTTTAATGGGACTGGATGCCCATCCACCCTAGCCAACATCTCAATAGACTTCTCCATCTTTCAGTACACAACTTCAGATACAAACATTACACTTTTCTATGATGAATGTGCCTCAAAATGCCGAACTTACCCATGTCCTATGGGTGGAGGAAAGTCTTTGCCAATCTGCTTCATGACTCAGAAAATGATGCTCCAAAATAACATGTCAAACGTTACCTGCCACAACAATCTTTTCCTTCCAGTTCACATTTCAGACAATATATTTATGGATAAAGAACAAGGTTTCATGCCTTCAGCTTCTCAGAATGGATTCGAGCTCAAATGGAGCGCGGACAATGGTTTATGTGAAGAGTGTCTTACCTCAGGAGGCCAGTGTGGGCATGATTCTAAGTCAGATAAGTTTATCTGCTTCTGCCCTGATTCTAACAAATGCCCAGGTACTAAAATCTGCTCACTGCTCTGACAATTAAGTTTCTTTATATTTACATGCATATCTCTAATAAAACATGACACCAGGACCAAAAATAAAGAAGAAACACAGAAAGCTTGAGATCGTGCTGCTTGGTAATATACCGAAATTTCACTTACTCCCTCCATTTCTTTTGATTCTTTACGTTTGTTTTGAATCTGTGAGAGGAATTTAAACCAAACGTAAAGAATCAAAAGAAATGGAGGGAGTATATCAGCTCTAAATTTTTATTTGTTTTGGTACATAAACATAGTATATAGAAAAAAAATGATGTCTACATGTTAATATCTATTAGCTTTCTCCTTCAATTGTCTCGCAGCCTGTTTCTTAACGACTGGGATGAGCATGCTTCTTATCCTAGTCCTCTACATCAAAAGGAAGTGCTCATCAAACAGACAAGGATTAGAGGTATCTCGAAGAAAAGATATTGAGGCTTTCCTGAGAAGTCATGGATCTTCAGGTTCAAGAAGATATACATACACTGACTTGAAGAAAATGACGAATTCCTTTAAAAACAAACTCGGGGAAGGAGGATACGGAACAGTCTACAAAGGACAGCTTCAGAATGGAAATCTGGTTGCAGTAAAAATGTTACACAAGTGTAAAGGAGAAGCTGAAGATTTCATAAATGAGGTTGCGAGTATTGGAAATACAAACCATGTAAATGTCGTCAAGCTCTATGGTTTTTGCTACGAGGGTCAAAGACATGCTCTTGTCTATGAGTTCATGGCCAATGGATCTCTTGAGAAGTTCCTAGAGATCGACACCAACCATCGTTCACTTGGGTGGGATACCTTGTTTGACATAGCTATTGGAGTCGCAAGAGGTCTAGAGTATCTACATCGAGGCTGTAACACAAGAATCTTGCATTTTGACATTAAGCCTCACAACATTCTATTAGACGATAACTTTTGTCCAAAGATCTCGGATTTTGGACTAGCCAAGTCCTATCCACAAAAGGAAAGTATTATATCAATGTCTACAACACGAGGAACAATAGGGTACATTGCTCCTGAGGTATACCTTAAAAGCTTTGGTGGCGTCTCCTACAAGTCAGATGTCTACAGTTACGGAATGATGGTCCTAGAAATGGTTGGTTGTAGAAGAAGTGCCGATGTTGCAGGCCAAATAAGTAGTGAACAATATTTTCCTCAGTGGATATATGAGCGGCTTGAAGCAGGGGAAGAGTCTGAACAGGAAGGAAATATGAGTGACTGGGAAGCAGAAATGCTGAGAAAGATGATTGTAGTGAGCTTATGGTGTGTGAAAACTAGCCCGTCTAGACGACCAACAATGAGCAAAGTAGTGGAAATGCTCGAAGGAACCATTGATTCACTCCAAATTCCTCGTGCATCTTCTCTTTCCGCGTCTTTAATGTCACAACAACAGATCCACACTTTGCAGTGAAGTGGAGAAAATATGTTAATCCCTCCAGTTCAATTTGATATTCCACACTTCCACAATGGAAGTGACATAGAGTTTTTTGTAGGTAGTAAGATACGGTGGAAAACGAATGTGGGTGGGTCACAATCCATTAGTACCACAAATAACATAACAAATAAGGAAAGTAGAAGATCATTCAGAAGTGGCTCAAAAAAGAAACAAGAAGATCATTCAGAACTAGAGGAAGTATTATGTAAATATATTGCAATTCATATAATGTAGGGGATGTCCCCTTTATATAGGTTACATGATAATGTAATAACTATGCTTCTTCCCCGTTGTCATGCAGTTTTTGATTAATTGAAGACGAGATTGATTAGGCACGCTTAGCCCAACACCCCGACATCATTCAAGTTGAATAATTTCATAGAGGGACAATCATTAGTGACCAAGAGTAGCTTCAAAAGCGTCATTAACAAACTTTCCAGATTTATCAAATCACAGTACCATAAAGAAATGAAACTTGATGAACAAGTGAACACACAATCCGAAAGTTCCAATCTTGCAATGGAACCACACCTAATTATAGTAGAAGTCACTAAATTACCAAATCAATATCAGTCAATTCTTTACGCTTCTAAATGAGGAAATCACTCGAAAAGTCGAAAATTAAATGATTGTTATCGAGGATTTTTCTAACGTGTGCCCATATGCCACATGATAAGAGTTCATTTCCTTAAGTGATATTGTCCTGAATTAATCGCAAAGCTTCCACAATTTGTTCTTTCAATCAAGTGGGAATATCACTTAATTAAGAAAGAAAATTGAGTTTTATCGTGTGTTTTATGGGAACACGTTAGAAAACCCGTATTATCAATCTCATACATACCACGACAAAATCTATGATGCAATCATACAGAAACTAGTAGCCTTTTCAAATACTTTAAACATGTCAAAATCAACTAATTTCAACCTTTCTAGAATTATTAAGAAATCGACAACAACGCGAAAAAGTTGACAAATTGTAGACTAAAATTGAACAAGGATGCGAAAATTCAACTATGATACTAAAATATAACTAAATTGGTCCAAATTTGAAAGGAAAAAGAAATTGTGATTATACCTTTTGATGATATACAATCAAAGTGCCGGTAATTGTAGCCAATTAGGGTGAATCTTCGTGGTAAATTTGGAATTTGAGGTTAAAAGTTGAGAACTTTTGATAATTTTGGGGATTAGGGTCTTCCAAAGAGTTAGAAATGGAGGGAAAACGCTCTTTTGCATAACTTGCATCTCCAGCTAGCATTTCTCGGAAAAAGTCTTATGTTACATTGAAATTTAGTTTGAGATCGTCTCGTAACATTAGACTACGGTCCTGTTTGATAGAACTGTATTTTTATGAACTGATCTCATTTAATTTGATATGATTTGAATAACTCTGAAGTGATCTGATTTGAATAACTTTGAAGTGATCTGATTAGAATAATTCTAAACTGACCCACAATGTTAAAGACCGTAAACATTCACCTCAATCTCTCCTAATCAAGTACGGATTACACAAACTTACCCAAGTGTTAGCGTGGCATATGGATGCCTCATCTCGAGCCAATAACCAAATTCTTGATAGCCAATCTAGAACAATTCATCAATCAAACGCGCGTCAAGTTTAATATATTCTTGTTCAGCTTAAATCACAAACATAAAGATTAGCGACAAACTACGCAAACTTCTAGAGTGACGTTCTATTCTAAAACTTAACACTATCACCAAAAGTTTTATTATCAAGTAGATAAGGTGATAGTAGGTCGAAGAGTCTTAACCAAGTTTTTGTCGCTAAATCAGACTATAGTTAAAGCATATCCCGACCCCACCAAAGCCCATTTTCCCTCGCAATTTTTCCAACTGCCCCACACTCCACCAACTGTTTTTTAAACGTTCCCGCCTTATTATTGCAGCCAGAGAAAAACGTCTCCATGTCGGACTTTACAGATGAACTTAAGCACATAAAAAAAAAACAATCCTAACTTCCAAAATACGCATCCCTTTGACGTAATTTATGGTTTACTTGCGGTAATTTTTCCGGGTTCTTTGTTTGATTCTTTGTTGTTTTTGTTTTTGTTTACTTTTTACTCGTGCACGACAACAGTTTGATGAAATGTCTCAATGAGATAACATCTTGCTTTTCCGGCACAATTTTGTTGGATTGTAAGTTGGGTTTTTGATAAATCATGTGCTTTTAGACATAAACACGGAAATAGAGAAGTCGAACAAGTAATCAAATAAGGGTTCCGCGGATGAGTAATCATCAAGCTGTTATGTGTGCAGGTTGTTATTGGTTAGCTGCTGCTTGAAATGTCGCTATGATGGGCATGATTGGTCTGCAGTCTTCGCGCGACCTCTATGTGGCGACTTGGGATGGGTAAGCACACTATGTTAATGTATAACCCTCTAGCATAGATTTCTTTCTCGATATAGACTGATAATTTGTTTTCAAATTTTGGTTTGGATATCGATTTATCATCACTACTTTGGGGTGTTGTGGATTGACTGTGCCCACTGGTTGCGAGTTGCTGTATCGGGGGACTTTTGCTGAAATTAGATGTCTTGAGCATTTAGTTTACAGGTATGATTCTTGTGATATGGATTAATGGGTTTTGATAATGTGGCTCAGTGAGTATCTATTGACATCCTAGTCCGTAGTCCCTATACCCAAAGATTGACTAATATAATCTAATCTATCAAAGTGATCGTTTGGTTGCCATGCAAAATTCCCCCGTAAAGGTCATACTATAGTTTGTAGGAAAATATGTAAAGGTCATATTACAGTTTTTAGGAAAATATAAGGGCAGAAAAATCTATGTTAGGTTCATGAAGTCGGCAAAATCTGCACGCTAGCCTCAACGGGTGACATGTGTCGAAAAGGGCTTATAGAAATTTCTTAACTATGGAACTAGCCCTTATATCCAACAACGGTACTCCAAGGCTTTACATAGTACATTCTTGAGACATTTAGCCACTTTCAAAGAAGTTGTCAAAATTGTCAGTATATAATCCAGGGTTTTTTTTTGTTTACCCAAAATGGGCCTGGACATTAACAGCTCAATTTTTTTTTGGGGAAGATGCATGGGCCATATTATAGGCTTCAGTAGAGCCAAAAATCTATTGTAAGTTCCAAGATCAGTTCCAAGATCTTGCGCCAATAAGTGACATTTGCCGAAAGGGACTTAAAGAACTTTCCAAACAAAGGAACCAATCCTCATGTCCAACAAGGGTACTCTAATGTTGTCTACAACGAAGTTTTGAGAATATTTGGCTAGTTAAAAAGAAGTGGTCAATATGGACAAGATTTTTACCCGAAATGGCACTGGAAAAAAAATTCTTAGTAATTGTGCAAGCTCCTAGGGGTCATTATATGGGTTTTAGCAAAGTATTAGAGCAAAAAACTTATAGTAAATCGGCGAAAAACGCACGATAGCCTCAATTTGTGACGAGTGCCGAAACTCCAAAAGGGCTTAAAAAACTTCCCACATAGAAGAAACTACCCCAATATCCATCAAGGGCAGTCCAAGGTTGCCCATGGTGAAGTTTTGAGAACATTTGGCTAATTTTACAAAAGAGGTCAAATTGGCCAAAACCAAGTATTAGTCCACGGTTTTTGGCCCAAAATGGCCCGGAACAAAAAATGCTTAGATTTTTGTGGAAAGCTTTAGAGTTGTGGGTTTTTGCAAAGTATTAGATCAGAAAACCTAAGGTAGGTTGCAAAATCAGCAAAAAACGCACGTCTGCCTTAATGAATGACGTTTGCCGAAGGCTCTTAGAAAACATCCCTTACATAGGAAATTACCTCATATCCAACCAGGGATGTTCAATGTTGTGCATGGTAAATCATGAGAACATGTGTCGACTTTCAAAAAGTATTTAAACAAACGGAAGTATATAATCCTTGATTTTTTTTGCCCAAAATGGTCCCGGAATGAAAAGGCTCAAGTTTTTGTGGAAGGCCTTAGAAGTAATATCATGGGCTTTAGCAACATATTTTTGTCGAAAACCTATGGCAAGTCCTAAAATCGGCAAAAAACGAATGCTAGCCTCCTCGGGTTACGTGTGCCAAAGGGCTTAGAGAATCTAACAAAGAAAAAATGATAATTGGCCAAAATAGTAATACATATGTAGCCTTGAGCCGGCCCCCTAAACTAGCCTAAGAACAGAGAGAGTAGCTTTTGCTTTCATATGTTTCTGTGTTAAAATGATTTTTCCCCAAGAGGCTCTTGGTAGGCCTGTACTTGTAGCCGTTGTAGGTTGTTTTCATGTATAATTTGCGGCATTGGTAGAAGAATTAGGCTGTGATATTCAAGGGGAAAACAAAGAAGGCTTGGGAGGAACTTGCAATGATTCTAATTGCCCTTCCAGCATCTCGACCACCATAGTCATTGACGGTCGTACTGACGGTCTTGTTTGTATACACCACAAGCCCACCAAAATCATTTTCTTAACTATTCCATTTCCCTCTCTGTTCAATATGTCTTGCCGTTCAATTTCTTCTGTTTGTTCCAGTTGCTCGTATATCCAATCGGGAAAATATTGAGTACTATGTCGAACATCAGCATTCACATTTTTCCGACACCCAACCATATCCAGAACCAACATTCCGTAGCTGTAAACATCTAATTTCTGAGAAACCTCTCCAAAACTGTTGCGTAAGACCTCAGGAGCAATGAATCCCACTGTTCCTCTTGCTGCTGACATGGATACAATACTGTCATTTTTCTGGCAAGGCTTAGCAAGACCAAAATCTGAAATCTTTGGGCAGAAATTTTCATTTAATAAGATGTTGTGAGGCTTGATGTCAAAGTGAACTATTCTTGTGTTACAACCTTGGTGCAAATATGCTAGGCCTCTTGCAATCCCGACTGCGATTTGGAACAACTTATCCCATGCCTGTGATTGGTGGTTATTCTTTTCCTTTATGAACTTATCCAGAGATCCGTTAGGCATGAAGTCATATACGAGAGCTCTCCTCGGACCCTCATAGGAGAATCCCAGTAGCGTGACAACATTAACATGATTAGTCCTCCCAATACTTCTAACCTCATTGATAAAATCCTCAGCGTTTCCCTTGGATTCCTTCAAGACTTTTACTGCCACTAGATTACCATCTACCGACTTGCCTTTGTATACAATGCTGAATCCTCCTTCTCCCAGTTTTTCTCTAAATGAATTTGTCATTTTTTCCAGAGATCTGTATGAGTATGTTAATGGTGCTAGAGGTTCATACTTCAAAAAGCCATTTATAGCTCGGTTTTCTTTGGAAGCTTTTCTTTTAAAATTACAGGCCAGACAAGCAAGCATGCCTACCCCAATTACTGAACCTGCAATCATCCAAAAGTGGTGTGTTCATACAATCCTTGGGAACACTATAGATATAGTTAATAGTTCATAAAAAATTATGTACCTATAATTACTCCAGCAATTTTGAGTTTCTTGTGGGTAGCGGAGCCTGCAGAACAATGTATTTGAATGTTTCGTTAGAGTTTTCGAGGGAGAAAGAGCTGTTGAAAAGAGAGCTGCAACTAATAAGAGTGGAAATAGGATACTTGGGCATTCAATTTCATGTAAGAAAGATCATTGATATATAAAGATCAAGGATTCATACAGTTTCCACCGGTACTGCATATGGAATCATAATGCCCACCAGGACAATAGCAAGTAAATTTTGTCAGATTGCTATCATAGCCGCACTCTCCACCTGATCCACGACAACTATCACATTGCTCATTCTCTGCAATCCATTGTAGTATAAAACCATTTTGGAAAACTTCTTTTAAGGTATTCATATCTGTTATACTTCCATGGAGAGGATGGAGTACTGGCACCGAGACCAATATGTTATCCGGGCACGTCTTAAATAGACTTCCAGCTTGGTAGGACTCCAAATTCTGGGTCATTATGTAAGCCACTGGGCTATAAGTCCTGTTAATACAGGAGATCTGATTCCCTGTTGTCGAGGATGTTATAGGACAATTATAGAAGAGGGTGATATTATCATCTATGGATGTATATCTGTAAAGATTGAAGTTTATGCTGGTGTTGAACAAAAGTTGAGGGCATAAATCCACCCAGTAACTTTTCCTAGCGACCGAGACAGTATCTGAAGTCGCATCCATACTGAGAAGGTAGTATATTTCTGATGACATTGAAATCTCAGGCATGGGAATACTGCAATTAATCTGAAAACCAGGATAACCACAATGCAGGGGGCGAGTGTGTCCATCGTAGAAAGGGTAGCGTAAGCTAACATTTCCGCACTGAAATTCCCTCTTACATTCCTCATATTTCTGATCATCTGCATACGCATATTTGCGGAGTTGGATAATATGAAAGAATGAGAGCGTGAGGATTATGGAAGGCAGAAAAGAAATCTTCATTTCCTTTTTGGGATGGGAGTTGAGCATTTGAGTATGTATTCTTGGAAGTTATGTGTTATAAATCATTACATCATTCCATATATAGAAAGTGGTATATGGAGTAATCATAAAAGGTTTTAAAGTTAGAAGAGCAAGTCAAAGGAACCTGCAGTGGAAGCAAGTGTGAGCAGGAAGCTTTTTCCTTCTTTTTGCCCCAAGTGGAAGAATAAGAAGGACCCAAAATTCTTGCAAAAAAATAAAACTAAAAGTGTGACCAAGCGTATAGGTCCCCATGTAGAGCATGGAGCAGTCAACAGTCAATGCCATTGTTGTCTAGCATCTCTCGGAGCCTCACGTTATTTAATTTCATCATATAAACTAGGAAATATCGATCCTTTTCTCATTTTAGAAAAGTTCTCAGTCACTTAGTTTTTCTTGAAAACTTGAGATTTTCTCTCTTTTTTTTTTCTGGTATATACTTGATTTATGTTTGATAGTCACTGGTCTGATTTGAATTATTATTGTAATTGTTCATATACGGCTAGTCTCTTCAATTCATATTGGCTTACTTCATGGTGATTTAAAATCAAGTGGCAGACTAGCATAATGACAATAATAAGTGTGGACACCCCTTGTAATGTAATTTTGTAGATGATCTTTGGTGGAACTTTGGGGTGCAATCATTGCACACGGATTCCCACCATTGTCTCTAACCCTCGACTTTCTGCTAGTCTGCTCGTTGCTTTATTTTCCCGCCTTACCCTTTTTCCGGACTGCTCCAGTTCAAACTCTACAAATGACCAAATATATGTATGCTAAATTGTGGCGATTTCGTCGTCACAAAATAAAAAAAATAAAAAAATTGTGGTGATTCACAGTTTAACTATGGTCAATTTGCTGCACTTTCTTATATCTCATATCTGCGGATGATTAACCTGCTGTAATGAAAATCCCAACAAGTCTTTTGGACACTTTTTTTTTTTTAATTTGGTAAAGAAAAGAGAAAAGAAGCTCTGAAAGTACTTAAATAGATATCTCTCTAGCAAGTACTTAAAAAGTTCAATACTTCAATGTATATCTGCTGAGTAGTAACTCTATTGCTGTTGTACACTTATACTAGCAGGTTGCTCGTTATTCTTCCATAGCAATTCAAATTCTGCTTAAACGTAAAACCTGTGACTGAGCACCCGTGTTTGGGTATTAAGCCTTACATTTTCAATTTCTTCCTTGACAATTTTGTTTGATCATCAATAATTTGGTCAGTGGTGGATGTGCTGCACCAACTAAATGTAAGTTGCTGCTCAGTGGGATTTTGTTGAACATCTGATATTGAGCACTGAAATTTCAGGTATGGACGTATGATTCCTCTTATATGATTATGAATCGTTTTGCTTTCTTTGGTATGGCTCAGTATCTATCTAGTTCCTGATTTGGTATGTCTCTGTAGTTACTGATTTGCTAGGCTTGTTAAGATGCATCTTACTACAATCCAAATATTCAAGAAAAATAGTGCAATAATGGGAGTATTTTTGGCAATCCTTTCGTCAAATTCTTGTGATGGAACCTATATTCAGATGCCTATAGACGAGAATGTCTTTGATTCTGCAGTGACAATAGTTTAAAAAACAACGAAATAAAAAACTGTTCTTCAGTAGAAAGATTAACAACAATGTAAGTACCTATAGTTTCCCGATGTTGCTTGTCAAAATTATGCTGCCACTTAGGCTTGTGGTATCTGCTTCTTCTGTTCTTCAGATTGTATTTAGTTCGTAGTAGATGATGAAATTATGGCTGCAATAGTAGAATTAGGCTGTGAAATCGGAGGTGAAAACAAAGTGGGTGTGGGTGGAATTTGCAACGACTCTAGTGGTCCTTCCAGCATCTCCACTACCCTAGTCATTGGTGGTCGTGCTGACGGGTTTGTTTGTATGCACCACAAGCTCACCAATATCATTTTTCTCAGTGTTCCTTTTTCTTCTTCAATCAATACATCTTGATGGCCGAGTTCTTCTGTTTGTTCCAACTGCTTATACATCCAATCGGGAAAATATTGCTCACTACTATTTTGAACATCAGCATTGACAATTTTCCGACAGCCTACCATATCCAGTACCAGCATTCCATAGCTGTAAACATCTGACTTATGAGAGACGCCACCAAAACCCTTGAGGAATACTTCAGGAGCTATGAATCCCACTGTTCCCCTTGCTCCTGACATTGATATAACACTGTCATTCTGATGGCAAGGTTTAGCCAGACCAAAATCTGAAATTTTTGGGCAGAAGTTTTCATCTAATAGAATGTTGTGAGGCTTGATGTCAAAGTGAACTATTCTTGTATTACAACCTCGGTGCAAGTACTCCAGACCTCTTGCAATCCCGACTGCTATCTGGAACAACTTATCCCATGTCAGTGTTTGATTGCTATTCTTCTCATATACGAAATTCTCCAGAGAACCATTAGGCATGAAGTCATAGACTAGAGCCCTTCTCCGACCTTCAAAGCAGAAACCTAATAGGGTGACTACATTTACATGGTTAGTACTTCCGATGCTTGAAACTTCATTGATAAATTCCTCTGCGTTCCCTTTGGATTCCTTTAGAAGTTTCACTGCCACCAGATGGCCATCCAGTAACTTGCCCTTGTATACAACGCCGTAGCCTCCTTCACCTAGTTTATCTTTGAATGAGTTTGTCATTTTTTTCAGAGAACTGTAGGTATATCTTTTCGTGGCTAGGGATCCATACTTCTTCAAGAAATCATTGATTTCTTGGTTGTCTGGAGAGTATCCCATTCTGGTTCCAGGAAGTCTGTATTTCCTTTTGAGAGAACACGCCAGAAGAACAATCACGCCTAGCCCTATCGCTCCACAACCTTCAATCATCCCCGAAAAGAAGGGAATTAAGAGTTAGAGGGTCTTGCATTCATATTTCGAGTTGAAAATCTTCGAGAAAATGTGATGAACACTTGACATTACCAACATTTTCACATAGTTGACAAAATATACTTTTTTACAGTTTTGTAGAAGTTACTTACCTAGAGTTACTGCAACCATTTTGTTTCCGTGGTGGGTAGTGGATCCTGCAGCACAGTCAAGAATGTATATTAAGTGTTTCAGTAGAGTTTTTACAACTAATTAGAGTTCAAATGCCAAATACAGCCTAGACTTTTAGCTATTTTTAGTATCACCCGTTGATGCTCTATCATCGCAAAACAAAACGTAGAATACTAGAATTTTAAAAGAGAGGTGTTATTTGTAAACCACATGTTTACCTGGATAGGTAGAAGTTTTTGAGCTGATGCCACAGGGTGTATAGCCAGAACTTCCATCAGGGCAAAAACAGGTGACATTACTCTTACTGAGATCGTACCCACATCGACCCTTTGTGGCTCCACATTTATCACAAAATGCTGCATCTTGAACCCTGTAGTTTGCCTCGAACCCGGCATCAATAGCTTGACTCAGACCTAAAGCACCACTAGCTAGCAGACCCTCTGATGATGCTAGAACCGGAACCACGACACTAGCGTAGCACCCAGTCGGGCCAGTGGCTCCTGACTGATAGTAGCCAACCGAGTCGTTAGCACCATTAATCCTACATGGAAATTGACCCGGATATGTAGCCATACCATACCCATCACCACCGAGAGCGGGGCACCCGTACAGAACCGTGATGTTCTGTGATCCTATAGCGTAATAAAAACGGCTGAAATCGAGAGTAGTGTTGATAAACTTCTGCAAGCAAATCCCATCCGACAATCTTCCCTCACGATTTTGATAACGTTGTTTTCTTCAACGATATCTAATACATAAAACGTCATGCTCGACATTTTGATCGTCGGCTTGATTTCATCCTCACAGGTGAGCTCTAAGTCAGGATAACCACAATTTTTCGGCCTCGAGCTACCTCCCCAGAAGGGAAAGCCAACACTGATATTGCCACAGGTAAACTCGTTTCCACAGATTTCGAACCATTGTGAATCACTACTGCTTAAACACACGGGAAAAATACATACAACTAAAAATGTGATTATGGATATTACGAAATAACGACGAAATATGCGCAAGTTGAGGGAGTTCATGATAGTGAATCATTCATGGAAAGTGGAGGAATGATTACATATGTTAAGAGATTCAAGAAATTACAAAGAAAAAAAAAAGGACGAAAGATATGAGGCTGAGGAAGTAGTCAAACAAGAGTAGCCATGGAAGTTTATAAGTCGTCACATGAAGTTTGTAGGGCAAGAGAAGTCAGGATTTCTTATGGTCTAGAGAAAATTATTGTTACTTTCGTCGTATGTTTATTTGCTAAGTACCTAATAGGTGCAAGAGAGCTAAACGAATTGTACTTTGGCGAAATAAGTAATACGGAGTACCCAGCTAGTAGTGACCCGAGGCCCCAACTCACAAGCTAGGAAGAACCGGAACCCAGCCAGTAGTGACCCGAGTCCCCAACTCACAAGCTAGGAAGAACCGAAGAAGGCCGGGCGAAAAATGACCCAAACTGATAAACTGGAAACCCGATATGAACTTGGCGAGAGACATACAATCAGGAAGTGTATCCTCATGGAGTATAAAACATTGGTTTTACAAGTTGGGACTTGGGACTGACGTTGGAACCTTGATTTTAGAAGCTATACTAATTGAACTTCCACAGCTCTCCTTTGGGCTAGCGTTATCCGCACTTCTTCTTAGTTCTGTTCTTGTGACAGGCCCATAATGTAGCAGATGTTCGAACTTGATAACCCAAATCCAAGCTCATTTTTAAGTACTACCGAGTACCGACCTTCAAAGTTCGTACTACCTCCGTTACAGTTATAGTGATATGTTAAACTTTGTTTTTAGACCAAAAACCAATCAAATGTGAGATAGAGGTGGGGAAGAGGAGAAAGGAAAAAAAAATCACCACAAAACCGAATAAAAAAGGTGGGGTGGAGGACTAAAAGTGAGGACACCATAATAATTTTACAAACAGAAAACCCCCACAAAAATGAAACGTCAATAATTCATTGAAACACTCCAATATGGAGTAGTCCTACATCTCACTGAAACAGAGGGAGTGCCATTTTTGTGCACGCTGATTAAGGAAGTACATGTATAAAACAATGATTCAAAAGTTATAAAAAATGGCACGATAGAAGGATTAACTAAGACTTTGATCTAACTCGTCATGCTTTTTATTTAGACTACTAAATATCAAATCTTTATATACGTCGTCCTCGATAAGCATGCTCAAAAGAGGTATATACCGGTCCACCCAGTGGCTTATTGTCTCCCGTGTTTGGGAGGGTGCTTCGGAGGAAGCAAGTAAGCCATCTTGGGTTTCTTTATATCAGTGGGCTGACTATCGCCATCATGATGGTCTACCATGCGGCCATTAGTCCATGACTCGATGATATGTCATACTGAATCTTATGGAGTACAAGTATAAATTATTAACAATATTAGTATTAATACGCATAGTTGCTAAGATTGGGTGAAGTGTCCCATAAAAGTTATTTAAATTCTACAATGTTTGTTTGGTAGTAGCTGAAACTAACATTTAAGGAGACACCGACACCATCACCTAATACTATAAGAAATATACTGCGCCGGTTTTTCTTAGGAATATGTATTTAAGTTTTAATATTCGTTACAAAATGGGACGTAAAATGAAACAATAATTAAAGTCGTTATTATACTTAGACGTACTTAATTCATGATGGTAAATGAAAAGTTTTTACATCCCCATTTCATGGTGATTATTAACCTCGCTCGATGTATGATTTATCAGCTCTTAAAATTTCTTATGAATGATCATAATAGTAATATTACTATTATTTGAAATAATAGGTTTTGTTAGTGAGAGATCAATTATGTTATTACATCGTGACCCTGTTTATATAATTAGTGACCGTTATACTACTTTCGATAATCGTTTTAGTTAAAGACTGTAGACACTTAATCCAAAATTTGCAAAGGGATTACTTTATTAATTCTAACTAATTTTATATAATTTGATCTTCCAAAATCATATATAATACTTGTATGATTTATTATAGTAAATTAATATGATCACTAATTATATCATCATGGTTACAATCAATGCAAAAAGAGTCACTTTGTAACACATTATAATGGTCTCTCAATAAATTATCGAGAGACTGTTTTTTATGAGACTTTGTATTATATAATTAGTGACCGTTATACTACTTTTAAAACAAGGACAAAAGGAAAAAAAAAGGTTCTTTTTTAAAGTTTGTTCACATTACATTTTCTTCAAAATTAGGAGAAAAAACAAAGACTATAGAGCTGGCAGTCAAATTACTCGTATCAACTACCAATAACCAAATCCCACCACCTTCTCTCTATCTCTCTCCCATCTCTTTCCTTTGAAAATTCCCTCCTTACATTTACATTAAAACTTTATCATATGACCAAATAATCATTCATAAACTTTAGTACAAAAATCCCATATTGTAAAAAATTTCTCCAATTTCCATGAATAGTTCACAAACATGAACTCCCTCAACTTGCGCATATTTCGTCGTTATTTCGTAATATCCATAATTGCATTTTTGGTTGTATGTATTTTTCCCGTGTGTTTAAGTAGTAGTGATGATCCAGAATGGTTCGAAATCTGTGGGAACGAGTTTAAGTGTGGCAATAATATCAGTGTTGGCTTTCCCTTCTGGGGAGGTAGCTCGAGGCCGAAAAATTGTGGTTATCCTGACTTAGAGCTTACATGTGAGGATGAAATCAAGACGACGATCACAATGTCGAGCATGAAGTTTTATGTTTTAAATATCGATGAAGAAACAAACGTTATCAAAATCGTGAGGGAGGATTTGTCGGATGGGATTTGCTTGCAGAAGTTTGTCAACACTACTCTTGATTTCAGTCGTTTTTATTACGCTATAGGATCACAGAACATCACGGTTCTGTACGGGTGCCCCGCTCTCGGTAATGATGGGTATGGTGTGACTACATATCCGGGTCAATTTCCGTGTAGGATTACTGGTGCTAAAGACTCGGTTGGCTACTATCAGTCAGGAGCCACTGGCCCGACTGGGTGCTACGCTAGTGTCGTGGTTCCGGTTCTAGCATCATCAGAGGGTCTGCTAACTACTGGTGCGTTAGGTCTGAGTCAAGCTATTGATAACGGGTTCGAGGCAAACTACAGAGTTCAAGATGCAGCATTTTGTGATAAATGTGGAGCCTCAAAGGGTCGATGTGGGTTCGATCTTAGTAAGAGTAATGTCACCTGTTTTTGCCCTGATGGAAGTTCTGGCCATACACCCTGTGGCATCAGCTCTAAAACTTCTACCAAACCAGGTACATACTCCTATGTGGTTTCCTTGTTATTTATATCCATTTAGAAGGTTTTTAAGTCTGTACGCTTTATTTTACGATGATAGAGCATCATCGGGTGATACTGAGTTTCGACAATATGATTAGCTGTCAGGATTAATGAATATTATTAACTTCTAGTACAATAATTAGGTTCTTGTTGAACTCATATATCAGATGAGATAACATTAAGCTTGGAAATGGGGTTTGTTTGGCTACTTTTATACAAGCAGAATTTAGGATAAAACAATTATATATACAAGTTTTTTTGTCCCCAAATTCAGGCTAAGGTATCAGCCCATGTTACAGTAGATGCTCTGCCTAGTCTTTATATGTCAACTTTGGTTCTTTTAATATAGTTATAATTGATCAATTATTGGTCAATTATTAGGTTTATTGTCCATTTCTCTTTAATGGACAACGTACCAAACTTGTGCTTGGTCTCTGCTTATTTAAGTTAGTTCACCTACTTTGCTTTCTTTCAAAAGAAGTGTTCCAACCAAAACTCGATGTAGTGTACTGAGTATGGGAATGGCACGAAACGTAACACGAACACGACTTATCTTGTTCACCTGAATCTTCAGCTTTAGGCCATAGAGCCTAGGTTACCTGTCACAATGAACTCCAGATGAAGAAAGTGATGAGGAATTGACCCAAATGACTTGCTTGAAGTACTAACTAAAAAATTTTCAGTCGTGTTGGTGTGTGTCAATTACTTCTATAGAACTTTGATAACACGATTGGGTAACTGCTTGTTAAAGAGTCAACGTAACCAAACGTTTAGACTGATTGTTGACGCCCTATAATTGGTTTAATAGCTTAACACGCCCTTTCACGCGTGGAGATAATGCACATGCCTTATAAGCGTGGA
Source organism: Spergularia marina (assembly GCA_963680865.1). Lineage (NCBI taxonomy): Eukaryota > Viridiplantae > Streptophyta > Magnoliopsida > Caryophyllales > Caryophyllaceae > Spergularia > Spergularia marina. The sequence continues at coordinate 21,957,922 of OY804560.1, read as the reverse complement.
GATAATGCACAGGCCCACCCATACCATGTGCTTGAGAGTCCACTTAATGAGGAGGGGACTGCCAGGATTGAACTCGAGGCTCTGATTACTCTTGAATGTTTCAAAAGCACAAACCAACAATATTCACATCAATATACTCCGTATAAGTCAGCTTGATGTTACTCCAGGTTTGTAAGCAGACACAGAAATTTGGGGTAGCGAAATTTTGAAGTTTTGTCTATGGCTGAATTTTCATGATGTTAGGGTTAGTTATAGGTGCCGAAAAATGGGATTGAAAGCGATATATGGACTTCTCAAGAATCGTATTCTTCACTACTGATAAATTCTTAAACTGCAGCCACACCTAGTGATGGTAGTTTTGAGCTGTAGTGCCTGGACGATGTTTTCATCCAATCCTGAATATCTCCCGACTCAAATATACCGAATCTCAGCCACTGATCCTGAAGCACGTAAGCTTACAACTCCAAGTGTTCATCTTTGGGATAATATCTGCCCTTCAACCTTCTTGAACAACACCAATATCATCATTGTAAGCTTCCGTTAAGTAACTGGGCTGAAATTCTTGGAATCAGGTGGGTTTTCGAGTGACTGTCAAACTCAGCTATCCTACAAATAGATTTCATGTTTTTGGCTTTAAACGAAATGCCCAAGTTTATGGCTGAGTTAGAGTAGTAGAGGTAGAAGTATACCTTGACTTAATGCTAAATTATATTATTTCTGAAGACTAAGAAAGCAGGAATTTCTGACTTGAAGCTGCTGAATCAGTCATAAGGGAGGATATGAATAATGGAGAATGATATCAGATAATTTGACAGTTCTGGCAGCTAAGCGCGGTAACGTGCATAGAAAACGGGAAGTGTCGATCTAGAATGTGTGTACTTCCCACAAAGAAAGACACTGCAGGATGTTTAAATATTAAGCAAAATTAGTTTAGTCAAGATTAAGATGCAATTAACTCAATATAGTTATTATTATCTCTATATTTGACTATCCTGTTCCTTTCTAAAAAAAGTCTTCTTAAGAGAGCTTAGTCTCTTATAAGATGTTATAGTGATTGCTGAAAACACAGCGTAATCAGCTTAGCGCCCTTAGGAAAACAGAAAGGCTTAAAGATGAAGCATTCAGTTCTGTATTCGTTCTTCTTCATGCTCGCCATCTTCTCCTTAATAAGTCATGAGTTTGTTGAAGCTGATGGCGAAAATTATTATGAGAACTGTAAGGGGGAATTTCAGTGTGGTGATACTAAAGCTAACTTAAGCTACCCTTTCTATGATGGAAAAACCCGCCCCCAGTATTGTGGTTATCCCGGTTTTCAGATTGATTGCAGTAGTAATTTTCCTGAAATTTCAATGCCATCAGAAACTTACTATCTTCTTAGTATGGATGCAAATTCAGACAATGTATCTGTCGCTAGGAAGAACCTTTGGAATGGATTATTTTGCCCTCAAAATCCATTCAACCCTGATATAGACGTCAAGCTTTACCAATATGCATCCACAAATGTGAACCTAACCCTCTTCTACAATTGTTCTAGTACAGTACCCATGTTTGCAGCATATCAGTTCGACTGCAGTGACATGAATACGTTTAATAACGAAGTAGGTTACTTATTACTGCCACAGAGTTTTGATCCCTCTCGAGTGGGACTTCTGTATGATACATGCCATAACAATATGTTGGTGCCAGTACAATCTCTCAACGCGAGTATAAAAAATAGTGCTGATAACTTTACGGATGCTTTTCACTATCCTTTTGGGCTCGAGTGGATAGCAGAGAACAAGCTATGTGATGGTTGTCGTAAATCAGGTGGCGAGTGTGGTTACAACACCACTCTGACTAGGTTTACCTGTTACTGTCTTGACGGATCTTATGATTCTGATGATTGCAGCTCTGGTATGAATCTGTTACCTTCTGTCATCAAATTTCCGTTTCTAGATCTCGATACAGTTATATGTATATTGTTACGCCTAACACAATCGTTGTTTTTATGTCCATTTGAGGCAATATTTAACTTCTAGAGTCCTTCATTTCTAGTTAAAGCTCCTGTTTTTTTTTTTTCTTTTTTTACGTTTAGGTGAATCCTTTCACAGCAGACTAATAGGTTAGGTGACAACTACCCTTTGTTAATTGTTAGGTTATAATAATATGCGAGTTGAAGTATAATACTCCCTCCGTCCCTAAAATATATAGCGAAAGAACCTTTTAAAATTATGTTGCAATGTCTAGATCCAGAGTTTTTTTCGACACATCGAAATAAAAAATTCGACAACCTTTCAGGACCCGACTGGTATTTCGGACCTGTCTGAACTGCTGACCTCAGCCGTGAACTAGTCCTTTTAAGGCTTAGAGTTATGTTATTTAGCCGCCGAATGGGTTGGCACGGCGTCTAGGAGTCAACTGATGTGAATGCTGCCCATAGTTTTTCATGATCAGCTCATAGACTGGGAAGTTGTGTAGAAAACACTTGTCCTAGAAAAAACTGTTGACAATGATATAAAATACCTGTCCAAAGCTTGAATGTTCAACATCTCCTGTTTCCTTACATCATTTAGGTAAGCTTGAAAGTTAAATCAATCTTTTATACCTTTAGATATCAATATATTATCAGCAAATTCAGTAAAAAATCATCCTTGTATATCAAGCTCAGCCTCTTCTCTCCCTAAACAGTTTCCGGTCCTCAAAAATGACTCAGTTCTGTGTGTTATCTCCCTTCTTCTTCTTCATCCTCGCCTTGTACCGGATTCATATCTCCATAGAGGCCACAGATGGTAAATATGAAATGTGTCAGAATGCTCAACTATGTGGACTGAACAACATAAGTTACCCTTTCTATGACGACCAAAATCGCCCTGCTTACTGTGGTTATCCAGGCTTTAAGATAGATTGCAGTGACACCGGACCTAAACTCACAATGTCTTCTTACTCAGAGGGATACTATGTTTTGGGTATGGATCCCGATTTACATACTGTCTCTGTTGCTCGAGATGATTTCTGGAGTGATATCTGCCCTGAACACTTGTATAACACCAGCTTGGACTTTTCCCTTTTCGATTACACAAAATCAGATGAGAATGTTACTCTCTATTATGAGTGTTCTGAGGAAGTCAATTCTGCGAACTATAAGTTCTATTGTCCCTTAACTCACAGCAATAATCCTACTGGTTACTTCATCAACAAGGAGTGGAAAGATGATATTCCACCTGGTGCATGCCTAAGCAATGTTTTTGTGCCAATATACAAGTCCGCTTCTCGGACTATAAGAAGTCAAGTCAGCTTGGAGTCTGCTTTGCGCAAAGGTTTTGAGTTAGAGTGGTATGCAGACAACAGTTTATGTGATGGTTGTCGTAGATCGAAAGGGGAGTGTGGGTATAACACAGATCAGAACAAATTCACTTGTCATTGCCCTGATGGTTCTCATGATGCCAAATGTGGTGGTATGTCTTTTTATACCTTCCTTTGCTGATCCTTGAGCTAGAGCTTTAGTTTTCGGAAGAAAAAAATCGGGTAGGCCAACGATCTTCCTAGCTAGTCTTATAATAGGGTCTATGTCGTAAATTAATGGCTCGACTACTGTAATCATAAGCTCTCTGCTTATAATCTATGATAGTCAAGCATTGCTTGGAGTTCATGTGAGACTTAGCTTCACAAAGACGGCTTCTTTGATGAACAAGTCAGGTCTACTAGCCAAACATTTCTTGAACCTCTTCAATTGGAGTACTATTGACAAGATGTTTTCAACTCTGGTTAGGAATGAAGTCTTTGTTCAAACTTCTAGTCTAAAAAAATCCAAAAATAGAGCCCTTGAATTTATTTTTCATCAACCTTTGATTATTCAACAGGGCAAATGATGATGAAACTCACACTTCTAGAATGAGTAGTGATCGATCAGGACCCAGTCCAACCCCCCTAAGTAGCAAAAAAAGTAAAGACCTTGACTTCTGTATGTTGCTTCTTACTGACGTTCAATATTACCTTTCTACTGTTATATCTTCATGTTTCTGCTTAAACTGATGATGAAAAATACCAAACCTGCAATCAGCCGTTTCAGTGTCAACTGGCGTAGCTAGGATTTGTGTGTCGGGATTTCTGATTACTGATCTGTTGCATTTAGATCTGCCACTTACTGTCCAGAATGGATGCTACCCTTTTCTATAACAGTCAGACTCGCCTGGATTGTAGTCGTATCCTGGATTTTGACCATACTGTGGTATCCCCGAGCTGTTTACAGCATTATCAGAGATACACAAAGATGTTTAAAACTTTTAATTCACCAACTCACAGAATAGGCTGTGGAATCTGATGCTAGTAATGATCTCCTATACACTTTCAGTAAAAAGATGTTTGAGCTAGATCATTGACTGTTAATCTGCTGATGCAATAATTAACAGACTGATTTAGCCTACTGAGTACTGACAGCATTTTGTATTGGTTTCAATTTACACTAGACTCCAGAAAATACTCGTCTCCTGACTGCTAGATGTACTTGTAAGTTGTAATTGTAGTAATCCGCTTTGATATAGGATGCTTCGTTTGAGTCTTTACATTTTCGTGTTGAACCTTTCCGAAAGTTGTCTTTTGATCAGCTTTTAATTGCAGGCAGGAAGCCCAAGGTGTCAATTATAATAGGTAAATCATTCTGCTTTCCACACATCTGTTGTAGTTACCAGAATTTACAAGCAGGGAAATGTGTTTTAAGACTGTTTCTGATGTAACATTCAGGGGCTTCAATTGGAGGCATTCTAGTCGCAGGCCTTGCAGCTCTATGTGTTGGCTGCCTCGTCATGAGGCGAAGAAAGAAAAGAGTACTCTCACATGATGCAACCAAAGATCTCCCTCCATCCAGTCTGAACACGACTCTTACCTCGAGCAATGGGTATCGTTCAAGCCCAGGCTACACCACTACTCCTTCAACTTATCTTTCTCAGAGCTTGCCCTCTTACTCATCCTCAAAATCTGACCTTGATAATAGCGCCTACCACGGTGTTAAACTATTCAGCTATGGTGAACTTTTAGAAGCCACCGAGAACTTCAAGGAGTCTCGGGAGCTTGGAGATGGTGGCTTTGGTACTGTGTATTATGGTAAGACTGCAATCAGCATCCCATTTTATTCTCAGATTAAAGCTATTGGTGATATTGTTGTAGGGATGCAGTGATTCTTACTTGAGATGTTTTATAAAATGGTGTCTCTCCAGGTGAGTTGAATGATGGACGTGTGGTTGCTGTCAAACGATTGTATGAGAACAGTGTTAAGCGAATGGGACAGTTCATGAATGAAGTTCAGATCCTAGCTCGCTTAAGACATGATAACTTGGTTACATTGTACGGGTGCACCTCAAAAAGAAGCAGAGATCTCCTTTTGGTTTACGAGTACATCCCAAATGGCACAGTCGCGGATCATCTCCATGGGCGACATGCAGCTTCTAATAAGCTCCCTTGGTCTATACGACTCAACATTGCTATTGAGACAGCAGAGGCTTTGTCTTTCCTTCACGACAACGATGTCATACATCGTGATGTCAAGACCACAAACATCCTCTTGGACAATGATTTCCAAGTAAAGGTGGCCGATTTTGGATTATCAAGGTTGTTTCCTAATGATGTTACTCATGTGTCGACTGCACCACAAGGAACTCCTGGTTATGTTGATCCTGATTACTACCAGTGTTACCATCTTACAGAGAAGAGTGATGTTTACAGCTTCGGAGTTGTTCTAGCAGAGCTCATCTCATCAAAAGTAGCTGTTGACATCACAAGACATAGACATGACATCAACTTGGCTAACATGGTTGTCGACAGGATTCAGAAGCAGGCATTGCAGGAGCTGGTTGACCCGCATCTATGGCATGACAAGGACTATGTCATACAAAACACTGTGAAATCGACTGCAGAGTTAGCTTTCCGGTGTCTGCAGCAAGACAAGGAGATGAGACCTACAATGAAAGAAGTGCTAGAATCGTTGAAAGGTATACAAAAGGAAATGGTGAATGCACAGAAACAAGTAGTAGTCGATATCCAATTAAGCGATGATGATGCAGGACTCTTGAAGAATGCTCCTCCTCCATTTTCACCAGAAACAGAAGTAAAATGACAGAGGTAACATTTCACAGTGACTACCTGTGGACTGTAGCAGTAACTTTTTCTTCTTTTGTTTTTTACTGGAGAGGCAGCAGAGATTAACAGTTCAATAACAATATATAGGGATATGTTCTTGTACATAGTTCAATGAGTTAGAATATGTTAATTTTTCCCTGGATCTTGTAGCTGTCATAATCTTCTATAATATATACAGTACTCAAGATGGCTGCTACAGAATTTGTGATCCTGAAAACTTTAACTGTACGTATCCCAAATCTGTTTTGATCAATTATGTTATCATTCCTCTTACAAAATTCGATCTCACAACGTACCCAAAAAGATTCACTCCGAAAGTATGTAATAATGAGCGTACATCTTTTCTTGACTCGAAAAAATGGGTCTTCTGAACTACCGGTTTTGGTCAAGGTCAATGTAGCCGGTACTTGGGATGACAAATTTGACTAACATCATTATTTCTTCGAGTCAAAAGCCGTCCAAATAGTTTTATGATGAAATCGACTGGCTACATACGTCCCAAACAATGACAAGAAAACGAGTTTATAATTTTTGCTAACTGCTTTGCATATTTATTTTATTTATGTAATTAACATAATTTAAACAAGGTTTTTTTGCGAAACCCTACCTTTTATAATATTTTTTGCGAGAAACTACCTTAAATTAAAAAAAGTTTGCAAAACACTACCTTATTGGCCTTTTCCGTTAGATTTAACATCAACTTCCCTTTGACCGTTAGTTGAATTCATTTAACTTCATCTCCTATCTCCATCTATACCCAAATGCCCCAATTATCAATTAAAAATTAACAATTATATGCTCAACCAGATTAATTTATCACCACACTTAATTAAAAACCTACCCCAATATTTCACACTTCGTCAAATTAACCAAAAAATACCCAAATATTTGACCATGTGAGAAAATATGAGGAAAGATTCACAAAACCCATTTTAATTTTTTTTTAAAATAATGTGGTTATATTTACTTTACCACTAAAAATCAATATTTAAATAATTGGTAATGTTTTTTTTTAGGGTAGATTCTTGGGTATAATTGAATATGTGAGATGGAGGTAAATGAAGTCAACTAACGGTCAAAAGGGAGTTGATGTTAAATATAACGGAAAAGGCCAACAAGGTAGTTTTTTGCAAACTTTTTTTTATTTTAAGGTAGTCTCTCGCAAAAAATATTATAAAAGGTAGGATTTCGCAAAAACGGTGCTTTTAAAGGTAGGGTTTCGCAAAAAACCTATGACTGAAATTTTGGAGGGAATAATTGAGGAAAATAGGGAAATGAATCATATGATGCTTTGGCTTAGCTTTCACTACACCCAACCCAAATCCATGACTTGTAAGTTGCAAGTTAGACCAACTTTAGTGCTTTTAGTTCTTTTGATGCCTCTTCTACCCCCTATTACTCCCCTTTCCTTCTTTTTTTTTTTCGGCGCACTGTATATTTCATTTTCAGCCAATCTTGTTCTTTCTTTTTTACTCCTTTGGACCAAACATGTTGTATTTTCCAAGTTCTACTCACTCATTTTTCACTATGTGACTTAACCTTATCGAGGACAATCTTACGGAATAAAAAGTACATCCCATGTTTTTGCACTTCAATATCCATCATAAGAAAGATTCTCAACATTGTGTCGATCAATATCATTTACCAAAACCTAAATTTCGAATTCATTCATTCCGTTGAAATTTTAATGTTTGCTGAAACGTCAAGTTCAGAGTTGAATTTTAAAAAAATACATGAGCCTAATTATAATAGTTTGTTACTCACTCAAGAGTCGAGATTTTAACTTGTGAGAGTATCTATCTAATATTTAAACTTGATCGGTTATCCAATCCTTGTTTAAATAAAGTGGCGGGAATATTTTTTTTTTTTTTTATAAAATTTATCACAAGTTTGTTGAAATAGTAGAAGTATCACAAAATTTCATTAAACATTTACCTCGATGATACAAATCTACGAAATTGTACTCCACCTATTATTCATTTTATTTACGCATTTGACTGAATAGACAACGGTAAGCCGAATTAAAAACATAAACCATCAAAAAAAAAAAACAGGAGGTGTTCTAAAGACGTTAAAACTTAAAACTAAAACAATAACATTCCCGCTTCCTATCGCAATCACTTGTATTCCCCTTATCCAAATTTTCCCGAAAATTGCTAACCCGAACACTGTGCCGATACGGTATTATTATTCCCGTCTTCCTTATAAAGGTCATCCATCCTAATTCCTGCGTCACTTTCACATTTCCCCAAATCTCTCTCTCTCCTCTCTCACTGTAAATATAATCAAAATCTTGCAGCAGACAACAATGAACGAATAATTTCTGACAAACAAATCCAATTCCTCCCAAATTTTCAATCTCAATCTCAATCTCAAAAAATTTGATTGATTTGATTATCAATTTATCGTAAATTATAAGTTGGAAAGAAACTTCATGGCGACGTTACAGAAGTTCAAGTTCTTAGCGACACAGTGTACAGTTATGGGTAGCCCGGCCCGAAGCCCAACTACAAGCCCCGTCGTCCATATCCGCCGCCGTAAAACCCTCCGTATGCTCCTCGGTAAAGGCGGCACCAGTTCAAACGCCGGCAATTTCCAGCGACGATTCCTCCACCACTACCACAACCGCCGCGACGACGACGCGAATAACCGCCGCAATCTCTCCGACGATAAACCGCCGCAATCGAGTAATCGTAATAATAGTAATAGTAGTAGTAGTAGTAGTAGTATTGGCGTGCGGTCGAAGCTGAAGGATCTGTTCGTGTCGTCGCCGACGGCGGCGACGGCGGAAGGGGAGGAGGACGCGGCGGAGAGGCTGTTGAAGGACGGAGGAAGGTCGTGCGGGGAGAGTGTGGTGGTGGTGGCGAGGCGCGGCGGAAATGGCGGTGGTGGAGTGAGGCCGTTATCGGCGACGTTGAGACAGAGGTTGTTGATGCGGCGGGCGTGGCGGCCTGTGCTCGTCGCCATTCCCGAGGTGTCACCCTAAAATTTTAATTATTATTATTTTTATTTTCTTTTCAACTTTTTTTTATTTTATTTTATTTTATATAATTTTTACTGTTAGAGTGTCACTGAAGTGTTTGTAGTCGTTACAGTTGTACGGAACATGTGTTTGTTGATGTTGTTGGAAATTTTGGAGGATAACATATTATTATAAATAAATAATAAATAAAAATAATAAAGGAATGGATGTTGATTATTTGATTTTTGGAGGTGTGATTTTCAATTTTGGAATTTGTCTCACTTGTTGGTATTCTTTATATCAAATCAACGACATTCATGTGGTTTTTTTTGTTGTTGTTTTATTCTTGGTTTTGTTTGAGGGGAATGGTTGCCTACTTGCCTTGTTGGTGTACTTAGTTTGGGGTATATTGGAGAATTTGAGATATCGGTTTTTGGGTTTATTAGTATACCTCGTAAATTTATAAAAAGTTACCTTCATTCGGTAAAATGTGTGTATATGGTACTCAGCTGATGTGACACTGACACGTGGAGTAAATACGTTCTTTTACATTGTATAAGATGTTTGGGATGTCATTTTTGTAAATGTGCCAAATCAAATACTTTGGGATGAAAGAGAGTTCTTGATGGACATTAGTTTGTTTAATTTTGTATTGGAAAGTGATGAATGAGTTACATGATGAGTGGTATAGTGGGAAGTGGGCATAAGGACAAAGGTGTGGGTGATTGGAGTTGAGCACTTTGATGATAAGGACAACTGTGGGGGTGGAGGGGTTTGGCCTAAAGTGATTCCATTGTCCCCCTAAAATCATTGGCCCTCTTGGTTATCAACACATTAGTTTTTGATGATCATGATTCATGTACTTACATGGCTACATACCATTCCAATTACAATTACTTATTAGTCCCTATCAATCATGGTTTGCTTAGGGTAAGGGCATTGTTTAGGGTGGATATTTTCAACATCACAAATTATAGTGTTACCAATATTAGTGACCCAATAGTTGAACAATTAAGAATATAGTTCACGTTGTCAAGCATTGTCCGCCATCAAGTACATAAGTGAAACTCGTGAACAAGTTCTGACTTATGAACATGTCCACATGTCGTAAAAAAGACATTTTCGGGTCATTTTGAGAGATACATTGTTATGATTGGGCAATGAATTGGTTCCGTGATCAATACAAAACTATAAGAAACATCTTCATTACAACGAATTTGACAGTGCAGACTTATTTCTTTTCCTTTGTTCTTATAACTTCGATTACTTCTCGACAGTATAATCTTGCAAGATTTGGTAGCTCGAAACTATTCAAAAAAATCCGGAGTTCATCCATGATCAGCTCCTTTTCACTCATCCCTAATATTCTGCACAAGTCCAAACCCAAAAAGATGATGGCAAACGGGCTCACTGTTGACCCGAATATAAATGGGCTTAAAGCAGAGTTTCACTTTAAAGCCCAATAAACAAATGAATCTGTTATGATTTGGGTGGGCCAAGGAGCCATTCCTTGTTGCTCAACATGAACATAAAGCACAAGAGTTGGATTCTTAAAATTAAAAAATTAAAAAAAATTAAAAAAAAAAAATTACAAGGTTACATTGAGATTTTGACTTAAATTACTGCATATTGTAAGGTTTGTAAGTTTTATCTTGACATAAATGTATTTTGATATCATGCGATGAATAGTCCAATGATGCATTTCGAGTGTGCAATAGACAAGGATGAATTTCGAGTACTAATATAACTTATAAGCACAAGCTAAGTACATCACTTCATGCCTGTTAGACAAACTCTATATCATTATTAGATAAATTCTTGTGTAAGGCGGTCTGATTACAACGTATAACGCGTATGATCACAGGATCACCTTGCATTATTCTTGTAAAATTGTCCATCATCATGCTTGCATGAACTCATTGACTAATATTTTACCAAACATATAAGCAATAGTTTAAAGCTTTTAAGCTAGAATACTAGGAACATATATAAATAAATTACCCATTGAGTTTGCAAGCAATGTTTGACTCCACAAACTGATGTGTACTCCTCAACTCCAAACTTCCACAAAGTTTGTAATGTTTTTGCAAATAATATTTTTGGTGTTGGTTCTCTGCCAAAAAGAATTCACAGTTCCCCGTTGACATAATCTTTGTGACTATTCTCTTGTTAAGCTTCATTTGCTTCCTAATCTTTGATTCTTGTGCTTCTCTTCTCTCCTCCTCTGTTGAGTAGAAAATCACTGATCTTTGGTGGGTACTCAATCCGAAATTCTGCATAAAAATAATCCACCCGTTTCAGGATACAACCCGTTTATTACATCAGATAATGATAGCAATAAACAAAACCAGTCGTTATTGAGAAATACACCGTCTGAAGATACAAAAAAATAAACGATATTAAAATGTTAACTCGTTTATAATTGACCAATAATGTAGTAAGTAGTGACATATACTCCGTATAAACCGATTAAAACTTGCTCAAAAATATGACGTAGACATTAATAAATTAGATTAGGATGGGAAAATTACAAGATAGTCCTTGTTGGTGGAATCATGAGAATCCCACAGAATATCACAAAGTGAAGAGAATGTGATAGTTCTGCTATCATACACCACTTTGACAGCTTCAGTATGACCAGTTCCTCCTTCACTCACCTAGTTTAATTAAATTATATAATCCTTTGTTAAGCATTTTATAACACATAGACAAAATGTATTTGATTAAAATGTAACGAATTCAATGAAACAAAAGGAGTACGTACTTCGATATAAGATGGTTTTTTAAGGCTTCCTCCAAAATACCCTGTACAAGTTTTCAGAACTCCATCAATGTTGCCATATGCTGCTTCAAGTGTCCTGAAACTTCCTGCAAACATGCCCATAATTTGTTGGACACGTTAACTATGCTTCAATTCTATCATAAATAGATTAAGAAAGAGTTAAATTAAAGGGTCACATAGGATCGACTAGTGAAAAGTTGCTTATATATGTCCAACATAGTACAATGCTCGAGGTATACGAGTCTTTTTTTAGTCGTTATAAGCATTACGGTGATGATAATGAACGAAAATCCGTAAAGAAATAAAATAAAGAGAGTTAATTACCTCCAGCAAAGATTGTTGATTTCAGGAAGAATTCATCAGGTGAGACTTGTTGATGTGCTGATGAAGTTAACTTGGATGGATGATCATTTGGGGGAGTTGTGATCTGAGAAAGTTTTTTGTACATAATTACTCGTAGATTTGAAATGAAATTGGAGGTGTGGAGCGTAAAGTAGAAGAAATTAAAAGACATGCACTTGTATGTAATGTGTAAATGCAATGGATCGAATTTATATGATGTATGATTCGTGGAAATGCAGCAACAAATTAAATAAACTAGCTAATAGTACAATAAATTGATGTGAACTTGACCTTGATGAATTTTGTAATCTTATAAGTAAATTAGTCATGCGTGAAGTTTAATTTATACTAATTGAATACACTCTGTTAGTACATACTTTGAAAAATTACTGATACTCCCTTCATTTCTTTTGATTCTTTACGTTTGGTTTGAATTCCTTCCACAAATTCAAACTAAACGTAAAGAATCAGAAGAAATGGAGAGAGTATTAACTTAGAGTAGGAAATGAATTTTTTTACCCTTTAAATTAAAGGATGATGATGAGAAGAGGCGAGGTAACTTCAAGACTAGTATTCTGCAGGTGGCATCGTATTCGATCTAACTGATAGGTTATTTGTAGTTTCTGTATCATTGTTACGGAAATTAGTATATACTATAAGTTGCCAACACCTTTTCTAAACTTAATCAACTACTTACTTATTGTAGATGGGAAGTTATTACAACAAACATCTAACTCCATAAAAGACACAAAAGAACATCTAGCGTGGAGAAAATGTGGAAAAAAACAAATGTGTGTGAAATGTGAAGTACCAGAAGTTTGATTTGGTCGACAATGGTCCGTGTAGAATGTGTCTAAGAGTCATGTTGACAAACTCATACTTAAAAGTAGACATACACATCATCAATGATTAGTGACTCACAAGTACTATTCAGGCGACCTCACCAATAATTAAGCATCAAAGGTTAAATACAATTCTCTCATTCTCACTTTTAAAAAATATTATATTATTATTCTTAAGTGCGGTAAAATCACATACTTTGAATATCATTACCACTCCGTCCAAATTGAGCTTTTCATGACATTTATGACATTTGAAAATGTGAAAAGATTTCAAATTTTATGAAAAGTTTAAGTTATAATAAAGTGGTATACTCTATATTTGATAATTATTTGACGGATAAAATAAGATCAAATAAGATTCAGTATAGTCTTTTGGATTATCCAGGAGAACGATATCCATGTGGTGGATAAAAAAGTTATATGATTTGGCAGGAAGTGCAATGTAACTAATAGCCGCCCTTTTTGGTGAGCTCATATTGTCTATTAACTTTGCTTAATACTGAAGTACTCTACAAGAGTACATGTGATCAAATCTAATAATGCATCATTATTCTTTAAGACATCTTAGGTTCATCATTGATCTAGTATTACATGCATGATACATTTATGCTCAGACAGTGGTTTCTCAAGTCTAATATATTATGTGACATAAAATTACCGTACTTTAGAGTGAGCTTTATACTCATCGCAAGTTAGACAGGTATCATAGTGCAACTGCAAATGAGAGATTGAAATCCACACAACTCTAGTAATATGTTTTTACATAAATAAATTTATTGTAAAGTACTCGTCACACATAAGAGAACTATATCCAGATAATTTCCGGTGGTACCGTAACACCACGCACACATTAGTAACGCTACTTTCACACATCCTAATTAATATTCTTGAAAATGAGTGTTTCAGACATTATAATGAAAGGAAAAAATAATCTCATTGATTAAAATAGTTGAAGGTAAAACAACGACTATCGATGAGCTATATGACCTCTCATGACTCGGATTCAACTACCCTTCCAAACACACACATACGGAGTATTAAAGAGGGAGTTTTGTTGCTTATACACATTTAGGTGTCGTTTGGATACATTTGGGAAGTCGGAATTCCCATGAACTTGCAAATCCTAGGAATTTAGAAAGTATGGGAATTGGGGAAATTTGTTTGGATGAACAAGGTAATTCAATTCCCATGGGAATTTCTACTTGCCTAGCCCCCCCTAGGTAATTAAATTCCTACACTTTGGAGGAATTGGAAATGCCTAGAAATTTCCAATTCCTACACTTTAGAATAACCAAACAACCCATAATAAATCAATTCCTATGAAAATAAAATTCCTATAGATTTTGAGGGTATCCAAACGACAAGCGCAAATCATTCCAATAATCAAAGAAAAAACGACAGTCATAGGTCCTAGAATTTGACCAATTTGATGAACGAATGGAAAGCAAGGCAAGTCAGAAACTCCAAAGTACTCAAAAGTGCAAAGCATATGCCTGATTCCGGATTGTGCCACATATGTGCTCCAACAGTATTCTACTCCAATTTACCAACATACTCGCAAACACTAACAACCAATTACTTCAGACAAAAAAAACTAAAACTGTCAATTTTAACCAACTTTCCAAAATCAAATGTAAAACTGTTAAAGAATCAAAGAAACGGAGGGAGTAAAACTTTTCTTCAAAATCTTCAGGAATCTTAATTAATGGTATTAATGTTTCCAAAGAGAGAATTAATTTGAGAGAGAAAAGCTTTGACTAATACATTTTCTCTTAGAAATATTATGACCCTTAAACGTATGAAATTTCCAATTATCGTGACAATGAAATCACACACACAAACATCTAACAACGATATTCGCAATCATCCAACTCTCATCCATAAGGTACAACCATAAGTCGGGTACTCGGGTGTTCAATACATACTTGATACAGAGTACAACCACCAACAACATTATCAACACCATCCCTCTGATTTCGAAATAGTACGAAGTCGGCTACAATAAGCCATCATGAATGAATTCTAATCCAATTGACCAGTCTCTTTCTACCTTAACTCCTGAACTAACAAATTAAATTATCCAGATGTCAACCAATAATGGTATCAACACCAAACTCTAATTTCAAAATAATACGGAGTCGGCTAGACGGCTACAATAAGCCATCACGAATGAATTCTAATCCAATTGACTAGTTTCTTTCTACCTTATCCTTTGAACTAACAATTAAATTATCCAAATGTCATAACATTACAAAAAAAAAAAAAAAAAAAAAAAAAAAAAAAAAAACTTGAATAATAAGTTATAGTCATCGTTGCCACTTATTACTAGTACCATAGTCGCCGTCAGTTACACACGACCGCCTCTTCTTCTTCTTCTTCTTCTTCTTCATTGTTCTTCATTTGTTCTTCCTCTTTCTTCTCATTTTCTCTCTCTTCTCACCCCCCCCCCCAAAAATCAAAAGCTGACTTCCTTCCCATTCAAAAATAAAATTACTCTCCCCCACTTCTCATAAAAGATTCCCTTTTCTCTCTCCTCTCCTCTCTTTCTCTCTTACTTTCAAAGATCTATCATACCTTTAATTTGATTAAAGTTGTAAACTTTACGCTTTTTTCTTCATTTTTTTTTCTTGTTTGAATTTTTTGAGTTTGAGCTGAAATCCTTTCTGGGTTTTTTAGTTTGAGATAAAATAACATCTGGGTCGTTTTGTTTAAGCTGAAATTATATCTGGGTTTTGTTGGATTTGAGCTGTAATAATAATTTCTGGGTTTATCCATTTTGAGCTGAATTTTTTTACTGGGTTTAAAGTTTCAGGGTAAATTATTTCTGGATTATTGCGTTTGAGGGTAAATAATATCTGGGTTGTTGAGCTTGAAGCTGAAGTTAATCAGAAATGTTGAGTTAAAAAGAAGTTAACTTGGTTGGTAAATATTGTGGTGGTTAAAAAAAAGGTGGGATTTTGATGGGTTTTATCTGATGAGGAGAAGAAGATGGGGGGAGTAACATCATCAATCGCAGCGAAATTTGCATTTTTCCCACCAACTCCGCCGTCTTACACCGTGATCAACCACGCCGACGAGAATTCCGGCGAGGAGAGGTTGTTGATACCGGAGGTTTTGCTACGAGATGACGTGGATGTGTTGAGGCTTAAGACTAAGAGAGGAAACGATGTCGTTGCGGTTTATGTTAGGCATCCGAAAGCGTCAGCTACACTGCTGTATTCTCATGGGAATGCTGCTGATTTAGGTCAAATGTTTGAGCTTTTTGTAGAGCTCAGTAATCGGCTGAGGGTTAATCTTTTGGGGTAAAATTTCTTTTGCTTGAATTGGTATTATTAATTAATTAATTAATTAATTTGTTTTTGTTATTGCTATTGTTAGCTTTTGAAACTCCTGGATTTTCTTCCTTTTTTTCTGTAGATGCTGTATATGCTAGATTGATTGCTAGATTAGGAATTTGGAAGTTAATTAGGGTTGTTTTGTTAGTTTATTTCTCTCTAGCAGTGTTAAGGGTGGCCGAAAATGAAATCGCCTGTGAAATCTGTTCATTTGAGCTCCTTACCTTGCCTAAGGGTAGGACTAGGAGCCTCGCTCTCATGAGGAATTGGTGGGAATGTGAATGTGATATTATCATGTGTTGCCTGTTGGGTGTATGCAACCTTAGACCGGCTGGTGTAGACTAGTGGCAAGGTGTCTTTTTGGGAGCCCCGATACTGCGATACAAAGCATGCTTTTACTTAGTATGGCATGCTTGAAATTCCCACTTCACATCATGCCGGAGACTGAAATTTCCCTGGTGAGAGAAAAAATGGGTAGTTCATATTGAATGCTTTTCACATTGTGCTTACTTATTAGTGAAAGATGAGGCATGGGTAGATAGTACCATATTTTTTTGAATTGAGATTGCAACATTGTCTTGTAGTTTAGACATTAGAACTTCAGCCCTGATGTCTGGCTATTCCTGAAACCATCTCTTATTTATAATCTACATGTTCTCATGTTTGCGGCATTAGTGATTTTGGTACATTTTTTTTGAATAGTTGTGCTTGGTTATTGACAGTTTGCCACTCTGTCTGCAAAACTTAGATCTTTTACTACCAAAATAATTTATGGACCTATGTCTGTCTAATAATTGTTGTTGATGATTGGATATCAGCATGTAGCATGTTTGTCTTAGACTCTGAGCCTGTCAACATGCTGAAGTTTTGTTTGTAGTTTCTTTGGTGTTTATCATTTCATTTTGCAGGTATGACTACTCTGGATACGGACAATCAACTGGAAAGGTAACGTATCTTCCTAGTTGCTATTTTGACTATATATTATTTACTAGTCAGGTTGGACGTAGGATATATGTCTCTGCTTGACGCCTTACTTTATGTAGGTGTTCTTCTGCTTCTAAATCAAAGTTATACTCCTGACCTGTATGTTGTACAATGACTGCAATCCGATTTGGCTTTCAAACCTAACTTGACTTCAGTCAAACAAACTTTTTACATAGAAAAACAGGACTGTTTTCAAGAAGTCCAACACATATAATATGGTGTATGTATTGAAACCAATTTTACTTTTTAATGGAACCATGGTTTTTGTTCCATTAGAAAGTAATAAGTCATGGTTTTTGACCCTAATGGTCAAGAGTAAAAACAATTTAGATTTTTGTGGAAGCTCCACATTGAGGGATTTAGTTAAAATTTGGAGCCAAAAACATAATAGAAGGCCAATTATCAACAAAAAACGGACACTAGCCTCAATGAGTGGTGTGTGCCTAAAGGAACTAGCCTCATATCAAACAAGGTAGGCCAATTTTGTTCCTGGGCGGTTTTGGGCAAACATCGTGGATTATATACTTTACTTTCGGCAATTTTTACGACATTTTAAAAGTAGTCAAATGTTCTCAAGACATTCCCATAGAAAGCCTTCGAGTATCCTAGGTGAATATGAGGGTTGTTTGCAATGTTAGAGAAGTTCATTATGCCCATTCGGTAAATGTCACCCGTAGGAGCTAGCGTGGTTTTGTTTTGCAAATTTTGGGGACTTAGACTTACGTTTTTGGCTCTAATATTTTGCTCACATCCATAATATTACTTCGGGCTTCCGACAAATTTTAGGCCATTTTTGTTCCGGGTCGATTTTTGGCCAAAACCATGGATAATAGTCTTCAGTCATGACCGATTTTCACCACATTTTTTGAGGTAGTATAATTTTATCAAAACATTACCAAGGCTTGGGTTCCCTCGGTGGATATGAGAATTGTTTCCTATGTCGGGAAGTTTTTCAAGGTCATTTAACACACCTTAACCATTGATGCTAATGTGCGTTTTGGTTGATTGAGGGACCTGAGATTCATTTATGGGTCTAATATTTTGTTACACATAATATGAGCCACGGGGGCTTCCATATAAATTTGAGCCAATTTTGGTCCAGTGAGATTTGGGAAAAAAAACGTGGATTACATATTCGCTTTAGGCGATTTTCACCACATTTTCGACAGTAGCCAAATCTTCTCAAAACACTGCCATTGAAAGCCTTCGAGTACCCTAGATGAATATGAGGGTTTGTGTGCAATGGTTAAGCGAGTTCTTTATGCCTTTTTGATAAACGTCACAAGTGGGGGCTAGCGTGTTCTTTTCTTTTTTGTTGCAAATTTTGGTACTTGACTTGGGCTTTTGGCTATAATATTTTGCACATATCCATAATATTACTTCCAAGGGCTTCCAGCATAATTTAGGCCGTTTTTGTTCCAGATCGATTTTGGGCAAAAACCGTGGATTATACACTTCAGTTTTGGCCGATTTTCACCACATTTTCGGAGTAGTGAAATTTTATCAAACATTACCAAGGTAAGTCTGGGAGTGCGCTCGGTGGATATGAGAGTTATTTCCTATGTCGGGGAAGTTTTTCAAGGTCATTTAACATACGATAACCATTGATGCTAATGTTCCTTTTGATTGATTTTGCGTCCTAGGATTCATTTTTGTGTATGATAGTTTTTCAAAACACATATATTAGTCATTGGGGCTTTCGTAAAAATTTGAGCCTACTTTGTTCCAGGGCGACTTGTGGCAAAAACCGTGGATTATAAAGTTCAGTTTTGGCGATTTTCACTACATTTTCCAAAGATGTCAAATGTTCTCAAATCATTCCCATAGAAATCCTTCAAGGGCCCTTTGGTGGATAGCCCTTTGGTGGATATCAGGGTTCTGTACTATGTTAGGGAAGTTCTTTATGCCTTTTCGATAAATGTCGCCCTTGGCGGCTAGCGTGCGATCTTTTGCAAATTTTGGGACTTAACTCAGGCATTTGGCTCCAATATTTTGCACACATTCATAAAATTACTTCCAAGGGCTTTCTGCAAAATTTAGGCCATTTTCGTTCCAAGTCGATTTTGGGCAAAAACCGTGGATTATACACTTCGGTTTTGGCCGATTTTTGCCAAAATTTTGAAAGTATTAAAATTTTTATCAAAACATTACCAGGACAACATGGGAGTACCCGCGGTGGCTATGAGAGTTGTTTCCTTTGTCGGGGATGTTTTTCAAGGTCATCCAACACATTAACCATTGATGCTAATGTTTGTTTTGGTTGATTTTGGGACCTAGGATTCATTTTTGGGTCTATTTTTTTTGTCAAAACACGTAATATGAGCCTTTGGGGCTTCCATAAAAATTTGAGCCTATTTTGTTCCAGGGCGACTTTGGGGCTAAAACCGTGGATTATATATTGTCGTTTTGGCAGTGTTCACCACATTTTTTACAGTTGCCAAATGTTCTCAAAACATTCCCATTGGATGCCTTCGAGTACTCTTGGTGGACTTGGGGGTTGTGAGCTATGCTAGGGGAGTTCTTTATGGCCTCCTGATAAACGGAACTCGTGGTAGCTAGCATGGTTTTTTATTTTTATTTTTGCAAATTTTGGGACCTTTAGCTTTTGGCTTCAATGTATTGCACGCATCCATAATATTATTTCGCGGGGCTTTCGTCAAAATTTATGTCGTTTCGTTTCCGGGTCGATTTTGGGCAAAAACCGTGGATAATAGTGTTCGGTTATGACCGAATTTCACCACATTTTTGGAGGTAGTATAATTTTATTAAAACGTTACCAAGGAAAGCATGGGAGTTCCCTCGGTGGTTATGAGAGTTGTTTCCTATTGGAGGGAAGTTTTTCAAGGTCATTTAACACACCGATGCTAATGTGCGTTTTCGTTGATTTAGGGACGTAGGATTCTTTTACGGGTTTAATATTTTGTTAAAAGACATAATATGAGCAATAGGGGTTTCCATATGGATTTGAGCCAATTTTGGTCGAGGGCGATTTTGGGCAAAGACTGTGGATTCTATACTTCACTTTCGGTGATTTTCACCAGATTTTCGACAGTAGCCAAATGTTCTCAAAACATTCCCCATAAAAAGCCTTCTGAGTACCCTTGGTGGATGTGAGGGTTTGTGTCCAATGTTAGGGAAGTTATCTATGCCCTTTCGATAAATGTCACCAGTGGGGGTTAGCGTGGTATTTTTTTTTTTTTTTTTTTGCAAATTTTGGGACTCGACTTGGGCTTTTGGCTACATTATTTTGCACTCATCCATAATATTATTTCCATGGGCTTCCGGCATAATTTAGGCCGTATTTGTTCCAGATCGATTTTGGGCAAAATCTGTGGATTATACACTTCGGTTTTGGCCGATTTCACCACATTTTCGGGAGTAGTGAAATATTATCAAAACACTGCCGAGGTTTCCTCGGGATTACCCTCGGTGGATATGACAATTGTTTCCTATGTGAGGGATGTTTTTTAAGGTCATTTAACGCACCTTAACTATTGATGCTAATGTGCGTTTTTGGTTGATTTAGGGACCTAGGATTCTTTTATGGGTCTAATATTTTGTTAAAACACATAATATGAGCCATAGCGGCTTCCATAAAAATTTGAGCCAATTTTGGTCCACGGCGATTTTGGGCAAAAACAGTGGATTATATACTTCAGTTTCGTCGGTTTTCACTACATTTTCGACTTTAGCCAAATGTTCTCAAAACATTGTCATAGAAAGCCTGGACACTATCCCTTGGTGGGTACGAGGGTTAGTGAGCAATGTTAGGGGAGTTCTTTATGCCTTTTTCGATAAACCTCAGCAATGGGGGCTAGCGTGGTATTATTTATTTTTGTTGTAAAGTTTGGGACTTGACTTCGTGTTTGGCTGTAAAATTTTGCCCACATCCACAATACTATTTACAAAGAATCTCGGCATAATTTAGGCCTTTTTTATTGCGGATCGATTTTGGGCAAAAACCGTGGATTATACACTTCTATTTGGGCTGATTTTCACCACATTTTCGGGAGTAATGAAATTTTATCAAAACATTACTAAGGAAAGCTTCGGAGTACCCACGGTGGATATGAGAGTTGTTTCCTATGTTAGGGAAGTATTTTGAGGTCAATTTAACACACGATTTCCTTTTGGTTGATTTTGCGTCTTAGGATTCATTTTTGTGTCTAATATTTTGTCAAAACACATAATATTAGCGATAGGGGCTTCCGTAAAAATTGGAGCCTATTTATAAAGTTCTGTTTTGGCGTTTTTTCACGATATTTTTGAAACCAGCCAAATGTTCCCAAATCATTCCCATAGAAATTCTTTGAGTACCCTTGGTGGATATGAGGGTTGTGTTCTATGTTACTGTGTTAGGGAAGTTCTTTATGCCTTTTCTATAAACATCGCTTGTGGTGGTTGGCGTGCGTTCTTTTGCAAATTTTGGGACTTGACTCGCATTTGGCTGCAATATTTTGCACACATTCATAATGTTACTTCCAATGGCTTTCTGCAAAATTTAGGCCATTTTCGTTCCGAGTCGATTTTGGCAAAAACCGTGGATCATACACTTCGGTTTTGGCTGATTTTCACTATATTTTAGGAAGTAGTAAAATTTCATCATACATTACCAAGGAGCCTGTGATTACCCTCGGTGGATATGAGAGTTGTTTCCTTTGTTAGGGAAGTTTCTCAAGGTGTTCAACACACGTTAACCATTGAAGCTAATGTTTTTCGGGTTGATTTTGGGACCTAGGATTCATTTTTGTGTCTATTGCTTTTGTTAAAACACATAATATGAACCTTTGGGGCTCCCATAAAAATTTGAGCGTACTTTGTTCCAAGGCGACTTTGGGCTAAAACCGTGGATTATATACTTTCGTGTCGGCGAAGTTCACCACATTTTCGACAGTAGCCAAATGTTCTCATAACAATCTCATAGGATGCCTTCGAGCACCCTTGGTGGACATGGGGGTTGTGAGCTATGTTAAGGGAGTTCTTTTTGCCCTCTTGAAGAAATATATGAGAGGAGGCCAATACAACATCGCACATAACGATGTTGTATTGATTTGAATGTATTGACCTTAATTGAGAGTAGGGGTGAACCCCTATTTATACAAAGATAACTTGGAGAATAAGTCGGAGATAATCTCTACGACATAGAATTCTACCATAACTAGAATTTACCAAAACACTTGTATTTCGAATACAACACATATTCCTAAAGTCCTAGTATTCTCATAACTCTAACACTCCCCCGCAATCGCAGTGGCAGTAACACGAACGATGCGATTGGATCTCAAAATAAAAACGTCTTGAACAACATGTCGTCGGAGAAGAAAAGCAACCGGGCAAGGCACGAGTCGAAAATCCGGGACAACCGGGACAACCTACTGCAACTTGCTTGTAAAGAGGCCGGTGATAAACGATGGACTCGGCTTGAAAGAGGCCACACAGTTGACAACGTGTTACATGCTCCACGTAAGGACGACGAAAAAGATAACTTGATCAATAACGGAGTTGATTCTGGCATAACATAACCGTGACGAGAAAGACGGCGATGCACCACAAACCAATGACAATTGATCGATGACGACTGAAAAGACAAATTCGAGCAAAGATACGATGAGTCATGAGCTCAAAACGACAAAGGGGGGTTGAGTTAAACAAACGTACGTTTTGACATTCATGTACGTACGGTGGATATGGAAGTTGTTTCCTATGTCTGGGAAGTTTTTCAAGGTCATTTAACACACCTTAAGCATTGATGCTAATGTGCGTTTTGGTTGATTTTGGGACCCGGGATTCATTTTTGGGTCTAATATAACCCATATTATAATTTAAACACTTGATATGAGGCATAGAGGCTTCCGTAAAATTTGACCCAATTTTGGTCTAGGGCAATTTTATGCAAAAACCGTGGATTATATACTTCAATTTCGTCGATTTTCACCACATTTTCGACAGTAGCAAAATATTCTCCAAAACATTCCCAAAATAAGCCTGCGAGTACCCTTGGGCGATATGAGGGTTTTTGTGCAATGTTAGGAAAGTTCTTTATGCCCTTTTGATAAACATTACCTACTTCAGCTAGTGTTTTTTTTTTTTTTTTTTTTTTTTGCTAAGTTTTGGAATTGACTCAGGCTTTTGTCTGTAATCATTTGCACACATCCCTAGTATTACCTCCAGGGGGCTTCCGGCAAAATTTAGGCTGTTTTGTTCCAGGTCTTATTTTAGGCAAAAACCATGCACACTGGTTTTGGCCGATTTTCACCTCATTTTTGGAAGTAGTAAAATTTTATCAAAGCATTACCAAAGAAAGCCCGGGAGTTTCCTCGGTGGATATGAGAATTGTTTCCTATGTCAGGTAAGTTTTTCAAGGTCATTTATCACACGTTAACCATTGATGCTAATGTGCGGTTTGGTTGATTTTGGGACCTAGGATTCATTTTTGGGTCTAATATTTTAACACTTAATATGAGGCATAGGGGCTTCCATAAAATTTGAGCCAATTTTGTTCCCAGGCGACTTTGGGCAATTCTTTATCTCATGATATATACCATTCTTCCATATTTCATTGTTTAATTTGCCCAAGTCATGCTTTGGAAAGCGCCGTAACCACCTTATTTGATGGATAAATGCTTGGTTTGGTTTAAAACAGACTGGCTGTCTTCTGTGAAGTTGATTATGCTTGTTGATAAATGATGCATCTATTACTTTACTCTTATTATGATGCTTCTCGCAAATCATAATATAATAACTGCCATTGTTTTTCGCTGGAACAGCCTACTGAATCCAATACATACGCAGACATTGATGCAGCATATAAATGCCTCAAAGAGCAGTATGGGGTCAAAGATGAAAACTTGATATTATATGGTCAGTCTGTTGGCAGCGGTCCAACAGTTGATCTAGCCTCACGTACTCCTGAGCTCAGAGGGGTAGTTTTACATAGCCCTATCCTGTCCGGTGTGAGGGTACTTTACGCAACCAAAAGGACATACTGGTTTGATATATATAAGGTAACAGGAAAGACGTTTATAGTTTTGATAGTGAACGAATTCTTTAACAAGTAGTGCTTACGATATTACTTGTCTGTGTCAGAATGTCGACAAAATTGGCCAAGTGAATTGTCCCGTCTTGGTGATCCATGTAAGTCACTTCATCTGATTAATGTCTCGTTAAGATTGCTTTGAAGCTGTTTAGTTGTTTGATCTTACCGGAATCATAATGTGCGCTAGGCCTGTATATGATCCTGATTGGGTAAAGCAATTGTATCTTGTAAACTGAATTACTGATTTTCTTTTAGCAAGATAAGCTGGCTGAAGCTTTTCGGGTGCAGTATGTATGTCATCTTCAAACTTATGTGTTGTCATGTGTTTGAGCTGGGCGACTCACCCCATAAAATCTTGTGCCAAAATGGATGGAAATACTGCTTACATGACTATCTAATTCCTTTTGTCAAGAAGATAGGATTCTGTGCAAAAACTCATTTCGTTGCATCTGTTGCTGGAATTAGTACTAACTGTCGCAGGCGTATAAGGCTCTTATTTGTTGTCTAGATAAATGGTTAGACTCACTTGCACGAGCATATGCACAAGGCAATTTTCTGACATTATTGGGTGTGCACTGTCACCACCCTTTCTCGTTGTGGTTTTTGAGGGAGTAGGTACATGGAAATGCTGCTTGGTAATTAATTTCGATGTTGTGACCTGTTTCAGGGAACGGCTGATGAAGTGGTTGATTGGTCCCATGGAAAGCAACTCCAGGAACTCTGTAAAGAGAAGTATGAACCACTATGGCTCAATGGTGGAGGACACTGCAATCTCGAGCTTTACCCTGAATTCATCAGACATTTAAAGAAGTTTGTGTCATTTCTCAATAAATCGAAATCAGGCACAAACATGACTAAGAGTTCCACGGCAGAAACTTCAAATGGATCTTCCAAAGAATCTACTCTAGAATCTGACGGGCAAAGCAAGGCATCCGAAAATGAAAGCAAGGCATCTGAAAATGAGAGCAAGGCATCCACAACTACGAATTCAGACACATTTGAGTTGAATCCCGACCTTCCAGAAGTCTCTAGAAACAGCTTAGACAGTCGCCTCGAGAAATCAAAGAAGAGTAGCAAAACTGAAAAATCACGAATGAGTACTGACCAGGTTGACAGATTTAGGAGAAAGAAGGGCTTCCTATGGTGACGAAAAGGTCTCGCGTCTCTGAAGTTATGGCGCCCTCAGCTTGTGTGAAGGTGATTTTATTTCCTTCACCAGCTTTTGTAACAATGTATTGTCGCCAAAAGTTATTTAAACTGTTGTGTTGATCATTAAGCTGTTTTAAGCTCTTTTATGATTTATGTTTAGTCCACATCTCCCTCTGTGCATCTGATACCTTATTTTACTATGTACTAAAAAAGCATGATTCAGGTTAACCCCTGGTTAGTCATGATTGTATTGTTCATGTGACACGAATACACGATGTCTTAAACTAATGTTGTCGAAAAATTGAAACGTTAAGAGGACAATCTAACTACAAGGCTACAGAACAGTTTTTTTTTTTTAATTATTTTATTATTATTATTTAGTTAATGTACAAATCTGCATGGAACTGTATATTAATGTATCATATACAGAACTAGTCTTTTGATCTCTTGAGACCAAAAGAGAATATACTGAAAGATCTACCTACCCATGGCCGGAGAACACTTCTCTACATCCATAGCTGCACAGGATTTGCAACATAGGCGCTAAGCCACGTGATTGTGCATAGAACAGCAACTGTTTTCGCCACAATGTTAGCAGCTGACAGTATGCAAAGCGCATCAGACCTCGTCTATGGTGACAAATTGACACCCCAGAGGAGTTAACCGGTGAAGCAACTGGAGCTGCATTTCCTTCACTGGGGCTGTGCAAGTGTTTCCCCGTACAGCAGTGTTTCTCGACTCTCGGGCTCCTGAATTGAACTGGTGCTTAAGTATCCTCGGCCAAGAATCCTTACAAAGTACAATATGCTCTTTTGAGGTAGCAGTTTAGTTGTTTTTGTCACTGTTTTTCTCTAGTTCAGCCTGCAAAGTTATCTGTTGATAAGTTGTTTCAATTCTGACAAAGGCTTAATCCGAACAAATGAGCAGAGACGATAAGCTATTGAACTCAAGGGCATGACAAAGACTTAATGCAAAAGGAGAACATGAACCAGTATTTACCAGCTTGAGCCTCGAATCTGCAATTCCCTTCTCTCTTTGATATGCAAAGAATTTCAACGACTGAAAAAAGATCACAGCACAAATCAAGCAAACAACAATCATAAATATGTAACTTCAAAATGGCAAGTTTCACGAGCAAACACTCACACCAAGTCTCTGCATCTCAAGAGATCTTTTCAACGCTCTCTTCTTATCAAGGAGATTATCACCAACATCTAAGGGTCGCTTGTAGTTTTTACCCCGATATATAATTATAGCATGTCCTTCCTTTAGCTTGTCAATCGATACTAGGACCCCATTGCTCTCTCTTTCCAGGAATCTAGCAGTATAAACAACCTGTAGAGACTTTCTCTGCATTGTAATAACCTTCACTAGTTCTCTGTGCTTCCAGTGCTGGTGAAGACCTTCTATCACCCCATCAAAGACCCCTCGTCTCCCTGACACCAGCAGAATAGGAAGATCACACACCGCAAGACATTTGAAATTATTTGCAACATCAAACGGACGTAATTGCTACATAGAAAAAAACATCGATGGAAGATCATTCCATACCAAGAACTACAACTCCGCCCATCTTCAGGCCCATCTTCCTAAAACACACCCTCTCTTCCTCAGTAAGCAGTTCTTGATCAGGTTCCTCTTCAGATGGCTTCCATCCAAAGTTAAGTTTCGTCAACTCTTGTTCAGCTTTCGCAATTTTGAGTTTAAGCTACAAATACCGCAGATAAAATTTCTGTAATTAAACCAAGTTGGGGAAAGTTAAAGTAACAAAGTTGAAGAGGATTCTCACAATCCCAAGCTTGTGCTCCTGTCTTTTGAGCTCTTTCTTTAATCTTTCTTTCTCGGCTTCTATCTCAACTTCAGCTTCATTGTTCGTGCCATGCGCATCTTGGCAAAGGCTTTGGATCTGTTGATAGTCAGCCAAAGTTCCTATCATGCTTCTGTCGGCTGATGTATTATCACAAGGATCAAGAATCCCAGCTGCTTTTTGCCGTGCATCTTCTTCATGGAGTTGCCACTGTTGGAGCTTCATTTCAGCCTCAACTACCTTATATGCCACACTGCCAGGTAAGAAGTCTTTGCCTCTATACAGAATGATGAAGAACTTGTTACGCAGTAGGAGAACTCCTCCTGTAAGACGCTGCAAATTACAAAATTCTAAGCTTTTCTCACAACAGCAATAGCATCCATATAATGAGTTACAGACATGACATAGAGTTCCTTCTATTTCTTTTTTACGAAGGGGATAGAGTATTCTATTATTCAGATCAAATAATGCAATACAGCTACATTAAAAAGTAATGTTAGTAAACGGTGTCGGAGGAGTACGTTTCTTATTCAGAAAATTTCAGTGGCCTTTACAAACCAAGGCAGTATGGAAGACTAACTTAAAGTAGATACTGGTATAAATAATCCCCGAATGTGGCCTGCTACTTAAAACATTAAATTCTGAATCTACTCATCAGTTTCTTATGTCATAATAATTGGAGACATAAAATACATCTCCAACAATTCCAAAGCTGAGCAAAGATTGTTCTTAAATGTGAGAACATATGACTAGTCTTCGATTCATGGAAAACAGATTTGGTTCACACTTGCATGAACATTGATCTGAACTAACACACAAACCACTAAAAGTCTACATGTAGCCAACTTGCCTTGAGCTCGGAGGCCATGAGTTCATTGTTTGTATTCGGAACTCCCCATTTCACAGCAATTTTGGCAATCACACTTTTCTCCCACAATTTCAGGATGGCTTTAGCCAGACCTTGAAGTTTTGAGTTCCTCCCTGCAGAAGCAATAACAGGTCACAAATGCACACCGGAGACAAAGACAACAGAAATTAGAGATATCCATAACTGCATCTTGGGATCTTCCTGAAGAAATGATGTACATTGGGAGTCTATATGTTGCAAGAAACTAGCATAGAGCAAGAACGCTACACCTATGTAGGTAAGTATTCTTTACATAAGATCAGCAAAATAAAGTCAGAACAAATATGATGACTCCGTTTCTCATCATCTTATTACTTGGATTTTCATATTTCATTCTAATTAACAAAGTTGAAGGGGAGCCTTGGCACACCGGTAAAGGTGTTGCCGTGTGATCGATAGGTCACAGGTTCAAGTCCTGGGAGCAGCCTCTTGTCCAAAAGTGACAAGGGAAAGCTTGCCATGTATACACCTTTGTGGTGGTGGGACCCTTCCCCATGTGCACCGGTCTGCCCGTTATTCTAATTAACAAAGTTGTACCAAAGAAATGTTTATCATCCTTTCCTGTGCCATGTATGCGAAAGATACTTAGGCAGACATAGCACCTTTCTTGTTCCATAGTGACATACGTAAATCTAAAATTATTATCACATGATTCATTTATCATAAAGCATAAACGACAACAAGTGAAGATATCCCCACATTCCAAACTGATAAATTGGCTTCACCGGTAGTAAAATATGCTGGTAAGATACATAAAAAAAATGGCAAAGTCCATGTACTGCAAGAACATAGTCCATCTGAACGGCAGACAAAAATGAGATTGAAGCATCCAAAAAATATGAAATGTAATAACCACAAAGACTGTACCAAGGACAAAGTGTACCGGTAACGGGGGAGCAAGAGTTCTCAGGTAAGTCAGTTCATCATCTGTCAATTGCGGCCGTACATTAGGAGGGCAAAGCCTAAATGGAGGCTTGAATCCAGGAACTACCTCCGGTAGTAGGTCACCATCTACTGGCAAGGGCTTTGGATACCACCAGTCAATAAATCGAGGTCCTAAGCCATCCAATAATCTATCACCTTCTCTCTCATACAGTGATCTATCAGTTGGACTATTCCAAAGGTTTTCATCCATCAATAGACCACTTGATATAGGATGGTTGTCCACATTCTCTCTAAAAGAATCGATTGTACTCTCCAACTTCCGCTGATGAGTATTAGAAGTAAAGGTTTGCCCTCCTGTAGATGTCACACTACTCTTTCTGAACCACCTCCTCGACTGATAATCACATCCTCTATATGCAACAAGGCTCTCTTTCCTACTCCATACAACCAATCCTCCCGTTTTAATCTGACCAACAGAAACGATCACATATCAAACACGGCACACAGCATGCATCACATCACATATATTCTTAATTACTAAATCTTCCCTGCCAAACACAATGCTAGCAGTTTAACCATCCATTCAACAGCCATGATTAGTCAGTGCCTCAGTGGTGAAGTACCTTACAACTACATTACTCAAAATCGGGGATAAAATGTACTACCAAATCTTCAATTTTCTACCCATGACTGACTCACACACTTGTCTAACATCACAATTCAACATAAAAGACACTAAAATACAATCTTTTAAACACAAATAATTTCATGCAATTTCAAGATGCACATTACCGAAGCAGAATAAGTTAACAGATTGAAAAGAAACCTCAACAATTTCGCGAGCGCGGTCCATGTTTCTACAAAGGGGCAAATCAAACTTGAGCATAACAAGTTCATTATTAGCCCAAATAGAATGAACCTCATCAACAATAGCTTGAGTAACACCTGCCTTCTTAACTTTAACCCACTTCCTTATTCTTGAAGCTTCTCCTCTCAATCTCTCCAACAACTCCTTATCAAGACTCAATTCAGCACCAGATTCCACTCTCTCTCTCTTCACTCTCCTAAACATCACCCTCCTCTCATTCCTCTCCCATGGCATCACCTTTTTCTTCTCCTCTCCCTCTCCCCCCAAAAACCCACCTCCAAAATCACCCCAATTTTTCTGAGTACCATCCCAATTTTCCTGGGTATCAACCAAATCACTGCCCACCTGAAGCTTTTCAATGGATTTTACCAATTTTTTCACAGCTTTCTTACCCATTCTTCCACTAAGTTTCTCTGTCAATGATTTGTCAGCTTTACTCTTCTCAAAGTTGGAATCTTTCTTCCTAAATTTGGGCTTACTAGAAAGTTCATCAGAATCAACCAGAAGTGGGCCCTTCATCCATGGAGCTGTGGGCATTTTAATATTACTTCTCTTAACTGAATTTGTAGCTTCACTATCACACTTTCCATCTTTATCATCTCCATCATCTCCATTGTTGGTGATTGTGGAGTTACTAGGAGATGAAAAGGTGGGATTTTGGAGGAAATGTAAAGTGGAATTTGAGGAGAGAGAATTGAGGGGTTTAGGGTTCTTGAGGGGAAATGGGAGTTGTGGAGGAGAGAGAAAGCAAGTTGCAATCATTGAACTGATGTTTTGGTGTTTCAATGTTTTGTGACACAACAACAACGAAGATGAGATAGCTTCACGGAGGTGTTTCTCAGTTCTCACCTCAGGTCCGCAAAATTACCTTTATCCGTATTCCATTCGAGGCCACCTCACACGAAACTTAGTTTTACGTGAATAATTGATCTTTGAGAAGTCTCGCACAAAACTAAATATTGAGCGGGAGGAGTTTTTTTTATTGCATTTCGTACTTTAATCGAGGTAGATTAAACGACGATTTGCACATTTTAAGTAACTTTTTAAGGTAATGAATAGTTGCAAACCCACCGGAGTCGAGGCTCAATGTGCGCCAATGTTACTCCATGAATATAATTTAGGTACACTTTGATGAAGCACAATTCAAGGTTACTAAACCCATAATAAGTGGGTTACAAGTTATGGCTAAACTCGTAACTAAATACTAGTGCGTGTTTCTTAACATGTCTTGTTGATTGAGTAATCCTTTTTGGCGGTCCAGAGGAGTTTGTAGTCATAATTTGAAATGTACGAGGCGACCTTAAACTAAACTCATCCATTGTAACTTGTAAGACGGTCTTATCAGAAACTTGCGAAATGCAAGTTACCTTGCTGTGCATACGAAGAAAATAATGAAACAAAGGCAAGCATGTTAGATTGCCAAAAATGTTGTACAAGGACAAATCATTGCACTAATCACATAAATTATAGGGTTCATAATCTTATGCTTAATCTACATGTAAGGGGGAAGCTAGGTAACATCTCCCCAAAAGCTAAAACTGCAAAATTCTTTAGCTTTTTTTTTAGTTCCGAAACAATTTTACTATCATCATCAGTACCCCTGTTACCACCAACCCAAAAGAATTTACATAGATGCAATCAAAAATTGCACCTTAGATCAAAGAAATCCATCGAAAAGACGAGAAAAAATTTGCAAAAATCTACGAGTATTAACGGGGAGTCTAAGGCAACATTATCACCATACGTCCCATACACCATATAATCGATCAGCTGGCCTTGATTGGCTCACCATCGTCGAGAGCAGGGTCTCTCAGGGTTCCGAAAATCCAGTCCATTAGGACGGTATAGTGGCCGTAGTTATGCCGGTATGTGGTGTGGTGAATGGTGTGGTACCCTGCGCCCATGACCGGCCAGAATTTACCGTGGATGCAATCGTGTACGTTTGCTGTCCACAAGCCCTCAAGAAAAAGGAGGGCTATGTGTGTCCTGAATTGCATGGGCACTATGAAGAGAGAAATTGAATGTGGCAATGCTTGTAGTATGCCATCAAGAGGATGAAATGCAAGACCTGTAAAAACAAATCCATCATTATGTTACTCGGAATTTTCATTTCACCTCATGTACCGGTGTTGGTCACTCGACATTCAGGGGAACAAAACCGCGACAAAGAGATAGACATGAGTACATGGCTCACCAGCAAAGGGAGAAAGAGTATTTTGCTTGTTGTAAATGTGATGAGTTGCGTGGAGAAACTTGTAGAGTAATTTAACGTCGTGCAGTTCTCGGTGCATCCAGTAAATTCCAAACTCCACAACTGAAAGGTAAGCTAGCAGATAGCAAAGGTAGGTCTGCCAGCCAACATCGCTTACTCGAGGAAAACATTTCGTCCAGCCACTCTCAACTACAAATTCATTAACAGTTAGATATAGGGTATACCATGGCATGGCCTTCATTGCAACATAAATTTGCAATAACACGGATTTCAGCGAGGGGACGCAATCTGAAACAGTCAAAAGACCACGTCAGTTGACACATACAAAAAACTCTTCCTGCAGAAGATTAAAAATTTATAACTCTAAGTTAGGACTAAGACTAAACATTTGACAGTTGCAACAATGCAACAAGATCACATACAAAGATGAGAGAGACCTATTGAACTGTAATTGCGTCACCATCAGAACACGGAAACATCAAATACAGTCTGTTTGGAAACAGACACTGTGGTGTATAACATTGGAACGATACCAGGGACATTGAGACGTAGACAACCACATAACTGCAGAACTGGTGCATATAGTCACCCTTTCTTTTGCGTTAAAGGAAATTAATTGTTGCTACAGAGGAACTCATGTTCTATTGTCTATCACAAAGATCTCAACTCGCAGAACACATGATTTTAAAGAGACTCTTGCCCTAGGCGGGTTAAGAGGGGTCGGTTGAAAGAGCCTAAAGACGTGACACAAGGTTTGCCAAAGAGTGAAACAGGTTCTACTGTTTGAATAAAAACGATATAGTCTATTGTAAAATGACACCACATCTAAATTCTGCTTTCAGCATTTCATCTGAACACGAAGTGCATTTGAACATTCAAAAGCGAGCTCAAATTTACGAGACACAAACTGAAATAAGAACATACATTGGCTGAAATCCCACCAGAACACTCCCAAAAATCCCGACGTTACTCTTTCGTCGACACACAAAAAAAAAGAGGGCCTTATCCATAGGTAATAGCAACATTATCAGTCCCAAATTTTTTTGTTTACTGAGCTCCCTAGAATCACACAACTGTGATGATTAAAGAAAACTATGCAAACATGCCCAAATAATTAAATTGAAGGTGGATGTCCAGATACATCACCATCACCATGAAAAACAGCCAGTCCCACCAGAAGCTTTTCTTCTTCAACACTATAAATTATTCACTTTAAATTTGAGTGCAACATTGTAAGGAATACTCCTACTCCGTAAACTACAAGCTTTTTTGTAGCATAATCTAGTTAAACTTACATACATGGTATTTAGCATATCCTCTCTATCGTCACCTACAATTAGGGGATTCAGTCGACACTCCTTTCAATCATATTCCCTCCGTTTTATTGAATTCCTTAAGTTTGGTTTAGATTAAAAGTAGGATGAGTTCGGACAAAAGCCTATAAGCCTATTCACCCACTAAATACACAGCTACATTAAGTTAAGAGAGAAAAAAAAAACACAAAAGTAAAGCATCGAGACTCGAGAGGCCGAAGTTCAAACAGTTTCACAACATCTAATCATATCAAATTATCAATAAGACAATACTAATGCAGCAACACAAAAGAACATTTCTTTTCAATGACAACTTTTAGCAGACAAAATTGCACGGGTGAATGATTTATAAAAAACCAATCTTGATTAGTGGCAAAATGTTTAATTTAAATTAGCTACAACTTTAGAGAACAAAATTTATTAATCTTGTCTAAACCCTGCCTCCTTCTCTTAATAGTAACTCTCAAAGTTTGCAAAGGACAAATTATATGATGTAAGTAATGAAGTGTATGTATGAGTAGCATATTCTTTGAGATAGATTAATGTTGACAACTAGCTTAAAAAAGATACTATTCCTTTGGGAATAATTTTTTTTAGCATAGTGTTATGGAATATGGAGTATAATACAAGGAACAAGGGTATGGTGCCAATCTACACAACTTGTGATGAGTTGTTGGTGACCCTTGTCAAAGGTAAGGGTTAGTTCATCAAATCGCGAAATCAAACATCACAACCACTTCGACTAAAAAAGAGTATGCTATACTATACATAAATTTCACTCCAAAAAAGAACTCTTGAAATCCATTTGTGGCATTGTGGCCAGCCTAGTTTTCGGTATCTTTCCGCTTTAATAGGTGTAGAACACACTATGAGTAAGGGTAGAGTCACGAAACTAATACTAAACACATTGCATTCAGGGAACAAGACTCTTGAACTAGACAAGACTAGGGAGACAGAACATGTTGGTACTTGGAGAAATGAAATTAGGCTAGATAACTTAAATGTATCAGTACTCAAAACCCAAAACTCACCAATTTTAGCAAAACTTCTCCTTCCCTATGCAACTGCATTACCAAACTATTTTAATCAGATCGAAGACCGCCTCACCGGCTCAATTAATCCTCCTCTCAAAGATGCACCCAAAAGGCGAAAACAAGCTACTTTAAGCAAAACCCTCACAATTCATAGTTCTCGTTGTGAGACCATCGCACCTGTATGGCACTAGACGTATGTACTCAACCATGAGTGCACGAATATTTTGAAAGAATGGTCATGGTCTCTCTCGATACAAAAACCCGAATTTTCATAAATATATGTAACTTAGTAGTCATACTCTAGTCATCTAGTGCTTTATTAACACAAATTGATGATCATCTACATTTTCAAGTGCAAACCTCTCCCCTAAACTTCCAAGTACAAAAACCCCATCTAAAACTTCATTGTCACAATACTCACTTCATCATTTGTACAAGACTTGAGAAATGAGGGACATATAGTTGTCAGTTGTTCAGCACTTTCTTCCATCTTTCCCATTGATTCTATATACTTATGATGCAAAAATGTATACTAGTAAAATGTACTAGTTTGTTAATACATTGTTTCAAACTTCATTTTTGGAGAGACTAGTTGTCGAAATTATGCATCTCATTTTTATTTAACGAAAAAAAAAAAAAAAAAATTGGACAATGAAAACAAATCGAAAAGAAAAAAGAAAAACAAACGAACAGAAAAGACTCGATTATGCACACGCCTGTTACGTCTAGTCTTGTCGCAATCTCTAGATATACGACATTTGACACCTAATGAATAGAAAAAAATGAAAACTATACACATTACATTTTACTAATTTTCATACATTTTTACATGATAAAAAAATCACTTAAAACGTGAATAATCATGACGACCACCAAATGTACTATCAGTTCCACTCCCACACACACCCACCCAAAAGAAAAGGGTATGACCCCCCTAAATAAGGACAGAAGCAACCAATGTTAGTCCTACATAAAAAAAAATCACGAATATTAATTAAAGTTAAGGCCCTATGGTTACAAGTGATCCATATATTTGGGGTCGTCTCCCAAGTTCGAATTCTCGTATCCCCTCCCCCACAAGACCACAACATTGTGTGTTTGTCTAAGTACCAAAAAAATCAGGATTAGCATGGCCCGTTTTTTAATAGGTTCGAATTCTCGTATCCCCTCGATACTCGCAACATTATATATATTCTCATCTACTACAGTATACTAGTATGTTATAAACTTAATGTAACGACGAATAAGTAAAAGAAGATAAAAAAAGGGGTACCTTTGGGAATGTAAAGATTACGCTTCCAATAGTAGATAACAAAAGACCAAAGCAAACCCGGAACCAAATAAACGATAGACCCGCTAATGAAGTTTCGGAGCCAAGTTTGGAAGAAATGAGGGAGTTGGACACACATCGCCGGCGGTAAGAAAGTTCCCAAAACGACGTCGTTATAAAAGTTGGTTTCTTTGAGAAACAAAGCTCTTGAATACTCATCTTCTAAAGTGTCCCACATCGTCTCCGGGAAAAAAACTTAATTAGATCCCGGAGATTATAAAATATAAAAAAATTATTATAACCCAAAGTTTTTATGTAATAATTTTTGTAGTAATAATAATAATAAAGTTGGAGTTGGTTGGTGGAACACTTGTGTGATTAATGTTTTTTTGAGAGTGTGTTTTGTGTGAAATGTGAAGTGAAGTTGAGTGAGGAGAGAGGAGAGAGGGAAAGAGAAAGGCGTAAAAAGTACAGTTTACAGGACAGTTTCGTTTGCAGAGCTAAGAGATCGTCTGGTGGGGAGTTGTGTGTGTATTTATAGTGAAAAGATTAATGACTTGCTAGATTACAAAAACACTCAACATTTTGATCAAAATTAAAGTATGTATAATGTGTAGTATCGGAATCTGTTTCGTGCCGATTGATTCAACTGGTTATTAGATTGGTCTTAGTTTGTTAAGTATAGGGGAGTGAGCACACCTGAATGGTTCATCGTACTACAAACCGAGCTTTAAGTAAATAGAATGACCAAACAAAGGGTATTGTAGTTCCGTTTTAGTGAAGGCGGAAAAGTACGTTTAGGATGTTGGTGGGTTCTTGTTGTTGGTTAAATGGTGAGCATGAGGGAAATGTTTATGTACTCTACTACTTTTTACTTACTAATGTAATCTTTTGTGGAGCGTGAGTAGTACGGTATGTATTTTTTGTGTTGGTGTGATATTATAATTGACATTTTGCGTATGGAAGATTGGAAGGGTAATTAAGGTACCATATTGTTGGGGGCAAAAAATTTACTTAGGGGTGGTCCATTGAAGTTAAATGTGTTAGTATGATGTGAGTGGTGTCACAAGAGTCACTTACCTTTGAAGGTAAAATTTTCATGTTTAGTGGTCCTAAATTCATCTTACATTGTCCTAATTAAAAGAGATTAGAAGGTTATTGAAAAGTCGTATAATCGTATGCATAATTATTGAGCTACTTAACTCTATGTAAGTTTTCTTTTGCAATTGTGCAATTACAAAATGCACATACCCTTAAAAGTAAAATTTGTAAAACATTATGCAATCAAATACTCATTTATTTGCATTATTGGATACGAACCGAGATAGAAATAAATCATTTCTTTACATCTATAGAGATTTTGTGATATGTTTCTATTTAAAAGGATTTTAAGATAGAAATACAATTAATTCAATATGAAGATCATTGAAAAAAGAAAACTACTAAAATTCCAAACAAATTGTATTTATTTGGACCGGTTTAAACAGATAAATTTATTAAAAAAATATATTTTTTACAAAGCATTTTTTTTATTTAGTACATCGAGTCTAACTAATAATCAAAGATGCTCGAAGACTAGCTTAATTTTATAAAAATTAATCATTTCAGTTTTTTGTTTTTTTTTTTACAATAATCCGTATAAATCCCAAGATTCATTAAATTAAGCAAAAATATAAATTGGGCTCTTGGTGAGATATGGGAGGCAGAGAGCCAGAGAGTGAGGATAACAGAGAGATAAAAAAAAAAAGTACAGAGTACACAAAGAGCAAAAAGAGCTTTATAATTGCACGTGTGTGCACTTTGTCCTGCTGCTCTTTTCACAAGCCATTTAGATGTGGGACCCACCACCCCTAACCCATTACACGTGCAACGAGCTTTTTCTGATAATGGAATGTTTTTATGTTTCTCACATAAATCACCATCACCTCACACTTCTAGCTCACCTACGAACGTACCCTCATCTCTCACATAGGGCGTACCGGCGTACCTATCTAGTACATACATAATACATTGCCGAGTGCGGGGTTTATCGGAGTATCGACTAAACATTGTTCGAAATATAATGAGCGTGATAAAAGAAGCAAAATTGCCTCTTAACCAAATTCATATTAAGTAATTTCGATCAATATAGGTGGTGTAAAATTTGTTCTCAAATTTTGTAATATGCAATAATAAGCAAGTCGTTTAGTTTATCTATTTACATAGAATATGTCTTAGTCGGCGAGTTATACATACGTCTACTACTTGGAAATAATTAGAAATACCAGTATTGGAGCTCCATCTAGTTCTATCTATTTACTCAACCTCCAACTTCTCCATAAGTGCTCCTAATTAAGAAACAGTTTTTGGAGGAGGAGCTCTAAATTGGAGCTTCTACTTCTGATGAACAAATTTTCACTAGAAGTGTTTCTCAGAAACCAGAAAGAGTTTCTCAGTTTTGTTTGTTAGGCCAGTTTCCAGTTTCTAGGCCCAGAATCACTCCAAAAAACAATTCAGAAGTTTGGCCCAACACACCTTAAATAGTTTTTGCTTTGTCGAGCACAAAAAAATATTTTACCATTTCCTTATTTAATTAATTAGTTTGATTAAGTAAAAAGAGAAAAATAGTAAAATAGTAAAATCTCAAAGATCGAGGAAGAGTACGTAGGGTTGTGATTTTAGGCCCACTGAATTTGACTTTGACCTTTGACTTGTTATGTAGTCAGGGGACCTACTAGCTGCTACTATTGCAGTATTGCCACTGGTATTGCCTTTCTTCGTATTCATTTTACTTATCTAATCTAATTTAATACTATATTCGTTGGATAAAAGTTCTCCTTCAAGCTATCTATGGTTAAGTTTGTCCCGGATTGAAGCGTATAATCAACGGTTTTGATTCTTAGCTCAATATCCCGAAGAAAAACAACTGTAAACTTTTGTGAAAGAACCTTAAAATTTATTAGTACAACGGTGTCGGCAAATATTGCATGCTATCATCAACTGATCAACGGAATAGAAAGATCAATCAGTTTGTAATAGAAGTCCTATATACTCTGTAATCATTTCTCGTGAATATTGTTCATGTTTTAATTGCATTCGTAGGGGTACCGGGTACTACGTGCGTGTCCCATCAGCCCAAGTCCGCAGATTTTTATTGCAAAGACCAAGACGCATGCAATGGCGTGTTTTGAAAAGAAAAAAATGCGACTTGTGCAAAATGTGGTTATATAAAGACACCACGGCAAAACAACTCTTAATCTATGCATGATTGAAGGACGGAGCTGCTTATATAGTTACTCCGTATATGTCACAGCGAGTTCATATAAAATAAAACACGTGACGTTATTGTGTTTAATAAACATACCTCACGACTATACTGTGATAGGATAATTAATGATATATATTTGATTATTTGTACTTAATTATACTCCGACGGATGGAACAAAGTTATAGACGCAGCTACATTGCAAAAATAAATTAAATACAAATGAATTAAGAATCAAAACCTAGAAGTCTAGGAGCAATTTGTAGCAGAGGCTTCAAAGTGTCCCCTACAAATTTTCTAGCAAAAAGAAAGCACATAGATGTCACATTACCATTATATGTACAATTAGATCCAAATCTAATACCATTAAGAAACTCCTCCGTTATATCCCACTTGATATATCGATCTGGATGAGAACTAATATGTGACCAATGAACCCAAGTAATACTCAAATTCGATACCAAACCCGGGAAAAACATATTTGCAAGTGTAGGGAAATAATGTTCGTCGTTGTAGCATGGAGGGTGACAATGCTCGTCAAAAATCGCATGATATTTACGCTCCGAGGCCATACGAATGGCTAGGTCACGTCGTACCTCAAACCATTGCGACCCTTTTCTCCAATCGTCGATTGTTATGTTCGGGGCCATTTTCGGGTGGTACCGGCCTCGGCCGAGTTTACTCGGGTCGTCGAAAGAGCCAATGTGGCTTAACTTAGAATTGATCAAGTAATTGTAAGTTGTGGTGAAATTAAATAGAGGAATACACGTTTCGGAGAGTAGTACAAATCTTTGATTGGAGAAGTCTAAGAGTGCGTTGGCTAAAAGGCGTTTCTCGGCATCTATCATTGATATACTTCCCCATTGCACTGCCTGAAACAAAGAACGAAACACGTTTATTTAAAACACGTATAACGGTTCGTTTTTATATGAGGTATTTGATTTGGTACCGTGGGTGTAATTACTAATAAGTTTTATATTGATATGTCGTCGACGTCGAGGTGGTCTACCGATGCTTATCAGTGTCAAGATGGTTACAAATTGAATGCACGTTTATAATTACATCACAGTTGCATAACAACAGTTGCATAACAATATGTCGAGATCGTCTATAAATGCATATACACGCACAAGAAATGTGAATAAGATATGAAAAGTCGTTAATCTAAGAGGCAACCCTCATTCCCTAGGAAAGAAAATACTAACATATAACATACTTTTTATTTAACGTGTACCTAATATAAACCTGACTTTAAAATCTACGGATAAGCTACTTATTTTATTGTCAATCAGTTTTAGGACGCCAAATTTAAGTCCACCGATTTTTTTTGAGACGTTTGATCATTGGCGAGGGGCCATTGACTACTACTCCAATTATTATTTATTGACGGGACTACCCGACTAATGTGGGTCGTCGCTGATCTTTCCATTATCGTACGTTAGTATGTACAACACAACAGTTTGCTTCAAAATCACAACTTGATACATTTGCACTTACTTATTATACATATATACTAAATGATGAGCAAGGTTAGTTGACCAAAGGCGTAAAAAATGAAATTTGTATGCATGAGGTCGAATTCTCGTACTCTCGATCCAATAACATTAGCTATTCGTCTGTGTATGTACGACTACGAGATCGAAAATAAGTTATAAAGATGGACTAACCTGACTTGGGATGCGTCTTCCATAAAACACAGAGTTTCTTGGCCATGAATCATTGAAAGAAGGATGAGTATGAATATAAATGGAGTAAAGACCTTGGTGTCCCTTGAAAAACATTTCCCATAATGGACCTAAAGGCAATGGACCCTTTGTTAAGAACATGAAAGCCACTTTAGGCACATAATTGAAGGGATACTCTTCCATTTGAGGGACCATTGTTGCCCTCCAAAGTAACTCCTTGTCACTCATATTATGATGCACCACCCCATTATTATTAATATCATCATCATTAATATTAATATTATTATTATTATTATTATTATTATTGGGATAATAATACTCCCCTAACACCTTTAGTGTATTATTGCTTGTTGTACTTGTATCATTAGTAATAGTTGATGTCTCATTTGTTGATGGTGGAGCATCCACTAATGGTGGTAGTTGTGGTGGCGACGAAGGCGGTTGGCCACCGGATAGCGT
The DNA here is from genome assembly GCA_963680865.1 of Spergularia marina. NCBI lineage: Eukaryota > Viridiplantae > Streptophyta > Magnoliopsida > Caryophyllales > Caryophyllaceae > Spergularia > Spergularia marina. Next base: position 21,916,695 of record OY804560.1, on the reverse strand, counting down.
TGGCGGTGGCGGCGCGAAAAGGGCTAGGTGGGGAGCTAGAGAGGGTATGGAGAAATTTTGGAGATCAAGAAAACCAATTGTTAGGCCAAGGGACAAGCCTAAGGCAAAGAAGAGAAAATTGTAGAAATGGTTTAAGTTTTGCTTCTTAGAGTATGAAGTTGATGAATGTGCATGCTCTAATAATTTTGCCATGAATTTGGTTTTTTGAAATAATTAAATAAAGACGAATTTTGTGTCTTTATTATTGTGGAAAAGTACCAAGTATATGAGATTTATATTTATAGTTCATGAATTTTATGTATCGAGGCATTATGAGTGGATCGTAAGTTATGGGCGATTTGCATGTGTTATGGAGTATGAGCCTATTTTTTTCTTGAGTAAGATTATGAGCCTAATTGGTTTTAAACAAGAGTATTTAGCCTACCACCTTCTTTCAACAAGTATATGGTCTTTGTCTTTTGTCACACAAGTCAATCGTTGATATTACAAAATAATACGGGTCTATGCCCCTAAATTAATTAATTAGAAAAAAAAAAGATCGAACTTTATTAGAATTCACTTTCAATCGGATTTTATGGTATAATAATAACTTTTTCCCGTGTCAAGGAGATTATTGTTTTTCATTTTCTTTCGAACTCAAATCATTTTTACTCAATTTCAATTGCGCATGCGCAAGTATCTTAAAAAGACAACACTGATTTAATTAATTAGAAACCTTAACGAATCCGTTTACACTCTACTTGACCAATAACCAATTATTTGCCATACAATTCTGTGGTATTAACTTTATAAATTAACCTATAGTTTGATCAAATTAAACTATTACGAACAATTAGTGACTAACTGACCTTGCAAAATTCCCACATTAGATCCCCTTTCCTTAATTCCTTGGACGTGCGCCACTTGGAAAGTACACGTGATTATGTGCTTCTTACTTGTTTCATAGCACCTTTATTTGAAGATACGCAGCACATTAATTGCATAGAAGCGTACTCCGCGGAACGTAGCTTTTACAAATGTTTATCGGTGAGAGTCAAGGCTAGCCTGGATGTCTAGTGATTAGGAACTACACGTGTTCAAGGGTTATTTTGATTTCGAATCCTTATGTCCGGCCGTCTACGGCATTAGTTGCAACTCCTTTGTACCAAAACTAATGTTTATCAAACTTTTTTAACTTATCAATTAAAATTTCGCTTAAACTATATCTAGATCTGATTTGCATCATATATTTGACATGGTCTGTGCCGATGAGGCTTTCTATTTGATTTAAACTCGAGACTTTTTGAAACGAAATCGAACCGCTTACTATTTGATTTATCATTTTTATGGGCAAAAACCTTACTGACTTAAGGACGCAGTGGAGTACACTCGAATCCTACAAAACACCAAGCCTTAAAATAAACCGCAAAGAAAAGTGAAGGATAAGGGAAAAGCTTCAAAAGTGAAAGACCCATGAATTTGTTTTCTACTCGGTTTTTAACTAATCTGGCGTTGTCCATAGTTCGAATCCTAATATCTCCACCTCAGAGGCTCATAGCATTAACAGCTCATACATACCAAGAAATTATATTGTCAAACTTTAAACTTCTTATCTAAAATCGTTCCGCATTTGTAAAATCTCGGAGAGAAAAAATCGTTCCGCATTTGTAAAATCTCGGAGAGAAAATCGCATTCAAATAAGTTCCCTGTAAAAAAAAAGAGGCTTTGGCTCATAAGGTAAAAATTTCGATCAAACCCACCTCACAATTTTCACCCCTCCCCATCTTTAGTAACTACTGTAATTTTTTTCTTCCACGAACACAGGGAGAGAGGAGAGAGAAAATGGAAGTAGGAGGAGGAGAAGAAGAGAAGAGAGAAGCAGTAAATCATGGATCAAACCCGTGTAATACTCGGCCCAATCCCAAATCTTCCAGTGTAACGCAACACCAACTTTCTAAATTCCAAGTAAATCTCCTCATTCTATATTTTTACCTGTGATTTTTTCACCAACAATTTTTACTGCTTCTTGATTTTTTGTTGGGTTGCCTAAAGATTGTATCTTTAGATAATATAAAATCGTAAGCATTAAGATTTTGTTATTATGATGCTTAATTTTGGTTAATTTGATTCCTTTATTAGTCAGTTTTTATATATCTTCACCATGAAACCTTGCTTTGTGATAAAAGTATCCGACACGGGTCATGGGTGAGTGTCCAAGTGTCGGAATAGTCAACCTGAGGACAATTCTTCGGGTTTCTTTGTTTAGACTGAGGTGTCCGAGTGTCGAACCATGTACTAGTGTCCGAGTGTCTGACACGGTTATGCGAAACAATACAACGTGTCCTCTTGTGGAATGGAGCACTGGGTGGAGGGGTGACTATGATGAGTTGGATACTTGAATTTGTATGGTTTTCGGCTTTTCGCGGTTTTACTGTGAGATTGATTGACTGATTTTCTTTGGGTTTGGTTTGTATGGTGTTTAGGAATTGCAAAGAAGACGCTTGAAATTGATATCCAAGGCAAAGAACAAGAACAATTTCAAAGCCAAAGGTGAATTTTTGACTGTTGGCTGTGTCAATAATGCTTTTCTATTCCATGTTCAGAATTCGGGTTTTTGGAGTTGTTTTTACATTTGCAAGGGATTGCAGGTGCAAACACTAAATTGCGAAACGAGGAACTTGATAAGAAAGGAACTCAGGGTGAGAAATCAGATCAGGGGTTGAAGGATCACAGTATCAGTAGCAGCAGCAGCAGCAGTGCGCAAGGGAATGACAGTAGTGAGATGTTATCTTCGTCATCCAGCCAAGTCGATGTACATCCTGTGTTTCGGAAGAAGAAGTTGCATTGGGGGTACTGATCTGTTGTTGACAAAAATTGTTGTGTCTGGCTTCTGTCATGAAATGTCTTGCTGAGTAGTCTTTCAGTCTCTTGTTGTGTTTCCTGCAGCATTCGATTTGTTGTGGTAAGATGGAAAGGTGCACTAAACTTTGTTTTTGTTGTCTGGATGATAGGCTAGATTCGAAGGAGAGGTGGGAAAGGAAAGCAAACATGTAAGGTTTGCAGTGTCAGGTGACATTCAGGCTCCTGTACGTGCGTGCTAGACAGCATTTCAGCACTGCTAGGTCCTGCAGAGTGCAGACTGATGCAATGCAGGTCCTGATTTTTCGACACCAGCTTGGATTGTGAAGCTTGGATTACTAGCTCTGTTGGCGAAAGCATTGGTCGCCAAAGGCGTTAATTTTTTTGGCAAATCACAAACATTCTCCTGTACTTTAGGTAACGGTTTCAAATTGGAGGGTTGGTATTCCTCATTCATGTTCCTTACGGTAAAACAAGTCTGCAATCTATGCAAGTCACAGGTGCATTCAAACAATGTAAAGAAGTAATATGAACTTGTCGATATATATCACACTTGAACAATGAATACTCGTTCCGAGTATTATTCATGCCTAGCCATGGCGCAAACAGGTGAAGACTCAGCCATGGCGTAAACAGGTGAAGACTAGTTTGGTGGGCCGTGCAACGCCCGGGCTACTTATGTTTAAATGTTAAAATTATGTAAACGAATTTTTTTATCTAAAACCTAAAATCTCGTTTCAAACACCCGTTCGATATTTGTAATGTAATTAGATGGAAAGTCACATTTAAAACCTAAAGTTATATTTCGAACACTTGTGAGATATTTGTAATTGTAATTAGATAGAAACTCACCTTTAAACACCTAAAATCTCATTTCGAACACCTGTGTGATATTTGTAATTTAGTTAGAAGAAAAATCACCTTTCAAAAGCCAAGGTCCCGTTTTGAAACACCCGTGGGATATTCGATCAAATTGCCATAAATCAAGAAATTACCATATTACATAACTTTTTTTCCATAAATCAAGTAATAATGTTATTTTATTAAAATAATATTACCATATACTTATCATATCCTAGTTTGGATAATTATTTACGATATATTAATATTATTATAAGCCACGTGCCAGCGTGAAAATTGAGCGGGTTCAAATTTACATATTTACATATATATATATTAGATTTCATGCGTTTTGGCGCTCGTCACTTTGTGTGGATTTCTAACCGTTTTGGCCGTTTTGCTTATATTCTCTTAGCTTTTTGACTCTAATATTTCTCAAATCCTCATTACATCATACGTAGAGACTACCAATAAAATTTGAGCCGTTTTCGCTCCGAAGCATTTTATTGAAAAACCGTGGTTAATGTAGTGCGATTCTGGTCAAATTTGATCAATTTTTCGAAACAAGACAAATGTCCTCCAAACGTTAAATTAGATACCCTAGAATTATACTTATTGGATTTGAGTGTTCTTTCCTCATTTGTGAAGTATTTCTTGTGTTTCGATGCTCATCACTTTGTGAGGATTTCTAACCGTTTTGGCCGTTTTCCTTATCTTCTCTTAGGTTTTTGAATCTAATATTTTACAAATCCTCATTATATCATACTTACAGACTACCACCAAAATTTGAGTCGTTTTTGCTCCGGAGCCATTTTATCTAAAAATCGTGGATTATATACTGCGATTCTGGTCAAATTTGATTAATATTCCGATAAACGGCAAATGTCCTCCAAACATTACTGTACATACCCTAGAGCTACTATTGTTTGATTTGAGTGTTGGTTCCACATTTTCTGAAGCATTTCAAGCGTTTCGACGCTTGTCACTTTCTATGGATTAAGGATCGTTTTGGCTGTTTTTCTAACTTTATGTTAGGTTTTTGGCTCTTATATTCTTCCAATCCTCATTATATCATACGTAGAAAATAGTACAAAAATGTGAGCCGTTTTCGCTCCAGAGCCATTTTAACGAAAAACCATGGATTATGTACTACGATTCTGGTCAAATTTGATCAATTTTTCGAAACAAGCCAAATGTCCTCCAAACATTAAATTAGATACCCTAAGACTATACTTGTTGAAATTAAGTGTTGGTTCGTCATTTTGTGAAGTACTTCATGCGTTTCGACGCTTGTTACTTTGTATGGGTTAATGACCTTTTTGGTCGTTTTTCTAGCTTTCTCTTAGGTTTTTGGCTCTTATATTTTTCCAATATTCATTATATCATACGTAGAAACTACGACAAATATTTGAAGCATTTTCGCTCCGAAGTCTTTTTATCAAAAACCGTGGATTATGTACTACGATTCTGGTCAAATTTGATCAATTTTTAGAAACAAGACAAATGTCCTCCAAAAATTAAATTAGATACTAGGACTATACTTTTTGGATTTGAGTGTTGGTTCCTCATTTTGTGAAGTATTTAATGCGTTTCGACGCTCGTCCTTTGTGTGGATTTCTAACCGTTTTGGCCGTTTTCCTTATCTTCTCTTAGGTTTTTTACTCGAATATTTTGAAAATTATCATTATATCATATTTAAATACTACCACCAAAATTTGAGCCGTTTTTCGCTCCGTAGCATTTTTATTGACAATCCGTGGTTAATGTACTGCGATTCTGCTCAAATTTGATCAATTTCCCAAATAAGCCAAATGTCCTCCAAACATTAAATTAGATACCCTAGGACTATACATGTTGGATTTGATGTTGGTTCCTCATTTTGTGAAATATTTCATGTGTTTCGACCCTCATCACTTTGTGTGGATTTCTAACAGTTTTGGCCGTTTTCCTTATCTTCTCTTAGGTATATTAATCTAATATTTTGAAAATCCTAATTATATCATACTTAGAGACTACCATAAAAATATGAGTCGTTTTTGTTCCAGAGCCATTTTATCGAAAAACCGTGGATTATGTACTGCGATTCAGGTCAAATTTGTTTAATATTCCGAAAAAAGCCAAATGTCCTCCAAACATTACTGTAGATACCCTAGGACTACAATTGTTGGATTTGAGTGTTGGTTCCTCATTTCTAAATTATTTCAAGCGTTTCGACGCTTGTCAATTTGTATAGATTAATGACCGTTTTGGCCACTCTTCTAACTTTCTGTGAGGTTTTTGGCTCTTAGGCCTCTTATAATGTTGAAATCCTCATTATATCATACGTAGAAACTACCACCAAAATGTGAGCTGTTTTCGCTTCGGAGCCTATTTATCGAAAAATCGTGGATAATATACTACGATTCTGGTCAAATTTGATAAATTTTTCGAAACAAACCAAATGTCCTCCAAACATTAAATTAGATACCCTATGACTAAAATTGTTGGACTTGAGTGTTTGTTCCTCAAATTGTGAAATATTTCATGCGTTTCGACAATTGTCACTTTGTATGAATTAATAACCGTTTTGCCCGTTTTTCTAACTTTCTTCCTAGGTTTTTAGCTCTTATATTCTTCCAATATTCATTATATCATACGTAAAAACTACCACCAATATTTGAGCTTTTTTCGCCCCGAACCCTTTTTATCGAAAAGCCGTGAATTATGTACTACGATTCTGGTCAAATTTGAACAATTTTTCGAAACAAACAAAATGTCTTACAAACATTAAATTAGATACCCTAGGCCTATACTTGTTGGATTTTAGTGTTTTTTTTAGAACTGTTTGGATTTGAGTGTTGGTTACTCACTTGTGAAGTATTTCTTGTATTTCGACGCTTGTCACTTGGTATAGATTAATGACAGTTTTGGCCGTTTTTCTAACTTTCTTTTAGGTTTTTGGCCCTTATATTCTTTCAATACTCATTATATCATACGTAGAAACCACCACCAAAATTTGAGGCGTTTTCGCTCCGGAGCCTTGTTATCGAAAAATCGTGAATTATGTAATACGATTATGGTCAAATTTGATCAATTTTTCGAAAAATGTCAAATGTCCTCCAAAAATTATTATAAATACCCTAGGACTATACTTGTTGGATTTAGGTGTTGTTTCCTCATTTTCTGAAGTATTTGAAGCGTTTCGACGCTTTTCACTTTGTATGGATTTATGACCGTTTTGCCCATTTTCCTTATATTCTCTTAGATTGTTTACTCTAATATTTTTCAAATCCTAATTTTATCATACATATAAACTATCTTTCAAATTTGAGCCGTTTTCGCTCCGGAGCCTTTCTATCGAAAAATAGTGGATTATGTATTACGATTCTGGTCAAATTTGATCAATTTTTCGAAACAAACCAAATGTGTTAAAAACATTATCTTAGATACCCTAAGACTATAATTGTTTGATTTGAGTGTTGATTCCTCATTTTGTGAATCATTTCATTCGTTTCGACGCTTGTCCTTTGAATTGGATTAATGACCGTTTTTGCCGTTTTTCTAACTTTCTCTTAGGTTTTTGGCATTTATATTTTTCCAATCCTAATTATATCATACGTATAAACTACCACCAAAATTTGAGCCATTTTCGCTCCGGAGCGTTTTTATCGAAAAATCGTGGATTATATACTACGATTCTGGTCAAATTTGATCAATTTTTAGAAACAAGCCAAATGTCCTCTAAACATTAAATTAGATATCCTAGGTTTATATTTGGTGAGTTTGAGTGTTGGTTCCTCATTTGGTGAAGTATTTCATGCGTTTCGACGCTCGTCACTTTTTGTGGATTTCTAACCATTTTGATTTTTTTTTTCCCCATATCTTCTCTTAGGTTTTTTACTCTAATATTTTTAAAATTCTCATTATATCATACGTAGATACTACCACCAAAGTTTGAGCCGTTTTCGTTCCGGAGCCTTTTTTTCGAAAATCGTGGATTATGTATTACGATTCTGGTCAAATTTGATCAATTTTTCGAAACAAACCAAATGTGTTACAAACATTAAATTAGATACCCTAAGACTATAATTGTTTGATTTGAGTGTTGGTTCCTCATTTTGTGAAGCATTTCATTCGTTACGACGCTTGTCCTTTGAATTGGATTAATGACCGTTTTGGCCGTTTTTCAAACTTTCTCTTACTTTTTGGTTCTTATATTTTTCCAATCCTAATTATATCATACGTATAAACTACCACCAAAATTTTAAGCCATTTTGGCTCCGGAGCGGTTTTATCGAAAAACCGTGGATTATGTACTACGATTCTGGTCAAATTTGATCAATTTTTAGAAACAAGCCAAATGTCTTCCAAACATTAGATTAGATAACCTAGGTTTATACTTGGTGGGTTTGAGTGTTGGTTCCTCATTTGGTGAAGCATTTCATGCGTTTCGACGCTCGTCACTTTTTGTGGATTTCTAACCGTTTTGGTTTTTTTTCCATATCTTCTCTTAGATTTTTTACTCTTATATTTTTAAAATTCTGATTATATCATACGTAGATACTACCACCAATGTTTGAGCCGTTTTAGCTCCGGAGTCTTTTTATCGAAAAATCGTGGTTTATGTACGGCGATTCTGGTCAAATTTGATAAATTTGTCGAAACAAGAAAAATGTCATCCAAACATTAAATTAGATACCCTATGATAATACTTGTTGTATTTGAGGGTTGGTTCCTCATTTTTTGAAATATTTCATGCGTTTCGACGCTTATCACTTGGTAAGGATTAATGACCGTTTTGACCGTTTGTTCTAAATATCTCTTAGGTTTTTGGCTCTTATATTTTTCCAATCCTCATTATATCATATTTAGAAACTACTACCAAAATTTGAGGCGTTTTCGCTCCGGAACTTTTTTATCGAAAAATCGTGGATTATGTATTATGATTCTGGTCAAATTTGATCAATTTTTCGAAACAAACCAAATGTGTTACAAACATTAAATTACATACCCTAAGACTATAATTGTTTGATTTGAGTGTTGATTCCTCATTTTGTGAAGCATTTCATGCGTTTCGACGCTTGTCCTTTGGATTGGATTAATAACCGTTTTGGCCGTTTTTCTAACGTTCTCTTAGGTTTTTGGCTCTTATGTTTTTCCAATCCTAATTATATCATACGTATAAACTACCTTCCAAATTTTTTCCGTTTTCGCTCCGGAACCTTTTTATCGAAAAATCGTGGATTATGTATTACGATTCTGGTCAAATTAGATCAATTTTTCGAAACAAACCAAATGTGTTAAAAACATTAACTTAGATACCCTAAGACTATAATTGTTTGATATGAGTGTTGGTTCCTCATTTTGTGAAGCATTTCATTCGTTTCGACGCTTGTCCCTTGAATTGGATTAATGACCGTTTTGGCCGTTTTTCTAACTTTTTCTTAGGTTTTTGGCTCTTATATTTTTCCAATCCTAATTATATCATACGTATAAACTACCACCAAAATTTGAGCCATTTTCGCTCCAGAGCGTTTTTATCGAAAAATCGTGGATTATATACTACGATTCTGGTCAAATTTGATCAATTTTTAGAAACAAGCCAAATGTACTCTAAACATTAAATTAGATATCCTAGGTTTATACTTGGTGGGTTTGAGTGTTGGTTCCTCATTTGGTGAAGTATTTCATGCGTTTCGACGCTCGTCACTTTTTGTGGATTTCTAACCATTTTGGTTTTTTTTTTTCCATATCTTCTCTTAGGTTTTTTATTTTAATATTTTTAAAATTCTTATTATATCATACGTAGATACTACCACCAAAGTTTGAGCCGTTTTCGCTCCGGAGCCTTTTTATCGAAAAATAGTGGATTATGTATTACGATTCTGGTCAAATTTGATCAATTTTTCGAAACAAACCAAATGTGTTACAAACATTAACTTAGATACCCTAAGACTATAATTGTTTGATTTGAGTGTTGGTTCCTCATTTTGTGAAGCATTTCATTCGTTACGACGCTTGTCCTTTGAATTGGATTAATGACCGTTTTGGCCGTTTTTCAAACTTTCTCTTAGGTTTTTGGTTCTTATATTTTTCCAATCCTAATTATATCATACGTATAAACTACTACCAAAATTTTAAGCCATTTTCGCTCCGGAGCGTTTTTATCGAAAAACCGTGGATTATGTACTACAATTCTGGTCAAATTTGATCAATTTTTAGAAACAAGCCAAATGTCTTCCAAACATTAAATTAGATAGCCTAGGTTTATACTTGGTGGGTTTGAGTGTTGGTTCCTCATTTGGTGAAGCATTTCATGCGTTTCGACGCTCGTCACTTTTTGTGGATTTCGAACCGTTTTGGTTTTTTTCCATATCTTCTCTTAGATTTTTTACTCTTATATTTTTAAAATTCTCATTATATCATACGTAGATACTACCACCAATGTTTGAGCCGTTTTTGCTCCGGAGCCTTTTTATCGAAAAATCGTGGATTATGTATTACGATTCTGGTCAAATTTAATCAATTTTTCGAAACAAACCAAATGTGTTACAAACATTAACTTAGATACCCTAAGACTATAATTGTTATTTGAGTGTTGGTTCCTCATTTTGTGAAGCATTTCATGCGTTTCAACGCTTGTCCTTTGGATTGGATTTATGACCGTTTTGGCCATTTTCGTTATCTTCTCTTTGATTGTTTACTTTAATATTTTTCAAATCCTAATTATATCATGCATAGATACTACCACAAAAATTTGAGCCGTTTCCGCTCCGGAGTATTTTTGTTGAAAAATCGTGGTTTATGTACTACGATTCTGGTCAAATTTGATCAATTTTTCGAAACAAGACAAATGTCATCCAAACAATAAATTAGATTTCCTACGGTAATAATTGTTGTATTTGAGGGTTGGTTCCTCATTTTTTGAAATATTTCATGCGTTTCGACGCTTATCACTTAGTAAGGATTAATGACCGTTTTGACCGTTTGTTCTAAATATCTCTTAGGGTTTTGGCTCTTATATTTTTCCAATCCTCATTATATCATATTTAGAAACTACTACCAAAATTTGAGGCGTTTTCGCTCCGGAACTTTTTTATCGAAAAATCGTGGATTATGTATTATGATTCTGGTCAAATTTGATCAATTTTTCGAAACAAACCAAATGTGTTACAAACATTAAATTACATACCCTAATACTATAATTGTTTGATTTGAGTGTTGGTTCCTCATTTTGTGAAGCATTTCATGCGTTTCGACGCTTGTCCATTGGATTGGATTAATAACCGTTTTGGCCGTTTTTCTAACTTTCTCTTAGGTTTTTGGCTCTTATGTTTTTCCAATCCTAATTATATCATACGTATAAACTACCTTCCAAATTTGAGCCGTTTTCGCTCCTGAACCTTTTTATCGAAAAATCGTGGATTATGTATTACGATTCTGGTCAAATTTGATCAATTTTTCGAAACAAACCAAATGTGTTAAAAACATTAACTTAGATACCCTAAGACTATAATTGTTTGATATGAGTGTTGGTTCCTCATTTTGTGAAGCATTTCATTCGTTTCGACGCTTACCCTTTGAATTGGATTAATGACCGTTTTGGCCGTTTTTCTAACTTTTTCTTAGGTTTTTGGCTCTTATATTTTTCCAATCCTAATTATATCATACGTATAAACTACCACCAAAAATTGAGCCATTTTCGCTCCGGAGCGTTTTTATCGAAAAATCGTGGATTATATACTACGATTCTGATCAAATTTGATCAATTTTTTTAGAAACAAGCCAAATGTACTCTAAACATTAAATTAGATATCCTAGGTTTATACTTAGTGGGTTTGAGTGTTGGTTCCTCATTTGGTGAAGTATTTCATGCGTTTCGACGCTCGTCACTTTTTGTGGATTTCTAACCGTTTTGTTTTTTTCCATATCTTCTCTTAGGTTTTTTTACTCTAATATTTTTAAAATTCTCATTATATCATACGTAGATACTACCACCAAAGTTTGAGCCGTTTTCGCTCCGGAGCCTTTTTATCGAAAAATCGTGGATTATGTATTACGATTCTGGTCAAATTTGATCAATTTTTCGAAACAAACCAAATGTGTTACAAACATTAACTTAGATACCCTAAGACTATAATTGTTTGATTTGAGTGTTGGTTCCTCATTTTGTGAAGCATTTCATGCGTTTCGACGCTTGTCGTTTGGATTGGATTAATGACCGTTTTGGCCGTTTTTCAAACTTTCTCTTCGGTTTTTGGCTCTTATATTTTCCAATCCTAATTATATCATACGTAGAAACTACCACGAAAATTTGAGCCGTTTTCGCTCCGGAGCGTTTTTATCGAAAAACCGTGGATTATGTATTACAATTCTAATCAAATTTGATCAATTTTTCGAAACAAGAAAAATGTCTTCCAAACATTAAATTAGATAACCTAGGACTATACTTGTTGGTTGGTTCCTCATTTTGTGAAGTATTTCATGCGTTTCAACGTTTGTCACTTTGTATGGATTAATGATCGTTTTGAACATTTTTCTTACTTTCTCTTACGTATTTTGCTCTTATATTATTCCAATCCTCATTATATCGTACGTAGAAATTACCACCAAAATTTGAACCTTTTTTATCGAATAATCGTGAATTATGTACTGCGATTCTGTTCAAATTTGAACAATTTTTCGAAACAAGCCAAATGTCCTCCAAACATTAAATTAGATACCCTAGGACTAGACTTGTTGGTTTGAGTGTTGGTTCCTCATTTTGTGAACTATTTCGACGCTCGTCACTTTGTGTGTAGATTTCTAACAATAACAATAACATGAAGAAGAAGAAGAAGAAGAAGAAGAAGAAGAAGAAGAAGAAGAAGATATCACCGAGAGGGAATAGGAGTAACAATACCGTACGAAGAATACGAAAGAAGAGTTTATGATGTTCAAATTAGCTCCAACGTCGTTGAATCGGCACAGTACTTCTTAGGAACGCTGGTATAAAAAGCCAGAGGCGGCACTACGTTGGAACAACTTATACCTTTCGGGGCTTTATTGGCCAAGATTAAGTGTAGTATGTCCGATTCAAAAAGATTTTCATATTTCACTTCCCAGTGTTGAGGTGATATCTTAGGATCTATTTTTAGACCAAATAAATCGTTCACTTGCTGCAAAAATTAGTAAATATTACATTTTGCATTACAGTTTACCAACTCTACTGAATTATAAAGCAAACAATTTTTTTTTTATTTGGTTTAAAATTAATCTCTAACATGGCAGGGCTTGCCGCACCCCTCCAATCCAAGCCCAAATTTTAGTCCATCTAATCGAACTTCAAAAAACGACGGGACTTAAACAATCTAAAGAAATGGAGGGACTATCTACTGTTCCCGAGACAAAAACGCATATTGACAATTGCTTGGGAAGGAGATAGACAATAGTGATTGATGAAAGAGGCTAACAAAAATCAGAAAATGTCCTAGAACTGTGACGATTTCGGGGCAAAGCCGATGTAACAGTTTGCTGATGAGCAAGCAAGCTAACTTCTGCTCTCAGGCTATGGTAATTATCCATACTGGCTCTACAACTTACACAGCTGGGCTTAAAGCACGTTCTATCTCCTCAAGAGAGCGGCCCTTGGTTTCGACCACATTGCCGCCTATGTACAGAACGGCTAACATACAAACTGATGCGAAGCCCAGGTACACACTGCTGATTCCAAACTTGTTAACCACACTCAAGAAGTAGAGGCCAATCACGAAATTTGAAGCCTGCAAGAAAACGAAAGATACAGTTGAGTTCAGCTGTGTCTTCACGAATGATGGATGAACCAGAAGCTCCAAGGCAAAAACACGAGTTATATACTGTAACTAAGTCTGATGAAATATAGATTTTGGGTCGGACTTCACAAGGAACCGTTGCTAACGCAAGGTAAGAGAAGTAGAAAGAAAGAGTCAGAAGAAAAGAGACAAACATACGAGTTACATGGAGTAAAATAATTTATTACTTACCCAATGCATTCCAAGAGACAAAGCAACTGCTTTTGCTCGGATTCTGGACGCAAATATCTCTGGAAGTAAAAGAGCGGGCACAGGACCAGCACCAAGTGAGAAGGACAGCACGTACCTGGAGGAATGTAGATGTTATATAAATATCACTGGATTCAAAGATGTAAGGGCAACACAATGTACAAATGGAAGACTTACAGAACAGTTCCTAAGACGGCGAGTGTGCCGGAGTATGGCGCCAAAACCTTCCATGTGAATGATAGTGACAGTAACAACATCGAAGCAGCCTTCAAGTGGATGTTATCAAGAAAGTAATTAGTCCGTAGATTGTGAAAGCTTAGGAGTTGGGACAAGATGACAAGAGAACATTGAAAAGTAGGGAGATGGAGAAGAATCAGAAATTTAGGCAATGAGATGCTGCAAAGGACACCTACCATTCCTGCAAAACTTGTCATCAACAGGCTTTTTCTTCCTTTTTTATCCATGAGCGACGAGGCAACAGCAGTACCTAGGATGGAAACAAATTTCACAATTATCTCAATCCTCGAACAAGACGTAAAGCAACATTAAGAATCTAAAATAGCAAATGTGTCACTCTTACATACCAAAGACATTTGATGCCCCTACCAAGGCACTTGCTGCAACATCAGATGTGATTCCAGCACTGCGGAACACAGAAGTGGAGTAGTAAACCACAGCATTGATTCCTGCCATCTGCTGGAACAAGAAAAGAGCAGCACCAACACTTACCACTGCATGTAAAAGGATCAGGTAAGATGATACACATAAAGAGAGACAATAATGAAGCACTTAAACACAGAACACAGGGTGACAAAGAAAGATGAAAATTTGGATGACAGGTCACTAGAATCGCATATTTTGCCTCGTGTGAGGATGAGAAGCAAAGCTCTTACATTCACTACCAGGCCCTTTCCGGCTTAACTTATAATTTTCAACCAACAAAGACTTGTAAGGGTATTTCCCATACATACCTTTTCTGTATCGCTTACTGAACAGGTCAAACCACCCAGCTTCTGGTTCAGAAGAATCTTGGACAGATGCTCTCAAATCATTCATAACTTCAGGGACCCTTTCTTTCCCGTACAAGGCTGCTATAGATTTCTGTGCCTCGGCAACTTTTCCTTGCTAAAGGTTAGTGAACCAAATGAGTAAGTTCAAACTCACAACGGTAGCTAATAGTCGGATCTCTGGCTCATCAAAGCATGAAGGAAACTGAAATCTATAGAAAGAATGAACCAGAATAATACCTGAAAAAGCCATCTAGGGCTTTCTGGACACATCCCCATTCCAAGAGCCAAGAGAATAGATGGAATAGTTGCTATGCCGAACATGGTTCTCCACCTATGAATAAAGGGAACAATTACTTGTAAAAATGATTGACCCATCTTGGAAGGTAGATGATAAATGTGTAAAATAAGAAGTGAAAACTTGAAAGAAACTTGTTACATTTTACCAAGCCTTTACCACCACATCTAAGATTAAGAAAATGAAAAAGGCTTGAAAAAAAAAAAACAGCTGTCAAAGATGCAGCAATATGTATATGAGAGTCGTAATCATACCACAGAGGGTTTCCTGCTAAAGGCAATCCAGCCACCAAAGCTGCAAGAATCCCAATGCAAATGAAAAGTTGGTTGACAGAGCCAAGGGCACCCCTAATTTCAGTTGGTGAAATCTGTGAAGCATAGATTGACTTTTCAGAACCTACGACTGAAAGGATGTAGTGTACGGACAGATACAACTTCTGACATTATTACCTCGGAGATGTAAAGTGGGACCAGGGCAGATGATATACCAATTCCAATTCCACAAAGTAATCGGCCGATCATCATTACCTGTACAGTTTGTGCGGTGGCACTAAGAAAGATTCAGGACAGAAATGTTAAAACTTAGTCGCCATAAGAAATTATTACAACTTTGAAAGGAAAGGTGCAAACCAGAGATACGCTCCTATGGCCAAAGGAATTGCATCTAACTGGAACGTTCGAGTCCTTCCAAATTTATCGGCCAAAGAACCCCCAGTAAATGACCCCACAGTTGCTCCAGCAAGTAAAACACTGACAACCCATCCTGCAAGGAAAAAAAGAACTTAAAAGTGAGTTACAATGATCAACTAAGATCATGATGGAGTTCAGCGAGAGAGAGGGGAAGGGAGGTTTGCATGGTAAAACAACTTGCTATAAGGTTTACAATTCAGTTGCACATTCAACAAATAACAGCAACTTGCCTTGTAAAACAGCATTGCCAGCAATAGCAAGATCTGCAGATAGGTAGTCAAGAGCGCCATTTACAACGCTGCAAAGAATGACACGATCATGTTGATTATACGCAAATGAAAACTAGCACCGTGACAGCAACATCAAACTGGTGCCTCAACACAGAGGTAATTAAATAAGTACAGCAACTCCACAGTCCAAGACAGATGGCAGGAATCTACAGTAGCCAAATTTGATCAAATGAAATTAATTCTTAGACATGAAAGATGACACAAGTCACAGAACTCATCAGAGATAGAGAAGGCACGCATTAGCAAACCTAAAAAACAAAGGGTAAGCTCTCACAAGTCACAATACATCAAGAGAAGCATGGGAGGCCAAATCACATATCCCGATCACTTCTTTGAAGAGAAAAAAATCAATGTAAAATCTTATCAGCACCTAGAACTACAATCAGTCATTGAAATGTCGAAGTCACACGAATAAACTTACTTTCATGTACCCTAACATATACATCACAGTTTCAACATTCTCCAACAACATTCTTTTAGGAATAGAATCTGTTAGAGGCCATCAAACCCTTACCCTAGCATCTCACCAGCCATATACTTGTTCACACACATATTATAACCCAAGAATTAACTGACCACTACTCAGTACCATTTCACTCAAATCTTCTCAAAAGACAGTTTGAACTTTTTATAAATGGAAGCTGTTGCATCCCTTAAGAATATGACCTTTATTCGACAGTTGAGTACAGTATAAAGGGATTAAGACAAACACAGCCTCACCCTCACAAGTGATAAGTGTATAAGGTACTCCACCATTCCCCTCATAAATAACCAATCATGGTAAGAAAAGAAATGGTGATAGAGCAGAAAGTGAATAGGTTCAATACAACAACAAAAAGATATTTGACAAAGTAATTGTATACATCTGAACTTTATGCAAGAAATCAGATGACCAAAGACAGTTTACAAATGGGATCAATGCTGAACTGAAGCTTTATGAAATTGAGTGTAGTAATTGATGATGACATACCCAAGGTGATATCCAAACAAAATAGCTCCTAAACAAGCAACCCCAACATATGGCAGAACTGATGCAGAAGATTTTCCTTGATATGGGACAGGAACAGCATCTTCAGGATCTCCTAAAATCATTTTACAGTGAAACTATGAGAACAAATTACAAAAAAACAAAGAAAAGAAAAGAACACACACATTTGAGTACAGGCAAAATTCCCCAATCCTTATGTAGTAAGTACGAGTAGTCATTTGACACCTCCCCATCCAGCAAAAAAGGGTGAAGACCTAGGGGGAGCACATAGAAAGGATCTTCCCACATAAGTGGGCTGCTTATGCCCTCTATCAAGATGGTTTTTAAATAACAATCACAAAACTCTGCTTATAGAACAGTAATAACTAGATCAACATCTAAAATATACATTGTACCACTTATATAACCCTAGTGCTTATAATCTTTGGTACAGAAGTTGATTTGCTAACTCCGCCTGTGAGTGTTTTTTGTGGCATTCACTGTCGGTCTCAAGCCCGGATAAAGGAGGAGAGTTGCGGTAGGTTTGTGGCGGCCAGCGTAAAACAAGTCACATCTTATGGACATGAATCGAAATTTAATAACCGTGGGGGCGTCCCCTTCACAGCGACGCGCTACACTTCCTGGACCCGGGTGTGGTGATAAATATGCAAGGGTCTCTAGGTCGTCGCCCCGAAGCGACGCGCCACTCCGCCACCCGGGGGTGGTGTCAAATATGCAAGGTCGCGCTACACTTCCTAGACCTGGGTGTAGTGAAAAATATGCAAGGGTTGCTAGGTCGTCACCCCGAAGTGACGCGCCACTCCGGCTCCCAGGGTGGTGTCAAATGTGCAAAGGTTCTCAAATCATGGACGAGAGCGAGTAAGGAAGCTTATTCATAACGGTAAGGGTAATAGGCTTACGTTTGGAACGTGGAACATTGGGTCTTTGACAGGTAGATCTTCGGAGGTGGTGGAGGTTATGAGGAGGAGAAGGATTCACATTATGTGTTTACAAGAGACGAAATGGGTTGGAGCGAAAGCTAAGGAGATCACACCATGGGGTTATAAGCTTTGGTACTATGGAAAGGATAAGAGTGGGAGTGGAGTTGGTATCATTATTGATAAGGAGTACATAGATGATGTGGTGGAGGTTTCGAGGAAGAGCGATCGCATTATGACTGTGAGGTTGGTGATTGGGAATGAGATTATGACGGTTGTAAGTGCCTATGCACCACAAATTGGATTGGATGCATCTATTCGTCAGGAATTTTGGGAGGAGGTAGAAGAAGTGGTGCAAGGGGTCCCTAGTGGGGAGAAGTTGATTATTGGTGGGGACCTTAATGGGCATGTGGGATCAACGAGACACGGTTTTGAAAGCGTGCATGGAGGTTTTGGCTATGGGTCGAAAAATGAAGGCGGAACGAGCATTTTGGATTTTGCGTTGGCATATGACTTGGGTATAATGAACACGTGGTTTGAGAAGAGAGAGTCTCACTTGGTGACGTACAGGAGCGGAAGTAATGCGAGTCAGATTGACTTCTTTTTGGTAAGGAATGTTTGGCGTAAGAGCTTTACGGATTGCAAGGTGATACCTGGGGAGAGTGCGGCTATGCAACATAGATTGGTGGTACTGGATTTCAGAGCTAAGGGTGGCCTTGGGAAGAGGCGGCCACAAGTAGAGCCAAGGATCAAATGGTGGAAACTTGAAGGGGAGCACAAGGAGGCTTTCATGGAGAAGATGGCTGGGACAGATGTTTGGGCAACTAGTGTGGAAAGAGATGTAGACTCGTTATGGGTCACTATGGCGCATAAGGTAAAGGAGGTGGCAAACGAGGTTCTCGGTGAATCTAAGGGGAAAGCTCTACCGAGTAAGGATACATCTTGGTGGAATGAGGAAGTGCAACAAGCAATAAGGGACAAGCGAAAATGTTATAAGAGTTTGGGGAAAGATAGAAGTGAGTAGAATTTCGAGAAGTATAAGGATGCAAAAAGAGCAGCAAAGAAAGTTGTAAGAGATGCAAGAGGAAAGGTGAACCAAGACCTCTACACAAGATTTGATACTAGAGAAGGAGAGAAAGAGATCTACAAAATTGCGCGCATCAGGGAAAGGAGGACTCGGGACATTGGTAGGGTGAAATGCGTCAAAGATGTCGATCAAAAAGTCCTTGTTGACGATAAGGAGATTACGGAGAGATGGAGATCGTACTTTGATACCTTGTTCAATGGTGATCGAGTGAAAGATATTGGAAATGTGGACATTCATCCAGGTATTGTTAATCGAGAGTTCATGCGGAGGATTCAGAAGGGAGAGGTGAGGATGGCCTTGAAGAAGATGGGACGGAAGAAAGTCGTGGGCCCAAACGGCATACCTATTGAGGTTTGGAGGTGTCTTGGAGACAAAGGTGTGGAATGGTTGACGACGCTTTTCAATATGATTTGGAGAGGTAATAAGATGCCGGTGGAGTGGACGAAGAGCACTTTGGTCCCTTTATACAAGAACAAAGGAGATGTTCAGGAGTGTGCCAACTATCGCGGGATCAAGTTGATGAGTCATACAATGAAACTTTGGGAACGAGTGATCGAGCATAGATTAAGAAGAAGTGTGAAGATTTCGGAGAATCAATTTGGATTTATGCCGGGGAGGTCAACTATGGAGGCAATCCATCTCATAAGACAGACATTGGAAACTTATCGGATAGGAAGGACCTACATATGGTGTTCATTGATTTGGAGAAGGCGTATGACAAGGTATCAAGGGAAGTGTTTTGGTGGCTCTAACTAAGAAATGAGTTCCGCAAAAATATATTAACATCATTAAGGACATGTATGAGGGAGCTAGCACGAGTGTACGGACTAGTGTAGGGAAGTCAGAAGAGTTCCCTATTACAATTGGAGTGCACCAAGGGTCTGCACTTAGCCCGTTTCTCTTCGCTATAGTCATGGACGAATTGACGAGGTCAATCCAGGATGATATACCGTGGTGCATGATGTTTGCAGATGATATAGTGTTGATCTCAGAAACGAAAGAAGATTTGGAGAGGAGGTTGGAACTATGGAGGCACACTTTGGAGTCGAGAGGGTTTCGGTTGAGCCGGAGTAAGACCGAGTATTTGGAGTGTAAGTTCAGCGGCAGTAGGCAAACGGAGACGGGGACGATCAATTTGGATGGTGAGATTGTTCAAGGATCTGAGTTTTTTCGATATTTGGGATCGATTCTTCAAAAGGATGGAGAATTAGATGGAGATGTGGCTCATAGGATCAAATCAGGTTGGATGAAGTGGAAGAATGCCACGGGACTGCTGTGTGATCGAGGAATGCCCAATAAGTTGAAGGGTAAGTTTTATCGAACGGCAATTAGACCGGCACTGTTATATGACACGGAATGTTGGGCCGTGAAACAATGTCACGTTCATAAGATGAGTGTGACGGAGATGCGCATGATACGGTGGATGTGTGGGCATACAAGACGTGATAGGTTAAGAAATGAAGTTATTAGGGAGAAAGTAGGGGTTGCACCCATCGGGGATAAGATGATGGAGAACCGACTGAGATGATATGGTCACGTGAGGAGGAGGCCTAGTGACGCGCCGGCTAGAAGAGTAGAAGGGTGGGGAAGTGGTAATATTAGTAGGGGTCGGGGAAGACCTAAGATGACTTGGATGAGGGTGATTAGAAGTGATATGAGCTTCTTAGGGCTTGAAGAGAGTATGGTGTTGGATAGGGCGAGGTGGAGAGACTCTATACATGCGGCGGACTTAATCTGACTCCTTTGATTTATTTGTTTGGTTTCCCTAACTCTTTTCCCAAAACTTTTTTTTTTTTTTTTTTTTTTTTTTGTAAATCTTTTGAATTTATTTTGACGACTTTATAAAACTTCCTTTGAAAATATTTAATTACTCCAAAAAGGTTTACAACGTTTTGGAATTTCATGGCGTACACAAGACGGTTAATAGATGACGATTCATGTTAGCCGACCCCAAATCATTTTGGGAATAAGGCTTGGTTGTTGTTGTTGTTGATGCAAGTATGCCTGATCAGGTTGTTGAAACTCGCACAGAACATATGGCTAGTCTGTATCGCGACGACACAGAACATATGTCTAGTTTGTACGCAAATACTCGTTTCAATCTAGGCGTTGGAGTATTTCCCATATTCGAATCTGGGTGATGCGAGATCACTTTCCATATTATTAGATAATATTATTTACCTTATTGTTGTTGGAATAAAATTAAGGGATAAGTAGAGTTCTTATTTCCTTAGGAGTCTTATTTTCCATATTGTATTAGGGTTAGTTTAAGGTAGATTCTAGAGCTTATGTTTACTATTTAAACAAAGTCTAGGACGTTTCTTTTAGGTATCAAGTGTATTGTTGAATTAAAGAAAAGCAATAAAAGAGTCTGAAAAAAGTTTTCTCACCCCTTTGCATTCGTTTTAAGTTCTAAAGGTAATTGAACTCAAGACAGGGAACGGAAGGCACTCGTTCTATCGTTGATCGGCTAGAGGTACTAGAGGTCAAAGGCTAAAACTAAACGACCGTACTGTTTAGGGATTGACTTAGTTCGATTGGGTCTCTAAGGGCTGAGATTCATTCGTCCATATCTTTATTTTTCGTTTTCTAAACTCAAAACGGCACAGGCCAGCAGCCAGTCCTGTACCCACGAGTTTCCAGAGCAACAAAATCTTGTTCTGTTGACGCACAGACCAGAGATCAGTTTTGTACGTCTTGTCCAGAGTACAGATTCCGCACGCATTCGTACTCGTATCAGTTGTTGTTGTACAGAAGTTGATTTGCTTCATTGTACACTGAACATGGCATTGCAGATGTGAATCACTGCAGCATTCCCTAGAAGACAGATCAGATTACACACAGAGGCAGACACAAAAGGTCGAGTAGAAGTGAGCCAGTGACCATACACTCCTAGATACACCATCTAGATTGAAATTTTGAGTTGATACGTGCTGCATCAATTGAACTCATAGAACTTTGAAATTTGCAACTATGTCTCTCCCTCCAAGTTGTTCCATTTATTATTTACATAACTATGAAGTGTAAGCATGGCCGCTCCACTAATCCTAGGCCATGAAAACACACACACAATATAAAAGGGAGCAATTTTGTTCAGTCTTCTGGAGGCAGCCTAGCTTCCTGTCCAACACAAATCCCACTCTTTATATACTCATACTTTCAACAATTTTAGAAACTTCACTTGCCCATCCATTATACTACATTACTTATCTAGAGGTATCCAGAGGTATCCAGAGGTTGAATGCAGCAAACTAACCCAAAACCCTAATCCAATGTAGAATAACTCGACCAGATACGACCCTAACCCCTTGATCAAGATTCTCTAAAATGAACAAAATAGCACCAATTATCCAATTCAGTCACATCACCTAGACTACAACATCAAGTTCATGGGAATTCCAAACCTCTACAGCGAACCCGTCTCATAAAAATGATTCAGGCATTCAGCTACAAGTACCTTAATCTAACAAGCTAATACCAATCCACTTGAATGCTCAGAAAAAACAAATCAAAGAAAACTAAAAAGTCAAGACACTTTGATCAAATAATACAACCATACAATGTAGAGATCAAAGAACAAACCAGAAGCAGCTTGAGCTTTGACTGATCTATACTTAGCTGTAGAATTCCACACATGATCAAACCCCATTCTTGCAAGTCCAGCTCCCATTGACACAGACCCACAACTTAATTTTCCAGAATTACCCTTCTTATTACTACTCACAAATCTCAGATTACTGCAATTGAGTGAACTTGAAGATTTCCTAAACCCACAAATTCTAGGGTCCTGAACTCCAAAACCCACCTTCCCTTTCACTACAAAACTTGATGCTTGCATTTTTTCTCCCTTTAAACCTGAAAAAAAAAAATATAAACCCAATAATATCAAAAAGTCAAAAGGATAAATAAATAATTAATTAATTACTTTTAACTTGTTAATTACACAACTCTCACACACTCAATAACAAAACCATATTAAAATTGACCAAAAAAACATGAATTTCTAAAATGTAAATGCATGAATTTCGAGATAAATGTGAGATATAATAAGAAAAGATTGGAACTTTGGAAGAAATGAAATTACCCAAGTCGGAAATTGCAATAAAGAAGTGATTTTTGGGGTGTTTTCTTTAATATTTAACTTTGATGATTTGTTTGCCACCGATCGCTCTCCTAAGAAGACTTGTCTGAATTAGTAGCGTCACTTTCAAGATTGCGTTGAGTGTTACACGAGTGGGAAATTTTTTGGGATGAGATTGAAAGACTGTGAAAGAGTTGGAAGCAGAGAGACGGATTTGATCACTCTACATTTGCTAAATTAGCATTTTTTTTTTCATTTTTCTTTTTGGGTGTAATTCAGGGTATTTGGTGGGGTTAGATTAGATCATTATTGGGAGACTTCAAGAAGAAGCCAACAAAGATGAAAATTATGGCTTGGATTTTAGCTATGGGGAGATAGGATTAAGGATTAGATTTTTGGGTGTTCAAGTCAGAATAAGTGAGGGGGATGAAGAGGTGTGTATGTCGTGAAAATTCAAGGTGTGATGAATTGGTTAATGTGACGTTTCTCTAAACTTTCGATGTATACTACCTTTCGTTTGCCTATAAATGTCGTAGGGTTTGAAGACACGCATTTTGATAAGGGTGTATTTATTTAGGCTAATCAAAGTTCTAAAAGAATTACACGTGGGTTAGATAAAAGTCTATGCTAACTCTACATGTTATATTCTTGATTAAATATGTGTGTATTCCGACCCTACGCAGCTTATAGGCGAACGGGGTGTAGTATGTAGTATAGATTTTGAAGGACTGAATTTTGATGATTGAATTAGAAGATTGGGCGATTACGGAATAACGATTGAGCCATTTTCTGAGGTGGAATTAGAACCTCCATCAAAATCTAAATCAAGTCGTCTCATATTAGCTTTTATCACAAACACTCGAATCGCAAAAGAATAAGTTAACCATTTGACTCACAACTGGAGTTGTATTATTGAATTTTAACTTCAAGATAACTATTATATCGGTTCTAATATTAGTTCCGTATATCCGACTAGTATGTTAATGAAATTTCCGTTTCCCATAAAAAGAGTGTTAGTGAAGCAGCAACCTTTTGGTCACGTTGGGCTACCCATCCATTATATTGAGTTCATCAAAATCAAACCACACCCACCATTTTTTGAGCAAAAACTAACCACATTTCCCCTTCTCTTCATCTCTTCCAAACTCTGTAACCTGTACGCAACACAAAAGCTTCAAATGTTGAGTGCAATTTCAGCTCCAAATACTTCACTAATTTACCCCAAAACAACCCATTTCTTAACAAAAAGAATAGCTCCTAGAAATCCCAGGTTAAAAATCAATGCTTTATCATCAACAGACCAAAAAGAAGGAAGCTTGGAGTACACACCTTGGCTTATTGTTGGTTTGGGTAACCCTGGCAATAAGTACCATGGCACCAGGCACAATGTAATCTTCTTGCTCACTCCCCTTCTTTTGATTTATTTTTCATTACTATTGTATTCATCTCTTATTTCAATCAATTTAATTATATAGGAATTTCAGCTTTTAGAGTTTAAATTATGGGTTTTTTAGGTTTGTGGGTTTCTGCTAATTAGAATTAGTTGTTTAGGACATGCTAAGAATTTCAATTTATGTGATTTGGGTGGAATAATTTGAGTGGTTTTTGCTATAATGTATATATTGGTATGTTTACAGCTTAGTGACTTAATTATGAATTTTTCCCATGTTACATAGCTTGTTAATGTTATTACTAAAGTTTCGATTTTTTGATAGTGTGGCATTGATAATATCTGGATGTTTTGGTTGAATTTGGGAAGCTTGTTGGGGAAATGACCCTTCTTGGATTGCTTTATTGGGGTTGAGATACTGGAAGGTTATCAAGCTTATCTCTTGCTGATAATCCTATGTAAATAAGGCAATGATGTACATGCTTTCGCTTGTTTGGTTTTTCCGAGATTTGATTGTTTTCTTTGGTGAGTTATGCGGTAGAGAATTTTGAAAGGCTAGGGTTGGTGACTGAAATTTGGGGTATATTTGTGTTTAATTGTTCCGGGAATCAGGCGAGTGGCTGTTAAATCAAACTATGCTGTTGAAAATTGAATTTGTGACGGTCTTTGACAGGATTTGTCAAATCTAGACTAGGATTCAAGTGCTTGTTTGATTTATTTGATCTTAATGACAGGTTGGGTTTGAGATGATTGATAAAATCTCGGAGAAGGATGGCATCGTGTTGAACACCATACAGTCGAAGGCCTTGATAGGAATAGGTGCTTTCCGTATCTTGAGTCTTGTACTTGTCTTGCCATAATTTGATTTGCTCATTGTTCAATAAGGTCATTTCAGTTCTCAAATTTTCATCCTGTGGTGTAATCAGTGCAGGTTCAATTGGGGAAGTACCTATTGTCTTGGCAAAGCCTCAAGCATATATGAATTACAGTGGGGAATCGGTACGGTCTTTGATCTTTAGCTACTGTATTTGTTAAGGTTCTACACTGTGCTGTGACTCTATTAACCTAATCTATGTGCACATCATGCTTTATTGACCTGGTGGTATGTGCATATCATGCTTTTATTTTATTGATTTGTGATTGTTAATTAGAGTAAGTTTTGGTAAAATATCACCCTAAAGGTGTAGCATTCTAGTGGACTCGTGGTAGCTATAGTTACTTGAAAAGTGATGGTCTGAAGACTGCTGGTAATCACTTAGAATAGCTCTAAGCCTACAACAACCATTTGACTTACCTGATTACTCAAACGAGTTGAGATGAGGCTGGTAGAAAGTTTCCTTTGCACTTAGACGGTAGTTTTTCTGCTTCTGGTTGAAAAGGTGTGCAGATCGAAAACAATGAACATGGTGTGATCAAATCTTAAGAAGTAACAACTGTTCGCTTTTTAAAAAAGAAAAAAAAAATTCCCGGAGAGAAGCAAGTAACAAAGTACAAATACCATGAAACTACAATTGATAAAGACAATCTTTAGGGTCAACCTAGTATATGTGCTACCTGTAGCTTGTAGGACTTGAACTTTCATTCTGCTTCCACAATATAGCTGCTTTCAGTGTTTATTCTGCCTCTTACTGCGTGATGAACTTGTCCCTGATGTTAAGGTTGGACCACTGGCTGCATATTACAAAATACCGTTGCGCCACGTCTTGTTGGTATGCACTTCAGGCCTGTCTTATCTGAACTGAATTCAGTAAAATTTTAGACCTTTTTCTTTATAAAGTCAGTTCTAACAAATCCTTTTCCCTCGAACTTTACAATTTTCTTGTAGGTCTATGATGAGATGAGCTTGCCAAATGGCGTGTTAAGGATTCAGCCCAAAGGAGGACATGGACATCATAATGGGTAAGCTGTAGTGAATTACTTGGAACTTGTGGAATTTGCCCTTCATTTACCATTGTGAGAACTTCACAAGTCTATATACTAGTATGTGGTCTGCATTATTTGCTACTGTTCCATTCTGCTGCTCTGCATCTCTACTCCTGCTTTTTCTTTAACCCCTAGAAAGAGGGAGGCAACCCAGCACAAGAAAATGGGGTCACAGTCACCATAGAATGTTGTATACGGAGTAGCTAATTTGGTAATTCCGAGTGTTGAAACGTGGGCCATGTCATCGTGCTCTAAGCCTCTAACCATATTGTGTGGCACCTTGTATGTCTTTTTCCCAGACCTTTTGAAGGAAATTATTGTATTGATGAGTGATAAGGGAAGAAGAAAAACAATCTATGATTCTATTATCTCAGTAAGCAATCATGATTAGGTCATAACTGTCTTGAGATTGTTATTTCAGAGTAAAGAGTGTGATGGGACATCTAGACGGGCAAAAGCAGTTTCCTCGGCTCTGCATAGGTCGGTCTTGAGTTTGTTTGTTCTTCCATGTATATAGAAATGTGTTATTCTGCACAGTATCTCTAATGCAAAATATTTTGATACTGGCAGGCATTGGAAATCCACCAGGAACTATGGATATGAAAGCTTTTCTCCTACAAAAGTTCAGCACTACAGAGAGAAAACAGGTTTCAACCTCTAATCAATTTCTTTGCACACGTTTCTGTAGTGTTGGGGAACAACATAGAACATATTTCGTATACCCATAGTCTTGATTTTCATCTGCAAAAATCAACTTTTAACGAGTGAAATCAAGTTCTCCATTCTTCATAAAGTTTGCCCAGCTCGAGTTCTTACTGCGAATGGCACCATATAAATTGATCTCTCACTCACTCCTTGTCTCATTCACGACTACTAATTTGTTCTGAACGTTGTTGGTTCTGTGGCCAGATTGATGCTTCTCTGGAACAAGGTGTCGAAGCAGTGAGGACCTTAGTGCTCAGTGGATTCGATGACAGAATTGCAAGATTTAATCTTGGTCAGAAATACAAGTATAACAAAGTCTGAAAGAGCAAAGGATCACTCATCGTATCAACACCCAACCCTCCCAAGTCTTGACATGCTAGGCTGCATATTTGTATCGCGCCCAAGCCGTGACAAACCAACATACAAGCACCGCAATTCACTGGTGGAAAAGTTTTGTTCCTTTTCCTTGTCGGAAAAACTATAGTAGCTGACCTTAGTTTGCACAAGGGAAGCTGCTGATACACCAATACAGCTACAAGTACAACCGGTGTTTCGTCTTTGGCGGCGGTTTTGATGGATCTTTGCCCACAATATGGTGTACATATGATAGGTTCATAGAGCTAATTGGCCCTTGGATATATACACGCTTTGAAATGCATCATTTTTATTTTTATTTTTAATTTTTTGAAGGGAAATGCATCATTTTTAACTTAAGACTGTCCTCATGTTTTCTTTCATGAATAGTCTTATGGTTTCTTAGCTTATGCTAGTCGATTAGTTCTTTTCCGCATTCCATTAATCGAGATGACTCGTATTAGCATCTTTCTCATTTTCCGTATCCCATTAATACAAGTAAAAACAACTATTTTAACCATCATTTTCATTGAGACTTTTGTGTAATTAGTAAAGTACTCTAAAGTGATTAAAAATCCCTAATCTTTTTTTTTTTACCTGGTAGAAAGTAAAACTCGTGGAGTAAATCATAATCACACCACCTAATCGAATCCAATCATCACCAAACTTTGAATCACAACCATCCATATATCAAACGGCTCTTAAGTCCCACAACATCCAACGGCTCAAATCCCACCTCATCATCCATTCACCCTTTTTTGACCTTAATAAAAAAAGACAAGGACACCCAAAATCAGAACGTTAGAAGTACTAGAAAAATAATCAACCAAAAATTTCCACACTTTCTTGTATCTTCTCCTTCACTTTTCCCTCTCCTCCCTCAAATTTGACCGTTGGAAACACACACACAAAATTACTCATCAAAAACCTAATAAAACAGAGCAAATTTTTATTAGTTTGATCAATCATAAATCATTATAATCGAATGGTAGAGACTTTAGGATCTCTGCAATTAACCCTAGACCCAATTTCACTCATTTTCCCCCAATTTTCTGATCAATTAAATTCAAACAACACTCTTAAATTTCTTACTGATTCATATTTTATGGAGAGAGGACCCAGATATGATGCGTATGCCCAGATCAGAGAATCAAAGATCCAATCAAAAAGACTCAAACTTGATGAATTTGAGCCTTTTTCAGAGATACCCACATCCGAATTTTCCCCAATTTTGAAGAAATCAGTGCAATTTCATCAAAATTCGGGTCATTTTGAGGAAGATATACGCGTTTCGGGGATTCCGAAACCGGGTTTTTCGAAGAAATCAGTGAATTTTTATGGGGTTTCTAGTGATTATGATGAGAATGTGCAAGTTTGTGAGATACCAAGATCGGAATACTCACCAATATTGAAGAAATCAGTGAAGCTTCATGGTGAAGTTGAGGAAGATGAGCCGGTTTCGAGGATACCGAAACCCGAGTTTTCGAAGAAATCAGTTAAGTTTCATGGGGTATCTGTCAACTCCGATGAAAATGTGCAAGCTTGTGAGATACGCAGATCGGAATACTCACCAATATTGAAGAAATCAGTAAAGTTTCAGGGGAATACAGGGCGAAAACAGGGGACCTCTGTTTTGGCCCAATCTGTGCCGGATTTCTCGGCTGCGTTGAGGAAGGAGAATCGGAAGCCGACGCCGGATAGCGTCAAAGTGAATAGAATTCCGAGGTTTGAGAAGAGCTCAACGCCGCCTGCATCGATGGCGAAAAGGGAGAAGATGTATGGGAGTGTGTCAAAGTATGGTGGTGGGAGTAAGTCAGTGAATTCAGGGGAGAAACAGAGTAATAGTGGTGGAAGAGTGATGATGAAGATTGCTAGGAAAAGTTATGCAAGTATTGAAGAGTTGAAGGGTTTATCAATTGCTGCTTCTAATGCTATTAATGGTGAAACTAAGGGTGGAAGGAAGAGTAATGTGTTGAGGAAGAGTACTGTTTTTAGTACAAAATACTATTGATTGAGATTACCAATTTTTTAGGGTTTTTTTTTTTTATTTACCCCCTTTTTCAATTTGATTCTTTGATTGATTGAGATTATTTTTTTCATATTTTGGATGGGTTGATTTTGCCACATTTTTTCATGTTTTCTTTGTATTGCTGATATATTGTGTACTATACTAGAGTGTGGGAGGTTCAACTTCATATGTATGTGTGGGATGTAAGTGTTGAATTTCATAATCTTCACTTTATATATATGTTAGATACTTTTGTTGTTTTTCAATTTAATGTGGAGATTGGAAAGAAAATAAATTCAAGTGAAATTTATGGTTGTGGAGATCAGAAGGTACAGATGAGTGTAAAGATGAATGCTCGTCCGAGAATAGACATCTGGCATATGATAAAATTGGAACGATACAGATTACGGAAAAACACTGATAGTTCACTAATTAGTGTTGCAAGTACAAAGATCCTTAAGAGAAGATGCTTATGTTAGCCATCTGCAAGTTGCATAAAGTTTTACTAGTCTAGAAATTACTCCTATAATTTACTCAATTACCCACTGTTACACTGATTTATACAAAATTTTACCAGCTGCTTGTTCTAGGACTTCAGTAAAAGCTGCTTAACTCAGATGCACAAAGATCTGTGACGATTTCATCGACAAGAAACTGAACAATGTCCTGATTGATCTCAACACCATTTTCAAATGCTTCCATATCAAAATCTGTCCATTTACCCAATGAAGTGCTCATTTCCCTCTCTATAATCTCGTCTGGAGTTTTCCCGGCGAAACTGATCCACTTTCTGACCACTTCGTCAAACTCTTTGATTAGAACCTCAGCATTGATGCTTTTTGGTAGTTTGCTCCATGTCCTGAACCCGGAATTGATGTACCTACTGTATTTTACGTCCAGGCACTCTACGAGACAGTCTAGCAGAAATTTCCGTAGTGGATTTTCTTCTTTTTTCACTTCAATTCCCAGGATAATGCTGTTCTTCCATGCTGCAACAACTAGGGTTTCCAATTCGTCTAGAAAGGGGCCTAGCAGAAAATCTACGAATCTTGATGAACTATCTCGACCAGCATTGCCAAATAAAAGCTCCGCGTTCAAAATGATATCTTGCATATATTCACGCTTGGTCACAGATAACTTAGCATGGACACAGTTGACATCCTCTAGTACAGCTGACATATGGGTTACTAGATCAGTCACCACTGAAATATCACTTCTTTGGGTCTGGTTTGTCGAAGATGCAGAATCCGAAAGATCAGCATCAGGTGGAGCCAATTTCACTGAATTGCATAGTAAATTGATACAGTCAGATTGCTGTGTAAGATATGTACACATGTGAAGATATAAATTGCAGAACCAATAGTTAAGCAGTGCGAAAGCATGTGACATTCAAAGTAGTCAAGCAGATAGGATTTACCTGAATTATCTTCAATACTACTAGAAACGCAGCTTTCATTTGAAAATGATGCATCAAGCACGCATCCTGGGCTAAAATGATCCATTCCATGAGCATGCCCATCCGATGATCTTTTGCTCCTCGAGTTGGCCTGATGGAAATATAACATTTCTCAGATAATGAAATATTAACTCGAAAAGAAAAAAAAAATCTCATGTGAGGTTCAAGTTGCTCCTTTTAACAGAAGCATTGGGATAATGATGGTGTCGATCATATCATTTCCAAAAACAACTGGTCATTAAGATCTTAGCATTCAACTTACTACCATCTCACTAGAGAAAACAGATCAAATTTGTTCACAGATTGCGAGAATTACAGGCCTGTCAACCCAGCCATGGCTTCCGAAATATCTTCTGTAACTGAATCACTAACCACTTTCTGATAACATAACTGCCAAGTGGCAACAAAGAAGCAAAAGTTCATGCAAAAGATTATCAACAGCATGCTTGACATGAAAATGACACATCAAACTGGTATAGGTTGTGAATTGTGACATTGCTTCAAGCCTTCACCTAATAGAGCCAATGCACAAAATTACACCAGTATACACGGGAACTCACCTCTGAAATCCTGTCAAAAATGTCATTCCACTCTGAATCTTGTCTATCACTCGCACGGCCCCTCTCTTCGGATGAAATTGGTCGCTCTGTTGTCAATGCAGATATAAGCTCTTGAAGAATTGAAGCAGTTGTTCTTGCAGAAGGCATGAAACCTGAAGCTGCTTCATTTTCCACCTGATGTGTCAGTTCCTTCAACTTTTGTTCCAAGAGAGCACCTAGAGCATCTCCATTCATTCGCAAATAGTTTTGAGGAGGCTGCTCTGTGTCAGCCTCTTTCGTGATCGACTCCTGCCGCAAATTCTCTTCAATGACTGAGGAAACTGGATCCCTTTTCCTCCCGCCCGCTTCATTATGAGACTTTTTCCCAGGACTCGATTTCACTGGTGAGTTGAATGTGAATGAAACAACATCTGTACGAATGGTATCTCTATTTCCTCTTTGATTGACTGGCCTGCGTTTGGAACAACTCTGATTTACAGTAGTGGTACGAATTCGTGGCTCATTTCCGTTTAACACAAGTCTCTTGTCACTTCTCCGATTTTCAAGTGACGAACTTGCAGATGCCACATTGTCAGGTTGCCTATTAGCAGTAAGAGTCCTTCTCTTCCTAATGGGATTTTTCTGAGGTGCTGGAGTATCATTCTTTCCTGTCTGAAATCTTCGATCAGCCTCAAAACCATCAGGTCTGATAGGAGCTTTGAGCCTGGATTGGCTGATATTTCGATTAAGGGAAATGAAGTCTTTAGCTTCTGTAAGACGATTGACAGACGATGATACTCTTCTGCCATGAGTAGTGTTTGCCAATTTAGCCTTTGGTGGGACTTTATCCCCAAGCATCTGCCCCGGCCTTTGTCCCCTTGATTTGAAACCAGCAGGCTGTGATGCATTCTTCTGAGAGGTAAAGATCCTGCTCACTGGAATCTGATCATGACGCTGAGAGGGATGCATACCATTCCAGATCATTTCATTCTGAACTGGTTTATTGTCCTCGGGCTGAGATGGACTGCGTTCAGGTTGGTACCTGGTTTTCAACAGAACTACATCATTTTCATTTTCCAAATAGACAGCTGGTCTTGCCCTACTTTCATCTAACCCATGAAAGAACCTCTCCCTGGAATAGTAATCAGGCGCATCAAAATCCTTCGACTGTTCTTCAGCTCTAGATAACACATCCACTCGCCCAAAGACGTTGCCACAACTATGACAACCACCTTGTGCATTCGGAATCTGTACCTCACCGGAGCCTGAACTAAATTGACTTTGAGAATTCACTCTCCCTCTCACCTCACCCATGGCATCTTCTGTACTCTGCTGCATCACTGATGAGCTCGGATAACTAAGACTACACCTAGCACGACTTGTTGCCTGTATCCCAGGCTCCAAAATCCTAGCAGCCGCATCAATCAACCTAGAAGTATTCCTCCCCATTTTAGGACTCTTTACAGGAGACACAAGCTTAGGATGATGGTACTGATGCTTCCTCGACCTCGACAAAACGTTCTTAATCTGCAATGCCTCAGCTCCAAACCTAGTAACTGGCCTTCTTTCAGAAACCCCAGTCCTCTGAAGCTTCTGCGGCCTCACATTCGCCTTCTCCGGACTCAACTCCACACTCTTCGACCCACCATCAAAGTTCCCACCTTTACCCTTCAAATCACCTCTACAAGCACTCCTATCAGACTTATCTTCCTGCCCAAAAGCAACAGGCATAGCATCTAACCCCATTAACCTAGCAACTAATCCAGGTGCTTGCATTTCATTTTTTTTAGGCTCTAAACCCTCATTTTTCTTCTTCTTCATTTTACTTGGAAACCCTCCACTATTTTCATCAGCAATCTACAAATTTAATTTGACAACAATCACATAGAAACAAACTTAATTTTACTTCAGAAATTCATACCAGTGAAACAAAATCAGTCAAAATAAAACAACCTGAGCAGAAATTCATACCAATAAATGTTTAGTGACTGGCAATTTCTCATTTGCATTGAATTTCTTGGAAACTTTAGCACGAACTGTCACATTCATACAAAAAAAAAAAATCAATGTACACTATACACCAACTTTCATCAAAGAAGTAAACTTTATACAACATAAATGAACCCCAAATTAAGCTAAATAGCAGTAAAACAGTACAGTAATTATTACCAGGTGGAAGAAGCTTCTTGGGGAAGAATCTCTTCTTAGCAAATCTTCTATTCCAATCAAAAAGTTGAAAGAAAATGCCCACACAACCACCAGGTCTTTGAATGTGGGGTTTCCTCTCAGTTATTGCTAAACCTGAGGAACTTCTTCCTGAAGATAACTCACTCATTTTTATTTTTTTTACTTAATTTCAACAAAAACCCACTAATAATTCAAGGATAAATACCATAAAATCTCATCAAATATGTAAAAGATTCAATCTTGATTTGGGTATTCATTGTTTAGATCACATTGATAAGGATTTGAGAGAAAAAAAATGTGCAAAAGAATGAGGAAGAAAGGTGGAAAAAGGGGGAATAATAAATGCAACATATATTTAACAGAAAATTGTTTTAAGTACTGAAGTATGTCAGATGATGAAGAAAAAAGAGTGATCTGTGAACTGTAATGTTCTCTGCAAAATCACAGGGAAAATGGACTATGTGTTGTCTCTCTCTCTCTCTCTCTCTCTATCTTGGTTGCTGAAGTGGAGTGTAGTACTGAAGAAGTTTTGGGGACTTCACGGTTACACACTACACAGTGGAGAGTGGTCACACACACACACACATACACTGATACGTAAGTGGATGGAGAAATGTTGAGGACTTTTTGTTTTGGGGAGCGTCTCTTTGTCTTTGGGTGGACACACACTAAATACCCTTTTTTCTCTATCATGAAAGGATGCGAAATTCGGATCGTAATTGTGTCGATTACAAAACATGCACGGTTTTAATCGATAGATACAAAAAATGGATCCTGCATTTTGACGGGAACGGAGGAAATGCTAGAGGGTTGGAGACATGATACTATTACTACTGTAGGAGTGTGGAATCGTATGTTTAAGCTAGTTTTTTTTTTTTGAGGGAAAACGCTGCAAACTTATCATTACAACAACGCAGCTACAAAATCCGTAACTGCCACATCTAATACAGACTTAGGGCCGCTATCAACCCACACCCTTGCCGAATAATCGACCGGATTAATATGTGCTACCTCATGGGCCGCTTTTGTTACCACTACGACGAAGCTAGTTATGTAGTACGATGTTTTGAAGTTTTAGTGTAAACGTCATAAAGTTATACTGGAAGTAGTAAATGAGGTTTTGTGTAGGAGATGAATAGAGCATTTATTGTGAGTAATTATGGGATAAGTGTAATTAGTACTACATTAAATATATCAAAGTTTCAAATGTTTGTGATTCATTATGATTCAATTTTTCAATTCAACGAGTAGGTCAGTTTTCAATTTGAGTTACTCAAGTGCTTCGGAACTCTTAGGATATTGGAATGTTGTTGTAGGGACTAGCGGAGTTATTGAACTTTAAGAAAGAATGTTATCCACCATCGTATTTTTTTTATTAACAATTTGCATTGAATACTTTGATTTGAAATCCGAAAAATTATTGTCATCCTACCGATTGTTAAATAAAAACTTCAATGGCTTCGAATGAAAGACACAAGAGTTATTACAAACAAACAAAGGTTTCGTCAATTACTATTTCCTGTTTACCACGAGAAACATCATTTTTCAACCCATGTACACAACTCTAAACTCATCATACGTCCACAGTAACCATGTAAAATCGACTCATTATAAGAGTATTACATATGTGTCACATTTCTTATAACGACGTAGAAAACCCGTAACCATTAACTGTAACGGGTGTTGGATGCTACATTTTAGATTCAACACAACTACAGATACTCTATAAATCATTTGTGAGAAATTGTCATTGGAGTGTAAATTTTACAGAGACTAAACTCCAAAATTAAAATGTGGATTAGAGCAGAAAAAATAGCTCAGGTTGGTGGCGCAGGATAAGAGGAGAGCGTATGGAAGAAGTCGCTCCAAATCTAGGAAGGACAAATACTTTAATATTTATTTTAATTTTTTTAATTAGAATTTCCACATAGTCTTCCTCAGTTGATGTGTCACTTTCAAACGTTGTCTGCTAGTCTGCGCCCTGCAAACAGGCGCATTTTTCCATGATTATTGTCCAGGATGTAACGCTGGATCTCAACCAATCGTACAGCGAGTGCGTCTCACTCGCGTTTGAGTATTAGTGAAGACACGCAGGAGAAGAGCGTGAATGTCACGCTGAAAGTAGGAGAGTGTGAAAGTGTGTGAGTTGGAGGTTGGGATTACACGTGACTTGGCACACGAGCCGGCCCGGTACCAACAAACCAAGGAACTATGTCCTCCCCCATTTCTTTTAGTTCAAAACGTTGGGCCGAACATCATAGCTGGACTTAAACCGTGTTGAGTACGGTTTCGTAGAGTTATTTTTCTATAGAGTCGATTAATCAATTTAACATAGAATAGTCGTAAAATGACGTAGAAATATAATTATCAATGTTACAATAACACGAGTTGTTGCATAAAATCAAGTTACAAGGAGCAGCTAATGTTGTTAGAATGGTGATACGACAATTCGAGCATGGAACAATTTCATATAGCCATAAACAGTCGATTTTTGTTAAGAATGAACTCCCAAGATTTACCTCACAGAAGAAGAAATTTTTTTGAAAAAATAAAGACACAAGATTTGCAGCCAATATGGACTTACTTTCAGTTTTGTACCAGCCCAAGGCCTAAGCCCACCTATAAACTGAATCAAGCCCGTCAAAAAGATTTTAATATTATTTACTTTTGTAATTTATAAACATATTTTTATGAATTCAAAAAAAAAAAACAACGCCGGCGCAAAGAAAGTCATGTGCTCGAATAAGTACTCCATATAAACCGATAAACGAATTTTGGTTTATTCATAGATATCACATATGATAACCTTATTAGTTGAGCTACCTGACATCTAAAACAGATGCTTACGTCATACTAGGACCTTGCTACTAGTGATAAAGAATACGAGTAAGAGTTGAACACAATCATATTAGATTTTATATTGACAATAACAAAATCAATACAAGCACTTATCAACCGCACCCCCATTATAATCTCCGATCTTAACTTAAAGACATCCCGACACATTACTCCACGACCCATTGTGTCTACCGGTCTACGACACCTTAAATTTGAGTCCGTTCATTTCTCATTCTATGAATTAAGCCTATTTTCTCATAGGTACGATTGAGATGAAAGTAAAAGCTAAACCCGAAATTTTTTGAAGTCTCTTTACTAGACGAGTACAAGTGTACAACGTTACTGTGCCACATATTGATTCTTAGCCCTAGGTTAAATTACACAGTTACACCCACTCACACCAATGCTCAATCAATCGAAAGGTGTGACAAGGCATGAACATTGAACAATCTCTTTAGCCAAGAAACAA
The DNA here is from genome assembly GCA_963680865.1 of Spergularia marina. NCBI lineage: Eukaryota > Viridiplantae > Streptophyta > Magnoliopsida > Caryophyllales > Caryophyllaceae > Spergularia > Spergularia marina. Next base: position 21,879,793 of record OY804560.1, on the reverse strand, counting down.
GAAATGAGCATATTCTTAGCAAAGTAGTCGGCATAGTAGACACACTATTCTATCTATTTGGCCATTCTTCCTTGTCGTGAAACCATGTTCTCAACAACGCGTACTGTTTTACTTGTTCAACACACTTCTCTTATCTTTCACCTTTCTTATCATACTCGTATTAACTTTGCCATGTGAAACTTTGAAGAAAGACGAAATCTTTGAGATTTTCTTAACTTAGAAAATAAATTTTAATTAAGTTTGCTTTCTTTGAAGTCTTGTTTTGTAAGATACATGGAATTTTATGATTGGTTTGACTTTTTTAGACAATTTTCAGAGGGATTGCTTTGCTTGTGAGTGTATTGACTTGTCAGTTGCCACTAACACTGCCATGTGAAAGACTTTCTAGAGAAGTTTTATAAAAAAAATTGTGCTAATAAAGGAATTCAGTCAAATTCCAAAGTGTCAATTTTCTTTCCCATCACAATTGTACATTGTACTCCATTTTCATGCCCATAATTGAGGAATTATTAGGTGTTTTAGGACCACGTTACAAAGAAGATTGCTGCTTTTTCAAGAAAATGATTCTTGACAACCTAACCATTCAATCTTCTCATATTACAATTAGTTTTCGCAACTCTTATAATAAAGACTAAAGACGTAAAGTTCGTCTCATATGTAACCGTGGTCCGTGGCGTAAAAAATAATTGCAAATAAAAACAGATTATGAAATCTAGTTCAGTCAACGAAATATAGGAACTATGTACAAGCGATACCAAAACGTTACAGTTAGGTTCAAATTAGAGCTCAACTTACGGCTAAAGAAATACCCTAACAAACAAACAAATACAACCAAAACCAAGTTTACAAATCACAACTAAAGACATGAAAGTAGGAAACCTTCTTTACAAGTTGTTAAAACTCAAAAACACAACCAAAGTAGATAATCATAAGCAAGTCACAATAAAGAAATAAAAAGAAGAGGAACCAGATATATGAACCCATGTTTAGCAAGAGTATGTGACAGACTCAAAAGGCAAAATAAAGGACAGTGAGAAATCCAGCAAATGAAGCAATATGTCACCTGTCTTTTTGTGCTTCATTCCATGTGAGATGTTGTTCTATCATCACATCACCCCCACCCCCCTTCCTTTCAATACCACCTAATCACATGCTAAAATTAAATCCCAATACCCAATTCCCTTTAATAAATAAAGCAGAATTTTTTGGCGTAACGATTACACACAACTTTTCGATATAGTAACGGACCGTAATAGGCTAATGGGTGATAATGAAAATCACACACGACATACGACAGACTTAACCTATTAATGACCCGTTACCTGAACAGTTACATTCAACGGTTGTGATAGTTGAATGCAACGGTTACACACAAAAATCTATCGGCAAATAATTAGAAAGGAAGTCATCCAACTTGGCATATAAACTTATCCCAAGAAAAAAAAATGAAAATGGACCACATTGAGATAACTTCATCTTTTCTTGCTCTTATCCTTGCTATTGGAGAAAATGGAACCAAACCCAAATAAACTTCCACCTGTTGAAACATTAAGAACAGGGCTAACTTGAATAAGACCAGAATTAAATGAGGAACCTCCAAAATTCTTCTTCAATGGAGGTTTTTGGTGGTTGCTTGAGCTTGAAGTCTTCAAATTACCCTGCTTTTGATGATGATGATGATTGTTTGAATGTTCATCTTTTGGAATTAATGATCTTTTTGAACTTGCTGTTGAACCAGTTGATTTACTTCTTGATAAAAGAGGCAAAGAACATAACCCTCCTCTATAAATTCTTCCACAATTCAAACTTTTACTCCTTTTGAACTTCCAAAATGACTTGTTATCTTCGTTATTCTTGTTGTTGAAGCTATCCTTCCCCTGTTTCTCCTCTGTTTCAGCATGAGCAGAGGAATTCTGTTGCGGCAATGGCGGTAAATTACTAGATGGGGGTAAAGATTTTGACTTTGACATAATTGGGATGTCCTTTCTCTTAATTTGTATAGGTAGAATGACCCCATTTGCGAAAAGTTCATCTGCCAAGGTAGATTCTTGATCACACCTTCGTTTCGAAACGCAAAAGTCGAAATCATAATCTAGAAGAGATGATTTTAATGGGATGTGTGGCTCAATTGGGACAATATCACAATTTTTAAGGTCATGTGAGAATGAAATTCTAGGGCTAATACCTCTGCTTGAGCTTGTTTCTGTGTAAAGATCAACTGCCATTTTTTTTCTAAGGGAAAAAACAGGGGATTTTCAGGGGAAAACAGAGGAAAAACAGAGGATTTTGTGAAATGATGTTGAAATAATGTGGGGAGATTTTGAAGGGGGGTTTATATAAATAAATTTGCTAAAAATGGAGCGTATGAGAAAATAAATGAGGGTGTTTTTTTGGGTTTGAATATCTAGGGAATGTGTGTATTTTAGTCAGGAGGCAAAAGAGATTGCTTGGCAAAGGGAGGAGTACACAAACAAGTCTTAAAGGAAGACTTGGACTTTGTTAAATAAATGAGGGAGCTTGGTTTTTGAACTTTATAGTTATGACTAGCACGAAGAATAAGAGGTTGGGTGTGACTTTATTTTTTATTTTTATTTTTTAAGAGAGGTAAGCAAAAGGTTTCCCTGTTATAGAAAGGTTATCTCGAAATCGATACACAAAGGGAAGAAGAAGAAGAAGAAAACAAATGTACAAAGTCGAGATCCGGCCAATAACCATTGGTTATTTGAGTTAAGACCTGAAAGACCCGAGTATAAAGTGTAACGAAACCGAAGTCCCCACGGTCTCACCCAAACCTCCCACAATATAGGCCTAGATAGGACTTAATAAAATTAATATCCATATTAGTTCAGAGTCATTCAAATCAAATCAAATTATATTAAATCATAATTATTCAAATAAAATTAGATCAAATTGCTCAAATAACGATTAATGAATTTGGTTCATTATATTAATACTAATTCGTTGAATTCAATCAAATTTTTACAAAATTCGGATCCAATAAGATCATTTCCAACCATTCATCAATCTATCTCAGTTCAAATCAAAAAGATGCAAACCTATCAAACAGGACCTTAAGAACCATAACCCGTAAAAATGGCCTTATAAAAATGGCATGTAAGTCTAGTTTAACAGCCTATATGACAGACTGGTTTATGCTCATGTCCTAAGGTAAGTAGTGTATTTAAACTTACAATAAAAAATACAGATGAACTTTTTTTTTTTTTTTGAGTAACACAAGAAGTATTTTTTCTTTCTCGAGCAACCTGTGGTGTAATGTATATCTGTACGATTATCTAAGGCTTGAGGCTCCTCCAGTTTCAAGTTTCAACCTAGGTACCTGTATGGCCGTATATAGTTACAACAAGGTGTGAATATGTGATAGTGTACAGTTGATGTGTAATACATGTGTAGTATATGTGTAATATATGTTACAATTACATATTTGTATAATTATAGTCATTTAATAACTTATTTTTATTAGTCGTCCTAAGCCAATAAACTATCAGAGATGACTACAAAACATGGTAAAACTAGAAATAGAAACGGTAACCCGAGGGGGGTGAATCACACTGTGACCTATACCAAACATGTAGATTTTGCTCACAAAATTGGTTTTCTTGTACGTAAAACTCTACTAGTCGAACTCAACCAGATCAGACCTAGAGGATCCGGTTGTACAGAGCCTTAGACTTAGAATCCTGAGGGGTTGGGATCTTGGATGACGTCAATCTATGAGCGGTTTCGAGTTTGAAAATACTTGATAGACTTTTAGGAGTCTTTCAAATTTTTTTGTATGTTATCACTCACCATGAGATTTTTATCTAGCCTTTTCATTTTATCAGATCAGGGTAAACCATCCCGAGGGGGAGGACAACTTCCATAGGCAAAAACACAATTACGGTCAAGATAACGGGATTGCAGATTTAGCCATCCACGGATATCCCCATATCACCCAGGCAAATACATCAGACCCGACTTGCGGGGTAATGTATGATTACCTCAGATTTGAGTCTTTTTCCTCGTTTACACCGGACTGTGGTTTACCAAGAGCTACTTGACATCTCCTGAAACATATTCCCATATTCCTCGTATCAGAGGCGGCTTTTACCCCGGGCGACATGGGCCGTCGCCCAGGGCCCCCAAAATTTGAGACCCAATAGCAGATAGTTTCACTATATATATATTTGCACGTAAATAAAATCATGTACTTGTGATTAGCCTGGTGGTAGAAATGTCTCTGTACTCCTCGTCTGACCCGAGTTTGAATCTGCGTCCCGTCAAGTTTGGGTTCTTTTTTAGCTTTCATTATTCCATTATTTTTTTTCTCTCTTTGTTGCAAGTGAGTTTTGCTTATATACTGTAGAATACTTACAAAAAAAAACATTCAATTTATTTCTAATTTTGCGACCACCTAATATAAGTTAATTATTGTTGGTTTCCCCTTGAAGAAAATGAACATCGAAATATGTGACACAAAAAATACGCTATTTTGTTGGAATGCGAAAAATAATTTTAGTATAAGTTAGGGCCCCCGATTGAAAATTCGCCCAGGGCCTCCGAAATCTCCCAGACGGCCCTGCTCGTAGTATATGTAATTTTTTTTTTTAGAGTTGTATTAAGACAAAAATGTATGTGCTTCTTATTTTGTCTCTGTACTCCTCGTCTGACCCGAGTTCGAATCTACGCATTGGGTTCTTGATTTTGGAATTAAGACAAAAATGTAAGGGTTCTTGATTTTGGAATTAAATCAATTCAAATTTCTTTCTATTGACAAATCCGTAACAATGTTGATTTTACTACTAATGTCATAAATTAACTGCAAATACGTTAAATTTACTACACAATCATATTTTTTACTGCATGCCATCTCTAATTTACCACACTTACTTAATTATGGTATAGACAATTTTACTATTGTCTACATATAGACTCCTAGGAATCTAGGATCATCCTTAGAGCACTCTTATTGGCGAGATTCACTTTAGGTCTCAGATACCAATATGATGTCACAATTACATCATGCTCACATCATATGGAGAATGAGACTCACTTTGAGATCACTTTTCAATGGTGAGAATTATATTTTTTGGTCCCAAACATTATCTTTTAATTATTAATTGGGGCCAGAAATATAAAATTAATGATAATTACTAGTGGCCCCCACATAATTAGTTCTTAAGACTCTTGAGACCGTCTCCGTCTCCATTTTTGAGACTCTATCACTTGATCTACAGACTCATTTTTTCCAATTTGAAACTCATTTGAGACCACTAATGAAGATAGTCTTACCTTATTTATGTAATTTGGTGGAACTTCTATGGAATTTTTAATTTCTGGAAGATTTTATGTTCCTAATTTCTATGATGTTCATATTGTATAGTTATGGTAATATGGTTATGTATGTGTATATATACAGGGCCATATCATATAGCAAAAGTGTATGATAATTGAGTAACACTAGCAATGGCGAATTCTCTTGTGTTTTTCACGCTATCTGCCTTTTTTTTTACTGTAACATTGTCTTCTACTGCGGTTGCTGATGATGTTCAGGGATTTTCCCTAAGAATATTTCACCGCGACTCCCCTGACCTCCCAGCCTACCAACCAAACCTTAGCTACAAACAAAGCTTCGAGCGACTCGTTTCTCAATCCAAAGGTCGTGCTCAAATGCTCGGCCGAGGCAAAGGCCTAAACTCGGCTCTAGACTCAGTCTCGAGCTTGAGCTCGGACTCTTTTGTGTACGCTGCACAAGTTGGGATCGGCACCTTAGATCCTGAAGGGAAGCCATACATGAATAATTTTCTACGTATAGATACGGCTCTTCCTATGGTTTGGACCCAATGCGAGGGCTTCACCAGATGCATGCCCTCGCGTTACGCTCCTTACCCAAGCTCCAGTTCCAAAACTTACAGTCCTGTTCTTTGTAGCGACACTGATCAGTGCTTTTATATAGGCTACTGCTACTACCAGAAGATTAAGTATTGCGACTACAGACTCCCCCTCGGGAAGGAGTCGAATGTGTTGGGAAATAAGACCAATCTCCCACACGCAACGGAAGTAAACCAATCGACAATAACAAACAAAAGTAGAAAATACGCAAGCTAATAAAATGAGACACATATTTTAGGGACTTAACCCATGGCAAAACCCTCCAACTCCGGAGGTAAAACCCACCAGCAAAACCGCTGAATTCCACTATATAAAATAGCACCAGTACAACCACCGTCCCGAATTACAACACCGAATTCGAAACACGCTACAAATCAGGAACAAAGATAAACTACCCCTATCTTCCGAGTATAATTAATAATCACCAATTAATAATACTCCTAGAAATAAACCACACCTAAATAGATGTACTAACCGTTCTTGTACTGTAGACGAACCTTGTATTGAACCGAGATATTAATCTCAATCGCAAGAGTCGACTTGCGCCCGCAGCTACACTCCCACACCAAGAATTGAACCGTCTTGAACACCCGCTAATACTAGCCCGTGTACCTCCGTGAGAGAAGGAGAAAACCAAGCAAATACGACGTATTGCTTCTGCCGTAGCTACGTACCAATTGCTCCGCAAATTCCACGAACACAATTACCTTTTGCCAAAGGAATTTGTTTCCTTTATATAGAACATAACCATATGTTGACCGACATGCTTATGACTTACCATAAGCAAAGTCCTAATTGGAAATTTGCACTTTTCCAGTTCACCTAATTTGGGCTGGACATGGGTTGCTAACCCAACAGAATGGCACCTTTGCGACTGATGTTTTCACCTTCGAGTCCAACCGTAATGCCAAGATTATGTTCGGATGTGGTCTTGATAATCTCAAGGTGAAGAATAACGAGACTGGTGTCGAAAACAATAGCAGTTTCATCACCGGGGTACTTGGTTTGGCTAATAGTCTTAGTAACCAATCTCTTATCAGCCAGCTGAGTGCTACCACTGGCATTCCTCGTCGATTCTCGTATTGTCTCCAATCTTTCGGGGGTGATCCTGATCCTAACGCCTCGCCTATGCGCCTGCGCATAGGCGAGGACTGGTTACAGTATGATCAGAGCAAACTGTTAAGTGCTAGAATGCAGATTTTGGGATGGGATATCAACCTCTTCACCTTATCTGTTACTGAACTGAAACTGAACGACAATATTTTACCTGTTCCTGGTGGAACATTCCATATTCCTGAAGGCGACGGTGTTTACATCGATTCAGGGACGGCCTTCTCACAGCTCGCAGAGCCAGCGTACACTGTACTAAAGACGGCGATCACTGATTTGTTTTCCAACTATACCGGGTTAAGCCAGGTCGAGCCCCAATTTGGGCTCGACCTTTGCTACAAGGGAACACTTAAGGACGACGAGAAGCTTCCTGACATTGGGTTCACCGTGTTGGGTGGTAAACCGGGTGACTTTGTGGTTCATCCTGACGCCGGATTTTACCGAGCAAAAACCGAGGACAACAGTGGACAGGAGATGATATGCTTGGCAATGCTGCAGAGTCCTGATGACTTCACCATCTTTGGTGCATATCAGCAGATTAATAAGCTCATTATTTATGATATTGATGGGTCTCAGCTTCTATTCAAAGATCAAGATTGTTCCAAATTTGAATAACTTTGGCTATGCATTGTATTTTTCACTCTAATTAAGAGGATGTGCATTAGCATTACTTATTGAGAAATTTGCATGGCCTTGTTGTTTGTTTTATTGATTTGAGATATTCATAATGTATCTTGTGCAATACTCTCGATCCAACACATCAATGAAATCGATCAAACTAGTCAATTACCATATATGGTAGACATGGATCAAATTGCAACACCTCGACCACGGTGCTTATAAGGTGAAATTTTGAGACCATCCATTCAACTTAAAAAGCATCCGTTGATCTCTTCAATGATAAGTTTTGGCTGAAAAAAATGTTTGCAACAACAAGTTGGGCCGGTGTGTTCATCTGTCCAAACCATAATCGGACTAAATGGACCGGACGTTTCCTAGATTGCTACCTCTAGAGCGGGCGGCATACTTCGTATAATCGTATTATACCATGTGACGGTTATATAAGATTTGAATCCGCTAATAAATGGATCGGAAGACAAAACGTTTCCCAAAATGTTACCTCTCTAGTCTCTAGAGCGGGCGCCATACTTCGTACTCCCTCCATAAATAAATATATGACGTTTTCGAATTACGAGGTGAGACATTGACTTGCGATTTTAGGAAGAAATACATATCGAAAAATTGTGAAACATATATCGGTGGATTCGTATCGAAAAATCATTTCACGCCAGTATAGTTTCATACAGTAATTTTTACTAATCTACATTATGAAATATTGACGAATAAAGGGGACGCCTCAAAACTGTGAGAAAGTCATATATAATTTTACGAAGGGAGTATTATACCACGTGACGGTTGTATCCAAAAATTTTAAATTATGCTTTTTCATTTGAATCCGCGTATAAATCGTGCCGAAATGCACCCACAAAGAAATCAATAAAAATTCATAATTCAATCTGATTGGTCAACCGGGATTGTGACCGTCCCAGCCAACTTCTTCTCAGTTCTTCTCACCAAACAAACAAAAACAGGTTGACAGGTACAAACAGAACAATAAAAAAAAAAAAAAAAAAAAAAAAAAAAAAAAAAAAAAAGAACAGCAAAAAAAAGTCACATTTTTTTCTAATTCATTTACTTTTTCTTTTTTTTTTTCAGATTTTGAAAAATTAGAAAGTTTTCACATTTTTCTGAAGATTTTACAGAGAAAAAAGATAAAGAGAATTTCTGTGTGAAAGTTGAAGAGATGATAAACCCAAATTGGGAACTGAGAGGTTGCTGCAATCGTGACCAGAAAGCTTTCATAATCACCATTGGCATCTTTACCCTTGTTATTCTTGCTGTATATTCTATATTCCCTTCCTTTTTTTACTGCTTTATTATTCATACACACTAAATTTATGATCTTTCTAGTAAATTTGTGTTTTTGCTCCGATTTAGAATCATGGGTTTCTTTCAGTTTGAAATGTAGTAGCTTAGTTAGGTGAATTATCTAGTAAAGTTGAGTATCTATCAAGATTTGATTTTTATGAAATGCTCTTTTTTGTGTGTTCCCTTCAAAGGGTAAAAGTTGTGTATATCTGACCCCGTCTTACCTTGCTATAGGCGGGAGCCTTTGCGATACTGGGGTAATGTTGTTGTTTATTCGTTACTTTAGCTTGAAGAATTGAAGTTCTTGGGGTTTTGATGAACCAAGAGTGGACTGAGAAATTTGCATAGATTGGGTGAATTGTTACTTAATTCGGGTTGTGTGGCTTTAGTAATACGATTCAATAGGAAGGAGTTGGAAATGCACATTATTTCATCAGGTGATAGTTGGAAATTATGTTTCCTTAGGTAAGAAAAATGCCAATTTGGGGTTAAACTCTTAAGCATAGGCTTGAACGGAGCATACACTAATACACTATACGGTTACACTGGGGGATTATGTTGCTGTTTTTGTTTAGCATGAAGAATTGAAGTTCTTTGGGTTTGGCTGATCCAAGAGTGGATTGAGAAATTCGCATTCTAGGGCATGTTTAATTTTATAAATTGGGTGAATTGTTACAGTATTAGGGTAGTATCACTGGTCGTATGTGCATTTTTTTTTATGCTCAGGCAATTAGGATTCAGTTGTGATTGGCAGTTTGATTAGTTGTATACTCGCAGCTTAGATGACTGTTGTGATGACTGGAGAGACAAAGTTTTGATCTTGATTATCAGCTATGAAAGACATTCTTGCTTACACCATTTAAGCCCATCACCTTCTTGCCATGCTCTAGCATGTTGGCTTAAGCATAGACTTACTTTGATCAGTGATCCTCTAGTTCATTAGAGTGTAGGAAAGACAATGTTTCAATGCTAGGGACCTAGGATGATTAGATAAAATCGGACTATGTTGGTGTCTTGGACAAAATCCTTAAAGGGAGTATACAGTAATAGGATAGTATCACTGCTCGTATGTGTAATTTGTGTGTGTGTGTGTCTGTGTCTGTGTGTGTGTGTGGCTTGATTGGCAGTCTGATTAGTTGTATGCTTGAAGCTTGATTGTGTGTGTGTGTGTGTGTGTGTGCTGAGGCAAGTAGGATTCAATTGTGATTGCCAGTTTGATTAGTTGTATACTTGAAGCTTGATTGACTGTTGTAAACTTATGATGACTGGAGTGACAATTGACAAAGTTTTGATCTTGATTAACAGCTATGGAAGACATTCTTGCTTACACCATTTAAGCTCATCACCGTCTTTCTCCATGAAGTTAGCCATGCTATAGCATGTTGGCTTACATGTGGACGGGTAAGTTAGTTCTTGCTTGCTCTGTCAAATGGTGTTTTTTTTTTTTTTTTTCATTCGTTGCATTATGCGATACATAGGGAAAATGTGACATGTCTTCTTGTGGTCTGTTGCTAAAAAATATGTTTTTTTTGTAAGAAAACTTCTTTATACGTACGAGTCACTTAGCCAGTACATAGATGATTACACCACATATGTCTGCTACTATTCTTTAGACTTGGTGGAGCAATAATTCACTCGTATGAACTGTGACGTGCAGTGAACTGTCATGATTACCTGTTAAGTTGTTCTTGGCACTTAGCTTTCGGCGTTTTGGCCCTTGCAATTAACAGAGATTTGTATCTTTATAAAAACATGGGAGACAATTGCTGAATTGCACAAGTTTTGGTTGAGATTGTGTTGTTGTTTTTTGTCCAGTGTTTGTTCGACGGTGTTTTTCGTCATATGTTGAAGCATTTCACTTCGTTTATAATCAGAGACGTTGGTGGTGTGTAGGTGGAAGGAATAGAGGTTCATGCAAATGAGGGAGGTGTGACAAAAACACGTGGTGGTGCATATTGGTTGATCTTGCCGGCTGGATGTAAAACTTCTCCCTGATGCATTTCCTTTATATCAGTGTTCAACTTTGCTTTGTCTATGCGAAAATCATCTTTGTTCTGCGTAAAATTACATCAAACTGTGTCACAGTGTCAGTACCATGAACACAATCATACCTGTTAGTTTACTTTTCTGAACTGCTTTTCAGACAAGTCGCTTTAAATTTTGCTTTCGAATGTAGATCTTGGCTCTTCATTCTGGGGAATGGTTTTGGTACTTGCCTCCACAAATCTTCTCTCAGCACAAATTGCCGCTGGCTGCCTTGGAGTAGCGCTGCTTATAGTTCTCTTTATAGCACAAAACGTAAGTGGTGATTGAATTTCACTTGTCAAAGTACTCTCTTTCTCTGCAATCTTGCAAAAAAAAATCTGACATCCTTTCTCATTTCCTGGTATCGAACAGTGGACCCTTCGAGGACTTTGTGTGGGTAAGTATTGACCTCAATTTTTTCCAGTCTATCATGAGATTTTTACTTACAGTAGCTCACATAGTAGTATTACCTGACGACAATGCAGGATTTATTATTTTTCTCGCTGTGATTTGGGTCTTGCAAGTAAAAACTGAAGTTCCTATTCTTCGGTATGTCGTTCTTTTCATTGGTATGTACTTACAGTCCCATATCTTGCCTTTCAAGTTCCAATACTAATTTTTTACTAGCTAGGCATCACAATTTTCATAGAAAGAGATTTCTGAGCACACTTTTGACCTCATCATTCTACTATTTCAGGCGTTATGAACAGCTTGTTCTCGGTCTATGGTAAATTTTTATTTTACTTTTCTTTCAACAACTTCACTCTTTGGCCTTCCCTCACAAGATGGAATAACATATCATGATCCGTGACATCATACGCAGATATATATGATGATCTTATATCGAGAAGAGTGAACTCGAGTGATGCTGAGAAGTTTGCTGAAGTTTGTCCATGTCCCTGCAATGGAGTTGCATGGGGTTTCATCTGGTAAGTCCTCGAAGATTAATGTAAGTACCTGCATTCTGTTGTAATCCTGGTATAAAAGTACAGTATTGACATTCTTTTAACTTCGGCAGGGGACTCATTTCTTTTGCATGCCTCTGCGGAGCCATGTATTTGGGCCTCGTCATCCTTTCGTGAATGCTGATCGTTTCTGACTTCTTGAGGGTATGTTCCATAGTCGTAACAAAGGTTCACTACAATGTCTTTATAATTGTATTGTACGATAATGGTACATTGGTACTAATCAATTCCTTTATTCTTCAGGAATATCTTCCTCAAGCTGAACTTCTGATTATCGACTGCTGCAATTCGATTCTGGCTAATTCCAAGGATATGGGTAGAATTCATTCTTTATCATGATTGATGATACCTTCATATGGAAGGTGGTTTGTAAAAAAGGTGCATTCATCGTTGTAGACAGATTTTCAGCTGGCTAAGTTCTTTGTATGCCTGGCAAAATTCTTTGTATGTCAGTTCTATCCGTAAACTTATATGAATCCAGAATCCAGATGACATTGCAAGATTTGTTTGGTTTTTTCGGGTTTCTTTTTTTTTCCATCGGCTATGTGAAGTCTGTGCTGAAGATAAACTTTACACTGGATTTTCAGAGGGAACTAAAACTTTCTGAACAACCTGTTGAGCACACAATCTGTGTTAACTTCTACGAGACGATTGCTAGTCTGAACAAAGGGCAGATGAAAATGCAAATTGTGAATGGCCGTTGCAGGTTTATTGCATCATACGCTGAACACACAGAGAAGTCGTTTCATACACTGAACAATACCCACATTGCAGGTTTATCAAACATTTTGGGTAGATAAATCAGAATATCAGATGTAATAATGATCGATACAAATATCTTTAGATAGAACAGCCTGAAAGACGCTCTGAGTTTGAAACAAACAGCACACATACGTACATCCTAACTTGTACTGATCCCGAGTGATGTGATGTACATGCGACATGGGTGTAGTCGGTCGATAGATAAGATCTTCACAAACAAGGAAGCGTCAACGCGAGTCAATGTTATTCCTTGGGCCCTGCACAACACTGCCACTGCGATCCAAACTGATTATGTTGCAGCTCAGGCCATCAGAAGGTCACTGAGCATACAACTCATCATTCCTCGCCCTTCCTCCAATCAAGTTCCGAAAGTGCTTTCTCACCCATGGATGCCAACGAGAATAAAGATGGTCATAACTCATGACAATAATGCCCAGCAACGACACGCCCTATATATCCAAGTCATCATCAGGATCCTCATCAGAGTCTGGCCTCTCGTCATCTGAATCACGAAGGTACACTATCTCCCCTTTCGCAGACTTTTCAGAACTTGGTAATTTCTCGTCTTCAACTCCAATCCCATTCTGCCCCTCAACAAGAGAGCGCCGACCATCATAGATTTGTTTAGCTCTTTCTTTCTCTACAGAAAATGAAAGACAAAAGACATGTTAAGAATGAGCAAACTTCTTTCCTGCTCAATCACCTCAACTTTAATGAATGATAACTAACAGATATTCATGAATATATATACCTTGGTGCTCAAAGGGAAGCACAACCTTGGACCGGTCCAATTGTTCTTTTTCTGACAGCTGTAGATTGAACTGCACCTGCAGATTCAACAAGCCACAATGTCATTCAAATGTGCCCTATGATAATATGCCATTGCATGCTACAGAAACGTAAAAAAAAAACGAAAGTGAAATTAGAAAGGAGGGCATGTGGTTTACCTTGGGCACAAGTGACTGTGCTATGGAATCTTCTTCCGAAGAAGCCGGCAAAAATCTAAGTCCCGATTGTTCAACATGAATTTCTTCTGACTGAATGAAGTTTAAGACATCAATGAAAGAAAGAAGGTCCAATGACGCATGAGACAGTGTAACATAGGTATCAAGAAGATATTACCATCAATCTAACTCTTCCATTCCGGCGCTTGAGGCGCATCCTCAACTTCGCTTTCCTGACATTCTGCTCGAGGAAAGAGAGGCCTTGCTGTGGAGCTACTCCTTCAATGCTGGCCACAATAGAACACATATACTCGAGAGCGGCATTTGTACTAGCATTGTGGTGATCTGAATGCAGCAACCAAAAAGCACTGGATACTTGTCCTAAATAAACAAAAATGTGGAGAGAGATTAAATTCAAATTTCCTTAAAAATTGTCACTTCAATTTGCATATACTATATGAGGGGACAATGAGGGGGAGAGGGGGTATATATCATATACATCACCAACTTAAATGAAGAAAATAACACCAAGCAATATACATTTATTTTACATTCAAAGGTGATAAGAGCATTATCAAGTGAAATGTGAGATGCAAGGCCCAATGTCAGCTTTAGCATTCCGTGCAACAATAACAAAGAAAGAATTGGGTGCAGATGAACAAGCATACCATTGCTACGGATATTGCTCAACAACGCTGCTACAGATGACAAAGAGACATCTCTTAGCAACTCGGTCACCTGAAAAACCAATGACATTGAGCATACTGAATTACTGATAAATACCAGTGAAAGAAGAGCAGTAATTTGATGCTGAATTGCTGATGTGAGGTGCACATTGCAAAGGGTTTAACCCAAGTACAGATGTGTCCAAAGGTAATCCAGAAATTTTGTCCAACTACTTGGTGAATTTGAAGCACCTTTACAATTTCCATGTTCTTACCGTCAATTTCAAGAATGTATTACCAGATCATCGTCCACTAACTTCTAACAGAGTGAAATATGACCAAAGAAACGTGATAAGGGGAAAGAAATAGAGTAGGTCAAGAAACCAAAGGAAAAATCTGATTGAACCACTTCATTTATCCCAACTTCAACATATTATTCTCCTAGTAGTAACAATTTCCAATGACTTCAGATAGCAAAGAGTAGGCCAATTTGCGTGGAATGAAGGACACACTCCCAAAATAATATCCTGATAAATTCCACAGTGATCATACTATAGCAGATAGCGCAGGTAAAACTTATCTACTTGATGATAAACAAGAAGATTCCGGCAACATCACACTTGCATTGCCACCAATCTATGTTCATGCTTAACTGCTTATGAGATATGGACTTCACTACTTGAGAAATGAATCAATGTTTCAGGAGGAAGAAGGTATACCGAGTCTATGGCAATGCAGAATCGATCTTTTCCAACTAGCCCTAGTAACAAAAAAAAAAAAAAAAAAAAAAAAAAAAATATTAAGAAAACAATATGTAAATTGTTCAGGGACATACGCACAAGCACAGTAATACATCTATTAAGGTTAAAACTTGATGTAAAAGTGAGAAAACTTCTACTTATCACCAAAAAAAAGATCTTGAGAGTTTAATAAGAAAAATGTTTGAAACTAGAAGCAATAAACTTGACAAAAATTAAAAATTGAAGCATCCTATCAAGTAATTCACAGGAAAGAAGGAGAAATTGGAATGCACGAGCACTCTGGCCAATCTCAGTCAACAACAAAAGAAGAAGATGAAGTGAAGCTATACCTTTGCCAAGTTCAAGAATCCCAGAAAGCAATCCATCCAAATTCCTTACATCTCTACATAGCGTCACCCCAACTGAAGACTCGGGACAACTGCCGATCTGTCCACTTTCCTTAAGCCTATGCTTCCAACCAAGAGGATCCGAATAACAATCCAATATCCTAACCCTACAAAACCATGTTATCCACTGTCATCACAAAGTTCCACACACCACCATACTACGCCACATTATAATCCATCAACTTAGCAATTGCGTTTTAAAGTAAATCACACGATCCCAAAACACAAAAGGTGGAAACTTCAACTTAACGATGTCATCCCCTCTCGAAAAAATGAGTAAAAGATCAATTCTTGCAGAACATTACACCGAAAACTTGTGATCATTTCGCACATATTGTCCACTATAGCTAAAATTTGACCAACAACAACAATAACAAGGCAGCCAAAAAATTCTACAACTTCACATTCCAATTTATCACAAATTTTACATCGAAAATAATCGAAAAATCGACAAATTCACCGACTTTACTAAATTTCACTAGTCATAATCCAATGCTAAACAAATTAAGTTCCAAAAGACACACCATTTGTCCAAAACGACGGCGTCGAACCCACTTTTCTTCAACAAATCAACATAAAACGACGGGCTTCGAGAAAACGCCACAAGAACAATACCCCTGCAACAAAATCAAACACAATCAGCTGCATAGAGGAGAGAGAATGTGCAATTAAGATTAATGCGGCGTCGTTTTGACGGAAACGAACCTGGATTGAGATTTTCCCGCTAAAATGTAGGAAGAAAGCTGAGACAAAACGTAATCGAAAAGATTGAGGCCGAGAGGAGAGAGAATTGAGTCTTTGATAGTTAACGCTGGCGCGAGCTCGCCTTCCAATGCTCCGTCTCGTAGAACTCTGCACATTGATTCCGCCATTGTTGGACGATCGAAGGTCTTAAACCCTAACCCTAGGGTTTATGATTTGGGGATTTTTTTTTTAATTTTGACTTGTTACTATGGACTATTTTGATTTTGACTATTGCGAGAAGCCCAATGTCGAGTGTGGAAGACACTTTGTTTATGCATTCTCATTTTTTTTTCAAAAAAATAAATCGATCTCGTTTTTAAATGTGTTATATTTTTCGAGTTTATTTAGTGAAAAGTCGTGTTTTGTTATAATTTGGTCTGATAATTGAGAGAGTTTGGGAACGAGTGGTCGTGGTTGACTTATAAAATATTGAAGTGCAACAATCATATTTCATAGGACCAATTAAAATGTTGTTTGGGTAAAGATATTACACCGGGATGTTTGGGTGAAATGTCTCACGTTGATATGGTTACATTATACTGTGACATTTGAATAGAGTAAAGAAGGAATTGGGCTTCAAAGTAAATTAAAATACATGAGTATGTTGATATAACAAAATGTATTTGAGAGCGTTACAAGTTGGACAATGTACTTTTCATTGGGTGAAAAGATGCGAATCAATATTGTTATTCGAATTGTTCAAAGACAATTTTACAATAAGATGAAGTTTTGGTTTTTGAATAAAAAAAGTGCAACCTCTTTTTCAACTATGACTTTTTTAATCGGCGACAAGAGTTGGCAGTTTAGGTCTTAGGCTGTAAGGCCGGCTAGGACAAGGCACGACATTCGAGGCTCGGGCCAGGGACACCCATTGGGTGAAATTGTCATTATGTGGCACAGACGCATAGTCGGTCGGACAAAAGGTTACAGTCCATCTTTTCATTAACAAAGATTACCTAGGCACGAGCCCTACTTGAGCATCGCCACGGTCCTCATGCCGTGCATATGCCGACTATTGGAGTTCTAGCACGGGATGAGCCAATGACCGCGCTCGTGCCATGCCTCTGAGGAGCCTCAGCACGAGGTCTAGCTCGGCCGGTGACCAGCTCTGATAGGACTAATACCACAACGTCGGAAAGACACGACTAATCATACTCTAAGTCTTTAAGTATCTATATTCCCGTACATTATGCATAGATTATTGCTTTAATAGAGTTCAATTCTATTCCATTCCAACTCTAAATACATACCGACAACAATACTCTGTCAAAAATAACTAAGTGGGACTAATGGTTGACAAGAACAAGGACCAAACGAATCAGAACGTGTGAAAATATACCTAGCTAACTTGCGACTTTTAAAAATTATCAAATTGGCACTTTATTATTACGTAATTAGATCGCATATGATGTATCAAATTTTCTATCAATCATTATTATTTGAAGTTGAAATATAATTAATTATGATGTCATGATTTGCATGAATTGTAAAGTTGCCGGAGAGAGAAAGTAACTTGACACATACGAGTAATAAGGTTAGGTGCCGTCACGTACTCAGCCGTCGTACGCGTACCGTATGTTAGCGCGTCTTAGTTTAGCTAAAGTGTATTCAGACCTAATGCTCTTCACATGGAATTATTTAATGACATTGTACTTAACTATTGATGATCAAGCTAAGGTCAACCCCCAATTGCTCGATTTAGATGGAAAATGGCCTAATTGTAATAGTTAGATAAATTTGCAAATAAATGTAGCTTAGGGTTGAAAGATATTTAACGAGAAAGATATTTAACGAGAAAGACATATAGGTAATTGTTTTCTACGTATAAAGATCAATTTCGAGCAACATTAGGATCTCGAGTTGATGCATACGGAGTATGGAGTAATTACCTTCTTAGGAAAAGAAAAGAAAAGAGGGACGGCCTTCTTTCGATTAGACATCTCAGCTGACGGACACCAATGTATATAGTAGTGATCAAACCCTTGAACTATTAGAGGCGATTAATACAAAGTCACGTACATAAAATGTACATTTGAGCATTGATTTGATATGTGACAAGTCTATAAATCTCCGAAACGATGAACCCAAATGGACTGTTATTAATCGATACATATGAGCTCATGTATGTCAACTGCTGACAGTAGTGATCAAGCCTCGAAAAACAGGTGATGATGAATTTAAACTATTTTCATTTTACGGTCTATAATGTGGCTTTAAGTTTATGATTCATCACGAATCTGATTGTTGAACCAAACGGACCATTATAAATTTATATAAAACTCATTTTACATGGTTTGATTTGAGGAAAGAAAACGACAAGATCTAGCAGTAGTTGAAGTTGCGACCTAAAAAAGTATTAAGGGTCATATGTGGTAGGTTGTGGAGGTGCAATCGATCAAAATCATGTAATCATTTAATTGACTCCTCACCTTAAACATTGGAGACCTTCTTCTTCTTCTTATGCCCTTGCTTTGTCGGTCGAGCCATTTCTCGAAGGGAATATATTTAGAATATATGACTTTGTACTCGTTGGTTAGTATTGGTAATACTACTTTAATAATTGGATGATCTAATATCTAATTATCATTAACTAGTAATCATAGTATATCACTATGAAAAACAAGAGGATGGCGAGCAGAGAACATCAATTAATAAATCACTAGTCAATAGACTACTATGTTTAACAAACTAAAGACGGATTTTGACTTCTTATATATGATATATAACTTCGTCTTAATAGGTTTTACCTTTTCCAAAGTATGTAAACTTGAGAAATGTAAACAGTTAACCGAGACGAGATACTATTGTAGAGGTGATATTTTTCTTATGTGTGATGCGTCATACAATGATTGTATTTCTTCTTGTATTTTCCTACGATTATACTACATAGGTATGTATCTTTAATTATGTCGTATTATGTCACCGACGCTGAAATTAACTCAAATGAAATAACCTTTTTTGTTTTTTTTTAATGGGAAATCGAAATAACTTCGAATTGAAAGAATTGAAAAAAAAAACGATTGAAGAATAGACAGCTATAGGTGGAAATTGAGTAAATGTTGCTTTATCCAGGCCAGGTCCACGGAAGAGTAAAGGGAACACCATTGAATCTCAAGGGGGCACCCATCAATAGTTCAATCTAAAGGGTCATCCTTATTCACAAAACTTGTAGTTGAAAGGTAAGTTTGGTGCCCCTTCTACGGTTCAACTTGTAAATTAATGCTTGTATTATTGGTGATCATACGGTTATGATGCAAATGATAAAAAAATTCACTTTTATTATATAGAAACGAGTGGCTTGCCATTGCATGCATGTAACATGTTCCATTCCTTGGTAAATAAGTAAACGAAACTTTTCGTTCTTTTATGTGATCTTACCTTATTATTGTTTATCTTGAAATCTGTAATTGTTCTTCTTCGTGAATGGTAATTGGCAAGTACGAACCCCTCAACTAGGGTTTTCTGATATCCGATATTAGTCTCATTAGAGTTAGGGCCTTAGAGACGACTCAAAATTCAAATAGTTAAATCCATGAGTGAGGGTGAAGGCAAGATAAGGGAAATCATTCTCATTATTGACTTATAATCTAAGCTTCTATATACGGAGTATATATATATATTATATCCTAAAATAGTATTCTCATTCTTAAAATCTTATTCCCGGAATTGCAACATTTATCAATTTCGATCACTGTAACACTAAAACAACATCATTCTTCTTTCTCCATCTCGGTAAAACTGCAACATTTGTCCATTTCCAGCTACGTTATTTATGTCAATTTCAGATGATATGGTAGTCTATGAATTGAAAAGACGAGGACTTTTTAACACCATAGTTTGCTTGTCAACATCTTCCACAAAAATACATGGTCACTTTTCAATCTAACTACAACTCACTCCATATTTTCATTAAATTCACAATAGCCCTTTGCAGATTTGCCCACACCCATGAAATAAAATGTTCCGAGTATCAATTTGGAATATACACTATATTCAATTGGACCACACACACACATGATAAATTGGTCTCTCTCTTTTCACTTCCTCAGTGATAGCCGCTCATCCCTTTCTTGTCTATGTGGATGCAATTAGAACATTCATATACACTCACATTTTCAGTCCATATTCCATAAAAACAAATACACACAAGAATGATTATTTGACAAAAGTGACCATTCCGATTCTATATTTCTTTATTGGTCTAACTTGGAAAACTAACATTGAATATCACATCACCAAAGTTGGGTCAAAAGACGCAAGCGTAGGACAATTTTATAGCGAACGTATGATGCAGACGAGTTTCAAATCACTCAAGTTATATATATATACCCTTCTTATACGGGTTGAGTTCACTAAACAACTACATTATTATCACCCTATTGTGTGTACTATCTTGAAGTAAGGTTCTCGCGTCGATTATCAACTCTTTTTTACAACAATAACGGAGATTTGATGTATCTACGCAACTTTGTCATATGCCGAATTGAAGTGACACATGAAAAGTCTGGTTACTTGTGGAAGTTCATCCCACAGTAAAAAGTCCCGTATCAAGTACATAATGGATTGATTACTCACGTACAATATAAGAAACTCAGATAGTTTAATGATTCTTCGAGTTATATATGCATGTGGAGTATGAATTTTGATACTATTATGTTGGGTGCTCATTTCTTGTAATGAAGGTTAATTTGCACCAACACAAATTTTTGTGCTTTCTTCATGCAGACAAAATTAAAGGGTTGCATTTTGAGTAATTGCCAAACTGGAATAACATAAGAGTCAACCCCATATTTTAAGCATGAATTTTGAGCAAAAGACATTTGTCTTGAAAATGTAGGAAAGTACCAAGTATCATCCCCTAAAACTCAATTTCTAGTGCTTTATGACCAAAAACAACTCCCTTTTGTTTCTCCTAGCAACCATCTTTGCTGTATGCATGATATATATCACATCAAAACAATATAATAAAATTTATAACATATGATGTTGATTATTAGATATATTCAGACTTGAAAGGGAGAATTGGTAGTTAGGCTTGCATTATTTGTTTGGTATGTAGGCAATTAGAATATTGACTAAACCAAGTCAAGGGTTAAACGAATACAAACAAGTTTATAACAGTTAAAATTCCATCAACTTGATGATTATTAATCGTCGGTAGTACGATTTACGTATTGCTCAAAAAAAAAAAAAAATATTGCACCGTGTTTGGGTTAAAATAAACCTTAGTTCCTGGAAACATCTTAAAGAATTCAACAGATTATAGTCTTAAAGTCAAATATTAGAATTTTGGATTATTTCAACAAATTACCATCATGTGTGAATTCACTAATATAAATACTAGCTCACTCCGACTCTAAAAGTTGTTATATAAGTTTATTCGTTGTTTTTTCGGCATTTGTCCTACAAGAAAGAGTCCACATTCTATGTTACATAGTAATATGTTTAACCGTCAATGTTTGGAGACGAGACTATATATATATATATATATATATATATATATCGATTAAGTGTAATTCATTTTGTTTTGTTTCGGTATAATAATAACATAACATGATCGAGAGTTTTAGGAAGAAAGCCACCCAAATTTAGACATCTTTTAATCTGATCTAGACGGTACGTAATAAGACAGTGGTTTCTTCGAAACAAGTTTCTTATTGCACTATTACTTGATCAATTCATTTTTAATTTGTAAGTGCCGGAGAACAATTGCGATCAGAATCATTATTCACCTATACGTTAAGAAAACAACTACTCTGTATGTTGTTTTTAATTAACTTGGATGCTCGTATAACCTTCCGAGAATGTTTGTTATTCATTTCGGGAGACGTTCCTCTCAAACTGCCTTCTACAAATACTTGAATACACTGAAAACATAGATCATCTATTCTTGTGGCCAAAATAAGTCACCTACATGGTACAATACACAAGTAACACATCTACATACTCTTTTAAAAGGCCTATATCCCTTGGAATTACATTGCTCCTATAACTAGTGGTTAGGGTCAGCCTTTAATTTGCTAGAGGCACATAGCCCTTAGAATGATAATATTAAATAAAATTATAATTTCTTGGGAATTTTGAGCCAACCATCTGAAAATATATGTAGTATGTACTAATTTTATACGGTAAGAAAATAAGAAATTGTTATTATACGGCCTTTTGCATACAAAAATCCAAGAAATGTCATAAATTTGAGACAGGAGTTTCGAGCGTTGCTAGAGCATCCACGTACACGGTTTGCATGAGCGATGCCTACGCACTTACGCAGTAGTAATCACCAGTCAGTAGTCAGTAACATCCAAATCTGTAAAATCTATCCACAAGAAAAGGAAGTGTATCTATTGTGACCCGAGAGATAGATACAAAACTCGTGTCAATTTAACGGGTAATTTTGGAAATCGATAAAACCTGTATTGTACATTATTGTTGCACATAAATGATTAATCGTGTTTTTGCACATAGAGTGTGTTACGGGGGAAAAGAAACTCTGCTATAATTATTGTTTCTTCGAAGGTAGATAGTTACCTTATCAAAAACGTGGTATAGTATGAAACTATTCGATGAGAGTGATGGTGTTAGACCTACAAGAAACGTACTACGCAACTTTGTTAAGTGTTGTTGAATGATGTATGTGATCTAATAACTTGTCTTTGTTATGAAGTTTTTTCCTTATATTGGTTGAAATGATGAGTTGCCTTGCACCATAGCGAAACATAAAAGTTTCTAATATCGACCGAGCATACAGAATGTAAACACATCACAAGCAACTAAGCCATCTAATTGGATATGATATGAAGTGTTGTAGAAATAATTGTTCATCTCCGGTAAGAAGCAAAAACGAAATATCCCAAGTGAACTCTAACTCATAAAAGGGAAAAATTATATCAATCTAGAATAAAACCTAATTGAACTCGAATCAACCTAATCGAACCCAATATACTCGTACAGATTATTTCCGACCTACTTGTTCAAACCGGCTAATCAATATTCCGTAATACTCCTATCCAAATTTGTCTGTCTATAAGAAACGGACATGAACAAAGTAGAATGGAGAGAGTAGTACGAACAAGTAAAAAACCCAATAGCAATCAATATTACCCCAGCTTAGTGTATATCGAATTCGGTACTACTTTTTTTTTTTAATCCAAATTAACCCGTCTACTGCATAACACAACGGATAAGAACAAAATAAAACGGAGAGAGTACCGAGCAAGTAAAAACCCCGATAGCAATCAATATTATCCTCGTGTATACGAGTATATCCAATTCCGCAATACTTTATTTATCCAAATCTTTTCATCTACTGCATAACACAACGTATAAGAACTAAGAAGTAGAGACGATTACCAAGCAAGTAAAAAGAACCGATGCAATCAATATTATCCCAGTATAAGAACAAAGTAGAGTACCGAGCAAGTAAAAACCCCGACAGCAATCAATATTATCCTTGTGTATACGAGTATATCCAGTTCCGCAATACTTCTTTTATCCAAATCTTTCCCATTTACTGCATAACACGACGCATAAGAACGAAGTAAAAACGGAGAGATTACCAAGCAAGTAAAAAAAAAACATCCGATAGCAATCAATATTATCCTGGTGTATATCCATACCAATTCCAGAAAAGGGATAATAATACAATACAACAAGAAGAACAATCAACGAAAATTCTAAACGTATCTTCACCAAAAAGTAACCCTTTTTTTTCCCCAGATTTTGTGAATTCAATTCAATTTCCTAATCAAACAACCGTCATCATCATCATCATCTTTTCTTGTATATTTAACTGCCAAAAAAACCTGCAAAACATTTACTGCACAAAAATCCCACCGACCCCTTTTTTTCTCTTCTTCTTCACATCAAATTTCACTCATAATAAATCAAATTTCCCCAATTTAATTTTTCCCCCAAATTATTATTTTTTTGAATTGACTCCACCAAACCCATTAATTAATTAAATAAATTAGGAAACAAAATCCCCACCATTTTTTTTCCATTCTACCATATATATATCTTCACCATTACTCTTCTTCTTCCCTTCAATTACGATTCCTCAAAAGTTTCCATCTTTTTTTTTTTTTTCTCTCTCCTCTTCCTTCGATCTATTAAAAGCTCAATGCATACCCAATAACAATGCCATACATACATACCCTTTTATCAATTTCCTCTTCTTTGTAATAAAAATCCAATCTTTTGAAATTTTCACCCTTTTTTTTGGGTATTTCATACTCTTGAGTATTCAATACGCTTCTGCATTTGTCGGCAGCCTTTCAATTTCATGAAATTTACCCTTTTTTGTGCATAATTTGGGTGTAAATTTTGATACTTTGGGTGGAGGGGGTTTTAATTTTCTCTCTCCTCCTAAAAAAAATAAATAAATTTGGGGATTTTTTTGTTGTTAATCAAAGAAATTTCAATATGGGTATGGAGTATATGATAATTGATGGTGAATCATACTTAATTTTACTGCGCATTTCGTTAGTTTTCCTGGGTATTTGTTTGATTTCGTTGTTAAAGTGGAAGAAAAGTTTACGACTGTTTGGTAATAGTAGTAGTAGTAGTAATAACTTGAAGAAGAAGAAGAAAATGGCGGGGGTGCACGGTGGTGGTGGTGGAGGTGGCGTATGGAGGAAGAATGAGGAGAGGGTTCAAAGACTTAGATGTACAGTTAAGAACTATGATTGGGGAAGATTCGGAACGGATACCGAGGTTTATAAGTTGTACAAAGCGAATTCTAGGGAAATTGTTGATCCAAACAAGCCTTATGCTGAGTTGTGGATGGGGACACATGAATCTGGGTCTTCTTTTGTGGTTAGAAAAGATAAGCTTTTGGTGAATGGGGGGTTTTCTGCAAAATGTGGTGGGTTTGAGGGTGAGACTCTAAAGAATTGGATTGAGAAACATCCTCATGTTCTTGGTAATAAGGTCTTGGAGAAGTGGGGTTGTGATTTACCCTTCTTGTTTAAGGTAAATTTCTTCTCTTTTTTCGTTTCGATTTTTCGGAATTTGATTGTTTTGCTTTGGATTGTTTGCTTTCATTGTTGTTTTTAGTTGAAGGTTTCGTAATTGGATGTACTTCTATGTTGACTTCCTGTACAATTTGATTGTGTTAAGTTAGGTATCTGTTGTAATTGTCAACGATTTCGAACATTTAGACCTCGAAAACTTGCCCAAAGAACGTTATAAACTCACCTTGTGTGATGATTCAACTGTCTTATTGAAGTTTTGGCGTTGGTTGTTATGTATTTGGAGATTTTCGACAGAATTGTATTGTTGGTTGGGAGTCAATTGTATGGTGGTTGGATGATGAGTGGAAGGAAAGTCAATTGTGTAATAGCATTCTCGATATCTCGGTATCTGTCCAAGTAGAAGTGACTAATTTGAATTGTTTTGATTTTGTGATGTAGGTGCTATCCGTTGCAAAGCCTTTGTCGATACAAGCTCACCCTTGTAAGGAATTGGCGAAAAAGCTGCACTTACAGTATCCTAAGGTGTACAGGGATGCAAATCATAAGCCAGAAATGGCTTTGGCTGTGACGAAATTTGAGATGCTTTGTGGGTTTGTTGGGATTGAGGTGAGATACTAGTCATTTTGTTGTTCTAATTTTGTTGTTGTTTGCTTTTGCTTGGTCATGTTTAAGTGCCGGATTATTGTTTTAGAACGTCCTATGTGCAACTTGCAGTAGGAGGATGGTTGTTTTTGACACGATGGAGCGTTTGTGTGAACTCAGATAGTCAGTATTCGTTTTATAGAGTCGCGTAAACTAAAATTCATAATTAGAGCACTTGTCTTGCTGGCTAATTTTGCTTACATTTTACCTCAATTGATGTTTTGTCTTAGTCTATATGTTGTCGTCTTGTTTGTTGTTGTGGTTTTGTTGCCCTCGTGGATGCGACATCCCTTAGTTTACTTTGAGTTCTATGTTTTACCATTTTTAATTTATTTTTTTGGTTACTGTATTTTTCTTACATGAACCTGTCTGCGTATAAGTGACTGAAAGCTGAAATTTGAAATGCTAAAAGTTTGCATTCTTTCTATTGTAGGAACTTCAAAAAACTCTTGAGACTGTTCCAGAAATATCACAGTTGGTAGGTTCTGCGGTTGTTGATCGAGTAGCAAAGATCACCCCTAAAGATGGGGAAGAGGAGGTTAAAGCTGCTTTGAGACAATTGTTTACACAAATCATGTCAGCAAGTGACCTCATGATTGCCGAGGTTCTGTCTCAATTGATAAGTCGCTTGAAGAAGAAAGAGAAGGTAAGCGATTTTGGGCAATGCTGATGTATTTTATCTTCTGTCTGGGTCAAATTCTTGGAATTTAACTTCACTATTGAGGTTGTTAAGGCCATATTTTTGGTTCCGTTCAGTGAACTCTACATTTCATTGCAAAAGCATAGTAGATAGTAATACTTCAAATGCTGGAGCAATGTGGACGTCTATTCCTGTTTTTAGGTGTCGAAACATTTTTTGTTTTGAAACAGGAATGCCAAACTTTTATTCTTATTGCTTTTTTTTTTTTTTTTGTCAAAACCCACATCATGTAGATTATTGTGTTTGCATTTTAGCTTTCCCCACGGGTCATTTTCACGCTAAGTGCGGAAACGTGGTTTTGATCTTTGTTGCTATGCCTCATTGTACATTATAGGCCTGTGGCCTGTTATAAATGTTCAAGTACTGGCTGTCATTGCTTCCCGATAGAAGTGTGAGGTCTCAGCTAATATAAGGCCTCTTAGATTTGATTGTCAGCAATCCCATTTATGTGGATGCACTAATAATTTTGGCCTATAGGTTGAACACTTGAAAGTAGGTGCTCATTCAAATAACATTTCCAGTAACTTTGACATGTTTTTTTGTCAACCTTCCGAGGTTTCGGAATGTCTCTTTAAAAGAAGGTTAAGTGACCAGTTTATTCTGGAAAGTTACTTGTCCACTTCTGACAGTGTCTGACTCATTTAAGATGGTTCTCAATTTGGAATGTGATTATTATTTTCTGAGCAGATGATTTTAAGATTGTTTAGTTGATGTCATCCTGCCTTCTGCATATGCAATATTCATTCCATGTGCTATTCCATGTGACTCTGTTGTTTGTATTTGCTGTTACCCTTCTTGGCAAAGTTTTCATATTTTGACGTTGACTTTTGCATCATTTTCAGTTAACACCTGAGGAAAAGCTGGTGCTACGGCTTGAGGAGCAGTATCCGGGAGATATAGGTGTACTAGCAGCTTTCCTTATGAACTTTGTAACACTCAATCCTGGTGAAGCATTGTGCTTGGGGGCAAATGAACTCCATGCATACGTGTCTGGCGACTGCATCGAGTGCATGGCGACTTCAGATAATGTTGTTCGTGCTGGTTTAACACCAAAGCAGAGGGATGTCAAAACACTTTGTGAAATGCTTACCTACAAACAGGTAAAATTTGGATTTTTTTGTTTGTTTTTTCTTCATAACTACGTATGCACGGAATTTCACTTCAATAAGTCATTGGCAAGTTGATTTTTTTTACCGAGGTCGGCAAGATAAAGAGTTAGATAACGTATCTGATAGCATTTGTCTGTGCCTCCAACTGTTTCATTTAACTGTGCCTTAGACAATGGTTCTGAATGTTAGACCTATAGGAGTGGTTTGATAGCCATGTGGTTATATTTGCCATCTCTCTTCTTTCTTCTCGTCAGGCTCGGCCAGATGTAGTTATTGGATGATGCTAACCTTTAGTAACTTTACCAAATGGTTAAAGCATAAGTAGGGTGGTTTGGTTGAGAATTTTTACCTCTCTAGTTAAAGGTGTGAGCTTTTAATTTTACATAAAAATACTCCAGTCGGATGCTTTTGTCGTGTACTCTTTTTTCTAAGACCAGTTTATATGTAAATGGTAAATCCTCAAATTCACCTTGTTGGTGGAACTGAGCTATCAATTCTATGATCTATTTACATTTATGTGACTAGTTGTTTCATCAATGAGTAACCAACGTAAATATAATTTGCAGGGTCGTCCTCATGTTCTTAGGGGTTTCAACGTGGAAGGAACAGATGGATGTACAAAGAGGTATCGTCCTCCATTTGAGGAGTTTGAGGTTGATCATTGCGCTCTCTTAGAAGGGAGGACGACTACATTTCCTTCAGTTGCCGGCCCTTCCCTAATTTTGGTTACCCAGGGAGTTGGGACAATAAGAGTAGGCTTCTCAGTCGAGAAGATCAGGGTAGGTGATGTTTTATTTGCACCGGCCAACTCTAAGATCAGCATTTCTTCGGAAACCCGACTGGAACTCTACAGAGCTGGAGTCAACAGCAAGTTTTTGTGAATCAACTAGGCGAACAAATTGGTTCGCTTATTTTCAGACTGCATCTTGCCTGTACCTGCAGATCAATGTATTTATATGTTATTAATACCATTTGTTGATTTAGCGAAAGAGTTGTTGTACACATGCTACACAAGAAAAAAGAGTATATAGAAAATCAG
This sequence comes from Spergularia marina, assembly GCA_963680865.1. Lineage (NCBI taxonomy): Eukaryota > Viridiplantae > Streptophyta > Magnoliopsida > Caryophyllales > Caryophyllaceae > Spergularia > Spergularia marina. The sequence continues at coordinate 21,851,151 of OY804560.1, read as the reverse complement.
TAAGAAATTTATTTTATCTACTTTCTTCTTTTCTCATCTTCCTGTTTTTGCAGCTTACAAATGTGGGCTTGTTCTTTTTTTTTTTTTTCTTTTGACATGGGTAAATGGGGACATCGTACTCGCCACTTAATTCTACGGGCGATATGTACTCACCTACCAAAAATATCGAAACGATATAATATATTTCGTAGTAGTTAAAACATTACACTCTTTGATTTGTCAACACATTTTGGACTCCTCCATTTGACATCCTAACAAATCTGATATGTACATTCTTAGTTAGTACTTCATAAACAATCCCTTTGTGCGAAATCCATCTTAACAGAAAAAGGTGGATCGAGAAGGTTGTATATGAATGGAGAGAGCTCTTATGCGCCACATCAAAGTCGAAACATGCAAAGTTGTGACAAAAGTATCACAATTTTAATTTTTTTACAGGACAATCCAAGCGTGTAACCATCTTTAATTTCTTGCCGACGGTCGACGGCATAAACTGGTCAAATTACATGAATCAGCCGACGGCTGCTGTCTGTCTGCCTATCTGGAGTATCAATTTGTTAAATTTCTTTCAAGAGACCATCAACATCTCGTCAACAAAGACAGACATTCAACCTTACGCTACTCAAAACCAAATTCACCAAATTCACCACCACCAACTATCCTGAATTGGCACATACTGTACAATACAGCGATGTTACAACTACAGAATTTCGGTGCATTATAGAGCAGTTGCGAGACACAACAGTGAAAGATAGAAATGAGACAGATTAACTTCAACAAGTTGTTTCGATTCAATTTCATAAGTTTTACAAGAATGGAACTTTTTCTTTCGGTTCAGATAGCTCATCGGTCTTTAACAGGAAACAGAAAAAACAGAGAGACAACGCTAAAGAGTTTCAGAATTGGGTAGCAGGCCTCGTATTATCGGATGTGACTGCCAAGCAACAAAATGCAAGATGGAATGAGGATATATAAGCTAAAAATTCCGGAGTATTCACTTCAAAATAAAGGTAGATGTTCTACAAGAACCTGAAAATCGAATCTATGGCAACAAAGAAAATCTCATCATAGTGCTTCTGCCTTTAACTTAGAAACAGATCAGGATCACCGCCAAAACAATGGAGAAGGCTTGAGATGATAATGCAAAACTCTATTACAACCTAGACAGGAGGGACTTAAACAGCCTCAGCGAGTGGGTACTCGAAAACTACATCCTTTCCGCAGAGCTTCCTGTAGACTCCGGAGAAGGTTTCCAGCTTGTACTCGGTGTCATTACGGCTCTTAGGGTCCAAGTACACCTGATCAGGGTCAATAAGAATTACCGTCAAACATTTCCGATGACAATAGAATAAGAAAATGCAACAGCAAAGTGAATTTCATAAAACCATGTAATTCTAAAAAGATGGAAATTTACCTTCATGATCTTCGAGCCATCAAGACGATACCTGCACCTCTTTCCAACAATCTCAGCAGGTTGGACAAGGTCCTCAAGAATGTTCTCGTGCACTGAGGTAAGAGTACGGGATCTTGGACGCCTGACGGCTGCGCCCTTCTTTGGTGGCCTCACGATCCTCCTGGTGGCAATAACGACAACATCCTGCACAAATGGTGCCAGGGATGACAGATTAGCAACTGATCAACTTACATGATGAGAAGCGGAAAAGCTTGACCTCAGAGAGACTTAAGAACAGAGGTCTAGTCATTTAGGAAATTATAGGTAGGTGAGCAGTGGGAAGGATGGGGAATTATAACGTGACTTTTGAAGAGCGATGGTTTCAAAACTCAGACAGTAGCCATCTTACTGCAACCTCAAGGAACATGATACATAACAGACTTATAAGACACGAATACACGAAACTCAACAACCAACTTCATGTAGAGTCATCAGATCAATGACTCAAGAAAGATGAAAGAATCTAACCAACATATAAACGAACCAAAAACTCTCAATCAAAAATAATTGAAACAAAAAACCCTTGGTTATGTACCTTTCCGCTGAACTTTTTCTCAAGCTCCCTCACCAACTTAGAATGGATCTTGCGGAAACCTTTCCTCAATCTGTATGGCACATGAATGACAATAGCCTTCTTGTTGTTGGAAATGTCGACTTGGCTGCATTAAGATATAACAAGTAAAGATGAAATCCCAGAACAAACGCCATATTACTTGAAGGCAACTACAGTCATTGACTCATTGATACAAAAGAAAACAACTTACACAGCTCCGTTGATGTATAGGTCACTCAACTCAGATTTGATGTCACTACTTTGCTCCAGATCAAATACAGCCTAGATAGCAAACGGAAATAAGTTACATCTTTTTGCTTATGAATACTAAGTAACCGATACAAAACAGCCAAGCAATGTTACCTGAGAAACATTTTCGTCCAGTTCAGTAAGCTCTGCACCCTTTTCCTTTTGAATTTTCCTCGCAGCAGTAAACATGTTGGCAGCCCTAATACATTGAACCAACAAGGAAAATAACATAAGTGTCTAAAACTGCGAAAGTTCAAAAATTCAAATGTAAAGTAACAATAGAAAACCATCAATGCGACGAAAAAAACTAAATGAGACTCAGTGCAATGCATTATCTAGCACACGTCTACATGATATGCTAACGAAATGGAATCAGCAGACCCCATTTATTCTAGAGGACAGTAACCTAATACACCAAAGAAATCAAGGGGACTACGAAGCTTAGTAAGGAATCACGCTGTGTCACTTAAATATAGCACATCGCTTACTACAAGGATACAATCGAATGAAACGAAAGAAAGGACCCTTACAAAAATGGGATTATATAGATTGATTACCATTCCACAAAACCAATACCTCAGTCGCCTTAGACTCAAACGAACCGAAAAACAACTGAGCTAAATACAATGGTGGAAAAATCTACATATTCATCATTAAATCCATCAAAATAATCAATTCACAAATGAGTCAGTCATAAAGTTCACAATTTTCGATTACATCATCATGTACAAACAACATAAAAAAACATTCCATCTCGATCAATCAAAATTCTAGGTTACGCCACTAATTGAATCAATCCGAAGTAGAATATACACAAATCCAACAACAGAAAACCCTCCAAATTTCTTCATCAATCTTTTCCACATAAATCATCCAACAATTTACTAATCACATCCAAATTTTATTAAACCTAATAGAAATGCAAAGATATTTTTTACAAACCAAACCCAACTATAAAATAACACTGTAAAAATCAAAACTTTACAATAAACCCACAACAAAACTCCTACAAAATATCTCATAAAACACTGAGAAATCACATCTTTATGGCTAATTGCAATTTACTCATGATATACAAACTAATCAAACATAAAAGTTCACATTTTTATGGCTAATTGCATCAAACAACAGCTGAAAACAAATTAACACAGTAAAAATCAAAGGTTTCCCAACATAAATCCACAAAAAAAAAAAAACCCTAAAATCCCAAATTATTATTACATACAAACATTCAATTAAAACCAAGAAATGCAGGATTTGGGGAAAGTAATAGAGGAAATTAAGAGGAACCCAGATGAATAAACAGAGAAAGGAGTAAAACCCATCAAGGAATTGGGGGACGACGTACCAGATAATCAGAAATTGGGGAAATTCTTCAGATGTGGAGGAGAGAGAAAAACCCTAAAAACTGCGCGAGGAAGACAGAGTGAGGCTGCAAAATATATAGGTAGGGTTTAATATGGAGTTTAATGGGTCCGAACTCTGAACTTGAACTAGAGCTGATCAATTTTGTCCCGGGCTCGTTTACCCGACCCGGCCCGATTTCTACTCGTAACAGCTTTGGTTTAATGGGCTTGAATAGGCTCATTAACCCGGCCCATGTTTAACATTTGTTCACAGGTTGGAGGTGATCATGGGCCGGGCTAGGGCTTGGAAAATAGGTCCAACTGTTTTTGGTCGCTTGGCCCAAACCCGGACCAAAGCGTCCTTTCGGGCTCGTTCGTTTTTTTTTTTTTTTTTAAAGTACCTGATTGTAGCGTGGATTTATACTTCCCCTTGATTTCCCTTTAGCTTAATCGTATAAAGAAAAGAAAATTATACTAGTCACGTACATTTCTATTGCCGAATGAAGCAAAGGTATTACTAGGGGTGAGCAATTTTCAAAGCGGGTACCCTGTTTTCGGGTACCCGAATAACAGGGTACCCGGTTTTGCTCACCCCTAGGTATTACTCCATACTTTCGTAGTATAGATTTCGGACGTGTAGAGTTTAGCTATTATTTCATCCTTTTTGTCAGATATATGCCGAATTTTGAATGTCGAGCTCCTCTTATACGGAGTACATGACTCGAAACGGTTTCAGGCTTTATTAAAGTGGTCGGGTTTGAGTCGATTATAGGAGTTTGATCGAAGAAAGAGGGGTAGGTTACGCTTAGCATTGTCATGCCCTAAAGAGTAGATTCAATGAAACGTTTGGCCCGATGCACATTTCAAAAGTTAAATTAACACGACCTTGTTCTACAATACCCCCCATGAAACTGCTATTGTGACTTCTAAAAGAAGTATCACAACATTAATGTCTAGCCAACGCGAACTGGTCAAAATTCAAGATTCAGCAGACCGCTGCTGCCAGCCAATATGGAGTGTTAATTTGTTTTAGACATTAAACAATACGCTACGCAAAACCAATCAGACTACCAACAATCCTGAGAGATAAATGGGTTGAGTATGAAGCAACGACAAGTGAGCAGTGAAGAGAGAAATGAAGACAGATAAAAAGACACTATAAACGAACTTTTACAGGTTGCTTAGACTCAATTTAGCATGTTTTACGCAATTGACACGAATAAAGCTCTATCTAGAACTTTTTTCTGTCTTGTTCTGATAGCTCATCGGCCTTTTAACAGGAAACAGAAAAAGCAGAGAGACAACGCTTATAGTTTCAGCATTGTATAACAGGCCTCATATCATCAGATGTGACGGTCAAGCAGCAAAACGCATGATCAAATGAGGATATATAAGCTAAAAATTTCGCAGTTTTCACTTCAAAAAAGGTAGATGTTCTACAGGCACCTGAAACTCAAATCTATGGCAACAAAGAAAATCTCATCATAGTACTTCAGCCTTATCTTAGCAACAGACAGGAGACTTAAACGGCCTCAGAGAGTGGGTACTCGAAAACTACATCCTTTCCGCAGAGCTTCCTGTAGACTCCGGAGAAGGTTTCCAGCTTTTAGCAACAGACAGGAGACTTAAACGGCCTCAGAGAGTGGGTACTCGAAAACTACATCCTTTCCGCAGAGCTTCCTGTAGACTCCGGAGAAGGTTTCCAGCTTGTACTCAGTGTCATTACGGCTCTTAGGTTCCAAGTACACCTGATCAGGGTCAATAAGAATTACCGTCAAACATTTGCAATGACAATAGAATAAGACAATGCAACATCAAAGTGAATTTTATAAAACCATGTAATTCCAAAAAGAGGGAAATTTACCTTCATGATCTTCGAGCCATCAAGACGATACCTGCACCTCTTTCCAACAATCTCAGCAGGTTGGACAAGATCCTCAAGAATGTTCTCGTGCACTGAGGTAAGGGTACGGGATCTTGGACGCCTGACAGCTGCGCCCTTCTTTGGTGGCCTCACAATCCTCCTGGTGGCAATAACGACAACATCCTGCACAAATGGTGCCAGGGATGACAGATTAGCAACTAATAAACTTATACAATGACAAGCAAAGCTTGACCTCAGAGAGACTTTAGAAAAGAAGTCTAGTAATTTAGGAAATGACAGGTAGGTGAGCAGCATAGATACATTAGCAAGAATAGGGAATTATAACGTGACTTTTCAAGTAAGCAACAGTGTCCAAACACAAACAGCAGCCATCTTTAGTACAAGTGTACAACCCTTTTCTTTTGACAGGATCTTAATGCAACCTGAAGGAACATGATACTTAACAGACTTAGCGACACGATACTCAACAACTTCATGCAAAATCATCAGATCTCAGGTAAAATTTGCAACCAGCATATTTAGTGGAAATAAAAGGCACCTAAAATTCTCAATCAAACAGATCAAATCCCAAAACCCTTTGTTGAGTACCTTTCCACTGAACTTCTTCTCAAGCTCCCTCACCAACTTAGAATGGATCTTGCGGAAACCTTTCCTCAATCTGTATGGCACATGGATGACAATAGCCTTCTTGTTGTTGGAAATGTCGACTTGGCTGCATTCAGATATAGCAAGTAAAGATGAAAACCCAGAGCAAACGACATATTACTTGAGGGCAATTACAATCATTGATACAAAACAAAACAACTTACACAGCTCCGTTGATGTATAGGTCACTCAACTCAGATTTGATGTCACTACTTTGCTCCAGATCAAATACAGCCTAGATAGCAAACGAAAATAACTTTAAAACATATTCATTTGCTTATCAATAGTATGAACCAACCAATGGCAAATTGGTAACGTAAACAAAAAGCTAAGCAAAATTACCTGAGACACATTTTCGTCCAGTTCAGTGAGCTCTGCACCCTTTTCCTTTTGAATTTTCCTCGCAGCAGTAAACATATTGGCAGCCCTAATACATTAAAGCAACAAGAAAAATGAGACCCAGTGCGATGCCACACGTAAACATATAATGCTAACAAAATGGATCCAACAGTCCACATTCAAGGACAATAACCTAATACACGAAGTAATCAGCGTAACTACCAAGGTTACAATCGAATCAAAAGAAAGACTCTTTACAAGAATGGAATTAAATACACTGATTACCAATCTACGAAACCATTATCTCAATCGTCGTAGACTCAAACGAACAGAAAACAACAGGCTAAAACTCATGGGGGCTACATTTTTATCATAAAATCGATCAAAATCATCAATCCACAAATGAGTCATTTAAAAAGTTCACAAATTTCAACTACTGTATCATGTGCAAACAACATACAAATATCTCCATTAGATCAAAATCCCAGGTAATTTCATCAATATCTTCCTGGGGAAGAAACGCTTCTAAAATCACGGGTTTTCATTATGCATAAAATCCGCAGCAGAAAATCCTCCAAATTCCCTAATTACACTGTGCATTCCGCATGTTTTAAGGCTAATTGCAAATCATTCAATAATTTACAAACTCAACATCAGAATTCTACTAAAACTGCTAGAAATGCAGACATATTTTATGGCTAATTGCAAATCAAACCCAAGCATAAAACACAGTAAAATAGAGAGTAAAACTGTAAAAAAAAAAAAAAAAATCTAAACTTTACAACATACAGAGATAAATCTTCAACAAATCCCCCAAAAAAACACTGAACATTTTACTCATGATTTACAAACAAACTAATCCAACATAAAAGTTCATATTTTTATGGCTAATTGCATCAAACCAAGCATAAGAAAACAAATTAACACAGTAAAAATCAAAGCTTTTCCAACAAAAACCCAAAAAAAGAACCCTAAAACCCCAATTTATTACACAGGCACATTCAATTAAAACAAAAAATGCAGGATTTGGGGAAAGTAATAGAAAAAATTAAGAGGAACCCAGATGAAGAAACAGAGAAATGAGTAAATCCCATCAAGGAATTAGGCGGCGACGTACCAGATGATTAGAAACTGGGGAAATTCTTCGGATGTGGAGGAGAGAGAAAAACCCTAAAAACTGCGCGAGGAAGACAGAGAGAGGGGTGCCAAAGAGGTGAGCTTATGTATATAGCTAGGGTTTAATATCAAGTTTTAATGGGTCTGAACAAATGTTGGAACTCGGGCCGGGTTAATTCAATTTCGGGTTAATGGGCCTCTACAAACCCAATAAATTTTATTTTTTTTTAATCAAGGTGAATAACTGAATACCCCAAAAGTACATTTTTATTCCTACAAGTTCAAGTATTCGCTCTATTTCGTTTGTTTCTTTTGAGTTGCGCTGGTTAAATATTTACGACGGGTTTAATTTGAACTTTAAAATATGTATGAGTATGAGTGTCTAGATGATGTAAGGGTGGGTGAGTTACATGTATTTACGACGGGTTTGATTTAGATGGTTTTACGACAAATGTTTGTCGGGTGTATCATGTATGGCACTCGTCAAGTGAGAGACTAATGCGGAGCAGTCCAATCACAACGTGGATTATGTTTACCCTCATTAAATTCACTAGCGTAAGTGACTAATTGTACAAAGAAAAGAAAGTCTACTAGTTCGGTACATATTTTTGTTGCCGAATAATGTAAGGTAATACTCCGTAGTCCGTACTATAGATTTTGTTACTTCGAGGTCTATATTAGAGTTTAGCTAGTATTTCATTCTTTTTCGTTACGTACTCCTATATGCCGAATTCTGGATGTCGAGCTCCTCTCATACATGCGTGGAAAGTGCTCCAGGCTTTATTAAAGTGGTCTACAAGTTTTTGCGGTCTACGTGATGGCTCAAGCCCTGAGTAAACTGAGCGAACCACATTGGAGCCGATGGGCTCGAGTTGATTATCCGCAGCCTAGTTTGATCGGGAAAGAGGGTTGAGTTATGCTTAGCATTGTCTGTAGAATATATTCATTCAATTCTAAAACTCAAGCTCATGCGTACTCGGGAGTCAAATCCACACAATCTTGCTACATAAGTATCCTAATTCTAGCACAAATATTCCCCATGAAACAAATATCAGAGATGGAATTGCTATAATTCCTGGTGTAGATGGAGTCATTGACACGGTTTTGAACAAAATTATGAGTACCTCGACTTAATGACTCGTTGGCATCTTTGCATCCTGAACGGAATTGCTTTATTCACTGTAAACAGTTCTAATATTACGCCCCATAGTCCTAGAGAGTTTGCAACCATGACAGGATAACATTTGCCCCTTGCTCCCATGAGCAATCCAACATTATGTCGTGGGCAAGGCCTTCCACGCAGACTGGAGAGACGCCATAGAATCTGCCTGTTTCAGCGAGTCCCTCAGCATCCTACAACCATCATCAGTTGGATGTTAACATTAATGAATGGAAGAGAGGATCACAACCAAGCAACAATGAACTCAGACTCTTGTCAACAAGCTATAGTGAATATGTAGGATATGTTCAGGAATGAGTACTGAGGAGCATGTAAAATGCAGAGTTGCCAGCAACATAGATATGGGAAATACTGTACCACTATGAAGTCATCTTTCGCACCCACGACAAGAACTTGAACAGAAGAGTCAGGAACTGAAGGAACAGGAAGTGAAGCATTTAGCTTCCTCAAATCAAACAATGGCAACCTCGAACTTTCTTTCATCAACTGTTGGTACCTGGAGAAATAAACAAAGTTGAATACCTCATGCACTCAACACGTGTTGGATAGCCGAAACAAGGTCTGTAATACACTGTTTATTGGAAGAAAAAAAAAGGAAAAAGCCTGGAAACTGGACAACCTACATAACTAGGTATCTACGAGTCGAAACAGAAGAATGTAACATGGAGCAAGTGACAAGAAAGTAATCAGACCGTTGGACCAGGTGAGTGTCCATCTGGGCAGAAAAAAAGGTCTCCTTGCACAACGACAAATCAGTCTGGAAGGCTTTTGCTGCTAAGCTACGAGTCACCTGCCCAGTTCAAAAAAAGTGTCATCAACAACTAACAAGCTGCTTCCAACGTTAGAAAAACATCATTCCGGCAGCTGGTCATGGAGCTTAAAGAAGTTCATCAGTCAAATTTGTGTCACAACAGTTTTCTTAGGAGTTCAGAAGAATGGAGTTGAATAATCAATCGTACACGAAATAGAAGGTGAAATCAAAAGATTACTCAATATCTCAAAATGAAATGTTTTTAACAAAAAATCACAAACATGACCATCATACTGTTAAATTTTAATAAGCTTCACCAATACACTAGATATTCCCAACTCCCAAGTAGTAAAACACGAGCACCTTAACATTAAACATCAGAAAATATCTCACATAGTCAAAGGTGAACCACCATTATGACAAGGTGCCAAGATGAATCTAAGAGAACTTTATGATTGAAAAAAATCAATTGAGTGTCCTCCACTGTAAATATCCAGTTGTTTCATACATTTATATAACCTCATCCTGTAGTTTACTCTTTTATGCGGCATTGCAGTGATATGATATCGTCACATAAATATCAATTGATTGAACCACAAAGAGAAACACAAAGGGGAGAAAGCCAAAGAAGTCCAAGGACAATCAAAACTAATACCTTGAAAGCAGCAATAGGGTTTGAGAAAAGATATCTCCAAACTAAGCCACTGCACAAAATTAAGCAACATCAGAGAACAAGTTGATCACAGCCTATTCTAGATCTATTAATGATTTCAAGTGATAGAGACAGGTGGTCACCTATTACCAGATGGAGGCACAGAGCACACAAGTACAGCTCCCGCAAGTTCTGGGTTTACGCTTCTAAAATCTAGTAGAGAAGGACAACATTTCACAGTCAAACAAGTTATATATCGAGGAAGTTTTATTAGCTGGTTAACCCATGGATCTAAAGATTAGGAATTCTAAAGTGGAGAAGAGGAAAAAAGAAGTAGCATAAAACTCTTTCTCAAAGAAGCTACTGATAAATAACCTCAAATAGTTACCAACTTTCATAAAAGAAGTAACAGAACCAAAGCATATCAGTTAAGAGATTGTTTCACAAATCACTCATGTTAAGATTATAGCGTTTGCGTGCAACATAAGGCTAAGTAGAACTTTGGAGGGATAGCAAAACTTGAAGTGGAAAAATGGAACATGACAATACCTACAGTCTTCTCGTTTTGTGTGCTTGATAGATAATATTGAACTATAAGACCTCCAAAAGAATGTCCAAGCAAAACAGGAGGAGCTGTGAGTTCTTTTTTGATGAAGTGTGCTATATCAGCTGCATGCGTCTACTACACAGGTGGGAGTAAATAGGAAAAGCAACTCGATATCAAATGCAAATTACATCAACCAAAACTTCCTAGTTTACTTTGATGCAGAGAAATTCGGGAACCATGGGACTAGCATGCTAAGGAAGTAGAAGGTTCATGGCCATGAGGGTTAAGACCAGGAAGGCAGGAACATTAATTACCTCGAGTGTACCAGCAACTTTATCAGCTGGAGCATCACTTTCACCCTGGCCATACACAAATGTAAGACTGTCAACGACAAAACATGTGTGGCAGCTTGATCAAGAGGGTGCATTTGAAATAGCAACAGAATTAAGAACCACCAGCTTCACGACAGAATTATCGTCATTCTGCTGAGCAGCAGAATAAATTAACAGGACTAAATGCACCACATAATCCCTACTTGATTGTGAAATAGCATTCGATACCAAACATGCCATAAGTTGTAATTTTAGTGTAAAAAAATTAAGAAAATGCAGGGAGTGCAACTCCAAACTCTCCCAAAACTCTAAAAAAGTTAAATAGTTAATGGAGCAATCGCAGCCTGTTAGTTATCCTCGACTAAGTAAGGCAAAGAATCCAACTCCGTAACCATACCAGTGAGTCAATGAGACATACAACAGACAAAAACTTAGGCAATGATCCCCTTCCCCCAAAATTGTCTGATTCTTCTTTGACAGAATAACATCGAATTATAACTGGGTGAGCAAGCCTATCTCGGACTCTCTGTGGTGCCACAACCCAAGCAACTTTATCAAACGATCAACTCTAACCAAGTATTGCAAGATCATGCCTTTTATACAACATCAAATTTCATCCATCAGAAGCACATGGTATAGGCATGTTCACTAATTACTACGGAGTACTCAATATTGCAAGATCAAATCTTTCTACCATTACCCATCAAATTATAGCTGACTATAGCAAATTCATGAAATTAGTCGATTGCATCACCCGAAAGCAAAAGACACCACACATCATGACACAATACAACAATATTAACCCCCCCCCCCATCCCCCGTCTCAATTCTCAAAGGCTCCAGCCTATAGCAAGTTAGGAGGGATCGAGTGTACCCAAGTCTTACCCCTATGTCGAAAACATAGAGTCTCTCCTTGTCAACCAACAATAAGTAAATCACTACTCAATATTGCAAAGATCAAATCTTTCTACCATCAAATTATTGCTGAACATAGCAACTATCACCCAAAAGCAAAAGACACCACACATTATGACACAATGTAATAGAAAATCAGCCATTCATAATCTACTAAATCTAATTAGTCGGGTATACGCAAGTCTTACCCCTATGTCGAAAACATATAAAGGCTGCTTATCGACCAACAATAAATAATGAAATTGAAATTAAAGAAAACATTTTAAAAAAAGAAAGACCTGAGCAAGCAAGCTGAGGGCATGACAGTCAAAGCCATGGTTAGAAAAGAAAGGTAACCAATGTTCAGCCCAACACCAAGCACCATGAAAGCTGCCATGGATGAGCACAAGAGGAATCCTTCCATTTTCTCTCTCCTCCTCACACTTCCTTCTCTGGGAAATGACCTCCATCTTCAGACCAGAGGGTAGTTCATGGAACTTACGGTTTTGCCCTTCCTGCAACTCGTACTGTATCCCCATTTTATGCCCATTTGAGGCCAGAACTGCCAGGGGCTTTACTGTCATTCTGCTTGATTGAAAGCTTGTTCTTGACAAAGCAAATGAAGGTACGCATATAGGCGCCATGGCAGCCATTTTTGGTAGTTTTGCACTTTCGCTTATGCTGAGCGAGGTTCAGGACTTCAGGGTGTTATCTTCTACGGCTAACTTGGGTTCGAGTTGAGTAAGATGAACAACCCTCTAAAAAAACGAATCCCTTTTATATTCTTGTAAGTCATTACTAGTATTTCCAATCAACGTGAAACGAGCTAAACCAAGTTGGGAGAGTTTGGGCCGAATTCCGATAACTAAGGTTAAAAACTCTACTTGCAATGCGAAACTTGACGATATGCGAACGGAAGTCGCATGATAATCGACCGTTAATTACTCAATTTATCTTTTTTGGTAAAATATTTTGTCATCTTTGTGGTGGTTTGAGTTCAACAAGAGTTTCACTACGAGATTCAGACTCGACTACAATACCTACTAAACTTGATCCATTACCAACCACGGACCATCTTCTCTCAATTAAAGTCTTCCGTTTTTCATAACACACTTATAACAACGAAAGCAGCTAATAATTTGTCATTGCAAACCCGGCCAACAGATTTATTTATTTTTTTAACCGAAAATTAACGTCAAGTCGTCAACTTTAAAGTACTCGTAGTTTTCTTTTATTTTTCCGCAACCCCGAATGACAAATTATAGATTGCCCTTTACACTCACTCTAGTCAACTTCATACGGTTACATGGGTCAAGTCATCAGTTCATAAAATCCCAAACCGGGCTTGGCTTATTTCATCTGGCCGGAAACAAATTGATTCCACGGGTTGCAGACTGAGAAAAGAATTCCTCAACAAGTTTCATCAATCTTCAATATTCTAGATTTGAGAAGCTTGAAATTTGTTGGGTTTTTAAGCAGCAAAATGATGTCTCCTCGGCCAATATCAGAGGATCGTCACCCAATTCACTCCAGGTAATAATCCCCAATTTTTATGCACTTCCTTGTGATTAATTATATGATAAAACCCTAATTTATGTACTTTAGTATAAAATTATTAGTGATTGTAGATTAGTGGGTAGTTGTGATTCTCATCTAATTCATGTGTATTTGATGCTGTTACACTAATTTAGTACTTAAACCCCACATTGTGAATTTGTAATTTTTCAGCTGAAATTAGATCAAAGTTTTGTTCTTTTTTAGGGGGTTTTATTATATTTCTCTGGTGTTGTGTTGTTTGTCATGGAGAAATATGGTATAAGGTTGAGCTGAAATGGGTATCTTCTAGGACAAGTAATGGGTTGGGAGTGTGGGAGTGTTGGGACTTCTGATTCAGGTGGGTGAGGCATTCGTGTATCGTGGTGGGGAAATCGCAGTTCGATCATAGCGTGAACCCCTGATAAAAATTCAATCTTGTTATGTATCTTCTGGTTGAAGTGTAGGGAGCTGTGTGGCTATTTAGTTATATCTGGAAGATTTCTGGTGATATTACTCATCTGTCATGGAAAATGTGAAGGGGTGGAATGTGGCCAGATTGTTCATTAGATTGATTCACTGCTTTCTCGGTTAAATTTATCTGATTCGTTGACTAGAAAGAAAAAAAAAATTTGCTTGCAAAGGAACTCAATTGGTAAGAGATTTCTTACACTGCTTTGTGATATGTAAATTGTCAAGACCTCTTTTTTGGGAAGGATGGAGTTTAGGGGTCTTCTCAGGATTGATTCCAGATTGATTTTTGTTCCTGCATACGATTAACCCTCGGCTAAGATTAAAGGACCTGTGATTGGAACTGGCTTAGCTAAACGGTAATGGGTAAGACAGAAACAGAATTAAATCGTTGCGCTAGCAAAACATATATAGCTGCAAAGTTGGGGAGTACTATTTGTTGCTGGACCTAACATTTTTTCTCTTTTGGACTGGGCAGCTCTGTGGATTAATTTTATAAGTATGAGTCCATTGATCTGTGGGTTTGACCATGTGAATGTGGGCTGCCGATATGCGAAATTTTTCTTTGTATTGTTCTGGCACCGTAGTATGTAAAACAGGTATTCTTTGATACTATGGGAGACCCGTCAGGTCCTTACGGCTGGGAATATAAACTGCTGTGTGCTAGCTTTTTGTTTGTGGGGAGGGTAGGATTGTTAAATTTGAGAATTTTATGCATTTAGCTGGTGTGATGTTGCTGAAGTAAAAGAGAAAAGTTAGTGGTGTTGGCCTGGAACGTTGAAAAGAAAAATCAAAATTCTAGGTCACAAACTCACAATTTAAGCTGCATTTTGTTTATTAGTTACCCAGCGTCTGCAATTTTCGAACTTGCAAATAATTTCGTTGTGAATGCAAGTGGTTCAGCATATCTGATGACCTGCTTCCTCTCAGGCAAACTCCTCTTCGAATCATTCATACTATGGGCAACTTCATGCGGATATGGTCAATCTATTCCATGTACCATTATCTTTCTCAGTCAGGATCGTCGGTTGTTTTATTCATCTTCAGTTGCCTGGTCCCATCTTCTGTCTTCTTTCTATCCGTGCAAAAACCTTGGAGAGGAAGACCACTGTCCAATACACAGGTAGGAAATCAGGAAATGAGGATTTCACTTTGTTTTCTTTGGCTTGCAGATATTATTTTTGACTGCTATGTGTTTTCAGGTTGTACCTGCCTTGATAAACGGAGCCATAACAGCTTTGTACTTCATTCTGTGGGTAAAAGGGGTCAAATCATGCGGCCCTCTTCGGTATGATGTCGTTTTATCAATTTATGTATTTGTACAAGATTATTCCACTTATCCTGGTCAAAGATGGTACAATGCTACAGTTTCACTGTAATTAAAAAGAAAAAAGGAAGTAAGAAAGAGAGAGATCATCCTATAGTCCTATGTTGAGACTTTGTTATCTTAATAAGTTGTGGTTGTGAGGTTCCTAGATATCAACTTTAAAGCCTTAGGTCTACATTACTATGTAGTGTAATTTAGTGCACTCTTCGGTTTCTTTCCGTCATCCTGTCTCTAGAGCCGAGACCATTGTCTGTATCAACTTTGCACTATGACTGATGATTAACTATTGTTGTTGTTATTCAATTCAGTGCGATTCTTGCAGAATATTCTGGTGCTGTACTCGGAGTATTGTCTGCAGTTCTGTATGGACGTAGAGGTCATGTTTGGAAGAAGGTAGCTCAAAGCCAACATTTGTACTTTTTTCAGATGCTTTATGTTCTGTAGCTGATACTCAGTTAATTGCTGAGTTGGTCATTAGCTGGCCTTTGGACCACTTATTAACATTATCAATCTACTGGTCATCTTCACATTCCAAGCATTTGAAACCCCCAAATCCCAATTTCCCGAGTACACATTTTGTGTTAGCATTGCCAGTCCAGGACAAAGCAACTACGCATTGTCGTATTGCATTCGAAATTTAAGTAAATCTCAAGATATCAATCTTCGTTAGTTAACACAATTATAATATTTTCTTTATTTGTAATTATTATATATTTGTACAGATTTTAAAGATTATAGTTCTCTCCTTTCAGGTTGGCGGACTTGTTGCTATGCTGGCATCACTCTATTTCTTATCTCAAGGATGGGCCATGGCTACATATTCTCCTTTTTATATCCTTTAATTTCTTCACATGTTTTCCTTGGGGGTGGGGATGAGGCCCGCCATTTTCAGTTTGTTAAAGTTAGCAATCAGTAATCTACCGAATTCTTGAGTTTTGTACTTAACTATGAATTACTATTCAAAGATAACCTGGAATCTGATGCTCAAAAGGAAAAGGTGTTGGGGATGAAGGAAATGGCAGCACCTATGATTGCAGGAATTTTATCTGCTTTCAGAAGAGTGATTACTCGCCGAGTTTCAATTAAGGTATCAATCTTTTGCACTTTCACGATTTCTTTTATTCATTCTGTGGTTACCTTTACATTGTTTCTTACGGTGGACTTGTAAATTGTAGAATCAACTTAAGAAGCGGCTTCATGCTATTACCATTGCTTCTGCTACCTGCTTCATGTTTCCGGTCGCAATGTGGAACATTATATTGGTATGTTGAAACTTTTTGGCTGTACACTTGAGTACGTTTCTAATTCAAATGGAGCATAGCAAGGCCTCACTTAAGTGTTTTTCGGTGTTATTTCTAATTTGCTTAATTAATAGTCTGTTCATCATACCCACATGTACTTCAGGGGACAACACCTGATAGCAGCAAAGAATTACAAATTGCCTTGTGGCCTTACCTCAGCACCATTCTATTCGGAATTATATTGATCTTCTATATTGAGAATCTCGCAGAAGAAAGGTACCTAACCTACTGTTTTCAAGTTGACATTTGGTCTTATGGCTCTGTTTAGTTTGTGAACTTTTCCAGATACAAATCGCTCGAAACAAGCTGAAGTATTTGAGGGGCTTTGATTTCTCAGCACCTTAACTTATGTTTTATCACTTCTGTTTGTCGTATATCTTACTCTTTTTTCCCCGGGCAATTACAATCTTGCTAAACGATGCAATTACTCTTTTATTTTAAAATGCTTGTCTTGTCATGTCCCTTGTTCTTACTTTTGAAGCGATTAACGGGGCTAACAAAACCTTTTTGTCTGTATAGATTGCACATGGTGTTCTCATCTCCCAGACATCTTATGGCAGCTGGAGGATGCATTGTTTTACTGGAAATCTTGTACAAAATGGACTTCTCTTTAGCAGGATTCATTATTTGCTGTGCAATTTTGGGCTTTGGTATGTGCAATATCTCTTTCTCTATAGTTGAAATTTGCATTCTTACGGGCTATGAGCCACCGGATGACAATGTGCTAGAAGTGAAAATTACTTTGCTAACAAGATTAATTTATGCCTAAAAGGAGGAGAGTTCAATTAGGCAGATATGTCCATTTTGGTTTTTTTAAGCATAAGATGATATGTGTACATTCTGGGAATGCAAGGAAAAACCTTTTACTTCTTATGTCATCCTCCGTAAATCATGCTTGCATAACCCGATTGTATTTAGATGTTCACCATAACTCACTGGAAGAGCTTAGCTTGAATTTGACTTCAAGGTTTGGAGGTGGCAAGTTAGTGCTAGAAACTTTCAGTTGGGAATCAAAAATGCTTACGTATATGTATTGTAGATGCCTTGATGATATCATACGAGTTTCTTCCCTGGGCTCAAACTAGACTCATAGAGAACTATGGAAATTTCTGAGTCTCATGTCTCTTCTTTCCAGTGTAAGGAAATGAGATGCATTGCTCAGTGTTTGTTGCTCTAATAATGGAGTAAATGAAAATTTTGAGATGGTGCTTGTCAAAATGAATCCGTGTATTCTGCTTTTATCCTTGGTCTTCTATGTCAGCGTTGTCTTAACGGTAATCCTTCAGGGTCCCATGGTTTTTATGCGTTTTGGCCCCTTTTTACAAATATGAGATATTTGGACAGGAATATATGAAGCAACTTCATTGGAGCGTGCCAAGCGAGATGCCAATCAAACTGCAGATCACTCAGAGCCTTTTGAAGACCAGATTCAGATGCCATCGCTTCCAACTTAAAAGTATATGTTTACACTTGGAAGTTTCCCTGTTTAGACATGTATATGCTTATATGCAATGTATTGAATAATTCTTTTGCCGATTCTTTTGTTAGTTAATTGGAAATGAGGATAGGTAGCTTGTTCATAATTTCTGGAGTGAACTTGCTTGCATTTGTACAATTTTGGGTAGCCCACCATGTGAAAGTCTTGATTTTTGTTTAGGGTGGATTGTGGGTGAAGTTGTGCACTGTGAGAATTACAAATTTGAATTTATCCTGAGTAGCTTTTATGGAAAGAACTGTCCCATAACGCCATAAGTGTCATACCACTCCATATTTTGTGAACCCAGTATCTCTAGCACAGTTCCTTACTCCGTTATTTGGGTTGGTTCAAAGAGCTAAAATTTAGGCATCCTCAAATCTTGCTACGTACCCTTTAGATAGCAAACAAAAGGTTGTCTTAGGCTTTTAGCCCTATCCTCTGGCACTCAATAAATCACTACAAACTTAATGGCAATTTAGTGAAGCAGTTTGATGAGACTTGGATTCATCATATTGTAGCCCAATGTTGAGAACAATGCCTCATGTCTTAGTCAGGTAAAGTCTATCATAGTCCGAATGTAGCTCTTTATGTCTTCCTCGGGTCTTTGTACAGCATACTGTTTGTGTTAGTATTCCCTAAATTGCTTCATGGGAACTCTTGGTATTTGCATAAAGTCTAGTAGTGTATTGCTTCCTCTGTTGCTCTGTCTCGCTCTCACTGTCATTGATTTCTTATTGTTATTTCAAGTAGTTGCCAATGCTAACCATTCATTTTTCTGCTTCTGCAGCTCGGTTTATGTCTTAACAGGAGAAATTGCCGCCTACATTTTTGAGGTTATGTTGGCAATTCAATTGGCAAAGCACAGAAGAATCAAGAGGATGCTTCATAAGCGTGAATGGCCAAAAATAGCTAGATTTTGTGAGACCGAGAGGGATAATATGCCATTGGGTCCGTGAATATTCATTATTTATTGGTGAAAACTGCATTTCAGGGATCTGCAGCTTATGACAGACGCAGCATGTAAGAACTGAGAATTGTACTTCCGATCAATTTCTGATGAAGGAGACAGGATATAGTTCGTAGGAGTAGGTAGAGTTTTCATTTGTTTCTTATTTGTATCTTCTAGCCATTTTTTTTACTGTTAAGTCTGTAACTGTGCAAATCTGAAGGTTCTTACTGTTACGCAAGGTGCTTCAGCCATCAAGTTATAACAGTATTTATCAGAGCAAATGTTCTTAGCAGTTGATTTGGAGGCCATTTCTTTGAAGATCCAGTGATTTATAGCAAAATTATGATTTTCGGATCAGATTGTTGAGTTTTCCAGTTACCATTTTGAGAGTTAAAATGCTGTACACAACTTTGCAACTTTTATGCTGCTGTGCAGGAAAAAGTACTGCCTATCCTTACAATGTTAGGCTAATGGTTTCGATTTGAATAAACCAGACCAGGGCAGCATCTTGATGATGGATTCAATGATGAGAAACACGGATCCTTTTGCATGTTTGGCTGATAAAGTTCACATAATCAGATGGGGCTGTCGTGTTTAGTTTTCTCAGATGTGTTCGTCATTCCTTTGGTGATGGCATGGCTGATGATTCCAATGCGACAGAAAAGCAAGCACATAGCCACTGAATGTCGTGTCTCGGCTTCATTCTCCAGACCATCATGATAAACTTGCCTGTTAACACAATACAACACTGTGAATGATGAATCCAAATCTTTGATATCATGGCAGAGAACAGAAGAGCTGAGAATAGTGAGTGACCTTGCTGCAAAGAGATCCACAACCAACAAATGAATCCACGCGGATGCTAAAGTCATTTCACTGGAAAACATTTTCGCAATGCCTTGCAGCTGCAAATTGCCCATAAGATGCTAAGCTTATACAAGAAAGATTTAATGAACTCACCCGAACTCAACGTTCCACTCAGAAATCAAACTGACCTCAGGCAACCAGTATTTACTGGCAAACATCAAGCGTATGGTGTCAGGCGTCCAAGAAAGGCATAGAAGATATCCGTACAGGAGTCCAAGTGCAACATATGGCCAGCTACTTCTCATAGTTTTCTTAGTCTGCAGATTGATTGGAAACCATCCACATTTACCTATATAATAATCGCTTCAAAGGTAAAACGTAAAAAACAAAAAGAAAAAAAAAAGGTGCAGCAGCTTGATAGTAAGTTCGACCAGATGCTGTCCAAAATTAATTATAGATGCACTGCAAAAACTTCAGTTCAGAAAACGTACTAGTTCAGCTTTTGGAGCAGCGAGCATGAGAGTATAAAAAGGGAGAACGGCTGCAGTTCCTAAGGTAAATACACTACTAGCAATCTGAGAATTGGACAACCCTGCAACAAAACACACAGTTTATCGCTTCTGAATTCTGATACATGTCTAGACCTACCATTTCTAGACCAAAGATGTTCGAGTCAAAGTGAGCAAAACAAATACCGAGTAAATGAGTGAGTTGGCAAAGGGCAAAAAATAAATTAACTAGTTAAAGCCTATCGGCAGAAACCTGTCCTGAGAGTTTTGACCCAAAGCAAAGTGTGTTCATATTTTTTCAGCTTATCAGTTTGAAGATTAAGTTCATCTCCCTCAGATAAAGAAACAATGCAAAGAGAATACAAAACAAAATCAGAAGAAAGCATTTGCAGATAGTATAAACATGATCTGCAAGACGCGTCATTTCTGATAGAGGTGGCTTACATGAATGACAAACTCCTGAACTCTTCCGCAGATTAATGCATCTGTCTATTTTCGGTCTAATAGTAATTCTATGACCTCCCATGAAAGACCAGTCCTGCTTTACCTCGGCTCCCACCACATGTTTGCCAAACAGCTCAGTGCTGAAGCTTTGAGAACTGTGAAGGAACCTTGCGTCTAATCCACTGTTAGGACGGTGTCCATGCAATAGGCTGATGCAATGAAACTACAAAACCGTAACCAAAGTTATTGTCATCCTGAGAATTTGATTAGCTACCCATCACCTAACTAGCTATTTTCCCATAACTTGTCCAAACAGCCAACCATCCGAGAACAGAACAGCTAGCTAAGTGATATTGTCAATACAAACTAGAACACAGAATAGCAATACGGGAAAGTATCAAAGATGGACAAAGAACTTTTAGCACAATTTTCATTTACATCAACATAAAACAAGTTATCAATTAGCGATTTGAGGCAGACCACCAACGAAACCACAGCAAATGCTCGATCTCAAATTATGTCATCAAAATCTAATCTAGGATCAACATTATGACATAATGGGAACACTTTCCTGCAGCATACAGTCATACACATTACCCCAGCATCTGAAGTATTTACAAATCACAATTCACAATCTTCAACAGTTTACGAGCCGCTATAATAAAGACTATACAAGAGTAACAAGACCAACAAAGCAATCTACAATTCCCTGAATTCAAAATTCACACATTTTTCATGGGAGCTTAAGATTGAAGAAACAGCCAATTGTGTAAATCAAGTGACCAAAGTTCCATTTTCTTAGCACAATTAACCTGGAGGAATTGATATGAGCAATCAGTAATGAAATTTCCAGAATTCAATAACATGGACAACTAATCAATTTCGAGAAAACCCAGGTGAAATCTAACAAAAATTTCACACTCTATATAATCAGTTCTGTCTCTAACCCACTAACACTATTAGTATCACGATACAATAATGACAGCAACCAAGCCTTAGTCCTGAAATGATTAGGGGTCGACTAACATGAACCGTCATCTGAAACCTCCAAAATAACAACCAAAACTCTAAACTCCACAAATGAAATTTCTCAAACAAAATATGTACATCTTACTACTTAAATGACAGATAATTGAATTGATAAACATTATCATAAGATTACATAGAGAAAGTAATTACCTTTGTGCTGATCCAAGGATAAACATAGCAAAAAGATAAGGCCATAATCTTAATAAGCTGCAAAAACAAAGAAAACAGCAGAAGATACCCAGTAAAGTTATATGGGCAACAAAATTGGGAAATGCCCAAACTTTATAATATAATCACAAACTTTATAATAATGGATTGACATCATCATCATAATAATTCATAATTATCATGAAACGTGTATAGGAAGAACATGTTGGAAGATCACTCAGCTTTCTTCCATTTGAGGAAAGATGAGAAGATAGAAGATTAAAAAAAAGAGTGACATGTTTTTGTTCGTCCTGTTATTGCGCGCACTACACTGGCCATTTGAAGTAGGGTCACTAACACACTAGTAGTTCCAAACTCACGAAGTCATTCCAAAGTTGGTTGGCGTAAGTTGCGTGAGTGATAAGCGCTCCCATCCTCGATTATGACTTATGAGTTCGATTCTCAACTCTTACGAGTAAAATAATCGGATTTACAAAAAAAATCGCTGGTTTATCCGTTAGACTACGTTCAGCCGCCCGAGAAACCGAGATTGCTCATAATATCGCTGATGAAATTAAATCGGAAAAATCACAAGTGACTTCTTGTGTCAGTGCACATAGTGACATTAGAGGAACAAATCCCATGTGGGTTTATTTTGTTTGGTTGTCTGGTTGGCGATTTTGTGCTGATTTGCCTAACCTTAATTAATTAGTAGGTAGGTCTCAACTTGTTCGTAATCAAGTAATGAACCAAACACTTGGTAATCACCCATAATCAAGAGTAACTTTTCATTTATTTATGTCGTAATAATGAAGTTTCGAGCTAGTAGAATTTGTTATCTTGCTTTATTCGTAAGTGTCGAAAATAGAACCTCGAATCAATAGATTAAGGGACGAGAGCACTTAGCAACGCACAACCAACATTGGTAGAATTTGTTAGACTCAACCGTTTCCCTTATGATTGTGTAATTTATCGATCACGATTTTACCAATGCCGATACTAATGCTGTTCCAAGTAGTCTTGGAACCATGGAGCACAGATCACATTCAAGCTACTGGAGTAAACTGTGAAATAAATCAGAGTTTTCGGCATCTCTGATGGAAAAAAAAAACAGATGAATTTTTGCAGGAAAAATAACTCAGCAAGGAGTTTTTTTGTTCATAAATATATCTTATGCTATCATATAAGAATCCTTGTTGACAAGGGCTAACAGATCTTATTCATCTGTACAAAATAAATAATACAGTTTCCGAATATCGTCTTTCTATCTTGTATAATTCGTAAAATCCTATATCCTAAGAGCAGATGTTCAACTCAAGGTAGTAGCATTTTTGGCGCTGTGGTCGTCCAGCCAAGAGATAATATCACCAAAAACACGAGCTATAACGTCATCTGGCTCGCCTTCCAGAAGTGCATGGTACGAGTCCTTGTAGAGATTAAACTTCTTGTCCTTACTGCTGGCCTTCTCGTACAATGCCTTGCTTATCGATGGATCAGTCACCATGTCCGCTTCTCCATGTAGGATCAACAACGGGAAAGAGATCTGTCGAAATAAGCCAGAACAATACTTATATCAGCTTTGCTGTATATTTTCAGGCTACATAATCCAGGCAGTCCGCATATATGTAATCATCAAACTGTAAATCTAGCGTTTTAGACTATACTTAAGTTGCACAATCGGTATATGAGACCGTAAGACACCCCAAGAAAACCGAAAATCTAAGTTCATCCACGCCTTCAGTGGCCAATTTTACCAACCCCCCCAAATTTCATGACCAAGAAGATTTTGTTCTTCCCTACAGTAGTACGTCATGTCTAGACTGACTAGTTCCTCGGTGTAGAATTACCACAAGCTAAGAATGTTAGAAAACATAGATGCCATACTTAAGTAAGGCAAGCAACCAGGAGAGACAAAAGTCGCGCAAATTCTTCAGGCTGTCATGTTAGTGAAATCATATGTTCTCAAAGCAGCAGCTGTTCACTGTTTTTTCTAGATCAAAATATAATTTAGCAAGGAGACAGAATTCACGTACTTCCTCCAATCGACTTGATATCTCGTCTGTCGTGTTAAGTAGCTCAACAGCAGTTCTCAAACGAGGTTTATCCCTGTAGGCAATGACATTATAGGCTGCCTGAACAAGATTAAGAAGTATAATTAAGGACATAACAGATAACAATGTGGAGCAGATGCAATATGAGATTATTTAGGATAAGTTTCATTAGGTATGAAAACAACAAACTTGGAGCGACATTTCACATGAGTTTCTGAAAGAATGTTAAATTCAGCGTGTTTGCATCACAGCATAAGGTTTCATGATAACAGAAGAGGATGCTTACAAGCTCTTTCTTCTCGCGGAATGCCAAATCAGCCAAATCTCTTTCTGGGACCAACTTCGACTTGGGAAGAGCCTTAGCTAATGTAATCAAAAGTTGCGTCAATAGGAATGAAGGGTACATATCATCTGCAATCTACAAGCAGCCAAAAACCATCAATTCTCATCACTTTCATGACTTATACCAAATGTCTGATAACAATTTCAGAGGAGATGAATACTTTGCACATGGGAGCCACAAGAACTGCGCCATTCCACGCGTTGGGTTGCTTTAAATGCACCTTCAGAGCCACAGCTCCACCCATGGACTCTCCAAACAAAAAACTTGGAAGAGTACGGAACTCTGGTTTTTCTGCATACAAGTATGTTCGCACAATATATGAAGAGGCCACGGGAATTCAGATAGGTCAAAAGTCTAAGTTCGGTATATCTGAATGAAAAAATCAAGCACGTTTACACTAGAAACATTTCGCAATAAACTTAAGGATCGGAGACAACGACATACATAGCAGCAAGCATCATTACCTCTGATTTTGGAGTACTGCTCAATGGCATCATCAACAAGCGTCTCAAAACTAGGAACATATCCATGAAGACCTTCCGAAAGGCCAAACCCAGGAAAATCCATGCCACAAACAGCATATCCTGCTGATGCCAACTTTCTAGCTATTCCTGCAGACTAACACCATAAAAATATTGAGCTTTTGATCATTGTGGAGGAAGACAAATTTCAAGCCCAAGGGTAAAACTTAGCTACATGCCTTCCACAAAAAATGTGCAAGTGTCACCATAGCCATGACATATACAAATTAATGCTTTTGGGGAAGATGACGGAAGCCATGTTTTGGAGAATATTTCCAGTCCTCTCGAGTTCTTTTCATACCACTGTTTCAATGAAACAACTGATTAGCTTAACATAAATGATCAGCGAGCCTAAATCCCTCATTTCTATATCGCTCTGCCACTGGACAGCGGGATGGCTGGCCGGAGGAAGTACATTTCGAAGTCAATTTAATTAGTAAATCAGCAATGGGAACTTTGCATAGGTAACATTTAACATTAAGTACCTCTTCCATCTTTAAGCCCTCCGTTGGCACCTGTAGCAGAAAGTAAATTATCAGCACTGGACTATCGGGAAGGAATACATTGAATTGAAACCGCGCATTTGCCCTAGGGGTCGGAGAAGTGCCAAACCGACTTAGATTCAGTCCGCAAAGACCAACCTTTTAGTAATTGAGCATGTCAATTTACAAGCATGCAGGTAAGTGATAAAAATGCCCTAAAATGTCTATAAGACTATAACACAGAGACCTTATAAGTTATTAGCAGCAGAAATGCACCCTCACTTAACAGCAAATGCATATTACGTAGACTTAAAAAGAGGACAGATTACAGTAAGTGAAAATATACTGTAAATTGCATTCATTGTGACTGTAAACTGATGAGTGATGACATCAATTAGTCGGTGTGCATCTTTACAGCATATAAGTCAAACCAGATAACTAACAAATGCCCACTGTAGTAAATCTAAACAGAAATGAGTGCAAATGACAGTTCTGCTGTACTATGGTCAATGCTGCAAGATCCTACTTCAACAGAAACACAGGAATTTTTCAGTTTGACAGTAAAATCTAAGTATCTAACTGCCCATGAAAATCAAACCATTTATTTAGAGTGAAAATCTCTGACAGCAGCAAGCCAGCAAACCAACTACTATGCCAATTCTATAGAACAATAAATGAAAAATGCAAACTTTTAGAGCAGGTGACATACTTATATAGGTACATATAACTGCACCTACACCTACCAAGGGTCCCATATCAGCAATAATCACATGATTCCCTGACCACAATAAGACCAACCTTCTAGTGAATCATTGTTACTCCCTCCGTTTTTCTAGGTTCTTCATGTTTCGTTTGAATTCCTCTCACATATTCAAACGAAATGTAAAAAAAACCAAATGAAACGGAGGGATTAGTACTCACACTCCCGCGATATATTCACACACTCTTTTGAGTCTTTTCACCTTAGTTGAGTCATTAATTCCATCACCCGCCTCACAAAAAAGAAGTGTATAAATCACTCCACATATTTCCACTTCACAATGCGTAAGCCACATTGCAGCTAGGCAAAAAATGCAACACCCAACATCCAAAATAAATACATAAAACAATTATACAGCTGAGGTTACACTTACACTACACATAGCGCGATTTTCATAGCTAGTAACTACCACCTTACCCCCACAACAAAAATACATCATCATACGATAAAATTAATTAAGTCGATGAGAATGTCACACTCAGACACATTGAAGCCAGCGTGAAGTGGTTTATTTCAACCATAGAAATACGACCACCCTATATAAAAACGACTACTACTCGTAATTTTAAACACCTATAGGTAAATCACACGAGACTACAAGTATGTTGTGTGACAATAGTTGTCCCCTAAACTAGGCCCCTTACTACTCCGTAACCAACAAGTTACCAACTTTGTGTCTCACATATTTCCGTAGTAAACATCGTACACTTGTACCAAGAATTGTAGCGCTAACTAACATTACGAATTTACTATCGATATCTTTAGGGGTAAAGCTTGCGCACATTACGACTTTATAAATTTACGATCGTAATAAAATTAAATAAATAAATGTTTAGGTGAAAGTATAAAAAAATAAACCTTAAACAAGCAGTGATCAATGGAGAGTTGCGTATCTTTGAAGGCTTCACGAGCACGGCGACGTGCGGATACATCGTCCATTTTAGCGTCGACAATTTTCTTAAGTTCGTCGGAGATGTCGCCGAGTTTGCCTGATTGTGGCGCCATTGATGATGAACCGTCGTTTCTTTTCTTCTTCATCTTCTTCGTCGTCGTCGGCGGCGGTAGCGGCGGCGGCGGTGGTGGAGGTGGTGGCGGCGGTGGTGGAGGTGGTGGCGGCGGTGGTTTTCTTTCTCCTCCTCTTCGAATTATTTGGAAGCAACCTTTTATACTTTCCTTCTTCTTTTGTTGATCTATTTTTAGAAAGAAATGAACCACAATTAAATATGGGATTAAATATTGATTAATTAATTAATTAATTTGAAAATTAAAAGTAGTGGCAAAGTGTTTGAAGGTTAAATTTGACTTTTTGAGTGTGGATATACCTTGGTCATGGTCATGGTCAACATTGGGGTGCTCTTTGTTGATAGTGGTGGTGGTGGTGAAAGATGATGATGATGATGATCTAAAACAATTCAATGCCATTTGGAAGATTAATCAAGTAATTAGTGGAAATTAATCAAATTATAGGACTTTTAAAGAGAAGTAATGTGTTTTTGTCAAGATATTTGTGCTTTGGAAAAGAGGGTGGGATTAAGTTGATTGGTAGTGGATGGATGGATATGTGTGTTGTGAGGTGAGAATTTGAGATTTGTAGTGATCTTGGGGAGAAGACAAGCAAAAGAAAGACCAAAGGCTAGGAAAGATATGTAATATGGTATTGGATTGTGAGTGTCTTGTAGATGGGGACTTATTGATCTAATTGATGCATGGTGGATTGGTGGGTGGTTACTGGTTAGCCAGACTACCATGGGATGGGGAAGGTTGTGGGTCGAGTGGGACCAGTACTGATGAAAAGAGTTGATACGGTTGTTATAATTATCAATGTATCGTGGAAGGCTGATTTTTATAAGTCAAATTTCATATTTAAACGTAGATGGTGGTTAAACTCTGTGTGTTTTATCTGACACTATACCAAATAAGTGAAGATGTGGGAGTTTTGGGTTAAGAAGACTCGGTGAGGTGGGAGATCAGTAAGTGATCAGGTCCGACATTAGGGTGAGAACTGAAAGGCACTCGGCGACAAGATGGGGGTGGGACTTGGGAGGAGAAAAGGAAGAGAATACGTAGCACACACACTTAAGAGAAAAGAGCAACATGGAAGACATTATTCACAATTAATGCTACCCCCCCAGCAGCTCACATAGTGTTAGGACACAACATTAGAGAGAAAATTAAGAAGAGTGGTGGACTTTTTACCCAAGGTCCACCTTCTCCCACATTTTTCCTCTCGAATGCTATGTCACAACACCGTGTTGGGGACTAGCAAAATTGCATTATCACGATACTTAATATTCCTACATACAAGCCGAACTAGACCAAATGGCCACGTGATGGGCCACGAGATAGACGAGACCTAATGCTAGCCCAAAAGTAATGTTACGATGGATTTGGGCCAAGTGTGGGGTTTTTTTATGGGCTTAATAGTGGGTCAAACCCATCTAGCTAATTAACCGGAAAAAAAATACATTTTCCTTTAAAAAAAATTGAAATAAATACACCGAAAAAAGAGGTTGAAAAAACAAAAATAATAATTTGTGCAGAAATGAGGGTGGATGGGCCAAAAATCTTGGTAAAGGGAGATTACATGGCCAGCTGGAAAACAGTCATCCCACGCGCCGAATCAACATATTTGACTTGTACCGACAACCCGGCCCCACTTTTTGTCGGGTCTGTCAGAGCAAGAGAGCGTGGTTCCTAATATTAAAGTATTCACTATTCTACTCTACTAATTATAAGTAGTTGTATACATAAAAGTATAAAATAAACCCTAATTACCTAACCATCAAGATCTAATTTTTGACCACCATCACAATTTTAATTAGTCGCTCGCAAGATTTCCGTTGCCGGTTTCGTCTCTTTGCAACACCGCGAATATTGTGTGTACCTTAGCTTTGAGGTTTTGCACGTTCACTAGCTTCCCCTTTGACCGTTTGTATCCTACGTGTACTCTCGATTCTATAATGGTTTATACAACTGGTGTGATGCGGTGAATTGATAATGATAACCAATTCTGTTTTAGCATTTTATGTATAGAGCTAATTCCTTATACGTATGCCAATCTATGGTAAGAGACTCACCCACCACTAATTGTATTTACGACGTAGATCTAGTTGTAACAAACGAAACTTTGAAGAATAACTAAGTAAACTTTTAGATGCATGGCCGCCTGGCCGGTTGGTCGCTCTAGCATACCTCTTATTAGGCTTTTACTATATGAAATGGGACCAACTCTCCCGTCCGGAACTCCGGATTGTTAGCCAAAAATTAAAGCCTTTTGATTTCAAGTTGTCAACCATCGATTACGTATTTAAGACTTGGTACAAACCAACAACAACTATCTAGAATGTAACCATCAATTAGGGAGAAAGACTTCGAGAAAGGAGGACCGAGGTTCTAATAGCTAGATTTCAATTTCGTTTAACTAATAGTGAACATTTCGTAGCCAACAGCTACCAGTTACAACAACTTTTGTTAACACAGACCCTAAACTTTATGCTTTAAGATTACTAAGCTTAATAGACAATCAAATGAACTAGATCGACTAGCCAAGTAGCCAACAAAGCAATATAATACTTGTACAATTATACATGTACGGCCTTCGAAGCCCCTTCCTATATTGATAATTGATTATACTAATGTAATGATGTCCCCCTATCATGGCTATGAACGCCCCCCTTGGTGTAATTTATCATATGATTAGCATTCTTTACGGAATTTGGGAGTATAAAAAATTGTAAGCGTACGTGGATGTTAAGATCGCATATAACGACTATCTTGTATTGTTGCTGTATTGTGTGTAATATAAGAACTTATTGAGTGATGAGTTACAAAACCCTTGAATTAAATAGATGGAAATGAATGGACCGATTGCCCGATCGGTACAATTAAAATTAACTATGCTACAAATTTTCACGGGAGGAGTATATAATTTTATAATTTTTATAATCGTATACGGTATATTGTACAAGATATGTCTTTTGTTTTCAAATTTGATGAGAAAAACTGAACAAGAATCAATTATTTGGGATAAAGTAGATATGTATATGCCCCTTCGAAAAGAAAAAACAAAGATTGAATTTATGAAATGGAAATGGACCTACACAAATATTCATCCATGCACCATATTTTAGATATTCGATCACCAATTTATTCCGAAATTCAAATGCATTTACATTTTACTAGTATTTATATTGTGTTATTCTTTGCTATATTTTAAATTATTTTCAATTTATTCGATGATGATGAATGAGTATTTAAAGTCAATCGCAATGGTCAACTTGTCATATTACTCAACGTTGGTCCTGTTGAATAACTTTAGACTCGGCTGATGCTCCACCTCGACATTTCATTTACATGATAGTTTTTGCGTCTAATGATCACGACAATAACGAATCTGATATATCCTCTACAATAACACTCGTAACATTCAATATCAAACGAGCTAAATTACAACACCATTATCTGAAATACACCCTAATACCCTATGATGAAAAACTATTTGTTATTTCACGAAAATCAATCCACAATTATTATCTTAGGAAAAAAAAAAAACCCTTATCCTCACATGGTGCCTACAATTACGCAAAAAAAAGTTGACGATAATTTTGAACAATTAAACGCCCACAAATTTCCTCATCCATTAAGTCAAAACAAAAAAAAATGAAATAAAACCAACAAAAAAAAAAACAATAATTATCAAAAAAAAAAAAAAAAACAAAAAAAAAACAGAAAATGCCAGTTTCACACGGTCCAATTTATCTAACTTTATATTTTAAAATTAATTTAATATAATATAATATCAACCACATAAATATCGTGTGACAGCAAAGTCGGCAACTATCTAACACACACCCGACACTAATACGACGTCGTAACACTCCTCTCACAACTTCAAACGGCAGCGTAAAGAGGAAGATTAGGTAGGTCATCATCTTTCTTTTTTACTTAATATTCTCAGCTTATAAATAAGTCGTCAAATCTTCATTTCTTCTTTCGCCCTTTCTCCCCATCCTAATTTCCCTTCCACTCATTTTTTTATTATTATTTTTCCCCCCCACAGGTAATTTTCTTTCATTTTTCGTGATTTTAATTTCTAATTTATCAATTATTTTTTATTATTATGATTTCTAATTTTATTCTTGCGCTAAATTTAGTGTTCAACTTTATAAAGTTGAAAACTTTATTAATTTTTCGTGTGAATTTGATTTGATTTGATTTGATTTTCCTGCAAACCCTTAATTGTAGATCGGATCTAAAGTGTGAAGAACACGAAAAGATTTGATCTTTTATTATGGTTTTGCTTGATCTTGTTATTTCTCAGCTGGGTTTTTTTCCTTAATTTTTTCTTTCATTTTTTAAAATTTTGTTGGGTCAAAGTTATGGCATAATTGTTGAACAAAGGTCAGATTTTTATTTATTATTTTTTCTATAATTATATGGAGATTTTTAAACATCCCATAAAAAATGGAGAAATTGAAAGAAATGGAAAATTTCCATGTACTGTGATTATTATGTTTCCATGGAATCGTATGAGTGAAGATACTGATTTGATTGTTGTTTGTTTGTATGTATGAATTAACAGGCCAGGCGTTCTATATAGGAAAACTGTAAAAAGTAAAAAAACAAAGTTAGAAAAGTAAAAAAAAAAAAAGAGAGAAAGATGAATAGTAGGTGGGAAGTTCAGCAGAGCGCCATGGTGGGAGGATGTGAAGAGATGAGAGGCCCGGTTGTTGTTCCGGTTCCGGTTTCGGATCGAAAGGGTCCGGTCGTTTGCCCGAAACCTAGGCGGGTCGGGTTCTTGGCTGGAAACCTTACTATGTCACTTAGATGGCAAAGAAGGTATAATTATGTTTGTATTGATTAGTTGATTGAAGTGTGATTTACAAGTTATTATGGAATCGGGTTTTGATTTTGGTTCATTTGTATTGATGGGTTTGTGTTGTTTTGGTGTTTTTAACAGCCAAGTGTCGGATTATAGCGATGCGAAAGCCGGAGCTGAGCTTCTAGATCTAATTCTTATGAAAAAGGTATAATTTTTATGGCTTAATCTTGTTTGATTTGTTGTGGTTTTGCGTTGTTAGTTGTGATTTCTTGCTGATTGTGTGCCTGGTGTATGAGATTTGTGTTTGTTTTTGTTGTTGATGTTAGTTTTAGGTGGAGGAATTGGTCTTGTGGAATCGTGTGTTGATGGTTGCTTAAGATAGAAGTTAGTTGTTTGGGATCAAATTGCTACGATTTCTGTTGAATTTTGTGGTATAATCTGTGTGGATGTTAGTTGTGCGGCTTCTCTTGAAGTCAATGTCCTGAATATGAGTACATAGTGTGTTGATTCGATTCGTGTTTCGTAGCGGGTCCATTCGCGAGTCTTCGTAGCCTAGGGATGATCATTTGGGGGGGGGGGGTGGAGCTTTGTGCTTGGACCGATTGTATCTTTTTCGGCTTGGCCTGTTTGTATCTTTCATTCTTTGGCTGTGTGCGCTCGTTTTTTCACTCGATCAGTGTGCCAAATGAGTTTTTTTTCAGCTGAATTGTTTGTGTGAAATCTATGTGGTGTTTCAATCCTATTATTGTTTGATTGTGTTTGTATACTTGTCCATAGGACGTCTCATATCTATGATGCTTTGGCGTACGTTCTTCAAGTCTATGAGGTTTATAGTAGTAGCCTTGTCGAATCAATTGTCGCCTTTTGATTGTGTTTGTAAACCTGTCCATGGGATGTTCTGATCCATGTCGTTTGGTGTGGTGTGTTGTTTGCGTATGTGTGAAGTTGTAGAACAAGCTGTATCGGATAAGTGGTGTCTGTCTCTGATGCTTACCTCCTATTAGCTGATTTCCGGAATGACTGCTGATGTTCAATCTCTGTTTGTGTTGCTGCAGGAGGGTCACTGTGAAGAGCAATCCGCAAGAGAGATTGCTGCATCACCACCATTTTTTTGTGGTACTCCACCTAGCAGAGTTTCTAACCCATTAGTCCAAGACGCACAGTTTGGGGACGATAATCTGTCCCCTTTGTCAACTTTACAGCTTGCATCCCCTTCGACTTCTGCATCACCTTCGATGTCACCATCTGCAATGAAGTCGGGATGTGTTAGGATGAAGTTCGGCCTCAAGTCACCCACAGTTAGAGTAGAAGGTTTTGATTTTGATCGCCTCAGCAGGGATTGCCAGAATTCAAGCGTCACTGCCGTTGCTTAAGAACATTCAATTGGAAACTGTATATACAGCTGAAGCCGCCATTGATCAGACAATCGTGCAGCAAACTACTTATTAAGGTTCGGGATTTTGACGAAATTTTTTTTGTAGAAAAAAGTTACTACTACCTAAGATGGATCCGTCTTTTGCACTGTATATAGGATGTGGTTCTACTAGATGACCAAGTAAAGACAGTCTTAAGATGTTTCATGTTTGGTCCCTTTTTTTTTGTATCATATGAGAGGATTGTAAGAGGCATTTGTGTATAGAGAAAAGCCCCCCACTGGTCTCTGACCTTGTAACTTATGGTGTAAATATATGCTCATTTCATAATATCCGAGAGCGCCCCCTTTTGTTCAAATCGTGTCCATTTTCCGATCTTTCTCCTTTGTCACCAATCGACCTGTACTCGATTGACTCACTTGAAATGAAAGAAATGGACGGAGTATGCTTTTGCTTATATTTTTCGCTACCATGTGTGTGGAAATTGATCTCCCGGTCAGCTATATGGGGCGCACATTTGTTTACGTCTAATCCGAGTCAGTCACCCTTGATCGTGAAATATCGATTTAAGAAATACCGTTGATTAAGGCATCTTTATATTATTAATCTTGACTATAAATCTAATGAATCTGATTCGTGGTGGGTGGTCATGTTTTACTGATTCAAAGTGCATGATGATGTAGGAAGACAATAAGTTTACAGCTAAGAAAGTAAGAATTTAGAAGATAGTACTACGACTACAACGTAATTTGTAAGCTAAGTGGTTCGCATGTTCTAAAAATCAAACATGACATTTGAAGCAAACATGTCAATATGTCATGATTGTTTGTTGATGGTAACATAGTAAGATCTGGTCTTTATCTTTTCAACATTATGAAATGCTAAAATACATATCATTCCCCTTTTTCTTCTTTGTAACCCCTTTTCTTTGATAAGTTCAAATTTGTTTCTAGAAAGGAGGGAATGGGTCTTCCTATTTTCTGCAATTTTGATTCAAAATGCAAAGACTAGGGACTTGTTCTAGGAGTAGGGATTGCTAGGGATTTGCAATTCAGTTTTGGGCACACAAACTTGAAATCGGCCCATGGATCGTTTCGTTAGCGTAGTGGTGTGATGGTGTGCAAGTTATACCATGCTCCCGAAAGCACAAAAAACATGGTGACACTTCTCACAATAGAGGAGTAATTTTAAGTGTGATCCCTACTCCTCAATTGTGAGAAGGACCAGTGGACCACCATGTCCCTTGTGCTTCTGGGAGCGTAGTATAAGCATTGGTGATGGTGTTTCATCTCGTGTCTCATGCCTTTATATCATCATGAAGTGCGAAATACTATTAACCGTCATGTCATGTTACGTTGGATCTTGACTCGTCAATGGGATAAAAGTTACTTTGAGAGTAGTTCTCAACACTGTCGAAGAAAATTAATACGTACTCCTTTACAACATAAATACACTACAATCTAAGGTAGTATAAGCATTGGTGATGGTGTTTCATCTCGTATATAACATGATAACAAAACTACGTTTGCAAAATACACTACAATCTAAGGTAGCTCATCAACCCTTACGTTTTATACAATGGCTAGAGATTTGTCATGTTTGAGCCAGAACTTGAACCAACGCATCCATTAAGATAACGTTATTTTTTTGTCAAAAAATAATGAGTTGGGTTTGAAAGATAAGTCCTATATGCGATGATGATGCATTACATGGTTATTCTTCACCCTGGCTTCTCGTTGACTATCTAGTTCAAGCAAAATTAACTATAACTGGTAGCGTTTTTGATAGCTGTAGCCTGTAGCGATTTTAGTAGCCGGTAACCTGTAGGCCCTCAGCCCTCTAGTGGCCTCTGGAAACAAACAGGGGAAAGAAAGAGTCAAACAGCTCGATGAAACTATGAAAGGTTACTCTGAGTAGAGTAACTTGCACGCCGAAGGGGTAAATTTTTTGTTGGAGTGGTGGTTTTACCGGAGACTATAAGCTGGTAAAAAAAGCTGCACTCTCGCAGTCGCAGAAATCTCTCTCTCCTCTTTCATTTCCTGGAAATGGCGGTTCCAATATGTTGTCAAGAAGAAGCATTTCACCTTCTGGATCAACTTCTCTTTATTTTGCACCATGACTATCTCATGTAAGTTTCACATGATCAAATTATAGTAACTTCTATTGCAAGATTCAATCTTTTGTACTTTTCCCAACTCATTATTTATTCGTTCTGGATTTGCTTGGTAAGATTACTCTATGCGAGTTTATATTCCTGTTAATTTAGCTTTAGTTTTTTGAGATTATGGAAAAGAATGAATCTTTTTGTTGAATAGTTTTCACTGGGCGTAATAATTCAGGTGAGTTAATTTAGAGAACATTGTGATTGTGGAAAACGATGAGACCGTCTCATACAAGACTATACTCCGTAGTTACTAGACCCTGGAGAATGCGTGTATTGGAATTGATTGCTCTGTGTTTTGATTTTCGAACACGATAGAGTTCTTCAATTAGGGTATTGTGCTTAGGGATTGATTTGCAGATTGCTCAGGAAGTCTGTCGATTTGTAGAAATTTAGAGGAATCAAATTGAAAGTTGAATCGTCTGAATTAGGGTTTTGCACATTGTGTATAAGGGCAATTCTTTAGTATCAGGTGAGTATTGAGCAGTGGAGTGAGTGAGTGAGTGACCAAGCCGGCTTTTTTCAACATTTTAGTAGAATGTATTGATCATTGCAATTACCCGACCTTTTATTAGCAGGCGCAGCAAATTTTGCAAATTGTTGGATTTTGCAATATTATGGTTCATATCAAGGTTTTAGTTGTTGTGACGTTACCCTGCAATAATGTGATGATATATTCATTGTTCGAATAAATTTCAGTGACGAAGTGGGATTCATTCATCCATCTCAGTTATTGATGCTCAAAGAAGAAGAAACCCATAATTCGTCTTCTGGAAGGGAAGAATCAGAGGGAGGAAAGTGTTCGGTACTTGCTGAGGCTATTGCATTAAAAGGCAATAATGCTTTTTTCTGGAGCAAAGAGCACAAGTTGGGTATCTCGACAGAGTATCTTTTCCCATTGTATAGAGCAGCAAAAACTAGATTTATGGATGCATATGCGAGGTATAAAAGTCAGTCCAATTTGTCAGTGGAAAATGAGAAAGTGGAAAGCTTCTCTTCCTTCTCCGACATTGAGGATGAACTCATGAAGCACAGCAAGGCTCTTTTGTTGTTCAGCAGTGATTTTGGTACTGCATGGAATGCAAGGTTGGTTTTAATTATTTAGACTAATTAAGACGCATGTTTATGTCGCTTATTTGAGTTCCATCTTTGAAACATCTGTTTTGTCTTGTCTTGTCACTACAGGAAGCTTATTATTTCGAAAAGAGATGATTTTTCTTTTTTAGATGAGCTCCAGCTCTCTGCCCTGGTTCTCTCATTTGCACCAAAATCTGAACATGCTTGGAGTTACAGGTATACTCTACCGCGTCTGACAAAATGGTTTGTCTTCAATTCTTCATATATATGTGAAACAATCTAAGTTGTTATATGCATCAATTATATATATGCTTTAACTTGTATGTGCCAAATCTGATGTTTGTGCTTTTCAATTACAGGAGGTGGGTTATCAAGAAAATTTCAGGAAGATGTGCAACGCTGGAAGAGATACTGGAGAACGAATCAAAGATTGTGGAGAAGATAGCAGAGGTTTAATTTCAGTTGCAGAACTGGCTATTGTTAAGGTTTATATGCTCTTCATGTTCGTGTGGCTTCATAGTCTAGTACTCTAGTTCAAGTGAATTCATATCTGTTTTTTGTTTTATTTCTATCTTCCTTTTGGATGGGTTTTTTTTTTTTTTTTTTGCCATCCAATTTGTGTTCCCTAAACTAGTCTAGGATTTTGTGCTGTACTGTATAATGTGAGACAAAGTGTTAGATTTGCTACTGAATCTTTGAAGATACATGTAACGGGAGTCTATATGCTGTTGATATAAGCTTACTGATTATATGATGACTTCCTTCACAGAAATCTAAAATGAACTACCGTGCTTGGAATCATCGGCGTTGGTTGATACCATTCATGACTAGCCAAAAGGTGAGATTGTGTTTTGATGCTACATCTTGCAAGTAATTTGGGTCTACCATAGTTCATTGTTGAAACATTTGCAAACTGTTAAGTAGATAACTCAATAATAAGCGTAACTGGCAGGATAAAGGACTGACTGTTTTTTGTCCAATGATAACTACTTGATAAGTAACAGAGTCTTTAGTTGATATCTCGCTTTTGTTCAATAGTTAAATATCTAAGAGAGCATCTGACTCGGAACTGCTAGCAAGCCCTCTCTCAGCACCTTATGGAAGGGTTTGGAGGGTTGGGATGATTGAGTCTCTTTTTTTTTTTTCTTTTTGTTTCTTCTTTGTGGTCTTTTTGATGAACTATGATCCTCATATACAGGTTCTGTATGAGCTGAATACCAACAGGAAGTGGGCTACATCACATGTTGCTGATAGTAGCTGTTTTCACTATCGTAGGGTAATTATATCTTATTAATTCTTCAGTCTTTCTTGGACATAAAAATTTCCGCTCCAAGTCTCAATTCTCATGTTTTCAGTTGAGAATATGAGATCTCCATGATTTTAATTTTTCTTGTCTCTGGATTCTAGACGTTTTTACTGTATAATGAATGCTAACTGCTCAAGGAGGAACAAAGTAGGGTTTTTGGAAAGACAATAAGTAGTGCTAATGAGTAATGTCATAGGGAGGATTTGTATGAATCATTGCTCATTAGTCTTTTAAGTTCTTCACTTGAGAGTTGAGACCTTTCGAAGATCCAACAAACGAAGAGCTTAATCCCTTTGCAAGTTATATGTTCATGTTGCTGAAGTAAATATTTGCGCTAGAGCCCAGAGTCACGAAACAGCAGAACTTTGCTCTAACTCAGGAAAGAGAACATAGACTTCAATCCATTGAAAGCCACTCTGTCTCTGCTCTTATGATGTTCTGTTTTAACAGTCCATTTAGTTCATCTACTCTAACTAACTCCTCTGTACTTTCGGTTCACTTGTCTTTCTTGTCGTTTTCTATCTTATGACTTAAGTAATTTTGATCTTGCTGATTGACAGAAACTATTGTCACAAATGTTGCACGATGTGAGTCCTGAAATATATTTGAAGGAACGTTCTTATCACTTTGATTCGCTTCGGCAACTTTGGAAGGTAGGTTTCCAACCACTCAAGGGTCATTGATCAGTTAAGAGACTTGATTGGCTGTTGTTTTTCTGTGGCTTAATTTTATAACTAGTGAATAAGTTCACCAATCAACATAACATTTGTCATTTTATTCTGTGTGTTCTGCATACAAGATGATGTGATAGCGTATGGTAGATAAGTTCAGTGTTATAAACAAGATATACATTGGTTCGAAATAGCTACAAACTTACATTCTCCCCCAACCTCCACCTTTTGAAGGGTTGGCAAAGTTGCTTACTGATTACGTGGTTAATGGTACCATTAAAATTCATTGAAGTCTGGAAAAGGAGGAGATTGGGGGTAGGGTGGGGGAGAGCTCCTAAATGAACTCATAAGACACTCAGCATTTTGGTGATCCCATCTTGCTGGGAGCATCTAGTATTAATTTATTCTCTCTAATCAAAGTACATTAGACCCTCTGCTGCAATTTGTATCTAAATTTTCAAGTGGATGGTGACAGGATGAGCTGGACTGGAATGAGTCGCTTATAAGACTCTACATTGGGCGCGAGGTACTGTTCTTTATTTCCTTGTCTGACATTAGAGCAATATGCTTTACATATTTTACTTGGTATGACTAGGCAGTGTACTAGTGATCATTTGTTCTTTTCGGTTGTGAACAGTTGTCTCTGGTGTAATACAGATATTGAAAGAACCTAAGCTTTGAAATGTGTTTATAATGCATCACAGTGTGTGAACTTGTTCTTTTATACTGTCATGAAATTTGCAGCTTTTGAGCTTGACAAAAAACTTTTCAGATGCAAAGTAGGCTAGGCACTCAGGCTCTCATTATAATCTCTATGGTGGCAATTTTTTCCTGCAGGCTCTGTGGCTTCATCGCCGCTTTTTATCTGTATGCTGGGTGACACAATTTGGAGCTAATCACCAGTGCAACTCACAACTCTCCAGTGAGAAGGGTGCTGAAGATAGTCATGTGTCTATCTTTATCGACAACGAAGTCAGGCTTCTTCAGGATTGTGTTGGTCTTCCAGAGAGTATATTTGAGGATGTTGACTCACAGATCGTGCATTCTGCTACTTATATTTTGTGGCTCAATAGGGTAATGCACATATTTCACACATGTTTCTATAAATCTTTCATGGCACCTATAAATCTTCTACTTGACCGAGGCTTTTGGCACTACGTCTACCCAGGAAATTTGCGGTCCGTCAAATATCAGTCTTGATGAGAACCTCGGAGCTGGTGATCTTAGAACATTGCTCTACAAGATGTGCCCCGAAAAGATTGAGGTTTGGAATTGCTTACTGCATTAACGTTCTTTGCAAAAATTACATTTGTATGATCCTTTAGAACATCAAGTGAAGTTACTGTATGGATGTGCAGGAGATGAGTAAATTTTTTATAATAAGTTACCCAGACATGCTTATCCTTCCTATTATTTACTTGTTCGGTTGTTGTTTGATTTTGATTTGGAAACTATATTAGAATGGTGTTAAGTCCTCCCTTCTTAAGTGGTTGTCAAAAATGAATATGAACACACTCATTTTTTTTAATCTCGTAGTTGAATACCCTGTTACTCTCTCCATATATAATTAGCCGTCTTTCTAAACTAACTTTAGCGTGATAATATACAATATACTTTTTTTCTTAAAAGAAACATTCAAATTCTTACAAAATTTAGCATTGTCATAACAAACTTTTCTAGTCAATTCTCTACCATCTAATAGATTCATAGAACTTCTATGCAACAATTCAGCTCACCACTCACCATCCCTGAAAACGTGCCTGATCAATATTACAAGCTTTCTTTGCAACCACCATAATAAATCCATGTATATATACTGCTTATGTTTGTTCCGTACATTCTTGATGAATTTTAGACACACCAAACACATAAATTCTTGATTTTGTCCTTGAATCGTGTACATTCAGCAATGGGTTTCTTGTTTGAAGGAGTTATACCGAAAAGTTTATTTACTTTGGAGGTGACGAGGATTCACACTTTTTGGTGTTATGAAGAAGCTAATATTTGGATATATCCTTATTGTAGCTGGGTGAATGACCTTGAGATTTTAGGAAATCCTGAAGAAGTTGTTTGGGAGTATGATATCTGGGGTTTGATGGATATTAAAGGTATCCCAGACTCTCGATGAGAGGATTGGGAAGCATATTAGCTTTCTACTAATCTTAACTGTATCTCAGAAGTTTGCGTCTAGTGGTTAAGCTGGAGTTTGTTTATTAGGCCTTACATTGAAGTCTTCGTTCCCTTGTTCTGACATTTGAACCTTTTGAAACGAAAGTAATCATTCATAAACTTAGGAAGAAAAATGAGACTTGTACAATGAGAGTAACATGAAGGTCAGAGTACCAAAGAATAGATTATGGAGCAGAACAAATCTTCCATGTAGAACACATTTCAAAAGAACTTCACATTTACCCACATCCTCCAATTTTGATGGAGCTATGTAACCGCCCGTATATAAGAAAAAGAAGCAGCTAATGTGTAGCTATGTAATTGAAACTAGACACCAATGTCTAGATGATCATTAGATCATGTTGATTTCTCTGAAGGTTTTTACCTAGTTTCTGGCTCAAGTGTTTTTGGTTTGAAGATCCCCTGTTTCAATATGTTTATGTTTATTAAACATGAACCTCAGGTCATCGATCTTATCTTTTCTTTATGAACGAATTTGTAACAACACTCCCTTATAAGAATGATTGTAAGCATAGTGGTCGAGGATTAAACTCTCCCCATTTCCGGAAAAGCTGTGTCAATATTAGATGGCTTACTAGGTGTTAGCATTCTCACTTCCGACATTCAGGATATTGATCGCTTCACTTAGCTGCTATATAGATCCGCCCCTGCCTCTCGTATACTAGGCTAATAGAAGTATCTGACTAAGACA
The DNA here is from genome assembly GCA_963680865.1 of Spergularia marina. NCBI lineage: Eukaryota > Viridiplantae > Streptophyta > Magnoliopsida > Caryophyllales > Caryophyllaceae > Spergularia > Spergularia marina. The sequence continues at coordinate 21,809,768 of OY804560.1, read as the reverse complement.
ATATGGGGATGATGACGATTGTTGTCGTGATTGCATATGACCGGATGATATCGGATATTTAGTATCACTTGGTGGCACAAATATTATGTATTAGAAGAAAAGGAATTCTTAGGCAGTTGAAGTTTTAGATACAACGTTGAAAAAATAATATATAACAAACAGATTGCCCATAAGCGTTGTCCAAACTTGTCCCTAGAATTTAGGAGCTTGGAGGCTCGTAGGCAATGAAACTGATGCACTGAAACAACAAAATAATTCAAGAAACTTATTCAGGCTTGTAGGCAATGAAACTGATGCACTGGACTTGACGCACGTTGTCGAATCCAATGATCCTGATGTGGGCATCAGGGTAAGCCTTCTGGCACTCAAGAACCTCAGCTGCGACCTGAGCACCGTCAGTGCAGCCGAACATAGGCAGCTTCCACATTGTCCAGTAACGTCCGTCATAGTATCCTGGGGACTTGTTGTTCTCACGGTACACGAATGCTGTCTGTTCATTGTAATCACATTCAGAGTTTTAAGGTTAGGTTGTGTTAAAAGGGAGCAATTATAATTAATCTGTATCAACAATAAAAGTCATTAGATCTTAGTACTTACGCCAACTTCGAACTCAACGCAAGGAACCCATCCCTTGATTAGAAGGTAGTTGATTTCCTTCAACAGAGATTCCTCAGATAGTGGGGGAAGGTATGAGAGGGTCTCGAACTTCTTCAAGTTGCGTGGTGGCCACACCTATAATACATTTCCAACATCATCTCAAAGTTTAGTACATCGTGATCATTACCCGAGTGCCTATAATCGAGTTCATGCCCCTGGGGAACATATTGTTAATTTTGAAATAAAAAATAGAGGAAAGAGTATTACTAATCTTCTGGGTTTAGACTTTAGAGCAATATTCTACATGTTTTTTTTAGGAAGAAGAGAGCAATATTCTACTTGTAGTCTGCACAAGTTTTCACAGTTGTTGATCAGAAGTATCTGGTTTAATACAAATTCCTGGAACTGAAAATAGCCTGTTTAGCCTTGATCTAAACAAATTCTAGTGAAGTTACCTTCGAAGTTTAGGCGAGTTACTTTTTGAATCTGTAACGCTAACTTTTGAGCCGTCTCATGAACTAGAAACATTCGTAAGGATTTAGGAAGTATAGTATACCTGCATGCAGTTAACTCTGCCGCCGTTGCTGGCAAGAGAGGTAATGTCATTGGCGCTCTTCCTGGAAACGGGGAAGGCGGCAGTGGACTTCAAGCCAGTGAATGGAGCAACCATGTTAGCTTGAGCAGGGCTGGCGGTAGCGACCGCAGCTGCGCTTGACATCATTGAAGCCATTTTTTTCCTGCTCTTTTCAAAGTGCTCCTGTTTCTTGCCTTGTTTTGTTAGAATGAGGAGTATGGTGAGTAGAACAATGCAATTTATACTTGTGATTTGAGCTATGCTTCCCTTAGATGGATGGTCAAGAATTTAATAAAGAGATATGGTTTGGGAAATTTTAGCCATTTGATTCATGAAATTGGGAGAATGATAGATAGAGTGGGACCTTACACATCACCTAGGTAGCCACACAAGGCAAAGGACTTTCTTTCTTCACACACCCACTTTTTTTTTTATTTTTTTATTTTTTTTGCTTTTTAGAAACCATGTGTTTTTTCCACATATTTTCCACCTTAACTTTTCAAAGTTTTTGTTTTATTGATTATTTTCTGCTTCTTGTGTACTGAGGTATTTTGCCTTCTTATTTCTTCTTTCTTTTGGTGGCCGGATGCTTATAGCAATACTGTGTTACAGTGTTCGTAGTTCTCTTTGTTGTATGGAGTCGAGAATAGAGACTACAAAACCTACTAGTTTCCGTGCGTCATAATAGAACGAATGCTGTAGACATTAGACAACCTGACTTATCAGCATTAAGTTGTGAGAATTGCTGTCACTAACTTGAATAAGTTTTAGTCTCACTGATACAAATCAACCATTACAGTAAGGTCTTGAAACTTTCTGTTAGGTCACTACACTCACTATGACCACAACCTCTAGATTGAAGCTATTGTTTTCTTAGTAATGGTTAGTGTCCATGACGACATCCGTGATTTAGCTATCTGTTAGCGAGGTTGACCTCCTTGTGGACAGTGGCGTATCTAGAAAGTCATGAGTGGGGGGAGTCAAATTTAACTTTTTCCTTTGCGTCTGTATCTTAGTGCCTTGAATGTCGACATGGTAATGAAATTTCGTACTTGGTTCTGCTGTAATCATTCACTCTGCATGACAACATAAAAAACCATCGGCTTTGGAAGCTACCAATTGTGCATTGACAGAGTTTGCAGTTGGAGCTCTGTGCTTTCTGATTTGCTACTGATATGAGTGTGTACAGTGTACTGAAGTACTCATCAGGCCAGGCATACCATTAGAAGTGGCTTGACAATCAGATCTGATAATTTACGGGAAGAAGAAAGCTTAATGTTTACTTGTGTGCATAGATGCTGCACTGCACTGATGCACTAAACTTTTAACTCTAATAATGCTGCTGCTGCACTGCTACCCAAGGCGGAAACCAGATCAGGTCGGTCTCTATATATACGTGACCCAAGCTGGTGTTTCAATCTTGGCTGGAACAAGTTCTTGATCATTACTCCATTAATGATGTTTGGTTCCGACCTTGGAACTTTAGAACATTTCTCTAATGTAGACACTCACCCTTCAGGCTACCAGCCAATGGGTTACGGACTTGCAGGCAGCTGCCTCCAGCTCCCCCCCGCTATGGTGAGGTTAGAGGGATTTCCTTTTACTGTGTCAATGCCAAGAAATTTCGGCCGTGTTTCTAATTGGGATTTACAGATACAGGCTCATCATGACGATCCAGGAAGACTAGTTTGTGGGATGTTCTGATTATCAGAAATGTACGGTTTGCTCACTTCGACTTGCAGTGTTATATATGACTGGTTCATAAGCAATGGATGGACATGATGAACTCTGATTCGTAAACAACACACTTAGTTTGAAAGAGTACAAGGCTCTATATTACATTCCATTATAATTCCGAAAGATAGACAGACTTAGAAAGTTAAAACATACAGATTAGGAACGAAAATTCCCAACAACAGAATGCGAAAACAGCAAAGTCCGGTTACATTTCAAACAAGCTTATTCAGGCTTGTAGGCAATGAAACTGATGCACTGCACTTGACGAACATTGTCGAATCCGATGATCCTGATGTGGGCATCAGGGTAAGCCTTCTGGCACTCGACGACCTCAGCCGCAACTTGAGCAGCGTCAGTGCAGCCGAACATAGGCAGCTTCCACATTGTCCAGTAACGTCCATCATAGTATCCTGGGGACCTGTTGTTCTCACGGTAGACGAATGCAGGCTGTTCATTGTAAACACATTGGTAAAGTTAGATGTGTTGAACTATAATGTTTCATAGTAATTAATCGCTAATTGCATGTGTATCTTATCACTTACGCCAACTTCGAACTCAACGCAAGGAACCCATCCCTTGATAAGAAGGTAGTTGATCTCCTTCAACAGAGATTCCTCAGATAGTGGGGGAAGGTATGAGAGGGTCTCGAACTTCTTCAAGTTACGTGGTGGCCACACCTGTAACACATTTCCAACATCGTACCAAATTTAGGTTCTGTCAATTACTATTATCGTTACCCTAGTGTCTATATATAACTATGTTCACGTTTCATAGAAAACGCGTTAAGCTACTCCATGAAAAAAGCAAGTGTTAAAGTTTTATCAATCATATGAATGTACCATGTACGAAAAATGACTAAATTTTCAAACCACCTTCCTAGATGAATGGTATATACGTATCAATGTATAATGTAGTCTAGACTTTATGTAACGTTTTTTATGACATTAAAACTTGTAAAATATCAAAGTGTACAATTAACGTACACTCCTCTTCTTATTGCAATTTTTTTTGAATCTGCGAGAGGAATTAAACTAAACGTACCTGCATGCAGTTGACTCTGCCACCGTTGCTAGCAATGGATGTAATGTCACTGACACTCTTCCTGGAGACAGGGAATGCAGCAGAGGACTTCAAACCAGTGAATGGAGCAACCATGTTGGCCTGAGCAGTGGCAGCGGTTGCGACCGCAGCAGCATTGGACATCATTGAAGCCATTTTTCCTTGTTTCTGAAAACTGTTAAGTTGCTCCTTTTTCCTTTTCCTGAATGAGGGTTATGTTCTATAAAACATTGACATTTATACTTGTGTTTTTAGGGTATGGTTCCTAAGATGGATGGTCAAGAATGTAATAAAGAGATATGGTTTTGGGTAATTTTTGGCCATTTGATTCTTGAAGTTGGGAGAGTGATAATGTGGGTCCTTACACATCAACTAGGCAGCCACACAGGTTAGAAAACCTTCATTTCTTCACATCTTCTTCTCTGGTGATTCATGTCGTTTTTCACACTTCATTTTCAGCTTTTCAAAATTTGTAACGTTGCTTATTTTCTCTAACTCTTGTGCATGTCTTTACTTGGCTACTATGCCCTCTGACTTTTCTTTCTTTTGGGTGACCAACTAATCAACTATGAAGTATCAACCGGTTGGTGCGATTCTCGGCGCAAGTTTTATTATTGAGTCATCCGGAAACAGCCTCTCCGAGTTTCACTATTCAAGAATTGAAGTAAGTCAGCATATATCTGAGTATCTGACCCCCTCTTACCTCACCATTGACCGGAGCCTTTGAGACACTAGAATAATGTCATTGTTGGGCGTGCTGAAGAATGATGAGTATATCATTACTGCATTAGTTTTGTGATTGATCATTACAACTATAATCACTATTTAGATGTAGTAACTACATTTATAACCTTTATCATACAGAATGACTTTTTTGTCAGATCACTAAGTATTTCCTTTAGATCAGTCTGTCAGTAGTGATTAATTAGGTATTTCCCTTAGATCAGTCTGTCAGTAGTGATTAATTAGGTATTTTTACAGTGTACTGAGTAATTGTCAGAACAGTGTACTTGCTAAGAATGTGGACTGTAGAAGTTGTTCATGTAATCACATTATTATTCTCAGTATTATGTAATGTATTATTAAACCAAAGTCTGTGTCTTTCTGATAACTGATAATAGAGTATCTTTGCAGACATATACCCCTTTGTTCAACCTTAACAAGCTCAGCTTTAGTTTCGTAGTAATGTGACTGAGGTTCCAAAACCAATTCAAATCAATACTCACAGGAAGTGGTTTATCAGTCTGAATGTCTTATGCTAGAATTTACTCGAAAATGAAAACTAATGACAGTAGTACTACTGAATGTAAAATGCTGTTTTCTAAATCTGAACATCAGAAAATAACGCGAAACTGAAGCTTCATAATCTTGTGCATGGCATTCTGATAACCAATGGCGGAATGATTCAGATCAGTCTGATGTCTAGATGTTCCCAACAATTCACACTGTACTCCTGAGTCCTGATATCAGTCATTCATCAGCATAGAAGAACCCTTCTTAGGATGTAGTAATGTACTAGTATAACGTAAATGTGACAGTTTTTGTTGACTGTTGCATTGTAACTCTAACAGACTTACTACTTACTAGAGCGGGGAGGTGAAATCTAGTATAAATAGACTCAAACGAGGTTCTATCCTAAAACATTGGCAATAGAATAACGGATAAGTAGTCGACTTGCTTATCTGCATGAAAATTCCCACTTAATCTTTCGATGTGATACTAGTTCACGCATGTTACAACAACAAATCGAGCACCATAACGAAAAGTAAAGAAAAGGAATTGAGAGTTGAAAACAGAACTTTTGAGTGCTAGAAGAACACAAACAAATTAAAGCTGAATATGCAACAGAAGGCTAATTCAAAAGAGTACAATGCTCTATATTACATTCCATTACAAATCCGAGAGATCGACAGATTAGGAAAACAGAAAGAAAAACCAACACAGTCAAGCTACATTGGCAAACTTATATAATTCAACTTCATGAACAAGCTTATTCAGGCTTGTAGGCAATGAAACTGATGCACTGCACTTGACGCACGTTGTCGAATCCGATGATCCTGATGTGGGCATCAGGGTAAGCCTTCTGGCACTCAACGACCTCAGCCGCAACCTGAGCAGCGTCAGTGCAGCCGAACATAGGCAGCTTCCACATTGTCCAGTAACGTCCGTCATAGTATCCTGGGGACCTGTTGTTCTCACGGTAGACGAATGCAGGCTGTTCATTGTAATCACATTGGTAAAAATGAGGTTAGATTTGTGTTGAATTAACCTGTTTCATAGTAAGTAATCACTACTAATTGAATGTATCTTATCACTTACGCCAACTTCGAACTCAACGCAAGGAACCCATCCCTTGATAAGAAGGTAGTTGATCTCCTTCAACAAAGATTCCTCAGATAGTGGGGGAAGGTATGACAGGGTCTCGAACTTCTTCAAGTTACGTGGTGGCCACACCTGTTACATATTTCCAACATCGTCCTAAAGTTTAATACATCGTCATTATCATTACCCGAGTGCCTACAAGTCTTTAAGTCTACAATGTACTATTCATGTACAAAATCACGTTCCTAGAAAAATATAGTAAAACCTGGCTAGTCTAAACAATGTTATACTAACGTTACTAGCTAACATGTAACGCTACTTCATAAAATAAAAAAACGCACAAGATTCTAAAGTCGTTTTGATTTAGTCCATTACACAAAATGTTTAATACAATTCCCACATTCCCACAAATTGTTTGTAATTTATAAAACATTGAAAAAAGTACATGACAAGTTAACATATAAAGGTACATGTAAATAAGTATTATATATACCTGCATGCAGTTGACTCTGCCACCATTGCTAGCAATGGATGTAATGTCACTGATACTCTTCCTGGAAACAGGGAATGCAGCAGAGGACTTCAAGCCAGTGAATGGGGCAACCATGTTGGCCTGAGCAGCAGAGCTGGCGGTTGCGACTGCGGCGTTAGACATCAAGGAAGCCATTTCTCTTCTCTTTTTTTTTGGTTCAAGTTTATATTTTCTTCCTTGTATGAATGAGGATTATGCACTATAGTACTAGTACCATATATAGCATGAAGATTAGCCCAATCTTCTGCTAGACGTATGGTTAGCATTTTCATAAAGGGATATGGTATGGGAAATTTTTGGCCTTTGGATTTTTTTTTTGTGGGTCCTTACACATCATCCTCGATAACCACACAAGCATAGAGATTTTTTCATATATAATTTTCTTTTTTTATTTCACCTCCCAAGTTGTATTTAATTTGGCCAAAAAATTCTGATTTTTTTTCCTGTATTTCATGTTTTTGTATCCACTGATTTCCCTTTCATATGGTAGGTGGAACTTGGAAGGTTGTGTTTTGTGAATTGTGGCCGACGAAATGTACTCCTTCCGTTTTTTCATCTATATTGTTATATGACGATGTACGACAATAACTAGTTTGATGGTCGAGTTAACGAGTTTACGGAAAAAAGCTGATCAAGTTAACTGTAAAGTGTAAACAGCATACTTAGGAAGTAAGTGTACAGGGAAACTAATCATGTTGTCTGTTTCATGCACATTGTACAGTAGTTACTTCAATCAGAAAACTTAAAATGATTAGGAAAGCAAGAAATATCACAATCATCAATTAACAAGTTTTATTATGATAATTGTTAATAAGTCAAGTCTTTCAACATCAAAACGAACTCAAAAAGTTTCTGTCATAATTAACACAGCCGTAGAAGTTGTTGTTGTCTGACTGAAAAATGAAAGCTGTGAGAATTGCTGAAATATTCATTTGTGCCCTTCCATTTCAGATAAGAGTATCTTAGAAGATTTCTTAATACACTCAGACAATAATACCACTTGCACATTGCAATGAACTCAATTCAAGCTGATTTCGGGGGTGCAATGGTCTTCGTTCATGTTGTTCAGACTCGACTACAATCTACGTACAAGTGTACTCGTATAGAACAATAGGATACACGTTCAATTGTTGGACTCGACTAACTACAAAATGTTTAATGTTTCATGTTTCATGACACAATTTCTGACTAGAGTGGCCTGGACAGACTTCTTGGCATTGTACAACAATGGGCAACCGACAACCTAGGTTTATTTATAGCATACAATCATGGAGAAGTACAACAATTGAGGTTCTTATTGTGGTGTACTGTTAACTCGACAATCAAGTGATGTCATTTGCAAATTGGTGCAGTGGTGCTAATTGATTATATCTACAAAGCATGTTGGTATATGAGTATCAGAGTATTATTTGTATATGTATTCAACTAGTCGAGTTTGGTCTCTATAACTGTTTTTATGGATTTTGGATAGATGAATGAAGAATAAGTATTACTCCGATTTTAAGTTTCAACCACAATAGAGGCAATGCGGTTCACATGTCCCATTTTTCAGTCCTATTCCCTCTATCCACCAATCACAAGATAACATTTCATTGTTTTATATTTTAAATAGAACATTTTTTTTGAAATAGATAAGAAATCCTAGCATGTAATTAGTAGGGTATAGGGAGTGGGACTGAAAAATGAGACATGTGATCCGCACTAAGAGGCAGGACGCTATATGACATTCTAAAAAGCATAGATTATTATGTACAATTATAATTTATATGGTGTCAGGCTACAAGATTTTGGCCTCTTGAAACCTAGATAAAAGTGTCACAAAAGAACCAAAATGTCACATCTTTTCGCACAATTCTTTCAAGTAAACTTTCACATAATCTCAAACTGCGTCTCATTAAACATGAATCACTTATAATTTTTATAAAGTCTGTGGCTAGTTAATGTTTCAAAGAAGAGGCCAACAACGAATGTATGAAGTGAATTAATCTTAAGGTTGATCAAAATTTAGAATGACAATTATTGATATGGACTACTAAGTGGGTTTGAATCTCTAAATTGCTAATCCCACCCTTCTCTTTGAATTAGTAGTTTTAACTTTTAATAATGAAACATCGGTGATGGCTTTTTATCATAATATCGCTAGTTTCTCATGAAATCGATGATATAGGATTCGAGGTAAAGCTTTCTTGGTCTCCTCAACTTTGGTAGTGACTTAGCTTAGGCAAGCTTCCACATGGGCCATTCTAATAACATCCATTGTAGACATACTCATAGGAAACTCCCATAGTTTGGTTTTTGAAATCCCAATTGTCACTAAGAGATATTGATTTAACTAATGTTTTTAAAAGTTACAACAAATAAAAACTCGCATAACAGGTTAGAATGAACCGCTCAAAAACTCATACCTCATCAAACAAGAGCCTTCATGATTAACTATCTATACTTCTATAGAACTTGACACCTTGAAAAACAATTTAACGACTGTAAAACGTATTTAGAAGACTTATCGTACTATAATCATCGTTGACTATGATATCGTTAATTGATGTATTTACCGTCATTCCCATTTACTTGAGTATAGAAAAAAAGAAGATGAATTAAAAAAGAAGCCGGTTCTTAAAAACCTTTTCGCAGTTTTACTGAGAGTGTAGATGAATTAAAAAAAAAAAAAAATTAAAACGAACCCTATTCTATAGAATAACCGAATCCCCAAATCTTAAATTCATCCGATTGATTCAAATTCCCCAAATTGAAGAAGAAATTAGTCAACTTTCATCGGTAATTTCTCTCTCTCTAATCTTCATCTTTCAATCTAGTTATCTAGTTGCACTTCAGATTGTATCTTCTTCCACAATTTACTCTGCTGAAACTTGATTCAATTCGCAAATTACGTTATTTCTAGGGTTTCCGAATGATCCAGTTCATCGTTAATTCGCTTTGATTGATCTTATTTGATTCCTGCTTGCATTACTATGATCAGCTCGATTTCCAATTGAATTCAATTTTGTTTATATATGTTGGTTGATAAACCCTAATTTTGAGGAAACGTATTGCTAAAGCTACCTTTTTTTTGTTGCTGGAGTTGTTAATTATTGCTAGGTTTTAGTTTTATGTGGATGTTATAGTGAAATTTTTGTGTTTGGATCAGGCATTGTTGGTTATTTTATATTGGAGTTCAATTTGATTTCGTATGAGGTGCTGTTGGTGAGATTATCGAGTTCGAAAGGGTAAAGGGATCGTCTTTTTTTCGAGATGGCGAAGTTTCATGTAGGAGGGAAAGTGGTGGACGGGGTTGATTTGTTGAGGAAGAGGCGGACGCCATGGCGGCTTGATCAATGGCCCTGTGCCATTCTTTATGCCCTTTGGTTGACTGTGATTGTTCCTAGCTTAGACTTTACTGATTCTTGCGTGGTGCTTGGCGGGATTTCGACCTTCCACATCTTGGTCATGCTTTTCTCCACTTGGTCCGTGGATTTTAAATGTTTCGTACAATTTAGCAAGGTACGTGCATACCTTGCTTAAATTTACTGTCGACTGAATGTTCTCCTATTGCATACGTTATATGATTGTTTTATGTTATGTTATTGCTTGATACGTGATCTAGCTTGTTGTAACTTGTGACTTACAAGTATGTATAGAGTGTGTAATCGTCAATGCTATTGCACCCACAATCTAGTTTCTGTGATTCGAGTTGGTAGAGGATGTGATTCACCTATAAGCTTCTGAGTTTTGCTTATAATGAACCAAACAATCTGAGTTCCATGCGCGCAGGGTGGGGGTGGTAACTGGTAGGTGATGCTGATTTTTCTATTTTGGCTTTAGGGTTCTGTACTTTCAAGCAGACTTCACTGTGATGGTAATGCTTTAGTAACCACTTACAAGTGGTTTTGCTACACTTTTTAGGGTAGAAATACACATCCCGAATGAGGTTGGAATGTTAAAAGATCAAATTTTGCTTATAATAGATAGTAGTATGATAGTGAAGTCAACTAGATACTTATTTAATGTTTTGAGTAATAAACGTTCATGGTGCAGAACACAATGCCCTCTACTCATTCCGTTGAGTGTGAATGCATGTCAGAGTTGTCGATGTCACATTTTAAACATTATATGTTGGATGTTTGATTTCTTCTATTCTAATCTCATGGTTTAAGCTGGGGTTATGTTTGCGAAATTTGAAGTCTTGGTGTGTCCAAGCAATATCATCAAATACAATGATTTCTTTCCGTCCAAGTACATCACCAAATATCTAGGCACCATCTTCCAAACTTCAGTCAACCACCCTTTCTTCATTCTTTTATTCCAACCGGAGAGGATATGTTTGTCTCTTTTGAGGATGAACCCAACTTAACCTGAAGTCCTGAACAAAGAGAAAGCATTGTTATGCCACAAAGATAAGACCGAAGGACAAAGAGCAAAGATGATCAACGGTTATGTTTCATATTGTTGTTGTTTCTGTGTTTTTCAATCTAGTAAGCGTTGCCTCCTAAAAAAGTAAATTTATGTTTGGTTGAGTCACTGTATCCTTCTTAGTGACTGCTCATATCCTCAAAGACTGAACACTCAGGTTTGTAACTATGTATTTCCTTTCTGCATGTCTTAGTAAGTTAGTAACGTTCCGTTGATGCAATTTTTCAGATTACCTATGACACATTATCAATAGAACAAACTCAATAGGGATTGGAACTATTAGTACACTACGGGTGACCTGTGTGTGTTTAGGGATACACACTCTGTGTTGCCTTACTGTTACTTGCTGACTGCCTTACTTGAAAGTTATTATATACGATCTGTGGTGGTAGTCTGGTAGCACTCCAGTTTCTTTCTGAAGAGGTCTCATTAGGTCTCTTATAGTGATATACGTAACAGCCTTTACATCTAATGGGCTGGTTACATTGTGCATATGAGCTAATGTTGTGGTTTTCGCTGCCTCGATGGGCCTTTGATCATTTCATATTTTGCAGGTTGATGACATTCACCACGCAGATTCCTGCAAAATTATACCAGCAAAGTTCTGTGGGTCAAAGGAAATTGTTCCGCTTGAGTTCCGAAAAATAGTAAGTCCTATTATTTGAATGAACCTTTTTTTTTTTTTTTTAAAAGTTTCAGCAGATATGAAAAATGATATTTTTCCTTGATTTTTTTACCGACAACACTTCTTGTACGTGTCAAGCTACTAGTAAAAGGTCTCAGTCTTGAAATCAGTGGCATTTGAAGCAGATATTCTGTAGGAGAAACAAGAGTTAAGCACTCTGTAAATCTGTCAATACATTTAATGTTTAACGGATGGGGGAAACCCGGTGTTTTCCTTTAAATGATTTTTTTGAGGGTTCCTGTTCGTTACTCGGTGGAAATATGTGGTTGATCTCCATGATGCAATGAAGAGTACAAGATTAGGAAGTTCTTAAGAAGATAGAAGATTATTTATGCCTGGGATGAAAGGGTTTGGGAGGTGGCTAACATGGTGACTATCTGCATTGTTCCCTGAAGCTAATTGCTATACAGTTATCCCTTTCACCATAATTGAGGTTCTGAGTCTATCTTGAATGTGCATTGAAAAGTGGGAAGGAAAGGGTTAAGACTTGCCGTCTGTTAAGGCACACATGTTATGCAGATATTTTTGTTTCGTGTTAGAGTTATTGGGGTAGATTCGGAAGAAAGCAGACTTTTATTTGCTTAAAAGTCCACCTCATGGCCTAAGGGTTTTCTAATTCATTTTTTTGGTGGAGGCAGATTGGTTAGCTTGGAAGTTTGTCTGTCTTAATAGGGTATTCTGTGACGCTAATTTAGTTTGGTGGTTCCCTTTAGACATGGATACCTTCTGGCATAAAGGAATTAGGTTGAGGAATTAGGTATGAGTAAGGCTTGGGAGGATTTGTGCAGGGCCTGCGCAGTACCCCTTCTGACTTCTCTGATACATTTCATCGTCAAAAATGTCAATCTGTGTCATTTGAGGGTTACATTTGAAGTTTAATTATTGAGGAAGACTTGATAGTTTCTATGTCAGAGGAAACCTCTTGCCCCCTTACTTGTTATGGATGTGGTTTCTGGTTTCAGTTACAACCTACTTGATACAGTTCCACATTCCGAGAACTTTGTTCATTTTTTGTATTTAATAACATTTGTTCCACTTGCAGGCTGGTTCCAATGATGATGTCGAAGAAATTTACTTTGATTTCAGAAAGCAAAGGTTCATCTTTTCAAAGGAGAAGAATAACTTTTACAAGCTTCCATATCCTACGAAGGAATCGTTTGGTTACTATGTCAGAAATACTGGACATGGCACTGAAGCTAAAGCGGTAGCTGCCACAGAAAAATGGGGGCGGAATGTGTAAGTTTTCTTATATAGGATTTTCAGATTTGAAACTGCTGTGATGTTCTCAATATCAACACCTCCATCAACTTTGTCTCCTGTTCCAGATTTGAGTATCCGCAACCCACTTTTCAGAAATTAATGAAAGAGCACTGCATGGAGCCTTTCTTTGTCTTCCAGGTTTGGCTCTTTCACTATAGCTTCTTTTGTCTCCATTTTTTTTTATTAATATTCACATCTCTTCATTGTGTCTTACATCCATTATTTTGAGGCAATTTTATCTTGTATGTGGTTAGGTCTTCTGCGTAGGTCTCTGGTGTTTGGATGAGTTTTGGTATTACAGTCTGTTCACCTTGTTCATGCTGTTTGTATTTGAATCAACTATGGCAAAAGCCCGTTTAAAGACCTTAACAGAGCTTAGGCGTGTAAGAGTGGATAGCCAGACCTTGATGGTGCACCGCTGTGGCAAGTATGTCCCCTATTTTGCTTGTATTAGGTTTTTAATTTGTAAGGTTATGTGGAGTTGCCTTGCTCACATCATTGGATGTAGGTGGGTCCAACTTTCTGGTACAGATCTTCTTCCTGGGGATGTTGTTTCTATCGGACGCGCATCTGGTTTAAATGGCGAAGATAAGTCTGTACCTGCGGATATGCTAATATTAGCTGGAAGTGCCATTGTTAATGAAGCAATTCTGACAGGCGAGTCTACTCCTCAATGGAAGGTGCTAGTTCTTTCTATATATTACATTTTTAGCTATACATGGTGATTCTTGTTAGATCTTTAATTTCTTAGCCTATTTTCATATTTGATGGGGTCATAATTACGTGCCATTTAAACTGAAAATCTGCCATAGAACTGCCTTTGCTATGTTCGCTCTGGTTCTTCTTGGGTGTAAAGGTGGTACAAGAGTTGGAAGTGAGATGGTAACCACTCATAAAAGAGTATATTAGTATGTGCGCTTGAGCTATAAAGAAGACTCAAACAAGACGATTGGCGTCCATATATTAGCTTCACACATCCAAGTCATAATGACGTTTTAGTTAAAAGTTGTCTTGAAGTTAGTTCGGCTTTTCCTTTACCGGAGTAATCTGCTTAATTTGGTGACCAATATTTGGCCTTGTCCTTTATCTTAATTGTTGTCCAGCCCTAATGATTTTAAGCTTCTTGAATTGCGTCTGCTTTAACAATAGATATCAGAAATTTTGAATGTAGGAGTGTTTCTGTAAGCTTTGGTTAGCAGAACTAGCAAATCCTAATAAAACGTTAGCGCATACTTGGATTTTGTAGGTTTCGGTCGCCGGCAAATCAGCTGAGGAGAAGCTTTCAATTAAACGAGACAAAAGTCATATGCTATTTGGTGGTACAAAGATATTGCAGCACACACCAGATCGGGTAATTTTTACTTACCAGTATATTATTGTGGACTCTGGTTCCAAGTTTGTTGTCTGATCATTCAGTTTCAGTCTTTTTCGTTGAGAACCCCGGATGGAGGCTGTGTGGCCGTTGTCTTGCGAACTGGATTTGAAACCAGTCAAGGAAAATTGATGCGGACAATTTTGTTTTCATCGGAGAGGGTAATCATCTTGTGCTGACTATGTGTTGTTCTTAAAATATAAGATCTTTTTGTCATGAATATATGCTAAATTATCTGTGTACCAGGTTACTGCTAACAGTTGGGAAAGTGGATTGTTTATCTTATTCTTGGTTGTCTTTGCTGTTATAGCTGCCGGTTATGTCTTAAAGAAGGCAAGTGATTTTAATCAAGCCTTCCTTTAGTATTATATATTAGGTTATTCTAGTGTGCTGCCACACTTGCAGCTTTGTATGTCATTCTTGCATCTGATAGAAGCTGTTTCTGCAGGGGCTGGAGGATCCTACGAGAAGCAGATACAAACTTATCCTCAGTTGTTCTCTGATTATTACTTCTGTTATACCCCCTGAGCTACCGATGGAGTTATCTATAGCAGTCAACACTTCTCTTATTGCTTTAGCTAAACATGGGATATTCTGCACAGAGCCCTTTCGCATTCCGTTTGCTGGAAAGGTGATGGAAGTTATTTACCTTTGATTTCTACACGTGTTGTCATCATGAATCTAAAACCAATATATTCCCATTACTTCTGGATAGTGGGAATATTTTGTCCCGAACTCACCTAGAGTTGATTCACATTAACTTGCATGTGTTACATTATGGTTATTCCCTCTTGAAACCGAATGTGATCTATGTTTCTATCCTAAAACGAGTTCAAGACAGTTTTTCCTCTTCTTGCAAAGATAATATATTCCGTTGCACTTGTATGATCTAATTGGACTATTAGGCTCTTGAGGCCTGAAACTTGTATTTATACTTGGATACCAAGTTGAATATAGACACACTTCCCAATATCCTTGTTACCATCATGAGGAGTTCTTTCTTATTTTGGCTGAGCTTCGTAGTTACGCTTTCATTGCAGGTTGATATTTGTTGCTTCGACAAGACTGGAACTCTCACTTCAGATGATATGGTGCGTCTTTTATAGTAGGCTTGATATGTCAATCTGAGTATTATATTTTATATATTCCTTTAAATGTCAATTTTTCCTGTCCATCTCAGGAATTCACTGGCGTGGTCGGATCAAATGAAAGCATGGAGTTAGAGTCAGATATGAAAAGAGTGCCTGGCAGAACGCAGGAAATTCTTGCTTCTTGTCATGCATTGGTCTTCGTGGACAACAAGCTGGTATGTTTATCCTGCAATTTGACATATGCTGCTCCTATCAATCAAATTTTCCCTCATCATGGACGTGTGACATCTGTCTTTAATATATTGAAATCTTTAGGTTGGCGATCCTCTTGAGAAGGCTGCGCTCAAGGGAATTGATTGGACTTACAAATCTGATGAGAAAGCCATGCCGAAAAAGTAAGATATAGCTGCTGTTATCCATTAATGTCATTGTCAAAGCACTTTGAGAAAAATATGTTTTGCAGTTGCTCTTCATTAAATTAAGTTTTTTAAATTTTTGTTTCTCGTATCGTGTAGTATAGGATGGTAAATCATCTGCATCATGAAGTTGTATATCTAATAAAATTTTAACTTTTATGCAGGGGTAGTGGCGATCCCGTGCAAATTGTTCAGAGACATCATTTTGCCTCACATTTGAAACGAATGGCAGTTGTTGTACGTGTTGAGGAGACATTTTTTTCTTTTGTGAAGGTTTGTTTCCAGGCAGCCTCCCAGCTTACTTATTTTGGCGCAATCTACGCTCCTTTTGAATCCCCTTTTGTCTTTCTAAGTAATATACTGTGATCATATAAGTTGATGATGTGATATAACGATCGTGGATACTCTGGCCAAATTTTATTTTAAATAGCATAAGTTTACTGATTTCACTTGGAATTGACAAAAAGTTTGAAGCCTGGTTGTCAGTCACTTGAGTCAGCTTAATTTAGATGGAAGCATTCTAGTAGGGACCAGCTTTTTTGTGTCATAAACTGGAGATTTTTTTTTGTTCTTGTTGTTTACTTTTAGATTATACAAGCATCTTTGATATAGAAGGGTGGTGTTATCTTTGGAGCCTCTTCCTCCTCGTTGCTCGTTCTTTTTTCCATCATTCTTTCTCTTCGTTGATGAGAAATTTCTCCCTTTCTTTCCGTTTTGTTAATCACAGGGTGCTCCTGAAACTATCCAAGAAAGGCTCGTCGATTTGCCATCTTCATATATTGAGACCTACAAGAAGTATACACGTCAAGGATCCAGGGTTTTGGCCCTTGCTTATAAGCCCCTTCCAGAGATGACGGTAAGATCCTTTTTCGTTAGTTCTTAGTTATTTGGATGATGGTTTGAATTACTTAGATGCCTTTATGAAGCTAGGCTGATTCTTTGGAGGCCTTTGTCAAACTAGGCTAAAAATTGCATTATTATTGAGCTGTATGTTAAGATGCTTCTGTAGGTTGTAGCGGCAGCATGCTTCTAAGTTTTAACAACACCTGTACTATGTTTGCCTTCGCTATGTTTCAGTGTTAGAAGCATTTTCTAAGAGGTTCAGTTAATGGGACATTATGTTTTGCCTGCATATATATGCTTTAAAAAATTCTTGACTGTACAGTGAGAGCTTCTACATGCTCGGGGGTTCTAAGTTATAACTAGGAGGCTTTGGGTAAAGGGCTCAAACTTGTCACATGTTTATTGTTGGATTTTGATTATGCATTTATATTGTTTACATATAGCGTTAGGTTTTAACATGGGTCACTGGTTTTCTCCCACATAATTTCCTTCGAGTAGTTTTCAGATTAGTGCAATGTCTTTGGATCAATGTATCTTTATGGCTGGAACCAAATTATTTAAAGATTTAGAGGTCGGTGGTTTTGGAAACCAGACAGTTCGACTATTTGGGTTGAGAATATATCCTTTCCGTGATACATGTAGTACCATGAGCTTACATCAATCTGTTTCGAGTTCACTACATATATTTAAGTTACATTGACATTGTATTGTTTCATCACCGTGCTCCTGGCTATGTTTACTGTATTATAAATCTGTTCCTCTGCCATAACTTTGGTAATGCCCTTGACTGCTTGAAGGTTAGTGAAGCCAGAAACTTGGACAGAGATGTGGTGGAGAATGGCCTCGTATTTGCTGGTTTTGCGGTAAGCATTCCAATTCATTCAAGCAAAAACTTATGCATTCTTTTGTTTGGTAGCCCTGACCCGTGAATTTCTTTTGATTTCAGGTCTTTAACTGTCCTATCCGCTCAGATTCAGCCTCTGTACTGTCTGAACTAAAAGCAGCCTCACATGATCTGGTATGGCGGCTTTAAGTACTGTCTGTGTTGCGTTTCTTCAATTTTCCTTCCCTTTTTCTTACAGTTCTCTTCTTCCACCTTTTCCTTTTCTAACTTCCTCTCTTTTTCTCTTTCTTCTACCTTCATATGGTTTTACTACCTTCTAGTAATTGCTCTATACGACGGTTCTTGTTAGCTGCCCCACCGTATTTTGATCAGTTCCATTTTGATACATGAAATAACCTGCCATTCACATGCAACAAGTGGACTCGCGGGGGGAGGGGGGGGAGGGGAAGTAAACCTGTTTTTTTTTCTTTTTTGGAGCATTTTTTTCAGCACAGTAACTTATTGCTTGTGATGGAGCAGTGGCTGATGTTTGCTTCACAAATGTGAAAACTTGCAGATGATGATAACTGGCGATCAGGCATTGACGGCTTGCCATGTAGCTGGTCAAGTGCATATTGTTTCCAAGCCTGCTTTAATTTTATCTCGTTCAAAAGATGGTGGCAAATATGATTGGGTTTCTCCAGATGAAACTGAGACTGTGCCATTCGAGTAATTTCTTTACTTCTATATTCTTTTTCCAAAGCCCTCCTCTTCTTCCTTTATCTTAGGGTTGTTTTGTGTATAGATAACTCCAATTTTATATGATATATAATATTTATTGCTTTAAGCTTCTCGTAAGATCTATTCCTTTTCATTTATGTTGTTCTGATAAGTTTGACTTTGTTTGTAGTGCAAAAGAGGTCGAAATCCTGACTGAAACACGTGATCTTTGCGTGAGTGGTGATTGCTTTGATATGCTTCAGCGAACATCTGCTGTTTTACAAGTTATTCCTTTTGTTAAGGTTGGCTAGATTATGCCTCTTGATGAATTAAGTTGAAATTTGAGAAAATATATAGGATTTCATTAAAGTTATTTGGCAATGTATCAGGTGTTTGCGAGGGTCGCCCCTGAACAAAAAGAGTTAATTTTAACCACACTAAAAACTGTCGGAAGGGTGACGCTTATGTGTGGTGATGGTACTAACGATGTTGGCGCTCTTAAGCAGGTAAATAATAATTGATTTGTATATCTTATCACTTCACTTGAGACAGTATTATTCTATCTATATAACTAGTTGACTTTCTAGTAATTATTTACTCACGCTAATATGATGTTTTGCATGTTTTAAACATGAAGTCCATTCTTCCTCCCGCTCCCTCTCCTAATAACTCTGACGTAACTACTCTGGCATTCGAATACCTTGACATACACTGTCACTCTTCTCTTTGGTTTCGTTTGACTACCACCATCTATATAGCATTGAATATATTCTACTTCATCTTACGCATGGATTCTGTGCAGTAGACATCTGGGAAGTTTTTTTTCTTTTCTTTTGCACAAGCGACTTGTAGATTCTCCATTGATCTTCCAGTCTATTGAAGTGTGGTTTTCTGACATTGACACATTAAAGTTAAACCTGATAAAACTATCTTTATGGTTTTAGGCTCATGTTGGAGTGGCTTTACTGAATAGCGTCCCTCCTACTAAAAGCAGCGATTCATCTGAAGCTGAGAAAAATGCAACTAGCAAGACGAAGTCCAGAAAACAGAAGTCTCCTTTAGAAGATAGGAAAGCTGTTAGTGTTAATGGCGAAGGCTCGTCAAAAAACAAAACTGCTTCAAAATCTGAGTCCTCTAGCCTGACAGCTGCCAACAAGCATCTGACTGCTCTCGAGTTGCAGAAACAGAGGTTAGAGAAGATGGCGCAAGAGATGGATGAGGAAGGCAATGGTCGTTCAGCTCCTATGGTCAAGTTAGGGGATGCATCCATGGCTTCACCTTTCACTGCAAAGCACGCTTCCGTGGCTCCTACTACTGATATCATTCGTCAAGGTCGGAGTACTCTTGTTACAACTCTTCAGATGTTTAAGATTCTTGGCCTCAACTGCCTCGCCACTGCATATGTGCTCAGTGTTATGTATCTGGATGGTGTCAAGCTCGGTGATGTTCAGGCTACTATTAGCGGCATCTTCACTGCTGCATTTTTCCTATTCATCTCCCATGCTCGCCCGCTTCAAACGCTTTCCGATCATCGGCCGCACCCCAACATCTTCTGCTACTATGTCTTCCTTTCCCTTCTTGGACAGTTTTCTCTCCACCTTCTTTTCTTAATCTCTTCTGTCAAGGAGGCTGAGAAATACATGCCTGCTGAATGTATTGAACCGGACTCTGAGTTCCACCCCAATCTGGTGAATACAGTTTCGTACATGGTTGGCTTGATGCTGCAGGTGGCGACATTTGCAGTGAACTACATGGGTCATCCCTTCAATCAGAGCATATCAGAGAACAGGCCCTTTCGTATTGCTCTTGTTGCAGCTGTTGGTTTCTTTGTTGTGATAACATCTGACTTGTTCAGGGACCTCAATGACTGGTTGAAGTTGGTTCCTATGCCGAAAGCCCTGAGGGATAAAATTTTGATCTGGGCTTTTCTTATGTTCCTGTGCTGCTATGTCTGGGAAAGGTTTTTGAGATGGGCATTCCCCGGAACAATGCCTGCATGGAGAAAACGACAAAGGCAAGCTGTCGCTAACTTGGAAAAGAAGAAACAAGTATAGAACTTCAGGAATTGTTTTACCAGTTCCGAATGCTAGGGAGATCATCTGTCTAGCACAACATCCAGATGCTTGCTTCTGCCTGACGGAGGGCTGTCGAATGTTGATGATACACGAAGCATCAGGACGTCTGAAATGGGGGTGAAGTAACAGGTTTCGTTCATATATCGATACAGGTATGAGCATTGACAGTTTTGTTAGGATATGTTTTCCCAATTGTGGGATGAGAACTTTGTAAGAATTTGGTTATCCAGGCAACCATAGTGAAATTTCTTAGTGGTAGTAATCAAAAACGCTCCGAAAAGGTGCGTTGGATCTTTGTAGATTTGCTACTTAAACTTTGTTTCATGGCGTACGATATACAATTGAAGCATTTTCTGACCTGCAAAGTTTCAGTTATGCCTCTGTCTACTTTTTATTTTTATTTTTTATTTTTTTTTTTAGTAGAAGGAAATTCATTTGTAATAATTAGCCATACGGCATCTACAACGAGTGCTGAATTTATCAAAATACAATGCTAACATCAAATAAAACTCAAACCTCCACAAAACTACGACCATAATGTTAGATGACTCGTGATCCGAAAACTCTCTATAATAACGTTGCTTCATGATTCAGGTTGACTCGATGGGCCCTATTGATCTCTTGTAGTTTGTCAAAGGGTCAGCAGATCCGCTAGCCAGTAGATGAAAATTCAGCATCCATCTCAACGCCATGGCAAAATTAATGAACATCAGGTCCTCGTAGAAGTCTCGCAAATCTCAGTGCCTGTGTCTACTTACAATGGAATAAAATAAATATTGGGCGGGATCAATGCCAGAGTGCCAGACGAACTGAAGTGTATATAGGGCAGTAGAGTGATCAATTTAGGAAGAATACGGGCGGCCGCTAAGAATTTGGAGAGACAATCAACAAAATTGAAGAGTTTTCTCTAAACTAACAAGTGCTCGTACTTTTTCTAGTGGTATATAATACTACTAGTTTATTGGCCCGTGCAAAATTGCACGGGTTGTTATATGAATTTGTTAGTAACACCATTTTATTACTCCTAATTAACATAAAATATTATGACGGTAAAAAACTTACCGACCAGATGTGACCCGTTGTTCAAGGTTAATACACATTTTTTTCTGATCAAGTTCTGGCCATAGATAACTCAAATCCGTTTTGACCAGTATCCTTTTGGGTTAAATTTGAGATAACCTGTTGTCCCACTTATTCTAAAATTAAGACTAAAAAGAGTGATGTTTAATTTGATATCATATTAGAGAGGTTATGTTTGATTTAATAAAAACAATTTAATAAGTATATCGAATTTATTTCAATATTTTATGTTTATGTACGAATTACAATTTATGACCCGTGACCCGCTATTTTCGGGTCCCGTTTTTGTGAACTATAAATTCATATTAACACCGACTACTTTTTAACACACTTTTTTTTTAACTCTGACCCCACCCGTTGCCCCGTATTTTGAGTTAAAATGAAACAAACCCAAGATGTGTTATTTCCTAATACACTGCGATTATATATATTACTTCCTAAATTATCTCCAAAAATAAAATGATTGAAGAGGCAATCAACAAAATTGAAGAGTTTTCTCTAAACTAATAAGTGCTCGTACTTTTCTAGTGGTATATAATACTATATTAACTTAATTAACAAAACATTCCTTAATCACCAAATTAATTGAAATGTTATATCATTATAGTTTAAACTAAATTTATAGTGGATTTGTCAATAAAATGCTTTTGTTAGCTGCGCCTATTTTACACTTCCCCTTAGTTTTGTCTCTCCTACATCTCCAAATGCCCACTTGATTAATCTAATCACACTATTATATTACCCCAAGTTGTCATCAAATGTAATCAACTTGCTTAATTAAACACGATGATTAGCTCACTTCATAAGAGACTAATAGTTGTTAATTATGCCGAATTTTTGGTCACCTCCTTTTCGTAACCAACGGTTATTTTTTCTTATTTTATATCAAAAAGTCGTAAATCAGGAAGCTGAATTTTTGAACAAGGGTCAGATAAACTATGGGCGTTGGGAAAGTAAAAGATTATAGCTGAGAGCTGACAATCAAATGTCGTTTCTTTATATGGACATATGAATTTCGGAACGCTTGATTCAAATAATGCTCAAGAAATTTTTTTATCAAAATGGGGTTGTAATAAAATTATTTATCGAAATGGAGTGCACGTAGGCTCGGATACCTGGGAGACTGAAACTCGCCATGGCGCGTGGCGAGTTTCACTTGGAAGCCTGAAACTCGCCATGGTGCGTGACGATTTTTTTTTTGGTCAATTTGACAAAATTATTACACCCACATTTACGAAATAATTCCCCTCAAAAATCCAATTAAAGCAAAAACTAAAGTAAATCATCTGAATTGTGTCGAAATGACCTTGGTCAGAAAAGTGAAGACTCACGAATTGTCGGAGAGAAAACGAACCGCCGCACTGAACCTTAAATAATAATATCTTGTCGTGTGGCTACTTAATCATCAAAATCACCCAAAACAAGCATCGCCGGCGACGAGATCATATTAAGCCCCGGATCACCAAAACCATGGTTTGATTACCAAAGGGGTTTGAGAAATATAGAGAAAAAAATATTAGAAGGTAGGCTTGCTTTTGATAACTGTATTAGTTGGAGATAGAGATGGAGATTGAGAAAGATATTGAAATTGGTTATGATGGGGTGGTGGTGGTGAGTGGTACTGTGGTAGGAATATGTCTGGGAGATAAAAGGAGAGAGTAAGAGATGAGAGAGAGAAGAAGATGGATTGGTTGACGGAAAATTGGATGGAGACACCAATTTGGGGGGAAAAAGTTGGGAGATACCGAATTCAGTTTTTGGTGTAAGTTCACACACCAATTTGACAAATAACTCCCAACGATGGTCGCTACAGTAATGTAAAAATTATTTGATTTACCTACGCAGTTTGTACTGAATTTAACCATACCATCACTAAAGTACCAAAACTTAACATTCGAGTATTCCACACAGAAGTAGAAGTAGAACAATGCTGGATAAAGAAGAGTAAAACTGATACATGTTCACTCAGCAAAAAGAAAAAAAAAAACTGATACATGTTCGCAAAATCATCATCGTCTTCAGTTGAAAAATCAGTTGCTCTACATTGATGTTCTTTCCACTTGTCCACCCTCGTTCATTTGAAAACTACATAATCATCATCGTATTCAGTTGAAAAATCAGCTGCTCTACATTGATGTTCGTTCCACTTGTCCACCATCGTTCATTTGAAAACTACATAATCCATTTGTAGAGTTAATAATAACTGTGTACAAATAAAGTTGAAATATGATACTAATTGATACATAATCCATCATAGTTCACACTGTGTAGAAATAAAGTTGAATATGATACTAATTGAGAGGTTAATATTGCACCCCGACATCACTATTTGGTTGTCAACTCTCCTACGAGGATGAGCCCTAAGAGTTTAACCCTATAGTGATGGCAAGATAACATACCATCATATCATGCATTCAAACACAACAAGGGCATTACACAATTCAACTAAAGCAAACGTACCAAACCAAAAACTTAGGTAAGACTTTCTACCATGATGAACCATTAAACTTAATCTCCTATGACTTATGAGATTTGATAATGGTAATTAATACAGCACCCATCATCATTATACAGTCCATTCATCTAATTCCTGCAGCCACTGGCCTATTAGTTGTCATGATCTCTATAAACTCCTTCACTTTTCCTGATTCTAAATTCACCTAAACTTTAGTCTTCGATCACAATGATTCATATATCTCAAACCACTTTCATGATGAAAAAAAAAACTTCAAGACACACCCAAATTCCATTCCTAGGTACTCTTCCAATCTTCGAGATAGCTAAGCTACTTTAGCTCAAAACTAAAGCAACATAAAAGGCATTATATAATCCGATAATCCTTGCATAGAGCTAAAATCAACTTTAACATATATGGACCGTCGGCCAGGGCCCCCAAATATAGATGAAATATATATGCAATAACATGCACTATTATGCATGTGAAATAAGTTGGTTCATCGGTAGAACCATTGTGAATTGTTGCAATTTGTTCGGGATCAAACCCCAACCCCACATTTCTGCTTTTATTTTCCTAATATTACAACTTACGGTATTACTCAAAGGTAGGGCATGGTGTACAGCTCATAATCTTTTTTATACGATTTGCTTGTTTTATAATTAGATGATTTATTCATTTTTTTTTCTAGTATCGTAGTCTTTTTCAATAGTGAGATGGATTAGAGTACTAATTATCAAATTTCAATTTTGTTAGGAAGAAATAATCGTTTGGTCAACAGTAAAATCGAAAATTTGTTAATTCGCAATTTATATGCTTAATAATACATGGGGGCCCCAAAAAAACATCGCCCAGGGCCCCGAAAATCTCCCAGCCGGCCCTGATTATCAATCTAGACTGGCCTTGATCAGTCCAAATTGATACTTAATGTATGCAATATATCTAATTACGATTTACGAGGCAATAATAATGCTGGCCTACGTACCACAAATGCATTATTTCACTAAAATATAGGAATACTCCATATATATCTTGTGATTATTATTATTATTCACGTATTACTATCGATGGAAGTAAATTCGACCAAGTCCACTAAGATACATTTCGAAAAAAATCATCGATATTAGTATATTACCCTCAACAACGAGAAGTGCGAAAAAGCATAACGAGTACTCCCTCCATAAAAGCGACTTTGTTAACCATTGGCGTGATAAGTGAGGTGGATTTTTTTTTTTTTTTTTTGGAAATTCGGCGTCAAAAGATAATATAAAGTTAATACAGACCAAAAAGACAATAAAATAAAGAGTTACCATAAACAACTATAACTAAAATAAAGAGGTGGATTTTCTAAGTCGAGCATCTGTACCGTGTCTCAATCAACATTCAACAGTGTTCTAGTTACATTTGTCCCCGTCGCCGTTGACTTCTGTTTTTGTTTAGTCCAACTTTCCGTTTATAACTCTTGATCCTTACTATCGATCCATATTCGTCAATTTCGAGAATAAATAATATACTTCCTCGGTTCCTTCTCATCAAACACTCTACCATCAATTTTTTCTTTAATTCAATTATTTATTCAATGGAGACACTCTCGCCGGCGATCGCGCAAAAATTTGCCGCCGCACCGCCGCCGATCAAAACCACTAAGCTCTCTTCCGCCGGTGGCACCGCGCATCGCCTGACCGAGTTTGGCGCAGGTATGCGAAAACCGGCGAGTACGCGTTCAGAACAAGGCGGCTGATACGGCGGCGGAGACGGCAAGGATCGAATTTAATGATCCGGAGTGTTAGAGTAAGTACCAAGGTGAATTCGAGGAGCGGTTTCGTCTACCTCACCTTACGGACACTTTCAAGGATCTTAAGCCTATTCCTTGTACATTTTGCCTCAAGATAATATAGGACTATGGAGTATTACGGAGAATTATGTGTTAGAAATGCGATATGTACTAGAATATGTCAATATGTGTGTAGAAATATTTTATGTGTTATTTTTTACTTTTTGCTTTTAATCCGAATTTATTCTCTGGGCCGGTTACAATTAATTTAGACCGGGCCAGCTGGCTTCCATGCGCGCGCCAAATAATTTTCAGCCAAACGAGCCGGTAGCCCGCCCGATAAAAAAGAACATCAAACCCACCCGTCGTCTAATTCAAGCTGCCTCTATCCCTCATCTTGCCAAGTTTCTGATCTAACAAAAGAAAAAAAGAAAACAAAAAAGTATATATAGACTTGAATATCATCAATTAATCAATTTGAATATCTTACGTTTAATTATTATTATTATTACTCTAATCAGGTGAAACACTTAAAAGCTTCAAATTGAGGTTGCGTACTAAAGAAGATAGGATGAGTAGTCTACCAGATGAACTGATAACCCGAATACTTGGGTCCTTACCAACCAAGGTGAGATCAAATTGCTCAGTTACTGAGAAATCAAATTGATAAGCATAAGAATCCTATACTGAGAAATCAAATTAAATTTGGAGCCTATACTGAGATGCCCTCAATAGAATCCTTATGATGGGGAGCCTTGGCGCACTGGTATAGGTGTTGCTGTGTGGTCGATAGGTCACGGGTTCAAGTCATGAGAACAGCCTCCTCGTCCAAGAAGTGACAAGGGAAGGCTTGCCCTCTATACACCCCTTGTGGTGGGATCCTTCCCTGGACCCTTGCTTTGCTGGGACGCTAATGTGCGACCAGGCTGCCCTTTAGGGTCTGCTTATAGATTTCTCTAGCTAGTGTGAAGGATTTCTTTTTTTTTTAGTATACTCAACTGATGCAGTCAATAGTTTGCTTTTCTTGGAAGTCAAACATGCATTTGCTATCAGCTTTAAGTTTCTTCTATGTTACTACTAGATATGTTGATCTTGTCATGCTATGATGTAACTAAACAATGCTTTGATTGCAGAGGTTGCATGAGGAAAACGAGAAATTATTTGATAAGATTAACAGTAAAAGCAAATTCGGTTGAGTCTTCCCAGGTAGTTTGATTTCCTTATTAAAGTTAAGTTGCATTACTGTGTATTTTTGTTTAATGACTTAGAAAGGAAGGGTGCTGACTGCTGAGCACCTTAATTTCTACTCCCACAATGTTTTAGGTTTCTTACATTTGCTTTAAATGAGACCTAAAGAACCTAAAAAGAGGTGTATGAACAATCCAAGCAGTCTTCTCGACGCCTGTAATTCAGGCTTTAGAAAGCTTATCTATGCTTTTTAATAAATTTCAGGTGCTAGCTGCACTTATAAAGAAGGCTTTTATCAAGTATGGATTTATTTTAAAACAGTCTTTGTGGCTTCTTCATGAACCAATTGGCTTAAATAGTATACAGCCCAAGAAATTCTCTGGCTTTAGAGTGAACTTAAAACCAGAGAAAAAGTAGTCTAAATTTTCGGCAAATCGCTTTATCTTACTCTCTTTTAGGAGGAAATGATATCAGTTGTGATTAGGAAGCTTTATCCAAGATCAGAAGATGTTGTGGTAATGGTAATGTTCATGGTAATGGTAATGGAATGTGCCTTGTGGAGTGCCCTGCGAAAATCGGTGGCTGTGAATGCAAGGAGGAAAAGGAAGGGCAATGAGGGTGCTGCTGCATGCTGTGATTTGTGAATGCCTGTGGAGATAGATAGGTCGGTTTCGGACGAGGGTGTGGATGTGGATTTAGCTGAAGAGTTTGGCTTAGAGAATGATAATACATACCGTGGATGATCTCAATGAAGTTACATAACTATGCGCCTTGAATCTTGATGTATACTATATATGCATGTGTGGAACTAAGGTCAGAAAATTTTTTTTTTTATGTTTTTGTAGGCTAATTATTAAATATATGTTTTTTTGCGAGTATTTGGCCCAGTGGTTAGTACAGAAGAACAACAACCTAGAGGTCATGGGATCAAACGCTTGCTAAAGCATGAATACCGTTGTATTTTTTGCTTTAATTCTCTAAACTCGAAAACTAATCTCTATATGCTATGCCTAGGATTCGAACCCGCGACCTAAACTAGCTAACTTATAACAACAATCCACCTGATGATACAACTATACAAGTAATGACCTTATGATCAATTTGTGTATGTAATGCATTTATAAGTAGAAAGGAAAAAAAAAATCATACGGAGTATCTATTTGGTTTGCCGTCTTTATTTTCTTAATAGCATACCCAAATTAAATAAAACTAAATAATTACTTTCTACACATGAGTAACATGATTTTTTCAAGAAAAAAAATAGTTTTAAACAAAGGGCCGATATGTATCGGTTTGGGGTTAGTCGATATTTCGAATGCCATGAAAAGAAAAAAAATCGACCGATATGTCTAATATGTTAACATTTAACCTATACATATGACTGCGACGTTCGCCTTCCGTCTTAAACTGTGACCAAACCGACACCGTCACCTGAAAGGAATTTTAAATCCGCCACCACGGATTTTAAATCCTAGCTTCGCCCCTGATTGTGGGATGAGAACTTTGTAAGAATTTGGTTATCCAGGCAACTATAGTGAAATTTCGTAGTGGTAGTAATCGGAAACGCTCCGAAAAGGTGCGTTGGATCTTTGTAGGTTTGCTACTTAAACTTTGTTTCTTGGCGTACGATATACAATTGAAGCATTTTCTGACCTGCAAAGTTTCAATTATGCCTGTCTAGTTACACTGGAAAAAAAAAATATTGGGTATGATCAATGCCAGACAGACTAATCGAAGTATGGTAAAATTCAGTGCAAACTGCGTAGGTAAATTGAATTCTTTTTACATCACTGTATCCACAGTAAAAACTTCTCGGGTAAAATCTGAGATCCAGAGTACCTATCAATACAAAGCTTCTTTCATACGAGTCTTTTATGTGTTTGTGTTTTTGTCCGTATTCGTATCCGTATCCGTGCTTCGTGTGTTCTACTATAGCGATCGCCTCGTTGGTGTCTGTTTCAAGGTTCCATGAAACTTAGTAACTTACCGTTTCTTGCTTTGTTTCGTAGGAGTATCTTTTCTGGTCCTACCAGAAGAAACGGTCAGTTTAGTGAAACGTTAGGTAGTGTCCTTTAAAACATAGGCCATTAGGTCTTCACATGCATGCACTAAGCCTTCAAATCGAAGGGTGGTATTCTTTGGTAGTAATACTTCTTGTTCAACAAACTAGGAATATTACATGTGATCTTGATACTTGTAGATTTTGCTTGGACGTTTTGAACTATACTTAACTTTAAATTACTATCAAGTTGATTATCATTCAAATTACAAGTTGATTTAGCCTAATTAAATTCCTCTAGTGTCCGAATTTCGTAATAGTTATTTTCTAGTTGAGAAATGGAATATGAGTATAGGTTAAAAGAATTGAGAGATTGGACAAATTTGGTGGAATATTGAGATTTTGGGTGTAGATCGGGGTTGTGAGGATAATTATCATCGCGAATCTGCATGACGTGAGAAAACAATTAAGCGAGTCGATGTCACTTCAAGTACTTTGTATATATATTGATGAATTATCGCAAGTTTAGAAACGGTTTACTAACTCAATTGTGATATCGTCGAGCTGATAATTAATCTGGAAGACTGGAAGTATACTATTTGAATATATGGAAGTGTAACTTCTAACAAGTTCAGTTGAAATTTTAAAATATACATTAAATTTAAAAACTTATTCACAGTGAGTGCAATTTTCACTATAAAAGTTCACTATCGACCATCTAGGTAATTCATTGGCCATATTCAAAAGGATTCAAAACTTTGCAACATACTAGTATACGTTTCCAAACAATAATTGAACTCAATAGACTCAAAAGTCTAAAACATTGTATGTAACAATGAACACATACTCACAGAATTGGAATTAGTGTCTTATATGACTCAGACTTTGTATATATGATGTTGATAGGTCTATTACATTATGCATGATTGCACGGTGGTGGTTTTAACTCGTTGATTTTGACCGTTATATGATTAAACTCGATCTAATTTTTCATAAAAATACGTCAAATTATCCGATAATGCTGTGAAGAATAGAACTAATATAATCAAAGTTCAACTACGAAACTATACGAAATTCATAGTCTATATAAAGAAACGACATTTAATTGTCAACTATAATCTTTTACTTTCTGAACGCCCATAGTTTATCTGACCCTTGGTTCAAAAATTCAGCTTCCTGATTTACAACTTTTTGATATAAAATAAGAAAAAATAATCGTTGGTTACGAAAAGGAGGTGACCAAAAATTCGGCATAATTAACAACTATTAGTCTACTATGAAGTGAGCTAATCATGATTTATAAAGCAAGTTGATTACATTTGATGACAACTTGGGGTAATATAATACTGTGATTAGATTAATCAAGTTGGCATTTGGAGATGTAGGAGAGACAAAACTAAGGGGAAGTGTAAAATAGGCGCAGCTAACAAAAGCATTATATTGACGTGTAACTATATCTGGAATCTTAACGTACAATTACCTGACAAATTCACTATAATTTTAGTTTAAACTATAATGTATTCTACTAATTTGATGATTAAGCAATAGTTTATTAATTAAGTTGATATAGTATTATCTACCACTAGAAAATGTACGAGCACTTATTAGATTAGTGAAACCTCTTCAATTTTGTTGATTGTCTCTCCAAATTCTTAGCGGCCGCCCGTTTTCTTCTCAAATTGATCACTCTACTCCCCTATATACACTTCATGTGGTGCGTTCACCAAGAATTTAGGAGTGTTTCGAACACGAATATTACTCTAAAACCGATTTTCTTATATATTAGTATAGTACCAATTAAGTTGATATAGTTTAACCCCATGATGTATAATCTTTATATAAATCGTGGTGAAATGACAATATTATCTTGTTAATTAATATTGTACCCCCCCCACATAACAAACGTAAATAATTTTGGATAGTAAATAATAGTAATCATCAAAAAACGACATTACCTTATAACAGGTCACTCCTTATTATATCAACCGAAGTAAAAACTTGATATATGTAGAGTTCAGTTCAGCCGTACAAATTAAACTACTACCAAGTACATACTAACGGTTATTGTAATTCTAAACAACGAGATTAGTATCGCATACCATATGTATGAATGTATCATAGCTTGTCATAACATAGTCGTGTAGTAGAAGCAACAAGCGATTGTGTATACCACCACTAAAGTTACCAAAACCAGTCGCAACTGCACTTAACATTCTAAATAGAAGTAACGCGATGTGTTTTGAGACGCCTGCTCAACCGAACGACACAAAAAATTAGAATCAAGTAACTTTGTATTACTCGAAAATTAAGCGTATAAGAGTAGGCGCCCCACTCTACACACATTAACGCAACCTCCCTGTAGGCTTCGTCGAGGGGGGCGTTGCGAATGGTAGCGTGTTCAAGACGAAAAAGCCCGAATTTTTGCAATATCCAAGGAAGACATGGTAAAAAACAGCAACAAGAAAATAGGCAGTACATATCCGAGGACTTGCGATGACTCCTCGACTTAATAATGGAGAAGCATACGAGTATGTAATATAACCTTCAAAAAACTACAGTCACTAGGTAAGATGACTCGTGATCCAAAAATCCTATATAATAATGTTACTTTGAGTAGTTTATAATACAACTTGATCCGAGGGAACCTATTGATCTTGTAGTCTGTGAAATGATGAACAGACCCGCTAGCTGGTATAAGAAAATTCAGCTAACATTCATCTCAACGCCATGACAAAATTAACGAACATCAAATCCTCCATGTAAAAATCCTGCAAATCTCAATATAAACTACATATATGGCCGGTAGTAAATATACCCTCTCGAGTAGGTTAATTGATATTCTTTTCCCCATTTCTTTGTTCATTTTCATAAATTGTTCTAACTACTAAGGAACGATACAATGTCGAAGATAATAATACTAACTTTAACATTATAAATGGTGTAACATTTTTTTATACATAAGACTATTTAATAATGTTGTCACGATAGAGATATAAGAAGTCGAATCCGATAAATCAAGTGTATAACGCATTGACGCTTATGCTTATCCACGTATCCATGTACAATGGAGTACATACTATACCAGTATACCCACATGAGAATAGGACTCGGAACAATCCAGGTGCTCAACTAATTAAAGTCTCTTATCAAATCAACTATGCTTAATAAATTTAATAGTGTCCTAATAGTATCTTATAATAGAAGTATAGTACTAAACTTATGCTTAGATTTAATAATTATAGTCCAAGTTGTAATTAATTAAACTAGAAATAATTGAAAGGTCCAACCTTGTGGGATCTAAACTGAGATAAGAACAAAGTATGACGACCGCCCAGGTGGGCCCCCACCCCCAAATAAGCAAAACCTCTTATTGGGCGCCCACAGTCCTAAATCCCTCCTTTTCAAAACCGCTTACCAGAAACCAGACCCTGGTTTTAACACGATACTAAACATATCAGCGGTTTTTCATTTTTTTTAATAAAAAAATCAGGTTCCCGAAAACCAGGAGCTGGTGAAGTGGGCCGGGTTGGGCCCCACAAAATGTGGCGATTCGACCGCACCCTGACAATATCACGTGTGAAACACGCGCGTGCTCATGGTTCAATTGTTTTTCTTGGAGGGACTTGCATGCCAAAAAACACTCCATTTTACACACGTGTCTTCCATGCTCCAATTCATGCTTTAATTTGTTGTGTAAGAAACAAGCTTTTATTTTGAGGAGTAGTGATTTTCATTTGTCAGGGTTTTCCTTTTGGTTCCATTTGAATTTTTGGTGGATATATATGATGCAATAGAAGTGTATTTATCCA
This sequence comes from Spergularia marina, assembly GCA_963680865.1. Taxonomy (NCBI): domain Eukaryota; kingdom Viridiplantae; phylum Streptophyta; class Magnoliopsida; order Caryophyllales; family Caryophyllaceae; genus Spergularia; species Spergularia marina. Next base: position 21,776,947 of record OY804560.1, on the reverse strand, counting down.
TTGTGGTTGCATTGGTTTGTTGATCGGATCAAACATTCATCGAATATCGTGATTTATATGTACGTTGTTGTCGTTGTAGTGTACCTGTTTGTTTACACGTAATAAGTATAATTTCAGTGACACCAATTGTTTATCGCGAGTCTATAAAAATATGAAGTTTTAGTCCCCATTTTGATATTTTTAATTTGGTTATTACTAGTCGATTTGTATGTAACTCCTTATACCAAGAGATGACAATCTATCTTGTAAGAACATAACCTAAATGGTCAAATAATTAAGTAAAGTTCACTCGTTTGAATTCAGCAAAAGAAATTTAACCTTATATATGTATCAATCACAATGTCAAAACTCGAGTAACTATATGCTAAACTTTGATTAGCGATAATCAAATTACTTATTATTGCAATATGACAATCATTCGATCACGAGTGTATACGTATTGGCATAAATAGGACTGACCAACACCTTACCGGGTGGTATGCACCAATGAAAATGTACTCTAATTGTACTATCCTAATGGAAAACATGTACTTTACCAACTAATGAAACCATTAGCTTAGTAACTAAACTAATCAAATTAGCTAAACACAAACGATTTTCCGCCCACAGCCTCTCTACATAAAAGTTTACGAGTTAAACAAGATTAATTAGTACTACTATACTACTCGTAATAATCAACCACTCTACGTCTCTACCGCCGCAGTTCAAAATGTACGTCATACGTACATACAAATCCCAAACAATTGGAACGTGAAATACACACTCCTACATAAAAGCGTAACAAACACACAACTTCTCTTTCCCTAGACTTACTCAGGTCATGTTGGCACATTACTTTATTGAATATTTTTTTGCATGTCTTAAAAGATTCATCTCCCCCTTCCCATTTTCTGGAAAACCATTTCCCCATTTTTTTAATTTTTTTTAATAATAATAATAATAAAATAATACCAACAAATTCCTCTCCCCCAAAACAAAGACCACACTTTCTCTTTACCAGTTTTTGGGAAACAGCTGCGCCTTCTCTCCTCATTTATATATAAAACCCACCCAACTTCTCCCACACTCTCAATTATATCTTCTCTATTCATATTCATAATATTTCATCATCCAAAACATACAATATTTATCCCTTACTTTACTTTCTCTCATTTTATACCAAAGTTTGAAACTTTATATTATACGATACAAAATATACACCAAAAAATGCGGATGAGTTGTAACGGGTGTAGAGTGTTACGTAAAGGGTGTAACGAAAACTGTAGTATTAGACCTTGTTTACAGTGGATTAAGTCTCCCGAATCTCAAGCCAATGCGACCGTCTTTCTCGCCAAATTCTACGGCCGGGCCGGGCTTATGAACCTTATCAACGCTGGTCCTGATCACCTTCGTCCTGGTACGTTCTCTTTCGAGTTTTTTTATTTTATTTCGTTTTAGATAACTTTACCGGTTGAACTAGCTAATATTTGCGACCACTTGGATTTTTTGTTACTCTGGTTAAAATTAAAATAATAATTATCTGAATTTTGATTTTTTTTTATTGTCTGTGTTGTGGTTGTCACGTTACTATTGTCAAGTGGGTCAACTTGGTACCTCACACTAGATTTTTATATTTGACTTAAATTAAGATTAGAACTGAAAATTAATTAATTAATTAATTAGTACATTTTGGCTTAATGTTTGGTGTGGAGATTGGTATGTACTGTAGTAGAAAACTTGATTAATAAGTTTCTAGATTTGACTAAAGAAATTAATTAATAAGATATTGTTTAATTATAATTAGTAGTAATAATTTAATTTGGATTTGTGGCTAAATTTGGTGTGGTTACTATTTTTGTCTTAAACAGCAATATTCAGATCACTCTTATACGAGTCCTGTGGACGGATGGTAAACCCGATTTACGGGTCAGTCGGGTTGCTCTGGTCGGGTCAATGGAATTTGTGTCAAGCCGCCGTTGAAGCCGTCTTAAAAGGCGCGCCGATCACGCCGATCCCAACCGAAGCCGCCGCCAATCCACCACCGGTCAAAGGAGCCTACGACATTCGTCACGTGATGACGACCAAGGACGAAGCTTCCAACAACTCGGACTCGGCCGAGTTGCACCAGACCAAACCGGTCCGAACCCGGTTCAGGCGGACCGGTGGGGTTGTTAAGCCGAAGCCGACGAAGCTGTCCTCAGCCGCCGCAGCAGCGGCCCTGGCTATGATGGCGGACCGGGGGGAGATGAATGGGTCGAGTACGAGTCACGACTCGTCGGTGAGTCACCCGGACGAGGCGAGCGCGGAGACTAACAGTAACGGAAATAGTTGCATGGCGTCAGCCGATACGACGGAGGGTGACGTGGCGGAGAAGGAAAAAGGGTTGGAGTTGGAACTGACGTTAGGGTTTGGGATGACGGAAATGAAGAGTCGTTGCATGGTTAGACGACAAGGTTCGAGTGAGGTGGAGGATGACGTGTCGTGCCCAGTCGAATTAGGACTTTTTTGAGGATAACGTTTGATGAGTACCGTAGGTGTTAAGTTTCCCAAAAAAACTAGTACGAGTAGTACAAATGTTTTAGGTCTGATCTAATCTTAAGGTCCTTGAGAATTTGTATGCGGTGAAGTAGCCTTTTTTTTTTGTGGGAAAAGGGTGGGATCAAATTTTGGGGTTTTTTGAGATGTACAAATGGGTAGCTTAAGTATGACGACATGGTAAATGAATTGTTAGTCTTTTGATTTATTGAACGCTATGTGGTCAAGTTGATAAGTGTAATACTACTAGTGTTGGTAGAAATTGCGAGTTTATATATCTTACTTGTCACTCATGCCTAATAGTCTAATACATACGTTCCCGCCTTCGTGCATTTTGGACTCCGTCGAGTGGTGTTGAGACAAAGCTACGTGACCCTTCCTTCGTGCATTTTGGACTCCGTCGAGTGGTGTTGAGACAAAGCTACGTGACCCTTCTTGTCAAGGTATCACCAAGCTTATCTGCATCTAAAATAGTTACATATAGATTGGGGAGGGCTGTCGAGTTACGACAACCCTCTTACAGCGCGTAATTCTTTCAAGTTTCGCCGCTACCCACACTAGCGACGTCTCTCGCCCCGTTTCTCGTTTTTGAGTCCCTCCATCTTCTCCACTCCCATTATGAAAGCACCTACATCCCTATCATACAATTACTAGAATGAAAGCCCGTGCGTTGCACGGTTCTCTTAATAATGATTTCTATTAGACGTGTTTTAAATTGAAATAATAGAAATTGATAGTTTATGTTTGGATATAGAGAATGTGTGATAAATCTCTAAAAAAAAATATTTTTTTTTTATATTAATGCGTCCATTTTTATTTAGATATGATGTTTTCGTTTTGTTGAGATAGGGGTTTGACTTTTAATTTGACGAAATAATATTTCAAAATATTTATGAAACTTCTCACAGGGAGTTGGGTATGTAAAGCATAAAAAGTTACATAGTTCTAAGTAGTGTAGGACACTTCTATTTCCCCTCCATGTATGACTGTATGGATCGGAGATCAGATCCTCTAACTCTGATCATGTTTATGACCCAGTGTTCTTATTCCATCTTAGCTTGTCGATTAATATATCAACTACTGAGTAACTCTTAAACTTATACAACTTATAGATACGCTAGACATCATATATAGGAGACACTTAATTATATAACTCATGTACGCACGTAGTAGGATTAAATACATAGATGTACATAGAAATATTACATGTTTCATTTAGTTCAAGTATGATTTGATAGTGGTTATGTTATGTACGTATAGTCGCATATGATTGTACGCTAAACATGCAATGATTTAATTTCAATCTAATCCTAACAAATGAAGAAGGACTAATTACAATCTAATACTACATATCAACTAACAATGCCTAGTCCTATACTCCCTTACTACATACAATAAAGACATTAGTAATGCTAACAAAAAAATAAGAAAGAAAACGTGCTTGAGCTTAATTAAGGTTGAACGTTCTATATATATGTGTTGTCCAGTTAAACCTTCTAAGAAATATGTCGAGAAAATGTGTCTGTTAATCCACCTCATTAGCATATACTTCATATATATGACTCTAAATCTCGCTCATAGGTAGTAGTATACGAACTATTGGGATTAGATGATTTTAGAAGGCTAATACAATCATATGATATAGGTGTTCCATAAAATTTTGAACTTCACCTAAAACGTATGGATTCTCAATAATGTTAATTAATCTAAAATTAAATTATAGCATTCATGGAGGCAATGGATAAGAGACGTGCATGTGTTCATTAATTGTATGTGGACTATCTAATTTTGTAACTCAACGTAGGAGATTGCTTCAATTTCATGCATGTTAGGATTTTGATTATGTACGTGGAATATGACTCAAAGAGACTTTCATTTATTGTTGACAACTAAACTTAACGTAGGAGATTGGTTCAATTTCATGCATGTTAGGATTTTGTTTATGTACGTGGAATATGACTAAGAGACTTTCAGTTATTGTTGACAACTAAACTTTAATAATAAAATAATACCAAGACTCTCTAAAAAAGCTCGGTCATTGTGAGAGATAGAAAAAAACCTCCTTTAATAGTATAGAAGGATTAAGTTCCGGTAGTGTCTAATTTAGGTGGGTTGGGCTATATTTTAAGTTAGTGTAATGTTGGATCATAAACTCATATTACTACATTACCAAAGAAACCCAATAAAAGCAAGTCCAAAAATGAATGAAACGTCTTAAATCTTAAAGTAGAATAGCCTAACAAATAACCGGAATGTAGGATTAGAGCCATAACCATGAATTCGGTGATCACAAACAAAAACGACACATAGTATATTTACGAACCAGCCAAACGTATAACTTCAACCACTACTCCAAACAAAAACGACACATAGTATTCATTTTTCAATGTATAAAGAGTATTAATCACGATCACCGTACGAACTATGAAACACAAACCACCATGAGTATACTATATCATGATTCACCATCATTTTCACACCACTAGTTATCATTATTCGTTAATTTAACACGCAAGGCAAGTATAAACACAACTAACACACATCATTACTTGTTCATCCCAATATATAATATACCTTTATTACGACTTTACAACTACAAACTTTCACTTAACAAACAACCATGACTTTCAGTTCAATGCTTATACCATGTTCTCGAAACTACGATATAATTTGCTAAATGAGTTCAACATAATCAGCCCACTAAACATCTGGCCAAAGCCCAACAATGCAGCCCACTATATATCATCCGGCCCAAAACGAACATAAATAAAGCGAAGTAAAAGGGAAAAAAAGGGGGAAAAAAAATAGGAAATGTACTAAAATTGAAATCGAGAACAAAGAACCCTAATTTCGCTGCGAAATTTCGTCCCCAATTTTTTTTGTGTTCATCTGGAAAAATTAGATGAAGAACTTTAACAATCAGTAAAATTCGTCCCCAATTTCGCTCCAATTTTTTTGGGGTTTTTCTCTCTCCTCACTCAAGGTACCCACTTTAATTTCAATTTTACTTCGCTTCTTAAACCCTAATCTTGTTTATTACGTTTTCCTTTGTTTGAAGTTTACTTGAATTTCATAGTTTTACCTAGCTCATGTTTTTGGCACTTTTTTTTTTGTTATCAATTTATTTGGCGTAATGTGTACGATGGGATGTTAATTTGCAATGTTAAAGTTTGAATCTTTGTGTTGTTCTTGCACATTCACACCATGAGTTGCTTTAATTTTTACTTTATTTGGGAATGTGAGGTGATTTATTACTCATTTTTAATTGAAATATGTTGTACCCATCTGAAAAAATGAGTTTGTTTGGAAGATTTGGTGGTGAGAATTGGTGCAATTTGTAGGTTTTGAGGTTGAGAATTTGGTGGGTTTATTTCGGGTGGGGGATATCCGGATATGGATGGCGATAGACGGGGTGCAGCGCTAAGAGGGCGCCCTAGCGCTCAGTTTAAGAGAAAGGGTGGTTCGACTAAGAAGGGTAGATGGAGTGGTTCCAGGCCTGAACATCATGAGAACACTCAGATTCCGAACCCTACTGACACGGTTTACCGAATACTATGCCCATCGAAGAAAATTGGGAGTGTCATTGGGAAAGGTGGTGGTATAATCTCAGTCTTGAGGGAAGAGACACAGTCAAAGATAACTGTTTCTGATACGATTCCTGGGTCAGATGAACGCGTGATCATGGTTTATAGTCTTCCTGAGAAGAGCTTGGAGTCAGATGACAGGAATGAGGAGGTGTCGATGCCTTCTCATTGTCCTGCGCAAGAGGCTCTCATGAGAGTTCATGACAGGATAATTGAGGATGACATATTGGCTGCAAAGGAAGAGGGCAATGAAGTTAACATTGCTGTCACTGCTCGTCTTCTTGTTCCTAATAGTTTGGTAGGCTGCTTACTGGGGAAAGGTGGAGACGTTATTCAGAGATTGAGGAATGAGACTGGAGCTAGCATTCGTGTCCTTCCATCTGAGCAACTTCCAACTTGTGCCCTAAGTACTGATGAACTGGTTCAGGTATTGCTCTTATTCTCGTGCTTTTCTCCCGTGATTTTCTACGTGTCGGTCTGTTTGGGAATGCGATTGTTGTTATTTTTGTGAAAGATTATGGCCAATCGTGAGATTGTTGTGCGTGTTGAGGGTTTGCTTTTCTCACAATCTGATCTGAGTTAGTCTGAAAATTTACTTGTTATCTAATAGGAGCCCACCTTTCCCTCTAGGATCCTTTAGTGTGCTTGGGCTAGAATTTCTGAGTGAAATATAAACTTGATGTTTTAATGAGATAAAATTGTTGAGATGAATGCTTATTTCTAGATTAAATTGAATTGCTCTGTTTTCCTTCTAAGGTGCTTTTGGACATTGGAACATAGAAAGAGGCATTACATTCTTCCTTTTTTTTTTCTTTCTTTTCGTTCCTGCTAAAGCCTTCTCCTTATGGCAGTATGCACAGGAGTTTACTGGTGGATCTTATTGGAAAGCATGTAATGTGTAGAATACTAAATACATTTTTAATATCAGGGTGTTCTATATACTTATTTAGGAGATACAAAAAAGGTAGTCTTATGTTTGCTTTTCATTTTGATTTATAATTTATTTGACTCTTACAGATACAAGGGAAGCTTATGGTTGTCAAAAAAGCACTCTATGAAGTTTCCACGCTTTTGCATCAAAATCCTCGCAAGGAGAAAGCTTTGAATTATGCCATGCCTTCAAGAGGCCCAGGGTATCTTCCTGCAGTTCCTCCCGTTATTAATATGCCCCTAGTTCATGACCCAAGGTGGTCTCCACGGCATCATTCTCCACACATGCCACCACCACCTTGGATGGAGGACTTTGAGCGTCATCGTGTATATACTCCAGGCAGGTATGATGATGATATGCCTAGGCCTGGTAGGGAACCCTCTGGTGAATTTTCCCTGAAACTGCTGTGCTTAGCCAGCAAGATCGGTGGTTTGATCGGCAAAGGAGGCACCAATGTGAGGCAGTTGCAGCAGGAGACTGGTACTACCATTCATGTTGCAGAACCTGCCAGCCGTTCATCGGAAGAACGTATTATCCATGTTTCAGCTTTTGAGGTCAAATTTCCCTTTTTTTTTTTTCTTTCTCCTTTTTGTGTATTTCCTCTAAATAATTACTAATCTTTTTGTATTTCATCATGCTTCCCCTATTTGGTTGGTCTTAATTCGTGCTGGTCTCATATTAAGTTAATAACTACTTGAAATGCACTTCTGATTGTGTCATTTGACTTGTTTCAGACATTGGCAACTCAACGATCTCAAACTATTGATGCTGTTCTTCTGCTTCAAAATAAAGCAAGTGAAATTTCAGATAAAGGTGTAATTACTACAAAACTTCTTGTGCCCTCTAATAAAGTTGGATGCCTCCTTGGTCAAGGAGGTACAATTATAAATGAAATGAGAAGGAGAACTCATGCAGATATACGTGTTTCCTCCAAGGACGAAAAACCGGATTGTGCTTCTGAAGATGAAGAACTAGTGACGGTAATACAGAATTATAACTAGTGGTGATCATGTCTCGAATTTTGATCATTTAGATTGGTAGTGTTTCATAATTACATGCTAGGGTTATCTTCAGATTTTGGGGTCCTGTAATATGTGCTAAAATAACTCCTTTTTTAGGTGTCTGGAAGTTTTGGTGTAGCTAAGGATGCTCTGACAGAAATAGCCTCTAGGCTGAGGGTAAGGTGCTTGAAGGATGCCAGTGTTGAAGCAGAATCAGCTCCGCCAAGGCCAGTGCAAAGTTATGGTCCTCCTAGAAGCTTTTCTCGAGCAGGACCTCCTGTACCTGGTCCCGTTAGATATGGGCCTTCTGGTGGCTACGATGCTGTCAAGGTAATTTCTCTTTCCCCAGCCTGTTGAGAATTGTTAATGAGGTAGTGGTTTTGGCCAATATAAGAGGGTGATTCTTGCTCCCTGACCCTAAAGTCAGAAAAAGAAATTACTGTGGTAGTTTACCATTTGCTTTCCTCTTTTTGAATAGGCATATGTGTTATTCAAACCTGTCTTTTCAACCATCATGTTGGCTAAGATGATGAAATTTAGTAATATCTTGCTCCAATCTGCTCCTGTATAACACGGTTCTTTTTGGTCCCATGGTATGACTGATTATGAGTTGTATGAGAGTAATTATCTCATTCAATTTTGTTTTTATCTTAGTTTTTCTCATTACCTTTTGCTGTGACAGGTACCGTTGTCCTGTTATATAATGGTCTGCACCTGTTAGACTTAAGCAACAAGGATTAGGATAGTGGTTCCCATTAAAAATTTAGAAGTATTTTCCTGCGAGCTAATTTAAGTGGTAGGATTTGCTGTTGTATTTATTATAGGCACTCCTTCTGGCCATTATTTCTGGGGAGTAAGAATGAACAATCAGTTTCAACTGAAGTTTGCCGGATCATTTTGAATGAATTCAGATGACATTTTTTTATTTCTGCAAAGATTCTAATAGTTTCATAATATTTCTCCTTATAGATTAATTGCGTAGAGGCTAGAGAGGGTGCTGAGTAAGATGCTCTAGCCCACAGTTTAAAATACTAGAGTTTAGATCCAAATCTATAAGAATCTTTGTGGGTAAATGAATTGATTAAACTATATACACCTGTAGCTAGGGAATCTTCCTAGTGCTTTCATATAAGACTTGTAGAACAGTAAGACTATAATTTAGACTTTTTATGAGGTAGTGCATCGCACAGACAGCTTTAACTTCAAATTGTCTACTGGTGTGCACCTTCTTTAGGAACTAGGGCTGTCAATGGAAGGTTGATAGAGTATTGCATCGCTGTCTTTTTAGCTTATTTCTTTCCGGGATGAGTTCAGATTGATAACTGGGCGCGGAGTTGCGAACACTTTCGTTAAAGTTTTATTCCATCATTGCATGGCTTGTTTACTCGGAACAAAGTGTTACAATTTACAAAGACAAGGTGGATAGACTGAAATTATGGTGTACCAAAGTTTTCGAGTTGACTTGAGACTGCTAATTAGACACTCCTAAGCTTGTACCTTGTAGCTCCACTGGTTCTCCTGCACATTGTGATAGCAGTTGTTGGTTACTATTTGACCTTAACTTCGGTTCTGTGCTCCAGTGGTTGATAGTCCAAGTACTTTAGCCTTTTTACCTTGTTTCTTTTTTGTTCCATGACTTATTCACCATTTTTGTCTTAACGGTTTTCACATCTTATTTTATCTGGCTATTGCTTGCCTATATCTGAGAACTTTTGTGTCAACATATCTTGCTTATTGTTATATTCAGTTTGATCATCTGGCATGAGGAAAGTACTCCTTATCAATTGTAGGGTTATTTTGTCTGTGTTATGCTCAAAAGGATATTGGCTATAACCCTTATTTCTTTTCTAGGGTGGTATGCATGGCTATGAATCACCCAGTTATTCAGTTCCACCAAGTGCATCTAGGTATGTTTAGGGAATATAGCCTGATTTTTCATCTATTATTGCTGGTATCTTGTTTCTTAGGAATCTTTTTGTGCTATGTAAAGGTATCCAAATCCTAACAGCTCTGGGGAGGCTCGTTACCAGAATAGCGTAGGAAGTGGTCCTGGAGCAGTAAGAAGTGTCTACGGCAGTAATCCTGAGGTATTGTCCTGTTGCAGTCTTGTATTTTTGTAGCTTTGCAAACTGCCTTCTTTAGAATAGTATAGTTTTGTTTCCATGTAGGCTCGTGATTAGTAGTGTGATTGCAAGTTGATAGAAAATTCATGAATTGGTTATATATGAGTAATCATAAGCTCCCTTTTATTTAAACATTTAACCTCATACGAACAACTTTGTTGTTACTCCGAATATGCAGGGGATAGACATTGGTTAAATCTTGACTTTGTTAGATAGATAGTTATTGAGTGAGGTCTATCTCTCTATTAGTTGAATGTCTTCTGCTGGTTTTATTAGTTACTTAAGATTTAGGAGATTTGCGTGCCTAATTTCATCTGATTGCTGGCCTCCTGGCCCTGATCCTACTGTTCTGGTAATGGCCGTGTTAAGATGTTACCTGTCAGCATCCAGTTAATGTACAACGAGAACACTCCCTAGTCAATTAACTTTGTTTTTAGTGTTGAGGGTGGATACTACTAAAAAATTGCTCCCTTTTTCGTCTTGCAACTTGTGCTGAAATTTTGTTTGTGCGGAGATCTTGCCCTTATTCAACGTTGATTCACATTTTCTGTGTCAAGTGCATGGAATTAATAGTCTGTAGACTTTCCAAAGGGAGGAGATAAAACGGGGTACATTCTTACTTGATCAGCAGGGTAGTTCTCTTTGGGGTGATTGGGGGGGGGGGCACTAAGAGTTTGAAAGTGCCTGTTTGGCCAAGCTCCAACTTCTGCAGAACTACTTCTCAGAAACAGTTTCTGGAGGAGAAGCTCCAAATTACTTCTGAAGAACAAATTTACACTAGAAGTGCTTCTCAAAAACCAGAAACAGTTTCTCAGTTTTGGGTGTTTGGCCAGTTTTCAGTTTCTAGGACCCAGAAACAGTTCAGAAACACTTCAGAAGCTTGGCCAAACACACCCTTAGTTAAGTAGGGTAAGTTCTTTGGCTACCATTGACAGTTCCATATAGCGATTCATCTTACCTAAGCCCAAATTATTTTGGGATCAAGGCTTGGGGGTGGTGGGACTGGTGGTGATTGTAAGGGTCAGGCAGTAAGAAGTTGACTTGGCCATTATGCTTTGGCTTCGATTTTTTTGTCTGGCTGTGTGTTTCTACTCCCTTCATTTATCTTTTCTCTGCCGATTTGAGGTGTCGATTAAAAAAATTCAGTCACTCACTTTGGTATCTCTGTGCTTTGACTATGCATGTTCTTTAAGACGAGAGAATTTTAATGAAGTTGTTTTGCTTCCAGGCTGCTGGTATGGGAATGAAGGCTCGTGATCCTTACCTTGGTGGCCCTGACTCTATGCCTAACAGTCGTGGCAGCTCTGATCTCTCGGGCGTCCACCATAATTATAATGGCCAGAATGTTCCTCATCAGAGTTCATATAATCCAAAAGGAGAAGGTCCTTACCACAGTGCGACTTCGCAGCAAGCAGCGTACCCTAGCCCTTACCAGAATCATCATCAAGCTCCTTACCAGAACCATCAGCAAACACCTTACCCGAACCATCGTCAAGCCCCGTACGAGAGCCATCATCAAACTCCTTACGAGAGCCATCAACAGGCTCCATACGAGAACCATCATCAAACCCCGTACCAACAAACCAATGCACAGCAGAGCTCCTACCAGAGTGCTACAGCACATGGTGGCTACCAATACTAGGTTAATTTCTGAGCATTTTTGTACCATAGCTGAAATTATTAGTCTGGCAATTCTATCTAAAATGGTGCTCTACTGATGAACTTACTGCTCGTCCCCCTTTTCTTGTTCCCTGAGTTTCCGTTTTTTCCGGTGGGGGGCTTTTCTTCTCTTATTACTTAAATCTTGTTCAGCTCACTTGAGCTCCAAGCATAATGTAATGTCGAGTACAAAGTTTCTTCCTGCGTACTTACATTCAATTTGCTGATGAACCATATAAAATGGCAGTTACAGTCTAGTTTCATGTCCGACAATTATTATCGATTCTTCTGCTAGATCTGATCTGTCCCGCTTCAATCAACATTCTGACTGACCAGGATGGTGCAGCCGTTTTTAGATCAATCTGTTGATCATGAACCCATGGACCATGGTGTATGATCTCAGTACTAATGGTACAATTAAGGGTGAATCAAAAGCCGTAAGATTACTGTAGCGCTCTAATAGTAATACCATGGCCCTATCAAGCATCAATCGACCGACAATATAATTATAAGAACGAGTATTGGCGCCTGAAAGACTATTGTGAAGTGCTAATAGTCCTTTTCTATAGTTATGCCAATTTCAGTGGAATGATAATACGGGTTATAAGGCGGATTTGTTAGTTCCGTAACTAAAAGGAGCGTAAATATGAATCAAAATAGGGTAAAAATGAAGTCGTTATGGAAAGATAGTCCTAATTGGATTCAACAAAAAAGTTTGTTTGAAAATTTCTGATGACACCAGAGTTTTGTATGACCAAATTGTCATATCGTTAGCTACTAGCAATCTCCATTTGGGTGCTTTGTCGAACTCCGATTGGCCTTTGAGATCCAATTATGATTTCGGTCACATCAAATGCGTTTCAGTATCAAATTACTGCATGGCTAAGGGTGTGTTTGGCCAAACTCGTGAAATGTTTCTGCATTCTAGAAACTGAAAATTGGCGAAACACTCAAAATTGAGAAATTGTTTCCAGTTTCTGTTTCTGAGAAGTACTTTTAATGTAAATTTGTTCATTAGAAGTGAAAGTTTCTCCTCCAAAAACCGTTTCTCAGAAAATCTTTTTAAAAAGTAATTTTGGAAAAGTTGGAGCTTCGCCAAACAGATCCTAAATTTCATGAAGTCGTATGGAAAAGGTTATTGCTCATGCTCATCATCTTTCTACAATTAGTGTATTTCGCGCGTCGTGGATCTGGTTTAGGGAAACAATTTCGAGGATTTTAATTAGCCAACTTTAATCCCCCTTTTGATTTTGAAATAGCCAAGCCCGACATCACAAGATATTTAAATGTACAAGTTAGTCATAAATTAAATGCACGTTAATTATAAAGTACATCTCCCGTGGACGTCAACTTGTAAGAATTACGTGACAAAATGGAAGATGAATATGATGACAACATAACAATTGCACTGTCTAGATTAACTTAGAAAGAAGGACACCTGACGTTACATCACAATTTTATTTACAACTCACATACAGTATGAAGATATGTGATTGTGCAATTTTTTACTTATATATATATTCATGATTATATGATTGCTAAGAGAAATGTTATGGATTGAAAACTTTGCTATAAAGGGCAATAATAGCTAAAATCAGATCAGATCAGTCACTCACTAGTGCCCACGCTTGTTTCCTGAGTTGAGAATTTGGATTTTTGGAGCCATGCAAATGTACATGTGAATCAACTGTGCTTGAGCACTATCACTAGTGAATCAACAGAATGCTGCCCTAGCTAGAACCCTAGCCTAGTACGTGTACTGAGGCTACTTTAGAGCACTAGTTAAGGTACACCGTACCCGCAATGTGTTTTGATGAATTGTAGTCGACATCGGCCGCTATATATATTGAAAAAACCTACCAGTATCGGAAATAATCGACGATGATTTTAAAATGGTTATTAATTGTGACTCGCATGTATGTGTGTAACATTTCAATTGTTTAACGAACTGTGTTTATATTATCTTTGGGTGTGCTCGTGACGCTCAATCCCTAGCCGCCCCCTAACGTATGATGATTTAGTCGGGGGCCGGGGGGCAATACCAAGCTAAAATGCCTCAGTGTAGCTAGTGATATATAAAACACAATAATTATTGACTGATTGGTTATCTAATTAACAAGAGTCGCTAGCCTCAACATTGTATTAGACCACAATATATGATTAGAGCATGACGAAAGTAGAGAGATCGATGGTGGGTCAAAATACGTACATGCAATACTCGATCTTCCCCAAGGCATAACCTCAGAATGAATATCGGCTGTAACTTCTTAATGTCGAATGATAAGCATGGACATACATATTCATGTGTATTAGTAGGATTCCACTTTTGTCAGATCACAAGCCAACTTTCATATTAATCATTCTTGCTTGTCACTCTACACACTAGTCAATGATGCGATAATCTGATGTACTGTAGCTTGGTGATGAGAACATATAAATCATTTATCTTACATTCTTACCATTTACACAAGCAACGACTCACCGTACCCCAATTTAGCAAGTTGGTTCAATGTGGATTGTGCGTGGAATTGCGGATTTCATCGGGGACGTGGAGAATATACGTACATTTGAATATCGTTTGATCCGGTGGTGTATAAAGTCGATAATTAATAAATTAAAAACTTTGATCTTTATTTGAGTTAGTCAATATGATATACGTACATTTATAATTCGTTAGAGTTTTATATATTGTTTGTATACTTGTAATGACTAAATTTCGTGTCTTAAATGAGAAAAATAGCAAATAATTTTGCTGACACTAGTATGCTATAGAGCGAAGGGTAGTGAACTAGTGTCACTAGTGTCAGGGGTGTAAGGCGTCTCGATCAATTAGCCGCCGTGTGTCTAAAGGTTGCAAGATAGGGACATCTTGTACCTATGTGTTAATATATATTAGTCGTTGATATCGAACACTAGGTAATCTTTACAAGTAAAATAAATTATCCATATGTATGCCACACAAAAAAAAGCGAATAATATAGAGGTGTCTTACGGACATATATCGTCTACATTGAAAGTTTTAAAAATATGTAAATACTGCTTATTTTTACTGACTTTGTTCGTTGTAATTTGTAAGTCTTTAAAAAAAATGTTGTCATATATTTATGTGTAGGACACACCATTAGAACAATTTAGAGTAAAAAAAAATAGATACAAAATCAGATATGTTCTTCAAATAAAACAGTAGTTCAACTTCAAATCTTGGCACTAAAAGAAAGGCCAAAAAAATGCCAAATCTATAAAACGCTACCAATACGAAATTAAAATGACAATATTGGGGTAAAAAGTTAACATGATGAAACGATTCTTTAATTATGTTGTGAGGGTTATAATTAACTTTGCATGCCGATTCATACTTTCATAATTGATTTTTTAATAAGAAATAAAAAATCATACATTAAAGTCGTAACCTTGTCAACTCTAAATTTTTTTGATGCCTTAGATTATTGTATGTAAAAGTTAAAGTCAAATCATAGGGCACTAAGCACTTAGAAACAAAGGATCGCAAAGTTTTGAAAGCATATGTTTACGGCGTGAAAATCATTCTTAAATATGAGACTAAGAAAATGCATTTCAAATCAATGTATTATTATGGTACTCCTACTCCATATCAATAACGAGATGATTTTTGTAATATGGTCTTTAATCTTCGTTTTTCATTCTGTCTTAGGATACACTTTCAAAAATTATGCAAAAATGTGAAAATCATTTATGAATGTTTACAAGAAAATACTTATCAACATTCGACCCCTGAAACTAACTCTGAAATAGAAAAGAAAAATGGTTTCATAACTCTGTACGCTGCGCACATAATACATTTATTATATATATGCTTCACAACTTTTAATATAATAGTTTTACTTGTAAAGACATTTCATTACCAAAACGTCTTCTTCTTCTTTTATATCTTCAAATTATGATGGTCTATTCAAATTATTTATTAACATTAACCATGATAAGACATACTTAGTTGCTCTAATCATGACTTAGGAGTAGATGAGAATGGTTAAAAATGGTGGTGGGGAGAAGTTGATCATGTAAGTGGTGTGCAGTTAACACCCATGACACCCATTAGAGAGATGGGATAGTTTTATCTCTTAATTAATCATATCATGAGACAATAATTAAATGATTAATTAAGAGTGAAGATGCTTAAAATAAGCTAATTAATTATGGTGGACTCTCTTAAGTTTGACCCCCATCCCTTGTGTATCATGTGGGCTTGGGCCCCACATGGTCATATAGGAGGCCCAAGGGCCTTGCAATTGATCTTGGTGATGATTATTTACTTTGATTATACTTTTCAGCCACTGAAATCCACTCGTGCAACAGGAGAATAAAGTTACTTATAACATACTCTTTTAGATAGAGAAAACGCATGATCATGCTTAGTTGTAGGATTAGATTAATCATATTGTAGGATCTTAGGATAATCTTTTTATTATGTGTGGGGGGTCTCTTCCTAAAGTATCATGTGAATGATGCTATATATTGATATTAATGTGTGGAGGCAATGGAGCTGATAAACAAATAAGGGCTATTGTTGAAGTCACTATCTCGACTCCTAGCTGTGAAGTAAGGTTGGTCTAACAGTCGAGAGTTTAATCGGTGAAAGTTTGTCTTGTGGTTGTTCGTATCATGTTCCTCTACATCGTTTACTACTTGTTGATGTAGCAAATAGTAAAAATGAAAGCTTGGCAATCCATATGAGGGCAAGGATATGAAACGTTTTATAAGCTTTTAGGCAAAGTGTTCTTAGTGAGAAACTTATAAGTGAAATTGTCATATACAAATTTATATTTCAACATTATTATTGATGCCAAGATTTGTTAGTTCCATCTGCGGCAATTTTTTGGTGAATAAAGACTCGTTCTTATGTATTTTAATGTATATATATATGTGATGTATCTTATTAGTGATATATTTCATGTACAATACTTTTTTTTATGAGAAAGGCTTATTGTATATGGATATACATTACAAAACATATATCCAACCATTTCTCTTTCCTCAACCCTACTAATTTCTTTTTTCTGGCCATATTTTGAGTTGGTATTCCATATTTTGAGTTAACATTCTCAAATTTTGAGTTAACATTCTCATTTGTGAGTAATTTGAATTTGTTTTTATGTAAATATGTAATCTCAATTGACATATTTATGTATGAATTGACATATTAATTTATGAGTAGTAATATGCTATCTATGAGCCACCAATCATTTTATTTGATCTGTGCAAATTTCGAATTGACATTTTATGTTTTGAGTTGGCATTCTCATATTTGAGTTGACATTAATATTTGTGAATGGTTTTATTTTGATGTATTCTGAATTGACATCTTTAGTTATTAGTTGACATGTTAATTCTTGAGTAGTAATCTATTATCCGTGAGTGTGCATTTGAGAGTAAGAATGAGGTATGTGAGTCACTAAAAGTGATGAAAATACCATCTTACCCCCCATATACATTTACAAGTGTATATGTCATATACATTTAGGCTTACTCTTTTTTTATAACCTTTATGTACCTAAATAAGCTCAAATGATCGGTTTTGCTTCTGTTATACATTGAGAACATAATTGTCTTCTTTAATCAATAATCACGCCGCCTTAGATATTTTTGACGAGCTTAATTACATTTCCTAATGATTATAACGCCACCTCTCGACATGATTAAGGATGCCATTAGTAATTAATTAAAGTTTTAGTTACACAAAATAAAATTAATACTATAAAAAAATTTGAGTATAGAATCACCTATAGCTAGGTATCCTCGGATACTATGTAATAGCTCCAGTCAATAGTAGGCCCGAAATAGTGAAATGTAAGCCAAAGCCAACCTATGTTTTTTAATTTCAGTATTTTATTCGAATTCTATATAAGTATATTATTTCTTTATAATTCGTAAAAAAAAGTATATTATTTCAGTATCCTAATTGTACGAATTTGTACCTAACAACTTGTCGACTTCGACATTTCATTATTTTTTTAAGCTTAGGAAAATCATAAAGAGAGGAGTGTACCAAAGTTAGGCACCTTGATCTATATGATTTTAATTTTTAAGCAAAAAGAAGGTAAAGTTTTGGAGCTAAAATGTTTTATTGAAAAACATCTTATTATGTTGAAGACATGATAAGTGGAAATAAGTGGAAAAGAAATAGACCAATTTCAATCAATGATTGTTTTCTTAGCTACGCATATTTTTTAGGAGAGAATTTGATATTACAAATCATAAACCATCGAGGGACATTGATTTCAATTTCAACAATTAAAGAGTATAAAAGCCAAGTGGAAATTATTAAAGAATACGACCATTTACATAATTCCAAAACGAAATGTAAAATTAAAACCATAGGGACATAATATAAAATAAGTATTCCATTATATAATTTTTTCGGAAAATTCACGTGGTGACCCTGAGTTTTGCAAGATTGCACGTGGTGATCCAAATTTTAAGTTTCTGCACACGGTAACCCTGAACTATGCATTTTGTGCACGCGGTAACCCTATATTTTAACACCGTTAGAATTCCGTTAAGTTATGCCATAATTAAGTTCTAATCTACAAATTTTTAATAAAAAAGTTCAACTAATGGAAGTTAATTATGTGTTAATACGATATTAAATTAATGTTGGATGAGGTGTAAATAACTAATTGCTACCTCCAAAAGATGATATTAGAGCTTAATTTGACAAAAAACTTAACGGACTTCTAACAGCGTTAATATATAGGGCCACCACGTGCACAACATGCATAGTTCAGGGTCACCGTGTGCAGAAACTTAAAATTTGGGTCACCACGTGCAATCTTGCAAAACTCAGGGTCACCACGTGAATTTTCCGTAATTTTTTCGTTGAAAGAGGCCCTCTCATACTCGTCATGTGTAATCTCCCTCTTTATACACCAGTATAGTATTGGGTATATAATCTATCTACAAAATTTATAGGTATAATGCATGACCATGCATGCACTATTCCTAGCTAAAAGCAAAATTAAATTATAGAAAAAGAAAGAACTGCTACAATGTAACAACTCGATCAGTAAGAAAAATAGAAGTGAAAAAATTATGGTAGGTCAAAATTGGTTTTAAGTAGACAGCCCTCCAATCAAGTCGATGAGGCGATAAATACCAAAAATTTGTTGTCGATGATCATTATAGAGGCTCTAAGCAGACTGGGACTCCATGCTTAGGCTTTATGGTTAGAACCACCATGGGTGCATGTCGATAATTATCGGAAATAGTGAACTTGAATTTTGATACTAGCATGGCTAATATGATTTTAGCTTCCATTACCGCAAAATTTTGACCAATGCAATTTCGTGGACCGCCCCCAAACGGTATGAAACGGCCTGAAATGAAGGATTTGGAAGCAAAACGCTCTGGATTGAATTCGTTCACATCTTTACCCCATAGTTCTTCGTCATGGTGAATTGCTAGTACAGGAATCCAAATTGATAGTCCCTTTGGGATTAGAAGATCACCCAATTTTATGTCTTCAAATGCCATCCTTGGTAGGATTGTAGCTGGCGGGTACAATCTCAAGGATTCGTTTATGATCATGCTCAACTGTTCAACCAATCATTAAATCGTATTAGAAACGTATTCTATAAATCTGAATAATCACATTCAAATCAGATTGAAACGATTATTTTTAATTTGATAGAGTGAAAACCAGCATTTGAAACACTATACTCCAGTAGTATATTATACTAACGACCTTTATGTATTTTTTTTGTATATATTCTTTTAATACATCTCCTAAAAATGGTGTACTCTGTATAAAAATTGAAACTTGTACTAAACGACACCACACTCATGCGTGGACTACTTAACCCAATGTAGGTTTGATTTCTTGAAAAGGGGGATTTGTTCATGTATGCGGAAATCATAAACAGACAATTTCTGACATTGATTCTCGGAAGAAAGTACTCTATTAATAATGTAGCAACCCTATGACCTTAATTTTCAGTGTAATTTTTACCAATTGCTTTGAGGAGTCAACATTTAATCGATCATCAATTTTCGGTAGTGACCTACCTATCCGATATTCGATATTCCGATAGAGATAATTTATGGTGATTTATATAATAATGCATGATACGTCTTTTTAATTGGTGTATTTTTTGAATTGATCGGCGATGTATACTTTATTGGAATTAACCGAAGATAAGTGGAGTAAAAAACAATTTTGGATAAATGGCCAACTTATTCTAGGCCTAAATGTTGGAATTGATAGGTACAAAACGGATTGAGATCCCCTGAAGTTGGAAAATAACTCTACATGGTAGAGTTTACTCAAAATGGAAAATTAACTCTACAATGTAGAGTTATTCCTTGTGTTTAAAAATACACTTTTATTTATATTTTCCATTTATAGTAAACACTACCAATTTCAGGGAAAAATAACTCCAGGGGATCTGAATCCGTAGAAAACGCGAAGAATATACTACATCTTTTTTTTATTACTATGCCTAATACCTTCCTATCTCTTGGCAATTATATATATGCTATCATTTCATGAGTCATAATCACTTGTGTCATGTTTAAAGTTACTCATGCCCTATTAGGACTTAGGAGTCAAAGTAGTCTATGCCTAGTTGCCTACCAAACAATTTGGCCTATTTGTTTGTGAGGAAATGGTAAGTCTGAATTTCAATGATTCCATTTCCAGTTTTATTATAATGACATTTACGCCTTATTAAGAAAAAAACTTCTGACTTAACTGTTGAGTAAGCGCTATATATTAACGAAGAGCAATTATAGGAGTGAAATCGATTGCTTACCAAGCGAAGCTTAGGCAAATGATCAGCACAAGGAGTATCACCATTACAAACTTGTGCAATCTCATCTCTTAATTTTTCTTGCCATTCAGGGTTGCTTGCCAAGAGCATGACCGTCCAAGTGAGTAACAAGGCCGTCGTTTCGTGTCCGGCGAAAAAGAACGTCTTACATTCGTCCATTATCAACTGTAAATTCGAGCTAAATCCATCTTTCTTCTTGTTTTGCAACTCATTCATTAGAATTCCTAATAAATCACTCCCGTACGAGTCGCTTCTACCCATTTCGACACAACCTTTTCGACTCTCGATCATGTCCATTAGTAGTCCTTCCACCTCCATTTTTAACGTCTTTATGTCTTTGTTATACTTGCTAGGAAAAAACCTGAAATTCGCACGTATATAATTAGGATAACGCTATTATAATTCATATAATTAACGACTCATTAGTCAATTTAGATGCAAAGTTTTTGAAAGTGATCGATAGAAAAGACTGGACGTGGTATGACAAATGAAGTAACGTATTCCATATCGTATACTAGTAGAATATAAAGATAGAATCAAATAAAGCCGAAAAAATTAAATCAAATCAAAAGATTAATAACTTAATCTTTGTAAAAGCAAATTAAACTTAGGAATAAAACATTACGAATCACCATATGGAGTATGGACACTAATGTAACGTAAAGTGCATTTATGAATACACGAACTTATGGATAATCTCGATTCTGAAACGGGTTTATCTAAAAGTTTAAAAATTGATCGAACTTACCGACTCCCGGGTAAGCAAAGATGCTTGCTAGCTTGAGCACAACGGTGTTGAAGAAGATTAAGAAGGTGAAATATTTTCTTCCCTTTCTCATGACTACTCCCAAATTCAATCCTAGAGATAATATCCGCTGTTAATCCCGTCATTATCTCACCAATTTCGACCTCGCTTTCGCCTAATTTCATTGTGTTTCCGAGCGATTGGAGCATAATGTTAGTGCATTCCACAACATGCCCTGCATAGCTCTGCATAATCGTACCAAAGTGACCCAAATAAACCAAATTAGAATCATGTAAAAAAGTATAGTATAGTATAAAGTATAATTGTATAAATGGGACATAGTTATATAAAAAATTATGTCTCATTATTGCATTATACTACTCGTAAAGTAGTAGTAGTCGTAGTAGTAGTAATAATATCGTTGGTATATTAAATTTACCTTAAGCTTATCTCCCATAAAAGCAGGGGAAACAATGTGCCTTTGGTGGTACCAAGCGTCCCCATTTGCCATTAGTAAACCACGGCCTATGAAATTCTTTGAACCTTGTTGTTGAAGCCATGACTTTCCGGACAACGGGTTGTATTTCGTTAACAACTCTTTGATCATGTCCGGGTCCGTTAGACACATTCGTGGTTCGAACCCGTTCCAATATATATACCTCTTCCCTGAATAATAAACCAAATTAAACACGTGTCACTTTATATTTATTATACAATTAATATCTGAATTAAATTGAACTGAATCCGTTGAAATTATATTATTAAGTGTTATTAAGATGTAGAGAACGTGACCCTAGTCGATATTTACCATATTTACGAGACCAGAGGAGATAATGTGGGAGAAGACGGCCAACGATGTCGTGGGAGATGGAAGGCATGTCCTTAGAGGTGGAGGAAGAAACAAGAGAAGCCATGTCAAGGAGGTTTCCTATAAGAGGGCGGGGTTTAGGGCCACGCACACCTTGCTTGTCCATGACTTTTTTGATACGTCTAGGACTTAGAAAATAAAATGAGATTGTTTCATAACTTACGCTTATAAACCAGCTCAAAAATATGATTACAAAGGCTGTTATTACGAAAGCCATGAATTTATATTTTCTTTAAATTGGTGTGTTTTTTTTTATGGTGGAAGAAGGAGAAAGAGTGAGGTAGAGAAGAAGGAGAAAGAGAGGAGATGTGACTTGCAAAATGCGCAGAAATTTGATTTATATAGACGCACATAAGTTTGGACTATTAAATACAATAATAATAATAAAGATACTGATTTGCTTTTATTTTAATTTTGCTCCACTAACAAGAAACAAATGCTTTGTTTAACAAAATGGCACTAAAATATTTTTTTTTTAATTTTTTTTTTTGTAATTTTAGAAGAAAATTAGAGAGGTAATGTGAGGGTTGAGCAATATTATTGGGTGTTGATATCTTTTATTTTTGTTAGAAAATCATCTACATTGAAAAAAAAAATCTAAAATGATGTATATTGATACATTTTGGTTTAATAGAAAATCAACATGATCAAGGGAGTAAATACAACTGAAATAAATGTGAGTGATTTGTTTCCTAACTGAGTAACTGGGTTGATATACTTTTAGGGTAGGTTTGGTTCGGCATTTTTGGGAGATTGGAAACGGATTCAATTGCCACTTCGTTACATTGTGTTGTTGTTTTTACATTTTTTTTTTGTTTTCTAATCCTTTCTTACCCCCTTTCAAATCTCTCAAAATAAAACCCACCTAAAACTTAAGGTAACAAATTTAAACCCCCTTACTAATGGATTGGTACATACGAGTATTTTTAACGAAATATATAGTGCTCGAAAAAAAAATGTTAAACAAAATAGGTGGAAGAAAAACTTGTTCAACAATATGGGTGCACGTCACGCATATGTAAAACCGATGAGGGTCTTGACGGTTTTAGGACTAAAAAAAAGTTTTTTTTTCGGTTACCGTTCACAAGTCATGAAACCGCCATGGTTCTTGACGGTTTTATATATAGGTGACGTGCACCCCATTTTGTTATTGAACAAGTTTTTTCCGACCCATTGTGTTTAACATCTTTTTTAGCATTATTTCAAAAAATTGTTCGTATTTTTAATGGAACCGAAAAACTTAAATAAGGAATGATACTTGTATTTATTCCACTCCATTTCCATATCCAATCCGTTTCCATTCCATTTTCATGAACCAAACCACCAATTTGATTACACAACAATGCAAGGAAAAAAAAATAGTTACGCCATGTTTGATTTCAAATAAGATAGATTCATTTAATAAAATAAAATAAAATAAAATTATTCAATTAATGAAAAAAAATGCAATCATATCAAACAGAGTTTTAGAAGATCAGATGATCGATCTGTTTAATGAGTTGTCTCAAGTATTAGCGCTCGTATTTCCCGATTTTGGAGCGAGGTTGGTAAAAGCTAGACTAAGAAAGAAAGTTGACTGAAAATGGACTGTGCCAAGTAATGGTCAGTGCGGAAGAGTGCGGCATCCACAATATTTAAGTGCCGCAGAAGCCAACAAATGATGCAAATATCACGTTAACCAGAACAACTGCTGACGACCCAAATCAGGCGTTCCTTAATACTCACCTAATTTGGCAAAATGCATGCACACCCTTCGTTTAAGGTACGGGCATGTACATCTTGAACAACTCATACGACTCGATTTAACAGTTTGCATCCGGTA
The DNA here is from genome assembly GCA_963680865.1 of Spergularia marina. Lineage (NCBI taxonomy): Eukaryota > Viridiplantae > Streptophyta > Magnoliopsida > Caryophyllales > Caryophyllaceae > Spergularia > Spergularia marina. Next base: position 21,752,899 of record OY804560.1, on the reverse strand, counting down.
TGGAATTTGAGGTCGTGATTAATTAAAAGAAAGTTTAGCCATGCACTTATGCTTCGTATGGGGTGTACGTGGCTCATGTAATTTAGCAAATTAAAAGAAGACTTTTTTTTCAAAACTTGGTGTTCAATCATCAGTGTGATACTCATTCTACACGTTTTTCTACTATACATTTACGAATATATTATGGCCAAATGAAGACGATTTGAAATCTTAAACTTAGCCTATTGTAAATTAAAGTATTAAACATCAACTTTTTATTTGCAAAACTGATAATAATTGTGGCATTGTATTGTTCTAAGCTAGTTTATGTACCGTCCCTATAAACTTAGGAGGAAGTAATTAATAATTATTTATAAGAATGACAATCAATTATTTTGCGGAATCTACATTCGAAACTTTTTCTCAAAACCATTTGAGTTGAAAATAACAAATTGAAATATAATGCTACTTGATATCTTTATTTGTCCTTTTCTCTTTTATGGCAGATCAGATCACAAGCAAAAAAAACAGCTACCAGTTTTTGCATAAACTAGCTCTGACTTTTTTTTTTCTCATGTAGCCATATAGGGTCATTTGCTGGATCTCGTCACTTCAACTTGAAGATACAAAATATTAAAATTATTTTATTTTTATTAAAAAAAAAGGGAAAGGTGTTGTAAGTGCTCAGAATCAAAAGCTATGAAAACTCAATATGCTCACTCATTTGTCATTTTGCAGCCTCCATATCAATCATAGGTGTAATAATGTTCAATTATACGTACATAAAATCTATGATAATGTAAAGCACATAGTTATATTTGTATAATTATATATGTGGAATAATAAGAACCAAAAGAATACTACAATTAATATGTTGCAGTGCAATGCCAAAATGTGTGAGATAATAAACCATGTTCTTTGAGCTTAAAGATGTTGTACTTTTGATCTGTAACACCTCGTCTGATCTTTGGCTTCTTTGATTGTTACTACTAGTTATCTTCGCATATCAAATGCTATGTGGCCCATGCATATCAATCTCTTCACTTTTGCCGCGTGATTATAGTGGGGATCGGAACTCCTAGCCTAGTCATTCATATATTCATAGCAGAGTTTCGATTTTGCGTAACGGTTGACTTAATTGGTTAGATTTATCGATATGTCTAAATGTATGTAATATCAACAATTAAACTTGTTATTATGTAGAAGTCTTCTACATATGCCTCATTTGCCTAGTGTATGTACATCAAAGGATTTAATGACATGTCACGTTTTCCCAGTGAAGTATCCATAATTCCATATTGACAAACTTTTTTTTTTATATACAAGGGAGTTCAAACAAAAAAAAGAACAGTATTAGTATAGATGAGTTTCGAACCCTAATCATCAGGATTCATGAGTTCCGTCCATCCACTAATTTACATAGCTGAATAACTACTGTAATTTGCATGAAGCCTTAGACCATAAATGTAAGTAAACATTGATAATTTTTTCTCAAACTTTATTGAGCTATAATCTTCAATTTGAAGCTACTAATGATGATTAATGAGAGAGTACATACACATAACTCTAGAGTTAAATAATAAATCAGTGTCTCAACTTTGCCCAAAAAATAAATTTGGTGTCTGTCAACTTTTTGACACCAATTTGGTGTCTCCATCCACTTCTCCATCCACTTCTGTTAAATCATGGCAAAGTTAACCAACTTATACACACCAAAATTTTGATCTTTGATCAAATCCACTCCAAAAAAATCAATCAATCCAATTTTACGAGTCATTCAAGTCACAAATCCTCAAAAAAAAAACTATCAAAAACACAAAATTGCAAACTCCAAACATTGAATCTTAAAAAAAAAATTCATAACTAATTAGAATGATGAACAAATATAATAAAAATGAATTCAATGAAGGGGGGGATTAAGAATGATGAACCCAGAAAATTCATATTAAAACCCAAAAACCCCAGAAAAATACCCAAATTTCTACCCAAATCAAACTCAGAAATTGCTAAAACTAACTTTTCAAAATTTCCCCCAAATCTCGATTTCTGAAAAAACAAATTTAAAGAAAAAAAAATTGGAGAGGAAAATTTACCAATTTTTTTTTTGTTATCTTCCTCCTCAAATTATCCATCCCCAATTCAATTTTCAACCTTTTGATGGGGTACAATTCAATTTAAATCATCTTCTTCAACAGCCGGCGATCAATCTCGATAAATCATCACACCGTCGCCGATCAATCATCAAACCCAGAAATATCCCTATTTAACACATAATACCCAGAAAAATCCTCAAATCAAACCCTAAAAAATCCCCAAATCAAACCCAGAAAAATAGAGAGTGCTTAGAATCTCCCTTTCTTCGCAGGGTGATGAACAAGCGGAGTAGATAAAGAACGATTCTTCTTACATACATTATTATTACTTGAGGAGGAGACGGAAGAAGTTGAAGTTGATAAAGGGTCTTCAATATTTCACTCAAGTAATACAAAATTCAGACCCAACTCACAAAGCCAGTAACAAGAGGAGAAATTGATTTGATAATAGAATTAACGCATTGAAATATATAGTAAATTAATCAATCAAACAAAAACGAATCCGAATTAGGCCAAGTTAAAAGCAGGGCTTTGAATTCTATTTGCCTTTAGCAGGCTGTGCTGAATTGTTGATCAAGAGTCGGTGACACTATTTTTAGGAGAAGTTGTTAAGTTTCAATCTTTTTGGGAAAGTTTTGATCTTTTTAATGGATTTTGTATGCATGATGAAGATGATGAAGGATTTCTGATGAAGAATTTGGGAGGGAGATAATGAGGAAGGTAATAATAAAAAGAGGAATAAGGAGAGAGATGAGCATAAGGTGAGAATTAAAGGGGTTGACTGACGGAAGTGGATGGACACACCAAATTGGTGTCAAAAAGTTGACAGACACCAAATTCATTTTTTGGGTAAAGTTGAGACACTGATTTATTACTTAACTCCATAACTCTATTAAGATCTAAAATATGGCTATAGAGTATTATGAAAGGGCATAATAAGTAGGGAATGTAGTATCTAGTATGCCCCCAAAAAACACCAAATGAACAAGAACAGAACATATAAGTAATTAGAAACATCAGAGAGTGAACAGCAAAGCCTTGTCTTTCTGCTTCTCGATCTTATTTTCAAGTTTTTAGATCTGTAAACTTTTCTTCTAATGCAACTTGGTGCAACTTTTGTGCCCTGATAATAATGTTAATTAAGCTTGATTAATATATACTTAATTAGCGAATACTGGAATGCAATTAATTACTGTTAATGATTCTGATTTTGCCAAATGATGTTCTTGCTTTTCTTTGTCTAATTTTGGTTCTTTATTAGATCGTATACGTGCAAATGCACTACTAAATATAGGCTCAACTGGCCTATTGATTGTCCACATTTGCTTTGTTTATGATTATGATCCGCAATTTGGTGTTATTTAGTAATCTTAGGGATTTGTTTTGTTGGTGGGATTTTTCTTAAAAATTTCAAGTTTGAAGTTATCTCGGTTATACTCGAAAATCTTAACCTCACCGTAAATAATTAGACATTGTATAATTACAAATTTACATTGTTCATACTACATGCTAAGTTTTGAACCACATTATAAGTATTACGAAACTTTACAAACTATAAATTAGCTGATATCTACGTCCATCTATCCTCGTTGATATATAGGATTATTGTAAGTACGTACTTTGATTCATGATTATTCTTCCGAATTTGTGAATAAAATTTCAGTAATAGCATCCTCACTAAGCTATACTATAATGTAGGAAGCTTATCTAGAATCTAGGTTTTCTAAAGCCAAATCAATTAAAGGCAATAGTACACTATACATTCAAACCCATAGCCTTTGGCCTTTGGAGCTTTCTTAGTGCATGCGCGTACAAATTTAGTAGTCATTGTTTTTTTATTTAGGGGTATTTAGTACTAATAGTATTCATTTTGAAAAGAAAAAAAATATATACTAGTATATAGTAGTAAGTTTGACTACTCTATATATATTTCTGAATTAATTCGATTCCTAATTGGAATTCATTGATTTCTTTTGTGAAGCTAAGGTACGAAAGAATAAGATTTGATAGTCACTAATTCACTATCACCATTCATTTACATACATTTCTCTATCAACGAATCCCCTAGGCATAGACCGTACTATCTATGACGTTGCATATAATTCAATAGTATATACTTGGCTAGTGATGTAGAAATAACTCAAATAAGAGTGTGTGCATATGTTTACCTAAACAAAAAAAGGTTATGCATTTGCAAATAGAAATTTTTGAAATGAATTAGTTTTAGAGATTGAGGAATAATAATGAATGCCAACTAATAAATAAATAGAAAGATGAGACAAGGGTGTAACGAAAAAATATTATCGGCTAGTAAATGTTTGAGATGCCAGGTTAAAAAGAGCATCCAAAAAAAAGTTATTATTGCAAGTATAAATACTCGTATGTAAATTGCATGTTTGAATCATCAACAAGTGAAAGGTCTTTTCCCCTCCACAGCGAGCTTGCCTATGGTTATAAAAGCCTCCGTTATTTTAATATTGTAGGAGCAATAAAGTAATGTATCGTGTATATGCCCTAAAAAAATGCAGTGTGTATAAAATATTGTCATATACATTATTAATATTTAAAACCCAATACTATCGAATTTGCAAATACATACGACTATACGAGTTTTAAAAATTTTCAACTTCTCGATATATTTAGTCAATTTAGATAATGTTGAGACTAATTACAAGTTTACAACACTTAGAATCAGAGTGTAAATGCCTGTAACTAATCATCATCAAGAAGAATCGAATGCAGATCTACATGGAGATATGTTCAATCAAATAATTTAACCTTATCGAAGGGCCAAATTTGACTTATTAACACTGTAAGAAAAGCTACAAATCTTAACCTATAATACAATATTGGTAAAAGAAGCTTATAATTCGTAAGAATTAGAGGTAAATATGTCCTAAATGTCGGAAAGAACAAAGAGAAAGGCAAACTAAAGAGATTCACATACAATTCTATCAATCATTATGCAATCTTTGGTAGTTAAGAATAAAGTAGTTGACTGATCAAATTTGTTAAGCATGTAAAATTTGAGGATAACCCTTTAAGCTAAATAGATGCCTCTTGTGTGTGTGTGAATGAAGCAAAGCAATGGGACTTTGGTAAAGGGTAAGCCTGGGCAACGGGGCGGGCCGGGGCGGGCCCGGGTCACTCTTAAACGGGTCGGGGCGGGCCCGGGTCATGCATATTCGAATCGGGCCGGGGCGGGTCACGGGTTAATTTTGACCCGGCCCGGCCCGGCCCGTTGCCTAAGGCCAAGTACCAAGAATATCAAGAAAAAAGGAAGGATTCTAAATGACCAAGGCTTGCTTTGTTGCATTGTCCTGCCAGTAATAATACTGTCCTTCCCATGATCCCCATTCACCACCATTGCCTGCATTCTGATCAAACCTTGGCTTTTCGACAAATCAGCACAACTCAGACGAAATTACATTTGAACAATCAATCAAACATACAAAAGTCCTGAGAATTACATTTGAACAATCAATCAAACATACAAAAGTCCTGAGAATTACATTTGAACAATCAATCAAACATACATGAGCTGCAATGTTACAAAAGTCCGCAATTAAAAAAACTAATTAGACTTGCACTAGATTATCAAAATTAACACTTACGGTATTTCTATTCAAATAGGCCTAGATTATCATCCTCCTCGTCGATATCATCATCACTATCACCCTCCTCAAGCAAATCAAATTGGCTAGAAGAGTCATCCTCGGCACGACGCCAATCTTGAACACACACGAGTGCTTGAATAGTCTTTGAGGCTAGAGAACTTCGAGCCGGAGAAATAGTTTTCCCTCCAACACTAAAAGCGGATTCGGACGCGACACTAGAAACTGGGATAGTCAACATATCACGAGCAAGATTGGAAAGCACAGGAAATCTCACTGAATTTTGGTGCCAATACTCCAAAACATCTAACTCCAAAGTCAACCCAAGGGGATCCTCTTCTAAATACAATTCAAGTTGTGACCTCCTTGTCACCCTCCTAGACCTCGTTCCTCTAAAGCTTGAATAATCCTCAAATAAGTTATCTTGTTCCACTCTTGGAGCAGGTGGACTAAGAGCCGACACACCCAAAGATGTTTTATACTCATCATACAAGGCCTTAAGGGTATCCAATATATTATCAACTCGTCGCACCGCTTCTTCCACCCCAAAAATTTTAGTGAAACTATATTCCACAAAGTCCACTTTAAACCTTGGATCAAGAATTGCGGCACAAGATAAATGAACATTATATTCCGACCAATACTTGTTAAATTTCTCCATCATCGGCCTTACTATATCAACAAGAAAATCATCCGGGCTATCTAGCGCCTCAAGTAACCGAACATGGATCATACAAGCTCCTTTGAAATAAACATTGGAAGTAGGCTCTTTAACACTAGAAAACATACATGTGACCTCGTAAAAAACCTTCAAAAACTTGTGAATTACATTTAACTTATACCATTCATCTTCCGTTGGCACAAAAGCTTTAAAAGAAGAATTGGATGATCCCACATACAAAAATACTTCTTTGTAGTAAAACACGTTATCGAGCATTTTATATGTCGAGTTCCATCGCACTTCCATATCTAAGCTCAATTTCCTCCTTGTTTCCAAATGACACATCTTATCCGCTGTCTCATAGAAATCTTTGCTTCTTTTAGAAGAATTTTTGATCGATTTCACTAATACTCTAATCTTATCCAAAATGCTTTTTATAGAATCTAATCCAGATTTAACAATCAAATTCACAATATGTGCACAACACCTTATGTGCAAAAAACAACCATTGCCAACCAACGTCCCTCTTTGAAGGAGACGACCTCGTAAATGGTTAATCATGGAATCATTGTAAGAAGCATTGTCAACCGTGAAAGTCAAAACTCTACGTTCTAGATGCCACTGACATAAAAACATATAGATCTCATTCGCAATACTTTCACCATCATATGGAGGAACTAAAGCCCTAAACCTTAGTATACGTTTTTGCAATTTCCATTCCGAATCAACAAAGTGAGCAGTGATGCAAATATAATGTTGCCATGAATGAGAAGAATTCCAATTATCAGTGGTAAAACAAATACGTCCAGGAGACAACGCTAAAGTATTCATCAACTTGTGCCTATGAGATACATAGAACATAAATAAATCTCTAGTAGCTGTTCTTCTACTAAATGGCACAAAGTGTGGAGTGGCTTTATACATCATACGCCGAAAACCATTCTCCTCTACAATTGAAAATGCATGTCCTCCCTCAACAACAAATAGCACAATTGCTTTTCTTAATTCATGCATGTCAAACACAAATTCTTGATTAATCTCACAATTACCACCAATTACAAGACTCTCGGGCCTTTTCGGACATCGTTCCAAATGACGCTTAAGGTGAGAAGTACCTTTAGAAGGACCAGCAATCAATTTCAAGCCACAATAAGTACAGATAGCAACTTTCTCACCTGATTCGTTTACACCCTCAGTTAGCTCATTCCACACTTTTGATGTTTTTTTCCTCTTTGAACCAGAATTCACCGTGTACTCACTAAAACCATCATCAACGGGAACTGAATTCTCTGTTGATTGACTCTCCATGTTCAATCAAGCCTTACCTATAGCAGTATTATAAGAACACGACAGATTATTATAAGAACACGACTGATTATATAATACTATCAGTATATAATAATTATATAAACACGACAGATTTGTGAGAGGAAAGATCTCAACTGCCGTCACTCGCAATTCACAAATTTCAACAGTAGCACATACAGTGCCACCACTCTGATAAACTTTAATTAATTACTAATTAGTGCAAACCTAATTAGTTCAGTAATTTTGATCTATCTAATGTAGCTTCTCTATCTGCTGTAGTCATCAAATGAGCATTAACACTTAAATTATCACCAAGCACTAGAGCACAATCACACCTGACAATTAACATCTCTGCCTCATGGAAATAAACCCATCGACACCAAACGGGTATAAAAGATCAAATAAAGAGCAGGTGGGACTCCTAGTCAGACTTGAGCATACACAAATTGAGCATACACAGGTTACAAAGAGCAAGAAATTCAGCAAGTCAAGGAAATTTTAACAATCAAAATTAGAAGAAACAAACTTCATTTCACTCGTAAATTTACAAACTTTCATCAAACAAGCAACAAAAAGAACACGATTCTTCACGTAAATTTACAAACTAACGATCGAGTAGCGAACCACATCATTTCACTCGTAAAATGAAAATTAAATCTCAATATAACAAACAAATCACAGATTTAAATTTAAACACCTTAATGAGTAAACCTGAAGATTTCATCAAATTTTAACAATCGAAATTAGAAGAAACAAACTTGACACAGAAATTTTCATGACAAAATAACAATACCCACATGAGTAAACCTGAGCTTTCATCAAAATTTATGAACCCAAATCAAAAAGTCAAACCTAATTCAGAAACTTTCATGCCAAAATAACAATACCCACATCAGCCACATGATTAAAACAGAAAAATTCATCCAAAATTAAACTTGATCCAGAATTTTTCATATCAAGATAACAATACCCAGATGAGTAAACACAAGATTCATAAAAAAAAATCGAAGATTTAGATACAGAAAATGTGATAAAAGTTGAACCAACCTGAATAGTCGAGAGGAAGGATCTGTGGGAAAATTGTTGAATTTGGGGATTGCAATTAGGGTTTAATTGTGAAGTATTTGGGGGAAATTTGTCGGGGAAAATTGATTTGGGGGAAATTGATTTGGGGGAAATGGGTCGGGGAAGGAAATTGAAGAAAGAAGAGAAGATTTGGGGGAAATGGGTCGATCGGGGGAAATGGGGAAGGAAATTGATTTGGGGGAAATGGGAAATGGAAATTTGGGCCGTGTTTTTGTTTTTAAAGGGCCAGGCCCGCGTCAGTTCTTAAAGGGCTTGACCCTTTTCGACCCGCCCCTTTATTTGACAGGCCGGGCTTTGACCCTCTTTATGAGGGTCATTCGTGGGCTTTTAACGGGGGCCTGCCCTGTTGCCCAGGCCTAGTAAAGGGTAAGAGCATCATTGACAAATTAAACCTTCACTTGCTTTGATAAAATTCTTCCTCTTCTAGGAACAAATTGGAATTATTCGTTCTTCATTTGTCAACATTTTTTGTTATGTACTTATATAGGCAAGGGTTGATCAAGTGACCGAATTTAAATAACCAATCATTTGTATGTGCCGGTTTTATACGTATTGTGTTTCTTCTCCTGAAAGATTATGAACCGACGAATTCATTCGATTTGATCTCAATCAATATGAGCTAAAGGATTCTGAATTGATATGATCAAACAACGTGAAATACAGTGTTGACATGAGTAATTTTACGCCGTGAGAAAACTTCATCTAACCTGCTCAGAAGTCAGAACTAGTTAGAGGAATAGAGGGTCGCGAGAAGAAAACGTTGGGCTTTACATTATGAGCTTGTACCCCCTCCTCTGAGTTTTTGGGTCATATAGGAAGGTTTTGCAGGCCCACTGGACTAAAAAGTTTGAGGCTTTGTTGATGGGGAAAGAGTAATATAAATGTGTTCAACTGATGAAAGAATCAGATTGATTTGAAGTTTCTTTTAATGTCACAATGCGATTACGGTCAAAATTAGATATAGATATACTACTTCTACGTTTTAAATCAATATAATTTTGATAGGAAATTTCAAACAAAATGCAAAGAAAAAAAATATATATAATTTTGACCAACAAATCATTACAAACGTAAAATCAATATAAATTGTTGCAAGTAAAATGTTCCACATAAATGAGTTAGAATATATATCACTAGCCGGTCTCTACACTCTACATTTACGGTCACCAAAAATCAACAAAAAATCATAATCTATCTCGGTGGTCGATTGGTAAACCGTTATACGAAAAAAAACCATCGTAGCTTACATAGACCAACACGGAGCCGTCCGAACCCAAAAAGCATCTAAACTTCGGTTAGTTGCACTACCTCGTACAAACCTCGTAAATTATACTGTTTCCCTCCTTTCTTAACGCCGCCGGCGATATTCCACCGGTCAACGCTGCATCCTTCGATTTTCCCGCCTTAATTTTCGCTGGTAATTCTTCATCTTCCGATCAATTTTGATCAAATTTTCGTAAAAATTCTATGATTAAATTCAATTTATTTTTCCAGATGATTGAATTTATGTGAATTCGCGATTCGTTGCTTATGATTGAAGTTATGATTATCTAATTGTGCAATTGGGGGAAAAAAGATTCTAAATTTGACCTAATTTACCCTAATCTGATTGAAAATTAATTGGAAATTTGTTTATGAAATTGATGATTAGCGTTTGATCGACTTTGATTTGGATCTCGATTGGGAAATTGGAGTGTCAATTTTATCAATTTTGATTGCGATTATAGTTTCGATTGATTGAATTATCAGTAAAGCTAAGGAATTGGGGGGTTTTCGTTGCGTGTGATTGAAGATAGTGATGGGTGAGGAAGTTGGGAGTGGCAATGATATGATTTCGGAACTACCTGATCTAATCCTTCATCATATATTGTCCTTTCTTTCGGCGAAATCGGCTGCGAAAACTAGCATTATATCAAAGAGGTGGAGACATGTGTGGGAGACGTTTCCTGTTCTAGATTGCTATCAATTGTTTTTTGGGAAATATTTGGATATTATAAACCCTAAGGAGTTTTTGCCTAAAAAAACGCGGCGCAACATCTATGATCAAAGAGTTAAGTTTATGAGCTACATTGATGAGAAATTGGGGCGTTTACATGAGAATGATCTTTTTGTAACAAAGTTTCGTCTTGTAATGACCCTTGTGAGTGTGGGTTTGTTTACTCGTGTTGATTCGTGGCTGGATTGGGTTGTTGGTTTAAGTGTTCAGGAGCTAGATCTATGTCTTTCCGTGGGAAGGGAAAGATTTTATAGTTTGCCTATTAAGGTCTTTGCTTCGCAATCGTTAGCCATCTTGAGATTGAAAGGTTCTATTTTGGTAGATTTGTTGGGTGGTGATGATATTAAGCTCCCAAAGTTAGTTGAGCTACATCTTCAGGATACGATTATTGATGAGAAGACAATTTCATTTCTCATCTCGTCTATTGACTCCTTGGAAGTTTTCTCTTTGAAGGAGTGTGTAGGTTTTACATATCTTGAGATACGTGGTCATGAGAAGCTTAAGAAGGTAGTGTTTCATCCTCATGGGGACCTACTCCAGGAATGTAGCATTTACCTACCGAACTTGGAAGAACTTGATTTCGGGTTTGCTTATACTCAAAAGAAGAAATATGCATACACTTGTGATTCGGTGTGCCCGAATCTGAAACATTTGTCTTTGTATTGCATTTCCATTGACGTAAGGTGTCTGCAAACAATTGTTCATTCCTTTCCCCGACTTGAGTCTTTGTTTCTTGGTGGATGTGGTATGAAAGAAGATGTGAAGCTTTCGAGTCCTGTTCTGAAGGAAGTATACCTTCGCAATTGCTCAAATGCGGTTAAAGCTGAGTTCGATACCCCTGGATTACACGTTTTTAAATATTGCAGCAAGAACATGTCTCGGCTATTATTAAACAATGTTATTGGTGGTAATCGAATAGCTGAACTGCCGGTCCCTCTAAGTGATATGGATAGGTCTTGGTTCATGAAGTTAAACAACTTCCTCAGAGAGAATCAATTTCAGGAGTTGATTTTGTCTGTCACTGCTGGACGGGTACGTCTTACTTTGTACCTGATACTACTTTTAGTCTGTTACAGTTACTTTGTTCGTCAAACAACTAACCCTTTCTTTGCATTTCGGGTTGATTGTTTTGCATGTTGATTAGAGTAACGACACTGCCTTTATTAAGGAAGACTTTATTAGGAAAGAGCTTCCTCAGCCACTGCCAACCAACCTCAAGAGTATGAAGTTGATTATGCATGCATTTACATCCGTGGATTGTGCTGCTCTTTTGGATGCCTTATTCTGGATCTTACATCCAAGTACTCTGAAACTAGAGCTTAATTATAATTCACCTGAATATGTAAAGGTTTGTCTTCTACTCCCAAACGTGATTTCATCCAGTGTCTCTTGTGTGTGATTATTCATTATCCTTATGTTTTAACAACCTCGACCCCTCTTTCCATTTGTGTCTTGTACCACGAAACATATAAATGGTGCACATCTTTGTCATTGCAAAACGTTCTATCTACTGCTAGTCTGCTACACTCACTCATAAGCTTACAAGTTAATAAAAACATGTGTGTGCTGGTTTGTCTTGGTTGAACTGATAAGTTGACAACTTCGAGCATTTTCAGGGGTTGTTAAAGAGCTTGGTAGTGGCAGAAGAGCCAAAATGCTGCCGATCATACTCTGTGGAGAACCTGAAATGTTGGCGTCATTCTTTAAAGGGTATAAAGTTCGTTAATGTGAGAGGTTTCAAGACTGGGACTCCGCTGAACCTGTCTACATTAAGCCAGTTGAATAATGTATTGGATAACTGGGCTATTGAAGCCAAGAGAATCGTTCATTCTTACGAGACTATCGAAGGGGATATCTTGTCTTTCGATTTGTCATGGCAGCAATTAGGCCTGGGCAACAGGGCAGGCCCCCGTTAAAAGCCCACGAATGACCCTCATAAAGAGGGTCAAAGCCCGGCCTGTCAAATAAAGGGGCGGGTCGAAAAGGGTCAAGCCCTTTAAGAACTGACGCGGGCCTGGCCCTTTAAAAACAAAAACACGGCCCAAATTTCCATTTCCCATTTCCCCCAAATCAATTTCCTTCCCCATTTCCCCCGATCGACCCATTTCCCCCAAATCTTCTCTTCTTTCTTCAATTTCCTTCCCCGACCCATTTCCCCCAAATCAATTTCCCCCAAATCAATTTTCCCCGACAAATTTCCCCCAAATACTTCACAATTAAACCCTAATTGCAATCCCCAAATTCAACAATTTTCCCACAGATCCTTCCTCTCGACTATTCAGGTTGGTTCAACTTTTATCACATTTTCTGTATCTAAATCTTCGATTTTTTTTTATGAATCTTGTGTTTACTCATCTGGGTATTGTTATCTTGATATGAAAAATTCTGGATCAAGTTTAATTTTGGATGAATTTTTCTGTTTTAATCATGTGGCTGATGTGGGTATTGTTATTTTGGCATGAAAGTTTCTGAATTAGGTTTGACTTTTTGATTTGGGTTCATAAATTTTGATGAAAGCTCAGGTTTACTCATGTGGGTATTGTTATTTTGTCATGAAAATTTCTGTGTCAAGTTTGTTTCTTCTAATTTCGATTGTTAAAATTTGATGAAATCTTCAGGTTTACTCATTAAGGTGTTTAAATTTAAATCTGTGATTTGTTTGTTATATTGAGATTTAATTTTCATTTTACGAGTGAAATGATGTGGTTCGCTACTCGATCGTTAGTTTGTAAATTTACGTGAAGAATCGTGTTCTTTTTGTTGCTTGTTTGATGAAAGTTTGTAAATTTACGAGTGAAATGAAGTTTGTTTCTTCTAATTTTGATTGTTAAAATTTCCTTGACTTGCTGAATTTCTTGCTCTTTGTAACCTGTGTATGCTCAATTTGTGTATGCTCAAGTCTGACTAGGAGTCCCACCTGCTCTTTATTTGATCTTTTATACCCGTTTGGTGTCGATGGGTTTATTTCCATGAGGCAGAGATGTTAATTGTCAGGTGTGATTGTGCTCTAGTGCTTGGTGATAATTTAAGTGTTAATGCTCATTTGATGACTACAGCAGATAGAGAAGCTACATTAGATAGATCAAAATTACTGAACTAATTAGGTTTGCACTAATTAGTAATTAATTAAAGTTTATCAGAGTGGTGGCACTGTATGTGCTACTGTTGAAATTTGTGAATTGCGAGTGACGGCAGTTGAGATCTTTCCTCTCACAAATCTGTCGTGTTTATATAATTATTATATACTGATAGTATTATATAATCAGTCGTGTTCTTATAATAATCTGTCGTGTTCTTATAATACTGCTATAGGTAAGGCTTGATTGAACATGGAGAGTCAATCAACAGAGAATTCAGTTCCCGTTGATGATGGTTTTAGTGAGTACACGGTGAATTCTGGTTCAAAGAGGAAAAAAACATCAAAAGTGTGGAATGAGCTAACTGAGGGTGTAAACGAATCAGGTGAGAAAGTTGCTATCTGTACTTATTGTGGCTTGAAATTGATTGCTGGTCCTTCTAAAGGTACTTCTCACCTTAAGCGTCATTTGGAACGATGTCCGAAAAGGCCCGAGAGTCTTGTAATTGGTGGTAATTGTGAGATTAATCAAGAATTTGTGTTTGACATGCATGAATTAAGAAAAGCAATTGTGCTATTTGTTGTTGAGGGAGGACATGCATTTTCAATTGTAGAGGAGAATGGTTTTCGGCGTATGATGTATAAAGCCACTCCACACTTTGTGCCATTTAGTAGAAGAACAGCTACTAGAGATTTATTTATGTTCTATGTATCTCATAGGCACAAGTTGATGAATACTTTAGCGTTGTCTCCTGGACGTATTTGTTTTACCACTGATAATTGGAATTCTTCTCATTCATGGCAACATTATATTTGCATCACTGCTCACTTTGTTGATTCGGAATGGAAATTGCAAAAACGTATACTAAGGTTTAGGGCTTTAGTTCCTCCATATGATGGTGAAAGTATTGCGAATGAGATCTATATGTTTTTATGTCAGTGGCATCTAGAACGTAGAGTTTTGACTTTCACGGTTGACAATGCTTCTTACAATGATTCCATGATTAACCATTTACGAGGTCGTCTCCTTCAAAGAGGGACGTTGGTTGGCAATGGTTGTTTTTTGCACATAAGGTGTTGTGCACATATTGTGAATTTGATTGTTAAATCTGGATTAGATTCTATAAAAAGCATTTTGGATAAGATTAGAGTATTAGTGAAATCGATCAAAAATTCTTCTAAAAGAAGCAAAGATTTCTATGAGACAGCGGATAAGATGTGTCATTTGGAAACAAGGAGGAAATTGAGCTTAGATATGGAAGTGCGATGGAACTCGACATATAAAATGCTCGATAACGTGTTTTACTACAAAGAAGTATTTTTGTATGTGGGATCATCCAATTCTTCTTTTAAAGCTTTTGTGCCAACGGAAGATGAATGGTATAAGTTAAATGTAATTCACAAGTTTTTGAAGGTTTTTTACGAGGTCACATGTATGTTTTCTAGTGTTAAAGAGCCTACTTCCAATGTTTATTTCAAAGGAGCTTGTATGATCCATGTTCGGTTACTTGAGGCGCTAGATAGCCCGGATGATTTTCTTGTTGATATAGTAAGGCCGATGATGGAGAAATTTAACAAGTATTGGTCGGAATATAATGTTCATTTATCTTGTGCCGCAATTCTTGATCCAAGGTTTAAAGTGGACTTTGTGGAATATAGTTTCACTAAAATTTTTGGGGTGGAAGAAGCGGTGCGACGAGTTGATAATATATTGGATACCCTTAAGGCCTTGTATGATGAGTATAAAACATCTTTGGGTGTGTCGGCTCTTAGTCCACCTGCTCCAAGAGTGGAACAAGATAACTTATTTGAGGATTATTCAAGCTTTAGAGGAACGAGGTCTAGGAGGGTGACAAGGAGGTCACAACTTGAATTGTATTTAGAAGAGGATCCCCTTGGGTTGACTTTGGAGTTAGATGTTTTGGAGTATTGGCACCAAAATTCAGTGAGATTTCCTGTGCTTTCCAATCTTGCTCGTGATATGTTGACTATCCCAGTTTCTAGTGTCGCGTCCGAATCCGCTTTTAGTGTTGGAGGGAAAACTATTTCTCCGGCTCGAAGTTCTCTAGCCTCAAAGACTATTCAAGCACTCGTGTGTGTTCAAGATTGGCGTCGTGCCGAGGATGACTCTTCTAGCCAATTTGATTTGCTTGAGGAGGGTGATAGTGATGATGATATCGACGAGGAGGATGATAATCTAGGCCTATTTGAATAGAAATACCGTAAGTGTTAATTTTGATAATCTAGTGCAAGTCTAATTAGTTTTTTTAATTGCGGACTTTTGTAACATTGCAGCTCATGTATGTTTGATTGATTGTTCAAATGTAATTCTCAGGACTTTTGTATGTTTGATTGATTGTTCAAATGTAATTCTCAGGACTTTTGTATGTTTGATTGATTGTTCAAATGTAATTTCGTCTGAGTTGTGCTGATTTGTCGAAAAGCCAAGGTTTGATCAGAATGCAGGCAATGGTGGTGAATGGGGATCATGGGAAGGACAGTATTATTACTGGCAGGACAATGCAACAAAGCAAGCCTTGGTCATTTAGAATCCTTCCTTTTTTCTTGATATTCTTGGTACTTGGCCTTAGGCAACGGGCCGGGCCGGGCCGGGTCAAAATTAACCCGTGACCCGCCCCGGCCCGATTCGAATATGCATGACCCGGGCCCGCCCCGACCCGTTTAAGAGTGACCCGGGCCCGCCCCGGCCCGCCCCGTTGCCCAGGCTTAGCAGCAATCCATATGAGGCAATCTAGAGATTGAATGCTGGTCTTGTTTCAGAGTTCATGTCATCTGCAGAATCAGAAACTTGTGTGGCATTATCGGCATCAATTCGTCTGATGCAAGTATCTCGAAAGATTGTTAATGTATTGATATGTTTGTAGTAGAAGATGCAAGTGATGTTACAGAATAACGAACAATTTCATGTTCTAGTATCAATTGATAGATTTCTTCAGCAGTTCCATCTTCCCTCTATTTCCCATTTCATTCCTCTTCATACCCTGCCGCAGCCAACTGTTCCTCCTTTGTTCCAGTCTATGGCTGAGGCGGCTGCTGGTCACTACGTACAAGAGGTACTCTCTTGACCGCCCTCATACTCGGCTGACCACCCGTTGTCTGAATGTCTGAGGAGTGGCGGGTCTCTTGGAAGTCTAACAACATTCATGGATATGGTCAGAGTTACCTGACTTTTGGTTTGCCTGAACAACATTCTAAAAGTGGAACAGGGCCTTCCGGCCTTGGAAGGTTATGGTGCACCTTTCTCTATCAATATAATTACACATAGTTAATCGGAATTGACTAATCCATCCTCGATACAAAGTCGACAAGACGATAACTAGCCATCAAAATTACTTGTACAAATAATTTATCACAACCAACTAATTTGACAAAAGCGGCTTTTTTATTATTGCCGAAAATGACGACAGTATTTGAATTTTCTTTCCCTTGTGGGTTTATACAAATACAATTATAAATACAAAGAAATGAGTACATTAATGTCTCAAAAGAAAAAAAAAGAGAGAAAATATAATGTTCATAGCAGCTAATCTAATAACTAAAATTTGTTACAAAGTTTACCCCAACACAACCAACACTTTCTAAAAAGATACTCGTACATACATAACATAATAATAGTAAATAAATAATAATAATTATAATTCAATTTGTTTCATTTAATCAATCAAACAAACAAGGAAAGCTTGTTGGTAACGTTACGTTTGGGCCAATCTCAAAGCTTCAATACGTCGGGTATGTGGACCGGGTATCGATCGATGCAATCCGCCCACGGCCCATCAACTGGGGCGTTAACAGTCCGGTTACAAGTCCAAATCGCACTATTACACTTAAACCCACTTCCGAATGCAATTTGCCAAACACGGTCTCCTTTCCTCATTCTCCCTTTGGACTCAATGTAGCTTAATTCGTACCAAAGTGAAGACGAGGACGTGTTCCCGAACCTATGTAGCGTCATCCGAGACGCTTCACAATGCTCGGCCGAGAGCTGGAGGTTCTTTTGGAGCTCGTCGATGACCGCCCTTCCACCGGCATGAATGCAAAAATGCTCGAACGCTTGCTTGAAATCGGGTATATAGGGCTTCCATTTTGGGTTAAAAATCTTCCTACCGATCAAAGATAACAAAAATAGAAGCTGTTCCGAGGCTGGTAGGACTAATGGGCCCATTGTGGTAATATTGGACTTTAGGGCCTCACCGGCTATAGCCATGAGATCCTTTTGAAGAGAAATGCCCACTTTGCCTTCCGGGTCTTCTTCCTGGAAGACACACCTGTAAGCCTTGTCGTCCCCACCCTTATGGGTGCGGACCACGTGTTGGAGATGGTACTTGGCTCGTTTACTCTCCTTTTTCTTGTTGGATAACAAGATGGCCGCGCACCCCACCCGGAAAAGACAGTTTGGCAAGAGCATTGCCCGTTCCTTCCCTTGGTAGTAGTTTGGAGTTATGATTTCCGTACTAATCACTAGTGCATATGAATTTGGATGCACCTGTTTTACGAAAATTAATCATCATTAGCATGATCAAGCACATAGCAATTATTACTTATCGCGAAAAAATTGTACTAAACGACATTCATTAAGCAAGAAATGTACGAATTGAACATAAAAATATGTTTATGTTATATGCTTGCGTAAATTGATTTCATCATGTATATAGGAGGTCGTAAGAGTATGGAAAGTAATACATATGTTTAGCCATTTTGAGGATTGACATCAATAAGCATGTACGGACCACATGATTAATGACCTTAATTCGTAATTTGCGGTCCATCGGAAGCAACTAATTGTACTACTCAAAAGAGAAGCTAATTAATTACGCCTGAATATGAGATTAATACGGAGTACTAATTATTTTTGTCCTGAATTACATAATTACGATATGCTAAATTGCTAATGCTAATTACATATCTACATTCATCGAAAAAGAAATTACGTGATTCGAGTAATTTTGTATATTATCGGTTTTTTTTTATTTCTTGGGTTTCGTTCTCAAACAGATAAAATGAAGATTTATAAAAGTTTAGTAAGCTACCAAATAAAAGAATAATAAAAAAAGTTTAGTTATAAATTTTACGGTCAATTTAATATCCCAAATAAGTGAAAAAAATCATATGGTACCACAACATGTGTGTGTTATAAAATTAATATGAATATTTGTTTTGTCCCAAAAATTAACTTTTCTACTGACACTTTTCGTGATTTGGTGGCCTCAATAACTAGGGACAGTCCTTGAAGTTTAGCAATCAATTATGACCAATAGAAAGAAAGAATTGAATGAAAAATTCAGTCTTTTGCAGAGCTCTAATCAGTAAATTCAGGAGAAATTACTTTCTATAGAGATAACAAACTTATACGTTGATCACGTCTAAAACAGGTGGATAGCAATTTGACTTTCAAAAAGATTATCAGTAGATATCGACTGGTAAAAATGTTCAAGAACGCGTTACCTGTAACAAGTCACGTGCGAGGTCTACCGATATCGGGCTGCAACTACAACCCATCCCGGACAAATTAAAGCTCTTAATATTGCTCCTAAGCTTGTACTTGTTAACCACCATGGCAGACAAAGATGGCGTAGGAGAAAATAAGCTACAATTCACGATCAAAATATCGATATCCCTAGGCTTAACACCCGTCTTTTTTAACAAATCATCGATCGACGTGAAAATGACCATTTCGGCCTCGCCACGGGCAGCTTCCATAGTAGGTCTAGGCGGAATATAATGAATAGCCGGGGGTAAACACGTCTCTTCACCTAAACCCGACCTTTCTAAGATCCGCATTTGAAACTCGACACTCTTCGGGTTGTTCTTCAAGTTTAGCCTTGAATGCTCCATAAAAGTCGAAAACGGGACCCGGAGAATTGGAACGGGTTTGAATAACGAATAGTCCACTAAATAAACGGACCTTGGCTTAGACATGAAGTAGACCGTTGCTACAAATATGATAAGAAATGAAGAACATAATACTTGGATCATATCCAAATGTAGTGATTTTAGTTGGGTTACGATCTCGCCCGGCCCGACCCGAAGAATTTCGGCAAGTACTCCGGCCATAATGGGTACTAATATAAGCCCTAAGAAATGGTTTACTAGGTAAGTGTAACCTAGCTTCACATATTTTAGCCTTATTGAGCTTAGTCTATCCATATATTATTGTTTTTACTATATAATCAACAAAACAATATTAATATTAATACTACAAATTATCACTACTAATAATAGTATGTATTGTTATTGTATAATGTATATTATTGTTTAGTAGGGCAAAAATAAAAACCCAATTTTTTTTTTGTTTTTTTTTTTGGAGGGGTGGGAATTTTGGTGTATATGAGAAGATGAGCTAAGAAAAAATGAGAAGGAAGAGAAGGGAGATATAAAGAGAAAAAGAGGTGTGGAAAGCAATGAATGTGGGTGGATGGGGAGATTAAATAGAGGTCTCTGCATTAAGCAACGCTCTCTTAGCTGGGTGACTTTATTATTTTCATATTACATTGGTTGGTTTTTTTTGTTGGGTTTCTATAGTTGCACTTGCAAGGTATTATTGGTCTATCTAGCTATATTATTATTATTTTTATTTTTATTATTATTATTATTATTATATATTAATTTACGAAGGAAGAATCAAGAATAATTTACAAGAAATTGGTGGGGAGTCGAGATGCTATTTGAGCCCCCACATCTTTCGCTATTGAAAAACCAATTCTAGTAAAAATAAAAGCTGCAACCTGCGCCACGATATCCTGCATCCTGAAGAATAAAAAATAATTTACAAGAAATTGATGGGAAAACAGGGTAGTTACTGAGCCTCCACACTTTTGCTATGGAATAACCAATAATGTCAATTTAATTATTATTATTATTATTATTATTATTATTATTATTTTGAGATTTTGTTGTTATTATTATTATTATTATATATGGGACTATCATAATCATATTGTAGTAATAAAAGTCTTCTAAAATTAGTTACAATTAAGTTAATTAAAGACGCCACCACCATGAGTTGGCCACTTGGCACCAAGGACTCCTTCAAATAGTACAATAATGGTGAGATCCATTGTATGTTGTTCAAGATTTCACGCTTTAGTGTGTACTATATGAGAGTCGAACTCAAATCAAATTGTCTTTTATGTTCTAAGGTGAGAAGATGAGTATATATATATATAAAAGCCCGAACTTAGGAACAATATGCAAGTATATAGTGTTTTACAGTATTTGTTTTCATTGTTGTACCCAAAAAAAAAATATGCATATCTGGCTGTTTAATTTACACTTTCACCCCCATCAAATATGCACATATTTCCAAAGTTTACAGATGTTTAATTAATACGTACATATATATATTAAAGTAAGAAAACTCCTCCAATTCTACAATAACTAGAGCTAACCTTAGATGGAAGATACCGTATGATCAGTTGGTAATTCAATTTGCGCACATGCATGGTGACGCATGCATGTATTGCCTGCGGTTCAAGCTACCTCTCAATTAATCGAACTTACCATGATATGGAACATTTATATGTCCAATAGATCGATTTAGTGTAATTTTGAGTTACACCCTATCTATGCCCATTCCTTTATTAATTAATATAAGTTAGAGCCAGAGATTGAAGAAGATATGTATTCCCCATGTGAATTGAAGTGCAAATCGAGCCCTAACATAATGACGTATATATCGATTGTTAAGAGTTATCCCAGTATTCGGGTTAATTACACTATCTAGTAATAAAGCCCTAATTATTGGTATGTCATGTATCATTTCACTTAAGCTTAGTACATATATATATGTGATCGAACATTTTGCATCATCAAACGTCGACTAGTCATTAAACCTTTTGACATTTAGCATCGAAAATTCTCGAATGGCATAACTAACAAAGGGGGTGTGATCAATGATGTCACTAGAATACAAGTGCTGTGTGTTAAATATATTGCGAATTCGAGCTTCCAACATTGATGCATTGGGAATTTATTAAGCGGCTGAATTTATGAGTAGCAAAACATTAAGTAGTGCCACGTTCATATGTACGTTGGTATATAACATTTAGAGGTACACAAAATTAATTATGTCCGGTATGAGCTTCAGTTTTGCACATTTTGTAGGAATATATATTCTTACTATTATTTGTACTTGAAAAACAAGCTAAGATCAATACGCCACCTTTTCTAAGAAAAAAAAATGTATTATTTGTTTGTTGAGGTATGAGTGATGAGTGTCCACTACCTAACTAAATTTGCTTACATATGATTCTAGATAGTTCGAAGAATTTTATAGATGAGATATGACAAATGTGGTTGAATAATAATAATTCTGAAACTTAATCTCTTGAGTAGTTGAGTGGATCTCCTCAATTAAGTTGCTTGGGCAGTCGTTTAAATCATTAATCATATATACTCCGTATAACAAAATGATGAAATGAGCGTTAATATAATAATAGTATATGTCAATAGCACGACATTATACATAAGTTAATTAAGTATTAACCATCTATATGTCAAACAAAAACAACGACAAAGTGAAGAAACAAGACAAATGCGTTTCCTTTCATGTTTGGTAAGTCATTGTTGGGTCCAGGGCAGCAGGCTCGTAGGAGTAAATTAGGAAGATGGGCCACAAGCACAATGAGGTTCCATCCTAAAACCAAATGGTGATAGGAGGAGTAACCAATCTCCTCAACTTACTTCTACCGATGTGGGACAATACTTCTATGAACACACTTGGGAAACCCCAACAGTCATATGAGCGATACCAACGTCATACATACTTTCCATCGTATTCAGTAGTTGTTGTTGGATGTGGAACATGAATTAGATTTACCTAATTGAAACGTATTATATATATGGTAAGAGATAACATGATAATTAATTAGGTGCACAGTATAGTAGCCTTTCATCACATGACTTGCTTGTCTACAAACATGTATGAGTTCCTGTTTATGGAATTATGGATCATTAACGATAACGAAAGCCAACCCTTCTCCTTGACATAATTATATATGCATGGCCGCTCGCGATTGGTAGCAATTTTAGGTACGTCCCAATGTACTTAATGCTCTATTTATTACTTCTTCTTGTCTCAAAATAATGGTGCTCTATTTAAAATCATATTTATATAGCCCATCGCGATAAGTAAATCATTCTTACTCCAATTCGAATGAAATTTAACAATATCGATTTTCAATAAGTAATTTCAGGTAACAAATTAGGAGGACAGATTGGATCGGAGCAAACATTATTCTATAGTACTTTGTAAGACGCGGTAACTGAGAGTGTATGTCTATCAAATTAAAGCAGTAGCATTTCAGCCAAAGACTCAAAGATTACATGCATACGACCAAAAATGACATTTTCTTACAGAATGCACTTTCTACTCTTGTAGCTAGGGTTACATATATGAACTAATGACTTATTGTTGACGAATAATGGTGGATCACTTCTAATAACTCACGACTTAATTAGCTTACCAAAGACGACCATACCAAGTCCTACGGCCTATGTTTTTCTTTTCGTTTACTTCAATTTGACTTCGATATTCTTCTAACTTCTACTACATATACTTCAAAAACTAGCTAGGTATAATAGTTAGGTAAAAGAGCTTAGTTTGAAAAAAATGGATTCATACATATGTCGTAAGAAAAGAAAGTAGAGCAGCACAAACTTGCGTTACGGTAAGAGTGGTTTGTTTGGCCCTTGTGGGTTACTAACTTGCGTTACAATAGTCCATGCATGGTTGAGCTTTTTCCCATGGCTTCCTTGGACATGGCAGACTGAAGACATGTGAGCTTATGCTATGCCTTAGAAAGCGTAATCTTCAAGGAAGACAAGTTACTAATAACTTGTTTCGAGTGCGTGCTATCGTATACGGTTATGCATGGTTAGTTGGAGTTTCCTTGCCTCGTCGGTCCGAGAGACACACCCATGACTTTCCTCGACTATATATGATCAAGTAGTCCGATCGACATGCTGCTGCCACATGCAGAAATTTAGGCTCCAGGGTAATGTTTATTATTCTATCTACAATTTTGGTTGAGTTGGATCTTTAAGATGCATGCATGGTATCAGAAGGTTGGTGATATGTCAAGGTTAGATTGCCTATGCATTTATTATCTACGTTTCAAGCCTAATTCGAACTTTTACACGAGGAAGAGTCACTACAAGAAAATAGGCAAAATGCGACCGCCAAAATCGGTCACAAATTGGGGAATTCAACTCTATTGAATAGGTTAAAAGCCCTACGAATTTTCTTAGAGCTTTAGGTGAATAAATAATTAATTAAGTGTTATTAAAATGTAGTTAGCATACTTAAGTTTATGAAAATCATATAAAGAATTCATTTACTCCGTATTACTTATGAATATGTAGTTACCATATATAAGTAGGACAATGCTAGAGGTCTAAAGCTTAGACACGCAAAAGTGTCTAAAATCCGTAATAATTTTACTACACTATCAAAATTTTACTACTCACACAATTAATTTTACTACCTGAATTTTTTACTACAATTAATTTTACTATTCCGATCTCAATTTTACTGCAACTAGCTCAATTTTACATTTTAGACAAATTAATTGTGTCTAAACTATAGACCTCTATCAATTTGCATGTAAGTTTATGGTAATTAGTTAAGATAATATTCCATACGTCAAACTTACATTATGATACGTCAGAAAAAAAATGACGACATTATCTAAATTTTGGTAAATATAAGATAATATTCCATACGTCAAACGGCCAAAACGATCATTAATCCATACAAAGTGACGAGTGTCGAAACGCATGAAATACATCACAAAATGAGAAACCAACACTCAAATCCAACAATTGTAGTTGTAGGGTATCTATAGTAATGTTTGGAGGACATTTGGCAATTTTCGGAATATTGATCTAATTTGACCTGAATCGCAGTACATAATCCACGGTTTTTCGATAAAATGACTTCGGCGCAAAAAACGGCTCAAAAAACGGCTCAAAATTTTGGGGTAGTCACGAAGTATTATATAATGAGGATTAGAAAAATATTATGGTCAAAAATCTAAGAGCAGGCTCGAAAAACGGCAAAAACGGTTATAAATCCATACAAAGTGACGAGCGTCAAAATGCATGAAATATTTCACAAAATGAGGAACCAACACTCAAATCCAACAAGTATAATCCTATTGTATCTTCAGTAACATTTGGAGGACATTTGGCTTTAAGTCATCGCCAACAATCAGCTCTTATCCTTTGGCGGAAAATTGATCAAATTTGTCTAGAATAACAGTACATAATCCACTATTTTTCGATAAAATGACTCCGGATAAAAAATGACTCAAATTTTGGTGGTAGTCTCTACTTATGATATAATGAGGATTTTCAAAATATTAGAGTAGAAAAACCTAAGTGAAGATAAGGAAAACGACCAAAACAATCAGAAATCCACACAAAATGACGAGCGTCGAAACGCATGAAATACTTCACAAAATGAGGAACTAACACTCAAATCCAACAATTGTAGTCCTAGGGTATCTACAGTAATGTTTGGAGGATATTTGGCGTTTTTCGAAAAATTGATCAAATTTGACAAGAATCGCAGTACATAATCCACGATTTTTCAAATTAAAAGGTTTCGGAGCGAAAACAGATCAAATTTTGGTGGTATTCTCTACTCTACGTATGATATAGTGAGGATTGGGAGAATATAAGAGCCAAAATACTAAAAGAAAGTTAGAAAAACGGCCAAAACGGTCATTAACCCATACAAAGTCAAAATCGTCGAAACGAATGAAATAATTCACAAAATGAGGAACTAACACTCAAATCCAACAATTGTAGTTGTAGGGTATCTACACTAATTTTTGGAGGACATTTGGCGTTTTTCGAAAAATTGATCAAATTTGACCAAAAATCCACGATTTTTCGATTAAAACGCTCCAGAGCGAAAACAACTCAAATTTTGGTGGTAGTCTTTATGTATGATATAATGAGGATTTGCAAAATATGATCGCCAAAAAACCTAAAAGCACGTTAGAAAAACGGCCAAAACGGTCATTAATCCATACAAAGTGACGAGCGTCGAAACGTATGAAATACATCACAAAATGAAGAACCAAAACTCAAATCCAACAATTTTAGTCGTAGGGTATCTACAGTAATGTTTAGAGGACATTTGGCATTTTTCGGAATATTGATCAAATTTGACCTGAACCGCAGTACATAATCCACAGTTTTTCGATAAAATGGTTTCGGAGCAAAAAACGGCTCATAATTTTGGGGTAGTCTCGAAGTATTATATAATGAGGATTGGAAAAATATTATGGTCAAGAACCTAAGAGCAGGTTAGACAAACGGCCAAAACGGTTATAAATCCATAAAAACTGACGGCGTCGAAACGCATGAAATATTTCACATGATAAGGAACCTACACTCAAATCCAACAAGTATAATCCTATTGTATCTTCAGTAAAATTTGGAGGACATTTGGCTTTAATTCATTGCCAACAATCAGCTCTTATCCTTTGGCGGAAAATTAATCAAATTTGACTAGAATAACAGTACATAATCCACTATTTTTTGATAAAATGACCCCGGAGCAAAAACGACTCAAATTTTGGTGTTAGTCTCTACGTATGATATAATGAGGATTTGCAAAATATTAGTGTAGAAAAAACTAAGAGAAGATAAGGAAAACGGCAAAACAATCAGAAATCCACGCAAAGTGACGAGCGTCAAAACGCACGAAATAATTCACAAAATAAGGAACTAACACTCAAATCCAACAATTGTAGTCGTAGGGTATCTACATTAATGTTTGGAGGACATTTGACGTTTTTCGAAAAATTGATCAAATGATTCCTCGTGTATCATCTGTAGCAAAACTCGAACCAATATCTCTCTTTCCCTTTAGTCGAGTCTTTAGATTCTTTGTTTCAGAACCTGCGTAACGTACGTGCAAGGTGCGGCATCAGCCGGAACAGGACTGGGGAAGCGTACAAAAGCTTTTGAGCGCCTATACGAACGAGTTCGTCCCAGCTATCCCTTCCAGCTCGTAATGAAATTGGCCCCGAAAGGGCTGCCGTCCGATGGGTACACGACCTCCTTGCTTACCGGGAATTGCGTGGAGATGCTATGCTGGGAGAAATTCAAAAAGCTCATACGAGTTGTCTGGTGCATAAACGCTATTACGCTTGGTAGTAAGGCGTGGAATGATTAATTATTCACTTATTTAGAGCCACTAATGGGACCAGGTGGGGGGACGGGGGATCTTCCTATCTTAGGCCCCTGCCAGCTGCTCTTGCTTCCTTTTCTGTCACAACCTCTTTTTCCTATCCAAAGATCAGCCCTCTATATCTGTGTTTTCGAGATTTGGCCCCTTCTAAAAAATGGGAGGGGCAATTCTAGAATCGATTTTTTTAATTCGAACCCACGTATGTGGCAAAATACGGGGATGACAGATGCAAAGCCCCGCACCTTATTAAGATCACCCAGAGGTGCTGGTTCAAATCCAGTTCGTGACAAGGCCGCTTATTACATGCTTGGTTTCCTAAACGAAGGGAGAAAATTCTTTGGTGGGAGCTGTAGCTTCGCTGAGGTTGCAAGTTAAGGACCTAGTGACACACCAACCACGCCAGAGGCCACCGATAAGGTGCTCGGCTTACAACCTTTTTCTGCGGAAGAGCGGCATACTCCTTCACTCCGCGATACCAACTACTGGTCAAGCCGGAATGAAGAGCTGGCAACTGTCAGACTAGAATTCAATCAAGAATCAAGGTAGACACCATTGTAAAGCGCCACCAAGAAGGTACGCAACCCTTGATGAATGGGGCCGGTGGACATATATTTGTAGGCAGGAAGAAAGCGGGCAGAGAAAGCTGCTGAAGCAGCTATTGGGCTTGCTATTGAGTCCGGCCCCCGTAGTCAGAAACTCGGAAGGATTCTAATCCTGTGGTTACCGGATGATGGGAATAACAAAGCAGAAATTTTAAACCTAGCAGTTCTTCCAATGAAAGACTAGCAGTTAGCGAGCCAATCTTGCTAGCAAGCTTGCTCAATGCCAAGATTTTGGCCGGATACGAAATCACTGGTGTTCGCAAGATTTTAACTCAATCTTCTCAACGAGGAAAGAAGCATCGTCGTCGAGCTTTGACCAGAATCGCAGTACATAATCCACGGTTTTTCGATAAAAAAGGCTTTGGAGCGAAAATAGCTCAATTTTTGGTGGTAGTCTCTACGTATGATATAATGAGGATTGAAAGAATATAAGAGCCAAAAAACTAAGAGAAAGTTAGAAAAACGGCCAAACGGTCATCAACCCATACAAAGTCACAAGCGTCGAAACGCATGATATAATTCACAAAATGAGGAACTAACATTCAAATCCAACAATTGTAGTCGTAGGGTATCTAAAATAACGTTTGGAGGACATTTGGCGTTTTTCGAAAAATTAATCTAATTTGACCTAAATCACAGTACATAATCCACAATTTTTCGATAAAAACGCTCCTGAGCTAAAACAGCTCAAATTTTGGTGGAAGTATTTACGTATGATATAATGTGGATTTGAAAAATATTAGAGTAGAAAAACCTAAGAGAAGATAAGGAAAACGGCCAAAACAATCAGAAATCACACAAAGTGACGATCGTCGAAACGCATGAAATACTTCACAAAATGAGGAACTAACACTCAAATCCAACAATTGTAGTCGTAAGGTATATTTACAATAATGTTTGGAGAACATTTGACGCTTTTTTTAAAATTGATCAAATTTGACCAGAATCGCAGTACATGATCCACGGTTTTTCGATAAAAAGGATCCAGAGCAAAAACAGCTCAAATTTTGGTGGTAGCCTCTACGTTTTATATTATGAGGATTTGCAAAATATTATGGCCAGAAACAAATGAGCATGTTTGAAAAACGGTCAAAACGGTCATTAATCCATACAAAGTGACGAGCGTCGAAACGCATGAAATACTTCACGAAATGAGGAACCAACACTCAAATCCAACAAGTATAATCTTACTATATCTTCAGTAACATTTGGAGGACATTTGGCTTTAAATCATCGCCACCAATCAGCTCTTATCCTTTGGCGGAAAATTGATCAATTTTGAATAGAAACATAACATAATCCACTATTTTTCGATAAAATGGCTCCGGAGCAAAAACGACTCAAACTTTTGTGGCAGTATTTACGTATGATACAATGACGATTTGCAAAATATTAGAGTAAAAAACTTATGAGAAAATAAGGAAAACAACCAAAACGATAAGCAATCCACACAAAGTGACGAGCGTCGAAACGCATGAAAATACATCACAAAATGAGGAAACAACACTCAAATCCAACAAGTATAGTCCTAGGGTATCTACTTTTATATTTGGAGGACCTTTGACTTGTTTCGAAAAATTGATCAAATTTGACCAGAATCGTAGTACATAAACCACGGTGTTTCAATAAAAATGCTCCGGAGGGCAAACGACTCAATTTTGATGGTAGTATCTGCGTATGATATAATGACGATTTTCAAAATATTAGAGTAAAAAGTCTAAGAGAAGATTAGAAAAACGGCTAAAAAGATCATAAATCCATACAAAGTAACGAGCGTCAAAACGCATGAAATACTTCAGAAAATGAGAAAACAACACTCAAATCCAACAAGTATAGTCCTAGTGTATCTACAGTAGTTTTTGGAGGACATTTGACGTTTTACGAAAAATTGATCAAATTTGACCAGAATCGCAGTAGAATCCGCGATTTTTCAATAAAAAGGCTTCGGAGCGAATACGACTCAAATTTTGGAGGTAGTCTTTACATATGATATAATGAGGACTTGCAAAATATTAGAGTGAAAAAGCAAAGGGAAGATAAGAAAAACGCCCATAACGGTACGAAATCCCCACAAAGTGAAACGCATGAAATTCTTTACAAAATGAGGATCGAACACTCAAATTCAAAAAGTATAGTCCTAGGGTATCTAATTTAATGCTTGGAGGACATTTGGCTTGTTTCGAAAATTTGATCAAATTTGACCAGAATCGCAGTACATAATCCACGGTTCTTCGATAAAAAGGCTCTGAATCGAAAACGACTCAAATTTTGGTGGTAGTTGATATGTATGATATAATTAGGATTGTAAAAATAAAAGAGCCAAAGACGTAAGAGGAAGTTAGAAAAAAAGACCAAAACGGTCATCAACCCATACAAATTGACAAGCATCGAAACGCACGAAATACTTCAGAAAATGAGGAACTAACGTTCAAATCCAACAGTCATAGTCGTAGGGTATCAACAATAATATTTGGAGGACACTTGGCGTTTTTCGAAAAATTGAATAAATTTGACCAGAATCGCAGTACATAATCCACAATTTTTCGATAAAAAGGATTCGGAGCGAAACAATTCAAATTTTGGTGGTAGTCTCTACATATGATATAATGAGGATTGGAAGAATATAAGAGCCAAAAACCTAAGAGAAAGTTAGAAAAACGGCCAAAACGGTCATTAACCCATAAAAAGTCACAAGCGTCGAAACGTATGAAATAAATCACAAAATGAGG
This sequence comes from Spergularia marina, assembly GCA_963680865.1. Taxonomy (NCBI): domain Eukaryota; kingdom Viridiplantae; phylum Streptophyta; class Magnoliopsida; order Caryophyllales; family Caryophyllaceae; genus Spergularia; species Spergularia marina. The sequence goes on along the minus strand of OY804560.1, from coordinate 21,722,533 downwards.
AACCAACATTTAAATCCAGCAATTGTAGTCGTAGGGTATCTACAGTGATTTTTGGAGGACATTTGGCGTTTTTTTAAAAATTGATCAAATTTGACCAGAATCACAGTAAATAATCCACGGTTTTTCGATAAAAAGGCTCAGGAGCGAAAACAGCTCAAATTTTGGTGGTAGTCTCTACATATGATATAATGAGGATTGGAAGAATATAAGAGCCAAAAATCTAAGAGAAATTTAGAAAAACGGCCAAAACAGTCATGAATCCATACAAAGTGACAAGCGTCGAAACGCATGAAATAATTCATAAAATGAGGAACTAACACTCAAATCCAAAAATTGTAGTCGTAGGGTATATCCAAAGTAATTTTTGGAGAACATTTGGCGCTTTTTAAAAATTGATCAAATTTGACCAGAATCGCATTACATAATCCACGGTTTTTCGATAAAAAGGCTCCGAATCGAAACAACTCAAATTTTTGTGGTAGTTTATATGTATGATATAATGAGGATTGGAAAAATATAAGAGCCAAAAACCTAAGAGAAAGTTAGAAAAACGACCGAAACGGTCATCAACCCATATAAATTGACAAACATCGAAACGCATGAAATACTTCAGAAAATGAGGAACTAAAATTTAAATCCCACAATTGTAGTCGTAGGGTATCTACAGTGATTTTTGGAGGACATTTGGCGTTTTTCAAAAAATTGATCAAATTTGACCAGAATCACAGTACATAATCCACGGTTTTTCGATAAAAATTCTCTGGAGTGAAAACAACTTAAATTTTGGTGGTAATCTCTACGTATGATATAATGAGGATTTTCAAAATATTATGGCCAAAAACTAAGAGCAGGTTTGAAAAACAGTCAAAACAGTCATTAATTCATATAAAGTGACGAGCGTAGAAACGCATGAAATAATTCACAAAACGAGGAACTAACACTCAAATTCAACAATTTTAGTCGTAGGGTATATCCAAAGTAATTTTTGGAGAACATTTGACGCTTTTTTAAAATTGATCAAATTTGACCAGAATCGCAGTACATAATCCACGGGTTTTCGATAAAAAGGCTCCGGAGCTAAAACAGTTCAAATTTTGGTGGAAGTCTCTACGTATGATATAATGAGGATTGGAAAAATATAAGAGCCAAAAACCTAAGAGAAAGTTGGAAAAACGGCCAAAACGGTCATTAACCCATAAAAAGTCACAAGCGTCGAAACGAATGAAATAATTCACAAAATGAGGAACTAACATTTAAATCCAACAATTGTAGTCGTAGGGTATCTACAGAGATTTTTGGAGGACATTTGGCGTTTTTCGTAAAATTGATCAAATTTGACCAGAATCGCTGTACATAATCCACGGTTTTTCGATAAAAAGGCTCCGAATCGAAAACGACTCAAATTTTGATGGTAGTTTCTACGTATGATATAATGAGGATTGGAAAAGTATAAGAGCCAAAAACCTAAGAGAAAGTTAGAAAAACTACCAAAACGGTCATCAACCCATACAAATTGACAAACGTCGAAACGCATAAAATAGTCCAGAAAATGAGGAACTAACATTTAAATCCCACAATTGTAGTCCTAAGGTATCTACAATAATATTTGCAGGACATTTGGCGTTTTTCGAAAAATTGATCAAATTTGACCAGAATCGTAGTACATAATCCACGGTTTTTCGATAAAAATGCTCTGGAGTGAAAACAGCTTAAATTTTTGTAGTAATCTCTACGTATGATATAATGAGGATTTTCAAAATATTATGGCCAAAAACTAAGAGCAGGTTTGAAAAACAGCCAAAACAGTCATTAATTCATAAAAAGTGATGAGCGACGAAACGCATGAAATATTTCACAAAATGAGGAATCAACACTCAAATACAACAAGAAAATCTTACTGTATCTTGAGTTATGTTTGAATGACAATTGTCTTTAAGTCATCGCCAGCAATCAACTCTTATCCTTTGGCGGAAAATTGATCAAATTTCACCAGAATAACAATATATAATCCACTAATTTTCGATAAAAGGGCTCCAGAGCAAAAACGACTCAAATTTTGGTGGTAGTCTCTACGTCTGATATATTGAGGATTTGACAAATATTAGAGTAACAAAACTTGACAGAAAATAAGGAAAACGGGCAAAACGGTCAGAAATCCACATAAAGTGACGAGCGTCGAAACGCATGAAATACTTCACAAAATGAGGAACTAACACTCCAATCCAACAATTGTAGTCGTAGGGTATCTACGGTAATGTTTGGAGGACATTTGGCGTTTTTCGAAAAATTGATCAAATTTGACCAGAATAACAGTACATAATCCACGGGTTTTCGATAAAACGGCTTCGGAGCAAAAACAACTCAAATTATGGTGGTAGTCTCTACGTATGATATAATGAGGATTAGAAGAATATAAGAGCCAAAAACCTAAGAGAGAGTTAGAAAAACGGTCATTAATCCATACAAAGTGACAAGAGCCGAAACGCATGAAATAATTCACAAAATGAGGAACTACCACTCTAATCCATCAATTGTAGTCGTAGGGTATATCCAAAGTAATTTTTGGAGAACATTTGGCGCTTTTTTAAAATTGATCAAATTTGACCAGAATCGCAGTACATAATCCACGGGTTTTCGATAAAAAGGCTCCGGAGCTAAAACAGTTCAAATTTTGGTGGAAGTCTCTACGTATGATATAATGAGGATTGGAAAAATATAAGAGCCAAAAAGCTAAGAGAAAGTTGGAAAAACGGCCAAATCGGTCATTAACCCATAAAAAGTCACAAGCGTCGAAACGAATGAAATAATTCACAAAATGAGGAACTAACATTTAAATCCAACAATTGTAGTCGTAGGGTATCTACAGTGATTTTTGGAAGACATTTGGCGTTTTTCGAAAAATTGATCAAATTTGACCAGAATCACAGTACATAATCCACGGTATTTCGATAAAAAGGCTCCGGAGCGAAAACAGCTCAAATTTTGGTGGTAGTCTCTACATATGATATAATGAGGATTGGAAGAATATAAGAGCCAAAAACCTAAGATAAATTTAGAAAAACGGCCAAAACGGTCATGAATCCATAAAAAGTGACAAGTATCGAAACGCATGAAATAATTCATAAAATGAGGAACTAACACTCAAATTCAACAATTTTAGTCGTAGGGTATATCCAAAGTAATTTTTAGAGAACATTTGGCGCTTTTTAAAAATTGATCAAATTTGACCAGAATCGCAGTACATAATCCACGGTTTTTCGATAAAAAGGCTCCGAATAAAAAACGACTCAAATTTTGGTGGTCAATTATATGTATGATATAATGAGGATTGGAAAAGTATAAGAGCCAAAAACCTAAGAGAAAGTTAGAAAAACGACCAAACAGTCATCAACCCATACAAATTGACAAACGTCGAAACGCATGAAATACTTCAGAAAATGAGGAACTAACATTTAAATCCCACAATTGTACTCCTAAGGTATCTATAGTAACATTAGCAGGACATTTGGTTTTTTTCGAAAAATTGATCAAATTTGATAAGAATCGCAGTACATAATCCACGGTTTTTCGATAAAAATGCTCTGGAGTGAAAACAGCTTAAATTTTGGTGGTAATCTCTACGTATGATATAATGAGGATTTTCAAAATATTATGGCCAAAAACTAAGAGCAGGTTTGAAAAACAGCCAAAACAGTCATTAATTCATACAAAGTGACGAGCGACGAAACGCATGAAATAATTCACAAAATTAGGAATCAACACTCAAATACAACAAGTAAATTCTTCCTGTATCTTTAGTAATATTTGAATGACATTTGTCTTTAAGTCATCGCCAGCAATCAACTCTTATCCTTTGGCGGAAAATTGATCAAATTTGACAAGAATAACAATATATACAGTAATCCACTATTTTTCGATAAAAAGACTCCGGAGCAAAAACGACTAAAATTTTGGTGGTAGTCTCAATGTGTGAAATAATGAGGATTTGACAAATATTACAGTAACAAAACTTGACAGAAAATAAGGAAAACAGGCAAAACGGTCAGAAATCCACACAAAGTGACGAGTGTCGAAACGCATGAAATACTTTACAAAATGAGGAACTAACACTCCAATCCAACCATTGTAGTCGTAGGGTATCTACAGTAATGTTTGGAGGACATTTGGCGTTTTTCGAAAAATTGATCAAGTTTGACCAGAATCACAGTACATAATCCACGGTTTTCGATAAAAAGGCTCCGGAGCGAAAACAGCTCAAATTTTGGTGGTAGTTTCTACGTATGATATAATGAGGATTGGAAAAATATAAGAGGCAAAAACCTCAGAGAAAGTTAGAAAAACGGCCAAAACGGTCATTAATCCATACAAAGTGACAAGCGTCGAAACGCATGAAATAATTCACAAAATGAGGAACTAACACTCAAATCCAACAATTGTAGTCGTATGGTATATCAACAGTAATGTTTGGAGAACATTTGGCGCTTTTTTAAAAATTGATCAAACTTGACCAGAATTGCAATAATACATAATCCATTGTTTTTCGATGAAAAGGCTCTGGAGCGAAAATAGCTTAAATTTTGGTGGTAGTCTCTATGTATGATATAATGAGGATTTTCAAAATATTATGGCCAAAAACTAAGAGCAGGTTTGAAAAACAGCCAAAACAGCTAATAATTCATATAAAGTGGCGAGCGTCAAAACGCATGAAATACTTCACAAAATGAGGAATAAACACTCAAGTCCAATAAGTATAATCTTGTTGTATCTTGAGTAATATTTGAATGACATTTGTCTTTAAGTCATCGCCAACAATCAACTTTTATCCTTTCACGGAAAATTGATCAAATTTGACTAGAATAACAGTACATAATCCACTATTTTTCGATAAAAAATGCTCCAGAGCAAAAACGACTCAAATTTTGGTGGTATTCTCTCCGTATGATATAATGAGGATTTGACAAATATTAGAGTAACAAAAAATTAGAGAAAACAAGGAAAACAGGCAAAACGGTCAGAAATCCACACAAAATGACGAGCGTCGAAACGCATGAAATACTTTACAAAATGAGGAACTAGCACTCAAATCCAAAAAATTTAGTCGTAGGGTATCTACAATAATTTTTGGAGGACATTTTGCATTTTTCGAAAAATTGATCAAATTTGACCAGAATCACAGTACATATTCCATGGTTTTTTGATAAAATGACTCCGGAGCGAAAACAACTCAAATTTTGGTGGTACTCTCTACATACGATATAGTGAGGATTTTCAAAATATGATCACCAAAAACCTAAAAGCACGTTAGAAAAACGACCAAAACGGTCATCAATCAATACAAAGTGACGAGCGTCGAAACGCATGAAATACATCACAAAATGAGAAACCAACACTTAGATCCAACAATTGTAGTCGTAGGGTATGTATCTACAGTAATGTTTGGAGGACATTTGGCGTTTTTCGGAATATTGTTAAAACTTGACCTGAATCATAGTACATAATCCACGGTTTTATCGATAAAATGGTTTCGGAGCAAAAAACGGCACAAAATTCTGGGGTAGTCTCGAAGTATTATATAATGAGGATTGGAAAAATATTATGGTAAAAAACCTAAGAGCAGGTTAGAAAAACGGCCAAAACGGTTATAAATCCATGAAATGTGACGGTGTCGAAACGCGTGAAATACTTCACAAAATGAGCAACTAACACTCAAATCCAACAATTGTAGTCGTAGGGATCTTTAGTAATGTTTGGAGGACATTTGGCGTTTTTCGAAAAATTGATTAAAATTGACCTGAATAGCAGTACATAATCCATGGTTTTTCGATAAAATGGCTCCGGAGCGAAAATAGCTCAAATTTTGGTGGTAGTCTCTACGTATGATATAATGAGGATTGGAAGAATATAAGAGCCAAAGACCTAAGAGAAAGTTAGAAAAACGGTCAATAATCCATACAAAGTGACAAGCGTCGAAACGCATGAAATACTTCACAAAATGAGGAACTAACACTCAAATCCAATAATTGTAGTCGGAGGGTATATCTACAGTAATTTTTGGAGAACATTTGGTGCTTTTTTAAAAAGTGATCAAATATGACCAAAATCGCAGTACATAATCCATGGTTTTTCGATAAAATGGCTCTGGAATGAAAACAACTCAAATTTTGGTGGTAGTTTCTACATATGATATAATGAGGATTGGAATAATATTAAAGCCAAAAACCTAAGAGAATGTAAGATAAACAGCCAAAACGGTCATAAATCCATACACGAGCGTCAAAACGCAGGAAATATTTCATAAAATGAGGAACTGATCTGCCCATTTTGTACGCATCAAGTTGATGGTTTTATTGTATTTTAACGTTCCAAATGATGTATTATACTCATTATTGGCGTTGAGTATCGGTTCTTAAGTTTTATGTAATTTTGATAATTTTAAGCACATTTTGGATGCGAACAATAATTGAGGCGATGTTGTAAAGCTTTCCAGAGACCTTTGGCGGCCGCACTGCAATCTTGGCGGAGCGTTAAAAGAAGCAAAAGGATATGAGTCAGAGACTTTTCGCGGCCCGCGGTGGTGAGCTTGGCGGACCGCGATGAGGCTTTGCCGGCCGCGGTGAAGAGCTTGGCGGACTGCGGTTTCTGTATTTTCGTAATTCCTTATTTTTCTATTATACGCTTTCCTAGACTTTAAGAACCCCCGACTCTAGGTTTATTCATTCAAGATTTTTAGAGAAAACAAGGGTTTCTATGGATTGTATGATGAGCTAATTCCTTTATATCTTGATCTATTAATCGAAGCATCACATTGACAATATAGTGAGTGTGATCTATTCCTTTTATTTTTTCCAATTATTGTCTTATGTTTGGCTTTCAATTCATTGATTTATCTTTTGTGATTGCTAGGTGTACAACTAGTCTAATACTATATATTAAAATATGAAATCAAGTCTTTCCTAGGTGGACACTTGGTATTCAATATTTATTAATTGGATAGCACTATGTAATCATACAATATGCTAACTACAGAGTTTTAGCTAATTTATGAAAAATAATATAATTTATGATGATTATTGTGGTAAGCTAAGTTATAGTAATATAAAAATATAATGTGATATAACAGGTGATGAGATTGTGGAATGAAGATGAGATAATAAAACGTCTAATGTAAAAGTGGAAGTGAAATAATAATATGATAGGGAGTAAGTGAGTAGAAATATATAATATAATACTATCATTACTAATCTAATCTAATACTATACTATATATTAAAACCTGAAACCAAGTATTTCCTAGAAGGACACTTGGCATACATTAAGTGGATAACACTAAATAATTACAGAATATGGAAATTATTAGCTAATTTATGAAAAATAATATACTTTATGGTGATTATGGTTGTAAGCTAATTTATGGAAAATAATAGTGTTGCTACTAATATTATAGCAAAGGTAAATTGACAATTTTATAAAATGATTAATGAATACAACAATATAAATATATAGCCCGGGCGCAGACCGGGCATGCAAACTAGTACTATATATATTAAAACCTGAAACCAAGTATTTCCTAGGTTGACACTTGACATACATTAATTGGATAGAGCATAAAAATAATATTAAAATACAATTATTGATTAAATATGGTAATAAATTATCATATTAGCTAATTTATGGAAATAATAAATATGATAATTTAGTTTATAACATGAGATATAAGAGATAATATTATGGTGGTTGGCTAATTTATGGTAATAAATTTGAATATGATGTGATATAACGGGTGACGGAATAGTAGATAGACATAATGTAACATGTGACGAGATAATGGGATTGAAACTGTAAAATGGGTGACATAAAAGTGGAAATATGATAATACGATGAGTGAGTACAAATATATAATAATAAAATATGACGGGGGGGACAAAAGTTGATTATAGTACCCTACTACCCTTCATTGTAAAATTAGAACAACGATAAAACATGCTGTCATTTTTACAAAACGAGTATAAACATTATAAATAGACAAAGCCCGGGCGTGGCACGGGCATGCAAACTAGTAATATTATAAAAAAGATAAACCAACATTTTTATAAAACGAGTATAATAATATGAATATGCAGCCCAGGCGTAGGCTGGGCATGCAAACTAGTATATAACTAATTATAAATAATAAGATGATACCATACGTTTTGGGAAACAACAAGATGATGATAAGATATACTATACGTTTTGGAAAATAATATATTATTTTGGGAAACAATAAGACGATGATAAGATGATACTATACGTTTTGGGGAATAATATATTGATACTATACATTATGGGAAAGGATGGTGCATAAACATAAAAATAGAAAAAAAAAAACTTAACATGAGATTATACGTGCATATTTTCTATAATCCTTTCTGGACAAGCCTTAAGAAATTTATGCCAACTTGGGATATAAAAATAAGTACCCCCTCCAGTTCTGAATGATCTTCTTGTTTCCTTTTTGAGTCGAATGATCTTCTACTTTCCTTATTTGTTATGTTATTTGTGGTCCTAATGGATCGTGGCCCACACACATTCATTTTCCACCACATCTTACTACTTACAAAAACTCTGTGCCACTTTCATTGTGGAACATCAAAGTGAACTGAAAGGAGTAATTAAATTATGATTACCCCTTAACTAAGTATGTATTATCAATCAATAATCAAGCATGTAGAGTTTGTTTGAATTCTAAAATTACTAGAAATTTTCATTTGTGAAAAGAGTTATTTGAACCGGCACGAGCATAAAATTAGTGTACTTTATTTGTTAAATAAAAAAATAAAATAAAATAGGTCCGAATCAATCATTTAGATACCATAAATGTAGAATACGGGTACTTGGTGTATCTAGCCCGATAGAAGGCCCAATTGGCCAAGTTGGGTATTAATTTGATCACACTCAAAAATCAAAATCAAGGTAATAATTGACCATTTTTTCATTAAATACCGTGGTCCCTATATTATAGAATAACACGACAATACTTGTGATTTTAATACATAATTTTGAGTCTTAAATTTTTTTTTTTTTTGTGTGTGAGAAAATAATTAGTTAGTTATAAATCATCTCCTCTCTACACAACTTCCAACTGTTCAATGATGATCCAACCTCCCACCATATTGACTGGCCACTTACTTCAACAAGCTCAAGCAAATCATGAATTCATTTTGATACGGAAAGATAAAGTATTAAAAGTGTTTGAATACACGTATTTGACTATTCGTTGAAAGAGAATTCGATAAGTTAGCAAAATGATGTAAACCGGTCTTATGTATCTCATACATGTTGACAGGTACTTGTAACTTTTCTGCAATAAAAGTTCGAAGCAGAAGCATAATTGTTAGTTAATTTGCATGCTTGAGTTTGAGGTCTTATATATTAACGTAATTTTTTTTTCTTTATTTATTAATCATTTTGGCGACTAGGTATTGTCTGAAGATTAGCGTAATAGATTGACTCTACATTGTTTATTCCAAATCTATTTACATAATTCCACACACGATATATCGTATAGATGTTCAGTTATCAATATACTATTTACGACTTTAATGGTTGAATCAGTTGACTATATACGGATTTTGTGTCGGCTTCACACACGTGTACCTATATAAAATAGATTTATAAGTAGAAGAAATAATTGAGTGGATTAATCAGAACAGATTAAGATGGGCTGCGGACGAAATGGTCAATTTGGGCTTTATAATTATTATGGTGTTAAATGCTAAGCTAGTTTGAGTTGACTCCCTAGTCCCTACTAATGAACTGGGAGGCGATCAGGGCCCACTTCCAATGAGGATAACTACGAAGTCTACTGCCCAGGCAGTTTAACTGGTCGTGGGCTCGTGACCGTGTTTTTTTGTATCGGTAAATTATTGGCCACGAAAGACTCAGCCCCCATGAACTATGAAGGTAGGAAGATTATTTAAGAAATTCTATCTCACAAGAAAACTCCAGTTGGGACATCTGGAATCGGGCATAAACCCGGTAGGAGAGTAGGAGACCCCCTCGCAAGAGGGCCTATCATCCACACAAATAAGGACGAACACCCGACTTCTTGGGGGAAGGGAATAGCACTACCACTAGGCTATGTAGCCGTGTCGTACAATCTAATAACAAGTCTACTTTCAAATTTGAAAACGTAGTAGTTTTTACGATACGCCGTGTCCGATTATTATTGTGTGCATACCAATGTACCTCAGACGCATAGTTTCTCATAAAACCAAGCTTTGATGTGTCATCATATTCATTGGCCTAGCAATATTACCAGAAATACGGCAATACATTTCGTGCTAACGTAGAAAATCTTCTCATTGCATGAACATTTTCGCTCTCAACATGTTCACCTAGAACTCTTGTTGCATACTTCATTCCACATCCAATTCCAAGTCCAAGCATCTCACTGTCTCTCTACACCTCTCCTGACTTATATTCAGAGGGCCGAAAATTTGATCACCGTGATCACGACAGAAGACACGATAACATAATAACCGGAACACTGGACGTCTAGAACAGTAGTAGTCATTTCGCATATCAAGCTGGGTGTGAAATAAGCGGTAAAGCCAGTAAGGGAGTGAAAGAGATGGGTAACGTAACTATATAAATTTTGCGATGAAAAAAAGCACGAAAACGAACTTCATTCAAGTTTCTGGTACAGTAGTAGTACTTTTCTTTCCTATGAAGACGCTGCACAACTGTTGGGCTACCAGTTCCTACAACATTACCCGTCCTACAATCTTGTTGAAGTTGGCAGCTTAAGAGTAACAGGTTGGGGTCATTTTCGGTGGTGGTCAGTTCTCGGATGTGCCCAAAGACGTCCATGTAGCATCATTTTCGGACTCCTATTCAGTGAAGTTCTTGCACATCGACTATATGATTCATTTCAGCAAAGTCCTTGAAAATCGAGTCATGTTATCGTGTCGTATAATGGATGGGCGAATCTGATTGATGTACCAGGCTAATGGGGCTATAGCCTAAATAAGATGGCCTCAGACTTAATGGTGCTGACAGCTTTCTGCCAATACTACGACAGTGTACTTTCTCTTGGACCAGCATAATACAACCTGTTCAGTGCCACAGCCCATTCGATTTCGTACTTGATATTCGTCCACACAACCACTTGAAACTCGTCATTCATCCACACACCACACCACAGCGAAACAACAACAATGACGATAATGCATAGTCGTTTACAAGAAGATAACAGAAGAAACAGGCTCGAAAAGTCAAAAGTAAGGAATGCGTTAAGCTTAGAGAATTAAACATGGAAAAAAGCAAAGGTCCAACCTTATACCTGAAATCCTGACATCCAAAGTCAGGTACGTTGTTAGCCTGAGAACCTATTAGCCACTGGACATGGTAGCTGCATCGCAAACTCACAGTAACATTCTGCCAGTGACCACAACATCATGGCTAGGCCTGGGCAACAGGGCAGGCCCCCGTTAAAAGCCCACGAATGACCCTCATAAAGAGGGTCAAAGCCCGGCCTGTCAAATAAAGGGGCGGGTCGAAAAGGGTCAAGCCCTTTAAGAACTGACGCGGGCCTGGCCCTTTAAAAACAAAAACACGGCCCAAATTTCCATTTCCCATTTCCCCCAAATCAATTTCCTTCCCCATTTCCCCCGATCGACCCATTTCCCCCAAATCTTCTCTTCTTTCTTCAATTTCCTTCCCCGACCCATTTCCCCCAAATCAATTTCCCCCAAATCAATTTTCCCCGACAAATTTCCCCCAAATACTTCACAATTAAACCCTAATTGCAATCCCCAAATTCAACAATTTTCCCACAGATCCTTCCTCTCGACTATTCAGGTTGGTTCAACTTTTATCACATTTTCTGTATCTAAATCTTCGATTTTTTTTTATGAATCTTGTGTTTACTCATCTGGGTATTGTTATCTTGATATGAAAAATTCTGGATCAAGTTTAATTTTGGATGAATTTTTCTGTTTTAATCATGTGGCTGATGTGGGTATTGTTATTTTGGCATGAAAGTTTCTGAATTAGGTTTGACTTTTTGATTTGGGTTCATAAATTTTGATGAAAGCTCAGGTTTACTCATGTGGGTATTGTTATTTTGTCATGAAAATTTCTGTGTCAAGTTTGTTTCTTCTAATTTCGATTGTTAAAATTTGATGAAATCTTCAGGTTTACTCATTAAGGTGTTTAAATTTAAATCTGTGATTTGTTTGTTATATTGAGATTTAATTTTCATTTTACGAGTGAAATGATGTGGTTCGCTACTCGATCGTTAGTTTGTAAATTTACGTGAAGAATCGTGTTCTTTTTGTTGCTTGTTTGATGAAAGTTTGTAAATTTACGAGTGAAATGAAGTTTGTTTCTTCTAATTTTGATTGTTAAAATTTCCTTGACTTGCTGAATTTCTTGCTCTTTGTAACCTGTGTATGCTCAATTTGTGTATGCTCAAGTCTGACTAGGAGTCCCACCTGCTCTTTATTTGATCTTTTATACCCGTTTGGTGTCGATGGGTTTATTTCCATGAGGCAGAGATGTTAATTGTCAGGTGTGATTGTGCTCTAGTGCTTGGTGATAATTTAAGTGTTAATGCTCATTTGATGACTACAGCAGATAGAGAAGCTACATTAGATAGATCAAAATTACTGAACTAATTAGGTTTGCACTAATTAGTAATTAATTAAAGTTTATCAGAGTGGTGGCACTGTATGTGCTACTGTTGAAATTTGTGAATTGCGAGTGACGGCAGTTGAGATCTTTCCTCTCACAAATCTGTCGTGTTTATATAATTATTATATACTGATAGTATTATATAATCAGTCGTGTTCTTATAATAATCTGTCGTGTTCTTATAATACTGCTATAGGTAAGGCTTGATTGAACATGGAGAGTCAATCAACAGAGAATTCAGTTCCCGTTGATGATGGTTTTAGTGAGTACACGGTGAATTCTGGTTCAAAGAGGAAAAAAACATCAAAAGTGTGGAATGAGCTAACTGAGGGTGTAAACGAATCAGGTGAGAAAGTTGCTATCTGTACTTATTGTGGCTTGAAATTGATTGCTGGTCCTTCTAAAGGTACTTCTCACCTTAAGCGTCATTTGGAACGATGTCCGAAAAGGCCCGAGAGTCTTGTAATTGGTGGTAATTGTGAGATTAATCAAGAATTTGTGTTTGACATGCATGAATTAAGAAAAGCAATTGTGCTATTTGTTGTTGAGGGAGGACATGCATTTTCAATTGTAGAGGAGAATGGTTTTCGGCGTATGATGTATAAAGCCACTCCACACTTTGTGCCATTTAGTAGAAGAACAGCTACTAGAGATTTATTTATGTTCTATGTATCTCATAGGCACAAGTTGATGAATACTTTAGCGTTGTCTCCTGGACGTATTTGTTTTACCACTGATAATTGGAATTCTTCTCATTCATGGCAACATTATATTTGCATCACTGCTCACTTTGTTGATTCGGAATGGAAATTGCAAAAACGTATACTAAGGTTTAGGGCTTTAGTTCCTCCATATGAATGGCGCCCCTCGCTTCTGGCACCTCTTTTCAGAGAGCGCACATTGGAAGCTGCACGCTCTGAGAAAAGAGAGCAAGAAAAAGAGAGTGGGTTTATCTTCCTTAACTAAGTGCACACACCGTGGATCAGACCTCCTGACAATCCAACTTACTACAAGATGATAGAACAAGGACTACTTACAGTGGAAGATTAAAGACTGAGTGAGGGAAGATAAAAATGAAAATACGAGAGAAATCGAAAGCTAATTTTGCATTTTCCTAAAAAGTTCTCAGGACGTCGGAATGTCAAGAAAATATCTTAAGCTGATGTTTATGGATTAGATATTCTACACATTGTCAATACACTCGACCAAAGGGAGAAAAATGTTCCTATGGCATAGAATATAGATACATGAAATAACAGAAATTCAGATGCTCAATGCTCCAGATCCAGGGATTAAAAATCGCTAAACTAATAAAAAAAAATCATCAATGTGATGAGATCTTAACAAGAACATATCCAGAGGCTTAAAGAAGTTTCTTTTCCATTACTATGGAAGAATACTGTTTTCTCAGCATCCACTGTTTACTCAGCATCCACTGTTTTGTATTGGTGTAAAGGGCAAGTAAAACAAACTGAGCGAAGCAAAGTAGCATAATTATCGCTTCAAAGAGGAATGGATACCTTTCTGGCGGACGCACGGTTAGATAAACTATATGAAGCACGAGACCGAATACAGCAAGAAAACCCATGAATAATGTTCTTAAGGGTGCACACTTCAACTTCTTAGAATTTCTCCTCCTCGGTGGTGCATAGAACATAAGGTTGAGCAGAAGGACGAACGCGAAATATGGCAAGACAAGTTCATCACGGCACAAGAGAGGAAACATCGAGAGCATACCAAACTGTGTTAGCCATTTATAAACCAGAGGCTCTTCAAGAGCCAAGAGGCTTGCCGGCAGAAGAGGCAGCAAGATTGACTTCTCGTGGACTGCAGAATCAAGCCACAAATGTGCCCATCAGAAAACAGAAATCATCTAATAGAAATTATGAGAATACGAAGACTAATAATCAAACATAACGTTAGGCATACCTTGAAATGAAAATAAGTAAAATGCAAGAGAACAATTAAACATGGAATAGAGGAATCCTTTGTTGCTGGGGCACTTTATTTGCTGAATCATTGAAGGCAAACAGGCTGAGACAGTGGCAACTAGGCTAATGAGCTTCAATGATTGCGTAGCGAATAGTTTCTTCCACTTAATGAGAACTGATGTTGTGCACCAGAAGTTGGCCACATAATCTTCGTAAATTCCTCTATCGAAAGGAGCAAGCCGGGCTAAAACCTGCACCAAGTCAAAACAAAATTAAAAAAAGAAAGCATATTCAGTGAGCTTGGTGCTTCAAATGTATCTTTCACCAAGAATAAAAATCCTCATGAAAAATACCCCCTTGACAAAAGCCAAATTCACTTTTAGTGTTCAGGATGTGTAAGTGAGGAGTACCTATATGCTTACCGCAATATCTTTTCACGGTACTTTGCTATATTTTTTTTTTTGGAAGGTGGTACATTGGTAGTTGGTACAGAGGTAACCAAAAACCAACAAATGTAAAAAAGCTTGCGACTTACGCTTGCAAAAGTTACTATTAAAAAATCCACACTCAAATGCAGAATGTATGCACATAACCCTTAAGAGAAAATCACATAACCCTTAAACGAAAAGCACATAACTAAACACAGAAAAGCATGTAGCTGCGAGGATAACCACCTATCAGGGATCTACAGTAAGAGAAACACAAGCATGATGACTCCAACAAGGTATTAAGGACAGCCACCAAGCATAGCAGATTTATCTTTTGGCATAGAAATATTCAAATAAGCCTAAACTAAATGAATGCGTTCCCGCAATTCAAAAAGGGTGTGAGAAAATTTAAGGTTTCATACTTCGAAAAAGGCTTCTTTGGAATGAAGATACGGCCACCAGACGATAGCAAATGTCCCCACAACAACAATGCCCAATTTTGACACTTCAAGTAACGGATTGCGGCGCCTTAAGCATCTACCAAGGAGGTGACTGAAAAATGCGGGAGCAAAATATGCACTCATCTGCCAGAAAATAACAAGTTAAATCACCAGGTCAGGGCAACAACCATGAAGTAGCAACATACGGCAGGGAACATCAAAATCATAATAAGCTAGTTTGACTTTCTTCGATAATAAGCAACACATGCTAAAATCTCAAATAAAACTTGAGTGCTCATTAGGCAAAACTTTGAATTCAACTTCTTATCCTCTCCTTCACCCCCAGCCCCCTCTTCAGCGATCAAACCACCCAGCATACTATTATTTTAAAGAGGGAATATCAGAAAACAATAATTTCAGCTGTCCAGATTGATAAGGGCACCTGCTTGTGGCTTAGCGCCAAAGTAAACAATACACACGCTGCTAGCTCCCTGCTAGAGATGATAGCAGCAACTGCGCCAATTGTGAGACCCAAACTGATACAGTTAAACTGCAAAAGGATAAGGAAATACATATGTTGAGACTCCTGCAAATTGAACATTCAATTCAAAATTAAATGGATAAACAAAAGAGACATTTAAAATCCAACCTGAAAATGCCCATGGTCTATAAGAATGAGACATGGGTTTAGTAGGTTTATTGCCATAAGCCAAACTATATCACTCTGCTGTTTCCGAGGGCGAGCAACTCTATACATTAGAATGAACCAAAAAACTGCAGGAAATAACACCAAGATATCGGAAGACAAGACTGTCCATCTCATCAGCAACTTCCTAAAGAAATAAGACAGTTAACAAAAATCAATTCAAAAGGCAACTTTCACAAATCATAAGACCATAAGGCCCACATGGGGGTTGTAATCATTCAAAAGAATTAGCAGGAAGAGGACTAACCCAAGATAAGACTCGTGCCCACGAGAAGTGAAAAGGGCAACAGATTCTGGGTGAAAAAACTTCAAGATGATGCCATGCACGTAACTCTGGTATGCAGTCAATGGAGGGTAATCAAGGCCCCAGTAGCTAAGGTCATTGATGGTGCTGTTATGATACCACTCTCGAACAGGAAGATTAATCGTGATCTCCATCCAATGCCTCTGTGCTTCAAAATCCCCAAATTTGGGAGGTTTTCCAGCCCCCGAGTAAGGATGAAGTGATACCGACAGCCTAACTAACACAGCAAACAGAGAGATGCACAAAAACATGACTCCCAAACCCCTGTTAACTAACCACCACCATGGATTATCATCATCATCCAGATCAATGACAGCTTCACTTTCCTTTTTGTTCTCCATATTTCACAAAATCTGATCACTTTCTCCTTTCAATCTTACTACAGCACAAGACACATCAATACTCTACATCTTCACTAAAAATCCAGCGTAACTTTCATAGAAAAGAACACCTAATCAAGACACACACACACACACACACAGTTCAGAGAACAACCAAATTATTCCTCCAACATAGCAGTAGGATGTAATCCTGTTCAATTTAGATATCCATCTCGTTACCGCTAACAAAACACACAAAGAACGTGAGCTACACACTTGTTCATGAATATATCAAATGCGACAATGGAACATCTTCAATTCAACAGAAAATTAACAATACTTCCACAAAATCATGACCTTTTACCAACCAATCAAATACTTCCGCTAATATGATCAAGAATTAGGTATTGCACACAAAAAAAATTATTACTACGCTAAATCGATCAACGACAAAGACAATAATTTGGGGTCGGTTAACATGAATAGGCAGAGGAAAGAGAACGTGAGCTACACACTTGTCCATGAATATATCAAATGCATCCAATAGACTGAGATACATAAGTAAAATAGCGACGTACCACGAAATTCATACCGAAACATCTCCAATCCAACACAAAATTACCTAATTTTCCACAAAATCATGACAATTTCTCAACCAATCAATCAAATACTTCAATCAGTGTGATAAGACGTTACACAAAGACGATAATTTGGGGTCGGTTAACATGAATCGTCGTATAACCGCAATCGTATATAACACGCTGGAATGATACAAATCAACATAACCATAAAATTAACGAAATGCAGGTAAAATTAAACAGGTAAATCATGCATGAAACAAAATTACAGTGCACAGATGAGAAATTCGAGGTAAATACAAATCAAAGCTGTGAAATTTGTAATCAATGGAATGTAATTACCAAATCAAACATCAGAAAAACGTGAGATTGAAGCGACGACAACCAATTCCTTCAAATTTCCCCCAATTCGCAACATAACAAACCCTAGAAATCATTCATGTGAAATGCCGATCGGTGATCGCCGCCGGTGAGCGTGATTATCGGTGGAATGGACACCGCGAAATGAATCGGACGGCGGCGGAGGGAAATACGACGGTGGTTGTTACAGCGGAGAGGGGTGGTGCGATCGAGATGATTAATTTGGCGGAGGAGAGAGAGAGGCGGTATTGGGGAATTTGACGTAGTAGTAATTCTTTTTCATTTTTTTTTACCGTTGATCTAGATGTGACCACGTGTTAAAATTCAATTGGAACCCTGTTACAGGTAGGATTGCTTACCTGGTGGGCGGTGGCCTACTACTCCGGAAAAACGGATTGGCTACGATTCTACGAACAAGTAACAACTACAGAAAATTTATAAAACGACGATGATTAATATCGTACCTGAAACCAAATTATGATAAAATGTTATTCAAATGTATCACTTCATGAATCATAGTAAATCTTGGAGAACTATTCCCCAGAACGTAATGTCGAGATAGTTAGAACAGTATCAAACACTTTTGTTCGAGTTTGCGTAAACCACATCCACATAGAGTCCATGTAATAGCATGAGACGATGGGGATTTCTCCTCAAACTTGCGATTTACCGTACCTAATATCTCCCTCTTGATTTTTATCACGAACCAAGTTAACACGTGCTTGATTGTGAGAAGGACTATTATATTCCTTGTGCTACCGTAAGCATGGTATTAGTATCACAAAAAAAAAAAAAGTAAAATATAATTAATTAATTTAAAAAAAAAAGAGGAAACAAAAGAAAGAAAAAAAAGAGAGAGGGAGGAGAGAGAAAGTGCTGGTACACCCTTTGCCCCCCCTTTTCAACTCCATTTTCCGACTCCTTTTCCTCTTTTGTTTCCGCTACGCGCCGCCACAACCGGCGATCTACCTCCCCGACGACGACGGCGATTGCGGCGGAGTTCAAACCCTAAAATCATGAAAATCTTCATCAAGACGCTCAAGGGCACTAATTTCGAAATCGAAACCAAGCCCGAAGACACTGTAATCTCTCCTCTCTCCTCTACTATTTAATTTGTGTGATTTTGAATTCGATTGAAACCGTCATTTTTAGTTCAATTGCTAAATTTGATTTAATCATCTGCTTTTTTATTAGAATTAGGATTAATTGAGATTTAATTGAGTTTTTTGTGATTGGATTATTTTGTGAATTTTAGTGTTTTAAGTTCGATAATCGAGGAAATTAGGGTTTGAAATTGAAGTTGATTGGAAGTTGCATTTGGGTGAATTAATTAATTAATTAATTGAATCATCATGTGGTTTTTTTTGGAGTGATTTGGATTTTGGGGGCGTGTGTACGGCATTGATGTGGATTCGATTGTTTGGGGAATTAGGTATCTGTGCTTGGAATTTGATAGAAGAGAGTAGAATTTCCGGCACGAGCAAAACGATTTGTGGTTTTTGCTGGTTAGTGAAGGTAATAGCAGTGGGGTTTAGGTACTGGGTATCCAGTAGAGTGGGAGGTTTACTAAATTTTTGGGGAAGATACCGTAGATTTTGTGGGCGAGTGCGATTGTGGTAACCGGGTAGGTGAATTGGAGCTTTTCTCGGCATAAAAAGTGCACAATTTTGTAATAAGATGGTGATAGTGTAACAAGTTTGTACCTTCTGATTAGTAATAGCTGGGTTTCTTTCCCCCAAGTTATTTTTCACCTTTAGAACCAGTTGAAGTGAATGAAGAAATCAGCGGGTTTTGTAGGGGGGGTTAGGACTATAGGGGAGAGTTCTTATGAGCCGTGTTGAGTTTGTTGATCATTGGGGAATGGCCCGGAACATTCGTTTTTCTGTTTCAAGGAGTTGCTTCAAGTGGAAACTTTGGCCAATGGTGAAATTGTAAAGTTAAACTGTTAAAGTACAATTTGTTAAATGGGCTTTGCTTTGATGCCATGTGGAGGGCTTCTTAAATTCTTGTTTTGAGTCTTTAGTAGTTTGAGTTCACCCGTCCTAAGTAAGATTCTTTTTTCTTGCATTTGTATATCAACTAGTGTGTTTATCGATAAGTCCATGTCACCTTCTTGTGCTTGGTGGAGATAACACTAGGCGAAGTTGAAGGAATTTTATCTTCATTGTGGGAGTCACCACTTTGGGATGAGCTAAGCCAAAAATGAATTGAATTGGGATGAGCTAAACCAAAGTGAACTGAATTGCACGTCAATAGAACAGCCGACCAAGTCTTACATGTCTTGAATAGGTTATTAGATCTTAAGGGCTTGAGCCGAAGTTGTTGCGTACCTTTTGGCTTTCACTACTTTGAGGGCGCAATTGGTAGATATAATGAGTTGGGTTCTATGAGTTCTAACGGAATGAATGCTCGAGTATAATGTAGCATTCTTAAAAAAAGATTGGCAGCACTTCATTTATACTTGTCCTCTTTCTTAGAAATTCACTTTTGTTGCTTGCTGGGTGGTGACTGGTGAGTGACCCTGCTGGTGGTTTCTATGCTTATTCAGGTTGTAGATGTGAAGAAAAATATTGAGAATGTACAGGGTGCTGAGGTGTACCCTGCTGAGAAACAGGTTCTCATTTATCAGGGTAAGGTTCTGAAGGATGCAACAACTTTGGAAGAGAATAATGTTGCCGAAAACAGTTTTCTCGTTATTATGTTGAGTAAGGTAAGTTTTCTTGTTGCTGGATAAGAATGCTTGTTTAATTGAATCTTTCTACTTGGCGAAGAATTTGTTATTGGCAAGAAGAGGTTTCTTTTCTTCCTGTTGTTCACAGAGAAACTGTTAGTTCTTCCACTTTACCCCCTTCCTCTTTCTTTCTTTCTTTCTTCCTTTTTTTTTCAAATGACAAGCCATCACATTTTCGTATGAGTTGATTTTGCATAAATGCCCTGAGTAATTGCTGTAGTAAGGGGGTCCTTGGTTAAAAAACATGCCTCGCTATAGAAATTGACGTCTGTTTCTTGTTCCTTGAATTTTCATGCAATGGTTGAATTAATAATGATAATGCTGTTTTCGCAATCTGGTTCTTAATTTTAGGCTAAGCCTGCAGCATCTGGAGGCTCATCAGCATCTGCAGCGCCTGCTGGTCAGGTATGTCTTCAGTGAGGACAGATGAGTATAGTAGTGATGAAATTTAGTTGTTATGGTGCTATGTATACATGTGATCTGAATTCTAAACTTGAGCGTTTTAGTGGTACTTCATTCCTACAGCCTCTTACTATTTGGCTGTTGCTTACAGGCCCGAACACAGACTTCTACAGCCCCAGCTACATTGCCAACGTCAACTGTACAGCAACCTCAGTGAGTAGCTGTTCTCTTGTCTTCTTGGCTTTCACATCTACACCTTTTTGATAGTGGTATAGGTCAGCGAAATTAAGTTCATGTTTTTTAACTACTTTTCCTAAGAGGCTAGCATCGTCATTGTAGGCCACAGACTGCTACAGAATCTGTTGCTGCTCCTGCTGCTGCAGCCGCTGCTCCTTCCTCGTGAGTGCTTGCCTATTTTATGTTGGTGTTCATTATTGGTTGTTTGCAAGTCCTTGAAGCAAAGCATTTTCTGAATTGCTAAGCCAACTAATCCGTTTCTGCTTCTTCACGATATCGATTATGGTATAAACAGGGGTGAAGCAAATGTCTATGGTCAAGCTGCATCAAACTTAGTTGCGGGAAGCGGCTTGGAGACGACAATTCAACAGATTCTAGATATGGGTGGAGGAAGCTGGGACAGGGATACAGTTGTTCGTGCTCTTCGTGCTGCATTTAACAATCCTGAGAGGGCTGTTGAATATTTATATTCTGTATGTTCATCTTCCATCTAGGCTTTTGGTCATGTTTATTGTTTGTGGTTGACTTGGTTTTGCACTGCTTGCTTATGTCTGTTTTCACCTTCCTGAAACTTTCGAAGCCGCTGGCCCTGTTCCTATCTATCTTGCTTCTCTAGTAGGCCTACATTGGTTGGGAGGGGGGTGAGGAGTTGGTGATGCTCTTCTCTATCTTCATATTGGTTTGAGTTTGCTGCACGATGTTAATTGTTTCCAGGGTCACTTAATGTTTTGCCAAGACTAGAGCTTTCCTCTATAGAATCTTGGGCTGTACATGTGCAATGCGTGTCCCCTAGTTGGAAATTTTTATCGTCTATTGTAAATTCGTAATTGAAGTCTTGAACCTGAATTTTTGCTATTTGAGTTAGCTAATGTGTGATGTTATTAATTGTCAGGGAATTCCTGAGCAAGCTGAAGTACCTCCAGTTGCTCGAGCGCCTGCTGCCTCTCCTGCTGCTGGACAGGCTGCAGATCCTCCTGCTGCTCAGGTTCCTCAAGGAGCTGCACCATCAGGTGGCCCTAACGCAAGCCCATTGGACCTTTTTCCACAGGTGTGCTATTTGTGTGTTGGTGGTTTGCTTATCCATTTTCAATGAGATGGGAATGTCACTAGTATATCTTACATGCCATCATGTAATTAGAATCTGTGTTAATTTCTTGTCTCAGGGCCTTCCCAATATGGGTTCAAATGCTGGTGCTGGCAACTTAGATTTCCTTCGTAATAGTCAGCAGGTAAGTAAATATCGAGGAGTATGCTTACTCCGTTGAGTTCTTGGACCCGTGTTGACTGTATCTCTTTGTTTCTAGTTCCAAGCATTGCGAGCTATGGTACAAGCCAATCCCCAGATTTTGCAGGTATAATCCTTTTTTCTGTTTAAGTATATGTTTGCTCTGATATAATATGTCCGGCTGGAGGTTTGATTTTCTGATTTTTCAGCCAATGCTTCAAGAGTTGGGAAAGCAGAACCCTCAATTGATGAGGCTTATTCAAGAGCACCAAAATGATTTTGTTCGCCTGATGAATGAGCCTGTCGAAGGAGGTGAAGGAGGCGAAGGGTAATGATGCTCCTCTTGTTTTATGCCTTCACGGAATGCTTTTATGGTTATAGTTATGGTTATTCCTCAAACCCTCTTTTTTCATGGAACAGGAATCTGCTTTCCCAGATGGCGTCTGCAATGCCACAAACTTTGAGTGTAACACCTGAGGAGCGCGAAGCCATAGACCGCGTATGTTTTTGCTTTGTTTTACAAATTTACCTATCATTTGAAAGAGCTTTTTTTTGCATGCATCTCTGTACATGAGATGTGCATCAATTCCAGTTCTGAGATGGCAGTCCTCTGCTGAAGCATATACTGATCATGGTCTTTCTGTCGCAGCTTGAGGGCATGGGCTTTAGACGGGCCACTGTATTGCAAGTCTATTTTGCATGCAACAAGGACGAGGCACTGGCCGCAAATTACCTCTTAGATCACATGGGTGAGTTTGACGACGAGGACGACGAAGGTCTTTCATAAATTAAAAGCATCTCCTTTTAGTGCTCTTCACCCTTCTCTCCATAGTCCCTTTTTTTTCTCTCTTTAACTTCATGCCAATAGAAATTTCTCTCTTGTAATTGCGATCCTTGTGAGACGGTTATTTGGGCTCGTTGCAAACCTGGTTTATAACTGAATGAGCAAGATGTTATATTTATGATCATTGTGCACAAATTCGACTTTTATCTCGTGCTTCTGGATGACCGGCTTGTTGCATCAAGAATCGAAAATGGTTCATTCTCAGGGAGTGTTAGCCACTTTTTTTTTTCATTCCTTTGTAAAAGTTCCTGAAACATCAATTGTTATCAGGTTGGATGATACCATCTACGACAAATGGATTCCGGTTAACCATTCCCGGAGTCGCAACATCCATTCCGATGGTTGGATCCTTAAGATCTCGAAACGATGACATTTCGAGTTCACCATGAACAGCGCCATTCTAATTGTCAGTCAACCACAATTGTCAAATTTCACTAGTGTTTATCAACTCGTTCAACAATACGAGGTTTGACATTGATTTTTTGAATGAGATGATAGTACCACGAGTGCACACGATTCTTTCGTACAAGCTTCTTTGGTGTCGTACCGTAATTTATTTTGTATCTCAGATTCCTGAGACTTCGGCAGTACTCCACATTGGAACCAAGTCAAAATGATAGGATTGAGTAAGAAGTTTCATTAATCGGGGCAAATCTTTATTGTCAAGTAAATACGGAGTATGACTTATCTCTAAAATATACTCCGTATATTTTTTTTCGTGTTATTTTATCGTCGGTTTAATTTTGCTTCCTTAAAACACGGAGTAATGACATCGAGTTCTATTTGATTCCACGAGTTATAATGTTGGACATTCTAAATTTTAAAATGATGGCTTTATCATTGCGCCACCTTGGTTGAAACAGTCCAAAGCCTCCTTAGTCCGTAGTTTTGACGTACTCTTGACCAAAGTCAAATTTTATGACTATATAAACATTAAACCCACCAACATACAGAGGCAAAACAAAAAGCGTATACAACACACATGGGGAAAACATTGGATGCACTGTTAGGGAGAAGATCATCAAAGTTGCAAGCGTTGTTACAGGATTCGATCAGTCGGATAACGTACCTGAAGAACCGGCAGGAGTCACTTCTCTCATTTTCGTGTTCTGATGTCGTGGAGCTCCTCAAACTTGGCCACACTAAGGAAGCTGTTCTTCGTGTAAACATTCAGACATCCCTTAAGTTTCTATTCTCAAGTCTCAACTATTCCTGTCAATTTTCCGTTTCTGTTTCGCTAACTCTTGAGTTTAACTACAGGTTGAGCATGTGATAAAGAGCAAGTACATGTTAGATACGCTTGCTATGATAGATTCTTACTGTCATCTGCTAATGCCAAGAGTATCAGAAATCGAAAAATACAGGTTAGCTCCATTTCTTTGTTCTTTCAGGTCAGTACCAATTCGTCAGAACCAAAGATTAGATCATTTAAACTTATGCTTCTTTGCTCTGGTTCAGAGAGTTCCCAGCAGAGATGAAGGAGGCCATAGCAAGCTTGGTTTTTGCGTCTTCCAGGATCGGGGAATTCCCAGAACTTCAACATCTTCGAGATTATTTCAGTAAGAAGTATGGGAAGGAATTTGTGTCAGAATGCATAGATTTTCATCTGTATTCAAGTGTGAATGATGAGATTGTACAGAATCTCTCCACACGTAAACCAAGTTTAGAAACGCGGGTAAGGTTTCTCAGGGAAATCGCGTCCAAAAATGGGATAAGACTGCACCTAGATTTCGATGTTAGCCAAGGTAACAACTTTGCACCACCCTCATCATATCTTGTCAATATCTAGGTAGATGGCTAAGTTTGTTTCTGAAATCATGTTTTCTTCAATGGTTTGTAGGAGAAGATAATGAGAAGCCAACTAAGCTAAGTCGAAACACATTGACGATAAGCCAAGCTCTTAAGGGAGGGGCTTAGCCCGAGGATGCTGAGAGTCTAGGAACAACCTTATCAGGGAAGATCCAGAGGAGGTGCAAACATTTCCTAAAATAGACTCAAGCTTGTCCAATGGATTCATTCATTCATTCTTTTGTTCGGTCATCAGTCATTCATTCGTTAGTTCATTGATTCAATCATTTAGTTGTCGTAAATGAACTCTTTTTTTTGGGTTTAAATGTAAATGTAAGATTGTTGATACAATAGAGAAACCATGTAAATTATGTAAACATTTGAGAGTTTGAGGGTTGGCTAGGAATTTTGGATGAAACTAGTAAAGCAAAGAAATCAGAACACAATCATAAATCATCATCATCATCTTTTGCAAAAAGAAAAAAAAATATCATCAGAGAAAGAACTCATATACAGCATTGGCTCGACTCATAGGTTCAGTTTATATCACGCATAAGGAGCACACTGATTAGATACATAAACTCAAGATTCAAGATCATGCACAAGCAGTAGCCAGTAAGCACAGGCAGACGTAGTCAATGAGATCTACTTTCATTCACCAAGACAAACCATCGATTTCAAAAGAGATTGCACCTCAACGAGCAATTAAATCAATTCATAAGTAGCATTACATGAATATACTTGCTCAATCGCCTGCATATGACAGTCGAGCAGAAACTCTTCCTAACAGTAAAAAAAGACTGATTCTTCTAACAGCGCAATAGAATACAACAGAAGCTCAAGAAGAGTGAATTCTTTGAAAGTACTTAAGAAGCGATATTACCACCACTTTGCTGCCATAAGTTGATGATATCAGTAGCTTGATTAAGAAGAATAATCATTTGTTTCTGAGATATCCAAGGCTTGCTCTCAAGCAACACCTTAAGCTCTTCCCAAGCATCTTTCCTAGGCCAAAAGTAGTATGGACTCAATGGTATAGTGCCATGTCCAGGGATAGTCTGGTCGAGAGCTAGACCGATGTTCTTCTCCATCCATATGAATTTCAGCACTAACCTCGGCTTATCCGTTGGCTTTACAACCACTTTGAGCTTCTACATTAACAATCCAACAACCAAATCAAATTTCAATCACATCTCGGACCAACCAGCTCATCAACTAAAATTCACCATAACCCTTCTTCAGATAAATGTAAAGATTATTTCTTTTTTCTTTTTAAGGGTTATCTTATCCAAGAACATTATCATCTATTGATTGGTCAAGAATTCATTATTCAAATTGTGTTTTCTCAGGATCCGGAGGCACACAAGCCACTATATCCGCGCCATTCAAACTTCGGACTTGATGTACCAATACCTCAATCTTAACCACTAGGCCAAGACGACCTTTGGTTCCGGAAATTGCCATTACACTTACAATTAAAGTCAAGTAACATGATCACCTAAAATCATTTCTACCTTTCCATAGTAATTTTAAGCCCTCACAATGTAAAACTAAAGGCAAATTTACTCACTTTATGAATTAATAAGTCTTAAAACATACAAATAATACAATCAAATATGAACAACTTCCACACTCCGAATTCGAATCCTCATATCCCCACTCCCGCAGCATTAGCTGCTTCTATGTACCAACAAAATGTGAAAAATTCCCTAGAAATTCAATCAAATTTTCACCAAAAACACCCACCACTTAAGAAAAAAAAAAAACACCCACAATTTTCATTTTATCAATTAATTCAAGCTCAAGATACACAATTCAAACAAAAACCCAGCATCAAAACAATTACAAAAAAAAATGGAAAGAAGAGAAAGATTACTTCTTTATTGGCATCAATGGCGGGAAAATCATCGTCGCCGAAAGCGACACCGGAAACAGCTTCAGCAGAAGAGACAGAGAGAGAAAAGTTGCGATTTTTCTTGGGAAATGAAGAAGAGGGTTTTGGGTTAGTTGCAAAGGTGGAAACTTTCAAGGGTTTAAGAGAGAGATTGGGTTTAACAATGGCATTGATATTGGGTTGGACCGCCATTGACATCATCTTTGAAGCTTCTCAGTTACGCAAGGGGAGTGAGTGAGAGAGTTTGGGTAGGGATGCTGTGTGATAATATACTCCCTTTCAAGATAAGGGAAATTTCTGTCTAAGCTTTGCACAAGGGTGTTTTAGACTTTTTTTTTCCCACCGTTTTGCAGGATCGTATCGATGAAAACTATGTTACGATGTTGGAGAAATAGTGTTAGTTAATACGGAGTAGCGTTTTATAATTCTTTGAATTTGTTTTGAATATTTGATACGAAATTTAGAAATAACGTATGAAATCGGAAGTAATAAAGGGAGGATTGAACAAAGACTTGCTTCGAATTGCCTTCTAACTTATAAGGCGGTGTGTATCACCTGTCTCATTTCCTTATCCCACTTCATGTACCCACCAATCACATGCTATCATTTCATAAATATTTCCAAAAAAATATAATCTAAAAAAAAAATTAATGGATTATTAGCATATGATTGGTGGGGTACTTTAAACTGTCGAGATATGCTTATTACGCAGCTTATAAACTTGGTTTTTTGGTCGAGTTGTTATCCTACTACTCGACGGATCAATTAATCTGAAATTTTCGTCACAGTAAATTCAATCTGATTTAGTAAAATGGTAAGCAACTAAGAAGACGAAGGTGAATGATGGAACTTATATATGAAACTATATATACTGTACTGAATATAGAGGCTATATGCCTATATATACTGTACTGTATATATCATGTAATCAAGAATTTACTGGTGGAACATGTAACACTCTGTCGACTTCCAAAAACGACGATAGCTAGAGTCAGGACTGATTCAAGGATCTAGGTGTACTAGAACACGGGTGTGCACGGTTTCAGGACCAAGCCTCAACATGGTACCTACCAGTCTTCTCCAAATGTCGGAGCCACTTAGCTGCTTCTTTCTTAGGGTCTTTCTCAGGGTCTCTGCCTTCCTTGCTGATGATTTCCTTGATGATGATTTCTTCAAAAGCTGACATGACATCAGAGGGCATTTTGGTTGAAGAACCCGCTATGTATATGGACGCTCCTTTATGGAGAAGATTAACGATTTTCTGGCTGCAGTCGCGCATCTTATGTTGTACATAAACTTTCTTTGGCTGGTCTCTTGAGAATGCCGGATAAAACCCTCCACCTTTGTCTTCTGAAAGAACCCCTCCATCTTGGGAATGGAGCTGCCAAAAGTCACAGTACAAGAAGTCATCTTCTTTGTTTCGGCAACCAAAGAAGAACATAATCGGAGCACATGGACCATTTTGACTCTGAACAGCCCTCTCTGCGACAAATCCACGAAAAGGAGCACAGCCTGTTCCAGGCCCTATCAGAATAAGAGGAAGTGATGGCGATGGTGCTGGAAGTAAGCCTTTTTGAAACCACACAGGAACTAGTTCCCCTGTTTATGCAGAAGATATATTAGCATTCTATGGCTGGACAACAAGCCTGAGATATAAACTATCATAGCAGCGATGAGGCAAGCACCTTGTTTAGGATCAAGCCCAGCAAGCCACTTCGAGCAAAGACCAGATCGCTTCCTCTTAAATGGTGTCATCCATGATACCACGCTCACAGTCAAGTGGACTTCTTTAGGATGAGCAATCGGAGAGGACGAAATGGAGAATGCCCTAGTTTTCAAAGGAGGAACCAACTGGACCAACCATTCAAATGGCATTTGGACAGAAGGGAAATCCTCTAAAACCTAAAATTCAATTCAAAATTTACACAGAAGTAGAAAAAGAATGCATAAGCGAGAGAGATATCGGTGTACATAAATTGCTTAGCTGAACAAGGTGAATAAAAAGTCACCTCAAGGACAGTTCTTCTTTCCTTCTGGTTATACTCATATAGATCATCACGCCCCTCAGGCGAGGAAAAATATTGCAGTTTTTCCTTCTCATGCTCAGCAGTTGCAAAGTGACTCATCACCTGGAAATATAATAAGGATACTACTCCATCAAAGTGACAAGAAACATGAAATACCTCCACCGTATGGAGTCGTAAAATTCTTTTGACAAGCATCTGTGCTTGAGAGCCCCATATTTGTTGGTGTCCCCTCTCTGCATGCCTAAATAATAGCTATAAGCATATATTACAGACACAGAGTTGACACTTGACAGTACCTCAAAGAAATAGCGTCGAGGAGAAGCTGAAGCAATATCCATGGTCAATTCCACAAAAGTTTTCAGTCTAATAGGCATTTGAGATGTGTTAGTCTCCCGTGTCCTATCTGTAGACTGGACCTGCAGTGAACATAAAGTTTTTTTAAGTTTTAAGTATTCTTGGGCAGAAGAAAGGTGGCAGCAATAGCCGCAGCAGTAGGCAGAAACCAAAACAGGATTATGTAGGCTATACGGCTATACCTATGCATATAACAAAAAATCATATATATTTGGCAAACTATTAACAGGAAAAAGATGAAATTGATCGAGCGCAATTGGTTTTATCAAGTCACAAGGAACTAGATTGAGTAGAATCTGGTTCTCTCGTCAATCATGAAAAGGAGTTCTGCTTTCGATGCTTTCTTTTGCTATCTGGTATGTCGTAAATTATTCTGCCTACATGACTTTACAAACATGCACTGAAAATCAATTGCCTTTTCCTAATCTCAAATTCCAGAATTGTAAGACCAATTTTTCATAGTAATTTTCTGGTACAACCACAAAGCTTTACCTGATGTTGACATGTTCAGCTGTTCTTCATTTCTATGTTTCAAATTGAAAAACTAAACAGCTACGAAGCAACTATTAGGGTAACAAAAGCACACACCGTTATTAATGCTTCAGGCTCCAAATTACAACGATGTAAAAAAGCATCCACAGCATCAGGATTTTGAGATGGAAGTATCTCGAGCACACCTCCAACTTCATATTTTATTTCCTGAAAGAAAATGAAATATAAAGCTAGAAAAGAGTATTGACTTCTTTTGTATAGCAGAACTAGCTTTATAATTGAGATAAAATGTGTGCAACTCACTCTAGAATGAAATTCAAATTCAAGATGACGGACATCTCTTCCACAGCCCGATCTTGTTAATGAATCATTTCCTGTCTGAAGAGAATAAACTTATATCAATTCATCTATAGACAAATGACCCATGAATCATGATTATGAACAAATCGGCATTAAGCAAGTGACACTTATGCACGTCAGAAAATGAAAGCTGGTCTAGTGACGAAAGCATCACATGATTTGCGACATTTGCCTTTTGTTCCACCATACATCACACATTATTCACAGATTGGATAACCAAATCCACCTGATTGAGATACAAGGTCTAGTTTTGAAGTTCAAACAAATGTTATTTTCAAAGGTCCGGTAAGTCAGGAAGGCTGCTTGGGCCCATTAACTCTGTGATATCCTTACCATTCAACTATCAAAATTAAAGCAAAATGGCATGACAGCTGCAAAAGAACCAATTCCTTGTATATTTGGTCGCAACTTAACTGGCTAGAAAGACTGTAGTAACAAGGAAATGAATTCTTTATTGCAGAAAAAGTAAAAGAACAATGACAAGACATAAAGCAATGATAAGTCTCAACACCAGTTAAAGCAAGTATGGAAGCTCCTCGAACTAGTACAAGATACTAAAGAGAGGCTCGGGATCAAGGTTGGCCTAGTGGTTAGGAAATCAACCTGCCTGGGGGTTGTCCCCCGAGTTCGAATGCTCATATCCCCACCCCGCAACATTAGCTACTCCTAACCCCCCCCCCCACCTACGGGAAAAAGAAACTGATAGGGAGGCTTATTATCGTTTGTTAATAACCATTGCAAATAGAAGGACAGAGAATGCTGAGGCTCTAAGGAATACCATTTTCAGCCGACATTGAGGTCTGCTTTTGCTTGTAGGAACTCTTGCAGGCGACATCAAGCGAGCATTTTCAATTAAACATGCTCTAGCCTCCAAATCTGGATTAAGAACAAACAACCTCGTTATCTCGAGAATGCAATATAACAATAATTGCGCGGGCATTCAACAGTTCAGATATAATGACCAACTATTGGTTTGAACCAAGCAAGCAAAGGCCAAAGGGTATGTTAGGTCGCACGCACAACATAGAAGCAGATCACATATCCACGAAGAGATAAACAGCAACAAGGACATAAACTAGTGACTCAAAGGCTTCTGGGGGTAACTGACGGGGGGGGGGGGACGATTGATGTAGGAAGGTCGTTTCCAGATGACCACATAATTTCCAAGAACTGCATAGACCAACTGTTGCGGTAAAATAAAGAACATTTTAATGAGCCATTTCACTTTATTTGATCCAATTCCAAAGCCGAGGAATAGTGAGCCTTTGGCTCCATTGGTGATACCATCCTCAAGGATAAGAGATAAATCACTTGTTCCACATATGCAAGTTCCAAGAAGCAGAAACCAATTACCTGATGCGGCCGGATGTGTGTGGTCAATGAGATGTTTAGTTACAATGACTTTAGGCTGATCCATCATGTCCGCAATAACAAAATCCTTCCCATTTGGAAAGAGTCTTGGATTTATTTGATACAATGAAGCCCACAAAGACGACATCCAAGGATCTAAAGATCCTTCATACCTATAAAAAGGGCAATGAGGAAATGCACAGAGTACTATGCCTTGGTCATGATGCACGACAGTTTGAGCACTACTCAACAATGAGATTACAATAGATAACATCTCCCGCAGGTAAACGAATTAGTTAATGTTTGAAATTCAGAACAAAGAAATGCTTTCTATTTGACTCAATCGAGATCATACCCTGAAGGATGCTGATCATCTCCAAGACCTTTATCAATAATTCGGGTTCCCCCAAGACCCGAAAGCCTGCTATCCAGCATCTTCGCAACAAACTGCAGTGACAGGGCACATTACAAAATAAGGTCTCGGCAAGAGCCTAGAGATTATGTGTTTGAAGCCACATAATGTTTACTAAGTACCACTCACGCAAGAGAGTGCAGATAACAGAAAGTTAGCCAGAAGATAGACAAAAGTTGAGTGATAATACGATGATCTACCATGCAGAATAACTAACAAAACTTATAATCTGTAGCTAGCCTCCATTCAAATTCAGCCGCCTCACCCTCAACAAAGAGCAAAAGGAAAAGCCCCAACGAGACAAACTACATTCCACCCTACATGCTAATCAGCACCGATGTCATTCCAGAAAGGAAACCAAGAGAGAAAGAGGTACAAGTATTACATTATATTGCTGGTATCCTGAGTCTCCCAATCCAAATACTCCATAGTACACTCCTCTCAGCCACTGTTTAGTAAGTTTTGCTTGCAACAAATACCTCCAAAACTCCTACACTTTACACACAAGTTAATTTCTTAAACAATACACTTTCTTATAAGGACAATTGGTCCAACTAACCTTCATCGAATCGGGTTTGTCACCTTGTCCTGTAGTCGAAACAACAAAGATGACAGTTTTCACATTGGGTAGCAAATCCTGAAACATACAAAAAATCACTTCTCTTACAATTCGACCATACAATTAGAGCAACGACAAAGGGGCAATTTCCCAAACCCATATATCAAAATCCAATATTTTTCCCAATAACAAAATTCCCACCCAGAAATTGTTTTCAACTTGTTGCGTATTGAACAAGATATGTACGGACATACCGGATCAAATTCATCGATAGAGAGGAGAGAGACAGGGCAAGCTCGGCGGTCAGCTTCGCGGGCAATACGGTGAGCAGCATCAATTGCATTCCCGGTTTCAGATGCATACAAAATTACCACTTTCTGGGTTTCCTCCATCTTTTCCTCTTCTTCTAAAAGTTTGCTGCCAGACAATGGCTACCAATGTAAAAATTTGACCTATTTAATAATTTTAGTTTAATTTAATTAAATCTAAATTAATTAATTATTCAAAAAAAAAAAAACAGCCACAATAAAAAACGACCTGATTGTATATGTTTTCTGAATCGCTAAATGTCGCCCATAAAATGACTTGTAATATGGGAGACGGAGAGAGAGAAAGGTAGATGGAGAGAGAGAAAGTGGTGAAAACTGACAAGGGCAATATTGGAATATGAGGGAAATTTATGGGCGACATATAACAATACTTGTATGTTTAAAACTTTCTACTTATAACATATGTTATTTGTTTGATTGTGGACCTAATTTTCCCTACTTTATTACAGAGCACATTGGTAATTCGGATCACAAGTGAATATACTCATTTATTGTAATTTTATCGCAGAAGAAATGTGAGTGGCTTACGAAATTTATAACCAACTAGAGTGGCTATGTATTACGTACCACTAGGTAAATTTATAGTGTTAAAAACTCTCTACATTGTGCAAGATTTACAGTAGGACAAGTGGACAACCCCCGCCCCACGGATAGGTAAACTTCTAAACCATTAGGCTTATATTGCTTTTCTTCTTGTGTACTTTTACTAGTCGTATATGTTTGTACTGCTATTTCTCCGATTTGTGATCGGTTCTTGACATTGTTCCTATTGTTGTAGTTATAAACGATGATGATCATTTTTTTTTCCTGAGTGAAAGATATCGTTCATTTATTAATACTCCCTCCACTATATTCAAACCAAATGTAAATAACCTCTTTGTACAGACTAAGAATACCAACAAATTTCGAGGGAGGTGTAAATTTTCGTAATTAGAGTGAGTCAGGCCCTTCCATCCTTGGGCGTACCACTTGCTTCCTTCTTGAGCTTCGCATGCAACGAAAGTTGACCTCCAAACCCAACAAGAGATGTTCCCTAACTTCCTAACCTTCTGTGCTTTAAGTACACGCAAAGCCCATAACATTTCTAATAACTATAAACACCTGATTGTATAGATACATCACGAGGGGCGAATTTTCGCGGGCAGCTGTTGACACAACAGTGTCAATAGCAGGGGTAAAACAGACATTTCATATTAGAATTTGGGGATAGATTTGTCCATTTAAATCAAAAACCATTCCCTACCGGTTACAACCCTCCTGCCACCTCCAACCACCAGTCGCACCAACCATCAACGCCGGCAATACACAAATCGACCCAACTTTCCGACGGCTTAAAACGACACCCTAGGAAGGGCGTGGTGAACCCCTAGGCCCTTCAAAATTGAAAAAAAAAACACCTAAAGTGGCCGGAAAAGGGTTTAGGGTTCGGCTATGTTCATCATGGTGTTGATTATCAGGATGCATGATTGTTGATTGGTTGGTATTGATGATTGTTGATGGTTGATTGGTTGGTGTTGATGATGGAGGAGAGAGGAAGTTTTGGGGTGGGAATTATTGGGGAAGGAGAGAGAGAAAGAAGGTGATGAATGACGTGAAGAAGAGAAACTGGGAACCGGGTTGTTTGGGATTAGTAGGTAAGATATATTTGTCTTGTAGTGCTATTGCTACTGTTCTCTTAATAACTGCCCGTAATAAAATCAGCTCTCATACACCACCCCCCTCTTTTCGACAGTAGCACTCTGTACTAATTAGTGTACTTGTATTGGCGAAAACAGATGAGCTAGCTTTGTGGAGGTATGTATTGTTGGGAATTTATGTGAGAGCGGTTGTCCCACATTGGAGCCAATTGGTTTTAGGATGAAATCTCACTGACTTATGGAAATGGGCCGGTACTCCTCCCTGGCGGCTCTCCTCAACATGTATAAGCCAAATGTGTTTATCTATCAATTAGTAAAAAAACCTCACAAAAAAAAATTAAACTCTTGTAGAAGTAAAAGGTCAGGTGAAGGAAATGATGAATTTACCTGATCCTTGACATGGAGTAGAACTACCGATAAGCGCATCTGTGGAATGATACAAGTGTGTAATTTCTTACGTAAGTCCAACTCTTGACACGATAAACATCGTTCAACGTGGCTGTCGGGCTAGAAACTTCAAGATGCCAATCATTCAACATATTGGGAAATGATTGCAAATCCAACATTATATCAAAAAAGTCTGGCTGAGCTCGTTTCCTATCAATTTGCTTACAGATTTGGTAATACGAGTAGCAAAAAGCAAATTGCTGCATGTAATCTCAAAAACAAGATGCGTGATAGATGAAAAAAGGAGCGACCTTTAATTCCTCAAGATAGCGTTTGAAAACTCGGAATTTATTTCATTTCCTTGAATTCAATTCTAAAAATTGAATTCTTGGATTTCATTTCCAATTTCAATTCCAAGATTGTGTTTGGTTAACCTTGGAATTGAATTCATTTATACAACCACCTTTCCCTCACCTCCTCCCTAACTACCACCTGTCACCAACCCATTTGGTCTAGCACCGCCGCCGACCCCCCCGCTGGTGCGCCGTCGTCGTTGGTCGACCGCCGCTTCCACCGACCACGATGATATCCCTA
Source organism: Spergularia marina (assembly GCA_963680865.1). Classification (NCBI taxonomy): domain Eukaryota; kingdom Viridiplantae; phylum Streptophyta; class Magnoliopsida; order Caryophyllales; family Caryophyllaceae; genus Spergularia; species Spergularia marina. The sequence goes on along the minus strand of OY804560.1, from coordinate 21,687,173 downwards.
CCCAAATTCTATAATTCATGGCTCTATAATTGGGTGTTACAATTTTGGTATTAGTGGCGCTTCTTCTGTTCTTTAACTTCTTATATACTTCACCTTTTTAAAACTTTTAACCAAAATAAATATAAAATTAAATTACTGCAAAAAAATTCCATGACCAATCTTAAAGAAGCGGCGAACAAGAGTGGGCCGTTGAAAGAGATGCAGCGGCAGCGAAAGTAAAAGTAAGAGATCCAAATACCCGTACTCGCTATTGGATTCGGATTACGGAGGAAGGGGGAGAATGGTGGTCGCCGCTCGGTTAGGGCGGTGGGTCAAGGGTGGTATCAGCAATCGGCCGGACACCACTCTTGCCGAAAACTATGGGGCAGGCGGTGGCGGTGGACCTGATTGCGGTCAACGACGGTCATTATGGGGCGGGTGGTGGGTGAATATAAGGTGGGTGAGAGAGAATATAAATTGGTTGGGTGAAGGATGAGAGAGAGAGATGTGAGTGGAATTTAAAATGACATATTTTCTGAATGGATTTGAAATGTGCATTTTACTCTTGCTTGAAATTGGGTGGGAATTGAACCACCCAATTTCAAATTCTACAAAATTTCAAACACATTGAATCATTTCAATTCTAGAATTCAATTCCAATTCCAGGTTCCCAAACATAGCACAACGGTAGTGAAAAACAGAAATAGACCACAGAGTGAAATGAAAGCATCGTAATCGGCGATGTGTGAGATTGAGTTTGGAGATTGGTATTGTAATCAATGTAATGTTTTTGGATAGGGTATGTGTTCCTGACCAATTCCACAAAAGCCTTTAAACTCTGAAGATCAGCAACGTTTCCCGTGTAGATATCAACTGACAATATCCAAAAAAGAAAAAAATTACTCGCGATTCAATTTAACTCCATTTCACTATACTTTTCGTCGAATTTAAATTTAGTTGATTAACATGATAACCTAAACGGAGAAATTAAAAATACTAATAAAACAAATCAAATGATGAGATTTACAAAGAGAAGAAAAAAAACTTACCATCTTCGGCGGGTGTCAAAATAGTGACGACGAAAGGGGAAACATAAGTGCCCTCTCCTTTGACGTAAATGTTGTCCAACAGATCACCGCCAATGCATTTGGAAAACTTGTTTAAAAGATAGAACACAGGAGCGACGACTAATATACCCCATCAGATAAGTAAACTTGAAGTTATTAAGGAACAATACAAACACAAAGACGAAAACAAAATGAAATGGGAATGTATCGTTGAAAAGTGAAATATGTCAAATGGCATTCAACGTCGCGGTAAATGGATTCAACTGTGAGCAAAAACCTTATCGAAGTGAGGTGGGATTTTTAAAACCTTATGTCAAATGGCATTTTTAAAATAATGCTAAAAAATATTAAATAGAATAGGGCGGGAAAAAACTTGTTCAACAAAGTGAGGTGCACGTCATTTATATAAAAAAAACTGTCATTCATGACTTGTGATTGACAAATATAAAAATTTAAATTTATTAGTAATCATATACTCTTTAAATGAGAACTAAAATACCGCAAAAATTTACTAATATGATCAATGAATTCAATCTCAGGAAATCTATCATCATCGGTCTGTTGGGATACACATTCTCCACCATGGCGAGGTAGACAACTTGAATTGCATATGGAAATAACTTCGTTAGTAGGTTATCCAAGTTCGTGTATACGTACCCGACGCCAACCTAGCATTTCTACGCTGCAAAATTTTAAAAAAGACAAAGACATTAGTTTCTAAAAAATACTCCCTCCATTCCAATCTAATCTTAATATATAAAAACTAATAATTTAGAGCGTATTGAGGGCGTCGGGAGGTCAAAAAATTCACAGGGAGAGTCAAAGATATCTTAAACTCTCACATAAAATATTAATGTAATCCTCAAAATGCACACAGAGGGAGTCCAATATTTGTAAAACTCTTACGTAATAAAGTTATCAACATGAAACAGAATATAAACTGTTATAACTTAGGCTACGTATATCAGAATATTACGATATACGGAGTATGTATCATTGAGTTCAACAAAATGAGGTGCACGTCAGCTATATATAAAACCGCTAAAGACCACGACGGTTCAATGACTTGTGAACGTTATCCAAAAAAAAAAAATTCCCCGTGAACTGTAAAACGCGAAAGATCTTGGCAATTTTACTATTCACAAAAAAAAAATTGAACAAGTTTTATATATGAGTGACGTACACGCCATATTGTTGAACAGTTTTTCTTCCACCTATTTTGTTTAACATTTTTTTTTCCGAGTACTATTTTGTTAAGAATTAATTTTTGGTTTGGCACGGCATTGGATTTTTCTCAGAAATTTTATTTTAAGTGGACCTTAAAATTTTTGTTCATAGCTCCACATTTGTTAAAAACTGTAAGGTGGCTTACGAACTTTTTACAGCCAAACGGGGTTGAGCATTGTTTAAAATCACCAAATAGCAACATATGCGACTTTCTACATTGTGCATGATTCGACTTAAAGTTGGTCCTTTGTGACCCTATACTAGAAATCTTTGATACAACATTCTGCATTTCTAAGTTTGGGACAAAATAATACAGGGAGCTTCTAACCTACATACGAGTTATAGTCCCGCTTTCCAAGACAAGGAAAGCCCTCGAGCGTGATTTATTTCGTATCTACTGTAGTCTCTCCAATTATGTCTTTCAACTCTTCCAGGTCGCCTGTAACACCATCACATTCCGAGGAATCTAACTGTGGATAATTTTCTTCATTCTGTCCAAGTATTTTGTCTTCTGTTGTTGTATCTTCGTCCAAGCCCTCGATAACTTCTGCTGGTTTTGACGGGAGGCCTCCGTCTTGTTCACCTCCTAATACACGGAAGTCACTAACAACACCTTGGGCTGGGGCGTGTGATGATACATTCGAAAGCTCTTGATTTTGGCCAGTACTTTCAAATTGTGTAGGATCTTCGAATTCTTCATCCTTCTCTAAAGCTAAAGGCTTCATGGATGTGCCTTTGTCTTCCAGTCCTTCAGGCTTGTCTGTACTCCCTTGAACCAGGGCTACGTTCGGACTATCCACAAAACTTTGACTTCTAGTATCTTCATGAGATGTCCTATCTTCGTCTTCTGACGAGTCTCTGTGTGCAGAATCAACTACAGACTCTAAAGCCTGCTCTTCAAGAGTGTTAACTTCTAAATGGGATGCCTCACGATCTGCTGAACTGACAACCGACTTAGATAACTCCTCGTCAGGTATATGTACATCATCACCCATTGAATCCCGACTTTGAAATGCTTCAGAAGTTTGGTCGGTACTCCCATATGCAGCATTTTGGAGAGATGATTCAGGAGTTTGTTCTTGTTTTTCATTATCCTGGTAATGTTGAGAATTTTCTCCTGCGTCACTTGAAGGTAGTGAGCTTGAAAATTCCTGGAAATCATCATCTTCAGAATGTGTTTCAATCACGGAAGAATTTTCAGGAACAGATTGAGGGTCAATAGTGGTCGCATTAGTAGACGTAGGAAACGATTGAAATGCATCCCAGTCCTCTTCATTTTCGAGATCCTCATCTATTTCATTTTCGAGATTCTCATCGACTTGATTAAGGAGAGTTGCAGCAGATTTTTGCATCTTACTTTCATTCGATTGATGGGGTAACTTAATTTCTAATGTCCCCGTACTGGATTTGACCTGTGCCGAATGGTTTTCTTGAGTTACAGATGCACGGATGATATTCTGTAATGAAAAGAGCATGTCAGATACAAGGTACTCATCAATCAGAGGATGAAAAAATAAAAATAAATAACAGACGTCAAGAAAATAAAAATAAATAAGGCCTAAACACAGATCAATAGCTGCAGGCCAACATCGACACAACAGTGAAAAGGTAACGCCAAAAATTTGTAAGCATTTCATGATCTGTCTAATTTATTAAGAAACATCAGCTAAGGTGTGGACCATAAGTCTATAGGTTGATGGCTGAGGGTAACTTTGTCACAAAAAAAAAAGATGGCTGAGGGTAATGAAGTAGATGGGGACATGAACCAGAACCAGCACACAGGTTGGGTTCTGAAAAGTGAAAACAGGTACACGGGAGCTCAACTGATACTCCACACTTCCATGAAAGTGAAACCCAGTAGACATAGAGTGACTGAGTTCAATTAGTTCGTATAACCGATCTGCCATTCCCAGCTTAACCAGGACTACAAGGTGAAATCCCCCCACTCCCCACATAGACACATAATAGAAGTTCCAAATTTAGAAAAGTTACACATAACAGTCCTACAAAACAATCCGGTACGAAAATCAGAGTGATGGGCTGGGGGGGGGGGGGGAGGGGGGAGGAACAAGTGCTGGCCTGCTGGGCAGGTGAAATAAGAATTCCTACCTGGATCTGTTTTCTATCTTCCTCGGACATTTCCAGCAGTACCTCCTTCAGGTGGATTGCAATTGAGGGAACCTGGACAACCTGAGAGACAAGCCTGATGACCATACTTCTTAAGTCGTTTGTTTCCTGCGATAATCCAGTTAATGGTGAACTTCCACAATGGTAGGAAAACAAATATGGAATTGGAAAGGAATCAGCTTATATGTGATGTAAACAAGTGATTCAACTATAAAGGCTAGTCCTTGGGAGTTGGGATACCTCAAACAGATTGTTGTCCGTCCCTGACAAGATCATGATCACTGCTTCCAACAGCAGGCTTATTAGACCTTTTTGGCACTCAATTTCCTTTGGCAGGTTTTGCATAAGCACCAAAGTTTTCAAACACTCTCCAGCAAATGTAGTTGACTCTTTGGTCACAGGTTCCTGACCGCAAAGTTATGCCAAATATATCAGACTGATACCAAGGTTCAAAGAAGAACCAAAACACGTTGATAGTTAGATTACCTTAATAATTTTCTTGATAACCTCAAAAATATATCTGAACAGTTCCCCGGACAAAAACAACAGGAATGAGTGGGCTTTGGAGTTGAGCTTTTTCTGAATCATGTTTTTCAGCACTTGCAAGCCAATCGCTTGAACCTGCGAATTTGAAGAAGTCCCTTCAGGTGTTAATGTAAAGGTGGTCAATATTCTGCGAATTGAATACATACAATGACACTGCATACCTGTATATTATTATCCATAAGAATAGACAAGATGGACTTGGTGCAACCACTGAAAACAGTTACATTTATAGAGCACCCCTCTAGAGAAAGTTCCATCTCATATATCAGGTCAGCAAAGAATAACGTCTGCTCAAGGCAGAAAGCAAGCTTTGCGTGTACAAGTCTGTGCAAATTGGACCTTTTATTTTCTAATAGATGGATTGCCTCAATGCAGTCCTTAATAAAATTACTAATGGCATCTTGACCAGCTCCAATAATCATTTGCAATTGATGGACGGTATCAGGTTCATGAAGTGATTTTTCTGGAGAAAGTATATACACACTAATATCAGGCAAAGGAAAGAATAAGAAGAAAAAACAAGGCATAACCAGTTAGACCTCATAGGTGTCACTGTGCTGATGTGTGTGTGTGTGTGTGTGTATGTGTGGTCTATTAGGGCAGGAAGTAAAGAATGGCAAAACAAAACATAAATAGTTAGACGCTCATAGGTGTCACTGCGCTGATGACCCCATTTATATAATTATCTGTTTATTTATTGCAACACCAAGAAACTGGAAACCATGTTTGACAATTTCTTAGAGCAGTGGGCAAAAGAGTAACTCTTATAATCTGACCATTGCGTTATGGCCAAACGCATGGAGACTCCAACAGGTACAACTTCTATGATTAATGTGTAAGTTGTAAGAGGAAAGGTGACAATTCGACTTTATGATATTATCTCAATTTTCGAGTCTCGCACTTCATGTTAAAACCAAAAAAATTCAATCCTGAAAGCGCACATGTCAGATCGTCTTATACAAGTTTATCTGTAAATCTACGACAGGTAGGTAGTTCCAAGATATTGTAGTCTCATGGCACTTTAGTCCTTACCTTGGACAAAGTTGTTTAGCAGATCACAAGTATGCATGAGAAATTCAATAATCTGAGATAAACTTGCTTCAGTTGCAACCTTTATAGCACAGTGATAACCAGCAAGCAGAAATGCCAGGATAAATTTTGGTTGCATCTGTCGACAATGAAGAAGAGATGGTATATAAAACCAAACTAGAGTTGGAGTGGAAAGGGCAAAATATCTGCCACCAAATTCTGAAAATGGAACAGCGACATACAATAAGGTCTTTCCATAAAGAAATGAATGATTACCTCAATCTCAAAACGATTTAAAAGTGTCTTTGCAGCTGTAAGCAACTGAGAACTAAGAACCTCCCTGCTAGATTCATCAGGTAGAGCGGCATCCTTTCTGAAAAGGCAAACGGCAAAGTCAGAGATGCATTTTGCATAAATCAGTTGGACAGTTTAACATAAATTTCCTTACCCAGCAAAGTTCCTGTAAAGGTAGGCCAAACACAATTCTGTTGCAAGGGTGGCAAAACTATTGATCTTCAGAAAATTTTCTGGACAATTTCGGACAATCTGTTAAAAAATATGGGTTTGAAACAAGAATTAGATACAAGCACATATCTGATGACATGTATACTTGTCAAAAGTCAGAACACTATTGTTGCCCCACCTTATCAACACCCCTCCCCGAAACTGGAAAAAAAAGGTCTTTTGTTGCACATATCAAATCAACTCCATATACCACTTCTCCTATCAACAGGTTCAATCTGTGCCGAATAGACCAACCCTTATCACTAAAATTCACAACAGCTTGTGCCCTATTTGTATAGTTTGCTGTGTCTTTCAGATCAAAGACTTCAGGCTCCATTTTAGATACACATTATAAATCAGAGAAATAATTACACTTCTTATAACCCACTTCTAAACTTCTCCTACCGTCCCTGGTCTTTTCCATAGCCTTAGGTAAACTAAGAGGGGCATCATGGTGTGAATCTACCAAGGATAGCAAAAAAAAAAAAAAAAAAAAAGTAAACATGACAATATTTGATCACCTGTGCGAGAACAGTAACAGCTAGGGTATCCCATGAATCTCCCCGAGAACCAGTACAAGTGAAAACCTGCGGCCAGCAGAAATTAGAGCTGAATTGAAAGAGCCATTAGCAGTTACAGGATTCCATATTACAAATTATTCGAATCACAAAAGAGAAAACAACATCAATCCTTCCATCCCTACACAATTATAGGAACTCAGAGATTTTTGATTAGGAAAGAGTTCACTACAGCTTCCAGCTTTGATCACGCCATTCAGAACAGAAAGTTTACTGCTTGAAGTGTCCACCATTTCACTCACTTCTTTCATATCCTTGCTCTTTCTAAGAATATTGAGTAAATGATTGTTTGAAATGATGCAGGAAATCATATCTTGGTACGCATTTATATCCTACTCCTAGTATACATCGGAGGCAACAGTATGTTCGGATGAAGAAGAAATCAGACACAAGCAAAGAATGGACATGCGGTCAAAATTAGGACTGTGAAGTCTTTTATGGAACACATTTTTTTTTTAAACCTACTTTACATGATGGAGGTTACAAGGACACAATCCTGCATATAAGCTTCTTAACACATATCACATGATTCACATCGTTCCAAACCTACTTCTATCACACGGATGATCACAGCAAGAAGAACAATCAGGGTAAACATTCAACACTCAGCACAGAAACAGTACATTAGATACTATGGTCCTATTACTCTTGATGTATTTACATGCATTCTAGCCTATTCTTGAGACCATGTCACTCTGGTCCGAGACAGGTGATCTAATTAGCACTCTACAGGCCAAGGCCTCAGGTGTTTTAAGGGCTTAGCAGTTATCCGCCAACAATATAGACCCCTTTTCATAAGTACTTAGCTAGAAGGGTCTCTTCCAACCTGGAGCTGCACTTATTTGAAATCAATTTTTTTCCCCTATCGAAAGAAATGAGAGGTTAAAGGTAGGACAACCAACCTGTAGCAACTCTCTGCATATATCTACTGTGAGGAACCCTGCACTGAAAAACTTTTCTGAAGATAAGGATCGGAAAACTGAAAGCACAACCTCATACAAGTCCAGACTTAGGATTTTTGTTGCTTCAACCAGTGAGTCTCCCCCATATCTCGCTTTAGCAGGTAGTGGTATTATTTGCTGTCCGAGGGTAAGATTTTGCGCTTGAAAAAGAATAAGTAAAGTAAAGCCCCATAGGAACTGGAACTCTTCAAAGTGCAGTTCAACCATGCTGTGTCCGGACAAAAGGTCCTTCGGTGGATTCTCGTAAGTTTTGTAAGATGATTTGTCCACATCAACATTGACACCCACAGGAGTAGCATCCAAAGCAACAGCTTGCAAGAGAATTGGCCAAATCTCTTGTAAACATAATTTCAATTTTGAAGAAACCAACGGTGACTTGATGCCCTCAAGAAATGGTGTCCACTGCAGCAACATCAGAAACAGTCACAAAGGAACTGCAACTGAAGTAACAAATATATTCTGGTTTGGAACTAAAGGAAGTGACTTGCACTGATTTATTTTAAGACTGAACAGCTCACAGCAATTAGTCACAGGATACTAACTCACATTTTTCTTCAAGTGGAGGTTCAAGGAAATGTAGCAATAGTCCTTTAAAACTCCGATCCAACGCTTGCCCAGCATACCGGAGTTCTTTGAGAAGAGAGGGAGCAGAGCCATATACTCATCTGGAACCTCAGAGTGGTATCCCCTCAAAGACGTGAATGCATAACATTTAAGGGAGGCGTGTGCAGCTAGCAACCTTACTTTGATCTACACAGTAAGCAAGCAAAACCATTATAATACAAGCCAGATAACTTAACAAGTGAAAACAAGAAACACAAGTGTAACATTTCATGATTCAATTATACCTTGCAAGAGACCCATTCGGCAAACGACGGATAGTAGAGGCCCTCAAAGTCATTCAGTGGCAGAGAGATCAAAGAAAATATCCGCTTGATAGCAGCTTGATCTCCCCGGATTATACCACTAATCAGGATCTGGAAAATTAGAATTGTCATTGGACATTATACTAGATATCTTAAGTCAAAAAGTTGTATACACTCTTTACTGAACCTTGGTAGCCAGCTGCAAGCCTGCCTCCAGGAGAACAGGGCCAGAAGACATATCCAAAGCAGAACGAAGGGCAGAAACTAGTTGAGCCTGTAATTAAATTGGCCGAAGAGTAAGTATTTGTTCCCATACAAGATGCTACTTAAAAGAGACGTATAGTAGCATGGTATAAAATTCAGGACTTGTCAAGCAAACCTGGTATTGTTCCAATAAAAGGCATCCTGGCAGCTCAGGGTCAGATACTTCTCCGAACTGAATTTCACAAACAAGACAATCAAGTAGAAGAAAGGCCATAACCTCCAGACAAACAAATAGCGAAAGAATTCTCTTTTTCAAATAAGGCTGTTGCATAGTGGACGCTCAACTAGGAAAATACAAGTAAGCATAAAGCCTTAGTAACAAATCAACCATGATAACAACAATCTTCAGTCCTCGGATAACCATAACTTCACTAAGTCATCTCTACCTCCAACCTCCCACTATCTTTCCGATACCAACAGAAACACACACGTACACATGAGTACATGACAAACAAATGCTAACAGTTCGCCACTACAAACAGATCAGAAAAATCAAGTTGTTTCTCCCTAAATTTTCAAGAACATGCTAAGAATGCTAACCAAGTAGTATTAATCTGTTTGTCGAAATTCAAGGATTCAGTGGGACACACCTTGTCTATGATAGTAGAAAGAAGTTCCACACCAATAGGTTGCATGCTCTCAAATTGGATGGTGCTAATCTGAAAATTGAATTGACATATAACTTCAGTCATTCCACACACACACACACACACACACACACAAAAAAAGAAAAAAGGAGGAACAAGCAGAAATTTTCAAAAGACCACCTGGTAAGCTAGTGATACTAACTCTTGCAGTTGAAGAACCAGCCAATCACCGGACAATGGCCGCTTTTCCTTGTTCCTTGCCAATAATAGATCAAAGTGTAGTGGATTCTCCCCAACAGCAGTCGGCAAACGACTCAAGCACCTGATATCAATAGTTAATGAGGGAATAAGACACGAGGGTGACACATCTCAATAGCCCAGTACTCAATATCTATTCGAACAGAATAGTTTTCTGTGATGATGATCCCCTGTAGAACAATGGTTGTACACACATAAATAAGAAGAGGCAACATGTTCATTTTTGATAGCGCTTAGCTGGGAAGAGCCCTTTCCCGCTAAAGCTGCTTTAGTACTTAACCTTTGTCGTATGGACAAAAAGGCTATGTATTCAAGTTTTACCATTTCCATACTGCTTTTTTTGCCAATCTGAGACATATAAGTCGACATAAGCACATAGAATCTTCTTAATTATCTCCTTTTAGTTTGATACATTCAAGTTTCAAAATAGTAGCATCAAAACTGTGAAATAAGACATGCTGTACACGGTTGGCGACTAAAGCATGTAGTTTCTGTGTCAACACATGTCATTCGAACACTTAGATGCTTAAATCAAGGAAACATACTCAGCAGCAAACATTCTTGTTTTAAATCTGAGATGCCTCTCTCTTTTCGCAATAACTCCAGAAGCATCCCTTGAGTAACCTAGATGCGGCATGGCGTTACTACTGGAGACAATAGTTTCATCATCTCCTCCCAGATCCAACCCAGAAGCCCCTTCTGAATCATTTTTTGGATCCTGTTCACTGCTGCTACTGATCACAGATTCTCGAGACGCCGTTGCAAGAACCTAAACATGAATCCAAGCTCAGTAAGTGGACAGAAAAATAAAGTACATTCCACGAACTGAGGCTTATGCAGCAAAAATGAAAGATGAGAGATTGCAAATGTTCATTTGTTTGAGAAGAGCACAAGTCAAGAGAAAACAGAAAGCAATGTCATAACACGACAGCGGATCCCATGTTCAGTAGAGTCAAAGACTCGTTATTTTTTGCTTTTGAACCATAATAGAACAAAGCAAAATGGCTCACAAACTGTCTGCGCTTCTTGTGTTGTGAGGTAGCAATCGGTGAGCATCTGGGCCCAATACTCAATATGGGTCATCTGAAATTAGTATCTCTATGTTTTCAATCCTAGGGGGTAAGGCTGCATATACCTGGCTTCTTATACTTCACAACCACACATGGAAATAAATACGAAAAAGAACAATGTTTTATGCCTGAAAGAGCCTCTGAGGCATTAGGTTATGTTGTTAACTCCATAGTTTCACCAAAAGTTTCCATTATAAGTAAAAACAATTAAACATTAAAATTCAAACTAAACCGGGATACATGCCTTGATAAAAAAGAAGAGAGGAGTATCATTTTGGAAGTTTGGAAATTTGGATCTTCAAGAACATTAGGTTAAAATTTATTTGAGGGGCACACATTGAGTTGATACTCTTCAAGCCAGACAATCCATCTTTGGAGAAGCACTCAGAACTGATATCAATCTCACATTGAGGGTGATTAGAAGTGATATGAGCTTCCTAGGGCTTGAAGAGAGTATGGTGTTGGATAGGGCGAGGTGGAGAGCCTCTATACATGCGGCGGACTTAATCTGACTCCTTTGATTTATTTGTTTGGTTTCCCTAACTCTTTTCCCAAAACTTTTTTTTTGTATTTTTGTAAATCTTTTGAATTTATTTTGACGACTTTATAAAACTTCCTTTGAAAATATTTAATTACTCCAAAAAGGTTTACAACGTTTTGGAATTTCATGGCGTACACAAGATGGTTACTAGATGACGATTCATGTTAGCCGACCCCAAATCATTTTGGGAATAAGGCTTGGTTGTTGGTTGTTGGTTGGTATTATATAGGGATCTCACTATTCAAAAACAAACACTTCAATTCAGAACTGGAATGGAGCAGCGCCTTCTAATTTTTATTTCTGGATCAAAGGGGTAGTCTTACCAGCTTCCGACAAACTGATATCCAATGCGAAGGACGGGACGGGCATGATGCATACAGCAACCGCATAATTGTTGATCTAACTAGATTTCCAATCCTGAGACAATTACACGTCAGAAATAACAGCTCAAAGCCATTAGATAGTTCAAACTCATAGGAAGATCAGAAGAAATATTTATGGGGCCGGAATGACAGAAACGAGAACTTATTCTCTCAATGAGAGATGGGAAGTTAAAACGTTAACCCTCGGAATATCCAATGGCCAATTTGCTAAAAGAGTAATGCTAATCAATGAATACCTTAAATCGGTGGTCTAGTTTAATGCTTCACCTAATACACGTGGAGCAAAATAAGTTTACCTCACAAGATTAAGATCTAATGGTTTAAGTATGCCAATCACATTAGTGGCATACTCCCTCCTACCCAAAATGATCTCCCCGTTTTGTTTTGCTGTTTTGACAGGCTATGTTTGGGGCAATTCCTGGACTCAATGAAAGACCCGCTTGCCTTAAAATCAAGTGGATTTAGAATGTAATGCAGAATAGAAATGTAGTGATTTTACAACAAGTGAGTGATTCATTTGATCTAGAAGTATCCCCCAACATGGCCCGACAAAACAGCAAAACGAAAGGTGAAAAATCATAGTGGGTAGGAGGGAGTATTGCAAAACCATTTATGTAGAGAAGAAAAATTGTATTAATGATCAAGAGAAAGACACAAGAGGGGAGGACAAGGAACCCTCCAGAGAGCTCAGGAGTAAACTATCCCCAGTTATGTTGTAGAATGGTATAGGATAATCCTTAAAAGAGCGGATGACTTAGCCCATACGGACACGAAGTAAACGATCCAACCCCAAACATGTCCTCCCGCTCATTGCTCCTAAGCCCCCACCCGAATAGTTGAACTTTAATTATGGGCTTTGTTGACTCACATATTCAGCTCACTTCAACACTGTTCATGACCAGTTTAAGGCTATGTGGTCATTTGGTTGGATACGGGAATTAGAAATTCCCATGATGCGATTGTCGCAAGTAAATTTCCACAGGAATTCCCCAAACACCAAGGGGCGACTAGGTAAGCCAATTCCTACATTTTGCAGGAACCAAAAATTCGCAAGAATTTTGAATTTTCCATGATTATAGTTAACCAAACAAGTTCACCCCTTTTTAATTCATTTCTTTTATAAGTTAAGATATTGATATATTCAAAAGGACGGCAAGGGGGGTGACTCCATATGCAAAAAGACACCTAAGGGGGCGACGACGTGACACCCATATAAAAAAGAGAGCTACCCAAGCTCTTAGACTATCCTGAGAAATATTATCCACAAAAGGAAGAAAGTCAAGTGTCAGTGGGCATGTAACACTTGACTCCAACTATACAACATCCTCAAAAAACCGACACACTCTTTTAATTCATGGGAATTCAGACTCCCATGATTTGCTTGTCAACCTAATGACCACTATAAATACCATGGCAATACAGATGCAATCACGGTATCATAGATGTTGCAGCAACTCAAAGAACATCGCAAATTATCACGCATCAAAATCCTACTAGAGAGATTTTAGAGATATAACACACACTTCAGTTATAATTCACTTCAAAATCTGAACAATTACTAGAGATAGTAAAGTCACATCTTACTCTGCATCAGTTTCTTCATCCAGCATGTGAAATAATGTTTCCTCAATCTGCTCATGAATAATAGAAACCTGAGGAAATATTAGACAATAAACGCCCTTTTAAGTAACCTATCAGCAATAGTCAGAGATTAGAGTACTCAGAGTAGTACATAAATCCTAGAAGAGTATTTGACAAAGCACTATTTTAACTTACAGAATCCTTTTCTATCAAATGTCGGAGGGTTGTTATAGCCAGATGTCTGAGAGTAGGCTGTACAAAGAGCACATAGTTCAGAAGGTAAGAAAGGGAAGGGATGGGAAAATTAGAACCCTTAATACACAAAAAAGAGCACCTGTCTTGAAGAAAGAGTTGGAAGAAGAGTTTTCACGTGAACATGTACAGAAAGAGCTTGAGGCGCAAACAGGACAAGTTGTTGGGTAAACCGTATATTCCTGCCACAGTATCAGTGTGTATACATGCGCAACTCATTAATGGCGACTAAAGGATACAAATGACGACTAAGAGTGGTTTCTTTCAATTCGAGAAAAGTTCCCAAGCAAAACTGACAAAAGTATGGTCTACATATAAACCAGCCGAGGATCACAAGTCCACAACCAACAGCAGGAAGCATATCATAACAAGGAAAGATGGTGAAAGAGATGACATACTCCAAGAGTGTCGCAGTTTCCTCACAAGAGCTTATCTCAGCAACCACAGACTGAATACACATACATCACAAAGATGACATCAACAACAGATAACAAAATGCAGGTTATTTACACATTGACGAGAGATGAGCATAATTAATCCAGACTCTTTATACCTTGCACCGTGAGAAGAAATTGCTGCCTGGCACAAGCTCAGGACCAAGTACAGCTACAATAGCATTTATAAGTCGACCTACTCCTTGTTGAAGATCCACCCATCCATTCTCTTCTGACAATAAGATCTCCAGCCCAAGGTTAAGTGTAGCCTAGAATATACATGATGAAGGTAATCAATGACATAGGCGGTTGAGTATGCAAAGTGAGTACATCTCATACGCTGTTACATCACATATTTACATACTAACATCCTAATTGAAATCTTTCCTTCTTTGGGAACCTTTTCCCAATGTCTATAAATTCATTGTAATTTTTACAACTGACTTGTTTATTGTTGTTTAATGCTCCCCTCTTAACCTTTGATCCACTTACCCAAGGCACCATGAATTTTTTAGATGTTTTCTGAACATTGCAAGGTGATGAAATGAATACACTGATTTGTAAATGAATTTCCAGAGTCCAAAAAGGAATTCATTTATGAGTTTCTATGGATAACCTAAGCTTCACCATTGAATAAATCTTTATTGTCATTACCACACCTTAAATTTTTACATTTGAGAAATAATAAATGCTCTCTAAATGGATCGACTGGGGCAGGAGAATAAAAGGAAGCACTCAGCCTAAATTATCAGTGAGCACATAGGAGGGCTAGAGTGAACCTGGACGTGAGATAGATAAGACAAGCCAGCAGCTTCAATGGTCAAAAGTAGTCCATGTAATGCCCAGATCTGCAAACTAGAGACTGTACTTTTTGCTAATGTGGAGATTGCACTAACAGTAGCGGGTACCATACTTGACAATGCCATACCACCAGCACTGTGGACAACAAAGATATTTTATCTGTCTTGAAGGGGAGAAAGAGAAATTACAACAGATATATTACAACTGTGTAGGTACAAAACCTGCGATGGATACAACCAAGGGCCACTGATATTGAACCAGCAAAGTTTGAATCTGTTGCGCCGGTCAAATCACCAAGCAGTGTTCTGGTCTAGTTTAGACATTACAACAACAGAAAAAAGAAAGGGTAACACGAAGAAGAATTGTCAGCAAGAGTGAAAGAGTCCTGAAGATTTAATCCCCGAACAGATATGAAAATGGTAAAACTAACCATCCTTGCTGTAAAATTATCATTTCCTAGACGAGTTAGAAGTCCAAGACCTTCACATGAAGCTCTACGTAATGATGCAGATACATCCCCTTCTGCCAGAATACTCTGTGACATATATTCAGTATAATACAAGTAAACAATTTAAAGATAAAGCCCTTGAACTGTTCCGAAAATAAGGCAAGCACACCAGACCAGCATTACCTGAAAGATGTTCTGCATCAGATTAGATATCTCCAATCCCAACTGTTGAGGACGGAAAGAAAGCAGAGACTGCGAACAAAGTCCACAAATAATGTTAAATCACAATAAAAGCAGAGAGATAGATACATCAGATATTATATCACGCAAGCATTTGTACCTTTAACCCAGCAAGCAATCCAACAGTTATGTTGTTGACACTGGTAGCATGCCATGATTGTTTTTTGCCAGCCTTAAGTGACTGATCGATCACTCCAAGCAGAGACAGCATCACTCCGCTATCCTGAAGAGAGAAATCCATAATTAGTGGCCATAAAGATATGGCATCACGTAAAGAAATGTACCTAAACAAAGTAAGGCAAAGGTAGCACAAGACTATCCAAACCTGAAATGCGAACACAATACCAAAACACAGCAACTTCTGGTTGATCAGCATTTTATTCGTCGTCTCTGGCTACAGAAGACAAGCCACATTCATTAAAACCAAATGACAAATCTACAAGCATTTAAAATCATCAGCAGACTAATCTTATGCCAGCACACCCTAGTGCAACAAAAGGAGAGGGGTGGGGGAGAGAAGTCCATTAGCTGGTAAACAAGGAGAAAAGGGTAGCCAATATTATGGTCGGAGGTGGGTCTTTGAGGGTAGATGGAGAATACTCCGTATAGTTTTCTATAGATATAGGAGAGGACATTGTCATGAAAGGACCCCAGGGTGGTAAACGCCGTCGAAAGAAAGACAACGGGGGATAACATGAGTGAATGCATTTATGAAAGCAGACTCATATACCCCTAGACTATCATAAGAAAACAATGACAAACGCCACTCAGGACAAATTCCAAGATCCGACTCCATGCCAAAATTTAATTTTTAAACGTAGAAGGCAATGAATCTCACAATAAACTGCATGGATTTGTAAACAACAAATTTTTATGAGCTAAGCTAAAGTGAACAGCCCTGTTACTTGATGAAGATAACAGGACCCACATCATCACTTGCAAACCCTCGCTTTTCACTAACAGATTTATCAACAAGATCAGTCAAGGCAGAATTAGCTACTCTTACTTGGATAAATTTTTTTATGAATCACAAGCACCAGAAACATATTTGCCGGCTTAGGGAAAAGAAAGGCCTCTTAAGAGTGATAATTTAACCCTGGGGCTTCTAAACAAACCAACAACAACAAACAAGCCTTAAGTCCCAAAATGGGTTGGGGTCGGCTAACATAAATCGTCGTCTAGGATTGTCCATGAATGCAGTAAAAGGCTCACGATAGCGAGGGAGCGAACAAATGTCAAAACCGACAAAACCCGCCAAAAGTTTTAAAATCGAAGAAAGGAATAAGAAACACACAAGAGTAAAATAAAGTAATAAACCAACCGGAAAGGGAGTGAAATTTTACAAAAGTTCAGACAAGAATTTAGAAAAGGGAACACGTGGAAAAAATAATCATTAGGAATCCATTTGCGGAACAAACAAAGAGACCATAGTAAATCAAACTACAAACTAATATAGAAGTTAACTTCTTTGACTATCAAACAAAGAAATAAGGTGCATGAGAGAAAGTAGAAGAAAGAATTAATGAAATGGAATACAAAATGCCTTAATTGATGGTAGGCAGTTTGGCATCCAGTGATTCGACTTCAAGATTAATTTACCAAATCAGTTGCAAGGTCCGTTTATTATCTGGTTACCTGAGGAAAACTATGAAGCTCAGGATCCCAAATACATGGCATTAAACCATCTTTTCCACCCTGAAAAGCACGAAGCTCATCTTCAAACCAGTCCCTAATCAGTCACAAGAGATGATAATGAGATAAACACATCACCCTGTCAAGCAAAAGGAAAGGAGAGACAAACACATAACACGCCCCTAGACAGGCATAGTTTCGAAGAAAGCCAATTTGAGATCTCATCCCATATATATGCAATTATAATCTTCCGGATGGATCTCTTTTTATTTGAGATTTTTTACATGACACCATCCCGGACATTGTTTTTCGTGGTATGTGTCACATTTAGGGACTGTGATGCCCAAAGTTACATGCAAAAAAGTATATTTAATGCGAAACTGCCAAATTAGAGGTTTCATGATTAACAAGTTAAAGAAAAAGATAATTAGTCATAAAGAATGATATTACCCACAAAATTCAGTATCATTTCTCATTTCTATTCAACAAAAAAAATGTTGTTGCAGGTTGTACCAAGTCTCGAACACCCAGCCTATGGTTGAAGGCGAAGAAGCATTCAGCTAACAGCCAATAAGTCAAAATAATGTAAAGCTTGAAAAGACGTCATATCCCTGTTTCCGATCTTGTAAGACACCATAGCCCATAGATAGGAACTTTTGATAGATATAAAATAAACATCCAAGGGAAACCCTAGGTTACATAGATACAGCCAACAAGCCCCACCCATAACCTTGAACACAGGATGGTATGAAGTAAAAAGGAGGAAGTTAAGGGGAAACAACCATTACCACTAACCCAAAAGAGCAACGTTCTCGTGATCCACTCCAATAAACCCTACCTCCTTCAGCCTTTGGTCTACACTCAACTACCCACCTGTGAAGTCTCTCTCTCCTTTAATTAAGAGTCCTTGACCACAAAAAGTATCTCATACTATATTCTACCCGTGTGGCGATGTACTAAGATTTTCTCTCTTAAGAATCCCGCTAGTGGAACAGTCTCAGAAACATTAGAATTTTTGTTTCACGTGATCAACATTTATAGTAAACACGTTGAAGCAACAGCATTAAAATCCAATCAGTTAGCGAGCAGAAAACATTTTTTATTGGACATCTGTCAATGTCTGAAATCCCAGATCTTTGTGGATTCCCACAGGACATTGTTTAAATTTGTTATAAAGTTAAGGTAGTAAATCCTTCTGATGAAGATTCGTACACACAAAAAAAAGCAAAATAACAAACCAACAAAGAATGAGACACAGTCAAACAGCCCACAGCACAAAAGATGTAGACATGAAATCAGTATAAATTATGCACATCTAAATATACCTTCCAGGAGTCCATGGCCCCAACCAAGCATCTCTTTTGTCTAATAGCAGTCTCAAGCACGAACTCTCCTCATAAGAAGATGGGTCCCTGAGGTGTGGATAGGTAACGAGAGAATCCTTAGAAAGTTACCCAGATGAAAGATAAACAGAACAAAAATATTTACCCGACAACTAAAAAAAAGAATTGTTACACCTGACCAAGATGACCTATATAAGACAATTCTGACTGTTACCTAAATGGAGCACTACATAATTGGAGAATCCTGGGATGATCACTTTTATATGTCATTGGATCAGAGAGTGACTGAAACGCTATTAACGTCCTTATGATAAGCACGTTGAGCGCAGGTTTTGTGCCAGGATGGTTCTTCGCAGCTATAAATGATATGTGAGACAAGGCACTGATCACCATTCAGAAATGTGATTAAGAAAGAAGGAAAAAAAAAAGAAGCTAAAGTTAGCATGAAAGGCGGAAACTCAAAAGAAATCTTCAGTGTATTAAAGAAGAATACAACCAGTAAACTCGTACCTGCTGAGGTATACGAGCACTGGTTGGAGTAAAATCCCACTGTTTACAGCTTGAGGCAAAATGAAACATTTTACAAACGCCGTAAGTGCATCAATAGAAGCAGACCATACACTGCAAAACACATAATACAAGCAACCCTTAGCAAAAACTCCTTTCAGCAAACTGTTTTATTTCCTCTCTTTTTCAAATGTACTTTCAACATTTGTTGTTGCTTTCTCAATTTAAATAAATACCCACTGTTTACGGCAAACTTTTTTATGTCAAATTATATAACTGACAGGAAAGTTTATCATTCAGAGCAACATACAATTTTTTAATTTACTTTTTCATCCTCCAAATTCCATCTCTATTCACTCCAAAGCTTCCACGACCAAGCTAATTTTATATAATGAACAGAAACAAAGAAGCATGTGAGAGGAGACCTCATTGCACATGAAAAGAAAAATAAAGGTTCAACCATGAATAGAAACGCCCACCTGAACCCCCACAGACATTTATTAGAAGACATTAAATACCACACAGCAAAATCAAACAAAATAACTTCAGGCAATAACCTAAGGCGACAAATCCGCATTACTCTAGTATTAGATGACATCTTATCTGACCTCATAAGTAATGCAAGATTTTCCAACCACAACTTTCACTTTTAAACAGTACAAGCTACATAAGAGTCAAAGATCATGGAACTCTTCCAATTTTGTTACGAACTCCGCCACTTCATATAAGTAATCTTGCAGACATAACTCTCTGGCTTCCTCACTTGCAGCTACACGGGATAAAACATTGCTAACTCCTCAAACATCAGATCGAGCATATCTAGAACCAGAGATTGCACAACCTAAGTACCTCGTATCCAATGTTCATTTGATTGAATGAAAAAGGGCCCTTTGGATGGCTCACCTTATATTAGATGTCCAGTCTCCACTTCTATGAGCCTCTTGTTCTGGACTTCCACTGAATAAGGGAGCCCATAAAGCAAGAACGTCAAACACCTGATCTTCGAATTCCTTTATGCATTGATAATCATTAGTTTAGTGACAAGGTTGGGTAGGGTGGTAGATGATGACGAAAACATGATGATGTACCTCCTTTGGAACAGATGCCAAGAGTGATGCTAGAAGTGACCATCCCGCTTCTTTCTCAACTGTTGCAGCCTTAAAGTTTTTACTAGGTTCCATCAACATCTTTTTGCAAACTTCAAGCACAGAATGAGGCAATCTGGACAACAATAGTACATGTTGCTCTTTAAAGCCAAAAAAACAGGCAGAAACAAGATGAAAAAACATCTAACGAAAAACTTCTGTATAAGACAACATTCAAGCTAAATAAGTAAAAATCCACTCACTTCACACGCGCAGTATTGATACACTGTATATCATTCTTAATACAAGAGAAGAATGAAAAGACCCCACTTCCCACAGCCACAGCGCAATACAACACAAAGACATCGAACAGAGCCAGCTTAATATTCAGCAACAATAAATAAAAATTAAAAAAAAGGGAAGATAAGGGAAGTCAGGCAACGGCAAAGAGAGAGGATGCAAAATCCCCCTGAGCGAAACAGAAAATTACTCTCTTTGCAAGTTCATTTCACCAACTTTTTGACCTGCATAAGCTCCAGTTGCATTGTTTTACTACAACATAGGGAACTCATGTGATGTATATTTATGTTGAAGTCCTAATGAATGGTAGATGGAGAAACTTTCTTCCTTGCTGGTTTTTCAACATTCAGCTGACGCTCCAATGAACGCGACATGATCCTGTAATTTCTTGCTTACCTCAACTTGTCCTATGTTATCCTGTGCTCCTTTGTCACTGACACGCTCTGACATCGGAACTCAGAAGGCATTTGTGTGGATCATGGCACTTGGTAAAATTACAACAACATGCTTCAACGAAGGCGACCTACTTCCCATCTCATTGAGGACATGTGAGGAGAACATCTTTAGTCTAGCGAGGATGAAAGATGCTCAACAATTTTTTCAGCCTCTCAAAACAAGCCCGTAACATTGTAGGTTGAATTTGTAGTATGCTCTTAAGTTTTCAAAGATTTCTAATTTACCACTCATGTAGCACGTTTTGATGATTATGGTTCACAATCCAACTCTAGATAAGTTAAACACTGGTGTAGAGTATTGCATCTCTAGAAGCCACAGGCCCCACAGGGTAACAATATGCAAAGATTAAATCCAAGAGAAGCTAGACGCATTTAAGATATATCTTCGATTAACAAAAAAAAAAATCAATGCAGATCAAAACAAACAAGCCTTACCGAGACGGATAACCAAGAGGTAGTTTCGGTGAGACAGAAACCAAAGCCGCAAGTAAAGTAGCTTGGCCATGCACAGAATCAAGGTCTACTTTAGAAGTGTGACCCTGCATAAAAGACACGCTAGGGTTTACATATTTTTACAAGAAGATTATAGAGAGAAGCTTTCAGTCAAAAGAAGGCCAAGATAAATGACAAAACCTGGAAATGAAAAGATAAGAACGCAGATGATTAGAGCTAATCAAATGAAATCAAACACACATTTTAAAGTGCCTAACTCCCAACCTTGTCAAACGAAACACTTTCTCTTAAGGCTTTCAGAGCCGTCACACTGTAAGAAACCAAACCACTGACACAGGTAGGGTCAACTTCAGCCAATGCCCGCAATGACAAAGCAGCCTCCACACGAACCTGGACATAAGCATGGAAAGTATGGGAGTTTCCCATTTTTATTAGACAAGGTAAAAGCAAAGTGTTATATAGAAATAAGAACGTACTGTGGCAAGTACAAGACATCCTAGCAAAGAGATAATTACAAATGACCCCTGTTACATTCTCAGATTGTACATTCGAACTGTCATTTATCATGCAAATCAGAAAAGGGGTGTATGGTAGGAACAATAAGAACATAAGGGATATTTCTTTTCATATGACCACCCACAATCTAACACGGCAGACGGCATCTATTGAACTGGGCAAAATTGGAAAATAATATGGCCCCTTTTACTCGCTCTACTTCAATCCATTGAGCCTAGGGTAGGCTCCTTGTCTACCAGACGGTGAAAGAAGTAGATCATATAGTTGAGGTTTGAGTGGCAGATTTCTAGGGACTGGCAAATGTGTCAATACAAAGATCATTCAAATGCACTGTCCGTATATATTCAACACAACATAAGATTTCGTACATCAGTCCTCAGGGAGCCTTTGACACACTCAAGATAGTTTAATGTTGTTGCATGTGTCAAAAGAGAACCTGCTTTGATGTTGTGCACATCATGGTTGAACCCATTGCTCTTCATGAATTTATATTTTATGCCATACGGTTTTAGCTTACCAATTCAGAAGGATGTGATAGTGCTCCAACAACTGTGTCATCAAGAACTTCTCTGAACTCCACTGGAACCTACAGATATCAAAGGTCAACATTAGAGCCAATGCCTAGAGTAAGTAAATTTTAGATTTTTTTTTTTATAAGTAAGATAGGATATCATTATGTTCACAAGAACACCAAGGGGGTGACTCCCATATACAAAAAGACACCTAGAGGGGTGAGGCCCATATACAAAAGAGAGATAATCAAGCTCTAGGACTATCATGAGAAATTTGAAAGTAAATTTAAGAATTAAACATCCAAAGATAAAGCATCTGGCTTTACATTTCATCAGCAAACTTAATATGAGCCACAAAAATGAGTATCGGCATCAAAACATGATAAAGATGTGAGACAACATTATCTACCAATAATGTTAATTCACCT
The DNA here is from genome assembly GCA_963680865.1 of Spergularia marina. Classification (NCBI taxonomy): domain Eukaryota; kingdom Viridiplantae; phylum Streptophyta; class Magnoliopsida; order Caryophyllales; family Caryophyllaceae; genus Spergularia; species Spergularia marina. Next base: position 21,664,198 of record OY804560.1, on the reverse strand, counting down.
CTTTTACACGGGAACAAATAATTGCAGAAAGTGACAGATTCAAATTCCTCTTATTTTATCAAATTGCGGACGTTGAAAGAAAGAAGATGATACATTCCTACGATGAGCTCTGATAATGCTGAATAGCTTTTCACTTATAAACTATAGTTACTGTTTGTTCAATGCTTATACCATGCTACCGGGAGCACAAGTGTAGAGACGGCACTTAAAATAATTTAAAATAAATTCAAGTGTGGTCCCTACTCCTCTATTGTCAGAAGGAGCATCATGCTCCTTGTGCTCCCGAGAGCATGGTATAATTTACCCTGTCTGTTTGGGTGTTCTTTTATTATTTTGGCAATCTGTTTTGGTAAGAGAGTATATCATAAGGAGAAACCAGCAGGATCACACCCTTATGCAATAATATATCAAGGGGGGACTCCCAATTACAAAAGCAGAGCTACATAATTAAGATCCCGCCATCATGAGAAAGTTTTTCCACCAAAAAAAAACAAGAGAGAAACTCCAAGTGCAGAAAAAAATGGAGCAATTGGCCCCAAATCATTTTGGGAATAAGGCTTGGTTGTTGTTGTTGCTGACTCAAAGAAGTCAACAACTCACCAACTTCAGAAACCAAAATTTCGAATATTGTTCAGGGTGTTACTCTGCGTTGCTAAGCTTTAGCTATCATTGGTAATCTTATCTAAGAAAAGGAGAAATTTCCAGTGGCGATGAGAGTGAAGCTTTAGTTGTATATGAACACAGTTCTTTAAACCAATGCTCTCCAATAGCTTCTCTATTTTAATGTTAAATGATGAGTTAAAGAAAACAAGGTGTTCTACCATCATACAAAGCCTGACCCTTTACCCACAAAAACTCTGTGATGTAGCTTCAGTTCGTAAAACCCCAAACTATGCTGCTCTACCACACAAAGGAAAAAATAAAAGAATCATAAATCATGAGCAAGCAGAACCGTATCACCCATTCACAAATATACATTAGATCAGCAAGAAAGGTTTACCTCTCCTAATGTTCGTAAAGTATAAGACAAGGTGCGTAGTGCAGCAACCTTCATCAAACAGCTGCTATCAGGAGACTGAAGCTGCAAGTTCCCAGAAAATATATTTACGCATGAAATCAAAGCAGACAACATCATTTACAATCTCGAAAGTAACTTGGCATACCTGCTTTCCAAGCACAACTGAGAAGCTCCTCTGAGTAGGCTCTGTCATCTGATCTACCATACCAACTCTAAGAATATATAGTACACATGCCTTCGAAAAAACGTAAGTATCAGTCCACACCGTCTTGCCAAGTATATCATTTACACTTCTACATAAAGGACAAGATACGAAAGTACAGAGATGTGCCCGCGCACAAACAAATTATTATAAATGATTCAAAGCATACTTCCTTCAAACTCGTTAAGTCACCATTGATCCCGAATGCACACATAACAAGGAACTGTATAGGTCTTCATGAAGAAAAAATAGGGCTCATGATAAACGATTGTTTCAAGAAGAATATCAGTCTTCTCCACATTTGAATGTAAACATAGAAACTCCAGTAGTCATTCAAAAATAAGCCGCTTTTGCATGTTTACAAGTCCCATTTTGAATTAGTTCTAACAAAGAAGAATACACGATAAAACAGAGGCGTCTGCATTAGGTGTGGTGCACTTAGAATGAAAAACTCATCCCCTTTTGATGATACTGCTTCAATGCTCTAAAACTTCAAATTCAACTTACTGAAGTTGCGTTCAAAATCTAAAGTCGAGTGTTACTTAATCACCTACTACTGATGTACCTACTTTTTGTGGATAATATTACTCACAGTAGTATAAAGCTTAATTAGTTGTCTTTCTCTATATGGGTGTCATCCCATGGTGTCTTTCTGATATACGGTTGTCATCCTACTTATCCAAAAAAAAAAAAAAAAAAAAAAAAAAACTATTTGAGACAAACATCACCCTCTAATAGTCTTGGTTTCTAGTTTGGTTTCAAGCGATAACAATAGGGGTAGTGGGTTCTTGGACGAGGGTTCTTTGTGGGTTCTTAACCACATTGAACATTTTTGTAAAGAGCTCCAACTCTCTGTCGAACCTCTTCGCTTTTGTGGCCTCTTTGGAAGCTAATAGAAAGAAACATGAGGCTGCCACGTCTAGTAGGGTCGTAGAGACCGAGGGTGTTGTCATTTCCGATGATGAGTGACACAAACATTATTTCATGGAACGTGAGGGGGCTTAATTGCTTGGACAAAAGGGGCGATGTTAAATGGGTTTTGAGGAAATTTTCGAGTAAAATTGCGGTTCTCCTTGAATCTAAACTCGAGGAAGTTACTAGAGAGATTGCCTTAAGTCTTTGGGGTACCCGTTCTTTAGACTGGGTCTTTCTGCCCTCTGTTGGTAGCTCAGGTGGTATTATAATTCTTTGGGACTCTAATTTTGTTGAGCTTTTGGAGCATAGAATAGGGGACTTCTCTGTTTGTTGTAAGTTTAAATCTCTTTTTGATGATTTTGTGTGGGGCCTGATTGGGGTCTACGGTCCAAATGATAATAACTTGCGGAGTCTTTTATGGGAGGAGTTGATTTCGTTTCTAAGTTTGTGGAATATTCCTTGGTGTGTAGGAGGGGACTTTAATGTTGTTAGGTTTCCACATGAGAAGTCTTCCGGAGGTCGTTTGTCTTCGGCCATGTTGGAATTTTCTTCCTTTATTAATTTTTCAGGTTTCATCGATCCGCCGTTAGAAGGGGGACGTTTTACCTGGTCTAGCCATGAAGAAAGTCCAGTTTTGTCTCGTATTGACCGTTTTCTGTTTTCTCCTGATTGGGAAGATCATTTTCCTGGGGTTTATCAAGCTGTGCTGCCAAAAATCACTTCTGACCATGTCCCCATTCTTTTAAGTGTCAAAAAAGTTTGCAATGCAAAAAGGTCTTTCAAGTTCGAAAATGCGTGGCTAGAGGTTGAAGGCTTTGCTGACTTGGTTAAAGATTGGTGGTCAGGTTTTTTGATCTCTGGCTCTCCTAGCTTTGTTCTAGCAAAGAAATTGGCTCTTTTGAAACAAAGCTTGAAATCTTGGAACAGAGAGGTGTATGGGCACTTGGATAGACGTTTGGAAGAGTTGCTGGCCAAAATCAAAGACTGGGATGCTAAGGAACAAGCTTTAAGTTTATCAATCTCGGAAAGAGTAGAAAGAATGGAGACAAAGAAACAAATCTCTACTCTTAGAAAATCTATTGATATCTTTTGGAGGCAAAGAGCGAAACAACGCTGGATTGAAGAGGGTGACCGCAACACCAAGTTTTTCCATAAGGTGGCAAACAACAGAAGGAAGTTCAGCACCATTGAATCCATTTCTGTTGATGGGGCGGTCTACTCCGAGTTTGGCTCGGTGAAAGAGGCCATAGCTGGTTTTTATGAGAATCTTTATAAGGAAACTTCCCCTCATAGACCACACTTCAGTGGCCTTCATTATAACACCCTTTCCACAGAAGATGCTACCATTCTGGAATCAAACTTTTTTGGAAGAGGAAGTTTTGGAAGCGATCACTGAGCTAGGCAAAGACAAGTCTCCGGGACCAGATGGTTTCAACATTGCCTTTTTTCACCATTGTTGGGATGTGGTCAAAGGAGACATTATGGGCTTCTTTCACGATTTTCATGAGAAAGGTATTTTTGAGAAGAGTTTGAATGCCACTTTTCTTACCTTGATTCCAAAAGTAGCTGGGGCAAAAGAGATTAAGAACTTCAGACCTATAAGTTTGGTTAGTAGTTCCTACAAGATTCTGGCCAAGGTCTTGTCTTCTAGGTTGAAGAGAGTGGTTGGCAAGCTCGTTAGTCCGTATCAATATGCTTGTGTTCCTGGGCGTCAAATTTTGGACGCTGTCCTCATTGCCAACGAGTGCATCGATTCGCTCAAGAAGTCTAACCAACCGGGCCTCTTGTGCAAACTCGATATTGAGAAAGCTTTTGATCATGTCTCTTGGGATTTCTTGATGTTTACGCTAGAAAAGATGGGGTTTCCTAGCAATGGAGAAAGTGGGTGCTCTTCTGTATTTCTACAACTCGTTTTTCTGTGCTTATCAATGGGGATCCTGCTGGTTTCTTTAATAGCTCTAGGGGTGTGCGTCAAGGTGACCCTCTTTCCCCTCTTCTCTTCATCTTAATCATGGAGTCCCTAAGCTTACTTGTGAGCAAGGCTACTGAGGTTGGGTTTCTAGAGGGTGTTAACATTAGCAATAACTCCTCTCATCCTCTTACCATCTCTCACCTTCTTTTTGCGGATGACACTTTGATTTTTTGCAAGGCAACAGAAGACAATTTGGGTTATTTGAGGTGTGCACTCGTCATGTTTGAAGCTATGTCCGGTCTGAAAATTAATTTCACTAAGAGTGTTGTCATCCCCGTGGGCGAGGTTTCTAATCTTAGTGGGTTAGCAAGTTTCTTTGGCTGTGGGGTGGAGTTGCTCCCTTCCTCTTACTTAGGGCTTCCTCTTCGTGCTTCTTTCAAATGCAAATCAGTTTGGGATCCCATAATTGAGAGGTTACAGTCCAAACTTGCGGGGTGGAAATCGAAGCTACTTTCTAGAGGAGGCCGACTTACTCTTCTCAAAAGTATGTTGTGTAGTTTACCGGTCTATTTCATGTCGCTTTTCACTATCCCAGCAAGCGTGGCCGCGAAACTTGAAAAAATTCAGCGGGACTTCCTTTGGAATAACAAGGACCCGAATAAGGTGTTCAATTGGGTGAATTGGGGCGAAGTTTGTTGTCCTAAAGAAAATGGGGGTCTTGGTATAAGACACCTTCGTGATGTCAATGAAGCTCTTAAAGGTAAATGGCTTTGGAGGTTTGCCAATGAGTCAGGAACACTTTGGAGGAACGTCATTGCCCTAAAATATGGGGTCCAACGACTAGGCTGGTGGAGTAATCAGGTTGCAAGTGCTCATGGTGTTAGTCTTTGGAAATCCATTATTTCTGGTTTCCAACGTTTCAAATCTTGTGTGGGTTTTAAGGTGAACAATGGAGCAAGGGTTCTATTTTGGCATGATACATGGTGTGGGGAACTTCCTTTAAAATCTCTTTTTTCAGATCTCTACAGAATTGCTTCTAATAAGGATGCTACAGTGGGTAATGTGGTTTTATGGGAAGGCAGCAATCATTATTGGGACATTTTGTTTTCGATGTCTCTTAATGATTGGGAGGAACCTTCAGTGTTGAATCTCTTGGAGCTCCTTTCCTTAGTTACACTTGTTCGAGAAGAAGAGGATGTGATTACTTGGCTGCCTGATGGTTTTGGAAATTTCAGTGTTAAGAGTTTTTGTAATGTTGTTCAAAATTCTGTTTCCGGGGCTGATTTTCCTGTTAGTGCTATTTGGAGATGTAAAGCTCCTCCAAAAGCTTGTTTTTTTGCATGGGCAGCCTCCAAAGAGAAAATCCCAACTTTGGAGAACCTTAAACGAAGAGGGTCTAGTTTGGCTAATCGCTGCTCTTTGTGTTGTGATGCGGAAGAAACCGTGAATCACCTTTTGCTCTCTTGTCCTTGGGTGTTATCTCTGTGGCACATTGCTTTGTCTTTGTTCGGTATAAGCTGGGTTCATCCGAGGACAACCAAAGATGTCCTCTCTGCCTGGAAAAGGAGAATGAAGAAAGGGTGGCTGGCCGAAGTGTGGAAGATGGTTCCAATTGCAATTTGGTGGTGTACTTGGAAAGAAAGAAATCATCGCTTTTTTGATGATATTAGGTTGACACACCAGGGGTTCACTTTTAGTTTCTTGTGGACGTTGTATAGTTGGAGTCAAGTGTTAAATTCACATCGACACTTGACTTTCATTCTTTTTGTGGATAAAATTTCTCATGATAGTCCTAGAGCTTAATTAGCTCTCTTTTGTCTATGGACCGCCCTTCAGGGGTTTTTTGTACATGGGAGTCACCCCCTTGGTGTCTTTTTGAATATATTGATATCCTATCTTACTTATCAAAAAAAAAAAAATAGTCAACACAAATCTGACACAATAATGGCGTGTTTTGGTTTTTCAACTATAAAAATGGGTCAACAGAGAGAAAAAAAAAAGTAAAAACTCAAACTGTTCGAAATAGGTAAGATGTAGGCAAACTTCTCAAAACACAAACCAAGCATAAGAACCCGTGTATATGTTTACCCGATGTATAAATTGATATAACTACCAATAGGATCACTCTAAGACACCAAACTCTAAAAGACAACCAGGTTTTAACACATTGCCTTTATCTAAATAGCTCTACGACTAGATGGGGACATCGAGTAGTTATATTTAGTTATATTCTACGAATGAATTGCCATATTAAAGTCAAATGGATTAGTACGTTTGGTCAAGCTAACTCCTTAAATAGTTGGTCGTTCATATGTTAACACAGACTCAACTTGGCCTAATCTAGCCATCCAGGCATAGGGAAACCTCTTTCAGTACTCTTACTTTTAACATGCACTCAAGCCTGAGATCTTCAAATCAGGACAAGGCGTGAAGATAAATTTCAATCTATTGCATCCAAAGATTTCTAACCACCAATGAAATACGTATCTCTTCTGTCTCTCGTTTTCATATTTGATTCTTTAACATCACCCATCCCTTTATAGCCCAAGAGAAGGGATAATGCGTAAAAACTGAGGAAATTAGAAATGTGATTGAACTAAATTTCCCACACTTCTATTGCTAAACAGAGGATCAGATTATTGTAAAGGGCTGCGGATTTGGTAAGTTCTACAATGGCTAATAAATTGCGACAGTTATTCAGATCACTACAGCAGATCAACAGCAAAAATGGATAAAGAAGTGGGCTCCTGAGTCCGAGTAAGCCTACCAGAGCATGTGTGTCAACAGATGTATCCACCCGAAGCATATCGATCACTTGGGAAGCAAAGTCTTGAAGTTCACTGTCTGGATGCAGATACCTAAGAAGAATGGCCTGCAATTTCATTTTCAGAAGATCACTGAACACCAGTGCATCATCAAGAGGATACAAGCAAAGAAATGGCATGCTAAAGCTCCAATGTTGGAGACTAAGACGAGAGACCTTTACATGTCAGCTTCAATCTCTCTTCTCTTTTGTGTTCTACGTGATTTGGGTATAGGCATGTATATTAATGAGACACCAACATGGTAACGGCCTATCTTTTCAAATTTTGTATAGGCTAAGGGGAGTAAAATAACTGATCCTATTATCAGCTTCAAAGTTTTTGTCCACACTCCATACGAATCAATGAACTGGAAATTTATTAGTCTATCATATTAATATGAGAGTTTAATGATGGGAGACTTAGCAAAACACCTTAACGTAAGACCACGAAACCTAATTAGTTCGAAAAAGCAAAGTTACACGTAAGACATAAGCACTGAGACATAGTGAGGCATGTTCAGAAACATGCAATATACGCCAGTTGATGGTTGAGCACACTGACTGCACACTCAACCACCCCATATGTATTACAGACGAAGAAAGTGCAAATCATTTCCACCAATAACAAGGAGATGTACGCGGCCATTAGTTAAGATCAGAGCTTAGACACGTCTATCCAAGACATCAAAGGCGAAATGGTACAGGATCCAAATTTGCTATCAAGTATCAACTTTAGCAGTTTAACTTGATACATACTATATGATGTTCCAATTATCAAAAATATATCGATGTCCTTATGATATTCAAAGCACGCTCAAATACATTCAAAGACAACAAACTTTTCATCACCTACCTGCAGGAAGGAAACCCATGCTAAAGTGACGCTGATTCGCACATCCCTCGAGCGAATACCACTTGCTGAAATTTGTTCAAAATGTGACACAGTTATTATGAAAACTATATAAACGAAGTACCTTCAAACAATGTCAATGTTTACACGTCTTTTTTAAACAAAAATGTATAATTAGGTTTGGGATGAAGAGGATCACTCATCATGAACCAAAAAAAATGGCATGCTCAATTTCCACGTCCAGTTCATTAAGATAAAGAAACATATGACAAGATGTTCTAAATCAAATACACCATTACCAACAAGGGGAAAAGTATTAATGAACCAGAGGCATTTGCCTAAACAAACTTTTGCCTGTAGTCATTTAAAGAAAGACATCCTACATTTTCACTTATATTACATTATTACCTACAACTTTAGACTGAAATGAAAGGAAATTACGAACAACAAGGGAAAGGTAGACGTATATCAAAGGCAATGCTCAAATCAACCTTGTTGTCTTTTGAAATTCTACATATTCACTGATAATTCCTAAAACTTTAAACTGTATATTCTTCTGCTAAAGCACTTTTGGTGTGTTACATTTGCACAGGAAGTAGTTTACTCTAAAGAACTGATCTAAACAAATCACATTTATCTTATGTTATTGTCGCATGGCCGCTACACTGAAAAGCTAAATATCAGATGCACTACTCATCACTTCTTTTTTCTTCCTTTTTTTGTCACCTACCAATATACATCAGCCTTTTCGTGACAATACAGATTTTTTTAACAGCTCATTTCCCAACCAGGCCGGGAATATACTCCACTTGCCTATAGAAACAAGCAAAGAGACAGAATGATAACGCAAGCATATACTCCAACAGAATATACCTTTCACAAAGGGGGACACCAGATGCCTCTGCAAGCCACCTTCTATTCTTTTTCCCAGAGCATGCTGTCCTTTTCCTCGTGGCTGGACCTGTACCCAACAAATGGAATCTGAGTTCCTCAAACAAAATTATTTAACCAATAACCATGAAAACCAATTTCATCCGACATGCAAATATACGAACCTGCGCCTCAGGATTCATTACAAGAGCAAGCACTGAGCCTAAAGCTTCAGCAAAGGCATCACGAACTGATGATACTGAATCATTGAAGGCCTTCAAGAAAAAAAAAAAGAAGAAAACAATAATCAGTCTACATACATCATTTTGTTGAGAAGCAACAGTAAAACCAAAGTAGCATTGACCTGCCTTAACACAAGTAGACGCTGAATTTTCAAGCTCGGCGTGTCCTAAACCAGGTCCTCCAATATCAGCTAACGCTTTTAGACATCTAGCAGCAGCTATTCTGACAATAGATGACTTATCACCAACCCCAAATCGCATAACAAGTCGAAATGCCTCCGTATATGCTGTTGCTGCTGCTGCTCCACCACAACCTTCCATTGCATTCTGCAGCATGTAAAGAGCCTCTTTCCTCACATACTCCTGACAATTTTTTCAAATTCATTTGTCAGGCACATCACCAACAGCAACAACAAAGCCTTAGTCCCAAAATTTTTTGGGGTCAGATAACAAGAATCGTTGACCCGAATCATCAATATATAAAAAAAATATTCGAAAGACGAAAAAGCAAAAAAGTTGGAATGCAGATAACAAAATACCAACACAACTGAGGATACAAGAAAAAACAAAGAGAGAAGAGGACAAACCAAAACAACAAATTAAAATAAAAACTACAATAACATTACTCTATAGTCTAGTGTCCCAAAGGCTCTGCCTAAGGTGAGGTAGGGGGGTTCGATGTACGCAACCTCACTGCTTCGTTGAAAACATAGGGAGGTTATTTCCGAATGACCCGTGATGAAAATTGGGTCAAATATTGCACCGACTAACTGTTACTTCACAATGCAAGAAGTGCAAACGATTTTGTGAGCCATCATAAAATAAAATTGAAAAAAAAAAACACACACACAAAAATGACTTTAAATGCCTAACTGGTCAGTGGTGGTTCAAAATTTCAAAGCTTTTTCAGAAGATATCAACAAAAGCTATGCTATACGCCTATACACATAGCCTAATAATTTGACCTGCCGTGATAAACATGTCTCACCGACCACAGTTGCACTATGGTAGAGGAGAGACAAGCAAGCACCGCGTCCTATGTGGTTTAATTATCTATCAGAGTAGGCCATATAAAGTTGATTTACGTTTCCACTGAGATTTGTTAGGTGTATGAAGAAAGCAAGCACAAGGGGTTTTCCTAGCCTTGTTGTTATTAGACTGTTAGTAGATGTTATCTGATTTATTTATGTTTCATGAGAAGATTATACTGCTGAAAGCTGATAGTAAACATGACACAGAAATAGATGCAATATAACTTCTAAAGAAAACCACGTGAGGGGAATTAATTTTTGTTTAAATTCACTGCAACTGCATGCCTTTCACTTGGAATGATCTCCCTAGTTTAAAGTACAAAATTCTTTTTTGCCATCTATAAACAAATATAATAACAGGTAGAGAGAGAAGGAGAGGAAAGTTGAGTCACCCACGAGGCACACATATAACATATTGAACTAAATTACAGCTCAAACATCCTTCACTACTCCTGTAGAAGGACAGTTCCTACTTCCACATATGCTTAGGCTGAGACATGTGTCCATATAACTACCACCTATTACACAATCTCATTAAAAACTCTTAAAATAGCATCAATAATATGAACTTGGCCTTTGATTCCTGGCCTCCACAGCACATAGTGGTTCCACCATGCTCATTAAGGGCAAAAGAGTTCAAATACATACCATAAGCAATAGACTAGATTATAGGAGTAAAAAAGAAAGAGACAACTATCCAAAATTGGCTACCTCGTGATACTTCATGAGTTTTGAGGCAATGCTGGCTGTTTCAGGGAACCCAGAAGTTATCTTTCTTCCAAACAGGTGATACAATTCTCCCAAACACTGAGCAGCACCTTTATTCACAATGAAACAAAGAACAGAACATAACTAAGCATAATACACCCGCCAAAAAAGTAGTCAATGTCATAAAAGCATGAGTTTCAACCCCCCCCCCCCCCCCCCCCGTCCGGCAGTGAAAAGATGTTATTTTACCAAATAGTTTGACAACCAGTGACCAATCGACCACATGCTCCCGGATAATGATCTTTTTGCTTTACAGTCAGGTCATCTATCAGTGACTTCCATCAGAATTCTTGTCTTAATATATTCGTGAAAAAACTTTCATAATATTGTTACTCAACTTTGTGATGCTTTAGGTTGACTGCCTTACATGTCCAAACCGCAAAATTATAAATGCTGACTCTAGGGTATATCAAAACTGTTGGAATGGCTCATTAAAGTGTTCACACTTCTTAAATTGTGAAGTGGTAAATGGAAATTGATTAGGCACAACTGTATGCAGGAATTCTCCATTTTAAACAAGATTTTGAAACCACAATTGCCGACCTAAGAACAAGTAGACTACTTAACAAGAAATTGCACAAGATTCGACAAACCAGTTACGCGGTGAGCTTCACTTCTCTTTCCATCCGAAAGAAAGCCTTGAAGGGAGCTAGCTCTTGAGTATATAGAAATCGGATCTCCTTTTGCAATAATCTTTGCCATCGCTATTGAAGCCAAGTGCCGCACTGGCCTCCGGGCTCCAAGAACCAATAGTGAATAAAGGGCATCTTCGCATTTTCTTTGACATATCAAAATAGCATCCTACATGAAAAAATTCCAAATAACTCACTACACTTCACCATTAAAATCCTAACCTTAAAACCTAGTAACCAAATTTCTCGTGGTTATAATATACAAATACCAACAACCTCGACTCAACAATTACGAACATTGCCACAAAAAATCCTCCTACTGCTTTAAGAAAGGATGAAGGATCAAAAGATCAGCTTGCTGATGTTCTTGAACAACATGTGCAAATCCACTCAGCAAAACAAGAACTAGAATCCTAACAAAAGTGGCGACCATTGATTATAATTGAATAATGCTCAAACTCAGCATTCCTAAACATCTTGGCATTACTAAAAAAAAAAAAAAAAAGTTGTCAACTTTCTCAAAGTTCCCATGGAATATGAATGAGACATTCAGTTGCAACTCAATTCACGAAGCCCCGAGCCCCGATACGATTAATTTATCTAGTTTAGAACATGATCATCTCCTACAAGTTTCAACCATCATTCATCACCCAATGTGCACTAATCAAATCATCTTCTAACATAATTAAAAAGGCGCTAAAATCGACATATTTGAAGCTCAAGTAGCACTAAAGTTCCATTGCAACACATATATAAACAAATTCAAGCTGCAAAATCAAGCATTAAGAAGAGATTGAAGTGTAATTTCCAAAAAAAGATTCAATCTTTATCAAGTTCCAATATTACTGAAGTGAAGCGTGATCGACAAGCATACAAAATACTCAACATTTCGCGGCAAAGCAAATATAAATTGAGAATTAAGACCTTAGGTTCGTCAACAATGGCGGAAATGAGATCAGAGAGGAGATCGAAACAGAGAAGAGGATCGGGCGGCTGTTGCGCGGCGGAAGCAACGATGGATTCCAATTGCGCCACCAGTACGCCGAATCGAGACAGCGGTGGTTCGAAGTTCTTCTTCGCCATTGTTAAAGATTGAAGCTTTTTTTTAATCGAGAAAAAATGGCGGAATTTTTGGGGGAGAATAAGGTTTTATGAATGTTGGTTGTTTTCATAACACTTGTTCGAGTAGTAACACCAAACACTCATTTGTCCACTTAACAAATCTTGAGATTTTGATTGTGGGTTTGGGTAAAAAGATCATTACTTTGGTGTCGGGTAATTTCGGATGGGAATGACTCAATGACTATTGATGTTTTATCGGTTTTCTTACACTCGGACCGACATTATTTTATCTCAAATGGAAATCAGGGTAGTGGGAGTGCAAGAGGATTCCTATGGAGTACTAAGAGCAATCATAATTGTTGTTTTTACCTTGAGTTTGACAAATAAATGGAAACTAGTCTTTTGACCCGTGAATTCACAGGATCGTTTTAATTTATTTGTATAATTGTTATAACATGTGAACTATATCGAAAATAAAATAAAATTGTCTATCATGTTATCGAAAATAAACATACTATGAACATCATATCTCGAATTAAAATGATATAGGAGTTCAAGTACAATATCACAAATTTGTCATTATATACTGTTCACTCATTATATACCACATTATAGTCATTATATACTTTCGCTCATTATTTCTCAATTTCACTCATTGTATACTTTCACTCATTATTTTACAATTTTTACTCATTATTTCTCAAATTTCACTCAGTATCTTCTGATTTTCACTCATTATATATAACATTATAGTCATTCTTTATTTTCAGTCATTATTTCTGAATTTCCAATCATTATATACAACTTTATTCCAAGCATTATTTCTCAACTTTCACTCATTATTTCCCGAATTCCACTCATTAGTTTTCAATTTTCACTCATTATATACCACTTGAACCGAAGGATACCTTGAGCTACGTACCCCCGGGGTACCATATACCGATTGGTACAATATAGCTGATTGGAATTACAATATTGCTTCGCTACTTGTCTCATGTTTCGATAATAAAACCAAAATTATTAAGTCTTACTACAGTAAATACCACTCTTTACTTATATCTTCTCCTAGTTAAAATTCTCTTTATGATAAACTGACTGTACATGTACGAAATGATATTCAACTATCATAATAAAAAAAAAAAAAAAAACTTAACATATATATACTCTGATCTACTTTATATTGATTTGAATTAAGATCTAGACAACACAATTGGCAAATGATCGAAGAGGCATGACGTAATGTCTAATGACGTTATTAAGTTGTAAATGTAACAAAGGGATACATATAGAGAGTGGTATGTATACTGATTCGATTATTGTAAATGCAACCCAAAAATATCAAGATTACACTATTTGTCGATTTAAAATTGTAAACACATATGAGCAAATAGATCAAATTCCATCACAATAGTCACAGTATAATCTAACTACTTGAAATTGGAATACCAATAATATAGGTTGAGATAAAAAAAAATAACATACAAAGTATGGCTAACCTTATCAATTAGAATGATGTATACATAATAACACTAATTGGTAATGTCATGTCACACACACACACACTCACACACACACACAAAATAAATAAATAAACTGTATCTTTCTATATCATTTTGTATGAAGTGTATATATTTCTAATCAAATCCAGGCCAAAACAAACATATATATACTATCTTGGATCATCTTGTAACCACGAAAAAATGGCAAACCAAAAGCCAAAGGTTACCTTGTTTAATATTCATGTTAAATAAAAGTCTTTTCAAATAACCTCAAACTTAAAGATTGGAAACAACTCATACATGTAGGAGGACGAAATGATAACATTAAATAAAACAAGGTCTCACAAAAAAATCAAGATAGTGACTATGGACATGACAACTAAGCTATGACTTGGCTTTGTTTTTAACACCCATGCAACGCTCGAATGCTTTGCCATGTCAAGCGTGATGCTCGACAGTTAAAAGTTATATATAAATAATTGATCTTATGTTTTTATGAGATGAACATGATTTTATTTTTTTAATTTGCAGGATAATTGATTAGGAATTTTCGAGCTTAGTTAGAATATTGAATAACGTAGCTGTAAGAGTACTCGAAGGGAGTGTAAGGCGATGAAGAATTGAAATTATATGAGAGTTTAAATTTGAAATTGTAACTGAAATGAGTATTAAAAACAGTTAATTGATAAGTTAATAACTAGAGGAAGCCGATGAAGTAGCTGTTTGACTTCGCTGGGGGAAGGCGATGAGGTGTCTGTTTGATTTCATGTGTTGATCATCACTAGAGCATTGACTGTTTGACCGCAAAATTTCTCCATTTTACTCTCTTTGATTGCCACGTGGAATTTGTTTTGCTTGCCTTTTAGTAGTTCTATATAGATCAGGGTAGTGGGAGTGCAAGGGGATTCCTATGGAGTAGTGAGAGCAATCATAATGGTTGTTCTTACCTTGAGTTTGTCAAATAAGAATCGTTAAAAGTTGGGTTCGTCCGTCGTTAAACGCAAAAGTGCGTTCATAATACGAGTAAGGTGCATTTTTAAGAACTCGATTCGTATGGCGTCTTCCTAATATCCTGGACAAGCAAATTAATAGAAACAACGTGCACATGTTGCACCTAATAGAAGGTTGGCATGAATTCCACTGCCTAAACAATTGCCTACTGAAAAAGGCGGCAAACGAACTTTTGTAATACACTGATACAACACGCGTTCTATTTAGAATCTGAATATAAATTCGCTCATTGCATCATCCAATGTTGCCGAATATATTCACTTTTTTTAAACCACGATAAATTTTATCTTGAATGACACACATTTACAAAGCCGTTGAACA
The DNA here is from genome assembly GCA_963680865.1 of Spergularia marina. Classification (NCBI taxonomy): domain Eukaryota; kingdom Viridiplantae; phylum Streptophyta; class Magnoliopsida; order Caryophyllales; family Caryophyllaceae; genus Spergularia; species Spergularia marina. The sequence continues at coordinate 21,649,062 of OY804560.1, read as the reverse complement.
ATTTAACACTATCGCTTATCATTATACTCTCGGGTACAAAAACTGCGTATACTCTATCGTCGAAAAGTGGGCTCGATTGGTTTCCGGGCCTGGACTATTATAGTCAGATTAGATAACAAAGAGTGGGCTAACATAGCAATAAACCTAACTTGTGCTAGAAGCCTAGAATTCATGTTTCATTATCTCCTGAAATTTGTCGAATTGTCGTCCTCTTTCTCTCTCTACATCTCCCTCTTCTTCTCTCTGCTACGATCACACATCAATAAATAAATCTGCAAACTCAAGTTAAAATCTTGCAGATCGAACACAAAAAAAAATCCCAAGAAAATAGTGGGAAAAAATCATGGGTTTTTTGGTAACATCCTTAATTTTCTTGGTGATTGGGGTAATTGCTTCGCTTTGCACCAGAATTTGCTTCAACCGTGGCCCTTCTGCTAATCTGTAATTACCCCCTTTTTCTCTCTCCTGTTAATTTTTGGTTTAAAGTTTTAATTTGATTGATTTTGTGGGTATTTTTCGATGAAAGTTTGGATCTTTGATCATGAATTTGATGTTTTTGTGCTGCACATTGTATTTGTTGGGTTGGGTTGATTTTTCATGTCTTTTGGATCGTTTATATGGATTACTAAGATAGTATAGGGATAATCTTGGTGCTGACTATTTGTCGTTGACTGAGCTTCCTGAGGAAGCTAGTTCATTGTTAGTGTATCATGAGATCAATCATTAGTCAATGGGTTTTGATGTCATCTTGCTTTAGTTATGGTAGCATGAGTAGCTCTTAGTGAGACGAATTACTTGCTGTTTTAGTCGGGTTTCGGTAGCTTTGTTCCGATCAAGGTGAAATTGTTTATTCTAAAAGATGTGGTCAATTATTTGTGGAGTTCTGTTGTTATTGTAATGATTCAGCTTAGTGAACACTTTCGGTCTGAGTTGATCACTAGATTATAATAGGTTCGTCAACATGTTAGTCAGTTTTGTGAAGTACCCCTCGATCTCTCAGAATTCGATATGAAGTCGCCAGTCTCATGAGTTCAAATTGCATCTAATCGGTGTTGTCCAGCCTCAATTTTACGGATTCAGTATTGAAGATGAGCTGGCTGTTACGTCTTGGATCTTTTGATTGCATTAATACGCAGCAGTCTTTTAGATTTAACCCTTTAGTGGCTGATTGTACAAGTCCTATTTTGTTGTAGTGAGACAACCCCCTTTCCGCTCCCCTCTATTTGTTTCTCTTTCTCCAAAATAATCAGACCTCATTCCTTGATTTCGCTGTATGTGTTAATTTGCTGTTTGTGTGAATTTTCCGTATTGTTATATCTCTCTGCTATACAGGACAAACATGAAACATATGCTGCTATGTATAGTCACTGACTAGCTGTTGTACTGTCATTTTGAAGTGACCTTGCTGTCTTTTTGTTTTTCAGGTTTCATCTAACATTGGTTATTACAGCAACAGTGTGCTGTTGGATGATGTAAGTTTGCATTCCTCCTTATGCTTATCTTCTGTGATGTGAATATACATATTGGTTTAATTTAGTGGTGACAATAGTGTGATTGTCGAGGGTATCTTCTGTGTGTATATTCTAGTTGTTCTGTTATTCTTTGTAATACCTTTAATGTGGGATGAAAAGGTTTGTTGAAGGCTACTTGTCCATTTTATGACTTCTCGTTTGTCAGCCTATTTTGGCATGAACTTTAAACAATCCCAATCCTTGTCGGTCTTGGCATCAGTAGCAAATATTTACTTCCTTTTTGCCAAAAGAGTTGGTAACACGACAACTGTCGTCAACTCATCTTCTATCCTTTATTCCACTTTGTTTGGAAGAATAGTTGGAGCTCTATTTTGCTGCATTTAACACTTAACAGTGTGAATCTTCCCCTATTGGTTCTAAAATATTGGTGAACCTTGCAATGTACAGAGAGGCAAAAGAGAGAATAATATAGCCAGACTTTAGTATGTATGGGGATGTTGGGTTGCTACATAGAGGGAGTGGCCGAGTGGTAAATCATAAATGTAACTGCTTTTCATGAATTGCACCCAGGGGTCCTTTTAAAATATATTGATATTCTAGCCTAGAAAGAACTTACTGCTAGATAGGGGAAGTGGTAAATATAACTACTTTTCATGAAAGTCTACAAAACTTTTAAGAAACCGAATGAATGAATTTTCGTGATTTAGCTTAAAAGGAATCTCCAGGTCTTTCATATGTAGCCTTCCTGGTTCAATCTGAGATGAGGTTTGTATGCCTTCTACTCTCCCGCCTATATAACTTACCTCCTAACCTGGGAAAAAGGGGGGATGACTTTGTTCTACATTGGTGAAGTGTGTTTATGCCATCTACTCAAGAACATGGAAATGATTGCTTTTGGTCACGCCAGAAAGGGGGCATGAGAAGTGAGATTGAGAAGGTAGTGTGGGAGCAGTAAAGGCAGACAGAAGGAGGAAGATATAGGGAGATTGGAAATGAGCAAGAAGTCGGTAGTAACAAATGCGGAAGGACCTAGGTTATGTCATGAATATATGATACCTTGTGCCTTGGCATTTCATTCTGAGTATCAGTTCACGCTCCATTTAAAAAGTGGGGAAGCTTACTTCTCGTGATAAGATGATATTAGTATTCATGCAGGAGTCATTATCACACTATGTTGTCTTTTAATAGTTGTAGAGATCTTTTACTTAATTAAGCGATGTGTACTTTCCTCTAGACAATTCTCCAATGTCAGAGGAAGTCATTAGTGCAATTGATGAATTAGTTGTCTTGTCTAGTACAGTAGTACTTCAAAAACTGTTTAGCAACTCTTTTAGACAAGGCTATGCTTGCTTGCATGTCTTCCCATCCTTGTCCGTTTAGATGAGTGGTAAGTATACAGAATCTGCTAAATGCTTTTTAGGAAGCCTGCATCTCGGGGAATACTGTTGACTAAAGGCGTTGGTGTCTCAGTTATGCTGGGACTTGTGGCATGATGTGTCTTTTCTTTTTTGCTCTCTTTTCCTCATCCTTCTTGCTGCTTTTGTCGTATTTAATGCTTATCAGAATCTCTTCCTGTGTAGGTGGGCTATTGTATATTTGGCGCAGTTGAAGCCTCTCATCAATCCAATATTGAGCGAAGCAGACTGAGCTGCATTTGTTTCAGTATTAGCAAGGGTGCCTCACTAGATACGGAAATGTCACCATTTTGCAGATTCTCAGCGAAGAAACTCATATTGAGAGGCTTGTGATGGCAATGCTTCTCTTGTGGATTTGTATGTAATTCTATTTTTGCAAAAAAATATCAACATTCTTTTCCCTCCCCCTGTACTTTTTGCGCGGATGTGTTCTGTCGAATTGATTAAGCTTCTTTGTGGATGAAATAAATTATCACTTCGTTGAATATAAAGAACGACAGATATTACCTTCAAATCCTTGCATCTCTTTCCTGATGTATCTTCATTTTCACATTTTATTTTGTATGACTGAAAAGCCCTCTCTGTCTGTGTATGCTGTTTTGAGGGTTCAACTAGTTCTTGGTCTCTCTAACATGGATATTCAAACGTAAGTCTTACTCCTATGTCTTTCGTTCTCCTAGATATATAGGAAAGTCTCTTGTAGGGGAGGCGCCATGAGACGAGGGATCTCATTCGCAATTATGCATGGGGGATCGGGGGTAAGAATCGACCTTACGAGGTGAAATAGCGGGAGCTACCACCAAATAAACCTTGTTCTTGAAGTTTCTGGTGTCTTTTGCCTCTTGACTAGTAAACATATGGAATACAAGCATCAAGTGAATTTTTCGAAGGAATAATACAAGGAAATAGACAGAAATTAATCAACCTTTTTCTAACCAGGGAATCAAGTGACCAATGCTCTTAATTTACTAAGAATCATTGGAAAGATTCAGTACTTCATAACACACTATTTTAACACTTCTTACATAATTACATTAAAAACCCACAATTACTTCATTACATTCTAGTCCAAACTCTAACCCCTAAGCAAGGCTTTCACTTAACTAATCTCGGTTTAATCGAAGGAGATGCTTGGGGTCAGGTACTGATGAAACTCTTGAGGTGAGACATCATTTCATGGGTGCGAGTTTTGGAGAGTGGAGAGTTATGAAGGATCTGGAATGCGTGGCCTACACCCTTGTAGAGCACCATTTTTGTGGATTTACCTGCGTTAACCAGGGCGGTGTACAACTTCATGTTCCTATCCATTAGGATATCCATGTCTGAAACACATAGCATTGTAGGTGGAAGTGTGATACTTGCTAATTTAGCTGCACCCTTTGCCAAGGGATTGCACCATGGATGTTCTCTGTTTGCGCCTAGGGGAAGTAATAGCCGCCAGTATGTATCAGATGCTGATAAGGTCAGTGCTGAACCAGGTTGTTGGGGAGCTTTTTCAGATGCAGTTCTTGCCTCCCCTCCGAAAAAAGGCTGGATTAGTACAGTACCTTTGTGAGTCAATGGCTTTAAAATGGCTGGTTCTGACGCGGATCTCATAGCAACATTAAAGGCTATGTTGGCTCCGGCACTGTCACCTGCTAGTATGAAACCTGCTGAGACATTCCAGTAGCTCAGCCACCACGAATGCTCAGTAGAGCGACAGGCAGTCTGTTGTTTTAACCACATGATGGTGTTGAAACCGTCCTCATAAGCAGCTGGAAGACGGTTTTCAGGGGCTAATCGATAATTTATCGACAAGATTACACAACCTGCTTTGGATGCTAGGTTGGCTAGAAAGTCATGGTAACAGCTCCATGCAGCTGAGCCAACACAAAAGCCTCCTCCATGGAAGTACACAAGCAGAGGAAGCTTCCCTGACCTCTGTGGAACATAAATGCGTGCCCACAGATTAGTGAACCTGTCCATGACTACATCCCTTGCTCTCACCCTGAGCTCAGACGCGACACTGCAGGGGACATTTGGGATGATTGAAGGTCTTTCTACATGTCCATCCCTGTACACCCTTATGAGCCCTTCTATCTCCTCCACCAAAGTACCGTGGCTTTTGCCTGGATTGAGGCTCAGCCTTGAGTTTACAGAGAGGGCCATCCTCTATTTTCACCTCACTTTAAGTACAGAATATGATTAATTTTGTAGTTGTGCTGTTGTGCATGTCAGCATGTAGTCGAAGGCCTATATATAGGGGAGGAAGGGTAGACGAAATGAGGTAATGAGAAGACTTGAAATTTCAAAAGGAGCTATATTCTTTCTACATTTCACAAGTGGGAACCTGTGAGATTACCTATTTTTGTCACATGACACTGATTTCTGAGCTTATCGCGCTAAGTTTCTGGTTAGAAATTTCCGCAGGCATCTAATCAGTCTGGGGGGAATGGTGGAATATTGCATCAAATCTTGATCTGACTGCCAACATGCATTGAGCCGTAAACTTTTTTTTTCTGCAGTGGAATCTTAAAATTCATTGATCAGGTTGCTAGGTTCTAGTCGGCAAGAAGGAATCACCAAAATGGGTGTGAAGAGATCAGATTTGCCGGTGGTTGATTAAGAGGGAACATTTGACAGTAAACTCTACTCTTAAGCAGCCGTCTCAACCTGATTTTGGAACTGAAATTGATTCACATGTTTCCAAACGCTACCTTACCTACAGACTACAGTAGTAGCTGAAATTTCGACACAAATACAACACAACATACTGACACAGTAGCTATTTAGTTGCTGAATGGACCTGATACTGTAAACTGCTCAACTTGAAATCAATGTAACTAGTCTACAGTGACTGAACTTATGAAATAAATTAACTATTTCGATCTGTAAACAGTGAAAATTTCATCTTTGGAGCAGATTGCCCCAACATCAACCATACTCTTCTCTGACTGTTCCTTTTTTTTTTTTTTTTTTTTTTCTGCTTCATATCTTTGAGACTCTGACTAGTCTTCAGGTAAGTGTTTTTCTTTTCCTACTTGATGGCTCAGAGCCTCAGACATGCGTATGTGAGTATTCTTTGTATGCTCTACTTTGGATTTTCGTATATGCTACTGTAGTTATTAAGTATTTTTCTCTTATTCTTCGTTCTGAAATTAGGTATTTGATGGCATCTTACAGAAACTTCTTCATCAGCCTGCAGCCTGGCCTTCTTTTCCATTGTATCAACATTCTTTTCATATACTTCCTGAATCAAGTGTTTCTCTGTGAAAGCTGCCTAGAGGATGAACAGCTATTCTGACCGTTTATGAAAAACTCGAGCCTTGAAATGAAAATTATAAGTTCAGCAGGACTGTGTAAGAACATTTCTTGCAAAGCTTACTAATTTCATCAAAGTCAGTATCTTTGCTTAGAGAAGTAATAGTATATATGGCAACCTAGTATAATTTTCGAATGCATGCATCCTTGTTTACCGATCTGGTGTAAAGGGAGCCACAACGGCAATTTTAATTAAGACGGGAATTAACCAACCTTTTCACTTTGTTAAATGCATGCATCCTTGTTTAGGTTAGCAGAATGCAGATCCTTGTACTTTATCCAGATCTCTCTTTCAGATTTGCAGTATCCCTTACTTTAAACCTTTTGAAATTCTCCTTTTCAACTTCAGCAAAGTTGAAAGAATTTATTCTTTATTCAGAATTGAGTTACCACATACTTTCTCCAATTTTCCCTTATGCAGGCATTAAGTACTTTCCCCAAGAGGCAAAAAAGCATTCAGTATATCAGTACCTTCTCCATAATATTCTGCACCATTCTTTTTACCAGCTTTTCTTACAAGCTTCAGCCACCAATATTCATAGTACTACCAAATTTTACTTTTCAATATCATGTAGCCCATATTATCCATTGACTAAAAAAAAAACAATGTGCTCTCCCTTTCATGAAGTCGTAGATGGTCGTCCCCTTTTATAAAAGCCCGTTACAGGGTCAACTGGAAACAACCTCTTTTTTTCTTGTAGGGTAAAAATTACGTTAGCCTGTCCCTTACCATGCAGAGAAAGCCTATTTGAAAGCACATTCTGATTACGATGTAAAGATCGAACAGACAAATACCATGTTCCGAAAAAATTAGGGTATATATGGATTTCAAGCTCTTTGTTGAGCCAATGTTAAGATTTAGTATACATTTACAAGTGATGACATTCATGGAATGTAACAAGGGTATGACCAATCTTGCTTCTTAAGTATACAGCTGTACAATGTGAAGGGGTCCCAAAATTATGCAGATTTTATTCCTCAAAAGTTGATCTGCAGAACTATATCTAAAGTCTGACCTATGCCTTCCCCAAAGTACAGAAATTTGGACCTTAATTCTCTTCCTCCATTATCCCTGTGACCCTGTGTAAGTTAAAGATCGGATATTTTTCATCCTTTGCCAATGCACCAGAAACAACCCTTTCATCGCCTCTCGAATATGCAATCATTCTGTATCTTTATGCTTGCATATTTATCTTCTTTTAGACCATATTCATCCCTTATTGACTGTTACATCCTTTTTTTTTAACCTGTAGCATATTTGATGTACTAGTCAGGGACTCAGGGTTGCATATCATCATTTTAGCTGTCTGCAGTCGAAAATCAAAGTGATGCTCCTCATGTTATCCATCTGCTATCCTTTGCTGCTCTTTAAGTCCATTCAAACATCACTTGTTTTGCATCTCAGGGCATTCAGGCTATCTATAAGTACAACCTCACTTTCAAAATACAGAAACATAAGATTGTTGTTCGGTGATAAAATTTCATGGTTTCAACGTGGAATTGAAGTCGATTCTTATGTTTCCAAACACTACCTTATAGTTACGGAAAATTTATAAGCTGATACAACACAACTGATCGTTATCAGTTAACTTAGATTAGCTAGTTAATTAGTCAATACAAATGTTTTCCTTTTTCCAACTTGATGTGGCTCAGACATGCTTACGAAAATACAAACTTCAATGTTTATATTCTTCATATGCTTTTTGCCTTTTTACTTTGGATTTTCGCATATGCTACTGCAGATGCTAGGAAGGTGTAGCTTATTCTTCATTCTGACATTAGCAGCCTGATTTTGCATCAGTATCGCAATTTTCGACTATATTTTGGTTCATGTATATATCAGATATTACTCTACAAAAGCTTCCTAGGATCGTCTGACTGAGTTTGATGAAGAGTTAGTTCTGGCAAAATATGAAAAACTTGAGCATTAGAATGAAAATCGCGAGTCTGTAGGTCGATATTTGCAGTACCGCATGACTCTGTGTAAAAAATTTCCGAAAATTGGCCAGAAAATAGTGTTGTTGCATCATCATCCACTGATCTCAGGATTTTTAGTACAGGATGCTGTAACACCTAGCATTAGTCTCAATGCTCATAATGTTTCGATGCTTCTACAATGGTTGCGAGACCCTCAACATAATGTCTGCAGTTTCATATATCAAATACATATCTTTTGCATATGGTATATATCCTGCTCCACGGGGGATATAGACATAAAGTTCATGTTTTCGAGCTACTGTTGCCTGATGAAGAAGTTTGTTCAACTCTACAAGGGATGAATGATAATGGACACGGAGGAGGCCACCAAAAGAACTCAAGCCGAGTCTCTATATATCTTGGAACTTTCGACTCCATTGAAAAACAACTGGGTTCGATTTCACATAACACAATTTTGAAGATTCTTATAAAGAGACAGATGGTTACAGAAGAATCTAACTAGTGCTTTATTTGCTGCAATCTGCTCGATAGTTAAAACCGTAACACAAGCCACAATGCTCGGAGGCTGCAAGAAATATCAGCTCTACAATTGTCTCTGAGCTTCAACTTCTAGCAGTAGCAGAGGCCTTGGCATCTTCCAGAATCATGTACTGTTTCTTCATTTCTTCTAGAACACTGTCATTGGTACTGCACAATTTGAAACATGGAGTATAATGTTACTAGTCGTACAACCATTGAGGCAGATCCAAAGCACTTTTCCTATATATTATACTCCAAAACCTAATATAAACCTCAATAGAATTAACTAGTAAACTTTCGAACTCCAAAGTCTTAACACAGGTATGGCCTAAAATTCTTCACAGGAGGGACTATCTGACGGCAGGTTGTCAAACACTTGTGCGTTTCAAGTCGTTTGCTTCATTGTAATAAGAACTTCTAAAGCTAATGAGGTTTTCACATAGTTGCATACAATAGCAGTCAGCAGTGGTATTCGGTTAATAAGTTTTCGTTTGGATTTGATTGAGTTAACAAGACATGATGCAGAGATTGAAAATCCAAGCAATCACCCGTCAATCCCATACACAAGCAGATAGGTGATTTCTATACATGTTCGCCTAAGATGAAATTCAAAAATGGTGCAGGACATGCATATTACCACTTGGGAGCATCAACGAAACAAATGCCAAATATTAACAAAACTCACACTACCACCAAAACACCCATAGGCCAGATGACGGCAAAATTACACAAATGATTCATAGAAGCACATCTTTTATATGGTAACAAGTAAGCTTACAATTGATGAAGGCAACTATTCAGCTCCTTAGCTTGCTGCCTACACTTCCACACCACGGATAGAGTCCTCCCAGAAGCACATTCCGCATACTTAGAAGTATAGAGGTCACATTCTTTTAAAGCCTTCTGCTTCATTTTGCTGCGTAAAGCTGAAAGTTAGGTTAACATACAATTAGCCACTACCCAACAACAAAAAGACTCATCCATCATTACACTCAAATGTATAATCCACAACAACACTAATCCAAGTCCACACAGCAAAGCTAAGAACTTTGAGCATAAAGCTCCCCAACATTGGCCTTGGCCTGAGTATAAAGGCCAGGAGAGCGAAATGCACACAACGTTCCTCGTGATTCTTCAATGGGAGGCCCGTTTATGCTAGGTTTAATCATGATCTCAACCACATTACACTAAGAGTCAAATTTTCACCATTTTGAGATCAAGGCACTTCCTTGAATATGAATTTCTATGAACCTATTTGCATTCTCCTGACCTAAAACTGTTCAACTGATTTCGCCCGCACTCAAACTCTGCCATCATTCTACATCAAATCCCTTCTTCAATTCACCCACAAACGAAATTCTACAACAATAACAACATCACCCCAATGCCTCAAATACTCGGGTCTCCTCGGTATCGAAAACCCGCAAAGGCTACTTAATTTACCAGCTAATTCAACATCCTACATGGGCTACATCAATTTACTTTGATGAAACACAAGAAACACCAAAAAAAAAATCAAAGATTCATTTTTTCTCTCAAATACAAGCACCACACCAACTAATAATCATTGCAATTGACAGAATTCAGATGGGAGATTCTAGTAGTCGCCCTAAAAGTGTAATAGTGAAGCTAAAATGCTGGAGAAAATCAGGAAAAATTGAGGGTTTTGGGGGGGGTTTAAGAGAAAGCAGGAAAAAAAAAGGGGTAAAATTAAAATGAGGAAATCAAACCTTCTTCAACTTTCTTCTTGACATGGTTTTCTCTGGCTTCTTCAAGAAGACCCATTTGATATGATTGATCCGCAGCTTTGTGAGGACGATGGTGATTTGATTTGGGGGTTTCTGCGAGCTGCTCGAACTTTGGGCGTGTTGGGGACGATTCTGTTCTTGGCTGGGGTGGACTTTTACTCGACTCAACAACTTAGCCACGACACAAGTACTCGATTAAGTTGACACGATACTCCGAATAGCCAAATTATCTCGAGACTTTGTTAACATGTACGCGTTCTCTTTAGCTTAGGTGCTTAACTATTTTCGTTCACTCTACATCGGTCTGTATTTTTTCGTGTTCTAGCTTTCTAATGCAACTTGCGTGGGAGAGGGTGTTTTTGCTCCGCACTAAAACATCTTCCCACCCTTTGCTCTTTCTACTTGATTCTTACTAGTTTCTTACTAACTGGTCTCGTACTAATTGACGTGTTTTTCTCTTCATTTTCAATTCCCTTTGTGTCATGGGCTCACAAGTCACAAGTCTACTGATTAAAGACAAAATGTAATCTTCACTCAATGCTTTTTCTATCTCTCAAGAATACCTAAAAAATCAATATTGTTGCTAACGAGTTTCGATCCCTAATCACAGTTAGTAACTTTTTATAATCAATTGAAAAAAGTTTACTCTTGTTTTTCGATAATATTTTTTTTAATTAAATTATTTAATTTAGGGCATACTCGTATTTGGTATCGTTTTCTGTTTTTTTTTTTTTTTAACCAAAGTCTCATTTTTGAAAACCAGAAAAAAGTGGTTATCAATTTTCAGTTTTCATTTTCCATACGACTATTATAGTACCAAATAATTTAAAGTTAATTTTTTAATTTATTTAACTAAAAATTTTACGGAAAAAAAAAAAAAACTGAAAACGACAGTGTTATCGAACTGGGCTTAGTTACATGTTCCGTCAACTTTACTTCAACCACTTAAGTTCAATTCTGTTCAAGTAACGTGATCCTGAAGCTCACTCTTCAGTCTTCACCAACCTGCGTTCCCGCCATCAAATCATCATCCATGTTTTCTCTCTGCTCCCTACAAAAACCAGAAACAATGCGCCTAAAACTGGGTTTGGTTTGGCGGGAAACTTTCCCGCCATTACTTCTTCCCGGCGCCACCCACGGCGGTGTTGGGCGCACCGATGTAAGACCCTTGTTTAGCCGAACGAAGTCCCGGTTCGACTAAACGAGGGTCTTAAATTGGGGTGCCTACAACATGTTCGACGAAATGCCTGTTCCATAATACTAGGTTAGAACTTAGAAGTTTAGAACTCATCTGTTTCCTCTGTTAAAATGATCAACTTTACTAAATCCGTATCATGGCATCTTTTTTTGTTGAATGATGTACTGTTCTTGGTTCTGAATCCTGTCAATTGTATGTTGTTTGAAGTCGTAACATGAATCGACGTGTTTTGTTTTCGTGTTTTTGAGGAATTATTGTTGCAATGTTGGGAATTGATACGAGCTGTAATTTGATTGTATGTCCCTGAGTGTTATAAGGGTTCAATACCTTCCATTGTCGTGTTGGTAGCGCGACTGTTGTGGGATTGTTTTGGTGGATATTTATCACGAGATCGAGTGATGTCTTGAGATGAAAAGAAAATTGGTAAGTAGATGTATATGAGTATATTCTTGGTGAAAAAGATAGACATGGCATTTGCACACCAAATATGAACTTGAAGATCACACTTCTTATTAGTCTTTAGGGGTAGACTGTAACAACCCCACCTAGGCTCCGTAATTCTTAACCTCAATTGTATGCAAAGATTGAGAAGATTGAAGATTCGTAACAATTTCGTATCAAATGTTACAAACTACTTGTGGGTTCGCTTGTACTATGCTATCTATGAAACTAAGAATGAACTTTCACATTTCATAGGAGAGCTTGGATTCTTGGTCTTTTATATTCAGTTCTTGCAAGAGCATATAGATCAGGAAAAGGAAGGATTAGACGGCACGACATAAAGAACCTCAAATCGTAAATTGTCACATTGTAAAAACGAAATTCTTGAATTTACAAGTCATTAGAAATGTCCAAATCATCTACTGTCAGTGTTAAAGGTTTATATGTCAATGGCTTGTACTTTACGACTAAAATGGTTAGCCCGAGGTAGTAACCACCGTAGAATGACCGCCACTAGGGTAACAATTTGGGTATTGGCTTGTGTCTTGTATGAAATTAACTGTGACTTTCGAAATCAATGTGGTAGCTGGTTCACTTGAAAGATCTTTTACTTCTTGACCTAAGTGGAGTTTTTAGTGTGCTCGGGTGCCTGCTAGTCTGTGTGGAATTCTTTTTATGTAAGGTGTAGGTTTTCCTCTTCAAACAAAAAATATCGGGGATTGATTTTTACACTCCTTCACTCATCTGACGTTTTTCTTTTCTTGGGTTTGTTATTGTAAAGATAGTCACAATTAAATTCGGATTCTGATTTCTGATTTTGTCACAGAATGCTCCTTTATAAATTCAGGAGTTGGCCTTCCTATATTTAATTTAATAAATAGATTAGGGCTGCAGAAAAATAATACTCTTGTAAGAGGAAATTGTATTTTCATATTTGTCTGAGAAAACATATTAATAAAATATTAAAATACTGCATATTTCTGAAAATTCTCAATTCTGTTACAGACCTTGTCCTAACAGAAACTCCTATTTAAAGCTACATCCTGAGTCCTGACATTATACAAAGAAACCCTTCCGAAATCTTGCATCCCAAGTAATAAAGTCCATAGTAATTTGGTTGTTCAGCTTTGATCAACCCTGTAATAATTATGGGTTTGCCAGTAGGATATCACTTTGAACCTGAAGATCATGAACTTGTGAACTACTATCTTGTGAGCAGAATCAGGAATGGTGTGTCGTTTCCACCCCCACACCCTAGGATGCCGGATGTTGATGTTTACCGCGACCATCCTTCTAAGACCTTTTGGTCGCTTGGAGCATCACAGAATGAGGGTGAAGAGTCTAAACGCTTCTTCTTCACGGCACTGGAGAAGGTCTCTAAAAAAGGCAAGACTAGTAATATTAACCGGAAGGTTGGGTATTTCGGAACTTGGAAAGGTGAGAATAAGATACCTGTTGTCATGAGACACAATGGGAATAATGCTACTCTGATAGGATACAAGAGGAATTTTACGTTCTCGAAAGCTAAAGACTGTCCTGAGATTGATGACATTCAGGAAGGTGAGTGGAGTATGCGTGAGTACTCCCTTCCTGAGGATCAGTATGATGGTAACTTAGTCCTGTGTTGCATCACACACAAGTTGGCAACAAAGGCGAAGAACACGGACAGAGATAGTAGAAGTTCAGTGGTGATCAGCAATGATCAGCAACAACAGAGGAACAAACGAGTTTGTGTGGGTGGCTCTTCACAGTGCAGGTATAATAATAATGTTCAAGAAAGCGGAAACTGTTACAACTTGGAGCAAGAGTTACAGCCTGCAGTGTGGAACAACAATAATAATGTGAATCATACGCAACAACTTGGGGTAACAGAGTGGAATAACAGTGCTCAACAAGGCAGCCAACCTGAGTACTACCATCAACCTGTGTGTAACTCAAGCAGCCAGTTTAACATGCTGAATGCACATAATTATCGAAACAGCGAAAGCAATGTGAATGTACATGGGTTAACTACTGATGAGCTTGAACAACAAGGTAGCACCAGGCACATGGATTGGAGAAACAGTGATGATATGACATATATGCTCAATGATATTCTTAGATATTCGCAGCAGCAACAAATGGCAATGAATATGTTGTACAAGCCTCAGGGAGCAGTGACTCCTCATCCTTGATGCTCCTATGAAGATCAACTACAGCAATGTCTCGAGTCATTGATCAATAGTCACTGATCAAGATCAACTACAGCAATGTCGCATACATGACAAGAGGGCCGGGTGGGAGCGATCCAGGGCCCTGGGAGACAATTTAGGACGGGTATTTATTAATTTGTATGTGTAGGTCTCTGCGTATTCTTGTTCCAAACTCGGAATTGCTTTCAAACTGTAAAATTGAAAGTAACTAGGTCTGCCGAGGGAGCGACTAATAATTTCATTAATTTGTAATTTGTTTTGGGTTGGATAATATAGAACTTTTTTTTGTCAAATCATGCCTTTTAAAACCCAGATTTTTGGCCGGTTTATCATTAACCAGCGGTTTGCTCTTCTTATTTTGTAGTCCGGTTTTTCATTAAACTAGAATCGTGGCAGCTTAGCGCCACACACGACATCGATTCGTCACATTATGCTAAACGCCATTAACGCATACAAAAAGTTAAGAAGCGTAAACCCGTAAAGAATAAAGTGATGCTTGAAAATGTTGAGATGGTGTTGCGCAATTGTGGCAATATGTCGATATATGATACTCCGTATATCGTAGTTCACAGATAATGACATCAAGTAACGCATGAAGAAGCTAATAACTGCGAAATTAGTCATAGATGCATGACATTTAAACCTTATCTCTTTCAATGAAGCCCAGATTTAGATCCAGTCCCTCTAGGCCCCAATCTCCATACGGCACGAGAGCAGGAACGAAAAGAAAACGAGAAAAACCGTTTACAATCCGGCAAACGAAAAATCTGCCAGTACTATCACACCAACAAGGAACAACCACCTTCACACATCAAACCAGGTCCAGGCAAGCAGACAAATTTCATAAACCACATCTCACATACACCCGAGATTAAGACCAAAGCACACGTTGTTCAGAAGTCTACGAGGTAACGGCTACTTAATCTGAGCGCTGGTGGTACTCTACCAAGAGTTCAGCACTCTGAGACTAACATTAATGGATCACTAAAAGTCCTAACTAAACCCATGCAATGAAGTCTTCTGACAGAAATACGGAGCAGAACTCGTTTCATAATTACTGCGGAGGCTGCACCTCACCTGAATCACGTTTTGGAGCATCCTTGATATCGTCGCCTCCATCCTCCTAAGAAAAAAGTTGATAGGTTAAGACACCAGGAGATTTTATGAATTATTTGTAAATGCACAAAAACAGCTTGTGGCCCGATACAAGGGTACAGTCAATATAAGCGAGTATTACAATACAAACGACACGCAATACTCATGAGAAACAAGAAAAGACTTGCACTCCCACAAACAATATTTCACTCCCCAATGTAAGAGCAGCTCCTCTCACATAAGGTAGTGTAAGTTTATGTTTCAAGTATAATAGCCCTAACTTAAGTAAAGAAGTTTCATATAGTTGCATGAGTTTGTAGACAGCTCATGATGGGATTCATATACGAAGTGATTCATGGCATGCTCAAACAATGCCTCAAGCACCAAATGAAGGGACACTAGCAAGTCTTTTATATATCATTAGTCGATAGACGTTTAGTAAGAGACATTTTCTAAGAAGTATATATTATGATGTAACTATCCAAGTCAAATCGGCAAACAAAAAACTGAATTTGAATCCAATTTCACGAATGTTTTCAGGTCAGAACGGTTAACCTTAACAGCCTCAACGATGTTACATTATTTTCAAAACAACATCATTCTCCACATTCAATATGAGGAGCTCAGGCTACAAGACAGATTAGCAGTTGCACATTGAAGAACAAGACATGATCATACACAAACATTCAAAAGTAAATCATAATCAAGAAAAACAACAATAGCTAGAAACAGAAATGCTTTGGTAGAAAGGATGTAAGTACCGCATTATCTGAAGTCCACAAGGTCAAGTTGTCGCGGAGAAGCTGCATAATCAAAGTGCTGTCCTTGTATGACTCCTCGCCTAATGTGTCCAGCTCTGAGATAGCCTCATCAAAAGCCTGTACATTATACAAGTGGTACATATATATATATATATTAGCTAAATATTGAACAACTAGTAATGATCAAACATCAGAACAGCAGATCCTCATCAACAGGGCGAAAGAGACCATACCAAATTTAGATGGTTGCGAAAAGACAAGGCAATGTAACATATGTGGGTCGATATGTGATTCTTATGATTATGACTTATTGTGAAACTAAATAATAAAGCAAATGACGGTAAAAAAATAAAAAAATAAAAGTTAAGATCCTCCAATTCATTATGTTAGATACTTATATAGTTATATCTGAACATGCATTCCATGTTGATAAACCATTAAAAAAAGGGGGGGGGGGGGGGCGGGGGCTTAACAGCAGAATTTTCAGTGTAACTACCTCCAATTCATTATGTTAGATACTTAGATCTGAACATGCATTCTTTCTCTCCAATATAAAAAATTTCATCTCCAACTCATCTTCTACTATATTTTCCTTTGAACTCAAAGAGGGCAGAAAGGGATGGACAAGGAGCTTGACTATCAAATTTCAAAGAGAACAACCACTTTTAATAGCACACCATCTCATCTAAAACTCCCACTTTGAAAATCACAGATCAGGGTCGTTAATGTAGGCTACATTTGAAGCTAAAATCACCTAAAGTTATAATTTCACAGGCCTAAAAGCAATCACGGTTATTGTCATCATGCCAGTGTTACTAAATATTACTTGATCAAAGCAATCCCAGGCAAGCTCAAATTTATCAATGACTACGTACATGGTTCTCTACAATATCAAAGAGGCAGAAAAAGTGAAGAAACAACAAGATACCTGCTTAGCGAGGTTGCAAGCACGATCAGGCGAGTTTAGAATCTCATAGTAGAACACAGAGAAGTTCAAAGCAAGACCAAGCCTAATCGGATGAGTGGGGGCCAACTCAGTCATAGCAATGTCCTTGAAACAAGGAAAAACAATCAGATCAGTACATATCGCCAACCAGTCATATGAATTCGACATCAAATTTCACAAACAAAAGATCCCCACCTGAGCAGACTTGTAAGCCAAGAGGGTATTCTCAGCAGCCTCCTTCCTCTCAGCACCAGTCGTAAACTCAGCAAGATACCTGTGATAGTCACCCTTCATCTTGAGGTAAAACACCTTAGACTCAGCAGAAGATGCCGTAGGGATAAGGTGCGACTCAAGAAGGTTTAGGATCCCGTCACAAATCTTGCTAAGCTCCGTCTCAATCTTACTCCTATACTCCTTAATAGTCACTACATGATTCTCATTCCCCCTGCTTTCCTCCTTTTGCTCAATCGAGGAAATAATTCTCCACGAAGCCCTCCTTGCACCAATCACATTCTTGTAAGCCACAGACAGGAGATTCCTCTCCTCAACCGTAAGCTCCTCAGCATCCGTCATCTTAGCCAATTTCTCCATAAACTCGACCATTTCCTCATATCTCTCAGCTTGCTCAGCCAGCTTGGCCATGTACACATTGTCTTCCCTCGAAGCATCCGACGCCATTTTTCAACTCACCAAACAAAAAACCTCAACAATCTGGCCACCACACAAACAACTACCCATCAATTCCAAATATTCCATTAACACATACCACCCTACACTACACACCACCCATCAAATATTATGGGGATTTCGCTACACCGATACATTCCGCAAAATCGTAAAGAACACGCAAAATCCTAATTTTATCAAGGTCAAATAATTAATTTAAACAAAAACAACAATTGCAACATAACGCACAGATAACAATCTTCCCTAAATTATAAAATTCGGATCAAAAGCGTGAATTTTTCTAATTGAACAAGAATATATATATATATATATATATATATATATATATATATATATATATATATATATATATATATATATATATATATATATATATTCAAACGAATTAATCTAATCAATAATTCACCCAATCGTCAACTTCAAGCAACATATCAAGCAACTGATCAGAAACAATAATCGGCATAAAAGAACCAAAGAGGTAACGAACAAACCCTAGAAAACTACGACGGCAGATGAAACTTGAGGTTGACGAAATAGGAAGATATGATTCATTAAACGAAAGGTAATATAGTTGAGATCTAAAAGAGGAGGGGAAACTTACCGCTGGTTATTACGGGAGATATATGAGTGCGACTGTGAGAGAAATGGGGAGATAAAATAGGCTAATTTTGGGAGTTGCGTTACCGGTGGTTAGTAAGGGTATTTCTGGTACTTTAATATTATTGTGGGCGATATTTAGCGATTCAGTAAGAAAATTGGGTGTAAATGGGGAGACTGACTTATACAAATTGCATCAACACGAATTACTTGTTGTTCACTGATACACGCATGTAAATCGATCTAAGCTGCTGGACAATGAAGCACAACAGAGCCGGGCTTTAAAGTCAAACCTAAATAATTTTGTGTTCAAATGTGTAAAGACTCTATGCTAATTTCCCTGGCTTTTTTTACCCCGGTCAACTAGAAACAAACAAAATTATGCTAATCTTCCCTTTCCAACTCTTCTTCAAACACGAACCCTAGGAACATGAGGTGCAACACTCTCCCCGACACCACGGTAGATTGGAAATGGAAGTGGCAAACTCCCCTCCATCGCGTACCGACGGATCCAAAGGAACAAGAGATCGAGCCACAGCGAAACTACCGCGGGTGCGAAACAGAGTGACAAGTGGAGCAGTAAAAATGGCGCTCTTCGGCAGCATGGATACTCCCCAATACGATTAGTCGAAAACCTGCCAGGACAAAATAAAAATCTGATAAATAGATAAGACAACTTTGCATGAAGGCACTTTAACCAAATACATTGCAAAGCAAATTGGCATAGTGGGGAAAAGCACGAACAAACAGCATGTTTCCCAAAACATGCCTTGTTCCAGCTCAATATATCTTTAGCTAGATGATCGAGAAGAACTGTTAAGTGTAAGTCTTCAGTGTTATCTTGTCTTAAGGAGATTCAATTTCTAATTGATACGGGCAAAATGTCAAATTCAACCAAGAAAGAAAGTTGTTGCGCAATTGGGCCCAACAAAAGCTTTGTTCCAGCTCTTATATCTCTAACCTAACCCTCCAGCTTCCTTCGGAGTACAAACATTGTACTTTAAGCCACCAAGGAACCAAAGGATCATATGCTCAGCACTATCACACCTCATGCGCCACCTTCTCCCACCCACTCGCCACCACCACCTCCTGTTCACACCATTGTACTTTCTCCAAAACAATATTGTTAAGACCAAACCTAAATAGTCCACCCAAAAATTATGTCATTCTACAATATTATCTCCTGCTCCTCCTCGTGAACCCACCACCATCAATGCAATGCAAGCAAGCCGAATATGACAGACTCATTTGTAATTCATATTAAAAGTTTGATAAATTCATTTTTCTTTTTAAGATAAATGATATTTTACAATATGAAGAGAGATGAGGTGCATGGAATGAGACACAAGAATCATGGACAAAGGATACTCACTCCTCAATTTGGACATTTACATTGTATATATATCGGAAATTGGTTGAGAACATTTATATCGAAAGAGAGATGGTTGTTACTGTTTCAAAGAAAGTTTGTCATGTATAATCACCCAAATATATTGATAATGAACACGATAGTTTCGCACAAATTGTATTATAATCGACGTTGACTCTCATCGTCATGTCCGAAAATTCCCATTAATTTTTCCTTTAGTTTTGGAGTAAAAAAAATCATAATTCAGGGGATATGTATTATATTTTTTTTTCTAATAAGACGCTAATCACTCATAAATTTTAGCAGTCCCGTGAATTCACGGGGGCAAAAACTAGTTACTGATATACTAGGCTTAGATAAGTGTTGATATTTCTTGACTATGGCTAAAATGAAGGAGAAAAAGGGTTGTTTTTCTCTAAAATCCTCTCTAAAGTCGACGAGGAGAGAGGCGACTAAGGTCCTGTATGATTGGACTTAATAAAATGTATATTTAGTTCAGATCATATTTAAATTATTCAATTGAGATCATAATTATTCAAATCAAATTTGCTCGAATTAGAGTCTTTCAAATCAGATCAGAGGCATTCAAATCAGATCATATTTAAGAAATTTGATCATATCATAATTAACACTAATCCCGAATTTTATTCACATTAGATCATAGTCACTCAAATCAGATTAGAGTCATTTAAAGGATTTCATCAGATCAGAATCAATAAAATCATATCAGATTCATTCTAATCAAATGAGAAAAGATGCAGTCTAATCATACAAAGCCTAAGACAGCTGTCATAAAAAGAGAGTTGTTCACTACTAGAGGTCATCAGGTGATTGTGTTAGCGGAGGCTGGAAAAAAATTAGGATGCGAGGGGGATCGAGCGATTCAAGTAAGTGAGGGCGACTTTAGATGTGCAGGGTTCCACGCAGGGGTTGCAACGTCTAATTGACAGGTGGCCAGCGGTAGATCTACAAGGATCAAGGTTGGCCTGCTGGTTAGGAACTCAACCTGCCTGGGGGTTGTCCCGGGTTCAAATCCTCATAACCCCAGACCCCGCAACATTAGCTGCTCCTTTGTACCAAAAAAATATTTATGTGCTAGGGTTTTGAGGGACAGGAGGACGGAAGGTAGAGAAAGGGGGGTGGGTCTACCTCTTTAAGTTTGGATCGTTATTTTTTTTTTTTTTTTTTTATAAACAGTGTGACACTTTTTTTTCAATAAAACCGTCATCTCTTATAGCGCTACTTAACTTATTTTTTGTGTTGGATACTTTTACCATTTACCACTTTATAGACTCATATATAGAGTTGTCACCTCGAATACAAGATGACAATTTTATATAGAGCTTGAAAATTGCCAGGTGCGCCCCATTTTTTTTTTAAAGTTTTCTTAGAGCATATTTATTAGGGTTATGTTACCCGGTTTCCAATGGCCAAAACTAATATAATATGAGGAGAGAGAATGCAAAGAAGAGAGAGAGAGAGAGAGGGAAGAACAGCCGGTCTCCATGACCAACATGAATTGAAAAATGAAGACCATGTTGTATGTTGAAGATGAGCCAACCATAATGCACCACATGTCTCTTTTTATTTTCCAACAAAATTGTTAGCATTTTTATCTTTTAAGGCTTATTTTTTATGATTTTTTACTTCTAAAAAAAATAGATATAACTTTTTTTCTCTACAAATAGAGATCCATTTCAATATATTTTTCATTAAAAGCAAAATCAGTTTTTTTATCTCATTTTCAATTTTTAATAATAACCAAGTAGGTCTCCAATAAACTTGAAAAAATGAAGTAGGTTTTTATGCTAAGATGGCAAGGAAGACCAACCAAGCACCTGGTCTCCACTAAAGATGCTATTTACCCCGAGTCCCGACCCATTTTAAAAGAAGAAAAAGTTCCAAATGAAGAGGTTAATTTTTTTTTTTGATTCGGTAATTTACTGGCTCCGGAGGGCTCAATCCCTATGGAGCTATGTGGTTAATTAGGGGATCTAGCTCACAAGAAGACCTCAACTGAATACTTGGAGACCAGACATGAACCCAACAAGGGGACCCTATAAGAGAGCCCACATCACAAAGAAACCCCCCAACTTTACAAGTTGGGGTTGATAAGGATCGAACCCCCAACCACAAGATCCTTAATGAAGAGGTTAATTGAAACAAACAAAAATATATTCTTCCAATACTACCCTTGTACGTCTCCCTCGTTCTCGTTCCAACCCCGGGTGTATCATCTTACAACTGGTCGTCATCATTTCTAGGGTTTGTTCGTCAACTTTGGTATACTTTTTTTTTGCTTGATTTTATTTATGCTCATTAATTGTTTCTCATCAGTTGTTAATTTTCCCCAAATTTTATGCTAATTATTGTGCGTACTGTTTACGATTGGATGAATTACTGATCTGTTATGAGACTATTCGTTTTAATTGATTTGATTTGTTTCAAGCTATTGATCCGATTTTTATAATATTGGGCGAGACTGTTAATTGTGATTTTGTTGTTCGGAGTAATTTTGCTTGTTTTTATTCCTGTTTAATTAGTTTGATATTGTTAATTATGATGAAATTAGGGTGTCAAATCATTTCATTCCTATGTGATTTGTTGATGAATCATGAGATTGAGTGTGTTTATTGTTGGTCTTTTGCGTGTTCTTTACGATTTTGCGGAATTGATCGGTGTAGCGAATTTATATATTCCGAGAATATTTGATGGGTGGTGTAGTGTAGGGTGGTAAGGGTTGATGAAATAGTTTCCGTGTTCTTTACGATTTTGCGGAATTTATCGGTGTAGCGAAATTATATATCCCCAGAATATTTGATGGGTGGTAAGGGTTGGAATTGATGGGTAGTGTTTGTGTGGTGGCCAGATTGTTGAGGTTTTGTATTTGGTGAGTTGAAAAATGGCGTCGGAGGCTTCGAGGGAAGACAATGTGTACATGGCTAAGTTGGCCGAGCAAGCTGAGCGATATGAGGAAATGGTAGAGTTTATGGAGAAGGTGGCTAAGATGGCCGATGCTGAGGAGCTTACTATGGAGGAGAGGAATCTCCTGTCTGTGGCTTACAAGAATGTGATTGGTGCGAGGAGGGCTTCGTGGAGGATTATTTCCTCGATTGAGCAGAAGGAGGAAAGCAGGGGGAATGAGGATCATGTTGTGACTATTAAGGAGTATAGGAGTAAGATTGAGACGGAGCTTAGCAAGATTTGTGATGGGATCCTGAACCTTCTTGAGTCGCACCTTATCCCAACCGCATCTTCTGCTGAGTCTAAGGTGTTTTACCTCAAGATGAAGGGTGATTACCACAGATATCTTGCTGAGTTTACGACTGGTGCTGAGAGGAAGGAGGCTGCTGAGAATACCCTCTTGGCTTACAAGTCTGCTCAGGTGGGCATCTTATGTTTGTGAAATTTGATGTCGAATTCATATGACTGGTTGGTGAAATGTACTGATCTGATTGTTTTTCGTTGTTTCAAGGACATTGCTATGACTGAGTTGGCCCCCACTCATCCGATTAGGCTTGGTCTTGCTTTGAACTTCTCTGTGTTCTACTATGAGATTCTAAACTCGCCTGATCGTGCTTGCAACCTCGCTAAACAGGTATCTTGTTGTTTTTTCACTTCTTTTGCCTCTATGATATTGTAGAGAACCATGTATTCCTAGTCATTGATGAATTTAAGCTTGCCTGGGATTGCTTTGATCAAGTAATAATTAGTAACACTGGCGTGATGACAATAACTTTGCTGTTAGGCCTGTGAAATTATAACTCTATGTGCTTAGGTGATTTGAGCTTCGAATGTATTCCTACATTAATGACCCTGACCTGTTATTTTTAAAGTGGAAGTTTTAGATGAGATGGTGTGCTATTAAAACTGGTTGGTCCTTTTGAAATTTGATAGTTAAGCTCCTTGTCCATCCCTTTCTGCCTTCTTTGAGTTCAAAGTAAAATGTAGTAGAAGATGAGTTGGAGATGACTTTTTTTATATTGGAGAAAAAGAATGCATGTCCAGATCTAAGTATATAACATAATGAATTGGAGCTTGTTACACTGAAAAATCTGCCGCTTTACCCCTTTTTTTTTAATGGTTGATCAACATGAAAAAGATAGTTTAGATTGGAGAGAAAGAATGCATGTTCAGATATAAGTATCTAACATAATGAATTGGAGGATCTTATCTTACACTGAACTTCTGCTGTTTTTTTTTTTTTTTTTTTTTTAAACGTCATTTGCTTTATTTTTTAGTTTCACAATAAGTCATAATCATAGGAATCACATATCGACCCACATATGTTACATTGCCTTCTCTTTTCGCAACCATCTAAATTTGATATGGTCTCTTTCGCCCTGTTGGTGAGGATCTGCTGTTCTGATGTTTGATCATCACTAATTGTTCAATATTTAGCTAACATATATATATGTACCACTTGTATAATGTACAGGCTTTTGATGAGGCTATCTCAGAGCTGGACACATTAGGCGAGGAGTCATACAAGGACAGCACTTTGATTATGCAGCTTCTCCGTGACAATTTGACCTTGTGGACTTCAGATAATGCGGTACTTGCATCTTTTCCATTAAAAGCACTTGCATCTCTGGCTGTTGTTTGCTTCTTTGATTACATTTGAATGTTTATATATCATTGTGTCTTCTTTTAATGTGAATCTCTGAAACTGTAAATCTGTTTTGTGATCTGAGCATCTCTCAATAAACGTAGAAGATGAATTTGTTAAGAACATTCTGTTAAATTGTTTAGGCTGGTGAACCGTTTTGACTTTAAAAGAATACAGAGTATGTTTTTCAGAATGTTTCTCCTGCTAAAGGAAAGGTCTATTGACTGTATATAAAACACTTAATAGTGCGCTCTAGCAATGCTGGACTATCATTTTTGTGCTTCAGGCATTGTTTGAGCACACCATGTATCTTTTCATACACAATCCCTTCGAGCTGTCAAATGTGGACTCAATTAATGCAACACTCACTTATAAATTGGACTAACAACTGTGGGCACAGAATGCCAGCAACGAATACATTTGTTAGGAGGATGTTATTTTACTCGACATGCATTGTTTTATTCTCTCTTATGTAGAGGAGCTGTTCATACATAAGGGTGTGGCTGTGTGGGGATCCTTTGTGCAAGTGCAATTTGTTCTTGTTCTTGACGAGTAGAGTATATCTTACTATAATGTTTGTTTGACTGGCATATGTCCTGATGTTCTGATCTTTAGCTGAAGCTGAACCTTTTTGTGCATTGATCTTCATTGTGTCTTACCCTTTCAAATGTCTTATTAGGAGGATGGAAACGAGGAGATCAAGGAAGCTCCCAAACGTGATTCAGGCGAGGCGCAGCCACCACAGCAGTGATCATGAAAGGAGTTTGCCTCTGTAACTCTAGCAGAAGACTTCAATGTAGGTGCCATCTGCATGGTATTAGCTAGGACTTTTAGTGAATCACATAAATATTAGTCTCGAGTGCTGGACGTCTGGTAGAGTACCACCAACGCTCAGATTTAGTAGTCGTTTCCTCGTAGACTCATGAAAAGCGTACGTGTTGGTCTTAATGTCTATTCTTGGATGTATGTGAGATGTGGTTTATGGTGAAGTTTGTTTACTTGCCTGGACTTGGTTTGATGTGAAGTTGAATGTTCCTTTGTTGGTGTGATGGTATTGGCAGATTTCTCGTTTGCCCGGTTGTAAGTGGTTTGCCTTTTTTTTTTTCTCCCTTTCCTGCTTCCGAGTCGGAAGATTGGGGCCTAGAGGGACTGAATCCAGTTCTGTCCTTCAATGAAAGAGTGAATGTTTAGATGTCATGGATCTATGTTTAGATTTTCAGTTCTTGCTCAGATTTTCAACTATCGGAACTCTCCTGATGAGTACTATTGTACTGTTGAGAATGTATCCAAACTGGTATTCCAATCAAACTTTTGAGTTCCGGCATTGCCTCTTAATTTTAGCTGAAGTTTCTCATCGGTGTATGTAATTACTTGCTGGTGACGCTTTTGAACTCGTTTCATGGATGCAAAGTAAGTGTCCAAAGAAAAGCCCTTTAACTCTTTATGTAGGGCACTTTTCGTTGTCACCTTTTACGCTCTCTTTTGTGCAAGTGCTAACATTTAGGGCAAAAAGTAGTACATTTCAGGTGCGTTGTGTATGACTGATTTCGCACTTGCTAACTTCTTTTATGCGTTAATGGATATCATCATATGTACACTATAATATGCCACAATATTTTCTAACATCACTTGATCTTTACACCTCGACTTTTTGTTAAGCATTTCACTCCAATTTAGTGAAGGCGCCGATTTCATATACTCAATAAACGATTGGAGGAGACGGTTCAAACTTCATATTTCTGGATTTGCATTTTGTTGTTTTTCTCATTCAATTTTCTTTTACCTTAGTTACAAATCAATCTCCAAGAGGTTAAGCTAGGGACTATTTCGAACTTTAATACCCTTGAATATTGGATCAAAATCTCATTTGTTGAAAATTTTGTTATACAACTCTTTATCCAACATGTGAATAATGTGGTAATAGTATATGAGTACCAATCATATGTCACCTTCGAACCACGTAGATATTCATCGCAATCCGATAATATCATTTTCCGTGTCGTACCATAATATACGCTACCAAACACGACAACGCTAGGTAATAGAAACGCTCCCTGTATCCGCGCTAAATAATTACACAGCCCCAAACCCAACCTCCAAAAAAAAAAAAAAACACAGTAAACCCGCCACTCTCGCCGTCTACTCCACACTTCTCAAACATTCTCCGCTTCTTTCTCTCTCCCTTCAACATTACGCTACTACTCTTAACTCTCTTACAGACCAGACCATGTCTTCTTCTACTTCTTCTGCTGTCATTGCTTGGTCTCTTTTTTCTCTCTCCTCTTCTATTTATTTATTGCAATATATAGAAATGAAGAACAACAGCAGGTGTTTTTTTTTTATCTTTTTACTGTGGTAAAATTTGAATGGTGATGATGCAGGGGTTCAGGAGAAGACGGGCAACTGGGAATAGGTAACAATGAAGATAAAGAATGGGTTTGTCAAGTTGAAGCTCTTCAATCTTACTGTGTCTCTTCTGTTGTTGCTGGCAGCCGCAACTCTCTTGCTATTTGTGATGATGGCAAGGTTTGTTTTTTTTTTTTTTTACTGTGTTGTTTGATTTGGTATAAGGTTAAAAAAGATTGGTTCTTTTCATCTGGGTTTTTCTGCAATCTACATGTTTTGTTTGATTTTGTATGGGTTTATTGCATTTTTTGTTCTGCTCATATTTTTACCAAGGAGTAATTAATATTACTAAAATTAGCTTAGTTTTGCTAGGTTTTTACTGTGATGTTTTGGTTGGGTTTGGTTGAACTGTTCTTAAAGAGGACATGGAAATGGTGATTAGCATAATCTTGCTGGGTTTATGTTGGAATGATTAGCTGAATTCTGGTTTTTTTTAGTTGTTGATTTTGTTGTGTTTGTGTGTTTTGTGGAGTAGCTATTTACATGGGGATGGAATCAAAGAGGGACATTGGGACACCCGGCCGAGACGAAGGCGGAAAATGTTCCTACTCTAGTTAAAGCTCTTGCCAATGTGAAAATTGTACAGGTAATAACATAATTTTGGACAATTTATTAGAAAGAGAACATAATTTTGAATTGAAGTTTATTGGGGTTTTATAAGTTAGTACATCTAATAGTTGAGGAAGTAATGTGAATTGTGAATGTGTTTAGGCAGCTATTGGTGGGTGGCATTGCCTAGCTGTTGATGATCAAGGCCGTGCTTACGCTTGGGGTATATGCTCTCACCCTTGTCTTCTCAATTTTGTTCGTTTGCTTCCCTGAAACCGAAGATGTGTTTAATAACTCTGTTACACACTCACCCTATCAGCATAGTGGATCCAAAGAACAAAAAGTTCTCGTGGAATTGAAGTCTGTGTTATCGCTTCCTGAGCACATTTCTAGTTGAACGAGATAATATTAAAGATTTGGCCTTTTATACTTGTTTGTTACTCAGATGTCTTTTATTTCCTCTAATACTTGCTTCCATTCAAAATAATTTACTTTCTCTGCTAATATGAAGTCAGTAAGGCATCTTTCAAAGGTTGGGAAAAAAAATTAGCCCTTTGGATAAGTTATCTGCTATCACAGAATCAATCTTCTCGTTGTTGGGACTTAATGTGTTTATATATGTGGGTTGCTGTAGGTGGTAATGAATATGGGCAGTGTGGTGAAGAACCTGAGAAGAAGGATGATGCTGGTCGGCCCTTGAGAAGGGATATTGTTATACCACAACGCTGTGCACATAAGCTTACAGTTCGGCAGGTGATGTACCCTATTTTATGACTGAATTTCAGTACTATAGTACGCTCATGGACATGTCTAGTTGTTGCTGTCACTAAGATGGATTTCCTGGAGTGTATGGAGACCTCAATAAATGTTTATAAAACTTGTAAAAGTCTGATTCTTGAGTGAAATGGCTTGCTCAGAATTCAAGTTTTAAACATTAGCCATGTTACCTTGTATTGATGAAAGAGGGAGTTGGTGGGGTAGGAAAATTTTCCACAATATCAATTGCTTATTATACAATCCTTTACATGAAATTTCTAATTTTGTACATGTTAAAAAGGAAGAGCTTGGTTGATCGTCATCGAGTAACTAACTTCCTACTCAATGTTTAGGTGGCTGCTGGGGGTACTCATTCAGTGGTCCTCACACGTGAAGGTCACGTGTGGACTTGGGGTCAGCCATGGCCTCCGGGAGATATGTATGACCTCTTTCACCTTCCTTTTGCTGGTTGCCCTTAATTTTGCTCATAACCATGCCATGCCTGAGAAAAGTGAGAACTTCATTAACTTATTCTTATGCTAGACTCTTTAAACTTTTCCCTCCAGAAAGCAAATTTTTGTCCCTGTTAGAGTTCAAGGACTTGAGAAGGTCCGGGTTATTGCCGTTGGTGCATTTCATAATTTGGCACTTACAGAAGATGGTACATTATGGGCGTGGGGCAACAATGAGTATGGACAGCTCGGAACTGGAGACACGCAACCAAGATCACAGCCTATTCGTGTGCAAGGGCTTTCTGGTCTTTCATTGGTACTTGTGCACTTCTCATTTGCTTTCACTATAATTTTATTTCTAGATGATGTTTCCAAGCATTACTTTTAGGTGCTTATGTAAGATTAATATGGTGAATTTCGCTCCAATTTTTTTTAATTATTTTTTTAGAAATGCCCGAAATAGTAAGTTGAGACACTGTGTGATGTTGTCGTGACCCCCAGTAGTAAGTGTATTAAGACAGCAGGAAATCTTTAAAGGTTAAAGCTGTGGGATGGTGATAAATTTAGCATCCTAACATGCATGATTTTATCTTAGTACATGATGTTTAACTGCACCATGAATGGAACTACTGCACTGACATTTTTCACTTCTTATCATTATATATTAGGTTGACATTGCTGCTGGTGGATGGCATTCGACGACACTAACAAGTGAAGGAGAGGTAAGTTGGAGATTTCTCTCTGAATGATGCTTCAAATCATTTATTACCATATCCCAGGCAAAGTGTTGTACTTTCATCCAAAACACTGCTACTATTTCTTTAAATTTCTGGTTATGCATAACTTTCATCCAAAAAAACTGCTACTATAGCTTCTCTGAAGCCTCAAAGTTTCCAACATGTTTTCAATTTATGCTGCCATGCCGGTATGTTGCTGCTAATCCTCCCATATCTTTTCCTAGGTGTATGGTTGGGGCAGAGGAGAACATGGAAGGCTAGGATTTGGTGATGACAAGAGTAGTAAAATGCTGCCGCAGAAGGTTCAACTTTTGGCTGGAGAAGATATAGTTCAGGTACTGTTCTTAGAATGAGACTTAATATACAATGAATCAATGTTCTGCAAAATTTATTTTTTGGTGTTTGTAAAAAGGTTACAGATTTTACTTAAAATATGAGTAATCTCGACCGGTGTCAATAGAGAGGTTCAATAGCTCTCCGCGCCCTGTCAGGGGAAATGGCAACCATCTCCCCCCCCCCCCCCCCCTCTTTTTTTTTTACGGGAACCATTTCTCCTTTCTGATACCTGTGTTCTTCAAATTGTTTTGGGTGAATGATCCTACAGACTTTTTCATTGATATCTGCTCATTTCCTTCATTGGCATAAATGCTGTTGGGTCAGCTGGCTATACGGGAATATTCAAACTGATGGCCAATTATAACTTGTTTAATTAGTCAGCTTTGATCACATTCCATTCAGAGCTTTGTATGTATTTCTTCTAGTGTCACTTAAGTCTGATCTTGTCTTTGGACAGGTGTCTTGTGGAGGAACTCATTCAGTTGCAATGACACGCGATGGACTCATTTATTCTGTAAGTACCTTCACACTGCTTCACACCATGCATAACAATGCTGCTGAGGTTGGATTCATTTTTAGTTTGGTAGTTAGGTTACCTAAGTGGATCTAGATATGTGGGTTTGTGGTCCACCCTTTAGGCTGTGGTGCAGCTCAGACACCAAGTTGAAGTACTAAGTAGGGTCGATGAATACCACCATTAGTAGTCGTTTGTTACAGAAGATACTTCATAGTGCTGAAAAACTGTGTGCTTAGGTGTTCAGCCAAAAACATGTTGATTTCCTACTGTTTTAACCCAAAATGGGGCCAATGGACCTTCAGACTTAGCTATGTTGAAATGGACTCTCCCAGAACATCGTCCTTTTGTTTTTAAGTGGGAGGTGGAAGTTAAATAACTCTAGCCATTGATGTGTAAAATTTCGACATCCCCCCTTACCTCGCCATAGGCGAGAGCCTTTTAGGCAGTATGATAATGTTGTTGTTGCATTGATGTGGAAAGTTTCAATGTTTGGTGTGTACTTTGTGCAGTATGGGCGTGGTGATCATGGCCGTTTAGGATATGGTAGGAAGGTCACAACTGGTCAACCTATGGAAGTGCCAATAGATCTCGCACCTCCGAAAACCACAGATGACGATGAGAAACCTGACGGGCACTGGGAGGCTAAACTCGTAGGCTGTGGTGGTCGACATACTCTGGCAATCGTTGAATGGCAAGCCGATGAGCA
Source organism: Spergularia marina (assembly GCA_963680865.1). Taxonomy (NCBI): domain Eukaryota; kingdom Viridiplantae; phylum Streptophyta; class Magnoliopsida; order Caryophyllales; family Caryophyllaceae; genus Spergularia; species Spergularia marina. The sequence goes on along the minus strand of OY804560.1, from coordinate 21,618,316 downwards.
TGAATGAATTGCTCCAGTATGAAAAACAGTGTCCTATTCATAAACCCTTTAATGGCGAAAGCCAAAAACATACTGGGAAAACACACACCAATAGCTGTATCATTATTATTACTATTATCTATAAGGAACTTATGTTAGTTATACTCTGTCCACATGTCGCCTGGCTGACTGGCTCCTAGTATTAAGTTTTGGATAAGATTGGTCATACGATAAGACACCAGGTTCAAAGGTTCGGGGAACGCTTTCAAAACCCGAAACTGGTAATAGCTATGTGAAGACTTTTTGTGAGACTAATAGATACTTTTATTTTGCAGCTTATATTATGAATGGGTAAGAAAACTCTCTGATTTACACTCAAATCTGAATATATTACATGAAAAAAATAAACATATAAAAAGCTTAGGGAGAGAAAATGGGTACAACTCAAGAACTCAACACAATACAATTCACCACCACTACACACTGTCACACCACAGCACTGAGTCTTCCATGGCCAACCAGCTTCTGGTGCCGCTTTCGGCCCACCGCCACTACACGGTGTCACAACGGGATTTACCGAGTCATGCCACCTGCCGTTGGTGGAGGCATCATGCCACCGTTTTGCCTTTCCATGTTTCCATGCCATCCTATCATAGCACAAACAAACATCTTAGCACAAACAATCGCGCGTATTATAGAATCATCTCAACCAAAAATCGACTAAATGTAACATCCGGGAGAGAGATTGATTATTACCGAGGGCGGGATCGTAGCCACGGTGCTGAAGCTCACGGTACTCTTGGCATAAGGCACAAGACTCACACCAAAAGTGGGTGCAGCAATCTCCAAAACAATTTTCTTCCATTCCAATTTGTGCCTTCATTTTTGACCTGTATGTGCAAGAGTATATGAATTGACACCCTGTTACTGCTGCAATCAAGACGTACAAGGCTCCACTCACACCACATGCTGCAACCACAACATTAACCTCGTTAGCATTATCGTCCCTAGACTTTTGGATGCACTCGTTTCACAAAAAAAACGAACATTATTATTGGTCACAAAAAAAACTTACATGATGAGCCTTTGTCAACAATCTCCGCAATGCGTCCAAATGTGATGCAAGGGCACCAACATGTCATGCAACCTGCATAAATTCAATGTTACATTAATATATATTGTTACTACTTACTACCCTTTAACAAAGCCTAACTTGTAGTAAAAGCATGCATCTAAATTAAAGTCGTAACTAATTAGTCAATTTGGTTGTGTAATGTCTATGAGACAGTTTCATATAAGAATGGTTACGACTTATGAGAATTTGAAACTTACATAGAGAACAATCAGAGAAACAATCACAAAGACCAGTGGAGAATTCTCCTACTGGACCCTGTTGTGGGGGTGGAGGAGCATAGGCCTGAGGTAGTGGAATTCCGGTCGCAGGCTGCTTCATGATGACAGTTAACGATTTTTTTAAAACGGAGGAAGTATACAACAATTCTACGATAGTAGATATTAAGGGATGATATGAAATTAAATGAGTTTCTAAGTTTTGATATGAAGATGGATTCAAGAGTTGGACTATATATACACATAGAAGATACAAATGCGAGCAATTTCATAGAAGATACACACATACAAGGTCAAGGTGTGCTAGACTTGACTTGGTCTAACTTGATATTATATTATTGGACCAACTTGTTCGTTGTACACCCTGGATATGATATGCATGGGAGATGAGTGGGAATTTTTATTTATTATAAAATATTATTTCTTTTTTTCATCATATATATTATTTTAAATTTTTCAGTTTTATTATGATTATTAGTCATGTTTTTATTTTTTAATTAAGCAAGGCAAATGAGCTACAAATCAATCAATTTGGAGTTACTACATTGACCCGGCCCAGTCATTGTCTCATTTCTTACATTTTAAGTCAATTCAATTTGAATTTTTTAAGCGAAGAAAATTAGTGATTTTAAAACTAGTGCGGGTAATTCAGTCTAACACACCTACTGTACGAAATTGGTTTATAGAGTTATAGTTCAGAAACCTGCGACGAAAGAGACATGGTAAATTAAAAGTGATTGTGTTCTTGAATTGGTCTTGCGGGGCTTTGTCATGAGTGCATGGTAGTATCCTAAAACAACGCTAAGTTGCAAGATGCAACTTCAACTTGTCGACAGTCAACCAAATTCAATTATATGATAATAATAATCTTAGTATGATTTATCTGTTTGTTAATTAACCAGACGTAAACTAGTAAACTTGATTAACAAAGTCTTGGTCCAAACATAGAATTAAATAAACCAACAATGGAATTTCTTAATAACTTCGGGTATAGTAAGCGTGAAGGGGACACTTTGTTGTTTATTTTAGCCATCGTCGTCAATGAAGAATTGTAGACTGAGGAGCTCTGGTCCTGTACAACTGTACAAGCAGCCAAACTTTCTCTTACGTCTTACGTCGGGAAACGATGTTCGTTTACATACGTGCACATGAAGACGCGTGAATTTTACATACCAAAACCTTATGTTATTGTTAAGAAGTGAGTGTATATTTACTCAACTAACATTTATTGTAATTATGATGTAAGTCAGTTCGGATAAAAACAAATCGGTTATTTTAATTTCATAAAGTTTTCATTAGGTGAAAGACACCTGACATTCATTAATTGGATAGCACTAAGTAATTACATCACATAGAAATGATTAGCTAATCTATGAAAAATAATATAATTTATGATGATTATGGTGGTAAACTATATTATGGAAAATAATAGTACGTGTTGTTAATAATATCATAACAAATATAAACTGACAATTTCATAAAATGAGATTAAGAATATAGATATACAGTTTGGGCGCGGGTTGGACATGCAAACTAGTGGACAACTAAAGATTCTTAGACACAATATTATTTGACCTAGCTAGCCATAATAAAATGGCGAGATGGCTAATCAGAGAAGTGACATTTTTATTTATGATATAGTAAGTGTATACTTTACTATACATCTAGACATTATACTCCTCCCGTTTGGCATAACATAATAAGTACCGATGGCTAATTGTATGATAATGCACCCTACGCCACTAGAGAATTATGGTGATATTATCAATTAGACAATTAAGAATCTCAAATTGCCCAACCAAAGAATCTCATGATGCATTGTACATATGAGTTATTATTGCAAAACTTCAAGCTAAGACAATTATAGGTTCTTTCTTTTCTCTCAATCATGCATATACTCCTAGCTACTACTACTACTAGTTATATATAGAATAATTAATTAGCATCAAGTAATCAAACTCCAATCCAATAATACATCAGTCATTCATATTCTATATATATAATCCCTTAATAATTACACCATGACTTCCAATGACAAGTCATCATGACATCCAATGCTAATTAAATTGATGAGAAGAGCATAGTCACAATGCTAATATATATCGTTAAAATGGTTAAAAATAAAAGAGTAGTTATTCACTAGATTTATATCAAATTACATATGAAACAAATATTATTGTTACAGTTTTTTTATGTGTCCCAAAAGCACATGTTAATAAACTCATCTCAATCGACCTTATAAGTTATAACATGCATTAGTAAAATTGTTCTCAAATAATCAATGAGAAATTATTAATACACTTGATTAACATACAAATTGAATTTCGAAATCTCTATATATATAAGATATCACACAACCAACTTAGTTTTATTGCAAAAACTCGCAATTTTGAAATGAAGGCAACAAATAATAATGATAAGTACATCAATGAACAAACATGAAATTAAACATTATTCGACTATTCAATCCTATTTATTATATCTATCTATTCTGATCTTCCAATTGCAATAATAATTTCGGTCTCTATTTCTTGTTTCCCTTGTAGTGTAAATTGCAGCTTTATAGATTATTTCAGAACTTGTACGTTCTTCCCAGGCCATTTGAGGAATTGGAAGTTGCGGGGATCGGATATATACACTAGACTTATCGGGTCATACCGCCGGCCATTGGTGGTGGCGCCACCATTCCACCGCCATTTTGCCTCTCCATGTTACCTTGCCATCCTAAACTCAAACAAGAATAGAAAAGTCAATATTATTTATCTGATGAATTGCCACAAATCAAATTAAAGGCGACTCTAGTCTCGTATATATAAAGAATAAAGAACATGTATGAACACTTTCAAAACAGCAATGTGATCGAATTAATTATTCACCGTGCAATAATATAATTTTGTATTATTTTCTCGGGTTTTTGTATTATTTCCATAACCTATGCACCCCAGACTACTTTCATATAGTACTAAACTTAAGCCTCACGATTTGACATATATATAGGATCGAAAAATGAAACAGAGGAAGAGATCGATTGATGATTATTACCGAGGCCAACATTGTAGCCACGGTGTTCGAGTTCACGGTACTCTTGGCATAAGGCACAAGGTTCGCACCAGAAATGGGTGCAACAATCAGCCATGCAACTGTTTTGCATTCCATACTGTGATTTCAACTTGGACCGATATGTGCATGAGTACACCCATTGAAACCCTACCACGCACATTAACATAGTGTACAATGCTCCACTCACCCCACATGCTGCATTTTTTAAACCACAAAATTGTTTAGTACTACGTATATAATTACATATACCGATGTACATACCATCATCGATTGATAGATAAAGTAGAACGGAGGGAGTATAATTAATTTTAATTTGCAATTTGAGAATCGAAACAAAAAAAACTTACATGACGAGCCTTTGTCGACAATCTCTGCTATCCTTCCGAAAGTAATACATGGACAAAAGCATGTTAGGCAACCTGCAACACGGTACGATTTCGACTCAAGAAAAATTAAGGAAAGTGAAAATGATCGATAAGCCGCTACCAGGTGATACTATAGTACTCTACTCATTTCAGTGTTATTTAATAAGTTCTTACTATATTCTGTAACCCAAGTAACGTAACTAATAAAATATAAATTATTTCATGGAGTTTGGAAATAATTAATAATACGAGCAGTATGAAAAAATCGTAGGCCAGATATTATTAGTTTATTACTCCCTACGTATAGTTTCGCATGTAAATTGTAAACTATATATGTGGCTCTCTATAAATAATAGTAAAAAAACGATGTACTTATATTATTAGTAGTAGTGTAGAACACTACTAGAACTTACATAAGGAGCAATTAGAGAAACAATCACAAAGACCAGTGGAAAACTCTCCAACACCTTGTTGGCCCATTGGAATTCCGATTGCGGGTTGCTTCATGGTGAATTGAATTGGCCGGATCGAGTTGAATCGAAAAGTAATGCCGCTTTAGTTTATTAGTGTGAAGATAGTAGTGTTTTCCGGACAATATTAATGCAGACGAGAACTAATTAAGAATATACTGATTAGATTGTAATAATAAGAATGAAGTCGTTTACACTGATTGTAAGAGCAAAACATAGGATTTGCGAGAATATATAGAGGTGTGGTATGTGCGTGGAAATTAAACTTTAGTAATTTATTACTCCGAATGTATAAAACAGCATAAACGTAAGTTCATGCTACTTTCGTAACTAAAAGGACGGGCGGGCGGGCGGCTACGTGTATAATTTTGGATTTCATTTACGATACGTAATAAGCAAAGGTTTTAATCTACATACCAATCACTAATAATAAGAAAGATGATAATATAAACTATAAATATATAATAAATCAAGTTGGTAATAATTTTTTTGTTGAAATCCTACGCATTAAGGTTACGTATAGAGTAGCTTTTGTTTAAGTTTTTTAAACCGTAAAAGATACACAGTACAATCACATGAGGTTGTAACTTAATAGCTAGGAGCGAATAAATGTTTTCACTATTTTGAGTAAACTTCAAATAGTTGAAATCGTTTCACGATCAACTCAAGCTCAGCTTGTTCAAGAAGTTAAATGGTATATTGGTATCAGACTAATTTGAAGTGTCAATAACATGCACCAAATAAATTGGTCATTTTCGTCGTTGTACCCAAAAAAAATTGGTCATCAAGTACTCAAATATGGGGGGTCTTGGTAGTAGTGTCTTCATTATCGCAAAAATGACTAAACAAATCATACACGTTGTTTTTTGGATATGGGCAGGACTTGGTCATGGAGACTCGCTCACTAGCAGCCTTCATCTTTTTAGGTAATGGACGTATATACAAGACTCGTTAATTACATATGGTGTGCTGTGTGAGTTGGTACTAGCTTTTTAGTGGTGCATGAATACGAAAAAATTAAAGAAAAAAAATTATGACGATGCTTTTACGAGAAGACAAATTAAAAAAAAAAAAACATCTTTTGTGTGTATGTCACTTGTGCCCACAAAGTACGAAGGAATGTCTTTCAGATAATCGGATGTGTATGTATAATATATAGCAAAGAAGTGTTTTTTAGCCACCAAACTAATTAATAGGGGTGAGATTCAAAAACCACCAATGTTAAAATTAAGATTTATTAAACACTAAAGTAACTAAAATGTATTTATAAACCAGTTTACCTACTTTTGGGATTTAAAAACCACTAAATATTATTGTCAAATAATTTTAAAATCAATTATATATGATTTATTTGAAAAATTATTTTATGTATTGTTATTCAGACTCTAAAAATCGAACGCGGCCTAACAAATTCATCAAGTGAATGACTTATTGTTTATCTATCGTTTCTGCAAAGTGAAAGAATCCATCTACGATGAAAGACTTTTTTTTTCCATTGATTGTATTTCCTTTGAGTCTTTTACCTCAAGAATAATGTCAATATAATAATAAGAGTTTCGTAGGCATGCTAATATTTTCGTTCATCTTGAAATTAACAATATTGCATACAAACACTATGACCTTAAGTTATTATTATTATGGGTTGACATGTAGTATATTTTTTTTTTTATTAATCCTCCGGGACAAGAAATTTTTCTTCTTATTAATTTTGTACAACATTGATGGTAAATTCATGGATTCGCGCATAGTCGTGAATAACATTTGATAAATAAGTTTTTAATCTAAAATTTTTATAATTGCTATTAAAAGTTATTTTATAATATTCGGTGGTTTTTAAATCCCAAAATTAGCTACATTCATTTATAAATACATTTTAGTCACTTTAATGTTTAATAAATCCATTTTTGACATTGGTGGTTTTAAAATCCCACCCAAACTACTTTGGTGGCTAAAAAATATTTTTTTTGTAATATATAATCATATATTCTACATGAAATGGAACTATGGAAATATATATGAAATATTGATCACATCAATTATATGGTGCTAATGGTTTCATAGAAGGTACGGTAAGTCGGACTTTAATGTTTCGAAAACGTGTTTATTTTTTCTATACTAGTAATAAGTCAATTTTATCTCAATCATTTTATCTATCTAAGAAAATAAAACAGAAATATGTTTCCACTTACTTCATAGCTAGTGTGGATAGAGTATATGAGACTATGGAGTATATTTGGCAATTTCTTAGTCGTCGATGGACTCGTCCTCGACTTTTTTTTTTTTTTCCTTCAGATATTGAAATTCGTGACCTATAGCCATAATAAATTACAAAAAAAATGTGAAGTTGATCATCAGAAGTGAAAAATTGTCAAATTATTCACGATACTAGCTAGTAATAGTATTAGTAAGCATGTATCTATTATTGTACATCTACATTAGACTTGATAAAAATTACCCATTTTTAGCGTGTGAATGCATAGTATTAGTAATGCACCTAGCAAGCCACTAGTGAGTGTGGTTAATGAAGAATTCCAACTGCCCAATCAAATTAATTAAAGTTGAAGATGAAGCTTCACTAGCTCGTTCATGAATATGAGTTTTTGCAAATTCAAATCGAATAATTTAGAATGACAATTAACTTAATAATTTCTAGTATATGCCTTCAATTCAAGAATAAATTGAGAAGAGCATACATAGTCACATATGCAACCGCATTGTCGTCAAATATAACTTGTGTATGACGATTCCACCTTAAGTATAAGGTAGTTTGTCTCGTAATTGTCGATGATATGATCGAGTTCATGCATGCTGAAGTACGCGATGAGTCGCGATTGGTAATAATCGCTCTATTTGCATACATTTAATTTGATCTATGTATGGTGAATTGATAATATATATAGGGCGAGTAGATAATAGTAAATAAATCGAGTTAACATGCATACTAATAAACTCGATTGGTACAACACGCTTACTGCTCACAAATTAAATTACTAAGACTTTTAGAGAAAGACACTCCTAATTGCAAACTCTCTTATTTCCAAACTATAATGTTCACTCCGAGCTTCAGTAGTACTCCATTACTAGCTTAGCTTAGCTTGATCTTCTTCCCACCTAAGATTTTCGCGGTTGTCGGATTTGATACGTACTAGACTTAACGGGTCATACCACCTACCATTGATGGTGGCGCCACCATTCCACCATTTTGCCTCTCCCTATTACCTTCCCATCCTAAACTCATCATAGAAGAAAAGAATGAAGATCAGATTAAATCAGAGTCAATGTCATTTAATTATACAGTGAACAACTTTTGCACGTAAACCCCACAACTATTATTGTCGTTCTAAAGACGAATTTAGCCTCATAAATAAGCAATTTAAGAATTTAACTATGATGCCATGTTAATTTTTTTTTCTCGGGTTTATATATGCATTTTCGTAACTTATTATGCGACACAAGCTACGTACTTTTCATAGTATTTTACGTGATTTTGCATACGATACGGGAAATTAAACAAAATAACAAAAGAAAGAGATCGATCGATTATTACCGCGGACGACATTGTAGCCACGGTGTTCGAGCTCGCGGTACTCTTGGCATAAGACACAAGGCTCGCACCAACAGTGGGTGCAAAAATCAGCTATGCTATTCTCTTGAATACCATATTGTGCTTTCAGCTTGGACCCATAGATCCATGAGTAAATGCATTGGCATCCTGCCATGCTCAATATCATATACAATGCCCCACACTCGACACATGCTGCGTTATATAATCCAACATTGATTACTTTAGTATAATGTTTGTGTATAACATAATTAAATTTAATTAATTGAATCGATAAAAATGGCGGAATGGATAAGCAAACTTACACGATGAGCCTTTGTCGACTATCTCTGCTATCATTCCGAAAGTAACACATGGGAGATAACATGTAAGGCAACCTGTAAAATTAAACAACGATTTTGGATTTTAAGATATGACGAGAAAAATTTATATGATAAGGCGCTACAAGGTGATGCTAATTCCAGTATGTATCATTTAATTAAATTTGAACATTTTGTGATCGATCAATGCCACTCTAATTAAAATGCACACATGGATCGGAGTGAGTTTGAAAACAACAGTACAGTATAAAATTGGACGTACTAGAGTTACTATTATTTTTATGAAGAGAGGTACGTAGTACATGCATTATGCTGAAATAAAGAAACGTGTTTATAATTACCCCGTCACAAATAACTCATGTGGTTCTCTTTAAACAAGCGAAAATTAAAGGTGCGAAAATGTACTTAGTATGTAGGAAGTCTAGAAACTTACATATGGGGATATTAGAGAAGCAATCAAAAAGACCGGTGGAAAACCCTCCAGCACCTTCCTGTTGCTGGTCAATTGGTATTCCGGTCGCGAGTTTCTTCAAGATTTCCATTATTGGAATCGGACAGGATAATATTAATGTGGACGAGAACAATAATAATGCAAAAGGACTAATGTATTGATAGAGCTACAAAGTTAGAGATCAGAGATAATTATCATGTTGTTACTTACACTCAATGTGACTGTGATAAACCTAGGATTTGTGTGACAGTATATATAGTGGAAACTTTAGTACTCCGTAACAATGAAGTAGAAAACATAAATGTACGTTCGTACTATTTGCGGAGTCATAAGGGTGCGTGACTACGTGTATCAGGTCGCGGGTGCTGTGAAAATTAATTGATGATATATACAATCAACTTCAAGTAGTCACTAGCTAATTACATACAGTATTGATATTACGATTAATATTCGCAATTTAATATTATTTTTTCTAGAGTCGGCGGAGTTCACTATGCTGTTTTTCTAATTGAAAATCTCACTTAGTTTAGGTGGTAATAATAGACATTTACCAAGTGTCACTAGGAAACACAATAGAAAACCAATATAAATAGATAGTATATGCACGGTAGGTTAAACTAGAGTATACTCCATTACTCCGTATATATACACAGTATATATTAGTTGTTGTATATTTACCGTAGAATAATGCAAATTGCTAGATTAATTATTATGTAATTTTATTCGTAGAGTCAATAATCTTCAAATGTTCTATTATTTTCCCAATCCAATAGGCTCTTAACTCAAATTTCCCACACATTAATGGATTTTATGTGACGTATATAGAGTAGTAACTACGAAGTCTCTAGCTAGAAAATATCCCATCGGATCGGATCAATTACTTTCAAAAGATCAACAAGAATTGAAATATGGAACGTGACACAATACTAATTAGGCTACGCGACATTATTATTTGGAGCATCCATTATTTATTTGGGCAAGTGTGTATTGATGAAGCACTAATTAAGATGCCATTTTTACATGAACCTGTCTTCCCAGCTTTTCCATTTTTCACCTTGTGCTCGTATATATAGCATCATCATTGATTATATAATGGCCCGACAATTTAACCTTGTTCTGCATAATAACAATTCTACCGCATGATAATTAATCTTATTACTGGCTACCTTATCTTAGATGACATTTCACAAAGAAGCTAAGTGTTTTTTAGCCACAAAAGTGATAAAGGTGGGATCTAAAATACACCAAAGTTGTATTTGGTATACATAAAACACCAAAGTTGAAAAACTTGTTTTAAAAACAAACTTTAAACTATTTGGATATTTATCAAACACCAAAAAAAAAAAATTTAATAAAATTATGTTTGTGCTTACTGTAATAGATTAAGAAAGACTAGGCTCGCTTCACAATAGGTAAAGATATAAATCAAGTCCATTCTCTAAAAAAAAAATCACATAATTGAACAAATGACAAAAAAAAAAAAAAATCTAGGAATATAATTGTAGGGTCCAGTTCTCATGAGAACACTACCTCCCATGGAAACCATTAGAACACTCTAATATAAGCTCAAATAAAAATAAAAAACAAACAAAACAACTTAATAAACTCATCTTCTCTCTCCTCCCCTTTCCTCCACCCGACCCCACCCCGAACCACCATACCCCCACCGCTCGCCGGACCCAATCACCACCTACGCCGATGAGACCACCACCTACGGGATTGGAACATTCCGGCGACCCAAACCCCCCACCCCATCACAGCCGAATCCACCTACTCCTCCTCCAATTTCTTTTTTTCTCATCTTTCTCTCTCCTCCAATTTCTCCTTCTCCGGCAACAATGGTCGACTCCGGCGGTCCAACGTGGACTCCTCGCCGTCGGCTCGGCCCCACACTCGCTCCGCTCGTGGTCCGAACGTTAATAAAGAGTAAACGGGTGGCCCAAGATGGTTCATTTTCAAAAACAACCTTGGCGGCGACAATGGTGAGGGCGGCGGCGTTCGTAACTGGGCGGCGGACCTTTGGGTAGGTCGAGGGAGTCCGTTTTGAGGGTTGTGCGGCAGGTGAATTGATGGTGGTGTGCGTGGAAAGGAAGGAGAGAGAGAGAACGCAAAGGATGTTCGTGGTTGGTGCCACACTCCATGGCGACGGCAATGGGTGGCGGGACATGGGTCGCGAGATAGCTGCGGTCAGGTTGGTGGTGTCGCGTGGGTGGTCAGAGCAAGGTGGCGTGTGGAGGCGGTGGTTTAGTGGCGGCTGATAGGTGGGGGAAAGGGAGGAGAGAGAAAAGAATAAAAAGAAAATAAAAAGAATAAGTTAATCTCAGCCATTCAAATTTAAATTTAATGGCTTAGAAGGATTCTCATGGTTTTTATGGGAGGGGAGGAAGTTCTCATTTGAACCTAAGGTACTATGAAGTTCAAAATATAGCATTAAAACTTGTTTAGAAGTGCCAATTCAAAAAGGTCATAAATCCATACAAACTGACGACCGTCTAAATAAATTAAACACTTCACAAAATGAGGAACCAAGACTCCAATCAAACGAGTATAATCCTAGGCTATCTTCATTAATGTTTAGAGACATTTGGTGTTTTTCGAAAAATTGATCAAATTTGACCACAATCGCGGTACATAATTCACGGTTTTTCGATAAAATGGCTCCGGTGCAAAAACGATTAAAAAATTGGGGGTAGTCTCTAAATATGATATAATGAGGATTGGAAAAGTGTTAGGGCCGAAAACCTAAGAAAAACAGCTAAAACGGTCATTAATTCATACAAAGTGACGAGCGTCGAAACGCATGATATATTTCACAAAATGAGGAACCAACACTCACATCTAACAAGTATAGTCCTAGGCTATCTTCACATATGTTTGGAGCACATTTGGCGTTTTTCGAAAAATTGATCAAATTTGACCAGAATCGCAGTTGATAATCCATGGTTTTTCGAAAAAAATGGATCCTGGGCAAAAGCGGCTCAAAATTTGGTGGTTGTATCTAAATATGATATAATGAGGATTTGAAAAATATTAGGGCCAAACACCTAAGAGAAGGTTAGAAATACAACCAAAACAGTCATAAATCCATTGAAAGTGATGAGCGTCGAAACGCATGAAATATTTCACAAAATGAGGAACCAACAATCAAATCTAACAAGTATAGTCCTAGTTTATCTTCAGTAACGTTTGAAAGACAATTGACGTTTTTTGAAAATTTGATCAAATTTGACTCGAGTCGTAGACTCATAGTACATAATCCACTGTTTTTCGATAAAAATGGCTCCGGAGCAAAAACGGCTAAAATTTTGGTGCTAGTCTCCAAGTATGATATAATGAGGATTTGCAAAATCTTGGAGTCAAAAACTTAAGAGAAGATAATGAAAACGGCCGAAACGGTCATAAATCCATATAAAGTAACGAACGTCGAAACACATGAAATAATTCACACAATGAGGAACGAAGACTCAAATCCAACAAGTATAGTCCTAGGCTATCTTCAGTAATGTTTGGAGAAAATTTGGCGTTTTTCGAAAAATTGATCAAATTTTACCCGAATTGTAGTACATAATTCACGGTTTTTCGATAAAATAGCTCTGGATCGGAGCAATAACGGCTAAACTTTTGGTGGTTGTCTCTAAGTATGATATAATGAGGATTGGAAAAATATTAGGGCATCTAAGAGAAGGTTAAAAAAACAACCAAAACGGTCATATATCCATACAAAGTGACCAACGTCCATACGAAGTAACGAGCGTCGAAACGCATGAAATAATTTATAAAATGGGAACCAACCATCAAATCCATCAAATATAGTCCTAGGATATCTTCGGTAATGTTTGTAATACATTTGGCGTTTTTCGAAAAATTTATCAAATTTGACCAGAATCGTAGTACATAGTCCACGATTTTTTCGATAAAATGGCTCCGTACAAAAACGACATCAAATTTTTGAGGTAGTCTCTAAGGATAATTTAATGATGATTTGCAAAATATTAGAGTCAAAAAAATCTAAGAGAAGATAAGGAAAATGGCCAAAACGATCATAAATTCATACAAATTGACGAGCGTAGAAACGCATGAAATACTTCACAAAATGAGGAAGAAATACTCAAATCCAACTAGTATAGTCCTAGGGTATCTACAGTAATGTTTGGAGGACATTTGGTGTTTTTCGAAAAATTAATCAAATTTGACCGGAATCACAGTAAATAATCCACGGTTTTTCGATAAAATGGCTCCGGAGGTAAAATGGCTAAAATTTTTGTGGTAGTCTCTAAGTATTCTATAATGAGGATTGGAAAAATATTAGGGTCGTAAACCTAAGAAAATCTTAGAAAAACAGCTAAAACTGTCATTAATTCATACAAAGTGACGAGCGTCGAAACGCATGAAATACTTCACAAAATGAGGAACCAACACTCACACCCAACAAGTATAGTCCTGGGGTATTTATAGTAATGTTTGGAAGTCATTTGGCGTTTTTCGAAAAAGTGATCAAATTTGGCTAGAATCGCAACACATAATCCACGATTTTTCGATAAAATGGCTTCGGAGCAAAAATGGCTCAAATTTTGTTGGTAGTCTGTAAGTATGATATAATGAGGATTAGAAAAATATTAGGGCCAAAAACCTATGTGAAGGTTACAAAAACAACCAAAACGGTCATAAATCCATACAAAGTGACGAGCGTTGAAACGCATGAAATACTTCACAAAATGAAAAACCAGCAGTCAAATACAACAAGTACAGTCATAGGTTATTTTCAGTAATGCTTGGAGGACATTTGGCATTTTTCGAAAATTGATCAAATTTGACCAGAATCGCAGTACATTACTACATAATCTATGGTTTTCGATAAAATGGCTCAGAGCAAAAACGACTCAAATTTTGGTGGTAGTCTCTAAGTATGATACAATGAGGATTGGAAAAATAGTAGAGTCGAAAATCTAAAAAATACTTAATTATTTGGACATTTGACATTTCAAATGTGTGGGACTCTTTATAATTAATCTGATCTGGTCCAATTATATTTGTCTTTTAGTATGATTTTGGATTTTTTTTTTGTCTTTTTGTTCTTCGTGATCAAAATTTTGACCTTATATGTATACACTGTATCATATTTAATATATTTACTGTTCACAATTTCACACGTAAAAAACACCATGATGATCATCGATCATACGCATGTAAATAAAGCTTATTATACATGTTGCATATTGTCCGATAAAACATACGGAGTATAGAAGAATAGAAGTTGGGACATAATTTATACAAATCACCGGAATAAAGACAACAAAAACATAGATTATCGCTCGATCTCAAGTTTGGGATAGTTCTTATTTGCTTAACGGGTCATACCCGGTGGCGCAACGGGTGGATTTGTAACTCCCATGGCCTTATTCATTCTCTCCACGTTTCCATGCCACCCTATTGTATATTAGACGAAATTTTCAAAATTATTAGCAACTTGAAGTATCATTGTTTTAAAATATTAGCAAATATATAATTCGTGATGGAATTTCGACTTTTAATTAAGACGAAACGAGTTTGGGCGATGGTACGTACCAAGGGAAACTTCAAAACCGCGGTGCTGGAGCTCACGATACTCTTGACAAATTGCACAATCGTGGCACCAAAAATGGATACAACAATCTTCAAGTGCACCTTGTGGCATGTCATATTGTTGCTTGAGCTTGGTTCTATACGTGCACGAGTAAATAAATTGGCACCCCGTACATACGGCAATTAGTGCGTATAGAGTTCCGCTCACCCCACAAGCTGCCATTTCATTCACATTTTAATTTCACGTACAACATTAATAATCTTAGACAAAATTAATATCAACAAAATTACATGTTGAAAACTTATGTATAATTTGATATATGGTACTAATGTGTTAAGTAGATTCACTTACATGATGATCCTCTATCAATTATCTCAGCATTTTGTCCAAAGGTAATGCACGGACACCAGAACGTCAAGCAACCTATATTAACAAGATTTAAATAGCATAGCAAAGTTAAAAGCTTTGTTATTTCATCCACGTGGTATGTATTGAGTATTGAATTCTGCGTCTCATTATTATGTAAGATGTAACGCAAAAATTAGATCTAATAAGTATCATAACCAAAGTATAAATTAAATTGGTATGTAAAGTCAACTTACAATTAGGGACATCATCAAAGCAATCACAAAGACCTGTAGACCATTGACCTTGAGCTGTGATCCCTAATGTTTGAGGGTAATAATGTTGGTAACCCTGGGCTGCGGCCTTAGGTTGAGGTGGCCCTTGATAAGATGGAGGAGGGCCACCGGTAGGAGGTGGAAGATATGGCGGCGGGGCAGTTCCCTGCTGATAACCCAATGGAACTCCGGTGGCAGGCTGCTGCTTCATGATAACAATTGTAGTGTAGGGTGATGTACAAAATGTAACAAATCGGACTATATACTTTTATAGCAAGCATATAGCAATTACATAAAAATTATTTCTCTGAACATTTCCAAATCGACTGAATTAATAAATGAATCTTTATAGATAAACATGAAAAGGATTAATTTGAATTAAGTAAGATACAATTTGGAATTTTGGTGCATTTGATTGGACTAACTAGCTAGTTAGAACTAAGAAGTGGTAACCACGAAAGAATGATGACACCCTAGCTAGTGAAGTTGGCAAATTCCTGGGGTTGAACTGTTCATCAATTGCTCAGTCAGACAATAATAATATAACTCACATACAATTAGGGAGAGCAAAAACTTGGTCCGGATCGAAAACCGGAATGGACCTCTCGGTCGGTCATCGGTCCAACTTTTTTGGGAAAAATCTACTCAATCCACTTTTTTCAATGGGACCAAACCGGACCGAGAGCCATCCGGTCCTCGGTCCACATTTTTCTGAGCCTCGGCCCTCGGTCCGGTACGTCCAGGTTCGATGCTCACCCCTACATATAATTGCTGATACTCAGTCTAAAATGTTGGGGTTGAATCGAATTTTGATCTTCAAATTAAACTCCAATGTATATATGTAAGAAGGTTAGATCATATTATAGTTTCGACTACTACTCGTTCAATAAATTCAATTATATATAGTAGTATCGGTCGAAATGGTTTTGAGATTAAAACTAGACCATGTATCATTATATGGAGCAATGTAAGTAGCCAAGTAGGGCCATGACCTGGCCAAAAATGTTACAAAAATTAACTATGCCTAATCTTGTGCTCCGTTTATATGTGTTATTGGTTTGTCAAAATAGATGGAAAATACTTCATGCATGTGTATTTGAATTGCTAAAATATACGAGTAGAAAATAATGAAACAACTTCAACTATGAAACACATATAATACAAGAGTTTGGAAATTGAAATACTAGATAGCAATTGAAGTAAGGTAGGTTCTGATCGATTTGCATTTAGCAGAATAGGTAAGTTGTAAGAGCTTTGTAACTAGTATATATACGATATGATATGATTTGGCAAGCTAAGCTTGATTGAGAAGTTCAACTTTTGGCAATTGATCAAGTCAATTGATCGAGAAGGGGCACGCAGTTAACAAGGATGAAGAATAGGCAAGTTGTAAGACCTCCTTTATAAATTGCTCCATACTAATTAATTTGCTAATGCGTGACTTGGGTTTTCACCCTAACATTATTGACACAGACATGCATGCTTTCTATGTTATGAAATTCTTGTATTTGTTCGTTTAAATGTTCTGCATTTCCGATTTGTAAGAGGTGAGAATGGTTTATATATAAGCGCGTGTGGTTGTAATCCTACCCGGCCATCGACTTAAGTTTTTGGGCAAGAATGGGATGACATTTCATTTATACGTTGGATTATCCAACTCCATTAAATTACAAAGCTAAATTATAACCGGATTCATCCAAATAAAATCCAGTCAGATCGAACGATATATCTCAAACATGAACAAAAAATTTCAATCATTTTACAACAAAGTCATCGACGGACAATTCATCATCAAAGGAATAATACTTTATTTTTTGTACATTGAAATGTAATTAGCAGTTCTTTTTTAACGACCCACATCGATCTTTTTCTTTTGTCTAACGCTTCATACCGCCTGGAACCACAGGGGGAATAGGCGCACCACCTTCCACATTCAACTTCTCCATGTTACCATACCACCCTGATCATCAAAGACCAATATTAATTAAACAAATGCATAATCAACATTTAAAAGTCGTCGTTTATTAGTATTACTATACAATATACGTTTGTGTGTCATTTCTGTATGTAAAATCTAACAAGACATACCTAGAGGAACATCAAAACCACGATGTTCAAGTTCTCGGTGCTCCTGGCATAAGGCACAAGGGTGACAAAACATATGCGTAAAACCATCTTTGATATAGTTTTCAGGCATCCCGTATTGTCGTTTCAATTTTGATCTGTATGTGCAAGCGTAAATCCAATGACAGCCCGTTACAAATGCAATTAGACCGTACAAAGCTCCACTCGTTCCACAAGCTGCAATTTAATCAATAAATTCAGATCCTAGTAAATAATTGTTAGATAAGAGCTTTTTGTGTGAAGTAAATAAAATAGTGGTTGCAGATTTCCGACATCTCCCCAAAAGAAATGAAGACAAGCTATGTACTTACAAGATATTCCTCTATCGATGATCTCGGCATTTTGCCCGAAAGTAATCCATGGACACCAACACGTCAAGCAACCTATACAAATAAATTAAAGTACAATAAAACATGTAAAATAAAGAATATATAATAAAAAGTTGGCTTTAGTAAATCCTTACAAAGTTTAATTTGATCCAACCATTTAACATGCTAGATAGTCTGATATAGATTCAATTCAATCATTTTCACTAGTTAGTCCAATATCAACCGTCACGTCCACCAATAATCATATTATCTATGAAAACGTTATCTTCAATATACGCAAAATAATCATACATCGTAGTCAAAATTTTAAAATAAAGTCGATAATATGTGACAGAACGACTAGAAGTCCAAAAGTTAAAGAATTTACTTACAAGTAGGAACATCGGACGTGCACTCAAAGAGACCGGTAGACCATTCGCCTTGAGACGGTACGCTAATTAGAGGACGATAGCCACATCCGGGAGCTGGCGTAGGCGCATCCATGGTTTCGTGGTAGCTAGATCGAATTATCTTAAGTAATTGATCGTCAATGCCTTAGTTCCCAGAGGTGGAACAGTTGATCGATGAAGAGGACGGAGACCTTGGACTAGCTAGGGACATTTATATCAACAAATTATAGTACTATGTACGTATTAAAAAGCAATTAGTAAATGGGAAATAATAAGTTGTTCTCAAAACAATAATTAAACAAATGAATAATTACTTGATCGAATACCATGTTACTCCGTATTAATTAAATTAGTCGTACGCCACTACCTGTTACATTGACAAGATATTCGATCAAGTGATAATATTATAAAGTTTAATTGGAGGTAACTCAATTTGAGACCGTAGACTTTAATTTTCATAACTCAACTTGTCATTATACAATAACTAATTAAGTTGGTCTACCTAAGAAAAAAAAAAAAAAAAAAAGTGTCGTTGACTACGACTAGATGAAATACTCAATTAGAGTTCATGCTTCGTATGTATATTATCTACTGATGAAACTAAGAAAAGTAACTTCATGATGAAGCTTACACAAAGACAAAATAGAATATTTCTGATTGTATTAACTTAATGAATTTGTACAATGAAGTTTGCTTATATACAAGAGTGATGCTGGTGTACAGTAGGAAGCTACTCCTGCTCACACATTATTATTGCCTTCTATTCTATAACTAACTTTCCTACAAACCCGGAATTCTGTTATAACTGCTTCCACCGTGGCAGCTGGAGCTGACTCAGCATTATCTCCGGTGAGCTGTAGTTTAGGCTTGAACCAACTTTTCCTGAGTTGCTTTGCACTTGAAGCTGAAGCTTATTATTCTCTACATCCCCCCCTCAAGTGCAACTTGATAATCACTGACATAAACCAAGTTGTTCTGCTAGATAAGAATGCTGGGCAGAACCAAGAGCTTTGGTCATAATATCAGCAATTTGTCGTTCAGTCGAAATGTGTTGCGTCTTGATTAAGCCATCTTGAATGCGTTCCCTGATGAAATGACAGTCAAGACGCAAGTGTTTTGTGCGCTCGTGAAACACGGGGTTAGCCGCGATGTGTTGGGCTGCTTTGTTATCGCAGAACAGTGGTATAGGTAGAGGAACTTGGACCAAAAAATCCTTGAGCAGACCTTCCACCCAAACCAATTCTGCTGATGTCTGAGACATGCTTCTATACTCTGCCTCTGCAGATGATCGACTAACTGTGTTCTGCTTCTTCGTCTTCCAAGAAATTAATGAGTCGCCTAAGAACACACAGTATCCAGTCAGTGATTTTCCGGTGAACAAACAAGTACCCCAATCTGCATCACAGTAACTTCTGAGACTCATTTCCGAGTTGGAGGAGTAGAAAAGTCCTGTGTTGACAGTATGTTTCAGATATCGAACAAGGTACATTGCAGCTTGCAGATGAGGAACCCGTGGTTCATTGAGAAATTGGCTCAATTGCTGTACCGAGTAAGATATATCAGGTCTTGAGAGATTCAAATACAGCAATTTGCCAATAAGACGTCTGTAAATCTCAGGTTCAGGTAGAATGTCTCCTTCATCCACTGTGAGTCTGAGACCTGTGGGCAGAGGAAATGTATTTGGTTTGCAATTCTCCATGCCATGATCCTTCAATATGTCCAAAATATATTTCCGTTGGTTCAATGAAATGCCCTTCTCATTTCTATTGACTTCAATGCCCAAAAAATACCTCAGCTCACCAAGATCCTTTATAGTGAATGCCATATCCAATGATTTCTTCACATTTTGAATTTCACTTGCATCATTTCCAGTTATCAACAAATCATCAACATAGACCAGTATAGCAGTGTACATACCAGCTGATAATTTGGTGAATAAGGAATAGTCATTCTTGCTTTGAATGTATCCTTGGCTTAGCAGAAATTTAGTCAACTCATGGTTCCATTGACGGGAAGCTTGTTTCAGGCCATATAAAGACCGTTTAAGAAGGCAGACATCTAGTCAACTCATGGTTCCATTGACGGGAAGCTTGTTTCAGGCCATATAAAGACCGTTTAAGAAGGCAGACATCTCCAGGTTTTCCTCCCATATAACCTTCAGGCAGTTTCATGTAGACTTCCTCGTCCAAATATCCATGTAGAAACGCGTTATTGATGTCTAATTGGTGAAGTTTCCAATTCTTAGCAGCAGCTATAGCAATCAGTGTTCGGACAGTGGTAAACTTAGCAACAGGGCTAAATGTATGTTTGTAGTCTTTCCCTTCCACTTGATTGTACCCTTTGGCAACTAGTCGAGCTTTGTACCTCTCAACACTCCCATCAGGCTTGAATTTAACTTTGTAAACCCATTTGGCTCCGATTGCCTTCTTGCCATGTGGTAGCTGAACTAATTCCCATGTGTGGTTTTCTTCTAATGCCTGCAATTCCTTGTTCATAGCATCGACCCATTTAGGATCAGATTTAGCTTCCTTGTATATGCTGGGCTCAGGAGTTTGCAGAACAGAATTGAGTGAAGCAATATATTCCCTGGTATACTCCTCAGGATTAAGAACACATAGTCCTAATGCTACATTTCCTGCAGAAGTAGCAGCTTCCTGGTTGCAGAGTAATGATGAAGGTAGGTCTTTACAAATGAAACTTTGTAGCTTGACAGATTGTTGTCTCTGTCTAGTAGACCTCCTAGGTTCCACTGGTTGTGGAGTAGGTGAAGATTCAGCATTGTCAGTACTGAATGAATCAGATTCAGGTGAATTTTCCAAATGCTGAAATGCAGGTATATCAGATGTAGGTGAATGTGTGCCCTGATCAGAGTTAGTAACAGTAGTAATGGGATCAGATGGAGGAATATCACCAATGTCAGGACATAAAGGAAAGAAACCTTGTCCTGGTGTCTCCTGAGAAGCAGAATCAGACTTATATGGGAAGATTTCTTCTCGAAAAATTACATCTCTGCTGGTGAAGACTTGATGAGTAGTAAGATCATACAGTTTATATCCTTTTTGCCCAAAAGGGTAGCCAATAAAAATACATCTCCTTGACCTTGGCTCAAATTTGTCACCACTGTTTGTTGCAGCAAAACTCAAACAACCAAATACTCTCAAATAGGAATAGTCAGGAGCCTTTTTCAGCAAAATTTCTGTTGGTGTTTTCCAATGAAGAACAGAAGATGGCATCATATTAATAAGGTGAGTAGCAGAGAGAATGGTTTCACCCCAAAATTTCTTTGGCAAACCTGCTTGGAATCTGAGGGCTCTTGCTGTTTCTAGAAGGTGTCTATGCTTCCTCTCAACCCTACCATTTTGTTGGGGAACACCAGCAATACTTCTTTGGTAAAAAATACCCTTTTCTGCCAATAGCTTCAACATATCTCCTTGAAAGATCTCCCTACCATTGTCACTTCTCATTGTTTTCACAGTAGTCTTGAACTGATTTTCAACATATGCCAGAAAGTTCTTCAGTGTAAGAAACACTTGGGTTTTATCTTTCAACAGTGTGGTCCAAGTAACCCTAGAACTATCATCAACAATGGTTAGAAAATAAGGTTCTCCAGTCATTGTCTTGACTCTGTATGGCCCCCATAGATCAACATGTATCATGTCAAAAATATTTGCTGCAATAGAGGAACTAAGAAAGAAAGGAGCTTTGTGATGTTTGGCAAGGACACAGATATCACACTTCAAATCAACCATTTTATTGCCTTTCAAACCAGGTACATGCCTCAACTTTGATAAGGAGGAGTGCCCTAATCTAGAATGTAGTAGCAAAAGATCACCAGATGGTGTACTACAATTAGAAGAAACATTACAAGTACTGGACAGTGCCTTATCCTTATTTATTCTACAATCAGCAGCAGATCCAAAATGATAAACACCTCCTTGCTTGTAGCCATATCCAAGCACTTTCTCAGTTTCCAGGTCCTGGAAAGTGCAATCAGTAGCACTAAAATTAGCCTTAAGCTTTGAGTCTGCCAGAAGTTTCCCAACAGACAACAATTGATGCTTAAATTCAGGCAAGTATAGCACATTTTGCAAGATAATATCCTTGGTCATATAAACCTCTCCAGTTATATCAACCTTCTTCAAAGTACCATCAGGTAAAGTTACCACTATAGGTTTTAATAATCTTCTAATATTCGAAAATATCTCCAAATTATATGACATGTGGTCAGAGGCACCAGAGTCCACAATCCAAGTTCCAGTCTGAGAAAATAAATGCTTAACTTCAGCAGTAGAAGCATAGGCAAATGCCATACCTGCAACACTCATATCTGAGGAGTGTATAAATGGAGCATTATTAGCATAAGAAGAAGAATCAGGTGCTTTTCCTTGCAGATGCTGCATGAACTTGCTGAAAAGTGCATTCACCATCCTGTCATCCAATTGAGGTGTATCACTGATGTCAAGAGGTGTATCTTCTTCTGCATAGTTGATGCCCTCAGCATTTGCAGCAATTCTTCTGTGTGACACAGCAGGTTTATTGTTGTGTTTGAATGCTGCTGGAACAAGGTTTGGGTGCAGCTTCCAACAAAAATCCCTGGTGTGCCCAATCTTGTTGCAGTATGAACATCTGAAAGCTGGTTTGTCATCTGTGTCATATCTAGGCTTCTTCTGCTCACTGTAGCTGCCCTTATTGTAACCACCAGATGAGCTAAAACCTCCATTATTCACCCTCTGATTTCCCTTGTAATTGTTGTGTTGAGCTGCCATTGCAGATGAACTTCCATGTTCAAAATTTGGGCCATTGGTCACTGATTGACCAGATTCAATGTTCTGAATCTTGAAGTATATCTCATTGACAGTAGGCAAAGGATCTACTGCAAGAATCTGACTCCTGACAGTGTCATGCTTGACGTTCAGTCCCATCAGAAACTCCAATGATCTGTTTCTCTTTTCCCTGTCAACCATCTGCTTGAGAATATTACAAGTACAGGTACTAACAATGCCACATTCACAAGCAGGAAACGGATCAAGACTCTGTAGTTCCTCAGTAAGATTCCTTTGCCTGCAATAATATGATGCCACTGATTCACCATCTTCTTGAGAAATTTGCAGCAAGTCTTTCCTGAGCTGAAAAAGGTGTGGTGCTGTTGTCTGATTGTACCTTTCCTTCAACTCTTCCCAAAGAGCCTGTGAGGAGGTAGCATACAACAGGTCATCTGCAAGTTTTGGTTCAATTGAACTCAAAATCCAGCCAAGAACAGTATAGTCAATCCGAAGCCAATCCTGAAACTTCTCATCATGTTCAGGAGGTCTTTCGACAGTGCCAGAAACAAAACCATACTTATTCCGAGAAATTAGCGCCATGCGCACAGCTCGAGCCCATTTTTGGTAGCTTTTGCCATTAAAAGGAGTATTGACCAAGCGAACATTGCTTTGATCTCCATTAGGTAAAAAATAGGGATCCCGAAAAGCTGCAACACCAGAGTAACTGCCATTGGTCTGAGAATTGTTACTGTTCACCATTTTGTGAATCTTGAATGAATGTCACCAAAATTTCAGGAACATCAAAAGAAAACAACAGTCGACTGTACTCGGAATCCTGCAAAAAAATTCACTGACCAACCAAACACCAAAAAACACTCCAATCTTGCAGTAAATTCAAGCGAATTTCTGCAGCAAACCAGTCGTTATGTAGCGAAATCTTTTCCAGCAAGATTCAGCCACAACAAGGTAAAACCAGCACAAAACACAGCAGAGATGAAGTCAGAGCTTCAAACAACCAAGATCAACTGATTCACAACTTCCGATGGTGTGAATCCTGTAAATTTACTGAGAAATCAGTAAAAATAACCAAAAACTCGAAAACTGAGTGATTTCCAGCGAAATTCGATGATTGGAAAGGCGTTATGTAGTGGAAGCTTCTCCGAGAAGATTCTACTACAATTGAGCAAGTAATGTTGACTGGAGAAAAATGGCGCGGAAAAAAAAATAAGTTCTGATTTTTGCAATTTGCAGTAAATCAGAAGAAAGAGGAGGAAAAATGAAAAAGATTGATGTGATTTGAGTGAAGATTGGTGGTGAAAAACAGGAAATATGTGGATTTGGTGTGAAAAAATGGATCGAAATTGCGGAATTTGTGGTTGGATCGTAATTCTAGGTCACTGATACCATGATGAAACTAAGAAAAGTAACTTCATGATGAAGCTTACACAAAGACAAAATAGAATATTTCTGATTGTATTAACTTAATGAATTTGTACAATGAAGTTTGCTTATATACAAGAGTGATGCTGGTGTACAGTAGGAAGCTACTCCTGCTCACACATTATTATTACCTTCTATTCTATAACTAACTTTCCTACAAACCCGGAATTCTGTTATAACTGCTTCCACCGTGGCAGCTGGAGCTGACTCAGCATTATCTCCGGTGAGCTGTAGTTTAGGCTTGAACCAACTTTTCCTGAGTTGCTTTGCACTTGAAGCTGAAGCTTATTATTCTCTACATCTACATTACATTTAACTTTGCTAGCATATTAGCAACGAAAAGACAAAAAAAAAAAAAGAAACAAAACAACCATGAGTAAACCAACGAAGAATAATAATTAAGACCATAAAAAGTTAGAGGTTTGACAATGAAACTATTAAAATGGAATCCTCCATTTATCAACAATAGTAATAATTTGCGAAAAATAGTGAACTTTTGCACAATCCAATCTTTGTTGATTTGGCCGTCTAATTTGAAATGAGTTACATTTCGTTTAATTTGGAGTGAGTTACATATCGTTAGTTTGAATCGAAGGGAGAGTATCAACATCATTATCAAACATAATATAATGGGATCTAGTAATGATAATTTTCAACATAATCTCTAAATACTTTCAAAAGGTTCAGTCCACTTTAATCTAAAAGTTATAAGTTGATTTCAATTTACATTTTACACTGTACATAGGGAGCCAATGTCTTTGAAATAACACCCAAAAATAAAAATAAATAAATAAATATTACGCTTCAAGCAGAAGACTCATCCGGTCCAGTATTACGATTTTGGGCCTCACGGCCCATACCTTCCTCGACACGTTCAGGCCCACTTTCACCGTAACCAGGCCCATAGATATGGTTAAAGTTCCCAGCATGAAGCAACATTATGTACAACAAATGGATCAATGTAGAGATTACGATGAATATTTCTAGAGTTTGTAAACGTTTCCCCCTACGACCTCCCAATTTGATCTCCTTCCACGCCAGCCCGAATGCGAGGGCGGTGATCGCCCACGCAATGGTGGCCGCAGATGATGCGGCCGCCATGCTCTTGGTGGACCATGCTCGAAAGTGTGTGAGCCCAACGATTATCGAGGCCGCCCCAGTGGTTCCAGCTAGTAAGGCGAACATTAGCATGTAATTTGTAGCTGCATTACCTCCTAAATCTGTGAACCAATCATTATTCATTAATAGAATATAATTAAAAATGTTATTCCTCTATAAACACCTCGCCAGAAGGTTATGATACGATTTATGGATTTTTAATATAAATGAAGTAATGAACATCGATTTTAGATTAAAGATCCGAGCTTTTTTAAAAAGATTACTAGATATAGACATATCTAGCTAGTGTGGACTCGTATAAATAATTAATATAGTACCATTATGTCAGAGGCTGCTGTTGCCTCTGGCTTGAGCAATTCTATATTTTGTTGTAAAACTACTCGCCTTTAGTAGATGGGTATGATTCACCATTATGTGATACTAGCTAGACATATAATATATATAATCGAGTATATATCATCAATATGCCTGAAAATTGTAAATCACGTTGGCTTTCAATTAAATGTTCACATGTTATAGCAAGTCTTGACTTATTAGTAATAAAGTAGCCTATTAATGACTTGATGAACACATATTCAAACACAATGTTTGCACTAAAAAATAAACTTATAGATGAATCCATAACAATTATATATTCTAATTAACATGAACCATAATATGAAACCGGAATTAAGGAGGAGGAAAGGAAGATATATATGGTCTTACGAGGGTGAGATTGTTGGCCATCGATATACTTGTCAAGTGACCAAGAAGCAAGCCCTAGTATTATAACATAAACAACCAGATCGACCACCATCAACGGCCCCATGAGCTCCCGTCCGAGCCTCCCGCGCGCCATTATTTATTTAGCCACTCTGATCTTACACTTGAGAAC
The DNA here is from genome assembly GCA_963680865.1 of Spergularia marina. Lineage (NCBI taxonomy): Eukaryota > Viridiplantae > Streptophyta > Magnoliopsida > Caryophyllales > Caryophyllaceae > Spergularia > Spergularia marina. The sequence continues at coordinate 21,591,538 of OY804560.1, read as the reverse complement.
TGATGAAGTGACGAGTATGGTGCTCAAAACAGTAAAAAATTTGGTAGAGATACGTGAAGAAGAAGATAGAAGAAGGAGATGGTGATAATGAAGAATAAGTGTAAACGGTGGACGTTGTCGTCTACGAGTACATAATACTAGTGTATTGTGGCGTGAACGTCACATTTCTATTGCATGCATGGGACCCTCCTCCCCCTCTTTAATTTCTCAATCGATCGTTTCTTTCATGGGAATTGTGGAAGGTTCTTGAGTTCTCTTTTGCTTTACATTAAAGATTGTTTTCATTACAACAAGTAGAGGAAAAAGTATGTGAATTAGCAAGACTTAAACTTTTGGATTGTTGTGTTTGTCTAGCTGTCTATTCATTTAGATCGTTCTCTGTATTATTTGATTTAAATATATATGAAGAAGTTAGAAAATAATTCGAACGATTATTTCTCTATATTTAATATAAATATTAAGTACAACATGAGTTGATCGAGTCTAACATAATCTAATAAACTAAATTATCCGTCTAAAGTCGTTGTTTAAATTTGACCTCCATATCAAAGCGCGTAACTGCGTAACTATAGCATGAGTCGAGTTAAATACAATTTGATCATTAAATTGAAACAATCTGTGCATTATTACAATATTATCTTGTTCATGGCTATTAATAAAAAACTTTGGGAAATGTTAGAAATCTAGAAATATACGTATATATACCTGCGCAGTCAATAAATCTATTAAAGTTTCAATACATGCATGCCAATTACTCGTGCTTTGTCTTTTGGCAAGTACATTTAAATGTGAAATCAAGCATGTTCTAGTAGGCAAATGCTGCTACAGGTTTGTAATTAAGTACCAACTTTCAAAAAAAATATATTTTCAAGGCTGATTAACTTACACAATCACAGTTCAAATGATCAAGTAAGATCACACCAGCAGGACCTCCATCCACAACAGAGCTTACGTAGTTAAGTGCATATACAACATGAGCTGAGTTGTCAACTGAAACATTTCATTCGAAGCCATCATCATACATGACCATTATATTAAAGCGCGCAAGTATAACATAACTCGAATCAGGTACAGTATAACCTATTAAACCGAAATAGTTCGCACACCCCGACATCGTGTTCATCGTTACTCATCCCTCTTTCCCCCTTTTGGTCCCCTTGTTTCCCATTACACGCAGTCACACACACAACAATCCAGAAATTCCAAATCGGCCCATTTCCGATTCAAGAAAAATAAAAATTTAATTTGGCGCCAACATTTTCCCCCAAAACAAAAAACCCTAAAAAATAAGAAAAATTCAAAAAAAAAATTGGGTGAAAAATGAAAATCATCCCGCCAAATTGATCTCTGTAATCAACCATTAATGGAATAAAATTATCAGATGATTTGAATTCCGACACCCAATACAAAATCTACCCTTTTTCGCCCAATTCCAAAGAAACCCTAATTTCTCTCTCTCTCTCTCTCTCTCTCTCTCTCTCTCCTCAAATACCCACCAAATTCCACCGATTAATGGCAGTTCCATCAAGCCCAGAACCCAAGAAAATGGAGCCCCAACAACGTCAGAGGCGTACCAAGTGTCCCGGTGTTCGTGTTGTTGGTGGTCGTATCTATGATTCCCAAAATGGCAAAACTTGTCATCAGGTTTATTCTCATCTTTTCCTAATCTTTAGGGTTTTTGAGTTTTGGGGTTTGTGAAGTTTGTGAAGTTTGTTGATTTCCCTTGTTTTGTTTCGTGTTGTTAGTTTTAATTTGTTGTGTTTGTTGTTGTAACCCGGAAAGAAATTATTTCCGGTGTTCAGGGGTAAGGTTTGCGTACATCTGGTGAAGGAGTAAGTGTATCGATCAAGTTATAACTAGATTTTATCAAAATCTAATATCTTTACTTCTGTATGGTCTGATTTTAGGATTGATTATTAATTCGTTGTTGTTATTGTCGGACTTGGGGAATGTAATTAGGTTTCATTGAAGTTGAATTTGATGGTAATGTTTGTTGTAATTTTGGAAATTATTTCCGTTGATTAGGGGTAAAGTTTGCGTATATCTGGCTAAGGAGTATGTCCATCGATCAAGTTACAATTGGATTGATCTAAATCTAACATTTAGGATTGTTTATTAATTTGTTGATGTTGTTGTTGTCATCAAATGTCATAGATTGGTGATGCAATTAGGTTTTATTGATTTTGAAAGTATTAATCTTTTGTAGGGTTTGTATTGCTATTGCTAGACGTAATTAATATTTGCTTATGATTAGCATTTGTGATTACATATGGGTAATTATTGCGTTCGTTATTTGAACTTGCATCGTGATTTCATAATGTTCAATATTTGAGTTGGATTGTTTGATACCTTTGTGGATTTAGTGAGTAGTGACTGAAGTGGTACAATGTTGTGTTATGTTGGGTTGATGATGATCTTGTGTTCTTTTTTGTTGGTTAGCAAGTAGGCGAGGGTTGTTATGCGTAACAAATGACTACGTAGATATGGACTAGAAACCCACATGATATTTAAGGGTTCTATAAATTTGATTTAATCTACTGGTCTATCACCGTCTATGTGACCTCGATAAGATATAGGCAAATATTTCCACCAATTATCATTGCTAGACTTTGGCTAGCTTGCACAAATTTAGGTTGAGTTCTTTGTTGATATACTTCTGAGTAACAACTAGGCTTTGCTAGGAGGAAGCTAGAATGTGGTGTAACTGTTTATAGAAGATTTAGAGGGAATTTTGTACGAGAAATGGTCGAATCCTTATGAGTAACATCTCGCACTTCTCTAAATGGGAATTTATAGAATTAATATTCTTTATTTTATGTTAATATCTATATATGTAAATGACAAGGCTCAGCAGGGGAGAATAGTACGTTCTATTATGAAGTTAATGAAAGTTTGTTGTTTCATTTGGCTATTTGCAAATTGTACTATTCTAAACTAACAAATGGACTGAACTTTGTAAAGTGCCGCCAAAAAACGATGGACTTCACAGCTAGATGCAAGAACATGAAGATTGATAAGCAATGTACTATAATGTTCTGTCATAAGTGTCTTATTAATCGGTAAGAATTATAGATTATCTTCTTTCTTAAATGCCAGTCGATTGTTTGGTCGGCATTGCTTTATCTACTTTGTGTTTTGCCCTAATAGGTATGGGGAAAAAGCTGAAGAGATGGCAACTCTGGATGATTGGCATTGCCCCAAGTGTAGAGACATATGTAATTGCAGTGTTTGCATGTAAGTCCTTCAGTTCATTTTCCCGTTAAGCAGATTGCTTGTCTCTCTATTGTTTCCAGTTTTGCATCTTCAGCACTCAATGTTGGCACATCTTGACAGGAAAAAGAAGGGTCACAAGCCCACTGGTATTCTCGTACACGCAGCCAAAGCAACTGGATTTACATCAGTTTCTCAGCTGTTGGATGTGAAAGGCCCTAATGTCAGCCAGGAGTTGGCTGTTAAAAACAAGATATCTTCAGCAAAAGAGCCAGAAGGTTCTAGTAAGGTATAAAGTGATTGTGGCTTATCCTTTATTGCGGTATTTGATTCATCATGACTCATGGACATTTGTCAAGGCGAATTGGCTTATGTTATTGTCATCCTTATATTTGTGGGCAGGATCATCTGCTTAGTTCTCCAAAGAAACATGGAAAGGAGAACTATCTTGAAGGAACATGCAATGGAAACTCTAGATCCCCAACATCGAGTCCTGATGTGAAAAAGGTTGAAGTTCCTCTTGTCGGAGATGTGAGTAGTCCTAAAAAAGATATTCCGGCTAGTGTCTTGAGAAGAAGTCCTAGAAAATTCATTCTACCACATGAATTTCTGGAAGAGAACCCTGATGATGAGAAGGGTAATGCCCTAAGAAGAAGCCCGAAAAAATACAATATGTCTCAAGAAGTTACCAAAAACGAAGAGAAGATGGCGTATGAAACTTGTAGGGCTCCCTCTGGTGCAGTCGCTGCAGAAACTACGAAGGAGAAGAAAACTAAAGTTCGAGGAGAGGGAAAAGCAAAGAAAAACAAATTTAACCAAGATACAAGTATTAATGATTGTGCTATGGATATAGCCTTCCCTCCTGGCACTTCGTTAACAAATGTGGCTGGGATTGACTTGGTTCCTCAGGATGTTGGATACGCTTTGCAGTTTTTGGAGTTCTGCTCAGCATTTGGGGAGGTAATTGATGAAGGGTCGTTTATTTTAAATCAATTTGCTTATCAGTGGTCATCATTCATGGTGTACATCAGGAAGAATGGAGTTATCTGGAAACACATTGCTACTTATTAGAGTTATCACCTTTCAAGCTTTTCAATCCCTGGTAACATTTTTGCGAGGATAGGTCTCAAGCTTGGTCAATGTCTCTGTGAAGTCTTAGTTTGAATAATTACATGTACTCATGTTGTGTTAGTCTTGTCTTTGTAAGGTGGTTACGTCCTTTCTGCATGGGTTTTATGCTCTTCTGCGCAGATAAGATGATTAGTTTCCTGCTTTCCTATCTGATACTCATTTATGACCTTTTCAACGTATTACAGGCTCTTGGATTAAGGAAGGGACAGCCTGAATGTGTACTACGAGACATAATGGGTGGACGTAGTCGCAAAGGGAGAAATTCGTCTGCTGTCCAGTTTATCATTCAGCTACTGCAGTTTATGGGAGTAGAGTAAGTTTTTTAAACAATCAATGGTAATGAGAATTTAACATTTGTTATAAGTACTTGTCCTGATGCTTCTGGATCTTTTTTAAGGCCCTCTGATGGCGAAAGTTATTGGATACATTCTCTCAAGAGATGCCTGTCTGAAGCTGATTTGTCACCAGAAGATATACCCGAGGGTTGGTTTGAAGATGGATGTGATCAATATGAGATGCTGGAGTCCTCACAAAAGCTCAGACTTTTGACATTTCTCTGTGATGAAACTCTTTCTACTGTGTAAGTGGAGTCTATGAATCATTAATAATCCTGTAGTTAACAGTGATAATTAATTTGCCTCTTTTCGTCAGTGAAATGAGGAACTGGATCGAGGAGCAGAACTTGCTGTTTGTTGAGAAAGGGAAGGAAGCAAAGGAGACTCTCAATTCAGCCAAAGAGAAGGTGATGCATCTATTCAACATCTTTTTTGGGAGGCAAAGTTGTTAGAGTTATGGGAATACTAGGACTTTAGGAATATTCCCATAACTCTAACAAAAGTCAATAAACAACTTAGTGAATATTGTTGTGATTTCCGTATTAAACATCTATATTTGATGCAGGAAAAACTAATCAAGCGCAAGCTGCAAGAGGATATTGCTAAGGCGATTATTGCAAAACAGGGTGCACCCCTCACTGTATCTGAACATGATTCCATAGTTTCAGAGATAAAAGCTGAATCTAAACGAGTTCAAGAAGAGGTTTTAGACGCAATGGGATTGGTATCTAAAAGTATGTCTTCTCATGTGGCCTTCTTTCTGCGTATTAAACACTGCATGCACTGGAATGTATTGTTGCATTATGTATTTCTCGGACTTGTTATATATCTGGATTAGTTTGAGGGCTCACTGTGAAGAAAGCATGTGTGACAGCTGTTGCTAACTTTTGGTTTTAGTGTCTGAAAAGATGTTGTCTGCGTCTATATACTCTGTTCCAGTTAATACTTAAGAGGATTCAAATGACTTTGTTTACCAATGGAATACAAAATAAAATAAGTCTTGCTTAGCCTGATGGTAATGTCTACCTTTGTCTTAGCTCACTGGAGTACTAGTTTACAATCTCTGGGAATCTGAGTCGTAGTTTTGATGTCTTCATGGGAGATACTGCTTTTGAAATTGGTTAGAACAGTCTGGTGGTTATGTCTACCTTCTTGTAGCTTGATGATGAGACCTCATTTTTTTCAGAGGAGATGAATGCCTTAGATATCTATTTCTTTTGCGGCATTATAAAATGCATAAATACTCAGCTCCCTAAGTGGTGTTCAGTTCTTGATATCAGCTTTGAGACTGTAGATATGTGTGCTTGGTGGCTGATGCAGTTGATAGCCCCTGGGTGTCATAGAGAAGGCTTTCTTTCTCTCTACTTTCCTTTAAAAGTGAAAGGCTGATTGAATAATAGGCGTTACTATTCTCTAGGGCAGTCACCAATATATTGTCAAGGTGGATATTTGTTTTCCAAGCAAATGGATTCTATTTACCCTATTAGCTTTCAAGACAAGGCTTGTGAACTTACCTTTTAGATCTCTGTCCTGTATGCCAGTCGCTGTGGCATTAAGCTTCTTGTGGAAAGACATTGATCACGTTGTATACAATAGACTACCATGGATATTTAGATCAGCTGGTGCATTCATTTTAGAAGAGAGGAAAAATAAAGCAAGCTTCTTCCAGTATCTAGGTATAGATGAACAGACCAAATCCATAATTCTTTTGGATAATCCCAATCTACACCTCTTGTTTGTTGACATCCGCTACACAAAAATACCTGGTACAAGTTTTTTTTTATTGTTTTTTTTTGCTCACTTACTCTTTTTAGGCTGATTTCTCGATGTATGTTGAGAATTTCCATTTCCATATTTGTTTATCTGACAAAGTTGTGTTTTCATTATCGATAATATTGTGTTCAGAGAGGCAAAGATCAGATGCTGTAAGGACAGAGCCAGTTATTTTGGATGACAGTGGTCATGCTTATTGGAGACTAAATTGCTTGGATGGCACAAGCCTCATGCTTCAAGGTCACTTAACTTTATGTCAAAAGATTCTTCAAGATGTTATTTTTGCAGCTCTTGCACCTGTTATATGTGTTTTTTACAGTGTGGTCTCTCTCTGCAACTAACTGAGTATTCGGATGTTCTTACTTCTTCAGATTTTGGAGCTATCGAAGAAGTTGCACCCAATGATACATGGTCTAGTTTTGATGCTGCTGAGATGCAAATAGCTGAGAAATGCATCTCATCCCTCAGGTAATCTATGATTTCTACCTAGAATCGTCGTGTTAATGGGAATCCAAAAGAACAAGAGCGACTGTGAATGTTAGAGAAACCTGTGATGTTCTGAATTTATTTGAATTCTATTCTAGGAATCCACAAATAACTGGATATGTTACGTTGCTTTATGCAATCTGAATTTCATGTCGACGATTCTGTGCTGTCTGAAACAAGGTTGCCTGTGAAAGCAGTCAATGAAGAACTGATTGTGTGTTTGTCAAATGTCAACCATAATGCATGTCACCTAATAAATCATTGGCTTTGCATTCCATATGTAGTCTGACCACTGAATTGAATATATGTAATGACGTTCTTGATTAATATCCAATTCTTTATAAACGGTACACTTCCCATTCTGATTGCAGGCTCAAAAGACGCAGGCGTGATAGGCTTGCTCAGGAATCAATGATGAAAAAAACCGATTCAGACCCTGAAGTAGATTCAAGCTCTAGCGATGATTCAACCGCTCCTCCAAATAACAGCTAAGGCATACCTTTCAATGCATTGGTGAGTCATGAGTGTATTAGCACTCTATCACATCACTCAAATAATAATTAGCTTAAGCCATACTACCACTGGGGGACTGCTGCACATTGTTTTCAGATCTTCACCTCTTTATATACAACTACTTTGATCATGTCTGCAATCCAACAATTCAGCTCAATCTCTGCTCTTAAATGGTTGTAGTTTTTGGTAATGGACAATTACTACTCAGTATCTTACTAGTTTTGTCTAATCGGTGACAGGTTACAGGTAGCTGATCATTTAGAAGCATTCAACTAGCTCAGGGACCATGCATTTTCTTTTTGGTGCTTAGTCCCAGCTCCTATTGATCATCACAATTCAGAAAGTTGTCGGAATCCTTGTACACACATGTAGATTGTCAGTTATTGTAGCGCATCATAGAATGCCGATCATGAAGATACATTGTACTTCCTGTTGAGTATTCTTTTGTGAACCCCTGAGATATTGACGAGGTTTCTTAGCTATTGTATGAACTCAACTTTATATAGCAATGCAATTACGCTATTTTACCGTAACACATGACTTGTTCTTTTTACCTGCAACTCGGCTTGGTGTTAAGCTGTTTCCTGACATAATCTTGAAATTGGCTTTCAATAATCTCTTATGTTGTCATTAACATCTAAGAATATATCTCTCGACTTTGGGTGCTTGATCGTAATATCTCACTTCATTCTGCTCACTGACGAGCAGGAAATCAAGGCATTGGCTCTTCAGGAAAGTTGATAAATTTTCTGCAGTCCTTTTGTTTGAGCGAGTCAGGGATCATATCTTCAGAGATAACAGTAGTGTGTTGTCTAAATGATATATACCCTGTTTATATAGAGTAAACTTGAAGGAACATTAACGCATCACAATTGAAAGTTGTAAACCCTAGATCTCAATTTCAAATGAAGCACAATTTATTGTATAAAAGTTTGTATAAAAGTTACAGATATTGGCTACTGATCAAGAGTTTATGATATAAAACCATACAAACTGCTATGATCTGTGCCTAAGCTAACAATGTGGTGTCACCATACCTATACCAATCATGTGGCTGTGACCCAAAATATGCTAAATAAAGTTTAATGAACAACATGTCAACATTCATGATGCATAATTTCCTGCAGGTGGCTGCTGATGAGACTGGTTACCGGCATCACCTGAACCCGAACCATCATCATCATAATCGTCGTCATCACTGTCAAAGTACCAACTCCCAGGGGGTGACATAGGAGGAGACATTTGCTGAGCTTGGGGAACACCATTCTCAATATTACCAGCCTCATTGGTGCCAAATGTCTGCACAGCTCCATTGCCTCCAAATGTTGGCAGAGCTCCATTGGTACCGAATGGTGGCACAGCTCCACCGAAGCTGAATCTTGGCCGACCTCCATTGAAGCTGAATCTTGGCAGACCTCCATTGAAGCTGAATCTTGGCAGACCTCCATTGATGCCGAATGTTTGCAGACCTCCATTGATGCAACCGAATGGCTGCATAGCTGCATTGATGCCGAATGTTGGCAGACCTCCATTGATACCACCGAATGCCTGTCCAACTGCATTGGTGCCGAATGTTGGCAGACCTCCATTGATGCCACCGAATGCCTGCCCAGCTGCATTGGTGCCGAATGTTGGCAGACCTCCATTGATACCACCGAATGCCTGCCCAGCTGCATTGGTGCCGAATATGGGGAGATTGGCGCACAATGCCTGAACAACTGAATGACTGCCCCATCCCCCGACAACCTCATTGAACCCCGGCATCAGCTGCTGAACACGATCAACCCCATTGTTGATGCCCAATGACGGCATTATGACAGGTTCCTGAACAGCACTACCTTCCACCTCTTCCTGCTGATCAACCTCAGAACTAGCCTGCTGCTGTCCCTGCTGATGAGTAAGGCCAGTAACCTGCTCATCACTTTGCTGAGCAAAACTAGCCTGCTGCTGTCCCTGCTGAGTAAGGCCAGTCATCTGCTCATCACTTTGCTGATCAAAACTAGCCTGCTGCTGTCCCTGCTGATGAGTAAGGCCAGTAACCTGCTCACCACTTTGCTGATCAAATTCAATACCCTCCTCCTCTCCTAGCTCTCGCAGCTGTTCGTCAGTAAGATCATCAGAAGAGATGTCGAAAATGCTCCATCTCTTGCCATCCTTCTTCCTCCTAGGATCATGCCTCTGAAAGTGCTTCTGAGCATGACTAGCAACTTGTGTCGAACTCCTTGTCTTAACAAAATCTTTTGCTATACTCTTCCAATCCCCATTCCCATACCTCCTTATCCCTAACAAAAACCTCGCGTGCTCCGCTTCAGACCACGCTATACCTTTCCTCGACTCCCATACCGCGTTCCTGTCAACTACCTCCACCACGCCCTCATCATTTGTAATAACATCCCGCGTCTCCTGTTCCGGGTCCTGATAATAATCAGCAATTTTGTAGTTCGGTAAGGTGACATTTCCGGCCTCGATGGCCGCAACATCAGCTACTAACAGTTGATAGTGGTGTTCGACTTCCTCTGGAGTAACGTGACCAGGAATATTGGCTGCTATGTTTTCCCATCTGTTTAAAGAACCCTCAGAAAATCTCGTTAACCCTACCTCGAAAGCCTTGTCTTGCTCCCATGTCCATGCAACGCGGCTGCTTCCTCCTTTTTCAATTGCCATCTATATTTATACAAAATCCAAGAAAATTTGTTGAATAATATCAAAAAATGTGATATCTTTGACTTCTTGTTTAAAATTAATACATAAGAAATGATACATGAAATAATTGATAGTTTATGCATACGATGAGTTTGGTTATTAGGGTTCATTTTTGTTCTTTAGGTTTTGTGGGTCGGTTAATTAGAGTTTTGGTGATTAGCTCCTTTTGAAAAATAAATAAATATTGGTAATTAATTATTTATTATGAATATAACTATTGGTAATTAATTAATTATTATAAATAAATATTTTCAATTAATTAATTATTATAAATAAATATTGGTAATTTAATTATTTATTATAAATAAATATTGGTAATTAATTATTTATTATAAGCCCATCAAATTAATAATATAGAACTACATAAAAAATAATAAATAACAAATAGTAGGAAAATAAACCATTAAGAACTTTTTTTAAGCATTTTTTAGATGAATTAAGATATACTAATATATAGAATTTACAAATATTCATTTTTTTAAAATATACGGTAAACTAGTAAGATTCATGATGGATTTTTTTTTTAAATGGTAGCTTTACGAATTATAAATCAAATTGGGACGCTTAATCCACAAACCTATCGAATCATCTAAAATGTTGGCATAAGTTGATCCGTACAAAACACAAGATAATCAGTAGGAAAAAAACAAAAAAAATCCACTATGAAGATCGAGAAATAAAGACAATCGAGATTATTCTAGTATGATTCGACAAGTTGATTTTAAATAAATAAAGATAATCGAGATTATTCTAGTATGATTCGCCAGGTTGATTTTAAATATTTTTTAAGATCAATTAAGATCTATTATATGGAATGTTACATAAATAATTACTAACCTCGAAGATCTAAAAAATATATAAAAACTTCTCAAATTGAGATGCTTAGTCCACAAACCTATCCAATCATCCAAAATGTCAGCATAAGTTTTTATCCAGACAAAATAATCAGTAGAAAAAAAGAAAAAAAAAAGATTTACAATTAAAAAAAGCGGCTCACTTGTATGGTTAGGAAGATAATCGAGATTACTCTGGTATGGTTCGTCTTCGCTATAAAAAGGTAAAAGAAATGAACTATTTCACATATTAGAATCATATACATCTGCAACAAAACCTGAGATTGACAAATCACATTGATTAAACACAACTCACCTTGAAGTGCAGAAATGAACTCGCCTTGCTCAACACAACACTCTTAAAGAATACACACGCTTTTACGTTGAACAAAAAAAATATTGGAGGAGGTCCTTATATGCAATATAAATAAATATGTAATTTGATTATTATGGAAAGCAATCATCAAAACCAATGCACCAAAAAATGAAAATAGAAAATAAGCAAAAATTTTGGAAACGAATAATTTCGTACAGATTTTGCTTCCAATTTTTTGACTAATATTCTGTACTAAGCTAATCAGAAAGCTGGCAATTATAGGTCTTATCCAAATAAATTTACACCTCCAAAAAAATCATTTTAGAAAGTGAATGAAAGTATAGATAGGGAAACTCATTTTTCTACACCAAATTTTATAAAAATATGATTTGAATCTGCTTTCCCACGGTATAACAAAACTCGTAGAAGTAGGATATAAATCCCTTTTAATCCAATTTTATCATTTCATGCAGACATGCACTCAAAGCTTATACTCGTCCGGACTCAGATGTACGATTATAATCTACTAAAAAAAAATTGTACTCTATCTTGTATACAAAGAAGACCGTCTAAAAGTTGCCGCATCAGAATAATTTTGCGGACAATGTAAGGCAAACATTCAACAATTTGATGTAATGTAGTACTCGTGTATCGTCTCTAATGACCTTTAACAATCGAGATAACTAACACGATAACACGAACACCCTAATGTAACACCGGAACACCCATACAAGGCGGAAGCATTTAGAATTTATCTGTAGACACAAACTAATCAAGTTTACTAATCATCAGGATAATCACGATCTGCAACACCATTTTAATCTATATGGTACTAGAGATGAATGAGCTAGTGCCTCAACTTCTCAATGAGAGATTTCATATTAACCATGAAAATGCAGTAGCTTAACCTGTGAATACTATTTCGAAGAACAGTGAAAATTTACAAAGAACACCAGCAGGCAGGAGCCAATCAATGTAGAGTAAACATTTCATATATAAGAATGGAGTGAAGATTATATTGGTTAAGAATATATGTATACTATACAAAAATTCGTATCAGATAAACTAGCTTATTAGAGTTGAATGCTGCCTCATGCTGGTGTGTCGGATATCAGACGAACTTCAAAGAGATCGTTAACTCCTTTCCCTGAAAATAGATTAGACCATTAGACATTGGATCTACGGTTAGCATATGGAAGCCATTAGAGCTTCTTTTTCACATTTCCCATATGATCAAGTTATTTGGAGAAGCTAAAAACTTACCCACTTCAGCAGTGATGCCTGGTCCGAAGAAAGAGGCAAACTTAGCCTAAGAAACAAAAGGAAGAATCATACAGAGTCAGGATTATCGGTCATATGTAGCATTGGTGGTTCAATTGAAGTTCTGTGTTCCAGAATATGACTCCGAACTCTAGAGCCATAAATTTACTACAAGTTTAGGCTCTGAGAGCATGATTCATAAATTCATATCACAGAAGATGAAAAAAATGGTATTCCAAAGCGTGGTTGTGGTACCTGTCTACGCTCAAAATCGGAAAGCTCCAGAGTTTTTGCCTCAAACACTAGAACTAAGGAATATTTACCATCTTCAGTCACCTGAAAAATGGAAATCACAAGCAGTTGAATCTTTGTTCAAGTAAAAACAACAAATGACTACTTATTATCAGCAACCAAAAACATCTATGATGCGACATCAGGCAAATGAAGATCATCCCAAGTAAATTATTGCGAAAATGGGAAAAACTTTTAACCTTTCATGGGTTGGATATTACTTTTGCTTAAGGACTAGTTTCTAACATGCCCTTAAGAAAAGCCACAAAACCTAGTTTCAAACAGACTAGGCAGCAAAATGAATGCTTAACTGTCAAGTTTCAAGTAGGAGAGGCTCATGGACTCCAAACAAAAAGGAAGAGTGGTTTATTAACCATCTTTAGACAGGCAATTATGACCACCTCTGTCATGGCACTTTGAGTGAATAAATCATCAAAAAGAAGATAATGTGCATATTTTTCATCAAAAAGAGAAGGGAAGAGAAGGGTATTGGATCAGATGCATACTTCTTCACGAATCATCTGAAGAACGGGCGCACTTCTCCTAGAAATGCCTCCACCCTATACAACAAAGTAACAGATAAAAAGTATAAGATGTAAAGCTCAAGCATATCAGCATCATAATCATGAGATACAAACCTGTTACACTATCACCTATCATAAGCACTACACAACACTATTACGTATCAGCTAAGTAGCCACGGTAGAGTAGTCAATAATTATCCAAGCTAACTACTTTGGAAATAATCAACAAAGAGAAGGTTGAAAAAGGAGAGCTCAACGGTCTAGTGTCGTTTGGCTCTCATTCCCACCAGGAAAATAGGAATGCGGACTTGACTACTTGGTTTCTCCCTTGTAAGACCAGATGTTATTAAGGACTAACATTCTGCACTTAATCACAATCCTCTCACCAAACCTCTCCTCCCTCTCTCTCCATCCGCTGGTAAAAAAAAGAGGTAAAATATATTGTTACCTGCAGTTTAGCACTGTTAAGTTGGGCAGAGCTTAGAGAAAAGTAACTCCCTCGAAAATACTGGTCTGCAACAGATAGTATGTAGTAATATTTCTGTGAGCTATAGGCTTCCAGTCAGTTTTTAGACATTCTTTGCAAGCAGCCTTAAGTTGTATGCTGCTAGCCTTTAGTCCAACCAGCCAAATCCCAAGAGAGAGGCATTAGACTAACATCATATATCCTAAAACACCAGCTGACATGTTAGGGATTCTAAAGGATTTTTAACATAACAATTCAACAGAGTACCTCTGGAGGCCGTTCTTGTAGTTGTCGGCAATATATGAAAAAAGAGAACTGAACTGGTCCATAGTGAATCTTTGCCAGTAAAAAGGGGTGACACAAGTGTAGCCCTTGCTACAGATTGGATGCTTAACCATATTCAGTCGTCCAGCATCCCAATTCACATTAGATTATGTTGATATCTCTTCCTCAACATGGTTAATTATGCACTGTAAACCAACTTAGCAGGACCATGACACAAATTAATGACATGATCAATGTCTAGTTGTTCCACACAAACTATCCAACAAAGATTCTCAAAAACAGAACCGAAAAACATCCGACATGGATCTTCAAGACATGTCATACACAGGAAAGGAAAGGTCAAAATTGATGGAGATGGAAGCAAAAATGAACACCAGTTATTAACCAACACTAGCATACTATGTTAGACATAAACCCACTCAGCTGCATGGAAATATCATAATTTTCCCTGTGTAGATAGATTTACTGCTAAAAGGTGCATATTTTTAATAGCAACACTGTACTTCAGATATCCCAGAATTAATGTGTCAGCCTCTGGCCTCGATTGGATGAAACACAGAAACAGTGCAAGAAGTGAGATATATCTCTTTCGAGAAGTATTGTGCGTCACCAGTATTCCATTAATGAGTACTACCAAAATTGAACTCTTTATTCAAGAGTAGAGATTAACTCCAACTTTTAACCTAAACCTTGATCATATAAAAGCATATTTATGAGCTAAATATGCTCATAAATATGCTTGATCAAAATGGCTTAACAGAGAGAGAGTTGGAGACATAGAGTCAGCCTAGTGCTAAAGAACACCACCAAATCAAGTTTAGGATCAGAATAGCTTGTGCAGATATTCCACTAATTCTGAATGACCTAGTCAGTTTTGATAAGGGGATTTGGGCGGAGAGGCAAGGTATAAGAGGGAAGATCCACTTTCCTTGCTTGGGTAAAGAGTTGAAATGAAAGAAGGAAAGAGGATAAAGGGGAATCATTTCCCTCCATCTATAATAAACCTAAACCTCCCAAGTTGGAAAAACTTCGGGAATCCACTTTATTCGCTCTATTCCCTTCCCTTCACCTCCTTCCCCCTTTATCTACCCCTACCATTCCCTCCAATAGTGCGAACCATACAACGAGTACCTTAGTTTAGAGGTGACATTCCAACACTCAGAATATTGATAGCAGGAGCTGGCTCTACTAGTGGGCCACTAGTTTCAGCTTGATATACATGATTTAATTTCCTCAGCAAGAAGTGTACAGGCTTTCCTTCAAAGCATAAAGAAAAAGGAAATGTAGTTTACACTGAAATAAGATACAACTTGAACTGGGCAAGTTTACGTTATCAGAAACTCTCTGTAAGGGTAAAAACACAGTGGATATTGAATGATAGTACATTCCTATAGCCAGGATTTCAAAATCACCAGAGGAAGCAGGATTAACCCGGGTATTGGGACGAAAAAAGTGTGTTCAAAGTTCTACAAAATACAAATACATGTGGAATAGTAAATGACTACTTGCTGACAGCCTGCCATGGTATAGCTCTTTCACTCTGCCTTGTTTTCTTAACAGCCAAATCAGATCTGAAAGGGCCATGTCCTAAAACTATAGATAGTTACAATTTTGTGAAGCGTAACGTTGCAGTCAGGAAGGTTTCTAAGACTTCAAACTATAATTAGCTCCAGTTATACACATATTGGCGTGTGACATATAACTTCTCACTTCTGTGCTATTTCTTCCTCAAATTCCACGTGTTTGAACTCTTGAATGGGTATTCTTTGACAGAGTAAATCTACTTTAGGTTAAACAGTTTACACGCTCCACATTATTTGGCACTAGAACCTGGACGGATACTAATACTCATATTTTAGAAGTAAATAACAAGTGGAAGTCAGAAACACACCTGGCCATATTGAAAAATTCGTTTCAAAGCCTCATCAAGATGTTGTTCATCTCCATAACGATATCTGGTTACATCTGCCTTTACCTAAAATAGAGTGAAATTTATAAGCCATTCCATCCACAAATCATGCAGGGAAAAACAGATATCAATAGGAACAAGGTGAGTATAAACTGAAAAGTAAATTACATGTATAACATGCACCAACCAGAGCTAACCTGCTTGAGAACTTGGGTTGCACACTTTTCCCTCAGTACTTGAGCATCAGAATAAGTCGTACAAGGCACAGGTTTAAGTTCTGCATACTGCAAAAAAAGGTAAAATAGTTCCCTTATGATTGATAGAAGGTACAACAAGAAGATTTCTATACTATAACACGATGCTAGGTCTGGACAATGTAAACACGATATCTAATCTGAAGCTAAGATCCTCAAGGCTGATCACCACAAATAATCCATTGGGAATATTAGCAGAAAAAGTAATGAAAACTAGTTGACGATGTGAAATCAACAGTTTGGGACTCAACACAGGCAAGCCGTTTCAATATTCTTGTATAAAGTTTCTAGCTTCAGAAACACACAGAAAAGTCGGAAATAATAAGAGCTGTTCTTGCAAATGCGCATAACTCATCAAGCACACGGCAAGTCTATAATTCAACATCTATTGCACCAGTAGATTAAGTCTACCATTCATGATGTTTTGCAGCATCAGCAAATGAGTACACAGTATCTTTATTTTTTCTTTTTTTAGAGTACTACTTCCGTTAGTTCCGTCAACTATTTTTTGAGAAACACATGGAAATTTAATCAATGCCAAGACATAAAGATTAATTGTGACCCTCGACTCCTCATGTTCTTTTGTGGCAAAGGCTTTGATCAGGTCGTTCGTGATTGTCAAGACACAACAACTGAACAACATATACTTAAACCAACAACGCAAAAGACTGGCAACATATATAATCACCTGGAGAGCCATGCCAATAACAGCAACAGGAAACCCATATGTCAACATCAGTGCAGACCATTCCGATCCAGGAAGGACATTAAAGTATGCACCAAAACCATATCTGCACATACCAAAACTCGATCACAATTCATTTACCACAAACTAACCTAACACAATCACCGACAAGAAAACACTCACGCAAGCAATGTAGTTCCGCTTCCAAGTGCCACAACACCTAACGAAATCTGAAAAGTAGAAAAGTATCTGCCATTTAGGTAGGCTAGTAATAATATAACACAATCTCGATCAAACATTACACATTAATCATCTCAACCATTTCCTATAACACAATCTCGATTAAACATTACACATAAATCATCTCAATCATTTCCTATAACACAATCTCCATCAAACTTTACACATTAATCATTTCAATCATTTCCTATAACACAATCTCGATCAAACATTACACACATTAATCATCTCAATCATTTCCTATAACACAATCTCGATCAAACATTACACATAAATCATCTCAATCATTTCCTATAACACAATCTCGATCAAACATTACACATTAATCATCTCAATCATTTCCTATAACACAATCTCGATCAAACATTACACATTAATCATCTCAATCATTTCCTAAGAATCACACACCAAAATAAGATCTTTCAGAAACAATAACTTCCAATGCCACTCATTTAGTTTCACAATCTTCGGCGTAATCAAGCACTTCAAAGTTCAATCCTTTACGACGATAAGTCGATAATTATACAAGCACAACTGTTCTGATTATCATCATTCTTAACAATTACACACCAAAATCACATCTTTCAAAAAAAACAAAACTTGCAATACAAGTATTCAACTAATCAACTCCTTTCGTTTCGCAATCCACGGCGTAATTACAATTAATCCAACTATAACATGATAATTAGGGTTTTGCGAGCATACAATTCAAACTTCACACATAAGTAACTAATCAACAATTTTATATAATTCTCCAAGATTAAAAACTCAATGCTAAGTATAATTAACTAAACATAATTATGCAATTGATGCTCGAAATTTAAGATATAATCAAAGAGCGATACCGATCCTAGAGAAATCTGATCATCGGCGACGATAGACTTTCCGGCGGCGGTGGTGGTGGCAGGAGAAGGTTGAGAGGAAGAGGAATCGACGGCGAAGGAGGAGAAACGGCGTCGTTTAGAGGTAGAGAAGTGGAGAGTTTCAGTAGAGAGTAGAGTAGGAGAAAATTGAGTCATGGTGGTGGCGGGAAAATCCAAGTGACGGTGGTGCTGAGTAGGAGAGAGAGGATAACTCCGGTGGAAGCACGACGGAGCTTCCACCGTGGCCGCCGCCGCCGCTGACGCTGATTTGAGGGGCATTTTGGGGAATTTGTGGAGGAGGTGGTGGGAGATTCAGTTGATGTGGTCGGTATTTCGGAAAGATAGATGATGAGGTGGAGAAACAGCAAAAACAAACGGCTGTTAACCCGCCAATTTTACTTGGCATTGTTGTCCACACCTTCTCTACTCATTTTCTTTACGAGTTTTCGAAGGGCGTAGTCGACTAATCGTGTTTGCAGAACTTAATATGAATATACGTATAAGAAAAATATACGTTAGTTTTAAGAGTGGTCTTAATGGTATTGATGGCAAAGAACGTACGTGTGCTGTAGGAGCTCCAAAAACCATCCAAACTCTAAAACCGACTCCTCATATGCATCTAGAGAAATATTATGGTACTGATGGTAAAGTTTTACAAACATTTAACTACTCCGTACTCTCAACAAAGTAGCTAAAACCTGATGGCTATATAGTATATACTGTGATTGGCTCACATTTTTTGGACCAGTATTATTAGAATAAAAAACTTATGATACAAGTTGTTGATCGCGAACCACGCTAGCCTCAAAGTGTGACATGCGCCAGGATGGCATAAAAGCAATTGACGAGGGTCTAAAAGCTCCACCAAAGCTAGTCCATATGTATGTACGTCCCATGAGAATCAGTTATAGCTATAAGGTCCCAAAGGAGATGCCCCAAAACAGAACAATACAAAATATAATGATACACAAGAATATTGATGAAGAAAGTAGAGCATACATCTCTTTGCAAAATCCTGATGGGATTTCTGCCTTGAAAAGCCAAGACATTCTCATGTATGTGATGAAAAAAAAGGGTTACATTTTGGATTGGTGCTTTGCATTTTCTTGCAAAAAGTTATTTCGCTATTCTACCAAACTTTTTCGGCCCAAGAAAAACATAAGAATCTCCGTTATCTTTTCCACAACAGCCCACCCCCACCACAACCTGATGCAACAACAATTCCATCGTGTCGAACTAGAAGTATTGAGTTTGAGCATAAAATTGTAACTCTATTGAAAGTTTTGAAACCCATGAGCGAGGAAAAATTTACAACACTATATTTGATTTCGAGTTCATCGGTCCTAGAAAATTAGACACTTATCAACCTTGATTGCACAGGAAAAAACGATTTTCTTACAAACATGTCTCACAAAAACTCCTCTCTAACTCATTAATCTAGTATTTCTTTAATTTTGGGGGCACCCTAGATTTTTCTTGTTGCAACCTTTTTGCCCACAATCTCCTCCATGAAGCTAGTAGAGAGCACATTGTAAAATCATTGCAAATGCACCGTGGGTCTCTTTTCCCCCTCTTCTTCTTTTTCTTCTTTTGGACATCTTCTTTATCGTTGCTTATTCTCTGTATTGTTCCAATTTTATCAGACGTCTTTAAAGTCGCTTTACCTTTACTTTTCCCTCTTGTTTCTTCCCCCTCTCTTGTTACTTTCACGTCCACCTGCATCACACATCTTAAGATAATGTGTACCATATTTTTCAGTTTTTCTTCTTTTTGATGCATGTAAACAAAGTTTTAGGTTTTGTACAAGCACTCTATTATATATAAGAACAAATGTTTGCTTATGCATTTGCATATTCATCCGAAAATTGCTCAAAAAAATTAAAGAAATCATCCGAAAATAGGTGTATTTTTCATTCCCTGTAAGACCAAAATCAGTGGATCTCTGATTAGCGTGAGAATATTGTGTGTACACACATCATGCTAATTACAAGCATTTAAAATTTCTAAGCATTTGGATCAACTAATACGCAAGAACCAAAGATTACAACAAGTATCACCACTGCAATCTCATGCAAACTCGAATCCAAAGTAAACCGCTAATACAAACTATTAAACTAATAAAGTTTGACGGTAAATAGGTTAGTGATGAACATAATTCTATAATGACATTACATTACATCTGGTGACGCCATATTATTCTCCGAGATCATTCATCACGTGGCCTTTAAAACTCATCTACGTCGATTAGAAGTTTAAAACAAAGCTTATTTATATGCCACAGATCCCAAGTGCCTAAGCTGGGATGCAGGGGACCGAAAAAATGCAATAACTATGAAGTCTCAATCATATAGTAAAAAAGTTCCTTGACACTTTAGAAGTATGTAATCATAGAGAATAAAGCACAACAGAAGATACTCCACTTTGGGAAGGGGATATCACGGGAGATGTTCAGAATATTTCTCCATCCAAGTAGTTAATTAGTTATTATGATTGGATGAAGCACGGAAACTCTTAAATTAGCGTCGACCTCTAAGTGAAAATCGGGTACGTATAACTTATTGTTGTGAATTTCGAATGTTACAATCTCATTTTATGATGGACCATGTTTACGACAATGTACTATGTATTATGCAACTTTCATGTAAGAAAATGTGGAGCTTAACTTTCAAGCTTAGGCCTCAAAAATATTAACTTAAGGAAATTTACCATGCAGGGAATTAGCTACTTTATTCCTGACATAGTAATCTTTGTTGCACTGTAAAAATCAGAGACAATATATTTGTACATACCTCTTCAACAACCTTCGGCTTTACGCTTGAACTCGAATTTTGGACATCTTCATCTTGATCTTCTGTGTCCTCGTAACGATTAATCGACCTCTCTCTGATTGAAGGAGTTGATGCTGCACTTGGACTGCTTGAACTTCCTTCATTAGGAGGGGGAGGAGTGCTCTGTATTCCTACATCCCTTGTTTTACACCTTGTATATTTCTCTACATTCAATTCAACCAATATATTACTCTTTGAACCCAAAATATTGGAAAATACAAATTTTTAGATGATCCTGTTTCAAAAATCACTCATGAACCCTAACCTCGTGTCTTACCATTTTCAAGTTGTTGCCACGTGATTTTGTTTTTGGTACAAAGAAGCAGCTAATGCTGCGGGGGATGGGAATATGAGGATTCGAACCCGGGGCAACCCAGGCAGATTGAGTTCCTAACCACTAGGCCAACCTTGATCCTCTGCCACGTGATTTTGTATATAGTTGCGTGGCATGGAAATTTCATATCATCAATAAATTCAAACTTGTCATTAGTTAAATCAGGTTATATTGAGACAGTCTTACCCCACGAGTCACAACATTCAATCTCATCACCACCCTCTAACATGGTTTATGTTCACGTTATAGAAATACAGCAAATACTGATCGAAATCAAAACCACCAGATAACCCTATGTCATTACTCGAAAAGAATTGTAATACCTTGTATAAGAAGCTGAGGTTTCACAAGTTGATGTTTGTTCACAGAGGCAGAAACTTTGTTAGAAAAGTTACTTGCTCTTGTTCTTGGTTGCATAGAGTAAACAAGAGGAGCAGACATGGTAACTCTACTACCCATGTAGCTTCGAAACGACCTCTCACTCAGCGTTTTGGCTGACAAACATTCCATAGGAACTTCTCCTGACAATGGATTGCATATATATCTCTCTGCTTCATTCCACTTTGAGTTTAATGCAAACCCTTCTGGTGATAAACACTCCCATACGTATCCTGATCTTGCTTGTAACGCTTTGTAACAAAACCCAACACATAAAATGTCGCGCATTAGATCAGATTCATTTAAAACCGTAATATAACACTGGTTAAAGTTCGACCTTAAATAATATATACCTTTAAGTGCTGTGGTAAATGAATATGTTGAGGGGTCAATCTCATCTAAAACATCAAAGTATGAAAAAAATTAAATCGTCAACAATAATTCTAGAGGTCTCTAATAACGACACAATAGTAAGTCGATATCGACCATATGTAATGTACTTTTTTTCTCGAAAGTGTGACGTACCTTTCAAATGGTAGCCAGGGGAAGAGGCAGTACTAGAAATGGTGAAGTTGGACCTAAATGACCTTGATGAATCTTCTCTAAAGCTTCTTAAGTAAGATGCTGAGTATCTTCTTGAGCTAGTGTTTTCTCTACTAATTCGAGCTCGAAGACGCCATTCTCGTAAGTCGAATTCTTGATCGTTACGGTGTTGGGAGCCTAAGAAAGTGCCCTCCATTGTTGTTCTTTGCATTCAAGCTAAGTTTTTTTTTTAACTTGGAGAGAGATTTATGGCTTGTGGTAATTTATAAGAAACTTGCTCATACGTAAATTAAGTTACATTTTTTTTTTGGGTCATGATAGTGACTTTGATGATAATGATGTGTTCGTGACATATATAGTAGAATTGGTTCACTAGTATAATTTGGGCATGCATCGTGCCGCGCTTCATGTCAACTGCTCACCGGAGCTAGTGTCGGGGTGCGTGCATCACACACCCATCGAACAATTGATATGAGTCGTGACAATATCATTAACCGTAATTTGTCGACCTTATTAGAAATATTTACTGTATCTGGATTTGATGTATGAATGTGTGATTGGTAGCTCCTCAAACTTACAGTCATCACCAATTCACAAAAAAAAAAAAAAAAGATCATTTTTTCGGGTATGAAGCATTTACATGTAAAATTTACGCTAGGTTTTCACGCAGTTGACAACAACAGAGCTCATTTTTAGCCACTATCATCCAACTACAATCATAACTTGAAATTAAGAAAGTCACTTTCATAACATTCTTAGACAAATTCAAGTACTAATCATCAAGATATGAATTACTGTTGGATTAATTTCACATGTAAATTGCGTCTTCAATGAGAAAATCCCGCTTCTAATTGCAAAATATACATAAAACAACACATAACAAAGCGACTTAAGGGTATCGTACTGTCGTGCTTGTTTGCATATTTTCGTATCGTGATTTGAAATTGGTATAGAGAGAGATGAGAGAGAAGTTAAAGAAAGCTGTAGCCGGCATATCATGTGTATATTTGTGTTAAGGCAGTAAAAGCAATCAGAAAAAAATGGGAGTTTCTGAAAGTGATAAATGTACTGAAGTTAAGGACAAAGCGTAGTACACAAATGAACTTGGCCAAATACATGCAACAACCTGAAACCTAAGCTGGAACAGACGTCCCCAGCTTATTGATTAAGCTTTATTGGTTATGATTTTTGAGCGAAACAATCCTATGATATCGACTCATGAGTTAGTTATCAGTGGGGTCTTTGTTCCTTTTGAAGATCGGCAAAAAAAACCGCAACACCCGATGAATGCTTATTGTCAGATGAGGTAGCGGGCTACTCTTCGCTATGAGCAACTTTGGCTCGAGTCAGATAACAAAACCACTATGATTCATAACTTAGGGTTCATGCAATAAAATGAAACCTCACTTGACTCGTGTTACATGTGATATCTCTACGCTCATTGAGCATATGCAGGATCCAATATTGGTTACTCTTCGCTATGAGCAACTTTGGCTCGAGTCAGATAACAAAACCACTATGATTCATAACTTAGGGTTCATGCAATAAAATGAAACCTCACTTGACTCGAGTTACATGTGATATCTCTAGGCTCATTGAGCATATGCAGGATCCAATATTGTTGCTTTACGAGTCATCAACAAGATGAAACTAAGCTCGGGTTATCAAGTGACGAGGTATATATACTAAACATACCAAGTACCGTAATCTTAACCATCTAAATCGAGACTATGGGTCATTATCTCAACACATAATGATGAACACAGCTCCATAATATGCTCTTAAGATCACACCCAAAGATTGCATTACAATTTTGTCAGGTTTGGGAAACAAATTCTTTTTGTAAATGAGACGTTCTATGTTCGACACATGGCACATGGGCATTTGGCTACTTAGTGCAATATATGCACCAAAGCTGATAACATTTTTTTTTCATGTGAAGTTGTTTTCAATGTTTAAAAACAAAATAATAATGGCAAAAATATATCATTTGGATAACACAGAGCTGCCATGTGGTTGTCCTCCTCAGGAAAGGGAAAGGCAGATGATGGTAATTTACAAGGAATTCTGGGCCATGCATCTGGTATCGTAAATCATGCAATGAAATTCGAACTTGAGACCTCATATGCCTAATACCCTAGTGGCATTGACGACTTTATCAAACCCTCATAGCTTGTTCGGTACAGAGGAATTTGGTGGAAATGGAAATAAGTAACCCTCATAGCTTGTTCGGTACACAGGAATTTGGTGGAAATGGAAATAAGTAACCGCAATCGAGTTACTTTTCTATCTAATGTTGATAGAAGGATGGGAAAAAAAACTTAATAGAAGTCTCATCTTCGGCTACATCTAGACAGAACGAAAGCTCACACCACCAAAATGTCTCATTTCCATCCAATTCAATAACCATAGTTTTCCTTCCAATTCTCATTTATAAAACCACACATCGGTTACAATAATTCTCTTCTTTCCCTTCCAAGTTCCAATCATCACCAAAGGCCAAAACCCAAACAAGCTCTTACCAAAGATTTTCAACTTCCTGCCCCAATGGACCTAGGAAGATAGATAGCTTCTAGGAGAAAATGGCAAAGATTGCCGGGGCTACTCCAAACTCATTGCAACTATGGTCCCCGAGTGAGCTGGTTGTCTAATTGGTGCCTACATTCCGACGATCACAACATAACTTAACATGCCTTGAACTTATTTGTAGTCTCATCCTTTTCAGTTTATGCTTCCAAAAATTCAATCACATATGCCCCATGAACTAGAGGTAAGGATAGTGATTTAAAGTCCCACGACAGACGGGGACCTCCTTAAGGCTTAGGTTTATCCCCGCAAATCATTTGTCTTACTGAGACCTATTACTTAGGTTCACATGAAGTGGGGATCCTGAATCACAGGTAGTACGGAATGCATAAACCAAGGTCCAAGGGTGTGGGAGGGTTAATAACAACAAACATGTATCTATCAATCTACCATGTCGCCTTTTGACATATACTAGTAGGTACGCCAGCAGAAGTTTCAACCAACTGGGGCTACTATACGACACAAAATCAGAAGCAATGAAGTGGGGAAAAGAAGAACCTTGGAAATAGCATAAAGTTTTGAATTCGATTGGTTCACGTGTGTTTCACATTAAAGGTCTCCATACGCACATAGCAAATAGCCGCCTAAATCGCTATTAAAGATCCATGAATTCATCATAGATCATACAATGGTCACCAACATACCAAATTTCAACAAGAATAAAAATGGAGTTTCATCCAAATCAAACAGTACCTCAGATTATGCTGCATGTTGCAACAAATAACCAGGCAGATACTTCCAATTGTAAACCCTTCAATGGCAGGCCAATCGATGTGGAGCAGTGACCAACCACAGACTATCAGAGTCCACCGGAAAAGGGGCGCAAAGGGAGTAGTCCAAGCACCACACAGGCCAGCTCAACGAAGAAGACCAGAAGTGTGCATTTGAGTCACTGGAAGAACTCAGTCTGCAGTGAGATTTAGAATGTGCTCCAATTCAGCCACTAAACTTATCATCACAAAATTTCCCTGCCCAAAGTCACATAATAGAATTGGAAACATAAATAAGAGCAGAAATATAGTCTTGAACAGAATTCTTAGTAGACTCCAAGTTACATTATACAAAATTGACCCTAAATTATTTAGCTGTTGTCATGTCAGACAGTCATACTCGAGCTCATGAGATGATAGAGGGCTTCTACTCCTCTAACCCAAGCTTTTTAGATGATGTGGACTGCCTAGAAATTCCATCAAAGGATGCGATGGCCATATTTAAAGAGCAAAAGTAGCTGGTGTTAACTCAGTACTCCTTCCCATTGCTCATCATGGTTAAATAACTATTTATTGAGTAAAGGGTGTCAAAGACCTAAATCTAATACATCTCATCAAATTCTATCAATCCTTTCAAACATTTACACTTTCTTTTATTCAAAAAAAGTGTCCAAGTGTCGTGTTTCAGGTGTGGGTGTTTAACACGGATTCGTGAAGCAAATGTGAGGGCAGACTAGATTGCATCCTGATACATTCATTCAACTAAAAAGGGGGGGGGGAGAAGAAGAAGAATATACCTGAAAGACCTCCCCGCCAAGTTAGCAAGTAGAAAGATATGATATGTATCTCATGACTTCAATAATTTCATGACGGGGAATAGATCAGTGGGCTGGGACAGACACCTGAAAGAACAGTACGGTTGATTCCTGATGTGATTAAAACAGAGAATAAGAGCCAAAATGAATAACACAATATTGAAAAGACGAGATGGGGTTGAATGCACAAATATTACTAAAAACTTACATTTAAAACAGAAAGCGATCACAGAGCCCAATTACTCAAAATACTTGATGTGGACCAGGAAGATGACATGCTGACTCCATGAATTCAAGTCATAAACCACTGAGACAATTGCTTCTGTGTTGCCACAGAAAGTGAAAAACAGAACACAACAAACAAAATGGAGTTAGTACATCTTCCTGTATCGGACAAGCCTAAAGTTCGGAACACAATTAAACTTCAAAGTAACTCCTAATATTTTGGCTAAAGAGTAGTATGAGTTGCTTAAAGCTTAATTAAGTTACTTTTGTCTCATCAAAGAATTAGACATGAAGCAAAGTACAATAAGAAAAGGTGTACGGTGTACACAGGTGACTCACCGATATAAGCAACATTACCATAAGCAACTTCATGAAATTGCATAGGCATAGAGACAATCTGCAAAAGGAGAATATTTTGTAAAAACCTCCACTGGTCAAGACTCAAGAGAGCGGCCATAATACTTCTTCATTGGGCAATCAATGATAATGTTGACAAGCAGCATCACATCATTGACCTGATGACCAAGATCTATAGTAATAAGCTTGAACATTAAATCTCTACTCTCTCCTTATAACTCAAGCTCTGGGGAGTTTGGTCTAATAAATGCAACACAAATTTTTAAACTTCCTTTTAAATAGATAAGAAAATTGTGAGTATGGACTTCATTTACCTTTCCCAACAAGTAGTACAGCATTTTCAGCCACAGCAATCATATCTCGAATGTTCTCGCTCGTAAATATTGCTTGAGTAACTAGCAAACCAAAGAGTACAATGAAAAGTCAAACCTAAGTGATCAAAGAATTGTTCCCTACCCATCACTTGCGTTATTTCAGGTCTCAAGGGAAGAGGAGGCTTCAGCAATTTAAATATCACTCAACTACGTCACTCAAGAATGCTGAACCAGTTGAGACGTAATCGTAAGTCACAGACACATGCATCATCAATAACAGCCTGTTTTTTCTACCCCACCCCTCGATTAGGAAAGATAATATTTGTGCAAACCTGAACAGCGGGTAATCTTTTCTTCAGTATCACTACTACTTTCATTTTCTGAGGCATCTGGGCATGAAATCACCAACACGTGCGCGGAGTTGAGTCCGTCAGAGACCCAAACACGATAATCTGTAGGTCATGAAATAGATCAGATATCAGCTAATGCAAAGATAGTAAAAGTCAGGTAACTTGAATGAAGCGTTTATAACTAAACAGTCCAACCAATCCACTGTTACATTAAACCTCCATCAAAATTTGGACAAGGTGATTTTATGCCAAAAATCCACTTCATCAAGAATTCAAGCGAGCTTTAAAATGGCTTTTGAGTGGAGATAATAGTGTGCAAAAACACTTGGTACAGCAAAACATGCAGGGAGTGATCCAGCCCCATGTATGGCCATGGCTTTAACCTTAAGTACTAACATCTTTTCATTATTCTAGTTCTTTTGTTCTTAAGAGGAAGTAGATCATAAGAAAGTAAAATCTTAAATACTAAAGAAGGCACAAACGGTCACCAATAGATTGTTCCCTAGAGCAATCGATTCCCCAAACTCATGCTGTAAGCCTGTAACAACTAAAGATACCCGTTTTACTATGCAATGGTTTTGGGACAAGAACCATCCTATTACAAGCTCAATGAGTTGACATCCTAGTGTTCTTTCAAGTAATGACGTTGTGTCAAACAAGTGAGTATTGACAAATTCTTCTTCAAGAACTAATATAAAGTAGGAAGGAAAACGGAAGCATACTGGGAGAAATATCAGAGAAAGCAGCCAGCTGCTGAGCTGGAATGGTGGCAGGTAAATGCCTCATTTGAGCAGGGCCAGACTTTGATGGTTGAAGAACATGCAATTCTCCATTTGAATCTAGAACCAAAAACTGATGTGGTGAAACAGCTTGTATGGAGATCGCTTTAATTATCAAACACCGCGGCTCTCTGGATTTTGCACCCTCATCCATGCTACCATTGAAAGAAACAAACTGCATACCCCATTCAGCAGAGTCTTGTCGCAGTTTTAAAGACCTCGGCTTCACTGGAGTTACAGAAGAAGATCAGCTGCTGTAGCCAATGGCACCATTAAGAGTTTCAACATTTGATTCTTAGCACCAAAAACTCCAATACAGTCTCAAATTCTCAATAAAGAGCTTGATGACAACAAGGGTGCATCACAGAAACAAAACATACTTTGTTGCCTAGGTAGTATTATCTAGAGGATAGCCAAGATATTAGCTTTAACTAGCTAATAGCACAACCGAAGTGAAACAGAATACAGAAACCGTAAAAGCTCCAAACTTTATGACAAATCAGCCGTTCAGTGCAATAATGATGCTCAACACAAATCTTTCGTCAATACCAAGCACATACCAAATGCCATAATCATAAAATGCAAGTCATTACACTATAATTAACTCTACACTATAATATGCTATATAGATTGTCCAGAGTCCAGACACCAAAGAAGAAGACAAATTTCACGAAAGTAAAAGCAATGCATCTGATTCTGCAGAAGGCATGGAATTCATAAAATAGTAACTGCAATCTTAAAACTACAATGAATGAGAACCCCATAGTAGTACATAGTCCCTAAAGAAGATAAGCACCCAAGGAATAAGGATCATGATGACCGTGAAAGCAAGAGACGACTCAAAACATCACTGAGACACATTATACAAACCCAGAAGAACTGAGCATTAAATGTTGTTTTATCGTGTACTCACCAGTGCTATGATGATGGTCATCGCCATTTCCATTCGAGTGCGCTCCATCAAGAACATTATGAACATAACCATTAGCCAACAGCTTGGAAGGATTAACATGTGCCACATTCTTACCAACCTCATTACGTTCATTCATAGGATTTATAACCCCATTCGCCATCTTCAATTTTCGTCCCTCCAACTTACCATCAACCACCTCCTCCCCCTGCTGATTATTCGAGTTTTCAGCCTTTCCTTTCGCAATACGTGACTTCTTCCTCCTACTCCCAACCTTCCCTTTCGCCAATGCCCTCAATGGAAAAACCCTAACTCCTTTCATCTCTCCCAAAATCAGAAACCTCAATGAAACACAAATCGAAACCACGGGCAATTGACATTCAATCACAGCACACTTAACCAACCTCAACTCCCTCCTCCCCTCACCACCACCACCAACCAATTTCACCCCAAAAACCAACACTTTCGCGGCCGACCCCGAATACACAGCAAAGTAATTAACAGACCCAGACAACATAACCTTCATACCATGACTAACATCCAACACAACACCACCCAATTTCCTATCAAAACAAACCCCATTCTGACTACACCCCACCTGATGAACACCCCCAAATTTCCCACCTTTACCCAAAACATAAAACCTCAGCACAACCTTGGACCCACCATTGTGGGACCCAGCAGTGACAAAGACAACATCTTTCTCATCAGGGCAATCTTGTAGTTTACGATTAGAGCTAAGGGGCACAAAACAAGCAGAAGAATTGGGAGGGGGAATTAGGGTTTGGGGGGAAATTGAGGAGAGAGAAAAGGGGGAAAAGGGGGAAATCAAAGAGAAGGAAGAATCAGAATGCATCAAAGCTAAAGAAAGAGAAGTGGGTTCATAGAGAAGAGAAGTTATGACCTTTGTAGGACGACAACAGGTGACAGAAAGATTCAACTTCCGAGCTTCCACTGTACCAACCATTGATTTGAAATCTTCTTGATCACTCAACAACCATAATCAATCATCTGAACAACTGGGTGTTTTTTTTTTTTTACATGAAGTAGATTGAATTGGAATTGACCATGGTTTTGACATTGGAAGGGAGAGAAAAAGAGGGAAGATCTAAGAAAAGACAGGAGACAAAAGAAAGAAGCAAGTCTTTGTTTCGAGTCTCTTTGTTTCATTGTTTTCTTGGGTTTACTATTACGGCTTTGCCTAATTACTCGTACTTGAATGTAGCAATTACGTTTCATGTTTCGCCAATATGGGATATAATTGTCGTGTTCGATTCTTACGGGAAAACGTCGTGTCGTATTTTAAATATTACCGTTGAGGTTGTCGTTGAACTTAAAGTGACGATTTGACATAATTTGGATAGAGTGAAAATGTTAAACTCGGTTGATGGATTGAGCATTCTATTTTACCAAGGAAATCATCATGTAATATATTAAATAGAAAACATGTTAATTTGCATACCTAATTACAATGTTTGTAATGACTTCAAATTTTGAATGAGTTCCGAACCCCGTTATACTACGACAACTTTCTATTACCTAATTACTCGTACATGAATGTAGCAATTACTTCCATGTTTCACCAATGTGGGACACAATACAAACATGAGTAATAAATTTTGAATCATCACTCGTCGACCAAATAATCTCAACTTCAAATCATCCCGATATAAAACAATATTATTTTCGATAATAAAAACCAACATCTGACTGCATCAAAATGTCTAAACAATGTAATGAATTATTGTAAAAATAGATCATAGCTCGACTTCATCTAACAACAAAATATCTAGAGATTTTAATCAGTGAAATTGGGAATAACACTCTCAGGAAGAGTATCCTTAGCAGCAGGAGAAGGCTCAACATCAGGATGAGGCTCAACAGGTTTACCAAGTAGCACCTCAGGCAAGTCACCCTTCAGACCTTTCAAGTAAAATGTGTAGAATATCTTGAATGGGTACACAATCTGCTGCAGCTTCACCTGTCCATAGACACCTTCAAAGATCCCGGAACCGCCCGTTACGGCTAAGTATGAGTCCTCATAGGTCAAGTAGGGTCCTTGAATTGCAATGTGACCATAATCACCAAAGTAGAAGCTGTACACTGCTTCATATCTATCTCCTTTCTTTTCTGGCTTATTTTGGATCAAAATGCATATTCCTGCTGTTATACCTAGCCTTGTTTGTAGGTCTCCTGTGTATACCTGGTAACAATGTTACATATTCCAAATATTAGCATAATCATACAATATTAAGGCCCGTTTTTTTTTGGGTATGTTACTAGGGCAAAACTTTAGACATACATGACGGGACACGTAGTAATATAGGAGTGTATCAGGATCGTCACTAAAACTCGTCTCAAAACCTTAAAATATGTGACAGGGAATCTTGTAGATAAAGACTTCTTACACCTCAAAATGATGATTACTTTACCAAAACTTCATATATTAATATTCTAAGCAAATTATTAAAGCTGCACAAAAGAAAAAACAGAGAAATTTCATACCTTGTTAGTGAAAGGGACCAAGTCACCTAGGGAGAACACAGGCTTCTGGCTCAATTTAAGCACTGCAGGGCTCCCACGATCACGCTCATTCAGCTCATACACACTGAATTCCTGAACTTTTTCAGCTGCAATTTATACAACAACAACAACAAAACCTTAGTTAGTCGACTAACATAAATCGTCATATACACATCAGAACAAACAGTGAACTGAGTATGAAAAGCTGCTTACTTGGAGAACGATCAAAAGAGTCAGCCTGATTCTTGCAAGAGAATGATCTCTTAGAGAGCTGTTGATTGTGTGCAGCAGTGCTGAATTTGAGGGTTTTGGTGAAAGTGTTTGTAGACAACTTAAATCCAACTTGATTGAAGCTTGTAGTTGAAGAAAATGCAAGGGATTTTAGGTTGTGAGCATTAACAAGTGGTGAAGAAACTGTTTTTGAGAGCAAAGTTGATGATGAAGTAGCCATTTTTGTTTTTGAACTTAGAATTTTTAGAAATGAATTTCTTTAAGAAATAATAATGTGAATTGTTTGGTGAGGAAGGAAGGGAAAGTGATGGGTTTTAAATAGGGGAGAAAATTGGTGCGTTTAATAATTGCATGGACATATGAAAAGACGAATATTTCTCCAAAAAAAATGAAAAGACTAATATTAAAATTAAATTTTATAATCAATAGTAATTCACATAATTTTTTTAGAAAAAATCATGAATTTGATGCATGGTTCACATTCTACTTTGAAATCATACTCATTTGATTGAAAGTCATACAAAATTCAATTCATCAATTAAATCAATTTAATGTACATGTTTTCACCATATCAAAAGTGCTACTATTAAATTGAAGGTGTGGAAAATGAGGTGTGTTGAAATTTGGTTTATTTTAATGATGCATGGGTCAGAGTCCACATTGTTTTAGTCCAGTGGAATGTGATGAGCAGATTAAATAGAAGCACATTTAAAGCATGCAACAGAGAAACATATGTGAAAGTCAGTTAAAAGTAAGTAGTCTCCTAGAAGATTAATAGGAGTATTACTTGGAGAGTGATCATCCAAGTACACACCGGCCAACATGAACAGAATAGAGAGATATAAGTTAGTCCGTCTCGATAAATTATTTATGTTTTCCAAAACGTAAAGAGGATTGTTTAAGTTAAACAATTCACGGAGATAGCTCGAGCATTTTTTTTCATGCCTCAGGGTATAATGCTCTCAATTTTGATGTAATGATAATAGACAGATATGCTAAGATAAAACATTAGTACAAGCATACAGAAAACATAGTAATCCAAGAAACACAAGTTTCAGAAACTTTTTCACTGCTATTACAAAAAAAAAAAAAGTTTGTACAACTCCATCAATTTCACACAAATGCAAGGGCACAACAACACTATAAAAAAAGAGTTTTCATAAGTTGCTCTAACCCCTGGCCTGATGCCTTATTTTCCAACTATTACATTAGAGGATTTTATTCCGGTACGATAACAGCCTTCACAACAACAACACAATGCTTTTCCCTTCTTTGGGTTAAAGGAAAGCAAAAAAAACTTCGACATATACAAACAGTTCCGTAGGAGATGCTGTAAAGTGCCACCACGACACTCACCAAAATTGCGATGTGGGTGGTGATATGTACAGGCCATCTCTAAAGAACGTCACAGATTGTCCCTCGATTCAAGTTGGAGGAGGAATGACACGACACTCACTCAGTGAGTCATACTGCTATATCTTTACCGAAGAGGTCAGCTATTCCTTTTGAAGGGTCAGTTTGTTTGACAAGAGACTCCCCAACCAAAACCTGCAAAGACGATATACCTTTTTAGATTCAGAGCAAGTGGGGTACCACATTACCTCAAGCTTGGCCGACTATATGAGAGCTGGTCCGCTGTATTACGGAATCTTAAAACAGGGTTTCCTTTTGGACGAGTTTCTTTCTATTGAGGCGTGGGAGGTGGTCAGCTCCATACTATTCTCGGAGCCCTACTAACCTGTATCGACATGCCATGGCATCCTTTCTACTAGACTAAGTAACAATTTCAACGGAGGGGTTTCGTGATTAAGTAGGTTTCAGATTGAAGGATTGACATAGCTCTGCAGTAATCATGAACTATTTCTTAAGATGAAATACTCAAAATAGAGTTCCAAAATATTGACACTGATAACTTGATAAGAGCCTTCGACTATTGTTAAGTGCCACACCATTGCATGGCTGCATGTGATAAGATTGACATAGTCTCTGCAGTTGCCTCATATTTTTTAGAATGAGCCAGAATAAATTTTAGGCTTTCTACTCAATTAACAAAATAAGAAATTGTATTTCAAAAAGTAGATAAAGCAAGCAAATCCATTGAACTCACCGCTCTCGCACCAGCCTCTTGAACATAGCTGATATCAGTAGGAGTAAACAAACCAGATTCTCCAACTACCTGAAATCATGCGGATATGTAGCAGGGTCAGATTGTATAAATCAGTGTGGAAAATGCTGAAAGGACAAGGTGGAAGCTAACAAAACCCTCTAATGGAAATTCTTACAATGATGTTCTTCTCATTGAGAATTTCTAGGCGTCTTTTATCAAGAAGCTTCCTTGTATTGCTTATATCAACCTCAAATGTTCCTATTGACAAGCACATATAGCATGTTAAGACGATAAGACACCCTCTATAGCACATAATTTAAAAGCCAACAATGAATGAGATAAAAATGTTAGAATTATGAAAACAGAAGCCTTACCAAGATCACGATTATTGATTCCAATAAGTTCAATGCCTTCAATTTCAAGCATGCGATCCATTTCCCTCTCATCATGGACCTTAAAGAGAAATACAAGAGAAAATACTTTTACCAAAGAGGTTTGAACTCAAGTAGTAAAGACAAATGGTACAAGAAGAAAACTAAGTACTAAGTCTAACTATCCAGATGAACTAGGTTTCTCGGGTTTTATAAAAAAAAGACCATTTATGTTGCAGAACACAAGGGTCAAACTGCGGGACATCAGAAATTAACATCTGCTGAGGGTCCTAATTGAGCATTTTAGCAAAATAAACGCGGCATACTTAAGAAAGGCTTGTGCACACTAACCTCAACTAGTGCTGCCAGCCCCAATGCCTTGCAAATCTTCAGCATGTATTTGATGTCTTGATCAGGCAAAACCCCAGCAATTAACAAAACAGCATCTGCTCCTTTCAGACGAGCATAGTATATTTGCCAAGCATCCACTACAAATTCTTTACATAGCAGAGGACACTATAAGACCAAATTGCACAAGAAGTAAGTTCTCAAGTTCATTTCATACATGGCTCAAAACTATGGATAAAGCGTGAATTTATACTAACCTGTACACCAGCATTGCGTATTGCCTCCAAATTCTCAAAACTTCCCTGTCATGAGAAGTATAAGATATTCAGATGGTGCCCCAGAATTCATTTTCAGACAAATCCACTAGCAAGCAAAAAACTACCTAATTACCTGAAAATATTTCTCATCAGTCAAAACACTAAGACATGCTGCTCCACCTCTCTCATAGGCTTTTGCAACTTCCACCTGCCATCAGGTAAATCCTGGTCAGCTCAAAATAAGAACTATTCACGAAAATGAATACACCCTTGCTTTTGCTGGGAGGGCCCAAACGCATCAGTAACATCACATAGGAAGTGAAAAGGCTTCAAATAGATAAAAACAAATTCTCTAGCATGTTGCCCGTCTCTAATCAAGTGTTCGTCAAGTATCAACCTAACTCAATAAGCTATTCCAGACACCAGAAGTCTTAATGTCTAGACGTGGTATTTACACTCCTTAAACTAAATTTTGTTAATAGATTTGAGCCGATGATGTGTGTCGAAGAAGACTGATGGCTTTTGAAGTTGAAGATCACATAAGACAAAACAACATAATTTATAGAAATTACCATGTCCAAATCCAGCCATGGGGAACTCAATGGCTCAGCCTAACTGTCCACAAGAGAACATACTAGACAATAGAATTTAAGAACACACATATGCCAAGAATATCCAGAGTTCCAAACCTTATACGGATGCCCCCTTGCACCATGAAGCAACCAAAATGCAGGATGCAACTTTTGTTCTAAGGATTTTTGCTACATTTGAAAATAGTTTTAGCGCACACATGAAAGTGGCATACGGATAATCATACCGGATTGAAGTCCTTTCTCAAAATGCCTCTACTGGGTGAAGCCTTCTTAACTTCTGCAATTAAGCCAGGTAATCCTGTTCGCTGGTAGGCAGCCCTTAATGCACCAGGAAAGTCTCTAGTCGGAGGAGCATTAGCGACAGCTTGTTCCAGCTCATCAAAAGACAGCCTCTCTTTCAGCTAATAAGAAAAGTTAGTTATAAGATAAGTTAGTACAATAAGCGATAGTAACATAATATATGAGCCAATTACATAAAATATAGAAGATTAGACTACCTGTGCTACTTCAATGTCCTTAAACCATATAATCTCCTCCAGAATATTAAGAGGTGTAGTGGAAACATTTTGAATCTGAAACTCAAAAGGACCCTCATAATTTGCAGGAGGTTCAGTTGGTGGTCGTCTTCTGATTGTTATGCCCTGGCTCACAGCTATTTCCTCTTGAAGCATTCCTGCCTCCCACTCTTTAATCTTCAGTGCATGCTCTACAGACTCACCAGCCATTGGGATGGCGGCAGGCGCATGCATAGAGCCCGACTGCAGAACACAACACAGACTAATCAAGATTTCAATATTCAACCACTCATCCTAAAAAACGATCAAGATTAACAAAAGGGCCACCTTGTAATTTCAAGTTCTGACTTCAGATGTAAAATTCACCACTACAGCCCTCCTTCAACTTCCCATAGTTGACAAATTGACATTACCCCCCCCCCCCCAACCACCCCCACACCCGAGCCATTCATAAGTAAAAGGTAAACGCCCTTTTCAATGCAAAGAGTCAGGCTTTCACAAACTCGGAGATACACCTATCAAAAGAGGTCACACTACAATTTCAAGTTCAATCACAAAGCTCCTCTATGAGACTATGCCTACCACAAGCTTTTTTGCAACTTGATTACCAAACCCCCAATCCATCATACATTCATCTGTAACTAAGGTAGCACTTTACGCTTACAAGAAAAACGGCTCTACAGAAGCAAAATCCAAGAGAAGGGCTTCCAAAAACCCGCCCCCCATTCGTACACATACTATTCCACCAGCTCGAATGACGAACAACACACTGATACCACCACATCACCAGCTCCTCAAATGTCTATAATTTCCCTAATATCAGAAAATCACCAACTCATTCGACGGCGAAAATACCCTAATAATATCACTAGTTCCCCAACTTATACAAGAAGATTCAACCAAATAAACAACATAATTTACATAATTCAATTAAATCATCAAAGCAGCTCAATTTATGCAACTCAAATACAATCACATTACAATAAGTAATTTATAAGCAATCAGAGCAAACTTATTAACATGTTTAACTTCCGGAATACGCAAGCAAATACATGAAAACCCTAAATTACAAAACAAAATTAAAACCCCCGAATTCGTAAGTTATACCTTATGAGCTGGACGAAAGAGTGAAGAAGAAGTGTGATCATCCATAGAAATGCGAGAAAATGAAACTGAATTGGGGATTTGAGACCTGAAATTGAAGGGTTTAATGAATTGCGACGAAACCCTAGAAATTGGGGGAAATTGTTTGAGTTTGAATGTTATTGCTCCTTCCATTAGAGAAATTGGTATTAAAATTAAAAGGGTGAATTATTAGGAGATGGAAGAGTAATGGTGAAGTTTTACAATCAATCAATTTAATTCAGATTAATTTGGGGATTTTTTTTATTGTTTGTTTATATAATTTTCCAATTTTAAAGATGTCAGCTTGATAGATGCTGCGCCCACGCTGGTTGAACTTGAACAGAACAGTGAAACATCCATGGAAATTTGGAATTGTTGAGTATTGTATTCATGTATTCCAAGTTTTAGTTTGACTTCTTCGTAAAAGGTGTCACAACGACGGTATTAGAATCAACTGATCCACGATCGTGTGTATTAGGCGCGTCATAAACTCGTGGCCAAATACAAAAAAGCATGGATCAATTAGTTCAACTTCTCGTGCTAAATTTGAGTAAACACCAACGTATTAATACATAAACGACGAATCAATCCTTAAAAAAAGAAAAGTATGCATCCAACGAATATTTTAGATATAATAACGACTTGTTTTACTAAGTCGGTTGCTTGCTTGCTAAGTTGCTATTAGAGCAACCCCAATGCTAGGCGGAATTTTAGTTCGCTTGGAGTTGCCATATCACTTAAGTAACCCGAAACAAGTTGGGACTAAATTTTCTCGAATGGAAGTAAGTTTTTAAGCTGCTTGAGTAGGTCTCGGTGTTCATTTTTTGTTCCTTACATTAGAATTATTATTGTGATTGGAAAGGAGGGTCCACGTGCCAAATGTCAAAATCTAGAAGAACAAGAAGAAAAAGAATTTTGTTTTTGGGCATGGAGCAGCCTGCTCACTTAGGCAGGTTTCCCAAGCCAAGCAGATTCCTCTTATTTCTTCCAACGGTCAAACAACTTGCTTGCTTTCCTCAAGCAGGATGTTTTACTCCCGTTGGAGTTGCTCTTACTAGTCTCGCAATTGAGCATCCAAACCCGAAATTCCGGCTTAGAAACATTAAACTGTGGGTTGTTCATTTCATGAGAACTCAGGTCATGTAACTCTTGAAGTCCCGAGTGATCTCCATCATCTGTACCGAGACTTCAGGTTTAACTAACTGTCAGTTGACACTTGAACCTGCGGCATCGGAGAACTCTTACTGAGTCCATGTGAAGCCCAAAATGGTAATTGGGCTTTGATATGTTACTTGATCGATTGTAATATTGAGGCCCACAGTCAATGACTTCATTTAAAAGGGATCTATCTTCACCGTAGGATTTTGAAGATGTCATGTTTAAGTCACCTGTGTGAGTTAGAAGGTGAAATAAATACGTTTTTACGGTAGATTTACTGGATTTACCGTCAAGCCGTGTACCGAATAAGCTCGGTATGCTTGTAAATACTCATTTGTTAATGACAATGTGTCTCTCGACTCTTTTTCGAAGTAATAAAAAGCTTATGTAACATGTTGTCACTTTTGAATTTAAATTTCCTGAACGTTAAATAGTACGGAGTACATTAGCTTACACATTGTGATATATGCCGGATATCAAGAGATGCTAAACCTTCAAGTACAATGAACCATAGGGGCATAGTACGAGTGTCTTAGCAACTACAAATCTTCGATTAAACCAAGATTAAGATTTTAATATATTCACCTAAGTATGATCTTGTACACTAATCAAGAGGATCTTGTCTATTAAACAACCAAAAACAAAGAAATCAAGTCAATTAACACAAATAATTAAGGTTGACATCATACAAAGAAACCACACTTTCAAGTTTCAACAACTCTCAAAATTCTTGACTTGTATATTACGCCACTAATTATTCAATGATCATTGTGAATTTGTGATGCTACACTAGAGGGGCAAAAAGGTGATAACACAATTGTATAACACGAGGTGATCACGTGCTGACATGTCTACTTTGTACTGTACAAATATGTCGTTTTTTCGGTTATTATAAGGTAACCAAAGTTAAGACTTGCTAAGCCCAGGAAACAGTTTGGACCATATAATGGCCCAATTGTCTCCTAATCCTCTGCTTTTCTTTCTTAATTTAATCATCTTTGTCTTCGTATTATTGCGCTACTAGATTTATTTCAGTTCTGACAGATTAATTCTATCCACTAAAGTTACATATCCTAATCTTAATCTATTTTTGGTGTAAGCAAATGAAAGATGTCCAACAATATTACCCTGCATGATCTCGAAAATAAACGTAAAGAATCCAGTACGAAAATTTCAAGGTTCAATCGAAAACTCAAAAATGTCACATCGTCCATCGTTGTGAATCCTTGTGATGTAACATTCTAATTTCTAATACATGAAGAATGAATCAGTGCAATCATTGGTGGGTGTTTCGTCGTTTTTTAGATTATTACTAGTGATTAGTTTAATATATAAGAGAAATCCAAATCTAACGCTAACATTTCAACGTAGCGGAACGAGTAATGACTCGTGACATGACCGATCCATAAAATGCGAACTTTCGTCTACGATCAGATCAAGATGCATGTTATTCGAAGTCTGAGTATGTCAAAGACAACCAAATCAACAGAGTTGGGAATTCGAAGTAGTGTCATTCCCTTTTGCCCAAATACTAAAAATGCAACGTAATCATTGTAAAACAATAATGTAACTCTTGATTATTGCTGGGGAAAGCACGAGGCCAAATTCATAACTATACTTACGTAGTTACGTACTTACTGATCAAACACA
The DNA here is from genome assembly GCA_963680865.1 of Spergularia marina. Classification (NCBI taxonomy): domain Eukaryota; kingdom Viridiplantae; phylum Streptophyta; class Magnoliopsida; order Caryophyllales; family Caryophyllaceae; genus Spergularia; species Spergularia marina. The sequence continues at coordinate 21,551,454 of OY804560.1, read as the reverse complement.
TGAACTAGACGATCCACATGTACTAATCCACGCATATTGGTTTTAAATATAGACGTGCGTGGATTAGTGTATCGTCCATTAATTGGACCGTCTGAGACAGACGTGCGTAAGTCAGTTCATTTAAACCGTGAAAATAATATTATTAGCTCGCATACGCTACTTTGGATCCTCCCTTGTTGACTATATATCTCACAGAAATGAGAGTACAGCAGGAATAATAAGATGCAGGGGATTAAGGGGGAAATACATGTTTCCATGTTTTGATTAATGTATGCTTAATTCAGTGTGTTTTGCTCCAAATTTGCGTTTTTTAAGGTTCAAGTTTTCACCTTGTCGTTGCTCTGCTTCTTGAACTAGGACAAGTGTCTGCAAATTAAATCATTTGTACTTAATTTTGCCCGATTTCTTCTGATTAGAGTACTAATACACAGCCTGTATTTGATTTATTTTATTGTTGGTGAATTGATACTCGACGGCTAGAATGAATTTTTGTATGGTGTAGTAAATTACTAGTAATCATACAAGTCAAGGGTCTCCAACTCCCCAACATATTCATTCGAGTAAGTACGATGTTCGATCAAGAATTGTAAAATCATGTACTTCTATTGTAAGGTGCACAAGTTCGGTTCTTTTGGATTCAAAATTTATAAAATAAGTTGTTTTGTTCGTTTCTTTTGAAAATAAAAAAGAATGAGGATTTTATGCATTATCATGATCACTTCAAATCTCTTGTCCTGTCAACTTAGCCCTTCAGCTCGTTACTCGTGTCCCACTATGATACAACTTCGCGCACAAAAATGGTTCTAAAACAGTTAAAAATATAAAATCTCACTAACATTTTTGCCTTGCAGTAAACATGAAACTCCAATAGCCTTTATTGTCCTAAGGCCCAAGTTTGTGAGGCATTATTGTCCTTTCTTTTTTTCTTGAGCCGAGAATTTTGACCCTTTGTAACAAATACTATATACCCTTGAGCTAATTGGTTAAGGGCAGTTGTAGCCCTAAGACTTAGAGCTAATAAAAATGCCTTGTATTTATTCACGATGATCCCACAATTTATGGCATTCATCCCCCACGGCTATTGAAAGTACCTTCATTTGGAAGGATATATGGGATGGTTATGGGTTAATTAGGGGACCATACAATATTACTAGGACATACTACATACTACTACATACTGATATACTATTATGTATTTGGCACCATAATTGTTCGGATGAGTGAAAGAGGAATACCGGTCGGTGTCAATATTTGGACCATAGTTCGGACATCATTTGTGTAGGGCTCTGTCTGGTATCGTTTTCTATTTTCAATTTTCTGTTTTTTTGAAAACCAAAGTCCTGTTTTTGAAAATCAGATTAAGTGGTTTTCAGTTGTCAATTTTCATTTTCTATATGATTATTATAGAACCAAACAATTTGAAGTTAATTTTGTCACTTATTTAACACAAATTTTTACGCAAAAAAAACAAAAACTGAAAACGGCAGTGATACCAAACGGGCCTTACATATTAGCTCCCTCACGATGGATAGATTGGAGTACAAAGACAATTATGCCCTCTCAAAGTCTCAAGGGAATAATTGCCAATTAATCAGTCATACAAACTTTTGAAGATTTAGGTACAAAATTTGAGTCAATGATTTGGATAGAGCTCTTATACTAAGTCCATTCAATGTCAATGACTAGTAAAGTACTGTACATTTTAACTTTTACAATTTCAAGGGATAAACAAGGTTACTAGACATTAAATGGTCTTGTCATTCATCTACTCTTAAGATACATGCTCAAGTCCATGTAACTATGTAAGATCTCATAATAAGGAAGCATCAAAGTGTCTTTTTCTTCACATACATGTTCAATAGAGGTGCATGCCCCTTTTACCCCCAAACTCTATTGCATGCACTTAAACTATTACTTCACAATATATTGGTAATACAGTAAAAATGATGAACGTTGGTTATATTACATGAACGAAAACTTCACTCAGCCATTAGTAATGAATTTATGGTATTGTTTCTTACAAATGAGGATGAAAATATTTAGATCTAAAGATTTGAAGTGCATAATATAATATCAATAAAAAAAAATACACAAATGAGTTTACAATGTACAAGATAGAGATCGAGAAAGGCAGACTAGATACATTACATACTAGTAGGTCTACTACAATTAACAACACTCACTTACATTTAACAAGTCCCGCGTATCTAATTCGTCTTACAATAAATATAAGAAGTTACATGAACCTCACATAAATCTTTGGAGCCACTAAGTGTTGTTTGGCAGAGACAAAAAGACAAGAGTAGTATAAAAAATTTAGTGAAATGGGGGAGGGGTTCTTATAAACTAAGGGTAAGAGATTCCAATTTAAGGGAGGGGGCCCGAGGTAAATTGCCCTTTCTATTTGGACCACATTCCCTTGTGTTATCTTCCCTCAACTTTTCCCTATATAAGTGCCCTTGGTTTGGCTCTTTGTTTTGCACTATCACAAAGTTTGCAAAGTTGAGAAATTTTATGCTTAGAGAAACAAAGATACACCCAAACACAGTCTTAACACCAAACAACACTTAAAACACACGATTCCCCTGAATATTTGTGGAAGATCATATATACATTCATAAGAAGTTGCAAAGAATTATGGGGCAATCTGAGAAGAGAATGTCAAGCAGGAAATTAGGGAGGTTTTTAAGAGAACAAAGGGGTAGACTTTACATAATTAGGAGGTGTATTGTCATGCTCCTTTGTTCTCATGACTAACTTCTCCAACAATGTTCGCAATATCGACATTGTTGACGACTAGTTTTTAGGGAGGTTCAGATATACGTCTGTCTTCTCAAATACTGTAATGTCATCGATTAAGTTTGAAGAGGTTCGATTATATGCAGTATTACTCGAACTTTGTAGAACCTTCTAGGCGGGGTTTGTGCATTTCTTAGTAGTCCAATTGTATAGGAATGGGTTATGTAGAATTTTAGATGAAGGAAATTACTAAGTAACTATGGTAGATAATTGTAATTTTGTACAGGTTTGGATTGTGCTAGTACAATGACTAATCTGTTTTTGTTGCAAAACGTCCGTACTTTACAATTTTCATTAAGTGATCATTTATCTCGGGATTTGCACATTAGTTAGCCGTAGAAGATTCCACTCTGAGAAACGTTGATAGTGATACTCGTCAAGTCGTGACCTTTTTGACGTTTAAGCCGACTACATTTCTATGAACACTTGGTTGAGACTTGAGACACGGTACACGGAATTATAGGTCGGAGTAACTCTTTCTAACTTTCGTACGTATGTGAGTGTGAAGAAAGTGTGAGGAGGAAGAAGAAAAGTGATCGATTGAAAGAAATTAAAGAAGAATATGAATTAGTTTTTAGTTACAGAATATGAATTAGTTTTTTTTTTTTGAAATAAAATTATTACTATCTATTTGATAATATTTTTTTATAAAGTTGTCTAATAAAAATCAATGTGAAATTATAAATTACATGATTCACTCCCTAAATATTCGGAAACACCACTTCAATGGCCGATTAAATTGCAATACTCACTCCTAGGCTCCTAACTACCTACTCGTTGACTCAAATGTCTCAGATGGTAAAAAATTATTATGACCTTCTTACTATCGTGGGACTATAGGTATAAACAATTCCGTGTTTGGATTTGACCTAAATTAATTTATTTGAAAGGCAACTATATATAACGATGCCCCTAAAAACCTAGCGTATAAGAAACTTGTCCTAAGAGCTAAAACAACCGAAGCCCTTGGCATGCACTGATGCACCCTTCTTACCCGCCCTAAAAACGGCCTCTAGTGCCTAATGCTACCGAGTAATCATGCAAGACTATAAAGTTATACGAGTATAACGTTAATAATCTACTCGAAGTAGTATAATTTACTTTTTTTTTTTTTTTTGGTACAGAGTATAATTTACTTTTTATTTCTTCATATACTATCGATTTAAATCGAGACTAAATTACGTGGTGCGAAAGAGAGAGAGTCAAATGACAACCCCAAGTCCACTACCACACTGAACGCGCTTTTCCGATCATATAATCCCCAATTCCCCCCGCATCTCACAAAAATCGAAACCCCTCTTTTTTTCCCCCAGAAAACCCTAACCCTAACATCCTCAATTTCCCCCAATTCAATCGAATCGTATCAATCACTCAACAATGGGAAACACAGAGAAGCTGATGAACCAAATAATGGAGCTAAAATTCACCTCAAAATCTCTCCAACGACAATCACGAAAGTGCGAGAAAGAGGAGAAATCAGAAAAACTCAAGGTGAAGAAAGCGATCGAAAAGGGGAACATGGACGGCGCTCGCATCTACGCAGAGAACGCAATTAGGAAGCGTACTGAACAAATGAACTACCTCCGCCTCGCATCGCGTCTCGACGCCGTCGTCGCACGGCTCGACACGCAAGCGAAGATGCAAGTCATCGGAAAATCCATGGGCAATATCGTCAAATCACTCGAATCTTCGCTGAACACCGGTAACTTGCAGAAGATGTCGGAGACGATGGACTCGTTCGAGAAGCAGTTCGTTAATATGGAGGTCCAGGCGGAGTTTATGGAGAGTTCCATGGCTGGTAGCACATCGCTTTCGACACCGGAAACCGAGGTTAACAGCTTGATGCAGCAGGTTGCGGATGATTACGGTCTCGAGGTATCCGTTGGATTGCCACAGGCTGCTGGACACGCTATTGCTACGCCTGCCGCGGCTGAGAAGGTTGATGAGGATGATCTTACTAGGAGGCTTGCTGAGCTTAAGGCTAGAGGTTGATGCGTGATTGAGAAGCTTCGGAAGGTATAATTTTATGTATTGCTTTTTATTAAGGATCGTTATTATATTGTGTGCGTGTGTATATATGTTTGTGTTGTGTTTTCGACGAATTCCAATTCCTTTTCGAGGTTTATGAGAAGGATTATTTGTCATAAGGATAACGAGTACGTTAATTCGGAATGTTGTTAACATTATTGGGATGAGATACTCTTTAAATCGTGTAAATTCTATTTCGACTCGAATTTGTGTGTTGGGGACTTATTTTCTGGTGATTGATAAAATGTTTATGTTTCGGAAGATATAATTGTTGTTGATGGCCCTACATTTACGAATTATGCAGGGTATTTATATGTTAATCGGAGTTCTTATATGGTTAATATGCATTTGTGAGGGGGTTAGAAAAGAAGGGGTGTGCGTTCACCCTCTCGAAAATAACGAGGATTAGGATAGACTATCGAATGTAGTATTATGGTTGCTTAACTATATGTTGGTCGCATCTGTTAATGACTCGGGAGTACTTGTGTATTTGAAATGCTGTGTTGCTTCACATGCTTTTGTTTATCTATATCGTAGTTGTCTGATTTGTCTCATGTCTGTAGGAGTTTGTTTGTGAGATTTTGAATACTGTGAATCGTAAACTGTTTTAGTTATTAGTCTTTTCGGTTCATATTTCTATCTTTTCTCATCCCAAAAGAAGTTCGAATATTTGTATTCTGTGCGTTGTTTTTAACGAGAGTTGGTTTAGGGAAAAGGGAGACGTATACCTTTTTAAGTGATTTAAAGTGGAGAGAGGACGTTAGATATTGTTGTGTAAGTATGGGAGCTGCTCGTATGGTAATATGGTGTTATTGTCTTGGAACATATTAGTATCTAGTGATCTCGATAGTGCCTTGTTCTCCATAGGTATAAAAGGGGGCATTTGTGGGCACTTATCAGGGAAGACGTTTTTTTTAGTGAGCTGCTTTACAAGGCCAAAGTGTTATCCAATAGTTGTTCTCTAGGCGCTTGTAAAAGTTTTTATCACTGAAATGCCGTATCATAAATATCATATATCTTTCCTTCTTTCTCTCGTTAGTCCCATTTGGAAGTGGGACTCTTCAAGCAGTGAACTTTGCCATACTGATAACATGCTTAGAAGAGGTGAATTTGATGATGCGGGCTAGAGAGGGTTGGAGATGGAAGGCAACCAATTCCCATAGTTGGGATAGGGGTGCTGACAAGGGATCTATATGATATGGATGCTCTCTTCTTTTAATGAAGTCACTCCTTTTTTCCAGGAAAGACAGAAATGCTTGTCCACTCCTGTCGACCATATTCTTTTCCTTCCTCTGGTTGAGGATATGCGTTTGAAGTTTGAACTATGAAGCATTACCCTTTAAGTTCAAGAAGGTACATTAATTGTGTGGGAAATTAAGAAGGCGTTTTATGTCTTTAAACAGAGTATGCATTTACTTTGAGAGTTGGTTTAGATGTCTAATGACAAAGTGTATGCTGTGGAATGGAGACTTTAGGCTTCTGAGTTTAAACATGCTCACTGGGCAAGTAGAATACACGTGGAGTTAAAATTATTGGAATTTGTTTGGCGTGATATGTAAAATGTATCCTGTGAAAGGAAATCGGAGTGTAACGAATGATGGCTGGATTTGATGGTGATATTTCGGTGTTTGTTCATGACTTTGTCCTACTTTGTTCATGTGAGGTTGTGCTGAATATTTGGAGTAGTGTGTGCTGAAACCAGTTCAGATCTGTGATGCATGATTGAGTCAGTTCATTTCTCAGAGTGCTACCAGCGTGTGTATGATGTTTATGGGTTAGTCAGTTGTGTCGTCATTACTGATCACTCGCTTTGCTTTTTAGTTGCGGAGGCAATTATGTATGTACAAAGTTGCGGATGCTCACAGGTTCTAGTGTGACCTTCGATCGTCTTTTGGTTTGGATTGATCAAGCCTTCATGAATCACATTGACTGGCTTGATTCTTGTTATTTGTACCATTTGAAAATGGTAATGCATATGTTTGCCTGTCCTGGATCTGGGGTTGAAGCATACAATAAAGTGAGATGAAGTATTTGGTTTACATTGGCAGTTTGGCACAATACAGAAAAACTTTGACTCAGAGAAGAGTGTTTGGGTTAGAAAGATAGATGTTGGAAACAAATTGGACTTCTTGAGGGGAAGCTTCAGTGCTTGACTATCAACTGGTGAAAGTGTCATGGAGTCAAAGTTGGTTGTCAAGTTCATCAGTTGAAGTAGTCTATATGTTTGGTTACTAATGTCGGATGCAGTATTTGGTCACAAAGAAAGTTAAAAGTGAGTACAATCCTAAGAGATATTCTGGTCCTTGGTAGTAGCTTTGTCCGCTGTAGGTTTTTGTGTTGCTGAGTGTCTGAATGATGTTGTGAGATCTTCATCATGAATCTTTTTTTTTTTTTTGGTGGAATATCTGAAGTATAAGTTGAGCTGTGAATCTGAGATTTCTCGTTTACCTAATAGGCAAGACTAGCCACTCTACTATTTTCTACTTTGCTTGGTGCACGTTTTTGGACTGCCCCTAATAACCAATGAATGACACCACATATTCCTTTCTCATTTTATATGTCCAAGCGTTGTGTGCCATTCCAACATTTCAATTCTCTCCAACATTTTTTTCCTTGTAATTTTGGTCCTTCCTCCTGTTCGCCCCTTTTCAAAATGTATGCTGTCTTTTGTTTAATTCAGGAGGGAAAGAGGACATGGAAAGACAAAGGGCAATTGGTTTATCTCTAATCTATCATCATTCTTTTTATTTTTTATTTTTGTCATGATGCATTTTGCTTTATTTGGCTAGAGATTGGTTTTGGGAGGTAGTTTCCATGCTTGGAATGAAGCTCTTTTGTTCATTTTCTCTATGAAAATTTCTTGAGGGTGCTGTGTCTTTTAAGAGTGAAATAACTAAAACCTGGTTTTGTCTTTTAGCCATACTAGGGAAACATTTTGGAATGGGGATTCAGGGATATGAGATGTTGGAAGGGCAGGGAGGGGACCTTTTCCTAGACTATGTTAAGGGCAAGAGAACAGAGTGCAATTGGAGTTGGGAATGGAAGTTAATAGCTTGATGCAGCAGGTGGTGGATGATTATGGTCTTGAGGTTTCTGTTGGCTTGGCCGCAGTTTGCTGCGCCCCAGGTGAGTGCAAAGGTAGATAAGGATGACCTCACCACGAGGCTGGCAGAGCTCAAGGCCAAAGGTTAATGCATAAATTTGTAAAGCGAACATAAAGTATCACATAATGCTTTCAAGGATCACAAGGTGTATATAGGTTTGTGTGTTGGACGAATTCCCAATTCCTTCCGCTGGTGATAATGAGCTTGTGTCATAAGTTATGGCATCTTGAAGTAAAAGTTTTTTTCTTTTTTTCTTTTTAGCTGCTTAGAGTCTGGTTTCATGGTTTGAGGAAAGAAGGGGAACATTACTCTCTCTAAAGGAACTAGGATACGAAAGGATATTCTAATATCGAAGGTAGTAAAGTAGTATTACGCTGGTTTAGTTATACCTTGGTTGCATCTGTCAATGACGGTGAGTGTACTTTGTTATCACATGTTTTTGGTATAATACTATAATGTGAACTTGTTAGTTTGACATTTTGATTACTGTGAATTGTGAACTGTTTATGTCATCAGATTTGGAAGTTTTTAGCAAGGACACTATGAACCTTACTATGTTGTCTACTTGGTTTTGTTACAAGTAATGGTTTAAAGTGGGTTCTAGGGGTTGGATTTGGGAGTCAGAATTGCTTTTGAGTTGAGGTTGCAGACTGTAAGCTTTGCAAATGTGTTTGGTTACAGTGTTCGGTGTGATTTCGGAAAATGTGTCCTCAGAGAAGGTATTGGGGTATGATGAGGGTTGTGGCTGAATTTCATGGTGATATTCCTGTGTTCGGTGATGATTCTGTCCTAATGTATTAATGTGAGATTCTTCTGGTGTTTTAAGTAGTGTGTGCTAACAAGGGGGAGTTTAAGGTCTCGGATACATAATAAGAGTTAAGTTAGTCATCATCTTATTGGAACCTGCAATTGTAGCTTCATATTGTTCAGTTTGCCCTCTTTATTGCTGACACCTAGCTTTAGCCTCACTTTTTTTTTTCTCTTTTTTTTTAAAAGGCTGTAGCTGTCGGCCTGTATTTTTTGTTGGTGTACCTAGTCTCGAACACCTGCCTATGGTTGAAGGCAAATAACCTTTCAACCAACTAGCCGGATGGTTTTTTTTTGTTTGGGTGAAGGCCGGATGAGAGTTTGTTAGCTTTAGTTAATGATCATTTTTGAGTGAGTATACAAAACCTGCATGCTATGATGTCAGGAGATTTGTTGCAACCCTTCTGGTGTCTTCTGGTATTTGCTTGATCAAGCATGCATAGCCTGCATTGAGGCTATAGCCTCATTTTCGCTATTTGTAGCTTCGGGTATACATATGTTTGCATGTGTTAAATACGCAGAAAGGGGAGCTGAATAGGCAAAGCTGCACAGAATACTCTGACTTAGAGAAGAGCACTTGGGTTTGATTGTGGAAATAAATAGGAAATTATAGTGCTAAAGAATGAATGGAAGCTCTTGACCTCTGTTTAATTATCATGTAGGGTTGATCAGTTCGTGTAGACTACATGTAGTCATGTATGGGTTTCAATGTCAGATAGGGGTATTCAGTCTCGTGGACGGTTTTTTGTTTTCGTTTTTGACCGAAGGCTCATGGTCTGTTATTATGATTGCGCAATTCTAAGAATTTTTCGGGTTAATTGGTAGTATTTGTCTGCCATAGTTTTCCTTTCTGATGTCACATTGTAACCAAAGAACATAGATTTATGCACATATCAGCAAGGGCGAATTCAAGATAGGCAAATGCTTCATAGCTCTAGATCAAGCATTTGAGAAAAGATGCCTAATGTCTCATAATTTCGAGTCCTTGAAAACATATAATGTGCAGCCAAATTAGCATCAGTGCCCAGTGCTCACTGCTCAGTATGTAGCTTTCAACAGAAGCCTCACTTTCTGAGTGGATTAACCTCAACCTCAAATCCAATCTTCTTTATTGCTTTTCGCACAAATGCTTGTTTGGTGGTCTATAGTATTTGTCTTTGCCTTCATAGCATCCAGGGGTAATAGTCAAGGACGAGAGGAAGAGAGGGCGGTCTTGTAAGCGCAACAGCTCTGCCTTCCACGCTTCCTTCCTGGTGAAGCTAGAATTGCCCAATAGATTACTGTTCACAGCTTGGAAGTCACCCTACTATTCTTGTACCCATGCTCCTTGACCATGGCACCGTAGATATCAATATAGGAAGGCCCCAAACCCAACCACTTGGATGTCCAATGTAGCGTCATCTAGAAGCCCGACACTCTCACGCTCTTTGGTTAAATTGTTAGATCCCAATTTTAGTACACTGGGAGGTCTTTTGGAGGCGTGTCAAGGAAGGTTTTGAGGTCAAGGTCGGATATTAAGGCCAAGCCAGTCACGCATAGGGCTACCTTATGCAGGGAGAGGCAAGTCTAAGTTCTCCGTGATGATCATCGTGATCGGTACAGCCATACCAAATTCTTGTATCCTCCCAAATGATGTTGTCCTGCAGGCTGCAGCCAACATGTAGTTAACAAAGATTGATTTCGATATCCCTATCCCCCCGCAGCATTAGTTGCTCAATTGTATCAAAAACAAAGACTAATCCTAATAAATAGTATGAGTTACAAGGTGAATTATTTCAGTTCACATTTGTTGTAAAGCAACCAAAGACGAGCATTACGACAATCGAGTACCGAACTATTATTGCGATGAGTATCTTTGCAATATTACATGGACATAAACCACATAGCAACCGGCCATGAATTGCAGTATACTCCCTCCGTTCGGCTTTAAACTTCCTACTTTCTATTTAGGAGTGTTTATCTTTAAACTTCATACTTGGAATCTTTCCTTATTTGTACATATAAATACCAAAACACTCTTACTTTTTAATTAAAAGTGCAAGTGGGACATACCCCCTATGTGTAATTTTACATCAAGTGGACCCTAAAACTCATTCTTTATTCTACTTTTCTTAAAAATTGTGTTCCGATCCCACGCGTTTTATAGCCGAACGGAGGAGTACGTTTTTGACATGGTACGGCATTTGACAAATTGACAATTACACATCGAAGGTAGTGCGTGTTCTATAAACCACTTTTCTCCACTTTGTTTCGAAATTGGATACTCGAAGGTTGTATCACAATCATGCGCTTTTAGCTAGATATGGAGTACTAATATATGATCTCGAATCTCCTCTATCCCTTCTATCCAAGAAAGAACGACGTTAAATTTAAAGTAATAATATGATAAATGGGCCATTTTCAATAGGATCGCTCAACAACAAAAACATCAGCATCAAAGTGTACGTACGTTCAACTAGCTTCCTCTTGTAGTTCGAATATATAATGCAAATTCACATACATTATCGACTTATCGTATGATCGTATTGGTATACAGTGGTACATCCACATTGCAGGTAAGATGTTGGAGTTTCATTTAGAACTGTTTGGTAACAAATGAGTATCTTATACTAGTACAGTACAGTATATTATATTATATCATTTCTCAACGCGTTTACCATTTTCCGAGTTTCTTAGTGAACTAGGTAAAACTAAACAACTTTGTTCATATACAGGGAGAGGTTCATCAAGCCCACTTTTGGAGCTACTCAATTACTCCGTACTCATCATGCATGCTAGCACAATTTTACAATTATTTTCGAATTGTTTCTGTCATGATCCCTCCCCCCCCCCGGTGGCCAAATAATGGCCCAAGATTAATACCCACTCGGGTACTATGTTGAATATTTAATGGGTCAACATTGGCCCGCACAGAAGACGACTCAATTTTTTTTTTGAAATTTTATTCTAAAATTGATTGACGATGAAAAGTACTCCGTACTCCACTAAACTCATTACTGATTACCAGTTTACCACTGTCACATATAATTGTTAAGAATTACGTACGTACACAAAGTTTGCATTATTAGAAGGCCTTGCGTGAAACGAAGATTTATGTGCGTTCTAAACACGGAATCATAATCAAGAGTTCATTACAACTTTGGAATTTCATTCAATCATGTTGTATTAACTAACTTACTACCTAGCTAGCTAGGTTTATAGTTTATACTGTACAACTTGTTACTTGAAATGGACTTTTCCTAGGATATTTTGGAAAGGGAACACCAATACATGATTGAAGTTACTGTAATTTAATCAATGGAAACAAAAATCAACCAAGAAAATATCATAGGTTATATCATGTTTTTTTTTTTTTATTACATTTCATTGTCTTGCTAAAATTAGGGCTTCATTATACGGAGTATGTGTTTATGATAAAAATGGACCTGAAACAGTAGATGATAGTGATAACTGATAAGAAAAGTGAGAGTTGTATTTGTCGTATTATTTGGTCTCCTAGAAAGAAGAGAGTGAAAAAATGCACATAAAGGTCGTTGAAGGCGACATCCTATGTCTTTTGGCACGACCTAAGCGGCATCATGCGACACTAGCTATGTGTGTCAACCTAAATTGGTTAGACCGGTCTGTTTAATTTATCAATGGGTCTAGCCAAAGTTCGTCCCGGGACCATCGACGGGCCAGTCGGTCCACCAATGGCTCGGATGAGTGAGGAGTCGGCTCGGCCATTGAGTGAATGGTTGTGTTAGGGTTTGTGTACGTTCAGCCTCGTGGTAATGCGAGCCATCGTAGGATACATATTTGAGTTACATTATAGGTTTAATTCATAGAGTTCCATCCACAAACCGTTTGACAAGATAAGAAAAAGTCGACCTAACTTATAAACAAGTCTCCTCTTCTGTATGTGACTTCATGGGTACTCAGATCGTCTTCTAACAAAACAAGCTTTAATGATTTTCTTGGGAATTTGTGGGAAGCATATACGACATCGTGTTACTCTTAGGTTCACTTATAAAATATATGATTAGATTGAACATATTATTGATGCAATTACTAGCAATGAAGAAGACAATACACAAGGATCTTACATTGAACATACTGTTCTTTACTTCAATCTGTCATCTAAATTGTATGCATCATTATTGTCCATGTAATTCCCTATGTTTTCCGTGATTGAATCCTTGATATTTTAGTTTTCTTGATTTATAGTTTGCACTCCTCATCTCTAGCAAAAATCAAACACTCCTGAAACACGGATTTCAAGATATATGCTAGGGTCAACGAAACAGTATATTCTACCGATTTATAATACAACTCAATTATCACGGTGTGTTATACAAGATTAGGTATGTCGAGTGTAATTTGAATCAGATAACCTTTTATATGAAAGAAATGTCGGGTTTAGTTACTTTGTAGCGGGTTGTTGAATTACGATCGAACGAGTTTCTACTAATTAGTCAGTACCCAATTATCAGCTCATACAAAAATGAGCTGCGCGCAGTATTAATTAATTAGGGAGCATCAGCGAGCAACATATATACTTTTGCTGTATTGTCAGTAAACAATATTTATCATCCACTTGACCATTCTTGTTTAATTTTAACCGAGATTATCTCGTCTTTTAAATATGGAAGACGAATTCAAACCAAACATTAACAATGGAGATTCAGAGCGAAGCAAAGCAATAGAAGCACCCCTCAGTATTTTGCTCTCCTGTAGAAAAACATGTAGCAGCAAATTTCCAGCAGAAATGCTTTTAATACAAGGATTCAGAAGTACGCTACTGATCAGCATGTACTACTGGCCTATAAAGAGGGGTCTTGCATAAAATATGCTCATATGGACTCATAGTCAAAAGATATTGTTAACTATGGTCTATATTGTACATTTGTACTACTAATACAACTACTACTACTACTACATGAGTCTACTATATGTGGTTTCGGTCCAAACAGATTTTCTCTAGTTAGGTTAGGCTAATGGTGAAGCGTAACCTGAACATAATCAACATTCGGCTTGGCTAATGATAGAGCGTTACCTGATATCCTTGTAAAACATGTGAAGTTGTAAATTTCCGAAAAGGGTGGCATATAATTATTAAGTATCATTAATCATCCGATGACGCCCTAATAACAATTTAATAATCATTTCTGGACAAAAGCAACAAGCATCCTACACTAAAATATAATTTTTCAATTCAAGCCCTATTTTTGTTTAAAGACATACAAACCCCTTATCTTCTGATACAGTAAGATCAGACAAATAAAAGCAAAGGAGACAGTCTCCAGTTGTGTGAGCAGATTAAAGATCACATATTAACCAACAAACTTTATTTACAAGACAGAATTATATGAAATAATCATCAAAATAAAAAGGGAAATATTTCTGTTTGAAATAGAATAATCACATGCCATTGTCCATGAATAGCAAAAATTACTGATTAAGACCTCAGCATTCCTCATCAGTCATCACAGTACAAAACAGTCAACCAAACTCTACAGATTAAGGGTTTTTCATATCTCCATTTCTTCATCTCTTCCTAGCTAATTCAACATTGCTTAAAGCGCGGATTCCACACCAGGTCAGGGTTTATTTTAGCCGACCCCAGATCATTTTACGACGAATCCATGTATAGTATTTCTCTCTTCTCCTTACTAGACCTCCATTGTTAGCTATGCATCAGCAAAAACACAGGATAAATGCTCTTTCAAAGTAGTTGTGGGTGAGTGTTTTTTTTTTTTTATTGAAGCAGCTTTAATTTGTCATCTACTCACTCTTTTATTAGATCTGGTTTTTAAGCTATAGTACAAAAAGTGGGCTCAACTTCAAATATCTCATTTTCTCCAATCATATTGCTTATCTTGCTCAAATAGAATTTGTAGTTATTAGTAGGAAAAAACATTTTTGTCTCCTTGAAAATTTTCAAGCTTTGTGTCATTCTTTGCACCACAAATCACCTCAACAAAAGGTAAGATTTTGGAACCAAATACTTGTTCATCCTATTACAAGTTGACACATTATAATTCTCTCTTGTTATCTCAATATTCAATTTTCATGTTATTTTTTTTGTGATTTATCCACTAGAAACTTGACACATTTTTGGTCAAAAAAGGTGTTATTTTGAGCTAGTCCTTTATTACTCATGATTAAGGTTATTACTTGCTTGCTCTTGTTGGTAAAATTTAGGTTTCCTGAAAAAGAATTACATCCCCAAAACATAAAATAAAACATATATATTAAAAAAAAAAAATTATTGAAAAACTTTTCTTGCTTATATATTTCCTCATAAAATTAAACCAAGAAATTAAAATTAAAAGGGTAGTGTGTAAAAAATGTTTCCTTTTATGAACAACTCATCATCATATCCTCTCTATTACAATCAATCTCCATCATTTACCTCTTCACTTGAAGCCAACAACATTTCCTTTCAACATCAACAAGAATTATATAGCAATTATATGATGCATCCAAGTATACTTCCACCAATTTCCGAAAACCCGATAAACACATTGTTATTAGAAGGCGGTCCAATTAACTTTGTAAATGACATGAATATTAGCCCTTTAGATATAATGAACAAGCAAGTTTTTTCAAGTAATCATAAGAGAGCTACTACTAAGAGAGACAGGCACACTAAGATTTCCACAGCTCAAGGGGTAAGGGATCGGAGGGTAAGATTGTCAATCAGCATTGCACGCGATTTCTTCAACCTTCAAGACATGCTAGGATTTGATAAGGCTAGCAAAACACTAGGGTGGCTCTTAGACAAGTCTAAGGCCGCGATTGAGGAGCTTACTAGGACCTCAAAAAAGGCTAATAATAATAATAAGCCCTTATTCTCAAGTTCTGATAATACCAATGATCTAGTTGCTCAAAACATTGGAGATAATAATAATAATGGTGATGAAGATGAAGTTGTTAATGAAGAGAAGGACTTAGCTTCAAGTAGAAGCCAAGTGAAGAGAGGGAATTGTATTGATCAAAGTCTTGAAAAGGCGATAAGGAGGACGAGGAGAGCTAAGGCCAGAGATCGAGCTAGGGAAAGGACTAAGAGTAAGAAGACAATCAATGATCAAATTGATCACAATGTTCATGTACAATCATTTGAGGGTTCAAGTCATCATCTTGATCAACAACAAAGAGTAGTAGCTCAGCAAAATCTGATGTTTCATCCCTCGATCTCGAGTTCTCATGGTATGATGAGCAAAGGTGTCAGTGTAGGAGAAACTATTGTGGTTAAGAGTAAAGCAAAAGAAACATTATCTCTTAATTACAACAATAATAATAATTATGATATGATTACAAAGGATTATGATGATGATCAGATGGGTTACAATAACAATTATCAAAATGATCATCACCATAACAAATTCGAATTGTTGGGAAATCATATCAATGGTGGAATCATTCAGCCTTCTTCTGGATTATCAGCTTTGAATATCATCAATTTATCCACAGGTTTAATTTTTTTGATATTTCTTTTATGTATTTCTTAATAATTATTTATGTATAGAAATATAATTCTAATCATGATGAGGGTTAATTTCTACTTTGTTAATTCCTATTTTTTGTTTTTTTTTTTACAGAAATTTGTTGCGTCAATGCGAAATCATGGGATACAAATTACAGCAATAATCAAAATCTGCAATAGCAAGCAATTGGAAAATATATATGAACATATATATGCATGTAAGAGCTATATAACTTCACTATATATATATATATATATATATATATATATATATATATATATATATATATATATATATATATATATATATATATATATATATATATATATATATATATATATATATATATATATATATATATATATATATATATAGTGTCTTGTTCAAAATGTTAACTGTTCACTATATATATTGATTCCAATGCTTATGATTAACGAATAAGTTAATTTGTGTTGAAACTATATGATGGTATTGCCTGATTATTATTGCAATGTAGAAGTATTGTGAAACTTTTTGATGAATGTATCTTGTTAATTGTTAGTTAAGTTGGTTGCAAATAATAAAAGGTCTTTTTTCGAAAAAGTGGGTTGTCCAAGACTCGAACCTGGTATTGCCTGTTAATCACAATTATACTCCAAACATGTATGACTCAATAATAACAGCTATCTAATGTTGGTCTGAAAATTTAACGATTAAGTCTAAATTCTTAAGTTTTAGAGCATACCAGTATAACTAATTAATGTCGTTCTATGCACTTAGAACAATGAAATGATTCATAATAGTTTTGTCGAAATGACATATTTTCGGTAACCTTTCATAAAATTGACATTATACTCACTAGAATGTAGAATTTAATTAGTTCAATTTTGTATACTCGAATGATGGATGATTAGAACTATTTTGGTTGATTCAATTACTGTTTTGGTTGATTCATCTTAGTTCATCAATTTCGTATACTCGAATGATGGATGATTAGAACTATTTAACTCTCGTAAAGGTTGATATATTTTCTTCCTTAATATCTATCCTGATGATAAATAGTAGAAAATCAGTAAGAATATATACAATCAACACTAGTGTTGTAATGTGATTAGAGATAACATTGTGAAATACTAGACATATAGTTCCCTCAAGAATAATACTAAACGTAGTTAACTCAATTTTTCCCTAAAGTCACTACGGTGTATATATTTACATACAAGACTTAAATACAACGACTAGTAGGTCGAGTTTCACCCTCTTATAGAAACGGAGACAAAACAACAACAAAAATTTGTTTTTCCTAATGGAAAACGCTTCCGCACTTAATTGATTAGCTATCATTGTGTAGAAATACTTTGTGGTTGGACTAACAAAAAAAAGTTGAAATATTACATCAATTAGTTTGATGGATATATAACTCTAAACACTAAAGAACAATCATTTACATTTCAACATTAGTCTAAATCCTTAGGGCATGATTGAATAATAAAGACTAAAGAGAACCCTTTTGTAGCCATGTTCCTTATCATGTCCTTAATCATGTCCCTAAAGATATAGGATCATACTCTTTTGTGTTTACACATTTGAAGCAAATGATGGACCACCCAAGATTAATTAGTACTCTTTATGCCCAAACAAAATAGTCCTAATCTCTAGTCTAGGGCGGCTATAAGTACAAATTAAAGAATTTTGATCTCCAGGCATGTTTCTTATCTAGCTACTATATACATTGTAGCATTGTGCATATATGATTCCATATAATAACCAAAGAACATATGATTAGTACCTCCATTGTTATATGTATGGGTGTTCTCGAAAAATATATACAGTGTGCATATTTTTGAAATGATTATCTTTTACTTTCGCACTATGTCCTAATATTCATAATTGTACTCCTTATTAGGGATTGATACTTGAAGATACTAGGATTAAGTTACAGAAAATTTAATGAAATACATAGCACTGTAAACTAATCAACTCATCGTGAAGATCAAGTTTCACAGCAGTCAGATAAGCTCATTAATTTGACTAGGTTAAGTGTGTTTGATCGAACCTTAAATTAAGGGTTTCTTTGTCAAGTACTCAGTTGGAGTTTGTGCGAGTATTTAAAGCTATGAAAAGGGTTTTGAGCTGCTAGCAGCACAAACAAATGTGAGAATAATTGAGATCAGATTAACCTACATATATACTCTATATCCATCTTCATCCACTTTCTTTGAGCCTGATAATTGGCTAACATTTTCGAGTTCAAAGTCGGGATAATCTGTACACCCCGGCCCTAGTATCGCCCTTAGTGTATGTCTCACTCTTTGACTCTGTGTAGGTGTGTGTGTGACAGATCTTAGTGTAAATACTGTTTCTTGCTAATGCCAGTAGATATCAGAGGACTATCTAATTAATTAATGGTCTTTCAGATTAATTAAGGCTCCTATAATCTTTCATTAGGTAATGAAATTACTCCATATATATAGCTTAAAGTTGAAATTCACTATTATTCATCCCCAACTTAAATAAGTAATTGAATTAACTCGTGCAATTATGTACTAGTAGTGTAGTCTTTTACAGTATTTTTTTTTTTTGGAAATTAGACGGTATCAAGGATACAAACCAACAACGAAAACGAAAATAAATCAAAAGGTTCAATTCAACAACAAACCAAGGCCACGTCCACTAGTACAAGTGTATGTACTCTACTGCTAAGAGAATTAACAAAATAACCATTTTAGCAAATTTATTGAAATGGGGAACTCGTAAATTCAAGTTGGGTCAAGTTTAATTTACTCAACCCTACTTATTTACAATCAAGAGACCATGAAATTTGGGAATTTACAATCAAGTTTCTGTTAAATCCCCTAGTGTTTAACTTGCATAATAATGAAGAAAAAGCAAAGAAACGTAGAAGTAGAACATATATATAATTAATCAGTAAGTCTTGTGTGAGACGGTCTCACCATAAGTTATAGTGAGATCAACTCATACAAAACTGAAATATAAATATAATTATTTATTATTTCAGTGTGTTGGTCTCACGTTAGATGGTCTCATATGAGACTTGGGGTTTATTCTATTTCAAAAAAAAAACATATATATAATTTGCTAAATAATATAATGGAGTACAAACTAATTAAAAGTTACAGGTGAAGAGCGTTATTATATAGATTATTAAGGTTCAACTTCTTGATTGAATTCCAATCTCATAATTTCATACACTAATAATGGTATTAATGCTACAACCACGAGTGTAAAAATCATTTAGTATCGTAAAAACTATTCATACCAAGAATTGTGACATTAATCACAAAATTAAAACATATATTAGAAGCTCAAACGAAAGTACGTACCTGCATCCTTTAATTTTTGTACCAAGTTATGAGTATGATCCCGTGCAAGGTCGGCATTTGGTCCTCCGGATTTTATTTAATTTCATCCTTTTGGTACCAAGTTAATATAGGAATAAAGCCTAATAATAAAATGAAGTTGAAAGAGTTGAAAAAAATGTTTTGACCGAACTTTGGGAGGCTTGAAATTGTAATGGAGATAGATATATATGCCGCTACTATTATACCAATTTCCAAAGAAGAAATTTTGGGTACAATAATGAGTGAGGCGTCATGAATGTAACAATATGTTACGGGATTTTTATGTCACCAATAATTTGAAAAGTCGATGATAAATTTTAATCTTCTGTTATCGACAGGATTTTCGATATATTAATAGCTCGATACATATTGCACGGTCTTCGTAACGTCTACTACCGAGGTGCACACGAGAGATTCACAATATAATATCACTCAACAACGGCGGAGAATAAGAGTAAGAGATTGTCTGTAGGAGGAGAAGGGGTAAGGTGAGGGCGTACGAATGTTTCCTCTCGGTCAAAAAAAGTTGGTAATAATATGATCAAAAATGTGCCCAAAATCTTTGGTATATCTAGTTTTCCAATTTAATAATCGTCAACAACGGCGGAGACTGACGAGAAACTTAAGATAATACCTACACTTTGATTTTTATATAGTGTGGGCAGTTCGTACGTACTAACTTTTAGGTCATAGGATATGACATTTTGTTAACCTTCCCAAGTTATGATAATTATTACTCCCTCCGTCCCACCACGCCCCATGTAAAAATCGATTCCATACTGGGAAAGATGTACACACTACTCGGTTAATTAAAATTTCAAAAAAATTGCATAACAAGTTAGAGAAAACTCTTAATTAATTAGCTATATAATTTTTTTGAAACTTAGATAAACCGATTAGTGTGTATATCCTTCTCAATACTGGGGGTATTTTGAGTATGTGGCGTTTGAGTTGGGACGGAGGGTGTATTGGTCATAGAAACATCTTCTATGGTCCTATTTGGAGGTGGTAAGATTGATCTGACCCGAAGAACTAATTATGAGCGTTCAGAATTTTACTTGATAAGACTCGGAAAAGTGGCATACAGAAATCGAGTCCCCCGATATGATCGTAAAAATGTTATTCCTGATAACATTAGCCCAAACTTGAACCAATATGACATGACCCATTACTCGGCAATGACCTAAAGCCGAAAATTACTCAATACCGATTGCGTTCCACAATAACACGGCCTAGAATCAAAGTTAAACGATATAAAACCTAGAAATGACTCGTGGTGGAAGAAGAACTGGACCCGATGATGGACCGCGACTGACCCAGTCCGGTTAACCCAGAATTGCCCAAAAGTCCATCAAACGAATCTTGGTGGTATGGCGCCATATCACCCAGGCTAATCCGATCATAGGACCAATAATTAGTGACCCATTTCTAGACGAAAGGCTTCCTGTTAATTACGATCGTTTGTCATGCACACGCCACACGGGTTTTTACCACGACGATAATACAAAACCACCATATACAAATGAAGTCATTCCTTATCTTGCAATGCAGGTATCAAAATTCGTGCCAAAGGAGGGGTAAGACCAAAAGATAGATTATTCTGTAACAAATTATTTGAGGCCTCAATCTAATGATCAAACAAATCATCACCATTGAAATAATGTTGTAAGCTAAGTCTCGTGCGCCAAAAAACGCCCTGTGCCACACCTACACTCACCTAGAATTGGTAGATTACATACTAGACTCTAGACTGACACTAAAACCATTCGCTACTCCTAGAAGATACAACGCGAGCCGGACACAACCGGGATCTCTTAAAATTTGATCGGAGATCCCGTAACTGTGGCTAGATTCGACAATCAGTACGATAATACACAATGCACGCGCAAAATGGAACACTGGGGTTGAGGGGAGGGGTTAAAGATCCTAATGCAGTAGAAGAGTGAAGCTCCAATTAAGTGTTGATAATGGATAAAAAGCTTCCCTGTACACATCATGTTGTCAAGAACTTTCAGAGCTTTTTACCAATGGACGCTTCACCTGGATGCTCGACCTCCTCGTCATCCCCATCATCGTCGCTAGAATTTCCCAGCGAACCACTCTTGGAATCACCTTCATCACCATATTCGACTTGCCTGGCTGGAGTTCCATTCACTTCTTCACTCAGCACAGTAGTCTCAGTCATCCTAGTCACAGTCATCCTGTGGATTTTGGGAGTGCTGAATTCGTTGGCCTCCTCCCCGACTTCGGCCTGCAAATTACATAGCGACAACATTATAGGCGATAAACAAAGATTCTGCAGAAGACCTCACGATCAAAGACAAGATTTACGTGTATTTAGCTGCACCCCAAAAAAAAATTACCTGCATCAAATTCACACTTTCGCCATTATCACTGGCAACTCCGGCTGAATCAGAAGGCCCCAGCCTGGAACTCCCTTCAGGCTTCTCCCTCCTTCCATTTCCCTTTCTACCTCTTCTAGAATCAGAAGAGGTTTGGACAGCTCCAACTGTGTCCACACTGCAGCAAACCAGCAGAATCTCAGAACACACAAATGAATGTAGATTACGCAAAACTACTCGTGCTAAATTCATGCTATTCCCCTCTCTTCAGAAGAAAATCAATGATATCTCCGACACTTCAAACTAAAAAGCAATTAGTAATTCTATTTCTTTCAGAGCAAACACCTAAACGCCTTCAATCATATACAGTCACAAGTCAAAGTGCACAGCATTTCAATTAACAGAACATAAATGTTACAGGAAAGGGGTACTTACGTCTTAGGTCTTCTGAGATTATATCGTTTTTCAGCGGGAACTTGTGCACCTGCAGAAATTTTCCGCCGCCTAGCCCTAGGTCCACCTCCAGCAACACTATCAGAGCGCACTTCACTGTCCCCTTCATCCTGCTCACTTGTTGTAGTTAGTGAAGCAGGAGCACGGCCGCGTTTCCTACCCTTTATTACATTGTCTGTACCTGCAACATCAGATTGCTCCTGGTTTCCATCATCTAGACGCAAGGAGCCGTCAGCATTACCATTTGGACGCTCACTGTCACCAAGTTCAACTGGATCTCCCAGTACATTGTTAGCATCTTTCTTCACAGCCTTTACAGAACGTGGCCGACTAACTCTGGCCCTACCTCTTTTGCCAGGTTGCCGCAGACCATTTAAATCAGAGTTCTGGGAAACCTCAGGATCTTTGTCACTTTTGCTGTTTACCCAACCTCCAACAGAAGGCTCTTCATCAAGTTGAGAATCCCTTACACTGTCGCTTGCCACTCTAAGAGACAATTCTTGAGCTTCTTCAACAAACTCATGCCGATCAGAAGCTGGCCCAGCATTATCATCCAAGTCCGTTAGAGACACCTCTCCACCAGTAACTTCCATTGCTACCGGTTCTCCTCTTTTGATTGGGGACAGATTCAGTATCTTCTCAGTGCATTTCCTAAGCCAAGATGTAGATTTAACGGGAGTACGAGCCTCCATATTCGCAACCGGAGATCTTTCATTGTTCTTCAATTCGGAGGAAAGAAGATTCTCCTTAATGTTATTTCTAATATAATCTTCAGCTAGCTTTGGTAGCGGAAGGATCTCCCCCCTATCCTTATCATGCAGATATTGAAGATCAGAGAGCAAATATTCATGTGTTACTACACCACAATGCTCACAACTCTTGAGTCTGTCAACAAAAGAAATGAACCGCTCCCTCTCGCCTAAAAGTTGCTCACGTTGGTCCTTCAATTTGGTGCTGAGGACAACAAGCTCATCAATATCCTTCTGAATACCAAGTCTACGCCCTTCCATCTCCTTCTTACTCTCTGTGACCTCCTCCAACTGCTTTGCAATCCTCCTTTCCTCCTCTTTCAAGTCTGACATCCCCCTTTCAGCTACTTCTCTCAAGTATGTTATGTTACTCTGCTCCCTTTCTCTCTCTTCTTCAAACAGCCTTTCTTTTGCAGAAAGATTTCTTTCTTTCTCCTCAAACCGCTTCTGCAGATCAAACTCAAGATCCCTTTTCTGTTGCTCAAAATCATCAATCATTTTTCTTGACTCAGCCCGCTCTCTCTCTGAGAGAAGTGACTTTTCCTGCTCCATGTAGGCTTCAAAAGAATCTCTGTCCAACTTAAGAGCTTCACGGTCAGCTTCAAGTTTCTTCTGAGAAGCCAGGCTTTCAGACCTCAATCTTTCCTCTTCCAAATGTCTCCATTTTTCCCATTTTTCCTTGTCATCAGTCAGCTTCTTCAAGTCCCGCTCAATTTCCACCTTTTTCTCATCAAGGGCTTCCCACTCCTGCTCAAATGACCTCCTTTCCTGCTTTAACTCGGCAGCCTCTTTCAATAGCACTTCCCTCTGCAATCTGCACTGATCTATCTCCCTTTTCAGTTCTGACTGAAGACGAGAGTGCTCTGATCTTTCTTCTTCAGTCAGCCGAAGCAACTCCTTCTCTTCTTGTATCTTCTGCAGCTGTTCCTCATTCGCAGATTTAATCTCCTCAAGTCGGTCTTTGAGCTTCAGCAGTTCCTCCGTATCTATCAGCATCTGTTTCTTTTCCATATCCACAGAGTTTTGCTCTTCCTTCATGGTCTTCTCCTTTTCCTTCAAAGCTTTTGTTCTTAGATCGAGGTCATTTTCTTTTGCCTTACACTTTTCTGACTTTTTCTCCAATGCCTTTTCACGTTTACTTATCTTTTCCTCCATGTGACTGACCTCAAGTTCCTTTTTATTCAATTCCACTACTTTACTTTTGAGTTCTTCATCAACTGCTCTTCTCCTTTGATCTAACTCAGACTCAACCTCCAGAGTTTTGGCATCTAATTGAGCCTTGTGCTCGTCGATAAGCTTCTGTATCTCACTCTACAAAACAAGACAAGTAGTGAGCAATCAGATGATAGGGAGGCAAAATCAAAATTTGCAATGGATGACAAGACGCAGTCCAATTCACATAACCTAAGATGAAGAAAGAAAGACAAGAATCACAGCAAGATGTTGACTATAGTACACCTTTATTTACTATGTTTTATCTAGTGAACACAAATGATTATGACATTATACTACCTCAGTGAGATTTCCAACCTCGGTCAAAATTCCAGCAGGTAGGCTTAAAGGAAATTTAGCCCCTAGCAACATTAGATAGATTGTAAACCTCACCTTTTCCCTTTCATTAAGCTGCTCTTCACGTGCAGTTAACTCTTCCTCTTTTCCCGCAATTCTTTTGGTCATGGCATCAAAATCCTGCAATCACAGGAACAATCAATTAACAACCAGAGCTTTTACTGGACTTCAAAAGGTAGACGATTTTACATATAAATTCACCTTCTCTTTGACAGTCAGGTTGACTAGTCTCTGACTTATATCCTCCTCTTTCTTCTTCAGATCCATATTAGTTTCCTCCATCCTCTTTCGTGCCTCTTCTAACTCAATCTCTTTCAGTTTCAAGCCCTTGTCAATTTCATTGGCTCTCCCCTCCCTTTGGTTCAAAATTCTCCGACTCTCGCACAATCTCTCCTCACCTTCCTGTAACTTCCTTTCCCATTCCAACAAGTCTTCCCTTTGCTTAAACAAAGTTTCCTCGTGGGAGTCCTTCCTAGAAAAATAAGGACAAAGATATTAATTTGACTAACACGAGAATAATATACAACATTATAAAAAACCCTCCACCGAAACAAATAAAAACTTTGATAGAAAAGGAAAAGAGAAATGTCTTCCAAGACAAAAATACTGTATGTATAATATACAACGTGACCAGAAACGACCCAGTACCTCAAAGGATCCCACCTATGCGAGTTTAAGGATGGTTGGATGCACACGGCCTTAACAAGTTAAAAACGTAGAGTTGATTTCAAGATGACCCATAACAAGAATTATTTCACACAATATAGGTAAAGGCATAAAGCTTAGTGACCCACCAATGATATGATACAAATTATAGAAATGCACACAAATATGAAAGCTCAACCACATACTCAGAGTTAAACGACATGCGCTCTCTCCGAAGAGCACCCTCTCGTCCTTCCACATCTTGCAACTTTCTCTCAATTTCTGCACTCTTTCGGCTGACCTCCGCAAACTTAGCATCGGCGGCACGTAGCTTTGCTTCGACTTCTAACGACTTCTCCTCAATATTAGAAGCCAAAGCATTGGCTTCAGCCAACTTTGAGTCGGCTGTAAATTTGATCTCAGCATGCTCTGATCGCATCTCACGCAAGGCCTTCTCCATCTGCAATAACCAGCAGCTCGTCAAATCAAGCCACCAGTACGTCGACAACGTCAGCCGAATATTTCCTTTCAACAAAATCAATCAGTAACAAACATATATCCCAACTTTTTTGTACACTTGGTTACAATACTACAGCAGCCATATCCAGTAAAGACTCCACAAATAGAGATGTTTAAAAATAGCTGCAAAAGAGAATTTACAGCAGGATCCAAACCGAATGCAAAATTACAGAGATTAAAAACAGCAATAAAAAAGGTACAGATGATTATATGATTCAAGCCAAATGAAAAATCATAGGGAGACAGAAATCTTACGTGGATAGCCCAAAAAAAGAAATCAACAGAAACAAATTACACTGAAAATTGTGTTTTTGGTAGAAGGAAAAAGAGGATGGGTAACGATCTTTAAATAGAGTTAACAAAGATTTAGAAAAGACTAAAAAAAAGCGTTCTAGTCTAATCATGAAACAAAACTACTATCTTGTACGTGAAGAGTTTACGCATATCCTAAACTCTAAAATTATATCCTAACTGTTTATCACTTCTCGACGAAAATATCCGGCCCACACAGTCCAGAGAGCCATGGGCCTGCACACATTAATTCCATAGGATCCTACTAACTATGTAGAAAAAAATTATTTCATTCAACAAAATGAAAGTACAAACAGCAGATAACCTACACATTTACCACAGATGATAAATTGATAATAATAAGTATTTGTGGAATATGATCACAGCACAACAAACAAAACATACGTAATAAGCTTGGAAAGCTAAAATTTGGGCGAATAAGTCAAACTTACATCGAGTACACACTGCTTCTCCACTCCCAGCGCCTTCCTTAAGTTTTCCTCTCTTTTCTCAAAATCAGATACTGCGATGAAATGAGCTGTCTGCTCTCGCTTGAGGGCATCCTTGTGCTCGTTGAGTGATTGCTCCAGATCTTCGAGCTTGGAACTCCATTCTTTCTTCTCAATTAAGAGAACCCCCAAATTGTATTGGTATTCAAAAAGCTGAAAGATTTAACCACAAAATCAAACAGATGTACAATGCAAAACTCGATATCAAATCAAATGATTAAACCAAAGCACGGATCCAACAAAACACAACTAAGCTAGTAAAGATGATGGCTTCTCAATCCTCACTCTTTCAAAAGTCTCTTCAAGCAACCACACTTCACACAACAACCTACTCGACCAGCTATTTAATTCGAGTAACAAACTCCCATTTCAAAAGTGTCATTGTTCTGCACAAATGACTCCCGATAAAATTCCTCGCAAATTACGAATCTTTAGTTCTAAATCCGCAACGATAGATTAAACAATCCCTATACATAACCCATTTTCGATAAAATCCCCGACACGGAGCAGGGAATAACAAGGTCAAACACCTAAATAAAATCGAACCTTCTCTAGAATTTCAACTACATCAACCTAGAGAGTGAAGACAAAAGAACACACGAAAGCAAACATTAATTTAATTAGATAACCTAATCAAACAACCCCACAAATCCAGTAAAAACTAAAAGTAAAGCGTAAACCTAAAGCCTTCTGAAACTTAACCTCAAATCAACCTAGTAAACCAACACAGTAAAAAAGAAATCTTCACAATCCAAGTCAAATTCTACCGTGAATTACAATTACCAACAAAAATGCTAAAATTCAGTAAAAATCAAATAAAATTTACAGAGTAAAAATGAGATTTTAACGGACCTCTTTCTCAAGGTTGGAGACTTTTTCACCCAAATCTAGAACATCCCCACTTTCATCTCTCTCACCATTCTCAAACCCATCAGAAACCCTCTGACTAAAACTCGAATTCTGAGCAGCAGCAGGAGGAGTTTTCTGAATATCACTCCTCGGAGTTGAAGACCACCCAGAAAAAATCTTCTTCTGTGGAGTAAACATTACTCTTTCTTCTTCTTATTCTTCTTCTTCCTCTGATTAAAAATCAAAACTTTCGCGATTCAGAGCATCAGATCCAAAACCCCACTTCATTAAACTGCAATTCAGACCTCCAATTGAAATGGGTAGCTGCTAATTCCTCGAAATATTGAAGATGAAAAACCCTAATTTTCCCGAATTTCAATTGAAGAAAACCCTAATTTTAACAAATTGGGGCAAAATTTTGCCCCCAAACACTACTACCGGCGATGGGTTTTCGAGTCTGATAACGTCTCTCTCTCTCTCCTCCCAACGAACTTTTTCTCTCTCCTCTCTCTTCAGAAAAACACACTTATCTGTCTTTCTCTCTCCTCCTTTGCCAGCCACCTTTCGTTATAGAGCGCGGGGATCAGTCACGTTAAATAAAATAAAAAAAGGAAAAAAAAAGGGTCCGACAGCAGTTTTTAGATGTGAAATGACGGAAATGCCCCTGAAGTGTGGGTGATATGACTGATATCACTGATGAGTGTATCCGTTGTAGGGGTAATTTTGGAATTTGAGCCGCCTGCTTTTTTGAAACTGAACATGGGTGTTTCGGGGGAGTTCGTTGATTATGACGAAAGTGACCTTAGCCGGCTTGTGTGTGATAAGGAGGGGAAGATGAGTGGATAAGCTGGAAGTGGAAGGGTGTTTTGGTCATTTCAGTTGTCGGGGGACCGGATATCATTAAGAAAAGGATATGCTTATTTGTAATGCCACGGTGTTGACGGGCTGTTCTGCAGCAGTATCGAAGGTTGTGTTACCTTTTGCTTCTTTTCTTGTTTTGGTGTGGATTGGTTTTTTTATGTTTACCTATATGGGAATTACACATTTTCGGTAAACTAATATGTCCGAGAGATTCAGAATTGAGAGTACATGGAAACTGAAATTAGAACTTCCTATAAAAAATTGGGACCCTTCGATTTATATGTGAGGACTTAAACAAGCAACTTCATATACATTTCTACTTATTCGAGAACACAAAAAACTACCAACGTATTGGTTGATGAGTGTTTTGCCTACAACCATAACTCGAGTATTTGAGATTTGGTACAACCAACACCAATATCAACACCAAACAAAGAGTACTCCTATAATAGTGCAATGTTTCACTTCCTCTGTGGTAGAACTAGGTACTTTAGTTGTATAGCCATTTAAATCTTAGTAACTTTTAAGCGACGTATTCATAAAACTTGAAAAAAAAATGTAAATGATAATTTACTAACTCACTTTTCTTCAAACCGTGTGTTTACATCTAATGTGTAAAATAGTCAAGCGTGAAAGAACCGTTGGGTACTGGGGTGCTGAGAGAAGGTATAGTAAAAAGTTTAAAGGTATAAGAGATCACTTTGATCCATGTGTCCTTCAAATCACATCATCAAGGATCTATTTTTGATATTTTTGGTATAGGTCGTTGTAATTAGGTAAGGACAAACTATATAATGTCGGATGAGTAATTACTTTGCATACATAAGCTTATAGATACACAACCAAAACATGCCCACACATAGCTTTAGAAAGAAATACTTGTAGTTAATTGATTTTCATTGATTGTAATTACAACTCCGATCGGCTCCATTTTGTGTTGAATACACAAACTTGTACATCCTATAGTTGCTATTGGTTTAGTCAAATGGTATAAAGTAAATTACCACTTATGAAGTGTTTCAAGTACTATCCATCAATGTAATAACATGAGTAGAGTTGATGACATCGCAACATATTCATTTGAAAATCTCAAGATTTCGACCACTTGCCATGTAGAAACTCGACAAATTTTCGGCTATTTTGAAACGAGATTTGCAAGGATGAAACATTTTGTATCATATAGATATGCTCCAATAATAAATCAAGTGACCTCGATATTACTCAAATGGATTCCTTGTTTCAATAGGAAATACAATTTGATTAGTATTAACTCCTTTTCCATTTGAGAAAAACTCTACGTGATAAGTGTGTTAATTCAACTCCGAAAACCATTATTGTGAGAACATATACTCAAATTCTGGTAAATAGGCAACACAGTTATAACGTGATTACGATTTCATGTAAACATATCTCAGTGCTAGTAATATATACTAGTATGCCTTAACAATATCTTCATTTTTTAAGAAAACGATCACTATTCTAAACAAGTCAAATGACGCTAAAACAGTAATTGTGGGACTAACAATGAAATACATAACGATAACAAGGCTATTTTCTTCTAAATTTGAATAATTGACTTTGTCTTGAATTTGATGGCTAGACCTTAATCAACAATAAGTCTAAGTTATCCCCACGAATCTCACAACATTGATGCATTTTCAGTACTCAAACTCGACTATGTGATAGCCTAATAGGTCTTCTGTCTAACAATGCTACACACTTCCATGCCATCTACTCCGCGTAATATTTTGTTTGCACCATTCGACTTAGTTAGAATTCGAATCATCATGCAGCTCTCATCATAAGGTGACATAATACTAGTCTGTAATACCTTTCTCATGGCAATTCTAATATCGTTACCATCTTTAGAGCTCAAACTCGATCATACCCGTTATATCTCAAAACTCAACTCTCAAATGATTCAATCAAAGAACGAGATATGCTTCGTCATCAAAAACAACTTCCATGACATTGAAAGAGACATTTCCATATAAATCAAATTAAAACCTAGTAATAACAACAACAACGATAATCAAGAACAAGTAATATAAATAAATAAATAAAAGCAATAATATAAATTAGGGTTTGTCAATTGTCCCTTTCATTTGTTCAATCATCATCCTAAAAAAAATCCCATTAACAAAACTCAGAATTATCAATCCAGTCACTCCCAATAATCGACTCACTCTTTTTCTCTCTCCTCAACTCTTCTTTGTCTGTAAAACTTCTCATATACTCTTTCTCTCTCTCTCTTGTTCTTCTCTTGAATCGCGCGGTTTCCCGCCGTGTGTTCATCAATGGCAACGGAAGCTTCTAGATCTAGTAGCGGTAACGCCGGCGGCGGCGGAGGAGGAGGCGGCGGTGGTGGTGGTGCGGCGGATTCGTATCTAGGAAGTTTGATTAGCTTGACGTCCAAGTCTGAAATCCGGTATGAAGGCGTTCTTTTCAACATTGATACCGATGAAGCTAGCATCGGCCTTCGCAACGGTATAAATTTCTCTAATTTCATTTCGATTTTTTGTTTTGTTTTTTAATTAGGTTTATTTATTCGATGATTTGTTCGTTTGATTTAGGTTTTTTTGTTCGATGATTTGTTCGTTTAATTAGGGTTGGAATGCTGGATTTTGTTGTGTTTGATATGAAATCGTAAAGTTCAAGATTCCCTGTGATTTTGTTTGATATTTGCCTGGAATTTAGGTGTAGGACGGATGAATTTTCGCAGCGTTTCGCGTATAGGGGAAGTTACATTGGTATACTAGTAGCGCCATTTTGAATTTAAGTATTTTTGATGCTTGTGTTGTGTTGTATCATGTGATTGGTGAACTTTAAGGGAAGGCGTTTTGATATCGACGATAGTGAAATAGTTTAGAAATCTGTCCTAGTTTTTGTTGGTGTCGGGGCGTTGATTCTGTCCGGAGAAGTTGAAGTAGGTGTTGGCGGACATAACGGCTTTTGGTTATTGACATTTTGGCATGTTGGCGGGGTGGTTTATGTTTTTGTACAAGATTGTATGTTTTGGCGGGAGTTGGTCTGCTTTTATGGATGGCCCTCTTGTTCCGCCTGTTGATTTAAATTACTTTTGGTAGGATCGTGATTTTCAATTTTGCATATATGAGGATCGAGACATTGTGTTTTGTCGGGAATCAGCGTGTGTCCTGTTTTTACTCTGGTGTGGTTATTAGTTCCCTTAGAGGAGTTGTTGTTCTGGCGTGTTAGATAGTAGTTTCATTACGCCTCAGTTTGTCATGCTTAAATTAATTAGCAGACTGTAGCAATGTGTAACTTCTGCTGGGTGTTGTATGTTTCATGCTCCATAGCCCATAATTATGTTGTCGTTAAATGGAAACATATAAACCACAAATCACCCCATTAACATGCTTTCCAATTCGGAGTTTTCCTGTGAAATGTAGTGACGTCAGATATATTATGCACTTACGTTGTGTCTTGTTTTACCAAAAAGGGGGTCAGTTGTTGAACCTCGAGCAGGCGCCTTACATCTTATCTCTAGATGATACAGTAAAACAAGGGTATTGCCTTTTGTTGCTGTCCAGTTATCTGACTGGTGGGAAGCATTTTGGTTGGGTTTAGATTTTGAAATACTATCTCCTATTTGAGCCCCACCCTTCTTTCTCTCTCCCTGCTGGGAGATGTGATGGGAGGGATGTGAGTGACATACACTAGATAGACTAGTGAAGTAAGCAGCCTAGCTTTAATGGTGGGAATGCATAGGAAGATTGTTTTCCTCGTCGTATAGTGTCTTGTTTAGGAAACGGAATGCAATCTCTGCCCACTTTCGCTGCTTTTGCTCATAGTTGCCATATGTGAAAGCTCTACCTAATGGCCTATCTTTAATGGTGGTATAGGCATTAATATTGTTTGTGTTGTTGTATAGTGTCTTGTTAATGTTTTTGTACTAATGATTGTATGTTTTGGCGGGATTTGATGCTTTTACGGATGACCCCATGTCCCCGTTGTTCCTTCTGTTGATTGAAATTTGTTTTGGTCGGATTTTGATTTCAATTTTACACTTTCAAGGATCTTGACATTTTGTTTTGTCGGGAGTTAATGTTGGCCTGTTTTTCTTGGGGTAGTTAGTAGTTTCCTTAAAGCTCTTGTTGTTCTGGTGTGTTGGATAGTAGTTTCATCACCGTCATCATGTTTGTTATGCTTAAATGAATTAGCAGACTGTGGCAATGTGTAACTTGTGCTGGAAGTTGCATCTTGCATCTTGCATGTCTCCATAACTTGTGTGCTCGTTAAATGGAAACATATAAACCACAAATGACCCCATTAATGTGCTTTCCATTTCGAATATTGCCTATGAAATGTAGTGTCGTCAGATATTTTTTTACGCATTTTATGTCGGGATAGGAAGATCAAGTTTGTTTTCATTGTCGTATAGTGTCTTGTTGAGGAAATTGATCGTCACACTCTGCCCACTTTTGCTATTTTTGCTCATATTTGCCCATGTGTTTGTAATCAGCTTCAGCTATACCGAATGAGATGAGTTGAATACAGGTGTACACAGTTTTAAAACTTAAAACGGTTAAACCACATTAACCGTCTGATAGATTTTTGATTCAAAACTCTATGTTAAGTTTGGGCAACCTTTGATCATCTGTGTTGTAGTTTGGGACTGTGGGGTGGTCATGCGTAACTGCAGTTATATATTGGCTTAATTCTTTCCTTTTTTTTGCCTTCTCCCTGAAGACCCCTAACGCTTAATCTCTTTTCTCAGTTCGATCTTTCGGAACTGAGGGCCGCAGAAAGGAGGGTCCACAAGTCCCTGCGATTGACAAAGTGTATGAATATATAGTATTTAGAGGAAGTGACATTAAGGTAATGTGAGCTCTTAACAGATGTATTGTAATAGAGCTATATCTGGGTGCTGTGAACACTTGCAAATTTTTTCTTTAATTTTTTTTTTATATATAATCGTTTGCGGAATGTTATAGTTCGGTTATGTTGTAACCTCTTAAGTTCTGTTAAGAGTTTTTGGCTATAGTTTGAACTGATATAATTTTTCAAAGTTATTAATATTCATTTTCTCTTTGTTTTGACAGGATTTGCAGGTTAAATCCTCCCCACCGGTTCAGCCTGCTCCATCTGTTCATAATGATCCTGCCATCATACAGGTAAATGACTTCAAATTTGTGCGTCTCTATGGAATATCATTTGTTACCTATTATAACTCTTGTTTTTGGCTGCCGTCTGCATTTAACACAGTCGTAATCCAGATGTGAGTATCTTTTTGAACGCCCACTGCCGTTTCTTTTTGATTCTACCATTATTTCCTGTTTCTATCTGCACAGCATATCTTTGTTACTACTATTCATGCTTTATTAGTCAGTGAATGTTCTTTGGTGAACTTAGCTCCCCGTGCTTTTCAATTTTCTAATTTGATTTGCTGTCATATTGATGCATTGCGTTAGTTGGGCTAGATTCACATTTAATTTTACATGCTTTTTGTACTGTTTAGTGGTAATGAAGTATTAATCTGCGTCCTTCTAATCAAGCTGAAATCTGTGCATATGTTTTGCTCACAATCTGTTCTTTTTTTTTTTGGCTCAGTCTCACTATACCCCTCCCACCGCACCTTCAAGCTTGGGTACAGCTCCTACAACTGCAACTGCAACTCAGACTGGTGGATCTTTAGCTGATTTTGGTACTCCAATTCTGCAGCCTGGAATTCCTAGAACCGCTCATCAGAACAGCATTCCCTTTTATCAGCCTGGGGGGAATTCGGGTTCTTGGAATCCGCCTCCTCCACCGACAACTAATAGCAGCGGTCTATCAGGACCAATGTATTGGCCAGGATATTATGGCCCGTCTGCTCCTGGTCAGCCACAACAGCCATTGCTTCGACCAGCTCAAGGTTCGCCTATGCAGCCTTCGTTTCAGACACCAATGGGACAGCAACCAATTCTTTATCAGAACATGAACCCATCCTTTTCAATGGGAGGATCCAATATGCCGGCTTCCCAATCTGTGGAGTTCCCTCCCCCGCTGCTACAACCTATAGTTAGCAGCGCTGTAAGTATGCCATCAACTGTGCTTCCCCCTAAATCTTCTGCATTAAATGTGGACCCGTCAAGCATGATGCCTTTTAAGGCACCTCCTCAAGCTGCGTCGATTGTGTCTCAGAGTAGTAATTCATCCCTGGCTTCATCCACATTATCTAATATGTTGGATAAGAGCACTGTTCCAACCTTGATCCCTAACCAGCCCAAACCCATTTCTAGTTCACCGATGCCCTTTAACAGCTTTTCTGAACCCCTCTCTTCTGTTGGCGGAACATCCAGTTCACCTGCGCTGGTGACTCCAGGTCAATTTTTACAGCCTGGACCCACCATTTCCCCGACCTCACAATTGGCGCAGAAGGATGTTGAAGTGGTTCAGGTTTCGTCATTAGGTTCAGCACCACAATCCTCAGCTGTAGCACCGGTGACAACTGCACCAGTACCAGTGGCTGCAGAAACTCAGGCGCCAATCTTGCCTCTTCCATCACCTGTAAATCGAAAGGTAATTTTTTTTTTTATTAGTTTATTTTTTTTGTAACTATTCTTTATGTTATCTCATCCATACCCGTAGCACTATGCTGGTAGATTTACATGTTAGTAAAATTTATTTTTGGCTAGGATTAGTATCCTGTTTTGTGTTAATCGTTCAAAAATGTGCTAAACTGTCATGTATTTATCCAACTCTTTTGTTTAGATGAATGGAGTTTCTTCGGACACAAGGTATGCCAATCGTGGTGGTCCGGGTGGACGTGGGAGAGGAAGAGGATATGAGGTAATTTATTGCTTCTTACTTATTTGGTGTTGAAATTGCTGCTTTGACATACTTGGTCTTGGTTCTAACCTATAAACTTAGAATTAGAACGGAATGAGGGGTAGCTCAGTTGGGTATAGATATAGATCATGGATATTTCCCCTGGTTCAAATCCAGACAGCTTTCTTGGGCTCCCCTTCCTCTCCCAAGCAGGTGTCATATGTAGCTGTAAGAATAGAACACTCCTTAAAAGGTGCTGTTCCAGCAGTGGCGAAGCTAGGTCAAAAAATTAAGGGGGGTCAGATTCGAACCCGGGTAGCCAAATTAGAAGTTTGCCTATACCACCACCAGAGCAGGTAGACTTGAATGATATTCTATAACAAAATATAGTATAAAACTGAAAAATCAGGGGGGGGGGGCATGGCCTAGTTTTGTCCCTCTTTAGCTTAGCCCCTGTGTTCCAGTGTTCCTATCAATTGAACTTGTTTTAAGAGATTACATTTGAACTCTGAAGTACCGATAGTTGATTGTTTGCAATGATAAGCTAGTAAGAAAAGGATACTACATAACACATGCCGTTCCAGTATTCCTATTAATTGATCTGCTTTTGGAGAGTACATGTGATACATTGATGGTTGATTGTTAGTAATCTAAGTTAGTGTCTACATGTGATACATTGATGGTTGATTGTTAGTAATCTAAGTTAGTGTGTCTTTGTCCCACTGGTTGTAGTCTTATATGGACAGTGACCAGATGTGATTTGGGATTATCTGGATGCTGTTGTTAGCCAGTTTCTATCTGCTTGGTTTTGGTTTGGGCAATTCACTACTTGGATGTTTTCCCGATACCGTTTTGCCTCTCCCACCCTATCCTTACATCTCTGCCCCCAAACAAAAGGCAGAGAAAAGTAAGTGAGAATGGTAGTTTTTCAGAGCCTTTGTAATCTAGTTACATCTTATGCTATGCAGTTTGCTCGCTCTGTACCCAACTACGTTGAAGAGTTTGATTTCGAGGCAATGAACGAGAGATTCAAAAAAGATGAGGTGTGGGGACATCTGGGGAAAAGTAGCAGCAAGACTGATGATGGGCCAGAGCTACAAGATGAAGATGATGTCGATGTCCAAGAAGCTGATAAAAAGGTAAAGCGTCCTCTCTCTCTCTCTGTGATGGCATTAATGTCTATCATGAATTATCTTTCAACTTATCCGATATATAGCTCTGATGTCTTACTTGGCTATTTGGGCAGCCCGTTTATAAGAAGGATGACTTCTTTGATACCTTGTCCTGCAATGCTCTTGACCGTGAAAACCGTACTGGAAGGCCTCGATTTTCCGAGCAAATGAGGCTAGATACAGAGGTACGACAATCTTGATTGTTTTGAATGGTCATTGAATAGATGCATTTAGACTTACGAAAGAGGGTTGGCTAAATGGCACTAATTTATGTGGTTAGTCATCCCTGTATTTATGTCACAGTTGTGGAGCTGTTTATATGTTGTAATTAAAGACGACTATTTGTGAGCTCAATTATATCTTATAGAAAATCTCGACAAGCATACGACATGGGTTTTGGTGTGCTTTCTACTAGTGGCATTTAGTATTCCGTATTCAAGCAATCTTTATCTGCTGTTAGCACCTGGTGATGCCATTTCTGAATTGTCTTGGTATCTTTTGACTTTTCACACCTTTTAAAAAATGAATACTCCATATATGACTAAAAAACGTAAGGATCTTAGACTTGAGTTTCTTACCTTTCCTATAAAGTGAAGGGCCATGTCTCATACTATTTAGAGATGCTGATTTGATTTTAACCTGTTAACAAATAACAACCAACAATTTTTTTTTTTTTTTTTTTTTTTTTTGAGGTCAATGTTAAAAACCAACACAGTTCTGAGATTGATATTGTTACGTGTTTGCCTGGCCACTTTTGTTTTCTTTCTATTTCTGACAGTTTTTCTTTGCCATTGACGCAGACATTTGGTGATTTCTCAAGGAACCGGGGCTTTCGAGGTGGGCGTGGACCAGGCCGTGGTGGACGATCACGAGGCGGTTATTATGGAAGGGGTGGCTCTGGTTATGGCTATGGGTATGGTGGAAGAGGAGGACGAGGACAGAATGTGTATCGTGCCATGTAGTTGACTCTTTCCTTTATGCAAGTATGGTAAAAGGTAGGTCTGCGAGCCTGCCTTGTAGACATTGGGGGTCTGGTTGTTTTATTCAGTGACCCAAAGACTATTAAGTTCTGGCAGAAGATAATAGGTTAGGCTGGATGTCTGTTGTGGGCAGATTGGTGGAATATTGCCTGTATAGACCTTAGCTGGTAGCGTCAGATCTTTGCTCGTCTGTTTGGTCAGGTGGCTGTGAACTCCTGAAAGGCCCCTGCCTCAGGAGTTAAGATCAGGATCATTTGCGCAGTTTTTAGAATAATGAGCTAGTGACTTTAGTAAGTAGATGACGGCTCAGACTCTGTATTTTTCTCATTGAGGTGGATTCTATTAGCTTGTGGCAGAAGCTGATGGTGAATTGGTGGTTGCTTCAGCAACATTTGGATTTGGTGTCTGTACTCTGTACCTTTCAGAATTAAGCTGAACTTATGCAACCGAAGCAGACTTTGAAACTTCTTAATTTTCTGTCTTACTGCGTACATGGTACACTATGGTAGTGTGGAATGTATGTCTGTCCGAAAATTTGCGTAAAAGCATGTTGCTCAATGTGTTTAGACATTGTTATCATTTGTTCAAACGGCCACTGGCCGTACTCTATTGTCCACCTGAGGACGTGCATGATTTGTTCTTAAGCGAGTTGGTACGTAGGTGGCAATGTGGCATAACGAGGCTGAGGCCATGGTCACCAAGTTACAGGAATTGGATTTTGTGATCGATATCACACTTTTTTTTCCCCTTCTTTTTTTGGCGAGCACTTGATGAAAATTGTGAAAATGTATATGACGACCCTTCACTATTACGACTTACTCCGAGGTAACGAGGCATTCGGCATTTGCAATCTTTCATGAAATAAATAGGAGCACAATTATACTCTCATGAGTCCTATTGTAGCTCATCGGATTATCCGTTCCATTATCACCATAATTCGAGTAGCAAAGAAATCAATTTTATGGGGAATGGCCTATCTCATGTTGAAACTAACATTAAACTGGAATTAGTTGATATTACCATGGACGAACTAGATTAACGAAGTTACAGTTGATCAGCACGGTATAACAAACCAAAGGGGATTCTTCTCTCAAAAGGAAGTCGTATTGGTGAAGGAATTCCTTCAGGACTTTACGGTTAATTTGTAGGTAACGCAGTAAAACTTCACTTACACTTCATTTCATCATTCTATTTCATGTCAGGGTGAAGTCAACACAAACCCAGATTTCCCCAGAATTACAATTAAAAACACATAATCCAACAATCTTCATCATAAAATAACCAATCTTCATTTTCAAGATCAATTTCTTTTCCCCCCGCTTAGTAATCCCCCCAGAAGCCCACTTTAATCAAACATTGTATTTCTAGATAGTCCTATAGAGAGAAAATCACCCCAAAATCCCACTTTAATTTACTGAATTTTATGAAAAATTAACTGTTTTTTTTTAAGTTGTGGGGTTTAAAGATCAGAAGATGGTGGTACCAATGGTGAAATTTCCAATATATACAGTGATAAGATTGATTGGGATTACTGTTGCTGTTCTTGTTCTTACTTGGACTCTTCACTATAGAGGTGGCCTTGCTCTTTTCTCTGAGAATAAAGCTCTCCTCTTTAATGTAATCTCCTCTTTCTTCATCTCAATCTCATTTTTTTGATTTTGTTTTTCATAATGTATGATGAAATTTGGTGATATTTGTGAGAAAGTTATGATTTTGTATATTGGGTATGATTTGAAATGACATGTATGCTGAAATTTGATTGGTTTTGGTGATACTTGTTGAAGAAGTTTTCATTTTGTATTGTGGGTGTGGTTTTATATGTCCAATTTGATGGTGTGTGAGATGGGTTGGACTATTTTTGGCTGTTTTTTTAGATGATCTTGTGTTTGAAGTTTTGGTAGTTAATCTGATGGGATGAATATGATATTGCAGCTCAGCATCATTAAAGTCATAGAACTCCTGGTGTTACAAGATTTTATCTTTTGGGTAAATCAGCTTATGGAATTGTTTTGTCTTGATCATATATTGGTCTGAATAGCTTATAGTCTACTCAAGATGATTTACATATACAGTGTGGTTTTCTATCTGTGTGCAACCCTTTAAGGGATTATTGAGGGATTGACACATTCGTATGTCTGGTTTGTTGGCGTTGTGCGGGTTAATAAGCTGCCTACCTATTGCAATTCGTTGTAGCTTTTACTGCTCTTTCTATGTTGAGTTAGTGGCGCTATTCTAGACTTTGGAAGTTCTGTGTTACTTTCATGCATTGTGAAGTGTTGATGGTTCTTCACTTCTATTTTGGAGTCGACTGTTACGATAACCAAACCCTTAGATTTAATTTTTTGACGGGAGAAATTGTGCTTTTTAGTCTGACATTGTGCTGTGTATGGTCTGATAAGAGTCAGTTTAGTAATCCTGCTTCTTATGATATTAAGAAAATCAGTAGACTTGCTTAACACAAGGCCGACTGACCAGTTTAGGAAGATAGGGTGAATGGGATGATGACTGGTGATCTCCCAAAATTTTCTGATGGTAGGGGATCCGTGCCAAAATATTGATACACTATTTACTTCTACCAGCATCACTTAAAACTAGCACGACAGAAAATTAAGTTGGAGATTTTGGTTTGTTTCTAATCCATGAGACTATTGTCAAAAACAATGGTAAATTTGTGTAAGGCTTGAGCTTGTGTGACATGAATTTGATGTTGGTAGATAGCTCTTGATAGAAGTTATTTTCTGCTGAACAATCAAGTTTCGAAAGGCCCTCAAATTTTCACTTGGTTCCTGGTCCCCTCTTTTTGAATTGGATTTAGGGTGAATATGTGTATATTCAGCTGGGCAAGCTTTAATGTGCAGCAGCAGTAACATGAAAGTATTTTAGTTGTAGCCTCTCTTGCTTTAAAAAAGATCATGATCATTTTTAAGGCTGTACTTCAGTTTTGATGATTGCTGTTGAGATTTGCTCCTTTTCTTTGTGGGTAATTGCTAACTGTTCTCCCCATTGCAGGTTCATCCTGTTTTGATGATAATCAGCCTAGTCCTTCTGAATGGAGAAGGTAAAGGATATTGTTGAAATGTTGATATGCAAAATGTTTATACTCAATCATGTTCTAGTTTTAGCTGAATCTTTTGAATAGCATAGCCGTGTTCGATCAACCTCTAAGGTAATTTTGCCCAATTTGATGATTTTTCGTAAAGTTGCAAAATGTTATAAAAACTATAGCATGGTCAGCTTTGACCGGCCATAGTAAATAATAAGGGCTGATTCAATTTGGGAACTTCTCTATCCCTGCCGGCACACGTTTGCCGTTAAGGCTAACATGCGTTCTTAGCCGAGATTGAGTCTTACCATAAGCTTTTGGCTCCCATATTTGGCTAAAACCCCTAAAATGATACCAAGAAGTTTCCACAAAAAATTGGGCCAATTTTGTTTCGTGGCAAAGTTGGCCAAAAATAGTGGATTATACACTTCGGTTTTTGGGAATTTTGACCAATTTTTTGAAAGTAGCCAAATGCTCCAAAAACATAACCATGGACAGTTTCGGAGTGCCCTAATTGGATATGGGCGTTGGTTCATCTATTGGGGACGTTACATAAGCATTTCAAGTCAATATCACCTCTTAAGGCAAAGCTGGTTTTTATGAGAATTACACGGGTTTTTGGCACCATTGTTTGGCTAAAACCCATAATATAACACCTAGGGGACACCTCGAAAAAATTTAGCCATTTTTGTTAACTTGTCATTTTGAGCCAAAAACCGTGGATTATATACTTCAATTTTGGGCAATTTGATGATTTTTTGGAAAGTTGCCAAATGTTATCAAAACTACAGCATGGACAGCTTTGACCGGTCATAGTTGGATATGAGGGCTGATTCTTCAATTTGGGAACTTCTCTATCCCTGCCGCCACACGTTCGCCCTTAAGGCTAACGTCCGTTCTTAGCCGAGATTGATTCTTACCATAAGCTTTTGCTCTCAAATTTGGCCAAAACCCCTAAAATGATACCAAGAAGTTTCCACAGAAATTAGTTCCATTTTTGTGTAGGTGCAAAGTTGGCAAAAAAACGTGGATTTATACACTTCGGTTTTAGGGAATTTTGAACAATTTTTTGAAAGTAGCCAAATGCTCCAAAAACATAACCAGGGACAGTTTCGGAGTGCCCCAATGGGATATGGGCGTTGGTTCATCTATTGGGGACATTACATAAGCATTTCGAGTCAATATCACCTCTTAAGGCAAAACTGGTTTTTATGAGAATTACACGGGTTTTTGGCACCATTGTTTGGCTAAAACCCATAATATAACACCTAGGGGACACCTCGAAAAAATTTAGCCATTTTTGTTAACTTGTCATTTTGAGCCACAAACCGTGGATTATATACTTCAATTTTGGACAATTTGATGATTTTTTGGAAAGTTGCCAAATGTTATCAAAACTACAACATGAACAGCTTTGACCGGTCATAGTTGGATATGAGGGCTGATTCTTCAATTTGGGAACTTCTCTATCCCTGCCGCCACACGTTCGCCCTTAAGGCTAACATCCGTTATTAGCCGAGATTGATACTTACCATAAGCTTTTGCTCTCAAATTTGGCAAAAACCCCTAATATGATACCAAGAAGTTTCCACAGAAATTTGAGCCATTTTTGTGTCGGTGCAAAGTTGGCCAAAAATCGTGGATTACACTTCGGTTTTTGGGAATTTTGACCAATTTTTTGAAAGTAGCCAAATGCTCCAAAAACATAACCATGGACAGTTTCGGAGTGCCCTAATGGGATATGGGCGTTGGTTCATCTATTGGGGACGTTACATAAGCATTTCGAGTAAATATCACCTCTTAAGGCAAAACTGGTTTTTATGTGAATTACACGGGTGTTTGGCACCATTGTTTGGCTAAAACCCATAATATAACACCCAGGGGACACCTAGAGAAAATTTAGCCATTTTTGTTAACTTGTCATTTTGAGCCTAAAACCGTGGATTATATACTTCAATTTTGGTTAATTTGATGATTTTTTGGAAAGTTGCCAAATGTTATCAAAACTATAGCATGGACAGCTTTGACGGGTAATAGTTGGATATGAGGGCTGATTCTTCAATTTGGGAACTTCTCTATCCCTGGCGCCACACGTTCGCCCTTAAGGCTAACGTCCGTTCTTAGCCGAGATTGATTCTTACCATAAGCTTTTGCTCTCAAATTTGGCAAAACCCCCGAATTTGATACAAAGAAGTTTCCACAGAAATTTGAGCCATTTTTGTGTCGGTGCAAAGTTGGCCAAAAATCGTGGATTATACACTTCGGTTTTTGGGAATTTTGAACATTTTTTTGAAAGTAACCATATACTTCGAAAACATAACCATGGACAGTTTCGGAGTGCCCTAATGGGATATGGGCGTTGGTTCATCTATTGGGGACGTTACATAAGCATTTCGAGTCAATATCACCTCTTAAGACAAAACTGGTTTTTATGAGAATTACACGGGTGTTTGGCACCATTGTTTGGCTAAAACCCATAATATAACACCTAGGGGACACCTAGAGAAAATTTAGCCATTTTTGTTAACTTGTCATTTTGAGCCAAAAACCGTGGATTATATACTTCATTTTGGTTAATTTGATGATTTTTTGGAAAGTTGCCAAATGTTATCAAAACTATAGCATGGACAGCTTTGACCGGTCATAGTTGGATATGAGGGCTGATTCTTCAATTTGGGAACTTCTCTATCTCTGCCGCCACACGTTCGCCTTTAAGGCTAACGTCCGTTCTTAGACGAGATTGATTCTTACCATAAGCTTTTGCTCTCAAATTTGGCAAAAACCCCTAATATGATACCTAGATGTTTCTACAGAAATTTGAGCCTTTTTTGTGTTGGTGCAAAGTTGGCCAAAAATCGTGGATTACACTTCGGTTTTTGGGAATTTTGACCAATTTTTTGAAAG
Source organism: Spergularia marina (assembly GCA_963680865.1). Classification (NCBI taxonomy): domain Eukaryota; kingdom Viridiplantae; phylum Streptophyta; class Magnoliopsida; order Caryophyllales; family Caryophyllaceae; genus Spergularia; species Spergularia marina. The sequence continues at coordinate 21,508,249 of OY804560.1, read as the reverse complement.
TAGCCAAATGCTCCAAAAACATAACCATGGACAGTTTCGGAGTGCCCTAATGGGATATGGCCGTTGGTTCATCTATTAGGGACGTTACATAAGCATTTCGAGTCAATATCACCTCTTAAGGCAAAATTGGTTTTTATGAGAATTACACGGGTTTTTGGCACCATTTTTTGGCTAAAACCCATAATATAATACCTAGAGGACACCTCGAAAAATTTTAGCCATTTTTGTTAACTTGTCATTTTGAGCCAAAAACCGTGGATTATATACTTCAATTTTGGTAAATTTGATGATTTTTTGGAAAGTTGCCAAATGTTATCAAAACTATAGAATGGACAGCTTTGACCGGTAATAGTTGGATATGAGGGCTGATTCTTCAATTCGGGAACTTCTCTATCCCTGCCGCCACACGTTCGCCCTTAAGGCTAACGTCCGTTCTTAGCCGAGATTGATTCTTACCATAAGCTTTTTCTCTCAAATTTGGCAAAAACCCCTAATATGATACCAAGAAGTTTCCATAGAAATTTGAGCCATTTTTGTGTCGGTGCAAAGTTGGCCAAAAATCGTGGATTATACACATCGGTTTTTGGGAATTTTGACCAATTTTTTGAAAGTAGCCAAATGCTCCAAAAACATAACCATGGACAGTTTCGGAGTGCCCTAATGGGATATGGGCGTTGGTTCATCTATTGGGGACGTTACATAAGCATTTCGAGTCAATATCACCTCTTAAGGCAAAACTTGTTTTTATGAGAATTATACGGGTTTTTGGCACTATTGTTTGGCTAAAACCCATAATATAACACCTAGAGGACACCTCGAAAAAATTTAGCCATTTTTGTTAACTTGTCATTTTGAGCCACAAACCGTGTATTATATATTTCAATTTTGGGCAATTTGATGATTTTTTGGAAAGTTGCCAAATGTTATCAAAACTACAGCATGGACAGCTTTGACCGGTCATAGTTGGATATGAGGGCTGATTCTTCAATTTGGGAACTTCTCTATCCCTGCCGCCACACGTTCGCCCTTAAGGCTAACGTCCGTTCTTAGCCGAGATTGATTCTTACCATAAGCTTTTGCTCTCAAATTTGGCAAAACCCCCGAATTTGATACCAAGAAGTTTCCACAGAAATTTGAGCCATTTTTGTGTCGGTGCAAAGTTGGCCAAAAATCGTGGATTATACACTTCGGTTTTTGGGAATTTTGAACATTTTTTTGAAAGTAACCAAATGCTCCAAAAACATAACCATGGACAGTTTCGGAGTGCCCTAATGGGATATGGGCGTTGGTTCATCTATTGGGGACGTTACATAAGCATTTCGAGTCAATATCACTTCTTAAGGCAAAACTGGTTATTATGAGAATTACATGGGTGTTTGGCACCATTGTTTGGCTAAAACTCATAATATAACACCTAGGGGACACCTAGAGAAAATTTAGCCATTCTTGTTAACTTGTCATTTTGAGCCAAAAACCGTGGATTATATACTTCAATTTTGGTTAATTTGATGATTTTTTGGAAAGTTGCCAAATTTTATCAAAACTATAGCATGGACAGCTTTGACCGGTAATAGTTGGATATGAGGGCTGATTCTTCAATTTGGGAACTTCTCTATCCCTGGCGCCACACGTTCGCCTTTAAGGCTAACGTCCGTTCTTAGCCGAGATTGATTCTTACCATAAGCTTTTGCTCTCAAATTTTGCAAAAACCCCTAATATGATACCAAGAAGTTTCTACAGAAATTTGAGCCATTTTTGTGTCTGTGCAAAGTTGGCCAAAAATCGTGGATTATACACTTCGGTTTTTGGGAATTTTGACCAATTTTTTGAAAGTAACCAAATGCTCCAAAAACATAACCATGGACAGTTTCGGAGTGCCCTAATGGGATATGGGCGTTGGTTCATCTATTGGGGACGTTACATAAGCATTTCGAGTCAATATCACCTCTCAAGGTAAAACTGGTTTTTATGAGAATTACACGGGTGTTTGGCACCATTTTTGTTAACTTGCCATTTTGAGCCAAAAACCGTGGATTATATACTTCAATTTTGGTTAATTTGATGATTTTTTGGAAAGTTGTCAAATGTTATCAAAACTATAGCATGGACAGGTTTGACCGGTCATAGTTGGATATGAGGGCTGATTCTTCAATTTGGGAACTTCTCTATCTCTGCCGCCACACGTTCGCCTTTAAGGCTAACGTCCGTTCTTAGCCGAGATTGATTCTTACCGTAAGCTTTTGCTCTCAAATCTGGCAAAAACTCCTAATATGATACCTAGACGTTTCTACAGAAATTTGAGCCATTTTTGTGTCGGTGCAAAGTTGGCAAAAAATTGTGGATTATACACTTCGGTTTTTGGGAATTTTGACCAATTTTTTGAAAGTAGCCAAATGCTCCAAAAACATAACCATGGACAGTTTCGGAGTGCCCTGATGGGATATGGGCGTTGGTTCATCTCTTGGGGACATTACATAAGCATTTCGAGTCAATATCACCTCTTAAGGCAAAACTGGTTTTTATGAGAATTACACGGGTTTTTGGCACCATTGTTTGGCTAAAACCCATAATATAACACCTAGGGGATACCTCGAAAAAATTTAGCCATTTTTGTTAACTTGTCATTTTGAGCCAAAAACCGTGGATTATATACTTCAATTTTGGGCAATTTGATGATTTTTTTTTGAAAGTTGCCAAATGTTATCAAAACTACAGCATGGAGAACTTTGACCGGTCATAGATGGATATGAGGGTCGATTCTTCAATTTGGGAACTTCTCTATCCCTGCCACCACACGTTCGCCCTTAAGGCTAACGTCCGTTCTTAGCCGAGATTGATTCTTACCATAAGCTTTTGCTCTCAAATTAGTTCCATTTTTGTGTAGGTGCAAAGTTGGCAAAAAAACGTGGATTTATACACTTCGGTTTTAGGGAATTTTGAACAATTTTTTGAAAGTAGCCAAATGCTCCAAAAACATAACCATGGACAGTGTCGGAGTGCCCTAATGGGATATGGGCGTTGGTTCATCATTCATCTATTGGGGACGTTACATAAGCGTTTCGAGTCAGTATCAACTCTTAAGGCAAAACTAGTTTTCATGCCGATTTTGAGAATTACACGGGTTTTTGGCACCATTGTTTGGCTAAAACCCATAATATAACACATAGGGGACATCCCAAAAAAATTTAGCCTTTTTTGTTAACTTGTCATTGTGAGCCAAAAACAATGGATTAAATATTTCAATTTTGGCCAATTTGATGATTTTTTGGAAAGTTGCCAAATGATATCAAAACTATAGCATGGACAGCTTTGACCGCCCATTGTTCGATATCAGGGCTGATTCTTCAATTTGGGAACTTCTCTATCCCTGCCGGCACATGTTCGCCCTTTTTACCGTTCCTTCTTGCCAGCCATTGCAATATGGTTTCTCAATTTGCCGTTGTAGAATATCAATTACGTGGGCATATGTGAAAGACTTCTGTTGAAAGCTATTAAGCACCGATGTTTCATCCACTCAATATCTAGTACATGGTGTGCTATGAATCATTACTCTGTGTTATAAATCAACTACTGTATATCTATGTACATCTATGCTCTGAGACTGGAGATAGAAAAGTACTCCCTAGTATTTCAGAGAATCTAACATAGATATAGTTGCTACTCCATGTTCAACATCATCGTCCTGTCAAGTGTCACATAGTTCAACCAACATTTCAGTTTAATCCGTTTCTGCTACACTTTTCTCAATCATTGATCTAGAGCTGTGAATCATTTGCTTATCTTGAATGTGGTTTATGTGCAGCGATGCTAGCTTACAAAACTGTTCCAGGAGCAAAAAACTTCAAAAAGCTCATCCACCTGGTCTTGCAGTTCGTGGCATTCTTCTTGGCTGTAATCGGTGTATGGACTGCTTGGAAGTTTCACACTGATAAGGGGATTGACCACTGCTACAGTCTGCATTCATGGCTTGGTCTAGCCTCTCTTTTCTTATTTACTATGCAGGTTCATCTCTCACCCATTTCAACTCTTTAACTGAACTTTGGAACGACCATTTCGTTCTTTATATTTCAACGCCCTGTTTCCTTTAGTTAGATCTAAATCTAAATATACTTTCTCTGTCCAGTGGGCTGCTGGCTTTACGACATTCTGGTACCCTGGTGGATCAAGGAACAGCAGATCTTCCCTGCTACCATGGCACGTTTTCTTCGGAGCTTACATCTATGCCCTTGCTATTGTGACCTCAGTTACGGGCATCTTAGAGAAAGCTACATTTCTGCAAAGTAGCCATATCATATCTCGTTATTCCACTGAGGCCTTGTTAATTAACAGCATGGGTATCTTAATAGTAGTCCTCGGGGGTTTTGTAATTCTGGCGCTTGTCGCGCCCTTGAATGGCAGAAGTGAGATTCCCAAAACGCAAGAGTAGGCGCATGGGCTGAGCAAATTGAAGGTGCATATTTTGATAGCATGATTAATAGAATTCCAGACCACATATATTCATTAGAGCCACATGGTGTAAGATATGGGTTCGATTCGAATCTTATGTAAACTATTGCGATTCCTGTGAGTTTTGCAGCTGACTTTCAAAGTACACTGATTTCACATTTCTAATTCAAACAAAGAACAATCACTGACAATTGAATACAATTCAGTAAATCACTTATCAATTAATTGAAATGAAAAGTTTCGAAGTTGACCGAAAATTGCAGGTTCGTGGAAGGTGAGTGGACTAGACTTTAGAGTCCAGATTCGTTGCTTTCATGCCCTTTTTATGTTTCAGCATGTAATTACATCTTATTTTTGGTTTTAAGGCTAATTCTCGGAAGCATAAAGAGCATGATGGTCTTTCTTACATGCTCTTGGAAGTATGGTGGTCATTCTCACATGCTCCACATGCTCTTGAGAGCATGATATAAGCATTGGTGTTGGGTTGTCTTTTAACCTAGGAGAGACGGACGGTTGCTTAGGCCCCAATGTTTTGACTTTTGAGCAATTTCATATGCGTAGGATATTGTTACGTAGTATTGCACGTAGGGGTGAGCAAAACCGGGTATCTTGTTATTCGGGTACCCGAAAACAAGGTACCCGCTTTGAAAATTGCTAAAACGTGATACCCGAACCCGACCCGAAATAAACCGGATACCCGGTTTTCGGGTACCCGAAAAACAGGGTACCTTTTGGGTACCCATACCCGAAATTTCTTAATTTGCAACTTTAAATTGTCGACACTCAAGGACGCGCAACTTGAAAGTTATACAAATGAAATCGAATGCTTGTCCACTTATGGGTTGGATGATGGATTTCTACCAAATGTACGAGTGTGTCAACTTTTTTAGCATCAAACATTAAGTTTAGTAGGATTTTTATACACAATATAAAGAGATTCGGGTACAAATCGGGTACCCGATTCGTTAATTTCAATACCGACCCTAATTTATGTAATATAAAGCCGGTCGGGTACTCGACCCGGTTAATACCCGGAAAAACCGGGTATTAAAATTCGGGTACCGGGTACTTATACCGGGACGAGTATTTTTGCTCACGCCTAAATTTGCACGACACATATGTACGTAACATAACGTAACGGTAAATGGTTTTGATGACAGAGTTAACAAGAACGATAGATAGATATTGGTACAAAAAAGAAACAAGAATGATAGAATTTGAGTTATATATTACTTAACTAGTTGTACACCTATCAGTCACAAAAGAAAATTGAATGAATTAAAAACCAAAGATAAGACAATAATTGAAAACAATAAAAGGAACAGAGGGCGCGACGTTTACGTCGACTTGACCGGATCGTCGCCTTTGACTCAGACCGGTCTGACCGATTTCGAACCAGGTAAGGTGGTGCGGGAAGCGGCCCATTGTAAGCGTGCTAAGTATGAGGCTAGGTGCCCTGCTTTGGGTTATGACTTCCTTCCCTTCTCTTTCTCCTTTTTGGGGGAGTTGGAGCTCACAGTTGTTGCTCTGCTCAAGCAGATCCAAAATTTCTCCAGGACGCAGGATATCGGTGCGCAGGCTGCAACTCATATACTGCGTTTGAACTGGGACGGAGGGAATATTTACTAGGATTGATTTTTCCACAGCAAAGGGTGTGAGGGCTCAGATCGTCTCTCGGCTCCCCACCAATTTCTTGTAAATTATAATTGATTTTTAGTGATAATAATTAAAATATATTAAAATGTTCTACTCTAAAAGAAAGAAAGAATGAATGAATTTGATATAAAAGGAATAGATTAAACTCACGATATTGTCAATGCGATACTTCGATTAATAGATCGAGAAATAAATTAATTAACTCATCATACAATCCATGGAAACCCTTGTTTTCTCTAAAAGTCTAAATGAATAAACCTAAAGTCGGGGTTCTTAAATTCTAGGAAAACGTAAAATAGAAAAATACAGAAACCGCGGTCCGCCAAGCTCTTCACCCGCAAAGCCACATCTTGGCCTGTCAAGCTCATCACCGCGGACCGCGAAAAGTCTCTAACACATATCTTTTTGTTTCTTTTAACGCTCCAATCGACAAGCTTGCAGCGCGGCCACCAAAAGTCTGTAGAAAGCTTTTCAACAACGCCTCAATTATTGTTCGCATCTAAAATGTACTTAAAATGACCAAAATCACATAAAACTTAAGAATCGGTACTCAACATTAATAGTGAGTATAATACATCATTTGGAACATTAAAATACAATCAAAATCATCAACTTCATGCCTACAAAATGGGCAGTTCCTCATTTTGTGAAGTATTTCATGCGTTACAACGCTCGTAACTTTGTATGGATTTATAACCGTTTTGCCTGTTTTTCTAACATTCTCCTAGGTTTTGGGCTCTAATATTCTTGTAATCATCATTATAACATACGTAGAGACTACCACCAAAATTTAGGCTGTTTTCGCTCCGACGCTATTTTATCGAAAAACCGTGGATTATGTACTGCGATTCCGGTCAAAATTGATCAATTTTTCAAAAAACGTCAAATGTCCTCTAAAAACTAATGTAGATACCCTAGGACTATACTTGTTGAATTTGAGTGTTGGTTCCTCATTTTCTAGAAATATTTCATGCGTTTCGACGCTCGTCACTTTGTATGGAGTTTTGGCCGTTTTCGCTATCTTCTCTTAGGTTTTCTACTCTAATATTTTGAAAATCCTCATTATATCATATATAGAGACTACCACCAAAATTTGAGCCATTTTCGCTCTTGAGCATTTTTATCGAACACCGTGGATTATGTACTACGATTCTGGTCAAATTTGATCAATTTTTCGAAACAAGCCAAATTTTCTCCAAACATTAAATTCAGTACCATAGGACTATACTTGTTGGATTTGAGTGTTGGTTCCTCATTTTGTGAAATATTTCATGCGTTTCGATGCTCGTCATTTTGTGTGGATTTCTGACCGTTTTGGCCGTTTTCCTAATCTTCCCTTAGGTTTTTTACTCTAATATTTTGCAAATCCTCACTAAATCACACGTAGAAGCTACCACCAAAATTTAAGTCGTTTTTGCTCCGGAGCCATTTTGTCGAAAAATAGTGGATTATGTACTGCGATTCTGGTCAAAGTTGATCAATTTTTCAAAAATAAACCAAATGTCCTCGAAACATTAAATTAGATAAATTTTAACTATACTTGTTGGATTTTAAGTGTTGGTTCCTCATTTTCTGAAGTATTTCACGTGTTTCGACGCTCGTCAGTTTGTATAGCTTTATGACCGTTTTGGTCGTTTTTTTAACTTTGTCTTAGGTTTTTTGCTCCAATATTTTTCCAATCCTCATTGTATCATACTTCGATTGCCTAAAAAATTTGAGACCTTTTTTTTTCTCCTAAGCCATTTTATCGAAGAACTGTGGATTATGTACTGCGATTCTGGTCAAATTTAATTTGATCAATTTTTCGAAACAAACCAAATTTCTTTGAAACATTAAATTAAGTACCATTGGACTACACTTGTTGGATTTGAGTGTTGGTTCCTCATTTTGTGAAATATTTCATGCGTTTCGATGCTCATCATTTTGTGTGAATTTCTGACCGTTTTGGCCATTTTCCTTACCCTCTCTTAGGTTTTTTACTCTAATATTTTGCAAATCCTCATTACATCGTACGTAGAGACTACCACCAAAATTTAAGTCGTTTTTGCTCCGGAGCATTTTTAACGAAAAACCGTGGATTATGTACTCGCGTACTGCGATTCTGGTCAAATTTGATCAATTTTTCGAAACAAACCAAATTTTATCGTAACATTAAATTAAGTACCCTAGGAATATATACTTGTTGGACTTGAGTGTTGGTTCCTCATTTTCTAAAGTATTTCATGCGTTTCGAATCTCGTCACTTTGTGTGAATGTGTGACCGTATTGACCGTTTTCCTTATCTTCTCTTAGGTTTTTTATTCTAATATTTTGAAAATCTTCATTATATCACACGTAGACACTACCACAAAAATTTGAGCCGTTTTTGCTCCGGAGCATTTTTAACGAAAAACCGTGGATTATATACTGCGTTTCTGGTCAAATCTGATCAATTTTTCGAAACAAACCAAAATTCCTCGAAACATTAAATTAAGTACCCTACGACTATCCTTGTTGGATTTGAGTGTTGGTTCCTCGTTTTGTGAAATATTTCATGCGTTTCGACATCATTTTGTGTGGATTTCTGACCGTTTTGGTCGTTCTCCTTACCTTGTCTTAGGTTTTTGACTCTAATATTTTGCAAATCCTCATCACATTATACGTAGAGACTGCCACCAAAATTTAAGTCGTTTTTGCTCCGGAGCCATTTTGTCGAATAATAGTGGATTATGTACTGCGATTCTGGTCAAATTTGATCAATTTTTTTAAAAAAAAAAACCAAATGTCCTCCAAACATTAAATTAGATAAATTTGAACTATACTTGTTGGATTTTGAGTGTAAGTTCCTCATTTTCTGAAATATTTCATGTGTTTCGACGCTCGTCAGTTTGTATAGCTTTATGACCGTTTTAAAACTTTGTCTTAGGTTTTTTGCTCTAGTATTCTTCCAATCCTCATTATATCATACTTCGACTATCACCAAAATTTGAGCCTTTTTTCTTTTTTCTCGTGAGCCATTTTATCGAAAAATTGTGGATTATGTACTGCGATTCTGGTCAAATTTGATCGATTTTCATAAAAACGCCAAATGTCCTCCAAACATAACTATAGATACCTTTGGACTACAATTATTTGATTTGAGTGTTGGCTCCTCGTTTGGTGAAGTATTTCATGTGTTTCGACGCTCGTCACTTTGTATGGATTTATAACCGTTTTGGCCTTTTCCCATATGTTTTCTTAGGTTTTTTACTCTAATATTTTACAAATCCTTATTATAACATACGTAGAGACTGCTACCAAAATTTGAGGCGTATTCGCTCCGGAGCTTTTTTTATCGAAAAACCGTGGATTATTAACTGCGATTTCGGTCAAATTTGATCAATTTTTCGAAAAGCGTCAAATGGCCTCCAAAAATTACTGCAGATACCGTAAGACTATACTTGTTGGATTTGAGTGTTGGTTCTTCATTCTCTGAATTATTTCATGCGTTTCTAAGCTCGTCATTTTGTATGGATTTATGACCGTTTTAATCGTTTTTCTTATCGTCTCTTAGGCTTTTTACCCTAATATTTTTAAAACCCTCATTATATCATACGTAGAGACTACCACCAAAATTTGAGCCGTTTTTGCTCCGGAGCATTTTTAACGAAAAACCGTGCATTGTACTGCGATTCTGATCAAATTTGATCAATTTTTTGACACAAACCAAATTTATTGGAAACAGTAAATTAAGTACTCTAGGACTATACTTTTTGGATTTGAGTGTTGGTTCCTCATTTTGTGAAATATTTCATGCGTTTCGATGCTCGTCATTTTGTGTGGACTTCAGGCCGTTTTGCCCGTTTTCATTACCTTCTCTTTGGTTTTTGTCTCTAATATTTTGCAAATCCTCATTACATCATACGTATAGACTACCATGACAACCGAGAAGGAGCAGACGTACAGTCTTGCTTACAAACAGATAATATACTTGGCAGGCATAATGTAAAACTGCGACTGTCCAAATAAAAACTTGTCATCTGTAAAGATACAAGTCAAAAAATTGTTTGCAAATAAACTTTGCTATAATTTCCATGATTCTTGCAGCTTGATTCCAAAGTACATTTCAGACCCCAGCAAAGGGGAATCAAAGGGAATAATACAAACATGGGCTACAAATGCATCACTATAACTGCCCGGAGAGGCGAGAAGACGCACTCTTCACAGAGTCAGGTTTAAGACCAAAGAAAAATTGAAAAACTCGGGAAAATTGGATACAGCCAAAATAATTCCAAAAATGATACGAGAGTGATTAGATTCAAGCCGTTTTCTTCCCTCATCTGCCAATACAACTTCGCCATCTAGCACAAAAGATGTGAATTAATGCTAGTTGTCCTTTTTCCGTCTAGGTCCACAAGTGTTCCCTCCGATATTCACGCACAATTACAGGAACGCTAGTTGGCGGAATCTGAGATGCAAAAACAACTTGATAAGTTATATGTTAGGAACCCGGTAGGTAACAATGATAGCAGATAGCTGTGCCTCATTTTCAATTAACTAAATCAGAGGAAACATAAAACGGTAGAAGTTGAGTTTATTTCATCATAATTTCTAATTGAACAATATGATACCGAATACTTTATCTATCTTATCTCAAACTTCTGAAAAAAAGTGAGAAGTATAAATCCAATAATAAGGCAGTCATCGAAATTTCATCATTTTTTGTGGAAATCAACCACCACCTTTCCCTCCCATAATCCCATGTCAAAAAAAAAATAAAAAAAATCACGTACCTCACAGCTCACAATGAGGGACATCTGTGGTGGCTCTAGAATAATTTCAACCAAACCAAGCTACTTCATTTTAAGGGTCTCTTAAAAATAATTTTTCGTGTGGGCTTGCTTGTGTCCCATACTCCTATGTAAAATCCCTTTTGATGAGGCGATAACATGAGTACATGACCAAGAATTCACATTCCACTGTTTGTTCTTGGCCCCCCCTCCACCTCCTCTTCTTTTGACCACCGCCACCAACAACGACGACACACAACAAACCCTTAGTTTCAAAATAATTTGGAGTCATGTTCTTCCAAATGCACCCCACCAGGTTTCCGATGACAACTAGAAAAAGCTATAATGACGTCTTTTGAGCATGACCAACGAACTTTTATGCGAGAAAATCATGCAAAGAGACAAGTGTTTGGAAGAGCCACTGGTTTCTAATTAACAAATTCAAAAACAACTAATAACCTCCAAGAGCATGCCCAACAAAAGTGAATTTCCTACCACGAAACCAGCTCCTAAAGTCATCCTCTAAATCCTCTGCCTTGTCCCTAAACCTCAATATTGCAGAAACTCAAAACAATCTCAAGGTCTCCTACTCTTAACAAAAACACAAACTAAACTGCGATGCGATCTATTCCCTTTTCATGACCACTTCTAGAATGGAATAGTGGTTTTGCTGATAAATTCCTCCTAAAGAGGTGAGGAAATTGGAGTTTCAGAAGAATGTAGGGTCATGCTTACAATAATCTCCGACCCACTCCTAAACATGAAACAAGTCAAACACATAAAGAAGTCGAAGTTATAGACTTCCTCTGTCTCTTCATTGTACATCAGTACTATTTGTCACTAAAAACAGTTATTCCATACAACAATTTGTGTTCAATCAAGAAATTAAAAAGATCAAAATCAGCGGCCCAGAGACAAACCACACCGAACAAAACCAATCCCTCTCTGTTGGAGTCGTGGGACCGTGGCTCGAGGATTAAAAAAAAAACTTAGAGCCAGGTTATAATGTGTGATACTGTGATATTCTATAACTTCTCTTAAAGGTATTAAATCATGTTATACCCATAAGAAACATGTGAAGCTAAAGAAACCTTTGTTCCACAGTGACAAAAGCAATGAATCAGGCTATACCTACACAGGTCATGTGAAATCAAAGATACTTTATGTTTGCAATTATCAAAACAGTGACCTAGTTCATTGTGAGAGCAAATAATCCAGTTAACCTAGACAATTTCTTCAGATGCAAGCTTATCTTCTTTTTTGGCAACAAGATTCAAAGCTTCTTAGGCATTTCTAAACCACCCCACTCAAATCAAAGCTCACAGATAAGGCAAGAAGGGCAAGACACCAGGAAAGAAAGATTATCAGAAAGCCTTCAAATTTGTAGCAAACTTACCATGCCGTAATCTGTAATAATCATAGAAATGTAATCTGAAGGAGTTGTATCATACCTATCAAAAGCACCGCAACATGGGGTTATTATAAGATCAAACTGAAAACAACACATAATGCAGATATGAAATCGTTAGCTTAGAAACTTACATCAGGTTCAAAAGTTGCAAATTTTCACTACTTGTCCAATCCTTCAAATAATTAATTTCTCTTCTGCCAGGAACATTCAGAATTACATCTGGGTCACCTACAGAAAACAGCAGATGTATAGACACATAAATTCCAGTATGTAAAACTCGAAATGTATAGGCAAAACCTGAGCAATGAAAGAAAACTATATCCAACTAATACTAATAGACAGAGTACATACCAAGTTCATTAAAACATATAGAGTCCAGTTGCACTCTCTCGTGAAACTTATATGCTTCACAACACACCAAGACAGGGATGTTGAAGGCATGGGCAACCATAGCCACAGACGCAGTTCCAACCCTTGAGTAAACAGTTCCATTCGACAAAATTGCAGCAGCTCCCAAGAAAACTCGAGTGACTTCGTGCATAATATATGACACAGCATTTATATGTGTGTATGTACAGTTCAGACCCCTGGCTACCAATCTGCGAAGTAAGAGCTGACCCTCAAGCTTTGGACGAGAGTCCACTATTACAACACGGAACTGCTTCCCAATCTCATGTGCGCGTAACAGTATCAACTCCACTGCAGACGATGATCCATAAGTGAGAAGGACGTCTCCATCTCTGATTTTGGTTACAGCATGTTTGACTATCACTTTGTCAGCAATTAGTATCTTCTCACTAATAAAACGATTGATGTCTGACTGCAGGGAAGCCTTTGCTTCAGACTCTGATAAATTTAGAGGCAAATTGGCAATTCTATTCTTTAAAAACCTGATGGCATTCCCCATACTGATAGAAAGGGGTCTGCACTCTATCAGAAATGAGACATAGCTACCAACTTTTGCAGTCAAGTCTCTAATCAGGGCTTTCTCAGGTGGTGTCGAGTAGTCTTTAATTGCCTCTTGAAATGCTTGAAGCATAGCAATACAACGAGCATTGCCACCTGATATATCTCCAGCTAAATAACGCAGTCCAACCTGAAAGTCAATAACCAATTCATACTTGGTTCACACTGAATATCCAACCACCTCTTCTCTGCTAAGTGATAATAGAATTCTAAAAAGATATAACTTTCGGCCACAAAAATCACAAAAAATGAAACAACACACATCTATGAGGCCAAAATTGATGCGTGGTCAAGGAGAAAAGACATGATGCTCATGTTGGTGAGGCGAGAGAAGGAAGAGAAGGGGGTTAGGGAAACCTGGTGACCAGTTATAACTTACAACTAACTCAGCTGAAAGGATTCATGGTTAATGTCCTAGGAATATGATCCAGCAAAATGGAAACATGATGCTTGAAGACGACTATATTTCAACAAAAGAATTCAAACCTCTAATCCAAACGAAACTGAAATAAAGAATCAGTTTACATGGTACCTTGTAAACAGCTGGATGCATTGGCTCTAGCTGGAAAAACTTTGACTCCAGGTCAGGAAGCTGTGTCCCATGCTCGTATTGAGGCAAATGCCTAAAAAGTTCAACCCTGTTCCTCGCTTCTGTCTGTTTCACAACTGCCCGTTTCTTTGCTTTTTCAACCCTTGTCTTATCATCAAACTGCATACGTGGATGCGGGACATCCTTCTTTCTCTCCTTGTCTACCTGACGATCACCACCCTTTTTCTCAGATGCTGCAACAGAAGCATTATCTTTGTGTTGAGAGGAAGCCTTAACACTTTTAGCCTGCTTAGTGTTCCCCGTTCCAGAAGCAGGAGCAGGTCCCTTGCTCTGATCAGCTACATAGAAAATACAATTCAAAATTGCATCGTCAAACAATATCAAAAAGGTCGAGCACAAAACTAAATACCTAAGGTGCTAAGGACAAGGGCAAACTTGTAATCACATAGCCATTATTCATATGCGGGAGATATATCAAAGGTTAAAAGAAACAACAAACCAGGCAACCATCACAAAAGGAGCACAGTATGGAGCCCCCCCCCCCCCCCCCACACACACACACGAAAAAAAAGTGTGAGCCGTCAGCCCAGTGAAAGTTTCCTAGCACCTCAATTCTTGGTGAGTTTCTCGTCTCAGCATATACACTCAAGGACATCCAGTATTGATGATGTACCGACACATGAAATGGGCAGTTGGACACATGAAGCATATTGAGCACGGTCTTATATTGCGATTATCAAATGGAAAAAGCCAAAAGATGCAACAAAACAGATCCATATACACAAAATGATACCTAAAAGCCCTCGCTACTAATGTGAGAAACTATCACAGATCAATGCCACTAATGAATTTTTACTAGAAAACAAGGTAAAATGACTACTTTTTAGTTCACCTATCTAATGAATACGCAATAACATCTGTCTGCCATAAAATTTGGCATCGGCTGCAGAGAAGTAGTGTCATCAAAAGACATATAACGAAAGTCCAGTCTGAACATAAACTAAAACGTTTGCAGTGATGAATAATACCATGGGTGATCATTCGGAATATACCTTTCGCAGCAGCTTTTGCAGCTCTTTGGGCTTCTTGAAGCGCACGCCTTTCTGCTTTGGACAATTTCTCTTTTGGCGGCTTTAAACTTCCAGGCTGTTCACCCCTTACTTCTGCCAGTTCATCTCCAGCTTTTTCTACAGAAGTACTTTAATTTTAGTAAACACCACCACCCTTCACAGATAATAAAACTCAAAACTCTACGGACATGCATGGATGGCCTGTGCATACATGGTGTGCTAAAATCAAATATTCCAAAGCAGGAGCGAGGGCAGGCTTCAAGGTACAAGGTAAGACAACACTAAGAGGCCACCAAATTATCCCATACCTCCCCCCCTCCCCTTGCTTCCCAAATAGGATCCAACTTGTTAATCCACCTTGCTAAACCCTAAAAATAACAATGTTGAGTTAGCGTAGCCAATGCCGAAATCGTAACACGCAGCCTTAGATGTCTTGTAACTTAAAAAGGCACATATACACTTTATTGTAGGTGAATAATTTGACTCTTTTTGGTTTCTTTTTTTTTTTGGTTTTCCTACCTTGTTCCAAAACTTTTCCTTAGTGTTCAAAGTTCATATGTTTTTTATTTATTTTGATGACTTTCTAAAAACTCCTTTCGAAAGGGGTGTTTCAACATTTCTAAATGGTTCACAACATTTTTGAAATGCTATGGCGCACACAAGGATGACAATTCATGTTAGCCGACCCCAAATCATTTTGCGAATAAGGCTTGAATGTTGTTGTTGTTGTTGTTGTTGTTGTTGTTGTTGTTGACAATTCCATATACAGATTCATGTTAGCCAACTCTAACTCAATTACCGACAAAGGTTTTGTCTTTGTGATTGTTCTTCTTATTGTTGTCCCAACGCAAGATGTAGGCAGTTAGGCACAACACACATGTCCAAGGCAAGACGTACGCATGACACACTTACACAAACACAATTTATCCATCTTTTCACTCCATCACAAACAGTAATCATGAAAATTCAACACATCCACATTCAAGTCAACACACTTGAAATCTAAGTCAAACTCAAGTCAAAGCCTTTCACACACCACCCGGAAGCTCGAAATCGCAACAATAAAGCCCATCAAAGAAACAACCTTTACAATATGCACACTGATAGATACTATACAATCAATTCTAACAAATTCAAACATTCTGTATCCTACCAGGAAATCTTCATGGTCAAGTTTCACTAAAATGTCAACGCAATTCACACTTAAAACCTTTGATAAACCCCAAAAAAAAATCAAGGAATATAATATACCTGAAATCACAGCTGATGAATTTACAACAACACCACCATTACTATTACTACTAATATTATTATTGTTGGCGAAAGTCCTTGTCTTGCCACGCATCAACTCGAACCCGGCACCGCCGCCGCCGCCACCACTAGGAAGCGAAGACGCTGCAAACTTGCCGGACCCACTCCTCCTCACCTTCCCGCCACCAGGCGACCCAAGACCATCCAATGACTCGTCGTAGAACTCGGACCCGGACTCGGACGGGTAAAGCTCCGACGGGTTGTAGCTGCCGACGACGAGGTGCACGGCGTCGGACGACGGCCGGCGGAGGGGCGAGGTGGGGAGAATCGAAGGGGGGAGGTGGTTAGGGCGGATGATGTAAGTATCGGAGGCGTGGCGCGGCGGCGGGATCATCACCGGCGAGAGGGAGTTGCCGGAAGGTGAGATATCAGTCACAGTCGGCGGCGACGACGGCGGCGGTTGTAGGGATGAGTCCGGTGGGCCCGATTGGGTTCTGCTGGGTGTAACGAACCCGACTTTACGGACCTTCGGGTCGATTACAGCCCGGTGAGGTCCGCGCCTTGGGTCCATGGATACAATTAAATTAGGGTTAGGGTTTTGGAATTGGGGATTGAGGATGATGAGACGTGAAGGATAAGATTGGGGGAAATATTGGAATTGAAGATGGAATTGGAATTGGGGTTAGCATTAGAATTACAATTACAATAATAATAATTGGGAGAAAGTAATTAAGTTTTGTGTGGGTTTCATTGAAATAGATTAAATTGAGTGGTTCATTTTTCGGGGTTTAAGATTTCTGATTTGGGGCTTTGGGTGTGGACTGTGGAAGTGTGGAGTACTGAGGAAGTGAGAGGACTATAGGGTCGAGTTGAGTAAGATCCTCTTTGATAGGTAAAATCGTAAAAGTAGTGTTCAGATCAATTTAGATTTATTCAAATTAGATCAGATCATATTATAGTTATTCAAATCAGATTAGATCAAATTAGAATTGACCGAATAACTATTAATGTATTTTTTTACGGAAAAATAACTATTAATGTATTTTTTTTACTGAAAAATAATTATTAATGTATTTGGTTCATAATTGATGCTAATTCGTTGAAATTCAATCAAGATTTCAACAAATTCAGATCAGATCAGTTCAGAGCCATTCAGATCAGAGTCATCTAGATCAAATTAGTTCAGAAAGATGCAATTTTATCAAACGGGGCCTAAGTCTTTTCTATTTGTTTTTTTCCCCTTCCACGCGATACTCTCGTATTTTGGCGGATTACACATTGTATCCTCGTTAAGTTGATGTTAAGAAAGGAGGATATCATGTGCAAGAACACAAAGCGTTAGGGGTATCAGGTGCATGAACTCAAAAGCGCATTTACCACATGCATTACAACAAAGTTCGAGGATACCACATGAAATAACGCTTGTTTTTCGTCAATATAGTGTGGTTATTACAATTACGTGTTCAAAATTCTGTCCTCATAGACACCGTCGGAGAAAGTATGTAGTTTGAGTCGACGAGCTTAACCATCTTGTGTAAAGGTACAGGTCATCGACTTCATAAGCAAGTGTAAATCAAAATTTCCATCTTGTGTAGTTATAAACTTCTAATAGGGTCGAAGTCGGATTAAGTTGGAGGTTGCAAGCAAAACTTATTGGTATATGGAGTATTTTTTTTTGCAAAAGATCAGAAAAATAATGTCATTTTCTTCTATAAGCGGAGTATCAAGTGGGAGAGTTTAGGTGACTTTACAATTAGACTCAATTTCGGTCCCAAATCTAACACAATAAACCGGACTCGTATTCGAACGCACGACCACAAGAGAACATAAGACTCTCTTACTTAATCTCACTTGTGCCTACTACCTAGCACGGAAATGAAAATAAAAGGGCGGGGCATGCAGTTTTCAGAAGTACGGGGGTATCGTGTGCAGATGGTTCGACTATAGGGGTACCGCATGCAAAGCCCCAAAGTTCAGGGGTACCGTGTGCATTTTCCGTTTTTTTTATTATTATTTTATAATTAACAACACTAATTATTTTCCCGCCAACCACTAATAACGTCCACATCATCACTTAACGAAACTCTGTTAACAGAGTTAGACCCTGTGCGATTGGACTGCATTTTTCTAATTTGATTTGATTTGATTTGAATAAATTTGATTTGATTTGATCTGAACTGAATTAATTGATAAATTAACTGCAACTAAACGAATTAATAACTACAAATAGACTAGATTCATTGATTGTTATTTGGATAATTCTGATTTGATTTGATTTGATTTGAATAAAACTGATCTGAATTGATTTGATTTGAATAAATCTGATCTGATTTGAAAACACTGTTGAATAAGTTGAATCGCACAGGGCCTTAGACCTAGGGATCATGTGCAACGCTGTGTAAAACTGAGGGACACTAGTGGGTAGTAGTTTCAAAAGCAGGGACACCATGTGCAAAACGTCAAAACTCAGGGACACCACGTGCATTTACCGTTATACAAATAAATAATTAAAATTTATTTTGTAACTTATTTAATTTAACTAAATTTTTTAAGCAAAAAATCGTTAAAACTAAAAACGACATTGATACCGAAGACAATTTTGTTTTCTTAAAAAGAAAATGCTACGAGTAAATTGTTACGGAGTGTAGTACACCGCTTAAAAGACAAAAGGACAGAAAAACAAACAGTAAAAAACACAAAAACAAAAACAAACCCCCGCTCAATTTTCTATCTCCTCATTTTCTATCCGAAACAAACACCATGTCTTCACCGCCGTCCGCCGCCGCATAGGGTGCTTCATGGTACATTTCGAAACCGCATAATTCGTCGGTCTCAGGTTTCTCTATTCATTTTCAATTCTTGCATCTGTTGTCCTCTTTCTGAGCTGCTATTGGCTCTCAATTTCCGTCGGTCTGTTGCTTCATTAGAGTATTGTTAAAGTTTTATTATTTTGTGCGATCTTTATCGGCGTACACATGTTGTTCGTTCTGATGCTGAGAAACATTGCTGCTACTCTGGAGTTGAATAAATATTTTGGTCATGGATTTGACCTTGTTATTACACTGGTTGTGGTTTTAGCGGTGGCAAAACCGCCGAATTTTTAGGAGAAAGATGACCTAGTGGTTTTCTGATGTTCAATCAGCTGGTGATGCTTTACTCGCACGTCTTGCGTAATTTAGTCGGCAACGGACGGGACTCCGTATTCTGTGGAATACATGTTCCTCCTTGCAGGTATTGTTATTTAATGGTCAAATTTGATGTTCCCCATTGCAGGGATACGTGATTGGCACGCTGAGACTTACCTACTAGGACAGGTGCATCTCATGTAGATGGCGTCTCGCCTCTTTGTTGCATGCATGCCAGCTGTTATTGCATTTTGGATTGATTGTTTACGCGATCTCAGACCATCCATGGAGCTCCCTTTGGCCTTTGACACGACACTGGCTATTCCTTCTTCTCAGGTTTCAAAGTTGAGGTTTCAACGTTGAACGTCTAAGGTAGGTGGTTTGGTGTTTTGGAGATGTTGAAATTTTGTTTGGCAATTAGTTATTGTTGCAAATATTCATTTAATTTGTTTTGTGGTGGTTCTCGTATCCGCATCTCAGGATTGATGTTCGTCTATAACTCCCCAAAGATTGCTTGTGTATACTTCTTTTGAGTTATTTTTTCTTAGTGAGTGTTTTCACCTCCCAATGGAATAATGGCTACTTGTTTTTCACCTCCAAATGGAATGTCAACTTGCTTTCTCAGTCCTGGTGGTGATTTAAGCTCTTTTTTTCAACGATTAACTGATGAAGATGATGAAGGATGGCGGTGAAATAGAGGCTGATAGATCGACAACGTCAGTAAAAACGAAAAGGGGATTTCGTAGTTTGAAAGTTTGGTATATGATGAGTATGAACGAGCCCTGATATTCAATTAGAAGTTAGAAATTCATATTAATACCCTTTTTCCGGTGAACGATGCAAACACGTCGATTTATTAATTTGAATTCGGAAATAATCATCTTTTAGAAAACACATTTTTTGTTAAGTCTTGCGTGAAACGGTCGGTCTTGTATGAGACTTTGGCTATGTTTGGTATGCACAATAAGTTAGCTTATTTGGCCAAAGTAGTTTATTTGACTAGTTTTTTAAGCTCTTTGACCAAATAAGTTGGTTTGGTAACACCACTAGCTTCAATAATAAGCTAGCTTATTTAAGAAGTTACCCCATGTAACTTATTTAAAATAAGCTAGCTTATCATGATTTTATTCTTAATTTACCCTCAATCATTAGCTAAAATAAAATGAGATTAAAAATAAATAATGCATTTTCATGTAATTTTATATATATTAGCTCCTATATCACCTACTTTTGTCAAACACGCCAAATAATATCAGCTAAAAACTTTCAGCTATCATTGCAGCTATTATTTCAGCTTTCAGCAACTATTTCAGGTTTCACCTAATTTTACCAAACATAGCCTTTATGTTCACCATAACGCTAACTAACCTTAACTGTTTCCTTGCGGCTGCCACTGAAACACCCATGACCATCAACTTACTTCCCCTTTAGGCCATGTGCGATTCAACTTATTCAACGATGTTTTCAAATCAGATCAGATTTATTCAAATCAAATTAAATCAGATCAGATTTATCCAAATAACAATCAATGAATCTAGACTATTTCTAGTTATTAATTCGTCTATTGCAGTTAATTTATCAATTAATACAGTTCAGATCAAATTAAATCAAGTTTATTCAAATCAAATCAAATCAGACCAGTTCAAGTCAAATTAAATCAAATCAGATCAGAAAAATGCAGTCCAATCGCACAGGGCCTTACACTCCTATGAATTATTAATAGTATTTAATTTTAGACTTACTTCCCCTTGACACTCCCTACGGATTATTAATAGTATTTAATTTTAGATTTCATGTGGGGTGTAATTTAGTGAATATCAATCTAAGAAGTGTAAAAACATTACCTGGTATTTCGTTTCGCATATTATGTGCACCCATTTTTGTTGAATATTTGATTTCCCGACCCATATTGTTCGATATAAAGTATTTTTTAAACATTATTTCTGAAAAATGATTGGTGATAACGTGATCTGATATATTTTAAATGTATCCAAAAAAAGTTTGCAAATGAGAAAAAAGAGCAACTCGGGCGGAATGTAAAACCAATGCTGGTGTGTAAAAATCAATAATCCATACGAGTGCGAACAGTTAAATCTTTTGGTATTTAAAAAAAACTACCAATTGAGATAAAAGAATGAACTTACAACTTATTTTACGGGGTGATACACGAACTAATAAAGGCTAAAACTATACAAAACCTCTATGGCTCTCTATACTATCCTACACGGAGAATAAAATCACCCTAATGGTCATTGTATTTCTGATCTGTCATGTATCGAGATTTTCTCTTGGAAAAACGCTGCGATAATCTAACCTGTACAACTGAATAACTGATCTAAGTGTTGGGAATATACAGCTTGTTTCTGCTGCTACCAAAAACTCGAAAAATGGTGCCTGTACATGAAAACCTGACCACGGGTCACAAAATTGGCTGCCGGGAAACATCAGGAAGCTGTTTCACAAGTTTGGGTTCAGACTTTGTTTTGAGCCTTGATGCATGTTCCTTCAGATCCCTGCAAATCAGAAAAAAAAGATTGCTCAGAATATGTCAATGTCAAGGACGCCCACAAAAGAAACAAAGCCAAAAGAAACATACATGCATCGCGGGACAGGGCAATTGCTGTCTTTACATCTTCGAGAATGCAGCACCAGAACAAACCAGGTCTTCTTGCAATATTGACATCCACCACGAGCTCGAATACTACAGGCTTGTGCATGGGAGAAAAGTCGTCTAAGAAGTGTGCACCTCGGAAAAGAGCAAATATAGCCGGAATTTGTCTGGCAGCATGAAGCATGCAGTACAACGTTCAGCAACTCTATGACCTGCAATGCAATATAGCCTTTGTCAGAACATTACTCAGAAACAGCGCTACCCCACACCGGCCCACCCCCAAGGAAAAGACACACCCAAAGAAAGCAGAATCTAAATGTCATTGCTACAACTGCAAAACACTGCGGTCTCATCTTAAGAACCAGTTTACTCCAAGATCGCACTTCGGAAACAAGAATTAGAAATACCCGAGGTTGACTTGTGTCCCATAGCTCCAAAACCAAAATTAAAAATGGGATTTTAGTTTTAGTGCTTACCATTTCAGCTACTTTACTTCCCACCCTCGCAAATGGTGGATCGCGAATCAAAGTATGAACGTGACAAGAAGCATTATTTCTTTGTTGGCATGTGCTGCAGACACAAAAATCGGGGCACATTTCACAAGTCCATTTCGGGTCAGCACCAATATACTTGAGGCACAAACTGCAGCTGGCCCCAATACCAGACTCATTTGGATTATGGAGATGGTACAAAATCATCATAGAGGAGTGCTTAGCACGACGGAGTGAGTCAAACTGATAGTGATTCCCCTGACAGAAGTTCAGGAAGGAATGTCTGTTCTCCAAAAAGCAGTTGCTCATGATGGCATCATTGTCCTCTGTGTCAATTGCCACGTCCTCTACCATGTCCTGAGAAGCAAGATTTAAAAAATAAATCACACCAACAACCAGGGAATCTTTCGAATTTCATCAGTCTCTTATCGGGGGCTGGGGGTGGGGAAGGAGTTTAAGATGATACCTGATGGAGGGTATGTTTTTGACCACTGCTAGATACGTGTGTTGCCCCTTCACCAGAATGCTCCTCTTTGTCATGGCACCTGTCAATCAGTAATGTTAGCACTCAAAAGACATGCACACGAAGATCCTTCGAAGTTAACCAGATAGAAAAATATATTCACATAGTTTCCCACATCACTAGCACCATGATAGCAGTATGCAGCCAAGGCATGATTCTTGCTCGGGTTTGAAAAGGTAAGATCTAGGAGCTTTTTAAGGCTGCCAACATTTTTAACTCTCCACCAAAACATACAGAACAGGGAGAGGTAGGAAGAGACATCCAAGTGCCACAATGTAATTAATCGGACCAATTCTCCCATCAAACAGGTATACTATTTATACCACTCTGTCCCAAATTAAACTTCCCATGGAATTTAAAATCCTCACATAATACTATTCCCTGAGAAATTTAATTTGGGACGGAGTGGTATAAAATACCCATTCCCACTATACATGACACATCTAAGGTACCTTGTATATGTAAAAGTCAATCAAGCCAGGTATTACCTTTCGCAGAGCTCGTAATTTTTGCACTGATTACAGAACCATCTCTTCCCTGATAACATGACTTCATGACACTGAGTACAGACAGATTGCAAGTACACAATGATAAAGTCTTCTTTTGCAGATGAGATACTTTGCGCAAGCTGTCAAAAAGTAATAATAAATCACATCAGAAAATAGGAATAATAGAGGGGAAGTAATAGTAAAATCAAGATAGCCAAACTCATTCTGTACATAAATTAAGATAATCGACACCCAACAGTCTCTCATCATCAAGTAATATGAAAAATAAGATATACAGGGTACGCTGCGGGAAAATTCCAGAATTTAACATGATGAAACCAAAAAGCTAATAGATTATTATTACACACTAGTCAAGATAATGTAAAAAATAAGACATACTAACCGATTGCATTAATAGGATGTCTTTTGCCTCACGAGCAGATGGATTTGTATGTCCCATAGCTTTAAGACTCCTTCGAGTCATCTTCTTAATCTGCTTTTCAAGGTCTCCTCCACTTTCTGCTTCAATCTTCTTAATTATGCTCTCAACAATACTAGACCAATAATCCCCCTCAAGGTAAGGTAGCCTTGCAGCTGTGACTTTGGTATTGCTCTCTCCATTAGGCACAAAGAACTTCTCATACAAATTCGAAAAGCTAACCACAATTTTCTGTTCCGTTGCCTTTTTCAGCATAGTTTGATACCTAAACATTAAAGATCACGCCCATCAGCCAACACAAGAATACATGCAAAATCAACAATAATCTTGTACAAACTAGACCAGATCACATATTTGCATTATTTTGCAAACAACTTCTACATAAACCTAGCAAGTACAAAAAAAATTGACAGGAGCACTTCAGAAGTCGTACCATTGCCGAAGCTTATCAGGCCTTGGTGTTTTCTGAGTCTCTGGATGACAGTAGAGGATGTAGTCTTCACCTTTCACAGGTGGACAAGCCCATATGTAGCAGGTTACAAAGCCCCTTTTCTTGCAATAATCAAGGTATCCAACCTGACCAACACAATAATACATAAGACATTTAAAACATAGAGGACAGTGTCTTGTTTCAGATATGAGCAAAACAAGAACTCTGAAGGAGAAGCAAAACATAAGAATGAAAGAATACCAAGATTTCATGATAAACAAAGGTCCGAAGAGCTTCTCCTTTTAACGTTTTTGCATCAGGCCTGAAATACTTCACAGAATCGAGATACGAGATATAGACACATCTCTGATTAGGCAGGCTACATTCTGAGCCATACTCTTGGACATACATTGCAAAAAGGCACACATCTACACCTTCAATCCTCTGAAATAAAAGAATGACCTGAAAGGAGCACATATAACCATTAAACACGCACAGGAAAAAACGTTTAAAAATCTGAGCAGGTTAAGTTCCTCAAGAATAAAGATTGCAGATAAAAAGAACGTCCTCGACATAAATGAAATGCAAAATTAAGGAAATAAAAGCCATAGCACAAAAAAATGACAAGGTACAAAAATTACCACAGATGTTCAACAAATTGACATGATTCAAAAGTTAACAAGAGTTCCCTAGAATACAATCTGAATTCTATAGAAGACAAGAAAATGCGATGTAACATTAAATCATATTCCTGACAGAAAAACTGGAGCAACTTGACATACTTTTGATCTGTAAGGGAACTCTGCAGGATAGTTCTTCTCTGGGAATATGTCCAAGAACTGCTGCTTCACTTTCAACATTTTGTCAACAGATGATACCACTCTTACAACCAAATCAGCAGGTTGAGGAACCTATATAAAAATTAAAAGAAAAGGCAGAGTTCACAAAATATTTTACATGTCAGTTTGGACTCTAAACAAATGAAGGCAAAAACCACCACGAATCCCACCAACCCCAGAAAAACATAGCAACTTATAAAAACTGAAGTCTCCAGCTCACCTCTTCAGGGTTCTTTCCTGCAGCCTTGGCCCTTTCTTCCCTTTCTTCGTTGAGACGTCTACAAAGCCTTTCCTCAAGATGATTACTAAGTAATGTTCGAGGAAGGTTGCTTGCATCGAATGAAGTAGTTCGTGAAATCCTTCCTTCAGCAGTTCCAAGGTCTTCTAAGTGGCACTTCGGACAAATATACTCTACTTTACCTCCCAGATCCCTTTTGTCATTAAACAGTGCACATATTTGGTGTTGCCATCCTTCACATTTATCACATTGAACCCACTGCAGTCACAAACCCAGAACTATGAGATACAAACAAAATAGACAGTGGCTTCCATTGTACAGTAAAGAAGTATATCTCACCGATTCATCAGTCACTAAGTTGTTCTTTCTCAGCTCCAGATTGTTCTTAGCAATAGAAAACCCCAAAAATGTGATGTTACCACCACGGCACCTGTTATAGCAATGGGGACAAAAACAAAATTGCGCTCGATCATCCTTCGTGGAGTAATATGACTGATAATTCTTCACACGTGCCGCACAGGCCGAGCAAAAAATTGGCATAGGTGGAAATGAAAGCCTGTCCAGGGCACACAATTGGCAGAAGTTCTCACTAACAGGACAGGTAGCGGTATTCCCCACTGTTTCGTCAGCTATGACCTAAGGAAAAGCAATGATAAGAATATCAGTTCTAAAAGTTCTAAAGTGGCTGCTAAAAACATAATACGGAGTATATACAACAATTCAAGGTAGTTATCAAGGAAGAAGTAAACATTTATATTTTTCTATCCATTGGCCATCAGTTGTCCCCTATATCAAAAGACAGCAAATCTAAAAGTATTCTCAGTCACAGTAGACTTGTGCTAAAACCCAGGGCAGGGGAGGTAATTGCAGCAACCTGAAGACAATTCAGCACAAAAAAGAATATGATCCCATGAGTCAAATGATCCAATTTATATTTTTCTATCCATTGGCCATCAGTTGTCCCCTATATCAAAAGACAGCAAATCTAAAAGTATTCTCAGTCACAGCAGACTTGTGCTAAAACCCGGGGCAGGGGAGGCAGCAACCTGAAGATAATTCGGCAAAAAAGAGAATATGATCCCATGAGTCAAATGCTAAGACTATCTATCCACATTTCAACATGGTCTGCAGATGTGTACTATGTATTATTTAAGAAAAACACTTATCCCAAAAAAAAAAAACAAGAGATAAAGGAGGGACCTGGTCAACTTTCTTTCGGAGACCAGACATATGTTGTCTAATTTCCTCTTCTGTAAAAAAATCAATAAGGCTGATGCCATCGACTTTTTGTTTTTCAACCTTCAACTCAGTCAAGGTAGCAGCAACAGACGATGAAGAATCTTCTTCCTTAGGCTCAAGTATTTCTGGATCATTTTTTGTAATAATCTCAAGACCTTGAACAGCCAGGGTAGCATCAGATGATGAGGAATCTTCTTCCTTAGGCTCGCGTATTTCTGGATCATTTGTTGTACTAACCTGCTGCCCTTGAATTATCTTCAGTTCTTCACACAAGCTTGGAGCTGGGTCAGGAAGCAACTTGCAAAAATCATCAGAGCCCATATTTTTCGACTCATGCAGCGAATCAGGTTTCACAGCAGTTATAACTTCACCGGGTCCACTCACATCATCAGAATTGCTTCCGAGTAACACATCCACAACACTGTTGCCAGCTTGACCAGTTTGCATAGGACCATCTGCATGACAAGCCATTTCCATTGTAGCCTCTGGACTGTCAGAAGTAGCCATTACTGGATTCTCAGGATCAACGTTCAAACGTCCTGAGGGACCAATTGAGTCCACACCATAGGATGAACCACATCTCATGGAAGAGGCATCCAGTTTCCTATATTTAGTAGGAATCATAAGGTCTTCAGAAAGTTTGTAGCCAACAGTGTTGCCAGCCTCAGTACCATGTGTTCTTACAGCAGGTGCACAGACAACGCAGTCAGAAGAGCCACAAGTGTCAAAATGAGACAATACCATCCTATTATTCTCACAACTACAGATGCCACCACCGCAATTCCGAGAATGCCAGAACTCCAGAAATGGTATTTTACGCTCAACACAATTCTTATTGTATAAAATGTAACTTGAAAGAAGCTTATCAACCGAACGGCGCTGAACATCATCAAAAGCATGTCGGCTAAAACCATGATAACTTGAAAGAGGTAGAGGCCTTGCCATAGCATCTTGAACTCCGTAGGAATTTTTGTTTTGACATAATATTCCACCAAAAGATTTCGGGTTTCCGAGACAGCCATCGTAAATTTCCCCCACAATAGATGGAGTTTGCACAGACGGAGAACTTTGATTACTTGACATAATAATATTCAGATCACCTGGAAAAAGTATACAACAAGCATTATGAGACACTATCATACAACACAATCAAAAGTCATGTTACAAAGTAACTTAAACAAAGTGAATTGGAATCATCAGCAACATTGAAGAAGACGGAAGCACAAAAACAGTTCCAAGGGTTATTAAACATGCCATCCCTTACATGGACAAGCAACCTACACGGATACAACTGAAGTATTCTGAATAATACCATAAATGGTGATAAAAATTCCTATACTCTAGATACAAGCCACATTACCAGCCCAATTTCACTCATAGAATCTTATTCAAATTACGATGACAAATTGGAAAAGAGACACAGACATTTAAGTTCAACAGGAGTTCATAAAAAGGCTAAAGAAGAAAACTTCAAAAAAATGTTGCCTCATCAAAGCAGTACAAAGAGATGAAACCAGAAAGCACACCTTCACTCTGAAACTGAGAGTTGCTGCGATGGCTTTCAAAAGATGCCTCAGAATCGTACTGCAAAACACTCCCGGAAAAAGTGGGCCCACTACTATCAACAGGATCACCACAAGTAAAACCTTCCCTGGGAGAACAAACCTTGGGTAGCATCCATTCCGAGTTCTTTAAAGTGGTATCGAAACTACGCTTCCGTGATCCTGCAAAAAGAAACACTCAATACTATGGCATGGCAAAAAGAGATGATAAAATCAGAAATCAAAGTTTACACAAAATGAGAAGTAGTCATTTACCATGAAAACCAGTCTTTACCGCAGTAGCAGAGAGGTATGGTCGACTTATATCATCAGGACAAACCATGTTAATGCCAATGTCAGCACTCAAGGGATTATCGCGAAGATTACTGTTAAAACTGGTACCAAAGTCACACCTTGTCGTCTGGACACCGGGTGCAGAAGTATACATTGTCAGCAAATTAGTCTTCTGTATAGCCTTTTGCTGATCATACCACTTCTGCACAATCAAAGCTCCTACACGATCAAAAAGCTTTTCCTGATCCATATAGTCCTCCTGAAACAAGATAAAGGATAAGGAAAAGGCATCAAGAAAGCCACCAAAATTATGTGAAAAGCCTCCTAAGATAGGCAAAAGGAGCTGGACCGAACTTTGGCATCATGATCAACATTGAGTTGTATTAATGTCTATTGGCAAGCACTCTAACATTAAGGAGATGTTTTTGGACAAACACATCCTAGTACAAAATATGTTCCTCAGCATGTAAACATTCGGGATGTCACCAAACGAGGGAAAGAAGTGATTTAAACATTTTAAAGTGGACTTGGGACCACTGTCAGAGTATAAATTGTTATGGCAGTTGCCAGTAGACATTAATATCTTCAAAGTCCAGCTTGGTTTTAAAAGGCGCAAGGCGCACCGAGGCATTGAGGGCCTGCCGCATCAAGGCGCAAGGTGAAGAGCACCCCTCATGGAAGCAAGGCACACTCATTTAGAAAACAGAAATCTACTTTTCAGAACATTATATTGAAAATATTTACACCTTTATTCATATTTGAAAAGGGCCAATGTGTAAAAAAGTAGAAACTAGGTATTGAGGGGAAAAAGGAAGGGGAAAAGTAGAGAATTATGAGAAAAAGGTGGAATCTCAGGTGCACCTCATGCACCTTTTTTGAATCTGCGTCGCCTGAAGCAGCGCTTTAAAGAACCAAGAAGTCCAGCATATTGAAAAATCATTTACAAGAGTCCGGACTTAATGTGGCATATACTTGAGGGTGAGATACCATACTGGAGAAAAAATTACGTGACCAGGCATAAGGGACAAAATTTCCATTGTATTCTGAGGTTAATTTAAAAGGCAAGATCTGCACGGCTACTGTATACAATTACACGAAAACTATCCATCATATGTAGAATTCTAAACGTCTCAAATTCCAAGTCATTCATACATATACAATGTGGGGGGAAGGGAGACATAACTGAAATAAAGAGATGTACTAATCTGTAGATACACAAGATAGCAAACCTGAGAAACAGCGTCCCTAAATATTTGATCTTCCATAATTAGAGCAAGCTGAGGAACTGCCGTCCTGAGATCTCCAGAGGTCTTTTGTGCAAGATGCATTTGGCTGCGGAATATTGAATATGAATATAAGATGATTATAACCATAACAAACACAGTCGCGAAACTCAAAGCTTAAAAGTGATTAACAAGCAAGCTAGAGACGTCCAACATCCTAAAACAAAAGCCATTTCGAAAGCAGGCAAGCACACATAACTACACTGTTAATGAGGACAAACTATGTTGTTTACACATAAAAGCCCACAACAAGAAGTGGAATTTGAGGAACAGCCATCAGATGATGTTGAGCTCGAAAAGAGCATAATGCAGTAAGTCTCTCTGTTTCCAAAAACACGCTGAATGTATCTCAATTCGCACAAAACACTACCAAAATAAATTACATATTTTAGACATTCAGTGATGTCAATTCTCACCCCTAACAGTTTTGCATAAATTACATTCTGTATCACACCCAATCATCGCCAGCAAAATCCAGGAACATTAGGAACCAGTCACATCAACCCTACTCATGCATGCTTACTCACTACCACCACCACCACAACAACATCAACAACAACAACAACTAAATCTAAGTCCCAAAATGATCTCGCATCGGCTAACATGAATCGTCACTTGGAATCGCCATACGTAAGCAATAATATGCCAATGGTTACTCACTACTTCCAAACAAAAAGTACCCAATATTCCAAATTTCCCCCAATATCATCAAATAATCAACCAATTCAACCCTAAAACTTTACTTATTAATCACAGTATACTTCCTTGAACGATCACTAAGTATTTTAATTAAAAAAGTACACAATGTGGTTCAATTTATGCAAACCCATGATTAAATTTTACTCAAAAATTACAAAAACTACCCCAAGAATCAAACTTTCTTAATAAATTAATTAATTCATCAACATTCAAACCCTAAACAAAGCGATAACAAAGCAAATAATTAACCCTAATCGAAATTCGATTAAAAAATCAAAACTTTCTATAACATATACCAAAGAAAAAATTGGGGGAAAAGAATACTAACATTGCATTAATCGTAAATTGGCGAAAAGGAACAATATTAGGGTTGTCCCGCCAATTCAATAGGAGTCCCGATCGAAACCCTAATTTGCCGTCAGACGGCAAATTGGGGGCAGAAGATTGTTGAATTCTAGCCATGATCACAACCACATGCTGCGAATTGCGACGGAAACCCTAATTCTGATGGAAAGAATCGAAATTGGATGAAGGAAATCAAGATTCGGAAACCCTAATTTTGGAAAGAGGGGAAAAAATTTGGGGGAAAATTTTAGTATTTGTTTTATTAATTTGGAGCGAAAGGGAAAGAAAGGGGTGTCTCGTGTTGGTGACGTTTTTAGATTGGGGAAGAAAACGAGGAGAGAGACGAAATTTCAATCCAATTTGGATAGTAATAATTTCCCTAAAAATAAACCCTAATCTAATTTATTGTGTTTTCCCCCCTTTTCCTAGCTTTTCCCGGCTTCTATTAATCGATCAATTTTTTTGGTGTAAGTAATATAATATCGTTTTTATTTTGTTTTTTTTCTATTTTTATTATTATTATTAAAATAGTAAAATTTTACACTAAAAATCAATAATTATTTACAAGAAATTAAAAAAAATCTGGTGGGAATCCAATTAATAATTTGATCTCAAAAAATATACTATATACTAGTATTTTTTTTATGTCTTGCACTTTCCTGATTTGTTATTTGTGGTTGTAATGGTTTATAACCCACCCATTTTTATTTTCCACAATTTCTTACCGGCTACAAAAAAATATTGTGTTATTTCATTGTGGACGGTGAAATAAGAGCAGATCGAAACTCACTCCACTAAACAACATTAGGCACTTACCCCATTAATAAGCAAAAGGTGACCTTGCGCCTATTTGGAATGGTGAGAAAGAAGATGGTGAGGAATAATCCAATTATAAAGACGATAAATTCAATCACGGATGTATGAGGAAGTCGCTTATTTGGTCTAACAAAATTACTTGTATACGGTAGCACCGTACTATAAGTTGAACACTCAAAGGTAGTTCTTAGCATACAGAGCAAATTAAGTCATGCTGACACCTATCAAAACGAGTGAACCAAAATTACAGCTAATATCAAAGTACATATGTATAAGGCGAATTTAGAAACCAAAAAACATTACTCCGTATATTATTCACTTAAAGGCAACTTTAGAAACTAAAAAATCATCACATTGTTGACAAGTAACTGGTTTTGAACACTTTGTGTAACTAGTGATAAGTTTAAACTTTAAACCCTTGCTTGTTACACAATCTAAGTCAACATTTGACACATAACAACATGGAGGCTAACTCAAGGATAAAGACCTCCTTCTACTCAGCCAGGCCCTTCCATCATTTCCTGTGAATTTAACACCATAATTTGAGCTCATAATTCTTTCTTCATCACTGCTGTGTAAGGAATCAAGAAAACCCATAGACCCTGAGCTCGAAAACGAGGAATCGTCGTAAAAACCTTCAAAATTAACATCTCCATCATTACTAGAACTTGTTACTTCCACTGCATTATTGCATTTAGCTTTTCCTTTTGCCTTAGTTGCTGCTGCAAGCTCTTTTTCTGTATGCAAATCAAGCTCTGATGAGTTTGTTTCGTCGTCGCCTGAATAAGCATCATCAACTTCATGAAAGATAGTCATGCTCTCATTCTTTGAACCGCGAAAAGAGTAGCTTCTAGTACTCCCCATCATAAATTGGAAGCAGACCCTTTTGTTGCACACTCTTGCTTTTGTTTCTGTACTTGTCTCTGCCCAAGCTGTAGGTTGTTGAAAGTTTTCGCTGCACGCCTTCTCTTTCACGTACTAAACTGCTCAAGTTGTCAATTACGTTACTAGTTGATGCTTCATTGGCAGCCTTCTGCTCCAGCTCTGATATAGTCCTGTCATATTCTTTCTTCCTAAGCCTGAGTGAATGCTGAAATCGAATGACAGAAAATAAAGACAGGTTCTGATAGCCTGATAGTACTGTGAAAAATGCTACAATTAATCATTTTTCGGCTGCTGCACACCGATTTACATGGTTCACTAACAATGTGTTATCTACGGTCATAGGTAGAAGGTCAGATTTTCGTTATGATCTGAGAACTGTCGAAAACAGATTTATTTAAGCCATATTTCCAAATTCCAGCAACATACAAAGCAACAAGTTTCACTGTGCTTACTCGTTTCTCGAGAAATCTTCCAAGATCCTGATTTTGGAGCTTCTTCTTACCCCAAAATATCCAACAGAATCGTACAACAATAGCCAAGACAACCAGGATGACATTTTCAAACAGCAGGAACAAAAGAATTGCTCTTTCATTGCCTAGGAGCAAAAGTTGAATTAACATCAAAGTAGCAGTAAAAATCAAGAAAGTTACTGTAATTTGTATTCTATACAGAATCAAATTGCAGGTAGCGTGCCTGTATAGACGCTGACACTCTTGGGTTTCACCTCAGAGCAACTAAATGACAGCTTCAACCCTGCCAAAAAAAGTTACAGTTTTGTTGAATTATGTCATATTACCAAATAACCAGTAAGAAATATTGGTTATGAGAGTTTCAGGGATGAATTACGTGTGCTTCGACAAGGAAGTGGATTTCCAATCTCTGCATCACATTTCAGAAATAAAACCCGTCACCAGAAATGAAATAAGAAATAAAACATGTTTGCTTAACTTAAATTTGGACAAGAGCAAGGACGAGATGGCTTACTCGCTGCAGCAATGAAAGCTAGAACAATCTCCTCGTCTAGAATGAATTTGTGCAGGTCACTTTGCGACAAGTTTGATCCAACCTGACCTAGTACAACTTACATCAGTCAGTTGATGTACACCTGAAATGTTCAGGAACCGAAATATAAGACAGTGAGTTTGACAATAAAATTTTACCAGGGTAACTTTCAGACCAATAGAAAGATTCTGTTGCTGGAACCAACAGTGAAAAGACTACATTCCTGGGTTTGAAGGCAGAAACATATGTGTAGTCACCGATGACACAACTACTTTTGCCCTCAATCTGTGTCTGAGAGATGTACACAGCATATCCGGAACAATCAAGAACTGGACTGACTTGAATCACAGAGTCCAGTGGAGAAGCCTTAGTGAATTTCTTCAGGGTCCCTTCAGGTGATATTGAATAGAGGTACCCATCGAGTGATCCGATTGATAGCCACCCTGTAAAGCCATCAGATGAGCTTCTATCAGAAGAATCCACACATGTCACCAAATTAACTTTTGACAAGGATGATCATGGCATAAACAAGGTATGAAATATGAATGAATGAGCATGTGCTTCATCATCACTCTTTAAGACCAAAGAGCATTCTCCTGAGGGAGCACATACGATGAGAATTTACCATTGGAATCAACTACAGGTGAATGCTCTTGGGAATTCAGTGGTCCAATGCTTCTGTCCCACAGAACATCTCCGGTCAAAGCATCCAAGGCAAGTACGATAGCCTTGCTAGGTACTGTAACATACAGGTAGCCATTATTCCCTGGAACTGCAGTAAATTCTTTGCCAAATGAACTCAGAGTCTGAATCCATTTGAAATAAGGACGACGAGCTGATATAGAATAGAGTTCTCCTTGGTTATTAGAAATCTGCAGGAATAGAAACACATATACAAATCTATAAGCATCTTAATGATTGCAGAACCATACATATATAAGCATCCACCTAAGGACTGATCAGAATAATGTCCATTTCCTCGACATAATATAAGCATAACTCACATAGATACTAGACTCACAGTCATCAATGACAGGAGCTGAAGTGAAGTGACAATCTGTGACATTTTCCTTACAACCTTGAGAATACCCTAACTGGTTAAGCATCGGTACAGCAGTCCAACGCAGTCGCCCTTTCAGAGAATACGCCAACAGACCCGTATCTTTTACGTTAATGTAGACAGAAGACATCAACATATTCACAGCAAATCCGATGATTTCATCTGATTTTGCCTCTGCTGATTCATTACCAAAGAAAACTTCCACTGCTGATTCGGATATTGCAGCACTCGAAGAGCTGATCCTTAGCACTTTATTTTCTGCAACAATGTACACCTGCGCGAAACAAAGAAGAGAAGAATCATACCAACAGCACAAATTTACATGCACATTATGTCTCAGAAAACAAACTGTATCTTAGGTAAAACGGTCTTACAATACAGACCCGAAAACCCGAATTATTAATCATGTCACAGGAAAAGATCAGACCTTACTCAAGTATTAGACAAACCATTGTACTACACCTACAGTTTTTCTATTGCAAGTACGAAGATCATACAGTAATGAAAATTGATGTTCAAAAAAAAAATCGAAAAAGCCGAAATGATCACTGACCTTCCTTTTACCACCATAAACCGGAGCAATACTTCCATTACAAGTATAATTCAAGTGTACGTTCCATAACATGGAGCCATTACTTCGAAAACCATACAAAAATTTCTCTGAACAAGCATATATAACCCCATCATATCTACTCATCAGAGGTTTCCCTAGCGTAAAACCAACGCTTCTCAACTGTTCATCTACACACACAAAATGTGCAATAATAATGTTAATTATCCTTCACAACAATCATAATAAAAAGTTCTTGCCTTTGATCAAATGTTATAATCTTTATCATATATCTTTGAGCGAAAACGAAAAATTTCATTAATATAATCGCCATACGACATTTGGAATTCTAACTCTTTATTGCACATGTACGAACCAACAAAGAGTTAAGATACCTGAAAGTACGAGAAAAGGCGGCAACGTGAAGAAGAAGAGAATAAGAAGAGGAAAGAATGGAACAGAATTGGAAGTTGAAGACATTGTTGAGTTTGTCAGAATTTGATTCTGGAAAATATTACTGTAGATGAATAAAAACTTCTAACTGACGTTTCCCGCGAAGAATTGTATATTAGAGGGATCTGCCGGTTAGTGGGTGGAAGTTACTTCTGGTTAAGGGCAATATTGTCTTTTTTTCCTCATGTGGTAGTTTAGTATTGTATAATTGATAATAATATAATAAATACTATATGTAAGCCCGTGCGTTGCACGGCTCTCTTAAATGATGATATCCTATTATGATGATAGAATCCAACCAAGAAACATTAGAACCCTGATATAGGAACTATCACTTGCATTTCTATTTAACTTGTACAGATACAAAGTTGAGAACTTGTACTCTCTGAATGAGCTAATTAGATATGTGTTGCTAAGGCATGCTAAGTGTACAATTTATATGAAATTAAAGTTTGAGCAAATAAATTTAGAAATTCGATATGATAAATTGAGATATCTTGACATGAGTATGGCGTACTCTGTATATAATATGTACCTTAATTTTTGCTTCTCGAACCCATAATAAAAATTTATATATCATTATAACAAAACCTACTATATTCTAAAATAAAATCTTCGTCATTAAATTTTTAACTTAATCAACACCCTCCAATATCATTATAACTAAACATTTCTTCAAAAATAATACACTACCTTAAGTATTATTACATACCTAGCCTCTTACATTTGTATGGCCTTGTGTATCTATTTTTCACATGGTTTACACGTTTTGACGTGTGTCCAGTATTATTTTGTTATCGAACCAGTAAACACTAATTTCACGTTATTCCACTTTTTACATGTTTCATTGGTGGACTATCATAACTTTTTTTTAGATATATATATTTTGTTGTCCCTACCCCTATCTAGTTTTTCATGAAATATACTATATTACCAATACATAAATGTTGTTTTAAATTGACATATACTGATACAAATACCAAATGAATATTTAGTTATGAAGCCTAGGTCGTATAAGAAGAGTTGAGAAATGGTTTCAACACATTCATTTCTTGTGTGATCACTTATTGTAAGTGAATGTTAAAAACAAATATTTTTCTTAGAAAATAATGGAGTGGATGTTGGATAAGTAGCAAAACCAGAGTAAAATAAATTTAGAGCTCATTTTTTAGTTTAAAAGATTGCGTACAATATATTTAGTAATTCATTACTAACCAGATAAAAAAACTTAAATGCATATTGATGCGCATCTCAAGAAGAAGAATTGTGCCAACAAAAATTTTCTCCCACATTTAAAACAATCACAATAATTATGCTAATTTATTATATTTTTGTAAATAGCTTTGAAAATATATATTTAATCAAAAAGAGGGGAAAAGATACCTTCCAAAAAGGTAAAATTGTTATATACCGAGTACACTCATTTTCATGTTGTGTACTTCATTACAGATAGTAGTGATTTAACTGTTTCCCCTCATTTGGTGTATGTTTAGTTAAGTTTGCAGCTTTGTAGTTAAAATTATAGAGTATACGTTTAAACCTTAAAGTAAATATTCATGGTTTCATGGGTTAATAAAGATGAACATTACACCAAAATTCAAAAAGTTACAGATAATATTCACAAAGACAAAAAATAAATTAATTTTATTTTTTTTGTACAGAAAATACTCAATGAAAAATATAAAAATAATTCAAGTGTACACTCAGGTGTATGGTAGATAATTTGAAAAAATTGTAATCTAATAAGTACTTATGAGAAGAAAAAAAATGTAAAACAAAGTATACGCACTACTATACTTGCCCTATCACGTAAAATTTCTTCTTTTTTACTGAATTATATTTTTTTTAGTTAAAGTAAGGATAAATAAAATTCGATATGCACTACTATGTAGTAAGTTAGTGATGATCTCGTGGTAATGCATTTTATTTCTTACCCTATTAAGTAAGTTTTGCTAGTCAATTATAATCTCTCCATCCTCTAGTGATTGATAAAATTTCCTTAGTCATTTGTCCTAAAATAATTGCTTATATTATCTTCTAAACATAACTACTTATATCACTTTCATATTTTTGGCATATTTCATCCACTTTTATCTTATTTTTGGTAAAAATTAATAACTTGAGTATTACATAAGTAAATATGTAAAGTTCTTTAAAGATTTCAGTTTTTTATTTTAACAATCATTAGAGGACAGAGGGAGTATATTCTTAATTTCCTTCGCATGTTTAGTTTTTATTTAGTTAACATTAGTAATTAGGAAAATCAATGATCTTCCAGTTGTTGCAAAATTCATGTATATATTAGGAAAATTAGACTTTATAGGTTTAAAATTAAATTAAATTAAATTCAATAATACCAAAATAGGACTCTTAGGAAATTAGGAAAACCAGTAATCTTTCAATCGAGGAAGAATTCATGTATTAGTAAAATTAGACTTTATAGAAACTTTTAATCGTTGTAGAATTCATGTATTTGGAAAAAAGTCTTTCTAATAATATAGTTAAAACGTATATAATATTCAACAGTCCGTATGGAAATTAGGAAAACCAGTAATCTTTCAATCGTTGTACAATTCATGTTTAGAAAAATTATACTTTTTAGAAACTTTCAATCGTTGTAGAATTCATGTATTAGGAAAAAAAAGTCTTCTGCTTTAATAATATAGTTAAAATAAAACTTATATAATATTCAAGAGTCCATATAAAACCGGACTCTCTAATATCAATCGGTCGTTGCACGGGTCTCTTCAAATGATATCCAATCAGTTGAAGCTATAAATATTTTATCCTTATATAAGAACTATTACAGTATTACTTGTATTTTACTTAACTGGTAGACAATTATTTTCATTATATGACCATCATTTTACAAACTTGAAAACTTATATTCTCATTTTAACTTTGTCCAACATTTCGTTTCTAAACAGTAAACTTTAATTTCACATTGTTCATATAACTTTTTCAATTATGCGTGCATACAACTTTTTCAATTGATATTCCATGGTAGAGAATTTTACTGACCATACCATGTACCATTCTTCCATTTTTTAATTATCATAACATGTATATAATTCTTATTTAATTATTTATCTACTTACCATATCATGTACAATTCATATTTAATTATTTATTTGCTTTACAATTTTAGTTCTTGTAGGTTTTAAATACAATTTTTAAATATTTAACATAATGAATATATAGTAATAGTATATTATAACTCGCATTGTATCACTGTATACTTCTAAAGTGGTGTAGATTAGGATAAGGGTGTCATTAATTATAAGTTTGTTGTATCATGGTATACTCCTAAAGTGCGTTGATTATGATAACAACTAATAACAACTGAAACTCTAATCCTATAAAGCTACGGATTCCTTAAAGTATAAAAGATAACTTAAAACTTTAATCCTATAATGTAAAAGACAATATAAACTCTAATCCTATAAAGCAGTGAATTCTCTTAAAGACAACTAATTACAACTCTAATCCTATAAAAATGTGGATTTTCTTACTTACTATAGAATTCGTATATAATTATATATCATGTAAATATTTAATTTTTTTATTCACTTACCATATCATATACTAATCTAGTCGATGTAAAATTAAATTAATTGTTCACTTACCATATTATGACTTAAATATTCAAAGGTCATATAAAATTGGACTCTCTAAAATCACTACAAACTTCCCTATATTGACGTAGGAACTAAATTGAAAACCGTAAGAAAAAAAAAAGCAAGAACAATGTCTACACTTGCATTCTTTTTAGTCGCCAATACAATATGCATGCATATACTTCACGTCAAAAAAAAAAAAAAAAAATCAATCCAATCCAAAATTTTAATAAAACAAACAATAATAATGTTTAAACTTGGCAATCAATATTTTAGCAACTTATTATAGCCAGCCGAGTATATATGATCAGGCATTATGACTGTGAATGTTGATTTGGGACTTCAACTATTTATAGTTGGCTGATTGTGTTTAACTTCGATTAGGATTAGAAATATAATAGACCAGAATTGGGAAAATATACAATAATGATATATTAGTTATATAATTGCTCAGTTTAACTTCGATTAGGATTAGAAATATGATGGAACATAACTAAAATAATATAATATTCAACAGTCCATAAAAAACCGGACTCTTTAATATCACTCGGTCGTTGTGAGAGCTCAAAAAAAGCCTCAAATAATAATATATAATGATAATGATTATTCCGAGATATTACGTAAATAATTTTGTCATCGAACTCTGAACCCTAGCCTGAATATGGTCTGCAAAGAAAGCGTCAAGTTTGGAATCGTATTTTGAGAAGTCATTTCATTCCTAGGATGAACACGAACCATATACACCCTCGTAGATTAATGTTGTTACAAAGCTATTGTGCAGTAACAAGATAGCTTCTGAATTACTAGATGTTTAAATGATAAAGAATGCAGTGATCTCCTAATCCTATACACTGATACACAATAAACAATAATGTGATTACGAAAGAATGTGGGGGGTTTGAGGGAACTATCAGCTACGCGTTTATGGCAAATTGCCAGGGAGCCTAGAAAGGGCTAATTTCCCTGGCCAACTTCAGTAATACCTCAGGGACAAGGCGTTTCATCGGTGGTGCCATTGCATCCTTGGCTAAAGCGTCTTCATCCCCGGCATGTATGATAGAAACCATATGTTCAAACAGCTCGTCTTTACCACCTCTTAACGGATCCTGCACGGTCAGTGAGATGATTCTGTTAATTAGCATGTTTAAGGAACTCTCTGAGGAGTGTGAACTGCGTAGTGCATTTCCTGATGTTCTTTCTTTTCTATCACCTAAGTTCGGCGAGCACTGTCCAATTTCTCAGTGCACAGTTATACAGATGATGTAAAAACCAGAAGGGATTTAAATTCTCTTACCTGAACAAACAAATCTGTATGCGTTTTCCCTTTATATAAGATTACTTCAGCATGAGCACCAGATTTATTAAGAGCATCTGCAAAACTTTGACTGCAAAAGGAGAATATCAGTTGATGTTCACACGATTTTTAGAACAGAGAAGTAACATTTCGTGGCAAAACGAACACAGTACCCAGGAGAAGATATATATACCTGGCATCTGATGGGATGGAATGGTCCTTAGTTCCATGGAAAAGGGTGACTGGAGGTAGTATAGAAACGGCTTTTGCAATGCTTCTATCCTGTACAAGAAGTTCAGGGGAGAATTTCGCTAGGGATTCCTCACCTTCCATAATCCTGCAAAGGCATGTAATATTTGCTTACAGCAAGCTGATAGTAAATCTTCACTAATCAAAAAGTAAGATTACACAACTGTAACTGGCAGATACCCTAAAAAGATTGAGCGATAAAGGCCTCGATTGTGGAAATGATCAACCAGTTTCAACATGTTGTACCTGATCCATAGATTAAAGGTGCTAGTTAGACCAATCACACTACATTTTCTTACACATTACATCACACCATTTGCAAAAGATTGGATCAATCCAAAAACACAAATAAGAGCAAGAATCATTCAGAGTCTAGAGAGATCTACCCCGTCATTGAAACACAAGCTGGAGATGTATCCGCCAATTTTGCGGGCAAGAGAAGCAAGGGAGAACCAATGCACTAAGGCCACAAGCTTCCTTATGCTCAAAAAGGAGCTCACGGAATCTAATGGATGCCATTGGTTAAGCTCGGGAAGAGAAGAAAATGAGCTATAGAAGATATGTGTAGCAATAGAAGAGAAGGGGTTAAAAACATCCACCCTTAAAAGAACCTTCTGCTTCTTCAACCAATCAAAAGATTGAATGCCTTTTCACCATAGTACCGTACCAAAAAAAAAAAAAAAAACATGATCCCTGTCTGCTTGACAGAAAGAATTGCATTTTTCTTCTATGGGTTGACAGAAAAAAAGATTGAAGAAGAAAAAACGGAAATTTAACTCCAACAAAGTGCACCAAAAGATAGTTAATAATGTGCACATCCATAACTTCTCTTCTTTGGCATTACCCAAACCTTATAAAATTTGTTGCTGAGAAATTCAACCACAGGACCGTGACATACCCAGTTCCCATCAAATAGACCTCAAACACAATTGTATGAGCAACATCATAGTTGATAAATAGATGCACCATTGTCTCACAATGTTTTCCACCAATAACACATGCATTTTGACCAGGAACAGTACCAGGTCTATGCCTTTGAAGGCTATTGCAAATGTTGATTCTACCCAATCCCTTTTGACAAAAAATTTGCTGACAATAGTAGAAGCCTAGAAGGAACTGCTCAAGTAAGAGATGTCATATAATGTGCGTTTCTACGATTGAAGTTAACCTATACCAGCATGTACTACTAAACAAACAATGCTGAATGCTCTGCCACAAGATTAATGTTATTAAATGTTTCTCAAAAAAAAAAAAATAATGTTATTAAAGAATTTACTAGCAGACTAATATAAATGAAAATCTGTTTCATCACATACCCGCCTGATAAAGCAAAATAAGCTTTTATTTGAGAGATACTCCAAGAACTGCTCTCCCCTCGTGATTCTCCAATAGCCTGCTGTAAGAGAGCACATGCAGAGATGTGTGCGCCAGCTGATTGTCCCACCAGATAAATTCTGTACTAAAGAGAAGTGAGATGTCACTAACACAGTCACAAACAAAGAAGTTAGCACAAGATATGAAAAGTTAAGCACCTGTCAGGATCACCTCCACAAGAAGCAATATTGTTGCATACAAATGAGATACCCTGAGAAACATCTTTGATCATGTCACTGATTGTTCCCTGAGGGAAGTTTCTGCATAAAGATTAGGCTGTCAGATGTTAACAGTGTCTACTATCTCTCTCCCCCAGTCTCCCTAAGGTCTTAAAACAAACACATTCACATCCTACAATTTCTACATCAATTTGTAAGTCGAAATACAACAATGTAAAGTGAGAATTGAGTGACGGCTCATACATGTATAAATGAATAAGCATTGATAGCTAAACTACCGAGACCAATTGATAAAGAAGTCAGGGACACATAATGAAGAACGAAATCTCATAGATCAAATACCTGTAGTCAAGGCAGGCCACTATAATGTCTCTTTCAATAAATTGTTTCCCGAGAAACGAACCCCATGCTTTGTACCTGACATAGTAACACCAGAACAATGCTAAGCATGGTAGACAATGAAGCAGGTACAACAGAAGCCGAACAAGTACACATCAATAACGCCACATCATACAAGATATTACAGCTCACAAGGTCCAGATGTTATTGACTCATCATTCCCAACATCAGAAGCAGAGCACAGGATCATTCAACTATAAGCTATCAATTGGCAATCTAGCATGCCACATACAAAAAACTTCCTTTCTACTGATACATGTACTAATTTGCAGCATGTGAGGGGCACGGTCCACTAACAGTTATCAATACTTATCATGACCTAGTTTCTAATGACTAAAGAACTGAAAGTAAATAGGAAAAGGGAGAGCATATTCAAGATTCAGGAGAGAACTGAAACCCTTCTTCCACGATCAGCAATTGAAACCATAATTGCATAATTAGCACAGTGACCTGATCCCAGAACTTAGTACGAGTACGTAAGGGAACTTTTATACAAACAAATATACATGGATGTATGATAAGCAGAATACTCTGATGCCAGAACACAGTTAACCCCCGTAAGAAACAAATTAATTAAATACATGAAATGGGGAAAAAAAAGAGTATGCTTTCACTCTTTCAGTATTCAATAAATTTGCATGATCTACTTCTGTATTTCCATTTGAAAGCATAGACTAATCAAGAAATCATATATAGCCTAATACCCTAATTCATCTTGAATGAGACTGAAACAAAGAAAGAAAACGAGCATGCTGCACATTACGAGCTGTATATTTCTCTACAAGGATGTAAATCTAAAGTTTGCAGTAGTTTAGCATATGCAACATCATAATAATCTTCATGGCTCTTGTATATTCTCTTTCCTTTTAGTTTTTACACTGCAATCACATCAGGAAAGTAAGCTCTCACAAGACTACTCACCCGATAATCCAAGCACCACCAGTGACAAAAATCACAACAGGCTTACGACCATCCAAATTCCGTGGCAGATAAAGGTCTAACCTGTATAGTCATATTCCAACAACAAAGCAACACATAAACATGAA
Organism: Spergularia marina; assembly: GCA_963680865.1. Taxonomy (NCBI): domain Eukaryota; kingdom Viridiplantae; phylum Streptophyta; class Magnoliopsida; order Caryophyllales; family Caryophyllaceae; genus Spergularia; species Spergularia marina. The sequence goes on along the minus strand of OY804560.1, from coordinate 21,464,642 downwards.
ATGCATATGGAATAGTCACACAAACACCCCCCCCCCCCCAAAAAAAAGCACTCAGGCACCCAATTTCTCATAATTAGATCAATGTAAGAACCGAAGACCTACCTATTTCTTGGTTGATCTCCATAAACAACACTTCTGTGAACCTGGCTTGAAAAGAAATAATAATATGCCACTGCACAAATCCGACAAAGACATTTCAAGTTCATTGCACCAATCAAAATTTCATAAATATCAGCACTAAGGTAGTCATTACGAGTTATAGGAGACATCATGTATCTGGCTATATCGGCTGGAACATGCACTACTGAACTCAAAAATCGACTACCACTTAACAAAAGCTCTAGCACTTCAAATCTACCAGCATTACAACAGGGCCAGGATCTCTAGCTTCTAATAGTAGAATCTTCACAAAGAATGTGTTCAACACGCTATAGCAGCACCAGCACGAGAACAATTTACTCACACAATGTGTAACTGAGAAGATTCTAATACTATAAACTTGGAGAATCCTACTAACAATGAATGATGAAACTACCAAATGGTTTTACAACCTCAACCCACCCCCCTTCTAGATTAATATGCTCCCGAAAAAATGCTCCCACCTAATGCAAAGTATGGAGATTATGGTACACACATTTACAAACTAACATCTAACACAAAAAAAAAAAAAAAAAAAAAAAAAAAAAAAAAAAAAAAAAAAAAAAAAAATTTGAAAAGTTTAAAAAGTGGCATTGAAGTTTCTTACCCCTGAGGAAACCAGGCAAGAGTAACATGGCATAACATCCGAGAGCAAGGACTCTGGTAATCCAGCGGTAACCTACCCTAAAAAATGTATGAATGATTAGAGATCCTACTCAAATAAGCATGATTTTCGACATACATCAAATTTCTCCGTTCTCTTAGATTGTTAACGTTAAAACCTTTAAATTCAAATTCACACAAACCACACGTTAACAATATCCAAGAGAACAAAATGTTCAATTGTTCATACAAAGGTTACCTTTACATTCTTCCATGTTTAAAAAAAAAAGGTTATAAATCACATACGAAGTAGAGTACTCGGTACATTTGTAGTCGATAACATATTAACAGTAACATGTTCACTAGTCACTACAAACACGTAACAACGATCATCTAGACTCGTGATTAATTAACGAAATTGACGACACGTAAATCCTCGTATCTCCACCCAACCAATACAAAAAACGACGACCAACGCACTAAGATACGTAAATAATTTCACTAAAACAACCACGAGAAAATTGCACACTGTTCAAAATTGGACATAAATTAAAGTCGTAACTCATAAGCTACAACGAGCGCGCCTCGAACCCCTGCACTTACACCAATCCAATACGAAGAAGAATAATAATAATAATAATACTTCGTCCTTCCGTATTATTCGTTTGTTTACGTTCGGTTTAAATTAACGATACGAAAATAGAAACGGTAAAAAAAAAAAAAAAGAGGAGGTTAATTTAAAAGAATTTACCCAAGGTAAGAAAGAAGGATGAAAGCGAGGCGGGTAAGTAAAAAAGTTTCGGCAGCGGCGTGTTCAAATTCCCGCCTAAAAGAATGCTGACGCGACGGCGGGGGGCCCATGATAGGGCGGCGTTCACATGAATTCCCGCCATTTTCGTCGCCGGAGACTAAACCTACGTGGATATTATTGGTCTTCTCAAACGACGCCGTTTCAGTCCCCATTGCCGGTGATATTTTTTATTAGGAGAGCAGATCGGAGGAGAGAGAAAGCGAAAGAGAAAGAGGAAGAGAAGAAGAAGAAGAAGATGACGATGACGATTCTTCTTTTGGCTTCTGGGTTACACTTCTTTTTATTTGAACGAATATTATAGCTGGACAAAAATTTTGTGGGTTTGCATTATTTGATTAATTATTAATATTTAATTTAATTTAAAAAAATTGTTTTATGTTTGGTTCGAAATTTTTTTTTGCAACGGTTATTTGATTAATTAATATACTCCGTATATGGTTTTTTGTTCCATTTTGTATGGGTTATATTTGGCCCATTATTGGGAGAATGTGGGGCCCAAAATCCACACATAATTTGATATGAGCATGTTGGCATGTGAAATTGTGAATGATTGTTTTGCAACTGTAAATCTATGGGACACATTTTCGAGTTTGGGTTATGTTGGGTTCGGCTGTTACTACGAGTCGTATATTTAGATGACCTTCTCGAGCTTATGTTTAGGGGATTTGAGTGCTGTGAAAGTGATTCGAGTTTGTTTAATGTCGAATTTGGTTCTTAGTTTCACATCCCCTAAATTAATCTCCACTAAGTAGTGTGTTGGGGGAGGATAGAGTGTGTTGGGAACGTTTACGTAGAGTGGTGATCGTAGTTGTTGAATAATGATTATCATCACGCAACGACATGGCTACGCAAATGAGATTGTTACATTTTTGGTTTGAATTTCTCGTATATTCAACTCAAAGGTAAAAAAAAAGACTCGATGAAACGGAGAGAGTACTTCTCGGATCCCATCTCGGAAAATAACAATCATTCAAAAAATATAGTAATGTTTCATCTTTTATCAAAATTGTCGAGCAGAAAAAGAGCCTTGTACTACAAGCTAATAACTAGCCAGCATTAGGCAAAATGGTGGATGTAGAACCATACATTCAAAGGAACAATTTCTACTATCGATTAATCCAGGTTGATTCACCACAACGAAAATAGCTATACTGATTTTTCAAATAAATTTCGTCGGAAACATTCTAATCAGGTCTACTACTGGAACCTACATCAATGATCGCATCCTTACCCCTCTTCGAACTTTCCAGTATGGGAATAGTATCGTCGTTATTCCATATGCTCCGACAAGTGGGTGTGTGCTCTGTACTTACCTGAACCACCATCTTTGAATGACAGAAAGGGGAGTGTTCAGGAAGGGAGCGTATTGCTGTATGGCAGGGTTGACACTCCTTCCTATCTTGGCCCATACACTTTGGTGATAGCCGGCAGTAACAGGGGCATTATACATGAGCTTCAGTAGCTGTTATAAAAATTTAAGCATATATGTTAGCATGCAGCGAAGTTGCCAAACTTATCGACTAAACCTAAACTTGGCCTGTCAATGCAGACTGACGTTCAAAGCAGTCCTTACTCTCAAGTCTCAACAGTCCTCGTCCATTAAAAAAAAAAAAAAAAAAAAAAAAAAAAAAAAAAAAGTTCTCAACAGCTAAACCTCCAGCACCCGTTCGACACAGTTTATCGATATACTATAAATGGACTTAAACCCAATCTAATAAAAAAGGTGCATAACTGAGATAAATGGGAAGTTCTATATACCTGCCAGTACATGACAGCTTGAATGAAGTTGCGCTGCCATCTACAAAATAGAAAGTAAGGGCGATGATTAGCAACACAAAAAGATTTAAGGGAATGAAGGTATTGAAAAGAGAAACACCAACGGGAAAAGAGGTCTACTTACGATAACAATGAAATGATTAAGAGGAACCCAAGTCCAACTTCAGCGTGTGAGGACAATATGCTAAGGGTTGTACCATTAGATTCTACCCAAACACAAATCTCTTCCAAATACTTCCTGTTCAATAACAGCAACAAAGCATGATTTCAAATTTAAATGGACGCCATAAACAACTAAACACAGCAACTTTACAGCAAAAAAATACACATCTTGCTTTGTCAGCCAACCCCTACACAAGAGAAACCTCAAAACATGCAACACTCCATTAGGACGAAAGCTTGGCTTCTTGAGTCAATAAATAGACAAGGAAGTGGGATAAACAAAGTAGGCAAAATGAAATAAAGGCATTTATCTTGGTCTTAAATTGGGGGGGGGGGGGGCTCTTGGTCACTCGAGATAAAGGCAGGAAACTGACTAATTATAAAGCAGGAAACTGACGACTGAAATTATGAAGTCAAAAGCATATATTGAATACTTTACACACTCTTTTGACCAGCATATCTCAAAATTGACACAACTTGAAAGGCAAAAACTGTAACTCGTTAGTCCGTTACCAACTTTCAATCACGCCATATTCAAACCAGCATAAGAGAAAACACGACGCAAAGACATACAGTTTTGCTAAGACTTTGAATATAACATCCACACATCAAACATCAACAGTAAGAAACCTACCTGTATAAATTAGAGCGACTGAAATTTCGCCTCAGAAACTTGGCAACATGCTCTAGAGATCGGCAGAGAATCGGAATCAAAGCAACTGCAGATGTATGTGGCATCGAAATGTCAGATTGTAAAAAAAAAAAAAAAAAAAAAAAGAACCTTAATAGGAACCGAATGGAAAGGTGAAACTAACATTTTAGGCAAAGTTGTGATGTGACAAACATGAGAGAGTACATAGTGTAGACAAAGTCCTTTGTTACAATTACTGACTGCAACCACAGCTGAACAGCTTGCATATTCCATGCCCTAGGTCTCTGCACATAACATGTGCTTCAATGATAAGGTAAAAGCCATACAAGTCAAAAGCCGAATTGCAAACTCAGAAATAGATGGAAAGAGAGCAGCCATTACCCCATATAGCGAGTACAAAGAGTAGAGTGAAGAACAAGCAGTGCCCATAAAGGATAGGCGATAAGCCCTATTTGAAAGATTCGCGGGGATTAGGGGAACGATTGAAAGTAAAGCCAAGACAAACACCTGCAAAGGGTGGGGTAAAATAAGTTACAACGTGAAAATTAAACATCCAGACAAGAAATATATTGTGCCAATTTCAAGCATAAACATAACACATAGATACACTTCCGCAAATTAAGTGCAAATGCTTCCATTAGTTTCGAAGAGTTGGCTTATAGGATAACATCCAAAGTTCTCTGTGGTCATAATAGTTTGCCATTTTAATTGTGTTGGATTCAGTAATTGCACATCGTCAAAGTAGCAGTCATAGGGATTCCCCATAAACAAAACAGATATTTCAACAGCTTCAGAACCAAGAAAGATAAATATGGAAAACATGTGAACAGAGGAACAGCCTAATATTTCTGAAATCATGTTTAATCTCAATAGCCATCTTCTTTGTCACACAAGGTCCACACAGTTTGGAGACTTTTCAATAGCTTACCCAAGCATTCACAGAAAATTGTATGGTTTGTCGATCCCAACGCATTGCAGTTGGAGCTGCACCAGTGCTAGAATTGGTGGTAGTATTAGAACCAGAAGTTCTAGTACTTGACCCTGGGAAATTGGACGGACTTATCAGTGAAAACCCACAATGACTGCGCTTATGACACAAAGACAAAACTGCAATTGGAAAATAGTGATATCAAGTTATCAACTCTGAAATCTACCTGAGCTACGAGGCCTTGCTTGGTCACTTGCAGGTGTCGATGTCGATGAAGACGATGACGTCTGTTTTGCTGGTTGTGATGAACCACTGAGAGATATTGGCTCAACTACAAGACCAGGATCCTGAAAAGACAGTACGTTGCAGGTAACATCAAGATTGTAAAACAGAACAAATAGAATAGCAAAGATCTGAGCAAAGTGAAAATTTATCATTCTACAAGCATTACAAGAAAAGAAGGGGGGAAACGAATAGTTTCAACTTTGAATGGCTTTCAAACAGTTCAAGCTGCATGAACACACACACACACACACACACACAGAGCAGCACTTACAACATAGATTCATCAGAGAGTAAGCATACAGTGAGTATTTAGCACACAACAGAAGGGCATATGCATGAGGACCAATTAACGGAATCCATTAAAATACAAACAAATAAAAGCATTACTTTATTCTCACATCTGAATCAACAATGCAATAGAGATTTAAGCCATGCCCCATCAGATTTGACTATTTCTAAGGGGAAGGGGGTTTTGGAAAAAAAAAAACTCTTCAATACAAGCTAAGAGAAGACCGTCTAATCTACGAGTAAAACTTCAGCAAAACATAATAATTACAGGTCATCTGATGCGACTGACAAGTCATAAACCACATTTGTCTCAACAGTTCAGCCTAATCAGTAATAGAGTACAAGATCACCTCTAGCTGTTAAAGTTATGGCATATGACCGTAAAGGAACTACTTACCAAACGCCTACTTGAGTGGTTCTGACAAAACTTCACCGCTATAACTAGTCCTAAATTCAATTACGGAATCGTACAGTAGGCGAATATTGTGACTCTTATGTTAATTAAGGAAGTACTACTCAACAGTAAGAACTATTATTAGATTTTCCTTTTTTAAACAGCAACAATTTAATTCCCTTAGCCCCTTGGGTGGTAAAAAAAAACAGTGATACCTCAGACTCGGAAGTACTTATAACTCATGGTAGTTGTGCTCCACAATCCCAGGTCTAGCAGCGCACTTTGAGGCTAGAGGTAGCCATATTGTATTAGATGTTCTAGTCAAGTGTCAAATTGAAGCACATAGACCAGAGATGTGCTATGTCTCTGTTCAATGAGCTAAAAGGGAAATGAGACTGTATCAATGCATCAGAATGAAGCAGCACTATCATGAACTTTGACTGTTTGGGAGTTGACCTTTTAAGATAATGACAGTCAGTTACAAGCACAACTTTATCATGTTATCAGCTCGTCACATGATAACAACAGGCAACTCCCTAACCACATTCTTGTGGCTTTGTGATGAGCTTGTCTAGCTCTTTGCATTGCTATATTATTAATTACGACACGTTAGATCATAAAAGTGACTAACCAAAGAAAGTTAGACTTCTGGTCTTGTAATAAAATAAAATAAAAAGTTAGACTGGTTTTTTCACCCTTTGATCCCCATCTCAAACCTCACCCACCAGAGGAGACGGCTCAATGTCATACTAATCAACTCAACAGACTATACTACAATATACGAGTAAGTGAAAAGGATTGAACCCACAGCATGAATATTTGTGAGACTGCTCATTCTTAAATTGATCTTTTACAGGGATAGTAAGTTAGTTAGCTGAGCTAAATAACACTTAAGAAAAATTTCATATTCACTCTGGTAAAAATCGGATGATTTAATAGAATTTCACAAAATATAAGGTGTGCTTTTCTTTTGGTTTTACTTTAGACAATGTTCCAGCCAAATGGCAAATGAGCAATAGCAAGAAAAGTTTGTGCCTAACACACTAATAGGATCATCTACATCATAAATCACAAACATAACAGGAGCTATTACCTCGTAGAAAATTAATTTAAAAAAAAAATTCCAGAAATATTGTTTTTTTCAGGTATTCCCTTGGTGCTGTAAATGCATTATTGATGGAAATGGCAACAGAGTAAATGTTTTCAGGAAAAGAATTACACAGGGTGTGGATGGAAAAAGTAAAAAATGAAAAAGAGAAGCATATTAATTCCCATGGCAATCCATTAGCTGAAGTCACATAGGGACATTCCTTACAAGTTTCACTTTAAATATCACATCTTACCAAGTAAGTCTAGAAAATATCAAAACTTTCTTAAATTTGCTGCCTTGCATATTTGCTTCACTAAAGCCTACACAAGATCAATCATATCACCTCTGAGCTGATACTGAGAGTAAAGTAGGAAGCTACCCAAGCTATTTCTAGTCTACAGCACACATTCCGGCTCATGGGCTAATGAGACATTGATCCTGTTCGGGATTGGAGAAGTATTTGACAAATTCTTATGTAAGCCACTCATGAATCATGATCTCCCCCATAAACGGTAGCTCAACCAAGAGCACTTTAAAATCGACATCCAAATATCATTTCAATCTAGCTACACCTTCAACATTCCGGTTCTAGTTTACTTCAAAAAATTGACGAGAACTTAAACATAACAGCTACTAATTACACTTCAAATCAGAAAATTCATCTTCACAATCAAATATTACGTATACAAAATGCACCGGGGCTCTGCTGCACCCAGTATCTACTACTCGTATTACATAAATGGTAACACCAGACTTCAACAACAGCTCTAGAAACAAATGTTTGCGCGAAAACAGAACCCGCGACACAAACAACGATTCATAACCTCGAAATTAAGCCGAATCCTACATTCTCGAAGCAACGAATCAAGAACAACAGTAACCACCACACAAAGAACACAACTTTATTCAAACCCACAAATCAAAACTTCACAATGACAAATACCCATCAACCAAAATCCAATCTAAAACAAACCCACTACTCACAACACCACAATTCACCAAATTCCAACCAAACAAAACATCAAATTAACTGCAAACAACCACATTGAATACCCAAAATCCAATCAAACCGCACCACAAAACACCAAATTATACAAAACCCATCAACCAAAAAGCAATTAACTTTCATAAATCAACAAAATCACAAAGTAAATCCATTAAATTGAACAAATTAATCAATTGGAAATTGGGGGAAAAAACAGAAAGGGGGTAAAAAATAAGGAAAGAAGATGATTACGATGTAACGCTGATAAAACTTGCGCTTGAAGTGATCAACAACATCAGAGCGAGAAGCCATGTGAGGAGGGATGAGAACATTGGACCAATAATCAGCCCACTTTGCATCGTTATCATAATCATATGAAGATGCTGCTATTCTCTTCAACTTTTGTTGTTCTTCTTCTTCCCCCATTTTTCCTATCTCTCTCTCTCTCTCTCTCTCCTCGAATTCAATTCAACAATCGATGATCTTGCTAATCTGTACGGAGTACTACTACCTTGTTTAGTCTTGGTTTGAGTTGACTAAAATATTGTGCAAAGTGATACTCTTTGCAAACTTTGCGAAGGAATATCGAACGATGTCCTGGGACTGGAGCTGTCAAACCCGATCCGACTCGATTTGTTGACCCTAAAGTTGTGACTCGTGAACTGTTATCTGACAATGCACCGACTCGTAGTGCCAAAATTGAAATGGTGTGCATAAATGACCTTCGTCGTTGACTACACTTGATTGCGACATGGCACGAAATCGACCCGATCTGACACGAAGTTTACCCCGATAGTTACCGACCCGATACCAAACCGACCCAACTGATAAGAATCAACCCGACATAACCCGACCTGATCGACCCGTTTGTCACCCTACTTGTGACCTTATAGACTTGTAGGGTGTGTAATTATTGCAGTTCGGGTGAACGTAGGTTAAGTTGTGCATTCGTTTTGAATGTAGGCCTCGATTTACTTGTGTAACGACATCAAAGTGATAATTTTTATTGGGATTGACATAACGCAATTTGAGTTCGATTGGTCGATTATTTGACTTATGATCATGTTTCCCTCAATCTAGGACGAATCCAAAAACAATGTCAATATGTATATATTAAGTCAAAGAGTAAGGCGCGATATGTCTGGTCGATACTAAGGCGCGTGTGAGATGGTCTTACACAAATTGAATTGGCCCCTCTTCAGCACAAGGCCTACAAGCTAATAGAAGACCATTTGGGTGGGCTTTGACGAGAAAAGGTGTCCAAAATACGGCTAATGTGAAGTTGAAATGTATCTTCTTCAGTGTACACATGTATCAAAACTTTTAGCTACTAAATATTTCAATTTTGTTACAATGATTTTTACATTATACACGTACATAAGAATAAAATCAACTATATATAGAAAAGAAAGACAAGAAGAGGGCAAAGAAGCGTAGTATACAAGTGTAAGCAAACCCTTCAATAACCAAAATAAACCATGGCTTTTACTCACGATATGTAATTACGCGTGCCAAATCGCGCAGATGAAGGCTGCTAGTCCGTAAGGGAATCGTGAGGCATTTCATGTTGCTCATCAGAGGTCTGTGACTTTAACGGGATGGGCGTCTTTGCATCGTTGGCATGCCTTCGATATGCCCTCTCGGATAGAGTATGCCGAGTCAGAAGCAATATAATCTCAATGCTGGTAATTTATACCTGTCCGCTCCTGCCTCCGACTTGACCACTTGTCCAGCTACCCTGAGTGTTTTGATAATCTGAACTGAACTCTTGGCTTCCGAATGCCATCCTCTGGAATATTCTGATTTGCGCAGACTGTTCCCTCGAATCAAAGATTCCACTTTGCCCTGGCTTCATTCCGTTTGACAAATCTGATAGTTCACTCATTGTGTCCAACGCTCGTACCACCTGAGGATTCATAAAGAGGATTTAAACAAGAGCAGTCACTCGAGAATAAGGGACGATGAACTCTTCAAAGGAGAATATTTACCTGACTCATTTTTGGCCTCTTTACTGCTGAATGTCGCACACAAGCTGCTGCTGCCTCAATCAGTCGAAACATCTCACCTCTATCATAGTTCCCTTCTAATCTTGGGTCTGCTAGTTCGTCAAAGTTTTCGTTGTCCAGTGCCTCAGTCATCAAAGGTCGAGCCTGGAAACGGTTGTATTTTCAGAAATTTTGGAATGTTCAGAAATCAGGCTGGAGGGGGGATGGGTTAATGTAAATTGTAGCTTACCCATTCAACCAAGCTCTCATCTCCTAGTGGCCGGGTTTCATCAACAGGCTTGCGTCCTGTAATTATCTCTAAAAGCACTACTCCGTATGAAAAAACATCAGACTTTTCAGTCAATTTCCCACTCGATGCATACTCAGGTGCCATGTAACTACAAAAAAAATAAATCACATGAAAATGAGACAAGAGTGCAGTTCTTGGAATAACAGGTGGCTAAGTGCATCATTCGTCTCTATGTATACTAGCAATTAGTCGATTACTCTATGCGTAAGAGCTTCATAGGTAAGGTAAGATGTTACAGCAAATATGATCTACAAGAGAGTTAGAAAAGGAAATCTGAATAAGCTGAGGCAAGAAATTCCTACCCAAATGTTCCCATGACACGCGTAGAAATGTGCGTATTTGATTCTAGCTCTTGTGCCAATTTTGCAAGCCCAAAATCAGCTACCTGATTGTAGCAGAGTTAATATCAATAAATTGGGCTTTTAGCTGTAAAATGCTTCAATCAAATTTGAGAACCACACCAATCACTGAAGAAAACATGGGAATGACCCTGATGTCTTTTACTTGGCAATAATAGTGATAAAGAATCATGTAAATTCATTCAAGTGTGACAGCTACCAACTCACTACAAAAGAAAACGCATACCTTAGCATCGAAGTTGTTATCTACGAGAATGTTTGCAGATTTTATGTCCCGGTGAATGATTCTTGGATGGCCTGGTCATGAAAGACGGCAAGACAAGGGAAAATTAGTTGGATGATGAAGCAGTTAAAAGAGAATAGGAAAAGTAATAAAATAATATGGAGAATAAATAAGAAGAAATTACAATCTTCATGTAGGTACGCAATTCCACGAGCAGAACCACACGCGACCCTGACTCTGAGTGACCATTCCATGGGCGGTTTACTAGAAACTGAAAAGGCGAGAAGCCCAAAAGTAAGCGTAATGAACTCTCATCATCTTATCATCAAGATATCCCTCTGTATAAAATTGAACTAGAAATCTGCTTTCGATACATCTGTCAAATGAAATGAAACAGACATATTCAGATAAGAAAAGTAGTATACTCACAGTGGAGATGGTGATGAAGCGTGCCATTCGGAACAAATTCGTAGACAAGCAATCTTTGGTAGTCAGTTATACAGTAACCCACAAGGGAAACCAAATACCGATGGTGTACACGACTGATAATTTCAACCTCTGCTTTGAACTCACGATCTCCCTGTCCACTGTTATCTTTCAACTTCTTGACAGCCACCTCTCTACCATCTTGCAGCAAGCCTTTGTACACACAACCAAAACCACCAGCACCCAAGATATTTTGTGAAGCAAATCCACTGGTGGCTGTCGTCAACTCCTCATATGAAAACCATGATTTGGAATTTCCTAATCCACCAGTGTCCGGTGGTGAGCTCATATAGTCGCCCCCACCAGTAGAATTTGCCTTCATAAAAGATGAACCTGGAAAAGTGTTGTCACGCCATGACCAGGTATAAACAGTTAGAATATATTGAACATGCAGTGCGTAAAAAAGAAAGAATAGAGCAACTCTTCATTACAAAGTCATGGGCTGAACACATATTAACTTGACTGAAAGGTTTGCGAGGGGTTAGGCTTAAGAACAATATATTCTGGTTTCTACCTTGACATCACAATAACCTTTTATTATTACCATCATCTCTACAGAAACTCGTACAGGTAGGTCAGGATGTCGTTGTACACAATGTTCGTGGCATCTCAACATTTTCGACTGCTTAAGGCCCGCATAATCAAAGAACAGACCATTTAGTCAATGAAGGCACTAACAGACACTTGCTTGAAGAGAAACAACAAAGTCTTAAACCAATACCATAAACCACCACTTTGCCTCCACACAACTTTTTCCCATAGTGAACGATATTAACTAGCGTTTAGCCACATCCACCATCACAACATTATAAATGGCCTCTATCTCCGAATAATCAATTGGATAATTTCACCAGTTTATCAAGGGATCGAATTAGAGCAACCTACCAGCTCAAACTAGATAATCAAATTTGCCAGTTAAAGCCTAAATTCAATCCAGGAAACATGTTGTGGGGGGGAAAGAAAATACAGTGTCCACATATACTTGATTGTCACCAACTCTCTACTCAAACTCAATCATCATATTACTCAAGATGTAAATTGGAAATGGCCGAATATAAGAGAAACAGAAGTAATACCTGAGGCCTGTGAAGAGTTATATGGCGAAGGCAGCATGTACACTGAATTGTATCGATTGTGCTTTTTCTTCCTTCTTTGGACAAACAAGACTGCCATCATGAACCCTATTATGACTACTGCTGCCACAACACCAATAGCAACTCCCATCCGAACAGCTTGGTCATTGCTGTCAGGAGGACTAGTTGCCTGGGGAGTAGAACTTACTGCACCATGCGAGCTAGGAGTGCCAGAATCTGATGGAGTTTTTGGTGATGGCACAGTGGGTGAAGAACCAGTGGGTGGAGCTGGAGGAGAGGTTGTAGAACTCGGTGGAACGGGGGGAGATGAAGGGTCTACTGGAGGAGGCGAAGTAAAGGCAGGTGTAGAGGGAGGGAGAGCAGAGGCCGGGGGTGAGTCAGGGGTGACTGGAGGTGAGCCCGGGGAGACTGGGGGTGAGCCTGGGGAGACTGGAGGTGACCCAGGGGAAGCTGGAGGTGAGCCCCGGGAGACTGGGGGAGATGGAGTTGGGGAGCTTGGGGGAGGCGAGGAAGGGACAATTACGGGTGAAGTTTGAGTGGGTGCATCAGCAACAGGAGGAGGCGGGGAAGAAGCTGGTGGAGGGGACGCAACAGCAGCTGGAGTCGGAGGGGTAGCAGCAGGAGGGGATGGTGGTGGTGACACAGGTGTTGAGGGTGGCGGTGCTTCTGTTTTCGCAGTTGGTGGTGGAGTTGATGGCGTTGGAGGGGGCGAATCAGCCGGAGGAGGGGGGCTAGATGTAGTAGGTGCAGGTGGTGATGTAATGGGAGGGAGTAATGAAGGACCAGCATCTGTTTGGTTAGGATTAATACTGCTATCAGGTTGCGATTCCGAATCCGGGGATGAAGCCATTTCTTTGATCAGATTGCTCCCTTACAGCAAAATGCAGGCATGCATTTCATACAAACATGCCAATTCTGCAAAGGATACAACCTCCACAATTTCTCCTCTTTCAAACCCTCCTCCCCAAAAAATGCAATTTTGTACAGCACCAGATATTCTTGGTCACCCAAATCCCAGAAAACCTATCTCTGTAACCCAAATTCACTGCAAAAACCCACAATTCTCTACCATCAACCAATTTATCAGCAAGAACCCTAGGTAAATTTTCTCAGCAACACATCCCCAACTCAGGGAAAATGCAAATCTTTTGCTACACTCTTTTTTCTTTGTGATTTTTGAAGTAGAATTTCAATACAACAACACAAATATTACAAATTTTGCCCAGAAATCAAATTCAAATCATTCAAGCCCAACAAGAACATCCCAAAAAAATTCCTTTTTCTTTTTGAAAAAAAAAAAAGAAAAAAGAAAAACAGGACAGACAGCAAAAAAATCCAATATTAGCAAAATGAGACAAATTCGGATCACCAAACAGCAAAATTTCCCCCAAAATATAGCAAACTAAGATACCATATTAACATCACATGCACATTGCAATTTAACAGCAGAATTCAATCAACTTTGCATGTAATTAGAACAATAACCCACATTTACAAAAAAAAACAACTCATTTATTTATGAAATAATCAGCTAAAAAAAACAAAAAATATTTATGCATAAAACAAAATAAAGATGAAATCTTTACCTTGTTAATTCCTGATTTGAGGGGGCTTTGTACAGATGGGTTTCTCAGAAATCGAAAAAATCCCAAGAAAATGAGGTTTCAGAATGTACAGAATATTTTTACAGGTGACAAGATTAGCCAAAATTAGTGCATACAAACGTGGGAGCAACTACAGTATTTCAGACAGATTGACAATACATTCTATCTTACATTAATTTATACTTTTATTATTATTATTATTGAAATGTTGTTTTGATGGTATATGATCACCAAATCAAATACCATTTACTTCCCATACAGTGATATAGTAGTATATTACAAATGCGTATAAACAAAAACACTACCCTAATTCCTCGAAAATTCCGAATTATCCGAAAAATTGACGTGGTAAGTTAAGATGTTGGATAAGATAAGAGGTTTTTACAGTCGAATGATTTCACTAACGACCGAAATGGGTAGCTTTACAACGTAAAAGACATAATTTGGCAAATTTGGTAGGAAATCAAACTAAGTTATTACTAAGCACATTGCCTGCATTAACGGGTGTTGTAATGTGAATGAGAATGATGGATGACTACAAGAGTGACATCATTTCATATGAATATGATCAAGTCAACGACCAACAAACAATTGAACCCATGTTACACTCAGCGTTCTGCGCCAAAAATTCGGATTCATCCCGTATTAGTTTGATCATTAGTTTCTTGATGGTGAATTAAAAACATTATCGATACCTGATAATTTCGGATAAACCCGTTGTTGAAGGTATAAAACCATCGTGGCATTAGTCTAAACTTTTGTCTCAGTTGATTATCTAACATGGTATTAGAGCCTCGTTATCACCAAGGTCCTTTCGGCTCAGTTGGTTATCTAACACCCGCAATTAAATTCAAGGAAAGCAAAGAACTTCGGACAAATCGAACACCAACTATCCAACTAAGAGTAATCAATCTTTTTTCGAGATGGTAATCGGTTTTATAATATAAGAATGACACACTAAAAGTATGTATATATAATGGCTTGAAATGTAAGTATCCTAGTTTACAGGTTGTAAGATCAGTTGATGAGCTATAATGAGACACTGGTTAGTCTGATAAACTTATAGTAGTGCTTTATCATGATGAGACGACCCATGCATTTTTATCTATTGTTGTGAGATCTGATGCTCAATCTTTTGTTTCAGAAGTGCGATATTACAGGTTAACTGTATATGAAATTATTTATTCTCCGGTGTTAGACCCAGAGTATCCCACACCGATTGTGTGCGCAATCTCGATCAATGTGCTAAAGTCGATTTAAAAGGTTGAACGCTCCCAATGGCCGACATTATTATTGTGTATGTATAAATATAAATGAAAGAGATGAACTCATGTACACTAAGATTATAATGAAGCTAACACAGGTACACAGGTTAACAATTCAGAAGATAGAACTGTAGTATTCTGTGATGATACAGCATAATGAAGAACTCAGGGTAAATTATCAGCAGCAAATTATGTTAGTTCTCAGCAGGATATAGCTATCGATTGCTGATCATTGGCGGAAGAAAACTTATGTATGACTTAATAATAATACAGACCATATGCAGATATGCTTAAACAGCTCGCTTTTACACCTTCGATTCGCCAGTTTACCTCTGTAAAAAAAAAACAAAAAAAAATGCCAGGTTGACAGACCGGATTCAGTTTCAAAGCATATGCAGACTGCGTAATTGCGTAAACATCCTTCCTGATAGCATAAACGATAAAAGGATGTTTTTTGAGCAGTGTGTGAAAGGCTATGACATGTATAAACTAGTTTTCAGATGAATGGGATGTTTCTGGCTTCCTACTGCAATGTTAAATGGCAGGCAGAAGCAGTGTCAGGAAAACGGTACAGTTTAAGGAAAGGGCGACATTTGGCCCAGATCAGAGGTGCGTTCCCTGAACAACGTAGAGGCTAACTTAGCAGACTCTTCAAACTCTAGTTATAAAGACTCGTTGTCAAAAAAAAAAAATAATAAGGAGACTGTAACAGACACTACCAAACATCGATCCTTCCAGCAGGAGAGTTGAGAACAGTCTACCAGTGCATATAATTCATAGTTCTTGTAATTACGATCAGAAGACATTTTAGTGGTATGTCATATGGTAAGAGTTAAAATGTTAGATTGAACATATGCCATGGGCATCGATGCATTATGCATTACTTTTAAAAAGCAACGACCCAAGGCACGAAAGAAGTATGCTACAGCATCCATGTTGCTGATATAACACTTAAACCAGTCAATAAACTTAATAACTTAGGTAAGTCGCGAGCACTGGGTAACTAAGAAGATAAAAGAATCAAATGCTGATGTAGAGTGCAGGTCAAGAAAAGTTCTAAAAACAAATTGCGGTAAAATGAAACTTGTAACCCCCTTCTATCCCAAAATGCAACCTGTGGGTCACCAAAATCTTCAAGACTTTATTTTCATGGCAAGCAATCCTTCCAATACTATTCAAAAAGATGAGCACGAGGTTTCTAAAGACTTGCGCACTATTGAGAGGGCATACGTGCAATTAGTGAATCAATATGTTGTATATATCCGATTTCAACACTTGACAGTATACGTTCATTAACAAGCACTTCTGCAGCCGGTATCATACAATGTGATACATGACAAGCTAAAACTCTTCAAAAGGCTAAATTGAAAAAACATAAATAACAACACAGCTGACCTGACAGAGATAAGACTTTCGGAGAGACAGCCCTAGACCATAGTTGAAGAAGCGACCGAGGAAGAAAAAAGGCATTCTTTATTGATTTATCAAACATAGTTCAGCAGCTATCAGTCTCATAGATTTACACAAATCACAACAAACCAAACCATGCCTCACGTTACTTGTTGCTGAAGATAAATACAAATACAAGATCATACATTCATACCCTGAAGAGTTCCCCAGCAAATCTGAAAGCCACTTCCCATACTAGTTCAAAAAAGTGCAGTTGCATCAGTGGCAATAGTGGCCGAACCAACAATGACCTCCTGGCCCGGAGTAGCTTCCTTCATCATCACTTCTGCTATGAATCCACCAGAGAAGATTTGAGAGAGAATTACCATCATCATAACCCTGCAAGTTTCTAATTTTGTCCAGGGCATTATCTTTATCATACATTCCTTCCAAGGTATAAACAAATCCCTTCCAACCTTCTCCCACCCCCTCTCGTGCCAAAGCCGGCATTGTCCAATCCACAAGTTCTTTGACAAAGCCCACATCAGGAAACAAGGCCTCAGTAATTGGCAGTACAGGAAGAACTTGAATTCCGAGCCTACACTCTTTCCAGTCTGGTGGAGCAAACCAGAGTCCGCTGTCCCTTTTATTAGCCCACAGAACACCCACCACCTTGTTCTCTCTGCTAAAATCATCCTCATACATACCCTCACCTTCCCTCACATGCCACCATGTCTGCGCAGCTTGCATCTCCATTGCTGCGAGAGTTGAGCCGACAGCAACAAGATGGGTATCCCCATAAGCCAGCCCCATTAAAGCTGCAGAATAATAACCATTCACTGCCTCGCTGGTGCTTTCCTGATTCCTCCCATCACCAAATTCAGTCAGCCCACCAGCCCAAGAGTGCAGCTTATACATGTCGAAATTTCTCAATCGAGTATAGCTTGAATTTGGGCCCTTTCCCAAATTCATGAAATCCGCCATCAGTGCATAAGCCTGAGGCCGGAACCTCCTCCCCCAAGCAGGATCAATCTTAGCAAGAACAGCAATGCCATACAGGAAGTACCCCAAATGGTAATGATGGTCATTGTAAACCCCAAACCCGAAATCAGCACCTGAATCTGTAGACCCTTGTTTGGTCACTATCCCACCCCATTTCCTATCATATAAAAAACCGTTCCCATTAAAGCTTCCATCCAACCAAGGCTCAATTGCATCCCTCAAAAACTTTCTCACAACAGGAATTGCATCAGGGTAACACACCTCCTCAGCAATCAAAGCCATCCTAGCAGCTCTAGCAATCAATTTCCCATAAAAATACGACGAAGTTGTCGAGATAGATGCTGCATCCAAACCCGCAACATCTTTACCCAAAGCAGACACAATCTCATCATAGGATTCTTCCCTAATCCCCTTAATGGAATGCCAAGTAATCGAAACCGGCCTAGCCCTCAATGACCATGAATCCCCAACAACACCCACAAGTTCCCCATCAATACTCTTATACTTAAAATCATCCAAAACAACCACATTACTCCCACCCTCATTCGACAACAACTTCAAATGTAAAGGGTGAGCTAACATCAACAAATCACCCCAACCCCTCTTCTCCCACTTATAATCCACAGCAAATGGCTTATTCAACACGGCATCACCACTAACAGGATAACATGAACTAAACCTATCAAGAATTGGTTCATATTTCGGGTCCGAATCGGGCATAACTGCAAACTTTATAACCCCACAAAACGAATCCGAACTAATATTAGACAAATCATGGGTCAAATTGATAGGAGATGAAGAATAAATAACCCAAGTTTGATTATTATTCAACTTTATAATAAACTTTGTATTTGTATAATTAGCAGAAAATGAAAGTATAGCATGAATTGTTGAAATCACAAAGTTTGTTTTTGTACCTTCAGGAACAAGACAAGTAATAAAAGGACTCCCTCGTACGAGAAAAACCCTGAAATTTGACGATGGGAAATCAACAGTAACGCCAAGATCACTAAAGCTTGAAACTTTATGAGATTGGGGATTTGGGTCGCTTCCCATTGACGCTGAAATGGTGAAATCAGGGTTAAAAGTCTGGTAAATGAAAGAAGAGTTTGCAAAGCGAATTGGGTAGGAGAGAGAAAGTGAAGAGGATGAGAGATGGACGAGATATGGTTGGATATACTCAGGTTGATCGCCATTTTTTAGGACAAAATTCTGGAAAAATGAGTTTGTAGGGAGAGGTGAAGAGATGAGTTGAGGGGCAAAATAGGGAGATGGGTCAGGTAATACAGATGAGTTTGTCTCCGGAAATCGGAACGGGTGAGACCGACTCATCGAATCCGAGTTTTTGCGTGGTTGCTGTTGTTGTTGTTGTTGTGGAGGGAATGGTGGTGGGAAGATTGAAGTTGAAGATTGTTGTGGTAAGTATGGCAATGATCGAGGAGGATTTTTAAAGGGTTTGGTGATCAAAGAAGTGATCTTTCCTCTGACTTTCTTAAGTACCATGTGGCAAATTTTTAATTAATTAATTAATGTTATATGATGATGTGATTATGATTTATGATGGAGTGATTATTAATGTAGTTGGACCGTTGGATTGGGATTACTTAATTAGTTAGTGGGATAAATTAGTTAGTTATTGTCTTAGGAGCTAAGAGATGTAGGAAGGTTGTTGGGAAGGAAAGAATTGGTAAATTGTGGGGAAATTGTCCATAAATTTTGGAGGGAAATAGGGGAAGAAGGGTGGATTGAAAGGGATGTTGATGATGGTGGGATCTTGTTTGGAGTATATATTAAGGTGTTTGAGTTATGTAAATGTGTGTTTTCGTCAAGTAAGGTATGATTGAGAGGAATAACTTGGAGGCTAAGGTGCGATTTTGGAAATGAGCGTGGCGTGTAAAGTTGGATTCTTGTATTTTTATCTGCGATCTATTTTGGTGTACGACAAGCACCACGGAATATGAAAAGGAAATTTACAGGCATTTGTCATTATTGGAAGAATAACAAATTTGTTTTTTGGATTTATAAATGTAAAATAAGTATGAATTTTTCATATGAGTTTTCGATGCGATTTGAACCCTTCGATTTAATCCAAACTTAGTCTAATTAAGACTCCATAACGTTGTAAAAGCACCAATTATACACTAATACATTTCCAAGACCCCAACTCATTGCCTCTAGCTAAGTTAAACTAGTTGAGTCTCGTGTTAACCCAATCAAGTATCCATATCAACAAGTCGATATGTCATTGTACGTCCTCCAGAAGCTGCGAACTCAACTTGTGCCTTATAGTTAACTCCATTTGAGCAATTCAATAGATTTTATGTGGTGCCGATTAAATTTTTGATCGAATATGTGTTATTTACGCAATTAATTTCTTCCTTTGTGATTTTTTTTAAATTGATTGTTGATGTTTTATAGTTCTGATTGCCATTTGTTAAGTTCATTGTTTAAATTACTTGATCATTATATCGTATCTGGGATTTGGGTGTTTGTTTTAACTATGATGTGAGTACCTTTATCTGGTTGAAACCCCAAAATGTGGTACGATTATGGAAGAACTAAGCCTAATTTAGATGACTTGTTTTCTATAAGAATATTGAATCCGAGGTCTTATGTTGTATGAATGTGTAAATATTTTGTCGATTATTTGAAGTGAGAGTTTGCTGTTATTCAGGTTTGTACATAGTTGATTACCTTACGTCTCATACTCGGATAATACTTCTTGATATGTGGTGGTTATTCAAAGAATTGCTCTCATGCTAGAATCAGAATTTGAGAACTTAATTAAGTGCAAAAGTGTTTACAATTATCATTGTCACGGTGTCATTATATACATTTGTATATCAATTTGCGATGAATCATACCTTGCAAGTTCCCAAAGTAGGACTTTCCTTACTTTGTTATGTTTCCGATCGAACTCTTATCAACTAGTATCGATGCAGAAATACTATTGAAAGGAATTACAATTGTCGTTCAATCTCTCGAATACAAGTAGTTTAGTAATTCTCAGGATTTTGGGCAACTGAACCATTTTTTTTTTGTCTCATCAGTCTTTTTGCTTGGTTTCATGTCTTCACCCTTTTGACCTAAAATGACCTATTATAGCAATGTCTTCACCCTCTCAACTATTAGGTTGTCACTCATAAACGCAAAGGAGACAGACCCATATTACAAGACTTCATAGGTTGTAGTATATGAGAGCGTAGATATCTAGATCAAGTAATGGTTCATGCACGTAAAGTATTGATACATAGCATAACACGACACATATATACGTAGCGTAGCGGTAAATGTTTTGTACCCCTAAATTCCAGTCTGTATCCTTTTTTTAGACTCTTGTACAGCTTGTACCTATAAAGAATAAGAATTGTTGACTGTGTAATCTTACTAACACAGCTTACCTATAAAGAATAAGAATTGTTGACTGTGTAATCTTACTAACACAGCTTGCCAAGCTTACCTATAAAGATTTTTGCTCTTGCCAGATGAGTGATTGAGACCATGCAAGAGCAAAAATCGACAAGAGGAATGGATTCATCTTGAGTTCTTGACAGTGACGTGATGGCTAAGAAATCGCTTTGGTATCAAAGAAGATATAACTGAAAATGCGATTTGAAAGTGTTCGAGCGGTTGAACAAATTCGACCGCATCTTTTTTTTCCAGGGTATATCTACCCCATAAACTTGCAAAGTATGAGAATCTTCCAATATTTGAAGTGACATGCTAAACATATAGCAAGAGGATCATTTCCAGTACAAAAAAGAACTATATAGTCTAGTTCTTACCAAAGACACCGATTATTTGACCATCCACCATCAACGGCCAAGATTGCATCACCATCAAACGAAATCTAAAGCAAAAAAAGACTATTCCTCATCCCAAACCCACAACTCCACAACAGTATTGCGACCACCAATGGTGCTTCTCGGTGAAAGTGGTGTCCGACATAATCGAAAACACATGCTATGAATTGGATGACCGACTCTTCCATCACACATTCACCACAATAACAAGTAACAACACCCCCCGAGATCGCCAGTAAAGTTTCTGAACCTCTTGTCCGGCCACAGAACTCAAAACCACTTCACATCTAATCTCATTCCATTCAGTTTCCATTACAAATATAGTACCAAACCCACCCTAAGAGTTTCAACACCACGTCATAACTTTACACCCTCCAAATTTTTTATGTCAGATTTCCAAACAAGTTATGGAAAATTTATCTTTTACGATATACCATATCAAAACAAGTCTGACTTTACCGATTCTACATGTATCTAATCTAATCTAACACATCACTCCGACGAGTTTGCCCTACCTCTTAGCACTACCTGTCTACCTGACAACTAATTCTCCCAAAAAATTTCCCATTTGTTTAACACGATTATCTTTCCCAACACCAAATCCCCCCCCCCCCAAATAATTTCAAATTAACACTAATATGAATATATTTAACCACATTATTCCCACAATCATTGGACAACAGCTTCAAAAAATGCACAGGGCATCATGTGTACTAAGTTACATAATTCAGGTTGTTTAGGGTCTCCATGGTGTAGTACTTTGAAAAATGAAATGAAGGAAACACGCGTTTTTGGACTTAACTCACTGGCACGTGAATCTGTCACTAATAAACTAGCTCATTATTTAAGCGAGTGGAGTCAACAAAACAACTTATTTTTATCATAGAGTTTAAAAAAACCGGACTAGTAAACTAGCTTATTGTATCTAAAATCTAATCGTATTGGCATATACTCTATCTAATCCATGTTCACTTCGTGTGTTTCCTAGTCACATAACGCTGGTGTCGAAGACGCAACCGGAGTCGAACCATACCTGCGTCAGAGTATCAAAACGCACAAAACTGTCGCTTAACTTATTCAACTGTCAAGTAACAGATACAGTAACAACAACAACAAGCGTAACACAGAAGCTGAGAGTGAGAGGAGAGAAATGGCGGGATTGCTAGCATGGGCAGCAGACGTAGTAAAAGGAGGAGAAAGTGATGATCAAGGAGGAGGATCAGACGGTCCAGATTCAATCCCACTCATCCTCACCCCTGAACAAGAACAATATCTCAGAGAATTGAACCAGAAGGCATCATCTCTCAGCCGTTGGATTCAAGATCTACGGCTCAGAATCCCTCCTTCTGACATCTCTGAGCGTCTTCCTCACCTCCATGCTCATTCCCTTGCTTCCAATGCTGCCCTTGCCCTTCAATTAAATTCCCACTCTGCCACCCGTGAAGAGGTAAATTGAATAATCCCAATTTTCTGGGGAAATAAAAGGTGTAATCTTTTTTATTATTTTGAGCATTTCAGTAGAATTCATGTGGTACCCATTGTAATTCTGTATTGATATGTGTTGTTTACGCAATTAATTTCATCTTCTGTGATTGATTTTTGATTGATCAATTAGGGTTTATCTGATTGCAATTCGTTCCTCTTTAATTTTTTTTTTATTGTTGAGGATTTAGAGGAAAAAGTGTATTGTCCAAATCATTTTGTTATGATTGTTCGAAGTGTGGTTCGAATTGGTGGGATCACAGCTGAGATTATCAGATTGTGAGGTTTTGTGTCACTTGATTATATCCAAAGGATTTATCTTTGGCTATTTGTCCATTATTAGATTATGAAGTAGCAGTCAGTCGGTTTCTCGAAGCAATCTTCATTATGGGTCATCCGTAAACCTCTCTATGTTTTCAATGTAAGGGTAAGGCTTGCGTACACCCGACCCCCCCCCTCCCCTTATCCCGCCTTATGGAGGGAGCCTTTGAGTCAATGGAGAGGCTTATGCTCTGACAGCACAGTTGATGACTTTATGTCTCATACTCGATAATGATTCTTGATCTGTGCTCATCGTCTGAGGGATTGGTTGTTATTGAATCGTGTTTGAGAATTTAAGTACTAAAGTATTTACCATTGTCAGGACAGCATTTTGTACTTCTGCGTATCAATGGGGGACATGTTGTCATCCTGAAATTCTGTTGCAGTCTGATCCATCTTCATATAAAACAGTTTATGTGCAATAATGTTTTTCATGGTGGATTGTGCCCAGATGCAAGTTTGACTTATGGCCAGTACTTGTGGTTTGTGCAATGTTTCAATGAACAGATACATTTATAATGGTGGAAGCTCCCTCTTCGTGACTTCATTTTGTGAATCGTTTTGCTGACCAGGCACAACAAAGGGAGGCTAAATTGCTGGAAGAAAATGCTGCTTTTGAAACAGAAGTATCAAATTGCCAGGGGAAGATTCAAGAGAAGTTGCAGGAGGCTGAACAGTTGCGGAAGAAGTTGGAGGTAACTTTCATGCTTTAAGTTAGTTGCTTTCACAGTTTGTTGATTTTGTTGTGCGTGTTGTGGTTTCTCTAGCCTTATTGTCGTGCATCTAATGAAATCCATCTAATAGACAAGAGGTGGGAGATGAGATAGAGCGGGATGAGTGACTGATTTGGGAGGGTAATAGAAACAGTTCAAAATCAAGCTATGGTAGCACCATTGTGTAACTAGATGAATTGATTTTACGCCTCGTTAGATGTCTCCCCTCTATTTTCCATTCATTGAAATGTAATCCAGTACATTACAATTTTGATTATGTGGAACAAAATATAATCAAACGGATAAGTGTCACCTGACGCTATGTGCAGAAATGAGCTGTAAATTTCTGCATAAGGGAAGTAGGAAACAAAATATGTTCATCTCTGAAATTTCCACATTACCGATATTCTGATTTGTTACCTGCTGCTCTCATAGGAAATGGACTTGATCGAGGAGAATTTAAAAGCTGAGCTGCAAGATGCTCAAATGGCTTCAAGTGCTGGCCAATCTGATGCATCTTCGATTTCGCCTGAAAAAGAAATGGAAAAAGAAGTTGAAGAAGATGCTTCAAATTCTGTGTTGGTTGAAAAGTTGGAAAGCAAGAAGAAAGAATCGGTATGTTATTGTACGCCTTACTTCAAGTACATTCCTGTACTTTCCGTTTTCTTGGACAGAGATGCCATTTGGGATTAGATATTGGAGAACAGAGGTTGACAGGATTCACAGGAACATGAGAAGTAGGGAGAGGATAAGATCATCACTATTTGGCGTTCCAAAACCCTAAAATTATTAGTGCCATATTATACACGTGTATTTCTTTCTTTGGGGCATCTCCCTCTCTATCCCTATTTTGCTTGCGGAGGGGCTGGCCCATTCCTAAGTTTTTTTAAAAAGATTCTACGGATGGTTCTGAATGTTCTTGTTTAAATGTTTCTTTGGTAAGCTTTTTATGAGGCCTGCCCCTTCCCCTCTTCATTTCGTTTTCTGAGTGGCTTGGGCAGTCCAGAATTTGTATGACGAGAAAGAATGATGCTGATAGATTTCTATAAATTCAACCCGTGAATTGTTTCTGACTTTTAGTTGTCCTTTCTACAATCTCTCAGCAAATGGCAGAGGAGAGGATCCAAATGCTGGAGAAGAAGTGGGCAGAACTTCAAGATAAAGCACTGAAGTCACCGTCTCCAGGTACTTACCTTAATTCATGCACTTGCAACTTGCATTACTTTAACACACACTCTTCTTGTTATTGCTGAAAAAATCGACCATAAACAGCTTTAAGCAATTTTCCATTGTTACCATCTGTGACATTACGTCTGGAGTGGATGTGTCTAGCTATGAGGTTGATACGAAATTGTTCCCGCCATTGTCGAGCTCTGTTAACTTTGTGACAATATCTTCTCCAGCTCAGAGAGAAAAGGCGTTGGATAAGCAGCTTCATAGCTTAATACAGCAACTAGCATCAAAGCAGGTCAGTCTTGCTATAAAAATAAAGGCTTCACACTTTTTACTCTACTTGACAAATCAGGAATTATTTGGACTGGTATTCTGTTTCACTTAACTTGCGCCGTGTTTGGTGATCGATAATGTACTTATGTGAATCTTCAAGATCATTATCTACGAAATGTCATGTGGTGAAATTTCGTTTCAGGCTCAAGCGGAATCTCTTGTGAATGAAATACATATAAAGGAAAAGGAGCTCGAAAGATTGAATGGAGTATGGAGGAAGGTCGAAAATAGCAGCAGAGAAGCCAACTCTGCAAGAAATCGATTTGTAAGAGGCGGCTCAAGCACTTCATATGACTTCGGGGACACAGATCTAGATGGCCACACAAAACTACTCCCATATCACACTGGTGGTCGTTCTGAATACCGCCAGAGACTCCGGCTCTTGAGGTCATCTTTCGTGCTTTATATATTTTTGTTACATATCATAGTTTTCATCAAGATCTCATTATTTTGAGAGGTCTGCTCATGAACTTATTTTGTTAGAATAGGGATTACTTTTGTTTAATGCAAATATGACTGATGAATGTCACCTGGACCTGCCTTGTAGAATCAGCCTTGTAATGATATTGATAATTGATATATGGAATTCAACATAAAATCAATTTCTTTTCACTGAACTTTCTCTGTCCTTCCAAGTCCCCAGAACAATCCCTTACTCCGTAAATGGTTTGGAGTCGGTTTCATATGAATCGACATATGAAATCGTCACTCTGATTTCACTCTTGCAAGATACACTCCAGGACGAGAAAAGATGAACATTTTTTTTTATCAGTTTTCCTGTCTATCAAATTTTGTGTTCCTTTCTATACATCAAATAATAATACTGTAGTAACAATTACGAATAATCACTTCCAAAAAAAAAAAAAAAAAAAAAACTTCCTGTCAAAATTATCTTTCTGAAGACTGCTGATATCACCCATCAGCCCTGAGCAGCTCAAGCAAGAAATCATTCCAACTGTCAATTGGCCCAGGCAAGCACCAATGCACACAATCACTAGCCCATATACCGTTGTATTTAGCCGGGCGCCCATATATACTCGGGTGCCCATCCGGTCTCAACAACATGAGTCGGGTCATATCCAAAAGTCGGAATTTTAACCCACGTTTGTCGCCCAACTTTTGGGCTTCTCTGAACTCTTCCATTTGGGTTGTATACAAGTCCAAATGTTCCCCTTCCAAACTAACTTGACTGCTGTTATAAGGCACTGTCTTTCTGCAATCTCCACCATTGTCCCACTCCCCACTTTCAAAATGTGAGGGTGCAAAGGTCCTCAAGAACACTGTGCCTTTGAAACTCTCCCTCTCTAAGATGGCTCGGAACGCAGTCCTGAATGCATTCTGATACCCGAACGTGAGGGAGTATTCCCTAAGACCATCAATCTCACAGTACCGGCACCCCATAAACTCGCGCTTCTCATAGTAATTAATAGGCCGGAACCACCAGTGACCCGCGGATATGATGATGTAGTTAAAATCGTCGATTTGGGTCTTCCAAACCTCATCAGCCTCGTCTAAATAGAGCCCATAGAAGGTCTTTCCGGTCTTGTTGTGTGGATCATTATCTTGGGTTCTTACTAGGTATGGACTCCAAAGTATGGCTAGTGTGAAGTTGTATGTCTCAAATTGCCAACGTTTGAAATTATCATCTGATGAAGTTGATACATCTTTCGGACTTTCAACCTGTAAATCAATAGTAAAGAACCCCGTCTTAATTTTCCCATTCATTACTTCCTTTAATTCATAATAAGGCGTATCAGTCAATACAAGAACCGGAACAGTTGATATCATATTCAGTTAATTAGAACACTTCTTCCTAAAGCTTTCTATATACTCACTAGCTTTGTTACAAGTTTTTGAATTCAATTTCACATCTTTTCATAAAAGGCAAGTGAAATTCCCGCGGTTGGATTCAACCAATCCACGACTCCTTGAGCTTGAAACGTTGTAGAGTAGCGTGGATGAGTGTGGATCCTCTAGAGTTTAAAACAAATTCTATATGGTAGAGTTTACCAAGTAAGGAAAGAATTAAATATTTAATCTTTTATTTATGCATTGAAGTAACCACCTTATTTTGTTTTATTACCATTAATAGTAAACTCTACAAACTCCACCAACAAAAAAACTCTAGAGGATCCCTACACAGCGTGGATTGGTTGAATCTAACCGTATATTTAATATTACCTCTTTTTAAATCACGATGATTAGAAAATCAAATCTCGAGAACGTGGACTCTCTCACTCTAATGCAATAATTCAACAATCACCACCAAATTTTG
Organism: Spergularia marina; assembly: GCA_963680865.1. NCBI lineage: Eukaryota > Viridiplantae > Streptophyta > Magnoliopsida > Caryophyllales > Caryophyllaceae > Spergularia > Spergularia marina. Next base: position 21,436,713 of record OY804560.1, on the reverse strand, counting down.
GGGAAGAAGGGACCATGACATACTCCATCATTACTCTCATTTCCTCAAAAAGTTAAAAAAATCTACTGCGATAAGAGTGAATACTGAATGCCCAGCAAAATCTACCAAATCTGGCAATACTATGACAGTAAAATCATAGGAAAATCATTGCTATTTACTCTCATTTCCATAAATAGTACAGACAGACAATCTGCAGATAAAAATCAAGAAATTTACTACAGTGCAGTAACTATATCTTAGTCAACATAGTACACTACCTAAAACAGTTACTATCTCTTTTGTCCTTTTGCTACCGACAGTTGCTTTGCAGGTTAATTATTCCCTGTATATTGATGCTTAAGCTATTTAAGGAAATCACACATATGCTCATGATGTAGTCATGATCATTTACCTGATTAGATTCACATCTAAATTAAACCTTTCATTTAATTCTAAAGAATGATTAGATAGTTATCACTACCACACTGATCGAGCGATTAGGAAAATGAGATAGCGTCATTTTAACGTATATACTAGTAATATACCAAAAACTCGACTTTCATCGGAACAGGAAAATGAGATAGCGTCACCAACAAAGGGATCTAAGTAACTTACCCGGGACAAGAGGCAAACTAAGGACTGCATATGATTCCTAGCCACAGAATCACCAACAAAGGCTAAAGATTTGCCCTTAACAATCTCCAAAAACCGGTTCGGATCGAAAACGGGTAACTCACACCCATCAGGCTTCCACCTCCACTTCATAAACTCAGTATCAGGCCTCTCAAACTTCATGCAATTCTGATGCATTTGGATCACCCCACAAGTATCATTCGTGTAATACGGACCCTCCGGATTCGGGACCCATTGACCCGAGAAAAGATCACAACTTGGAGTCTCTGCAGTCCTGACCAGCAGCCCACCATTTGGTTGGGCCAGATGATCAAAAGTTGGGCTTGTTTTGAAGCAAATGTTCTTGGAAAGTTGTATGGAGATTGTAGCAAAAAGTATAAGTGGAAGTGCTAATTGTAGTGCAAATTTTGCATTGATTTTGAGCTTTTGTTGTTGCTGAGTTTTTCCTAGATTTTGCGCCATTGTTTGGCATTGAGAATATTGAGAGGAGTGAAGAACACACCACCAAGAAAAAGTTGGAAGATTTGTGGAAATAAATGGGAGAAGTTTTAAGTAGTCAGTGAGTATCTTTAAAAGTTAGTGCACATGTACTACTGTCAGCAATTTATTTATTTTTTCCTACCTTAAATAATCTTAGCTCACCACTAATATCTTGACATGTGTCAAAGAAAAAAAAATCAATCGTGGTAAACTGGTAATTGTTAGTTTGTTACATTGGCTCGCGTCGTCAGCGCAAATTCCTCCTCACAATGGAAGAGTAGGGACTACCACACTTAAAATAATTTAAAATCTATTTAAGTGTGGTCCCTACTTCTCTATTGTAAGAATGACCACTGTGCTACTTGTGCTCCCGGAAGCATGGTATAAACATTGTTACGTCAGTCTGACTCGAGATCGGCTTGGCAAGGAGGTTGAAATAGGCGGCATCGACTTATAAGTAGAGTCGATGCTCGAAACGAGAAGTGGGTTGATGACCGAGTTCTAGGAGTATGGTTTCATTGGACTAGTTTATCTTGCATATTTCTCTAAATTGATTTGAACCGAATTGTTGATGAGTTTTGTTTGTGTTTTTATTAAAAAGACGGTTGATTACTTACGGAGTACTATGCTAATATAATTTGACAATTGAGGTATTGTCATTACTTGGAAGACAACGTGTGGGACTTTGGGGGGCACATTAGGTGAACATTTTGAAGATTTAAAAATCAATTCTATTCGAAACTTGTCATCAATCTATGCTAACACTCATAAATTAGAGTAACATGCGGTGTGTGCAACAACGTGCTAGAGTTTAAAACTAGACAACTATACTAGCAACAAGTCGAAGTGTCGAACACATGCATGGTGTGTAATTGTGTATACACACACAAAAAAAAACTTCACATTTCATTTAGGATTTTACGCAGTGGTTTATTTCGATGTATCAAAAGTAATTCGGACTAAACGTAATAAATAGAAAGAATCAAAGAAACCTAAGAAAAAATCTAACATCTACATTGATACTGGAAAAAAGAAAGAAAAATGTGTTCAATTTTATACACTTACCAATGTGATTGACGTTGCTATGATCTAAAAAATTTCACCATGATCATAGTGCTTGGTAAAAATCAATGGTTAATCGTAAACATCAACTAATTTAGCTTAAAATTAACAAATCGGTCGCATTTGGAGTTTGCTCTAATTTGTTTTCGTTTCAATTTTATCCGACGTCTTTCTGATTGGACTCCCTCTAACTTATCTTCTCGGTGGGCTTGGTTTCATCGGCACGTAACGTCTCAAGCAAGAAATCATTCCAACTATCAATGGGCCCGGGTAAACACCAATGGACACAATCACTGGGCCAAGTAACATTCAAATTGGCCGGGCGCCCGTATACACTCGGGTGCCCGTCAGCCCGCATCAACATAAGCCGGGTCATATCCAAAACTTCTACTTGAAGCCCACGTTGTTGGGCCAACTTTTGGGCCGCTTTGAATTCCTTTATTTGGGCCATATACCGCTCCATATTATCCCCTTCCAAATTAGTCTCATTCCTTCTATAGGGCCTTTCCCTTTTGCAATCCCCACCATGGTTCCATTCCCCACCTTCAAAATGGGCTGGAGCAAAAGTCCTCAAGAACACCTTACCCTTGAAATCTTGGTTCCCATAAATGGCCCGCTCCTAAACGCGCTCCGGTAGCCATACGTGACGGAATACTCGGCGAGGCCATCCATCTCGCAATAACGACACCCCATGAATTGGGTTTTCTCGCGGTATATAAGAGGACGGTCGAACCAATGGCCCGCGGATAATATGAGGTAGTTGTACTGAGTAATGTGGGCCGTCCATGCCTCGTCGGCCTCATCAAGAAAGAGGCCCATGAATATTTTACCCGTTTTTCCAGCCGGGTCATTATCTTGGGTTCTTACAAGATATGGGCTCCAATAAATAGCTAGTGTGAAATTGTAGGTTGGATAATAGTAACGTTTAAACTCTTTCAATTTTTCATCATCATCCGAGTGATTCGAGATATCCTTTGGGCGCTCCACCTGTTTCCAAATTTCGATCATCATTTGCGAAATAATCACCAAAAAGGAAAAAAAAAAAAAAAATACAAACAAACAATTGTATTTGATACGCCGTAATTTATAAGTTGTTGCATCATATCAATATATCATCACCTTTTGCAACTGGATTTTTATCATTACAATTATCTACGACAATTTGTTAGATATTCAAAATTTTGTTATAATACTTACCCCTAAAACCTTGTTGTATTATTGCAACATTTGCATATATGCAAATATTAATGTTTGTTATCTCGATAATGGACACGGGGTTAAAGTTTCATCTTGATGGCAATAGGTCAAGTCAGAGTTATGAAACTGATAATTTATACCCCCAATCTTCAAATTGGACTGTAAACTACATGTTGAGTAAGTAGGACGAATCGACGATATGGGGTGAAGTATATGTTATTGACTTGTTATTGTCCAACCTAGCAAACCGGCGTATAACGTAGTGGTAGACGTGCATGCATGTGTGGGCGTAGGTTGGCCAACTTAAGGTTCATTTAATTATGTTGATTGATCTCGACGTATATGCACTTTAATTTACCGTTGGTTATTATGACTTATGACGAAAGCTTTTGCTCAACTGAAATAATTTTTAATTTTTTTTTTTCTAAAGCCCCGGCCAAAATAACCCATTACAAACCAAAAAAATAATCAAAATTTTACATTCTAATGATGAAATTTGTAGACTCAAAAGTAACAGGGGAGATCTTTTGAAATTCGAACTCAACAATAATCTTGTCGATCTTACTATTAATTGCCATTTTCTTTATAGTCATAAACCGAGAGTAAAACGAATAATCAATATGTTACCATACCTTTTCACTTATGAATAATCCCATTCGCGTAATATTATCGTGGGACTAGTCACTAGCTACTACTCCGTACTACGTACCAAGTATATCAACTTATCAAGCATAGACGATGATATAAATCCACCCATAAACATATAATTTAGCCAACATTTTTAGTCTAACACCTCTTAATTTTGCTAGCCCAACTGCCCAAGCTATATTACGTCGAGCTTTACAATCATTAACAATGGAATTGGATCTCATAGAGTTGAAAATAAACTCTACCATGTAGATTTTACTTAATAAGGTAAGAATTAATTGTTTTGCATTTTTTTTTTGTGAATTTCAAGATCCTCTTCCTTTTGTTTTATTACTAATTTTAGCAAACTCTACTAAGAAATAAATGTAGGGGATACTCACCCATTAATAATATGTCGATATATTTATATATAGTAGTCTAGAAGATAAAAACATGCATGCAATAAAGTTTCAAATGTGATCGTATAAAGTTTCAAATAAAGCATACAAGAAAAAAAAACTTACCCGAGACAAGAGACAAATCAAGGACTGCATTTGATTCCTAGCAACAGAATCACCAACAAATGCTAAGGACTTGTTCGTAACAATCTCCAAAAATCGGGTCGGGTCGAATTTAGGAAGGTCACACCCATCGGGCTGCCATCTCCATTTCAAGTACTCAGTGTCCGGCCTACCATACCTCATGCAATTCTGATGTTCTTGGATCACCCGACAAGTCTCATTCGTGTAATTCGGACCATCCGGATTCGGGACCCATTCGCCCGAAAAAAGATCACATTTGGGCTTCTCTATTGGGCTCAATTGCTCCTGTTTCGGAGAATGTAGCCCATCATCGTGTCTAGGAAGAGGAGGAGGAAAATCATTAATAATACTAGGACGACGATATTGTGCCACCGGGGGACTTATCGAAGGGCTCAATTGCTCGTGTTTCGAAAAATGTAGCTCATCGTCGTGTTTAGGAAGAGGAAGACTAACAATACTAGAACGGCGATATATGGCCACCGGTGGGCTATTCAAGCAAACATTTTTGGATATTTGTATGGTAATTATTACAAAAAAGACTAGCGGACATGTTAATTGTAGGACAAGTTTAGGATTTATTTTAAAATGCCTTTGGATTTTGGGTGTTTTGTCCATAATTTTGAACGTAGAAGATCGAGAGAAAGTGAGACGTAATTCATAAGCTACAGAAACTTTGAGACTTATATATGAAGGGAATAAGAAGAAGTGGACTTGTTGTTGTGTTTTTCATATTTATTTGGAAAACAGAAGTGGTCTTGTTGCTAATAATTGTAATACGAAGGGTCTAATTACATTATTACCATACTAATACGTGCACACTGCACATATAGTCGATTTGCTTATGCATTTGGTCAAATCAACATGCTATTATACTAATAGTCTACCCACCGTCAAATTAAATTTGTTTTCAAGCAAAGTTACAAAGTGTCAAAGTTATAATACAAGTTATAATACAGTTATTATTACAGCATGTGCCTTGAAAATTTGCTTAATCCACGTCATTAGATTTGATTAGAATTAATCTGATTTGATTGAGTTGAATGAAATTGGTCTATCTTGAATGCACTACTTTTTAAGCTGAATCAAATAGTGTCTCAGTGGGCTTGGTTAATTAACACATAAATAGTATAAAATTGCGATCACATAACAAAAATATCAATCTCTTTAGATGATCGACCAGTGGCCAAAGTAATTTTCAATAGTTATCAAGAGTCAATGGGATTGTATATTTAAAAAAAAAAAAATATTACTCCGTACATGCATGACATGATTTTTACAAGTTTATATAACACGCAAATGTTACCAGATTTTATTTAATATTGTTTCGAACATGTCAAACTCCGTTAAAGTCGTATTTTAACCAAGTCATCAAATTAGGAAAAACATAAGAAAAAAGCCTTAACTAACATCATCATAGTTCAACTTATACTTAACTTATACTATGTTAATTCTCTCAAGAACTAGATATATAAAACTCGTCTTTTCAACGACAATTTGGAAGCTGACTTTGATTGATAAGAAAATAGTTGGCTGAGTGTAAGTTCAAAACTTCGTGGGTGCATGTCTTTGCTCACTTCCAAGTAAGCTCCAACAACTCGATCGCAATGGTCAATAATAACTAATAAGGTGTATATCAAAATAATTGGATGAGAATCAAATAAACTACCAAACATCAAACTTATGTTATAGACATCAAACTTATGTTATAGGTAACAATAACTTAACCCGAGTTAAGAACATTTCAAATATGTCCCAAGTTCTATCTTTCATGAGACAGCTACTAAAAACTTGAATTGTCTCGTGGAAGACGAAGTTGAGAACCCGACGGTAGAGGTGATATGTTTTGAACTATTTGTAACAGTATATATATCGAAATAATAACCACAATAATGGAAGTAACTGGGAAGAAAAAAGCAAACAAGAGAAAGATGGAGGGAAATACACATTTTATCATTTTATGAATAAGCTTATTCCATAAGTTATTAATAATAGTTGAAATTGAAAATTTAAAACATACACCTCCAATTACTACACACAATTTGACATAATTTATCCCCAATTTACACAATCGTAGAACTAAATATTATTCTTCAATGAATTTAATTTATGTCTAAAACCTACTCTTCAGCTTTCTTTGCTTTGCATGAAGAATCATCTTCTCTTCTCTAGATTTAACGCCTTCCGTCCTAATCATTTCTAAAAGAAAGTCATTCCACGTGTCAATGGGCCCGGGTAAACACCAGTGGACACAATCACGGGTCAATGTCACTTTCTCATGTGGCCAATGCCCGTATATGCTCGGGTGCCCATCGGGCCTCAACAATGTGGGCTGAGTCATGTCGATAAGTCGTATTTTCAGCCCACGTCTAAAGCCCAACTCTTGGGCCGACTTAAACGCGGTTATTTGGGCCATATATAAGTCCAAATCCGTACCTTGTATACTAATCTCACTACTTTTGAGTGGCTTCTGTCTTAAGCAATCCCCACCATTGTTCCACTCTCCACCTTCAAAATGTGATGGAGCAAAGGTCCTTAAGTACACTACACCCTTGAAGTTTTCTCTCTCCAAAATGGCTTGAAACGCGGTCTGAAACGCCTTTTGGTACCCGTAGAGAATGGTGTAGTCTTTAACATCGGGGATTTGGCAATAACGGCACCCTATCAGTTGGCCTTTTTCGTAGTACATCATGGACCGGAAAAACCAATGGCCCGCCGATAATACAACGTAGTCAAAATCATCTATTTGGTCCTTCCACACGTCATCGGGCTCATCAAGATGAAGCCCAAAGATGCCGGTTCCTGTTGGGCCATTTGGGTCGTTTTCTTGAGCTTTTACGAGAAAAGGACTCCAAAATACGGCTAATGTAAAGTTGTAAGATTCGTAGTACCAACGTTTAAAATGTTCATCCTTAGTGTAGGACACATCTACAGGATATTCTACCTGCAAAAAACACAACATTTAGATGGCAGAGCTATGACTAAAAATCGCATATAATAAAACTATGACGAAATCAGAAAATTCGTCAAGAGTGTCAAATTGTTGGAGTTTAAAGAAGCATTCAAAACTATAGAGTTGCACAAAGAAGTGTATGAGTTACGATTGTAACTCGTAGGTCGCAACGTCTTGCAACTATCTACATTCGCCCCTTAATTACTCGGAATTTTTGGTCCAGGACTCCCAACAGGTAATAAGTACAAGATCTCAAACAGTATTAAAGAGAATATTTGAACAATTAGTTCACTAATAGTGGTCCGACCCAACAACTGTGCAATTTTGGAAACATTCCAGAAACACAGATTCGTAAGAGGATGAAAGGCCGCCCATGGCCCATTAACATGGACAAAATTCCCACATAACCAATCATCGAAAATCAATTGTCCGTTTCAAATGCTTAACATTTCATCTCTCAATGATACGAGTATGTGAAATGAATTTAAATTAAACGAGTTTTTTATGAACAAACGAAACAACTTCTTCAAAATCTCACACACATAACATTTTTTTTCGTTTCGAAGAAAAGAAACCAACAATTATACCGAAAGCATAAGAGAGGACATTTCTAGTGCACATATTATCATTTTCGAAGCGTTATTTAACCTAAACATATTATTTATTTTCGATTCAAAATACTCCGGAATAGTTATTTGATTTTTTTTGGTCGAAGCGATAATTCAATAATACCAAAATAGTTAGGGCCATAGATGAAATGTATGGCTTGGCAAAGTTATGAGCTAGAATGCCAGATATACGCTATGCTACCGGCCAACAACAAGAGACAATGACATTGTGCCGTTCGACTAAGGCAAATAATGCACATACTACAACATCCATGCAGTGTCTATATATGTGAGATTTCATCTTGTCTGTTTTCCAGATAGGATTTTGGGGTTTTTGAAGCCATCAAAACATACGTGAAAATTGCATACAATAATGTGTGCCCACCAATAAATACAGATTGACATTTACATGAAAGGAAAAATATCTCATGTAGAATCGGGTATATTAAGTCGTAAGTTTAATTTAATAATCCTGAAAATCATCGTAGGATTGACATTTGCGTCCATTATTACAGACACAATGATAGTTAGGTCAATAACTTAATATGACCACGCGCATAAAACAAGGAGCGAATTAAAGCTACACTCGTGCACATAAACTTATAAAAAAGACACTAGCAAATTACAAATTGCATAATAATATTCTATACACTTAAACAAATCACATCAAATTGTTGATCTTCATTAGTTCGTTCAAATAATAAATCAATCTTCCATACTGTTTAAAGATTTGTACACGAAAAAGATTGTTCAAGGACCCAAGTCACAATAATGCATCTTAATATGATGATACTATCAAAATTTCCCTGACTTGAGTACTTGACGGCAGTCGGCAGAGTTGTTGCCTGCTGGCTTATAAAAAAAAATAAAATATTTGGGGGTTTATACTATGAAAATTTCCCTGACTTGCTCAATTTGATTAGTTTCAAAAGTCTATTATAATTTTCGATGGGTCGATATGAGTCATATAAGTCATATGGATTTAGAGTTTAGATTAAATTTGAAGGCAGACGATGGAGGGAGTATAAAATTATAGTTATTTTATAAGACGGACTAGAAGATGATAGATTGAGCATCACCGGTGACTCGTGCTGACCCGACTTGATAATTTGATATGATTTTTTTTTTTTTTCTGTAAGTACACATACACTACCATGCATGCATTGTATTGAGGAGAAAAAAACAGAACCAAATTAATTAAGAGGCCGGGGAAAGAGAGAATACGTATAGATAGTTGAAGTATAGGGCATGGAGCTTGAATTAAGAAATGACGAAAAGACAAACATGCTACTGAACAACACATGCTGGGTGTAGATCTTTAGGCAAGTTTTGTGTTCTACCCGACAAATAAGTTGCTCATCACTTGCTCACTATATGAAAACGGATGGTGTACACTATACGGAGTACTCCGTAATTTTGAACTATTAACATTTAATTTGAACTATTCTCGTATTTATGTGTACGAGTAAGGCTGTTCATTGTTTTAGAGTGATGTCGCTTTGAGATAATGAGTGGGTAGATGCGTAGATGTACTAACTGCGATACCATCCCAATTGATTATAATTTGTACTGTGTTTGATGACAATTAAAATAAATTAGTAGAATGATACAAAAAATTATGAATAATCCTACTGTAATATTTACTTAATCAAAATTATACTTCACGAGACAAAAGTTGCGGGAAAAAAACAGTAGGAGCATCTCCTTTTTGCATGCAGATTGCCACTTTGAGCTTCTTTTGAGCCCTTGGAAATTGAATCATTTTTTTAAGGAAAAATGAGCTATAGTTTGTTATGTTCGATCTTAGCTTATTAAAGTAAAGGTTGTTGGAAATAAAGAATGGGTAAAAAGAGCCTGAAATTGGAAAAAAAAAAAAAACAGAAAAGTCGCATCATTGTGTTGTTGATAATTAGTCTCTAAGAATCGGAACAGAAAAATGCAATCCTATAGCACATAGTCTAAACATTTTTCTGAAATTATTTAGTTTAGAATAAAAATTAATCTTACGAAATTGTTGTTTTATTTGCAGTTTGTATTAATGATTTGAGCTCATATTTTTATCATGAAATCTGAGCTTAGAAGTATGACAAGTATCCATGATTCTATATGCATGATTCAATCTGAGCTTGGAAGTAAAAGTAGTACATATAAGAGTAGTACGTGTAACTGTGTAAGTGTATAACATAAGATCCTCAATGTGATTTGTGAATTGAAGAAGAGAGGGCATCATATCGTCCCGTCATTATACGTGATTTGTGACAAAAGAGAGGCCGTACGTAAATTAGCCCTTGGCCATGTTTTAATTCGTAGATGGTCGATATTCGACATATATATATATATATATATATATATATATATATATATATATATATATATATATATATATATATATATATATATATATATACGGAGTAATAGCTAGTTTTATTATTAATTAAAGAGCCTCTCGGCGCAATGTTAAAATTAATAGCATATTAGTTTCTTTTAAGGTGAATTAAGTCAATATAAAAGCAAATTAAAGTCTAGTTTAATCTGTTATATATTGTATGGAATAGTAATATTAGAGAGGTTAGCATTTCAATCATTTACTATTAAGCTCAAATTAAAAAAAGAAAATAGTTTTCTACATTATTAATTATTATCTTGTTAATTATATTTTGAACAACCAATGCTTTTGATATATGACTCTGACATATTTTACCTAATTACCTAATCCTTTACCCTCCTCCATGTTTAGTTCAACTAACCATGTCAATTCAATAATCTAGTCCTTTATATCTGCTCCCAAATTATTGATATCTACTACTTGACTACAGACTACTTACTTCACATGGCCGGGGTCGTCGTTCCAACTTAACCAAGACTTTTGTGTAAATTATTCAAATCGAACTCTGAAAATGCTAATCTATTACCATTATGAGGTTAGTTACATTCAGTCCGAGTTTATCGGAGTAATTAAAAAGAGGATAATCTATATTGAAAAAGAGTTTTTTCGATATTGTGTCACCACTTACAAGGAAAATATGCGGATTTGAACCAGATACACGATACACCCCATAGCATTAGCATACCTAATCTTTAAACCAATTAAATTACCATAATCCCCACTTATTATACAAACACACAACACATGCTTACATGCTAAATTGATTACCAAGCACGACGTACGTGTTAATCAAGTAATTATTGACACACACTGATTTCATTCTAAGACCTATTGTTCCACAATCATGTAGTACTGTCGTACCAAAAATGTCCCATTTCTATAATGTTGTCTAAGTCACTTTACACTGAAGTTTGGGAAATGGGAATCCATGATGATGCATGTAACGTTTATTGTTACGTGTTGCATGGTAATTAACATGAATGTATACTCATAAAAACATACTAACCCAATCTACTTAATATATAAGCTAGCTATCACATTAGTGCATTATAATCGATCATTAATCAAATATTAACACTATGTTAAAAGTCTAAACTTAAACTGTAAACACGTGAGGAGGACAGTCTTTTGGACAAAGATTATTAGGAGATTTAATTTTAAAACCAACTCTTTTATTCCTTCGTCTTTTCATCATTATTAGTGCCTAAAAAATCTACCACATTGTACTAGCTTAGTGTTACTTCATTTATACCTTAGTAAAACTGAATTATGTATAATTTATTTCACCAAAATCTCATGCTATATACTACTCCTACCTATAATTAACTTGAGATTATACAAAAAAATATTCACATTTTTAAGAACCAATTCAATAAGCTAAAAAAAAAATATTATCTGAATATGATGAGGCGTAAATGACAGTACAATGAGATAATAGACGTACCCGGGACAAGAGACAAATCAAGGACTGCATTTGATTTCTTGCAACAGAATCACCAACAAAGGCTAAAGATTTACCCCTAACAATCTCAAAAAATTGACTAGGGTTAAAAAGAGGTAACTCACACCCATCAGGCTTCCACCTCCACTTCATGAAGTCACTATCAGGCCTCCCATACTTCATGCAATTCTGGTGTTCATGGATAGCCCAACAAGTTGTATTTGTATAATATGGAGCATCCGGATTAGGAACCCATTCGCCCGAGAATAGGTCACATTTCGGCCTTGTGGTTCGCGGTAGGGGGCCGTGTTTAGGAGGAGTAGTAGTATACGTTACGCCAACTTGTTGTGGTGATGGTGCATTATTGTTAAGCTCATTTTCCATGTAGGAAGAATAACTACTAGGTGATGCAATTTCATGCTTAGGTGATGAGCTTTTGAAGGTGATGATTTTGGCTAGTTGGAATGGAATTATTGTTAGTAGAATTAGTGGAAATGCTATTTGTAGGACTAGTTTTGGGTTGATCTTATATTTTTGAGGTTTGGGTGAAGGCACATTTTCCATGATTTTGTCTTTGAGAACTCAAGAGGAAAGAGTGTGTGTGAGAGAGGGAGAAAGAAATGTAGAGCTTAGCTTGTTTGTGAAGTAGTGATGATTAGTAGAGTATATGTTGATGTTTTCATGACTTTTTAATTTGAAGGGGTTTTAGAGAGTTGGTAATAACATATAATTTTATAGATGGCTTTGGTACGTGGTCTAATGCTCAACGTTTTTGGTCTATTATTTGCCTCTAATCAGTTTCATTCGGATTCTGAAACTGTTTACGTCTAGTGAACAAGCTGTATATATCTTAGTATGTACACCGTATAAATTAATTAGTCGATTTATAAATTTCACACTTATTAATTAACAAGTTGGATTGAAATACGGATCAAATTTATAATTTTGAAGGACAAAAAAACAGACAATGCTAGCAAAAGTGCATGTTTTGGCCATCCAATGTTCTGAACACCGTACCATATTCTCTATGTCCATCCACCACAATTGTATACACTAGCGGCTAAGGTTAGTTAATTACTCAATTTGCTTCGTTACATCTTCGTGTATTAGAATATTGGTTTACATAATGATAGTACCAAGATACATATTGACTAGATTTAAAAAAAAATACATATATATTAACTAGTGAGGTGTACATCACATCTAATTATTTAAAAAGTTTGTTTTATTTCAATTCGTAGAGTGATGTTGAGAAATTTTCTCATATATATATATATATATATATATATATATATATATATATATATATATATATATATATATATATAGCTCAGAGCTAAACGAAATAGAAAGACGAATTTAATTAGATATTCATAGTTGGGATCTGATCTATTATATGTTGATCGATATGAAGATATACAATATACAGTACTCAGTATTCCTTTTGTGGGAAGAATTTCATACACAAGTTAAATAATTAATGATTTATTAAGCTAAAGTTAAGAATCGTATAGATCTAGCTACCCTCAGTGTCAAGGGTAGTACTGATCATCATTATATATATGGAAAGGTACAGAACCACATCTTCATTTGGAATTTTGCTCACTGTCTTCATCTAGAAATATTATAATTTCAAGAGATCTGATACACTGCTTCTCTTAGATTCTTGCTCTATTTCATTAATAATATAATTAGTCATAACTTTCAACTTTTAAGTTTCGCACATCTTGGTTTTGCTCATTAGTGGTTAAAAGGTCAATATTGTAAGACACATTATAGAAAAATCGATCGATATAATTGAACTATCATCAATATATATAGAGCTTAGCTAAATTTGGTTCATTAATTTCCGGTTTAACTCTAGTTTGATTACATTTGCATCGATATATATCGTCTTACAAAGTAGACAAATAGTTTTTCAAGTCGAAAAGAGCGTACCATAATCATCACAGACTCACAGGTGTTCCATCATTATATTTGAACAGACGAATTTCAAAACCATGTCTTGACAAGCAAGTATTACCATGCATCATCTTTAATATCAACGAAATTAATAGCTAATCAAGTCAACTAGAATATTTCTCGCGCATATTAAGTTCATCATTATGAGTAGGAAGCGTTTACTAGAAGACCAGACATTACAATGGCTATAAGCCTATAATTAATAATCAAAGGTATGAGCGCAATAATTGTAATTTGTAGTAAAGAACTAAAGATGATGATATAATACAATGTCGTATATGATAAATAAACAATGAGTAAAGTTGTGGCGTATGACTTAAGAGATAAGAGGATGACTTATAAGTGGTCATAAGACTCGTAACCTATTTTCAGTTCTCTCTTCGTCCACAATTGTCATGCAATTTTTGTACTATTTGCATATGATACATCTAGGATTCCCCATCTTAATCGACGCTTTGCCAATATATCAATTCCTTTTAATTAACTTCCCTCTAAATCCTTTAATCGTTTTACATTATTACTTGGATTGTTGATAGTTAGTTTGCTTCTAAACAGATGAATTTAGATTGAAATTTAACAACGTAAGAGAACAGTCGGTGTAATTTGTAACAAGTACGATTTGCCTTCACATTGAAGTAATTAACACTACCACTCACTTTGTTCTACCAAAAATGACGATTATTGGATTTCTCAGTTTCTTGGTCAAATTTGTTGAATTGTAATAAACGAAAAAAAAGTTTAGGTTGCATAGTTGCATTATGTTAATAACGATCACTTAAAACATCTATGACCCAAAACAAAAAAATTTGACCTTGAAGATTCTCATTTTTGCATTTGACTTTTTGGTGGGATGAGTGGACCATTTTACTTGGGAAGTAAGCGGGCTTTGGAAAAAATACTTTTGGGCCAGTCCTGGACCGTGGGCCATAAAGTTGACACTGGGCTTAATGGTTAGGTCAGTGGATTGCTTTAAATTTAATTCATGACACCTCGTTAGCCCGGCCCAATTGGCTCAATATAAACTAAGTTCTGGGTTAAAGATTGTTCTATTTTTTTTCTCGGAAAAAAGGGTTGAGTCATTTGGTTAAAATAAAGTTTCCCGTTTTGGTTTTTGCACGAGTAAGCAATTGACCTTGTTACTCAATGTAGATAATTTGTTTGCGTGATTGACAATGTTCGCCATAAAAACTTATCCACATACATACGATCACTACGATTTGTCAAAAACTTGTACGCCTCAGATGTGTCACGTGTGCATAAACTGCCATATGCAAAATATTTGTAAATATTGCAAGGCTAACATTATTTTTCATGGACATTCCACATATTTGGACCAACAATCGGAATCGGAAAAAGTAACAATGTATCCAAGAACAAGCAACCAAAGTTGTTAATTACAAATAGCGAAATGTCAATAACCGCCCAACTCCGGATGAAGCTTTCCTCGTCTTTTTGTTCTCATAGAACAAATACTATAGCCACTCAACATGCTTTGCGCCATGCATAATGTCTAACGAGATTTGCTAGCCCGACCGAACACTGCACGGTGAAACTCACCGTACACATAAGACAACTAGAAATGTAATAATGCACGTATTTATTATCAATATACTTATTCCGTTGCTAAAAATTAATAATAATTTATAAGAAGTTGGCGAGGAGCGGAGATACGATCTGATGCATTTTAGATTTTGGATTTGAAACTAGAGAGTAGAGACCTAATACAATTGTTACTCCATTTCAACAATTAGAAGGACAATCATGCATAAATAACATGTCATCTGTTTAAAATCTACATTTGCATATATTACCTGCATGAGCATGAATAGTTGACCATATATTACTAGTAATTAATTGATCGACAAGTGAAAATTAGAAGATTTACCAGACGCACATTGTTTACGGACCTCAAATTAAAAGTCGTCAACTTCGTACAAAATCGATAATGAAAGCCATGCATTATGGTCCTACACTCTAATTACATCTTGTACTACTATATATATCTTTGTGTGGTCTCTTTTATACCAAATCCCCCTACTAATTAATAGCTTCATAGTGACTCTTCAACCATTTATTAATCGAATTCGTTCATCGTCATATACTCATCATATGCAAATTAAATTTATTCCCTTGTCTACCACATTGGCCTCTACTATACTAAGGTTCTTCATTACTTAACCCTTCGTGTTTATTAAAAGCTATTATCTTGATTATGTTGGTTTCTAATGTAATTATTATCATTGCGTCAATGCAGATTACATACATATATATATATATATATATATATATATATATATATATATATATATATATATATATATATATATATATATATATACTGATAAAATGTATGAATTTTTCTAGTGTTATCGATCAAAATAATTTGCAGGTAAAGAAATGGTGAAGATGGGTTTGGAAAGCTTAATGGGGACGCTAAAGACGAAGATAGTAAGGTCGTTGAAGGGGAAGAAAGCGTACAAATATAACGAAATTGAGAAGAGTGAAAGTATGAGAATAGAGATTAGAAGCAGAAAAGCTCGTAAGTTGATTCAAGAGACACTCAAAGTTGCTGATTCTCCTTCTACAAGAAGTGTTTCCATATGATCATATATATGTATGATGAAATAATTAATAATGGTATTTTTATTGTGTAAATGTTAGTATGTCATATCATTATTGGTCTAAATAACTCCTACATTACATCAAATGGAATAATAAAATTCCCTTGATGACATGTTTCATAAGTAGTGATTTTGTGTTTACTGAATTACGAGTTACAATTCCTTGTATGTTACTTGCTATATGTGTTAAAATTGCTTCCGATATGGTAAGCAATTAAACACGGGCTAGCTCAGGAGAGGTCATGATGATGAAGTCGAGTTGCCGGATGTTCGATTTCCATGTCAATTATCGGGTATCGACAAAGATATACATATACCGCGAAGATTAAATGGGATATTTCATGAGCTACCTTATTACGACCTCTAAAAACATCAGGAGTGGAGAGTAAAACAAACTTGAGCAATACAAAAGACTCGATACGGAAGAAAGACTCATAACAGAAGCAATTCAACAAGTGTAAAAAACTACTGTTTTTCTGCATGGAAGTTGAACAGAGCCTCAAGAACACCAAAAGTTGAGTATCAATCACACTTTAACTTCCAATTTATTGAAACAAAGCATCATTGCTCACATAACCCAATTCAATTCTAATTAATTAAACATAACTCAAATTCACATAACCCAATTCAATTCTAATTAATTAAACATTATCTCTTGTTCATCATCATCAACATCATCATTTGCTTAAAAATAAATAAATTAAAACCTCATCTAGCTATTCAAAATCTCTGATTTTTCTTACCATTTTACCAAAGATCAAAACTTCAACAATGGCGTCAATCATACGCAAGTCCAGTTTCCCACATGCAGAATCAAAACTTCTTCCAAAACCCACAAAATTTCTTTCCCGAAAACTCCTTGAATCTCCTCTTCCTACACACGCTTTCTTCCAAAATTTCTTCATTGGAAATGGCGATCAGCCTGTTTTTCTTCATCCGTATATGGTGAAATTTTCTCTCTCCTCACTTTCTGCTTGCTACCCATCAGTCTCTACAACTCCATCTTCAGTCTCACAAAATTTCAGCCGGGATTTCACCATATCAACTTCGAAATCATCTCAACACATGGTCTCCTCGTTCAGTGATTTAACTGTTAATGTCGACTTTGAAGCTTCTGGTTTACGCTACATTTTAGCAAGAGGAAGTCCTTACATTACTCTTGAGGTTTCAAGACCACTTTGTCTCATATTTTCTTGTAAGTCTGCCATCAAATCTGTCTCATCATCTTTCTCCAACACAAAGCACAAAATCGAGCTCGAAAACAATCAAATTTGGATACTTTACGCTTCTTCGGAACTTACTCTGAAGAAAGACAAAGATCTCTTGAATTCAAGCTCGTTTGTTGGGACTGTTCGCGTAACGAACACGCCAAACAAAAATTCTAATACTGAAGAAGTACTTGATTTGTACAAAAGTTGCTACCCAACAAAGGGGGAAGTTGTTTTTTCAGACCCATTTAGTTTGGAGTATAAGTGGGAAACTAAAGGTTGGGGTGAAGTTTTAATGCTAGCACATCCCTTGCATCTTACGCTTCTTTCATCACTTTATAATTCCAAGATTAGGGTTTTGAATAAATTCAAGTATAAGAGTGTAGATGGTGATTTAGTTGGTATTGTAGGAAATTCATGGAGTTTGAGAGCTTCAAATCTTCCTATAACTTGGCACTCTTTGAGGGGTGTTTCCGAAAGTTGTCGTCCTGAGATTGTGGCTTCCCTATGGAGAGATGTAGGTGAGCTTGAATCGAAGCCGATATCGACAACTCACGTCTTGTCGTACGGTTGTATGATCTTTAGGGCAGCTAGGTTGGGTTTGATTGCTGAGGAAGTTAATTGTAGTGATGTAATTCCTGCAATTAAGAAATTTTTAAGGGATACTATAACCCCTTGGTTGGAGGGTAAGTTTGAGGGAAATGGGTTTGTGTATGAAAAAAATTGGGGTGGGATTTTGACCAAACAAGGCCTTGTTGACAAGAATGCTGATAATGGGTTTGGCTTGTTTGACAAGAATTACTATTTAGGGTATTTTGTGGATGCAATTGCTGTTCTTGCCAAACTCGATTTAGAATGGGGGAGTAAGTTTAGGGATCATGCTTATGATTTGGTGGGAACATTGATGAACTTGAGTAGGAATAAGAAATCTAAGTATGCAAGACTTAGGGCTTTTGATTTCTACATGTTACATTCTTGGGAAGGAGTGGCAAATGGTGAGTGAAAATCTCATCTCCCTAAAAAAAAAAAGACTCTTCCTCTGTTTTTTTACATTCTTCGGTAAATCCCATTAATCTTCTTCTACACTCCACATTTCCCCTCAATAAACTCTTCCTCTGTTTCTCCCACCATTATCATCTTCAAGCTCACGCTTCTTTCAACTTCAACGATGGCTTCCTCCAACCAAAAATCCTCATCATCATTCCCACATGCAGACTCCAAAATCCTACCAAACCCATCAAAATTCTTCTCAAAGAAGATTCTTTCCTCTCCTCTACCAACCCACTCATTTTTCCAAAACTTCGTCGTCGGAAATGGCGACCACCCTGTTTTCCTCCACCCGTACATGGTCAAACTTTCATCCTCCGCACTTTCTCTCTCCTACCCATCAGTCACTTCATCTCCCTCTTCCGTCTCCCAAAATTTCAGCCCGGATTTTACAATCTCCACTTTAGAATCATCTCAACATATGGTCTCCTCATACAGTGATTTAACAGTCACTGTGGATTTTGAAGCTTCTTATTTACGCTACATTTTAGCAAGAGGGTGTCCTTACATTACTCTGGAAATCTCAAGCCCTATATCTCTCTCATTCTCAACCAATTATCCGATCAAATCTCTCTCTTCATCTGCTTCGAACACCAAGCATAGAATTGAGCTTGAAAACAAACAAATTTGGATAATCTACTCGTCATCTGAACTAATTCTGAAGAAACGTGAAGAAGATCTCTTGAAAGCAACTCCGTTTGTTGGGATAATTCGCGTGACGATTACGCCAAACAACAAGCCCAAGACTGAGGAGATTCTCGATTTGTACAAAGGTTGTTACGCAACAAATGAAGAAGCTGTGTTTTCAGACTCATTTAGTTTGGAGTATAATTGGGAAACTAAAGGTTGGGGGGATTTGTTAATGCTAGAACATCCCTTGCATCTCACGCTACTTTCATCAATCTACAATTCCAAGATTAGGGTTTTGAGTAACTTCAAGTACAAGAGTATAGATGGGGAGTTAGTTGGTATTGTTGGAAATTCATGGAGTTTGAGAGCTCCAAATCTTCCTATAACTTGGCATTTTTTCAGGGGTATTTCCGGAAATTGTCATCCTGAGATTGTGGCTTCCCTATGGAGAGATGTGGGTGCTCTCGATTCGACGGAGATTTCGACTAATCATTGTTTACATTACGGTTTGAAGATCAGTAGTGCGGCTAAATTAGCGTTGATTGCTCAAGAAGTTAATTGTAATGATGTAATTCCTGCAATTAAGAAGTTTTTAAGGGACACTATTACCCCTTGGTTGGAGGCTAAGTTTGAGGGAAATGGGTTTGTTTATGAGTCCAAATGGGGTGGGATTGTGACTAAAAATGGGGTTAACGACCGTTCGGCTGATTACGGGTTCGGGTTGTACAATTGTAATCATGCTTATTTAGGGAATTTTGTGTACGCAAGTGGCGTACTGGTGAAGCTTGATTCAGATTGGGGTGAAAAGTTTAGGGGTCAAGTATATGATTTGGTTGCTTCATATATGTGTTTGGGTAAGAAAGGTGGCAAGTCTAAGTGTGCTAAATTTCGGTGTTTTGATTTCTATAAGCTGTGTTGGAATAATGGCTCAAAAGCCATGTTTGACTTGAGCATTGGATACCTCTTGCCTCTTGGTAGTAATTCTCATTACTACTATGTTTATTGCACTTATTAAACACCATGTTTATTATCATGTTAATTTTGTGATTATGGGTGTCTTTAATCCCATAATCAATCCTTGACTCTTTGGTATCCATAACATCTTTTCCTCCCACTATATAAGAAAGCTTAGTGTGTTCACTTTTATACATGGAATGATATACACAAAAACACATCTCCTGATTCTTGGGTAATTGTATGAGTGTGCAAACTCCAACTTTTGTACGTGAGTGGTCGTGTGCAAGAGTAGTTGTGTTAACCTTGGGGAGCATTCCGGCCAGTGACGATGGCCACCAATGTTGGGCCGTAATCGCTTTCAAGTCAGTGGTCTCCTACCGCGGCACAACTTGAAATCGTTCTTTGATCTTCCTTATACAATCATTGTTGACCCTTATTTCCAACAATTTGAAAGCGATTACAATGGTTGTATTATTTTGTATATACCCATAAAGTTGTTTGTGGGTGAAAATTCTCATTTTCGTTCATAGTTTTCCAACCCGTAAGATTGAGACAGACTTTTTTTATTTTGGCCTTATCTCGGTCCCTAGATCTCCGTTGAAGGCTTGTAATATGTTGTTGGAAAGCTAAGACAAAGATCTACAACTTTTTAGAAGACGACGATTCCAAAATATGTCATCTACCTATTCTTATTTCGTCATCTTTATCACGGCAGTGTGTGATGGTTTATAAGAAAATTATTTACTAATTATTTGATGGCATTTATATCGATGATGGGTATTATATAATTAAAAGATCTTGGACAGAAAGGTTTGATCTTTATTATATTTTATTATTCCATATTGCTCATATGATTAAGGTACGCCCTCCTCATTTTGCGTTATGATTTTTGTTCATATGATAATATGAGACTATATATTTGAGATTTTGGTTACCTTGTTAGTGTTGGAATTTATTGGCATGTGTTGATGCTTGATATTGACCTTTGGTACATGTGGTTAATTTTTATTCCAAGTTTTTGATGGAATAATATGTAATATGTTATAGAGTACAACCCGTCGTTGAATCTTGTTAATTGATTAGTTGGCCATTTGGTTTTGCTGACGGTTTGATTATCCCAAACCTTGTTATGTGTTGTTTTGAGACATATGACTCAATTAGACTCAAATGTGTGTTGCATCATTTTTAATATGGGCTTTGTATATGGTAGGACTTGAGATTGTCTTTAACTATCAATTGTTAGAGTGTTGTTTGCTCTCCGAGCTACACTCTTGTCTTGATTGATTTTACGCCAAGTGTGCGGTCCTTTCTTCGTATAATTTATTCTTGAGATGCATGTGAATATTATAGCCCTTATCTTCACATTGGTGTGATGACTCTTACACATTTGCATTGGCTTATATTAATATGAGACTTTTTGATAGAACTTTTTCCTAGGGATTGCATCTCTTAAATATTCCTTGATGGGTGTACCGATTTGTGGGGGCTAGTTTAATTTCATTTTATGTTTGGCCTATGAAATAGCTATAGTCGGTCACAATTCTTTTTAAGGAGAGTGACATGGAAAATTGGAAGTTTTGTGTGTATGTCTCATATACCCCTTTGTAAAGATTTTTTTTTTTTTTTTTGGAAGGAATGGTTAGACTTTTTAATCTTGAACATAGTGTTATCGCTTGTGTTTAGTGCAACAACATGTGGGGGAAGTTGTTCAAGTAGTTACTCTTTATGCCTTTATAAGTTTGTTGCTTGGAGTTGTAAAGTCTAATTTCTGACTAATATCTTTGAGTGTGTGGGGGTAAATAGCCATGGTTGGTTTACCTAAGTATAAGTTATGAGATTGAGTTATCATATGTCGTTATGTGAATGACATTTGTTTTTTGGGAATAGTTTGAGAAATTTTTATTAGAGCTAAACTATTCTTGTCGTCCATGAGATGAAGGACTTGGGAGAAACGGATGTGATACTTGGAGTTCAAGTAAAGAGAAACTCTATTTGCATTGCTAAGTCAGTCTATCTCTTTGTGTTGACTAAGAAATTTATTTTCTTTGATGTTGTGCCTGTTAGTACACTATCTGATCCTAGCACTCATTTGAGCAGAACTAAGGAGATAGAGTCTTCCAAATTGAGTAAACTAAGATCATAGGTAGCGTTATGTTGCTCCTGTATTATGCTCGGCCTAACATAGTCTATGTGGTGAATAGACTAAGTGGTTGTACTCGTAACCCTACTAGTGATTATTAAAGTGCGTGTCATCTCTTACTTGGATACCTTAGAGGATTAGTTGAACTTTGTTTGCTTATCGATATATTCCAACCTATGTAAGGAGTTTGAGAATTTGTTTTGCAATATGGGTATCAAGTATTGTATGAGATTCGTATCACTAGTGAATGAGTGTTTACTCTAAGAGGTGGTGTTATGTTGTTGTAGTCTTCAAAGCATACATGTATGACTTAATCCACCATAGAGTATGAGTTTTTGTCCTCGAGTTAGCAGGATAAAAGGCTGATTTGTTGAGTTATTTGTTAACAGACGTGCTCTGTTCATTGTATTTTTCAAGTGACATTTGGTGTTGCTAAAAATAGCGTGTACAATTGGAAGAAGATGTATATTCGCATAAGGCACAATGTTGTTAAACAACTCGTAGAAGTGAGAGATTTCTTAAAATTATGTGAATTGTGTAAGAAATCTTTTTGATCCCTTTATAAGGGATTACGGAGAATTGTCATCCGTTAGTCGTCGAGGGGGATGGAGTAAAGCCCATGAGTTGAGGTTGTGTCGTGGATACCCGCTTGTGGTCAAACGAAGCCACACGACTCTTAACTTTGCACTACAATCTTCATCCCTATGGCGCGTGGTAGTGCTTAACATAATCCATAACCTAGTGGTAGGTGCTATAGAGATGCACTTGATGGGTTTAAGTTGGAAAGGTTGAGCATAAGCTCTTAATGATCTTATAGCCCGAATTGGGTGGTCCTAGTGAGACGGACTTGATGAGATCTCCGCGCTTGGAGGTTGAGATTTAATTATCTCTTAATGAGTCTACATTCTTATGTTGGATGGTCCTGTCGAGAAGGATTTGAAAGATTCACCGCGTATTCGTGAAAGGTTGGCTTTGCTCTTAATGGTTCAATATCCCTTTGTGGTGGTGTTTAGTGAAACACTTGATGGACCACCTATGTGAGTGTGAAAGTTTGGCCGCCTTCTATAAAAGATTGGGCTATCTTTCTAGAGCACTCACGAGACCCGAGGTGTGCGCATGGCCTTAAAGCGCTTTGGATCGCGGAGTTTGCATATTATTTTAAGGTAAATATGTGTTGTGAGGGTCTCAACCGAACTTTAGTGAGTTCAAGAAACATATCACTCACTAGAAAGTAAGTTGCTGCCTCATTCCACTATGTGTCAATTCAAATCGGAAGATATTGATGCTTAAGTATTTCTTTACCTTTACCCAAGATTTGTTTCTTTTGTTGGCTTTGCTCACCCTTAGTGGGGGATTGTTGGAATAATGGCTCAAAAGCCATGTTGACTTGAGCATTGGATACCTCTTGCCTTTTGGTAGTAATTCTCATTACTACTATGTTTATTGCACCTATTAAACACCATGTTTATTATCATGTTAATTGTGTGATTATGGGGGTCTTTAATCCCATAATCAATCCTTGACTCTTTGGTATCCTTGACATCTTTTCCTCCCACTATATAAGAAAGCTTAGTGTGTTCACTTTTATACATGGAACGATATACACAAAAACACATCTCCTGATTCTTGGGTAATTGTATGAGTGTGCAAACTCCAACTTTTGTACGTGAGTGGTCGTGTGCAAGAGTAGTTGTGTTAACCTTGGGGAGCATTCCGGCCAGTGACGATGACCACCAATGTCGGGCCGTAATCGCTTTCAAGTCAGTGGTCTCCTACCGCGGCACAACTTGAAATCGTTCTTTGATCTTCCTTATACAACCATTGTTGACCCTTATTTCCAACAAGCTGCATTCGTGGTCTAAAAGCTTCTCATATGATGGTACTAATGGGGAGTGTTGGAGTGAAATTCCTTCTGAATCAATGGCTTCGTATTACGCTGCATCCGTCTTAGGGATGGCGTATGGTGATGAACATTTGAGGAGTTTGGGCTTGACTTTGGCCTCGTTCGAGATCGAGTCTATAAAGACATGGTTTCATGTACGAGATGGTGGCGTGTATGGGGAGGAGTTTAGTAAGGTGAATAAACTTGTGGGAATGTCTTGGATGGGTAAAAGAGAGAACAGACTGTCGTTTGTCGATTCGACTGAGTATAAGGAGATCAGGGTTGGGATACAGGTTGGTCCTGTACTCCCTGTGACTGAAATCTTGTTTTCTGATGTAGCTTATGTGAGACAGGTTGTGGCGTGGGCGAAGCTGGCTTTGGATAGACAGGATGCTTCAGATGGATGGAAGGCATTCCTGTATGCATTGGAAGCGATTTATGATCAGGAAAATGCTTTGAAGAAGATTAGAGGTTTGAAAGATTGCCTGACAAATATGCTGTGGTGGGTGCACAGTAGAGGTGCAAGAGAGAATTTCTGCTCCTACAGTGGGAAGAATTGTGGAGAGTGTTGGTATTGTGTTTACTGTGGCTGTACCTGAGGATTTTCGATTGGATCTCGAGCTCTCGACTCTCGTTTCCAAGGCACTAGGGTAATGATAACGATAATAATGTAATTTTTTTCGATTGGACCTCGAGCCGAGAATCGAGAATCTCGTTTTCAACGCACTAGGGTAATGTCAATGATAACGATAATAATGTAATTTTTCGGACTAGAACGTAGGCAAAGTGCTTTCTAGCATGCATTCGTAGAAATTCAAAGAAGGTGAATTGTCGTATTGAAATTACTACCCAACTCTAGTAGTTCGGCTTTAGCATGTTTTTGTGGCAATGTTGGTTCTATTAATGCATGTTTTTGATAGTAACAGCTACATGCGGAGTACATAGTATATTACCTAATCGACATCGGACCGAATAATTTTCGTATTTTTACCCATAGATGTTGTTGAACCGCGTTTCTTCTGCACTGTTTTTTTTTTTCATTTCTGTTGATTATTTTGCAGAAATGTTTTTTCTTTTTTAGCAAGGGGTGAAAATTGCCAGTGTGTCGGAGAAATTAAAAGATAAAAAACGTTGGAATTGATAACAACAAAGCTGGAATAGCTCAGTTGGTTAGAGCGTGTGGCTGTTAACCACAAGGTCGGAGGTTCAAGCCCTCCTTCTAGCGAACAACTAATACATTTTTGTTTAATTGTACTTTGTACTTTTTGATGTACAGCTTCTGAAACATTCTCCACCTGTTATGTTTTCTTGTTACTTAGGTATAAATCAGATTTCGATAAATGACACAATTTGAATTTCACGATGAAAGAAAGAGTGTCTTTATGATGAACAACACAATTTTAGAAGACGATGAAAGAAAGAATGTCCAACCCAATTTCAGAAGACGATGAAAGAAAGAATGTATTTCCGATGAACAACATAATGTCAGAAGATGATGAAAGAAAGAACGTCTTTCCGATGAACAACACAATTTCAGTAGACAAAGAAAGAACGAGAATCTAAGACTCTATCAAAGTGGTACAAATGCCTGATAAAAGTTTAAGCTTTGGAGGTATAGCAAACTTTACTGATATGGTATGACTTATGTTGCTGGAAAGCTCGCCAACCAATTACAAGTATAACAAGGACACAGACATAAAGTGCAACATAACCCGGAAATAATTTCCTCCATAGATTAGAAACCTGCTCCAGAAACCCTCCAATGCAGTTATCACAGTAGTAGCACATCTTATCCTTTTCCGTAGACCAAGCGTGGCAGTCGGCTACTGTAGAATTAATCGGATCCCTGGGACAAAAATGTGGATAGTTGCAGCATGTGTCCTGAACAAAGAGAAGAAACAATTTTGTTTAGTTAATAAGATTTTCATGCTTTTGCTGCAACAGGTTAACATGAATACATGATCAGGCATGCAATCTTTGACTATGATCGAGTTCACAGGGGTAAATATTCAAGCACGCTATACAGAGTTTTGACACAGCAACACGTATATCATCGATCAGATGAGATTGATAAGTTACAAATGAACATCGAGAGGAAAAGGAAAGGATCCAGGACAGGGAACCTGCACTGGTTGAATTTTATAGAAATAGTTTTTGATACTGCTGTCTGCAGAACACAAATCCCTGTCTATCATACACTGTCTGATTTCTTCCCAGTTTGTCATGCCAAACACGTTATCCTTGAACCATATCGCAAAGTCTTGCATCCTGTATACTTCTCCCACTTCAAGATTGACTTTCCTTCTGGATATGATTATAGACCAAAGCACTACACCAACAGTCATCATGAAAGCGATGACGAAATATAAGCACAGATATATCCACAAAAGAAAGGGGGAGCGACACCAACTTCCAAGGAGCCCGAAAAATGAGATCGTCACAATTATGCTTCCCATTCTAACACAAGGCACAATTAATAGTGTATGACAAGAGGAGAGGGGAGAAAACTCCATACTAATTGCGACGGTCAAAAAGCAGGCACCAACCATGAGGCCACATAGATTAATGCCTGCTGTGAGGATATTGCACCAACGCATTATTTCTTCTAGGACGAAGAGGTCCTAAAGAAATGGGGCGAAGGAGCTGAACAAAGAGCGCAAAGGTTGAGACTTGAGAGTTATGCAGAGAAGAAGACAATGTTTATGGTTTCCGGAGAATTTGTTAAGGTACAAAACCAAATTATTGGTTTTGTACCTTAACACAGATAGTTGGTCTTCTTTTGTGTAACCTTGTCCTTAGGATGGCTGTTCCAGAATTTCGTAGTTTTACGGTTTGGAAAGGATTTTGTATCTGCGTGGTATTAACTGTTTCCATGGTTTCACAAACATTCTTTTTTTAAAATCTCTCTAAATTTTTACAATAGCTTATGAATGGTATTCTAAAATTAGTTAGAAAGCTGTCATTTTCCCTCCACACCTCACAATCAAGCTTAATTAAGACAATGTAGATATTCTAAGGTCCAAAAATAATTAGTCTAGAAAAAGGTAATGATCTTTGTACTGTGGTCAGCAGACATATAAACTTACACCACACACAATCAATGAAAAACAATATGGCTTGTAGGAAAAAGGTTAGCTAATTTCTAATCAAGATCCGGTTGATTCATTATAACTTCCGGTTACGAATGTCTTGTTCACAACTTCACACATAAGTTACAATCATACATTATAGTTTTTCAGTGTAATCTCTCGTACCAATATCTGGGTCATTCTTACAATCAACTGAAAGCATCTTAGTTAATCAATGTTAAAGGTGATGAGGACAGAAGAACAAACATAAAATGGGTTAATCAATGCATACTGGTATCTTCTAAATTATCAGCCTAAGATTATTTCATCAGATATAACTCTTAACGTGTGACGGACTTTGGGCCTTACAGTGAACGAAAATAAGAGGAGAAAGAGAATGAGAGTCTACTTACTTATTACTAAGACTCGTATCTTCAAGACGCAATATTGGGGATTTTAGAAAGTGATGCCTGTATTCTCTCTTCGGAAAAAGACAAGTCGACTAAATTGCCTTGCAAAAACTTGTCATAGGATGAAAGGTCAAAATGACCATGCCCACACATTGCCATCAAAATCACTTTTGATTCTCCTGTCTCTTTGCAGTGGAGAGCTTCTCTAATTGCAGCGGCAATGGCATGAGTTGGTTCGGGTGCAGGAATCAGTCCTTCAGACCTTGCAAATTGGATGGCCCCTGTAGCATGTATTACAGTATAAATCAGGTGAAATACTTGTACGTTTGCTATGCTATTGCTCAAGATGGAATCAAAAAATATCCCCCATAACAAATTAACAAGTCCTTACTATATACAGAATCGGATGCTAAAGAAACGACAGTATGTCAAAGTTTCATGGGAAATACTACTAGAAACTTGAGGTTTACATGAAAGTGCAATTACCTTGGAAACATTCAGTCTGAGGAATAGAAATTGCCTCCATCAGTCCTAATTCATATACATGTGAAATCAGTGGCGCCATACCATGATAACGCAGGCCACCTGTGAGACCCAAAAAAAAAAAAAAAAAGCAATTCATGGAAAAACATATATGAGAGGCATATACAGTGTGGAAACCAGCTCAAGGTGTATAGAAACGAAGGAAAAAGAACGATAAGACAAAAATCGACGAGAAGATGGTTACCAGCATGAATAGGATCAGGAATAAAATCATGACCAAGAGTGTGCATCTTCATCAATGGTGTCATTCCAGCAGTATCACCATAATCATAAGCATACACCCCTTTTGTCAAGGAAGGGCAAGCTGCAGGCTCGACAGCTCTTATGAGAGGATTCATTTTCCCTTTAAGCTTTTCCCTAATAAATGGGAAACATAGCCCTCCAAAATTGGAACCTCCACCAGTACACCCAATGATCACATCTGGGGTCTCGCCATACGCTTCCATCTGCTTTATGCATTCCTCTCCGATAACAGTCTGGTGTAGCAGGACGTGGTTAAGTACACTTCCAAGACAGTATTTTGTTTCAGCATCTTTCACAGCAACCTCTACTGCTTCTGATATGGCTATTCCCAGACTCCCAGGGCTGGATGGATCCATCCGAAGGATATTTCTTCCTGACTCAGTAATTTCAGATGGTGATGGATGAACCTTAGCGCCCCAAGTTTCCATCATCATTTTCCTGTATGGTTTTTGGTCATATGAGGCCCTAACTTGCCATACCTACAAATTAGATGCGCAAGAGCATAGCAGTCGGTTTAAGATAATTTTACGTTATGTAAATCATATTCAGATGAAGATAATAATACAGGTCACATGAACGTAACAGGAACACTAATGTGTGTTCCAAGAGATACATAAGCATTATTATAAGCCAAAATATCCAATAATACAAGCCTCTTGTTTGTTCAATGAACAACCAAGGACAGTAGGAAAATCTAACGCGAGTAAATTTCACTGTAGGGGCAACAGGCAGTTTGATGTAAAGAAATGACCCAATAAATTATGATGAACTTAACTTACAAGCAAGTACTTACTTCACATTCAAGGTTGAACAAACTGCAAGCAAACGCAAGAGCACTACCCCATTGGCCAGCCCCGGTCTCTGTTACGATCTTCTTAACACCTTCTTGTGCATTGTACCACGCTTGGGGAACGGAAGTGTTTGGCTTGTGAGATCCAGCAGGGCTAACACCTTCATACTTGTAATAAATCCTTGCAGGAGTTCCAAGAAGCTTCTCCAATCTCTTAGCTCTATATTCAACTGGTAAAGTTTAGAATTTCCATCTTGCGAAGATTTCACAAGTTTGTATAAAGTACAGAGACTTTTCCCAACTCCTAACGTTAAAGAGCGATAAATACAAGACCTGATCAAGGGTGTCGGTCTCCAGAGTCCATAAATGTCAATAACTTCCTGAGGTATTTCAATGTATCTGTCAATGCTCACCTCTTGCTTGATCAATTCATACGGTAAGAGAGGTGCCAAATCTTCGGGATTGACTGGCTCAAAAGTCCTTGGATTCAAGGGTGGAGGGGGTTTAACAGGAAGGTCAGCTATTAAATTGTACCAATGTGTAGGGATGTCAATCCCTTTGCAACCAGCATTTATTGAAGCTTGTGCTCTAACTCTGTGGCCAGAGGAGACATTCAGAAATGGCAAGGCCTTGTTCTTGTTTCTCGATGAGAAAGTCCCAAGTCTATTGCCATCACCTACACCAAATGAAACTTGCTCAGGCCATTCACTCAATCTTTTTCGCAGCAAAGCCAACGCCAATTGTCAAGCACATTAATCGGGTCAATCCTAAAGCATTTCACATGGCTCGTCTATGATTTCTATTACCTCGGGGAATATGACCAATTGACCATTAACCTGTCTATCTCCAATCCGCCCAAGGATTCATCCTTCTTTGGGGTTTGAGATATAAATGTTTCCAATCAATATATACTCTACCATCAAACAAGATAATAGGCAATACTGCAGATTCGTTTTACAGACGAAGACAATTACAGTATAACTAAACCAACTTCAGCATACTCCCATCATCATTCATATCCGAATACCCCGTCCGTTTTGCTGTTTTTGACTAAACATATTGGGAGCTACCTCTAAATCAAGTCTAGACCATATGAAAAACACATGAGCTTTTACGAATCAAAAGGCTTTTATACTATGACTAGTTTCGGCACATCCGATCTTCTGATGTGGGACAACTAGCTCATACCTAACCCTAACAAATTCCCCCATCATATGTCAGCCCAATACACAGCTTTTCTCACAATAAGAATACATGGCCCTCGTTGAATTGCCCTCAAAACGCTTAGAGTGTTTTTGGAAACAAGGATTTCATTCTCAAATCCAAATTTGACACAAATCCCATGTTTGGGAACTTAAGAGTCAATAATTTGAGAATTTGGATTTGTGTCAAATCCTTTGGAATTTGTTTCAAATTCAATTAGGCAAAAAACAAATGAAACAAATGACACCTCAATAGGTATCATTTTGAAATCCAACTTTCCACAAACTTTTAATTTATATTTAAATTCCACATTTTCAAATGATGGAATTGAAATTATTATAAACTTTTAGATTCTTGTTTCCAAACACTATCTTATAAACAACTAAAAATAGTACAAGTTTGAAACTTTTATGTTCTAAAGTTGAGAGGATTAAGGTTGTCTCGGGTTCGAATCCATCCCCACCCCACAGCATTAGCTGCTCCTATGTACTCAAAAGCCACATCTAAAGTTAAGCTCTTTACAACAACAACAGCAACAACAACAACAACAACAACAACAACAACAACAACAACAACAACTACTACTAACTAAGCCTTACTAGTTACTCCTCAGATGATTTGGGGTTGGCTAACATGAATCTATCATTAAGAATCGTCATACATAAGCAACAAAAACAGAAAGAAAAAGAATTTAAAAGGCAACAAGGAAACAGAAGGAAAAGATTACCTTTGAGATTGAAGATTGGTGAAACAGTAGCAGGAGAAACAAGAGCTTGAGCAGCCATTTTTGAGTTTTGGGTTTTGGTTGAAAATCACAATCAAAATTTTTAGAGGGCAAAAAGTCAACACTCAGCAGTGAGCAGGACCTGTAATAATCCTGCTGACTGCAGCTTTGTACAACCACCTTTTTTGCCGCATTGACTCCAGGGATTTGTTTTATGATGATTGACAGGTTTGCTATCCACTGCATTGTGTAATGGATACTCATCCATCAACACATAAAAACAAATCGGATAATTACGGGATTTTCATGCATTAGAAAATGGAACAATTATCATACTCCGTATCTTATATTATACGGAGTATGTCAATGCTTAGACCATAATGCGTACCGTGTTCCCTTCTACAATTGATGGATACGAGAATTTAAAACGTAAATATATAAAAAGGTTGGTTTAGTCTGATCTGAGCCTGTTTAAATTAATCATTTTAAGTTGACTATTATCTCGGTCGAATTGAATTTGAGTAACAATAGCTGAATAAGTGACTCTACGACATTTAAAAGTATATATGGAGTAAATCATACTAAATAAAGTTTAAAGTAAGAACATGTTCACTGTGTACAGTATGCACAAGAGAGAAAATGTAGATAGATCGAGAGTCAATCCCATCTACATTGAATTTTATGCGTATGCTTGAAGTTATATTTCATAATCAAAACCCCATCCATTCTCCTAACTGAGAAACTCTCCACCAAAACATAACATCCAACCCTTCTCCATTCCGAATCGCCTCTCCTCCTCCTCCCTACTTCTTCAACCCTCTCCACCCTCACATCGAACTCTTGATCATTCATCCATCCTCTCTCGACTTGTATTCCTCGCATGGCCTCAAACACCGCCAAGCTCATTCCGAGTCTCGTCTTACTCCCTTGTTGGCTCAAGTTGCTCGGAATTGTGAAACTCACGAATCCTAGTAGTGGGTTCACTTCTATCACACTTTCCATGCCATATACTAAGGCCTCCTCTCTTTTTATCATTGCATCTATCACAATTGAATCATCTCCATTGTTCTCATTTTGCTTGGAGTAAATTTCTTCCCAATGTTGCTCTAGGGTGATCTCATAGAACATCGATTTCTTCATGTGTCGCCATAATTTAGCTTCTTCCCTACATTAACCGATGAATCACAATTAGTAACAAACCGTCCTCAATATATTAAGTACACCCCAGAGTACATACTCTAAATTACGTAGAGCATTCCATGAATCCATGAGGTGATCAAGCGGTATATAAATGGTGCAACCTTGACAAATTAATCGATTATACGTAAATAGAGAGTATGTGCTGTTATAAATATATGCACACATAACATTAGGGTCTCTTCGAAAGAGAAAAAAACAGTAGGGTCTTTACCTGAGGAACAAGAAGGGGGTGTACCATCTTCCTATGACAACAGCGGCATATTGTTGATGCAGAGGTGGAAGAGGGTAGGTTGGAGGAGGAGGGAGTGATGCTTGGACGGACTCATCAAGGCCTAAAGCATCACGTAAATGTCCATGAATTGAACGATGAACTCGAACTTCCCACCCTTTCCTCCGTAAGAAATTTGGAGGAACTCCATCATAAGCAACTGACTTGGCATAGAATCCACCACCATGGTAACGCCGGATTTCAAACTGCTGGTAGATGTCTCTGTAATCAAATGGCCTTGGCTTTAGGTCGTTTATGAACTCTGCGTAGCAGCAGCATGCGCATATATCTGCTCTTTTTGAACTTGTGCATGCTAACCTGCGAACATATAACAGAAAATTTCCAAGAGAGTAACTTAGAGCCACAAGAAAATGGTCGAAAGACTGCATAATAAACACATCAGAGAAACGCAACCAGCTATTCCAAATGCTACGAACTACAGAAACAGCTAACTAAGGAAGAAATGGCGTACCCTTTGTGGTGGCCTTTCGCCCGGATGATGTAGTACCTATGCGCTGATAGCGGGTGGCCGGTAACTGGGAGGAACCAAACCTTAGTGATACTTGGCTTCCTGAACTCTGATGGATGAACAATAGACAATATCTTGTTCTGAGGAAAGGGTAGTGTCTGAATATTCTTGTAATCACACATACCCCAACAGTAGGCATCCTGCTCTTCCGAATCTTCATCAGTTATTACTAACACCCCGGTGTTTGGTGCATAATCTGGAGGCCTAATTGACAGAGAACTCGGATCCTTTCTATACAGTGACAGACCCCTTGTCACATACATGATGTTTTCTAGAGTCCTGTATGAGACGCAAACACCCTATACGACTAATGAAGATGCGGAATTTCGAATCTGAGACCTAACATAACAAGAGTGAGCTTGCATTTATGTACTAAAGCAGTGTGAAGTTCATTTGAGTGTCATATCAACTTTTCTTTGAGTGGTTGAATGACACTTAACTTTATTGTACAATATGGTTTGAATACAATGTAGTTCTAGGATCCATATTAAGGTATGATTCCTTATAGATGAAGATTAAAAAAGAAAGGGCATTGTGTCTTTAAAGTTTAAAGATATGATAATGTTTTTATGTAATTAAGTGGGTCAGTCATACAGTCACCTGTGAGAAAGCATAAAAAGCAACCAAATATTCTGAATGCATATACTAATAAAGCAACCAGTGGATTTATCAGACCAAAAGTTTTGCCCGTCAAAAGAGAGAAAAAAAAAACAAATTATTGTGGCAGCTTAACTGCAATATGCTATCTTCAAATTAATGGAACTTGTTGCTTGTCTGGTTCAAAAACTGGCCAGTAGGGGCTAAAAAGCTTAGGTTGATAATAAGCCGAGTCGTCTCACGAATAACTCAACATCAGCATGTTTAAAAATCGGCTCCAGTGAGCCCAACTCTGTGTGTGAGCTTGGTGTTTTACACTTATAGCTTGAGTTGAACAAGTAAAAGCTCAGATTGTGACCTAACTTTCCAAGCTAATGTTGAGCAATGTCAAACTCAGACGTGACTTGCTATCACCATATTAGCAACACCAAGGAAATATATCACGCAGGATGGAGTAAAGGAAGCTCATATCACGCATTTCATTGCAAACAGCAGTGACATTAATATGAAAGACTGAAAGATGAACTTTTCATAACAAAGAGAATACAGAGTCATACAGGACAAGTTCACTTCATGATACTTTGTCACTTGAGAGTAAACACAACAGAGCAGTATACTAAACGACGACTCACAAGCAAAATTGTCTGCTAGATACAAATATTAGATGTAAGATATCTTACTTGAGCAGGACGAGTCCGTCAATTTATGCTGAAAGCAACTCAATCTAGACCATCATTTTATGCTGAGCAACTCAACCTAGACCTTAACAAAGGTCAATCTCAGTCAGTGCCACATGAGTGGTTATTACTGACTTCTTCTGTGAGGTTATCAGAAATTCAGTTGGAGAAATGCATTAATGGTTTCCATCATTTCACTTCCGGGAAAACGTCCTAGGCATCCCCTTGCTGCAGCTATCTCATTGAGTTCAGAAACCGAATCACCACTGAAAGCCTTCCTTAAACCACATATTTTCTCATCAGCACGTATATATTCTTCTGCTAGATCTTCACCAGCCTTGACAGTTGGAAGAGGAAAAGGCTCGAGTGAAGTTTCCATCACCACTGATTCACCACCTTTTGCACCAACAAAGTCCCTTAATCGACAAAGTGCAAAGGGAACAGGTTCAAAGCTGTGGTCTCCATATTCTACAGGTGTAGAGTGGTCTCCCGTTACACAAAGGTAGTATTCAAAGTCCCCCACTGATTCAGCTTGCCAAAGGAGCTTAGCTAACTGCCCTATAGCCCTATCTACAGCTTCCAATCCTTTGACTTTAAAAACGCTTGCTTTATCATGGCCGGCATCATCTATCGCCTGTAAAAGAAAGCAATTTACATCAAATCAGAGGAAATCTTTACACAGATGAAGTATATTGTTGCGCTTAGAAACATATGTTACACTTTTTTTAACAGGTGTATATCCCATTATATGAAGCAAAAACATTCATGGCTATATGTAAGCCTGACACTTTAAGCTAAATATAGGGACAAGTAACCCAAGAGAAGTCAAGAAAGGCAAAATAAAAACCTTGATATGGAGAAACCCAAAATCATATCCAGTGGATTGGCCAGGCTTGTGCTCCTCCTCACCAGGAACAAAAACATTTGGACAAGAGTTTAAAGGTGCTGACAATGCCTTGGCTATGGCAGTTGCTTTGGAAGTCAGCAAGGTTCTATAATCTCCAGTTGATCCCGGTGCTTCAAGTATGTCAATTCCAAGAGATAACCCAAGACCGGCTATGATTTTAGTAGGTGCTACCATGCAAGGCCGCAGACCATGCTGCTTTTCAAAGGGTGGAACCTGCAATAAGCAATGTCTGAGAGACAAATTAAGCAAAAGGGGAAAATCTCAACTCCATTCAAAGAGAATAAGTTTGGTTCTTCAGGTCGAACCATACTGATGTAGTTACAACATGAAATTTTATCTAGCACAGAGTAGGTACATATGTTTCAGAGATTGGGAGTCTACTCACTTAGCGGACTAGTGAGCATGCAGTTCCAGCCAAAATGTCTGAACAGCCTTAGGTAGCCTAAAAGTTGATCACTAATCCACATCTGTAATCCTATTCTCTCTTTATTCTTGGGTCATAACAACAAAAATTGTGAAAATAGCTCAGAGCCAAAAAAAATCAGAAAAGCCATCTCGAGAAGATGTTTGTTCAGCCCAGGGTACAGTGCAAACAAAAAAATCACCAAACACATAGTCGAACAAGGTTGAACCGACCAAAACTCAAGTGCGATGAACCAAAGGAAAGTAAAGTATACGCTAAGGAATTTTTAAAGACAAAAGAAGTACCAGTTATTCATTCAAGAAGTTGTATTAATTTGTCCTATATGGCGACATGGGGAATAGCACAACAATAGCAGTAGCTGAGGAAGAACGGCAACAAGATACAGACCTCAATTCGGATACCACAACCACGTAACAGAACAATATTAGCTATGTTCTTTCCTTCAGCCACCCTCTTAGCATTCACGGGGTGTGCAACCAGTATTCGCGATATCTCCTTGGATAATTCATTCACCACTGCAGCTGTGTGCTTTGCTTCATCTGTGCCATCTAAGGGTTCCGCTTGTAGTAGTAGGCGGTTATCCTTCAAGGGATCAGTCCCAGATATATTACCACTCAACCTAGGCCC
This sequence comes from Spergularia marina, assembly GCA_963680865.1. Lineage (NCBI taxonomy): Eukaryota > Viridiplantae > Streptophyta > Magnoliopsida > Caryophyllales > Caryophyllaceae > Spergularia > Spergularia marina. The sequence goes on along the minus strand of OY804560.1, from coordinate 21,400,151 downwards.
CTTCACAACTACTCCACATCTGTGCTCTGTAGCATACCTGAAAAAAACAGTATCATCATTCGTCACCTGATATTCTAAAACTATGTTGCATCCAGGACATCACATTACAACAATCTTACAACAATATGGATCAGATGCCTACATACTGTGTAAAACTGTACACTCACAACCTAATAGTAACATGAGTTCTGTATACTAAATGAAAGCCACAACTTTTTTTCTTCAAGTAGCAGAAAACAAGTCGGGTACACTAGATAGTAGATACTGGAATTTTATATCAGCACATGAATAATTAGAAGAATAGCTTACACTGTACAAAGGGCATAGTCCAGTTTGCTTTTTCCTATTTTACTCGATCCGAAGCCTAGGCCAATAAAGAATTTATATTGAGCAGAGAATTGATGGGGATGAAAAGCATATGCACCTGACTCTAACTTCATAATCAGGAAAGGATGGCAGCTTCATCCCGTCCAGAGCAGCACAGAGGATAGGACCCTCTTCTTCAAAGTGCCGGTCAGCCCTTCTACTTGTGACTACACCGGTGTTCTCGTCCAATGTTGCAAAATTTGACTGAGGTCAAACAACATTGAACATCATAATCCATCAAAGCTTCAAAAGTGTATGAGGAATACAACACATATGGAAGAGGATTGTCATACAAACAATTCCAAGCAAATAAATTTGACTTAGCCATTTCATATCTTGTCGTCTCCAACATGTGACAAATGACAGAAAGTTAAGGACTTCTGTTAAGAGTATCAATAAAAAACTGAGCTCCAAATCATATGCACAGATGTTGTAAACTTCTTAAACATCTGTAGAGCCCGGTGGGAGAGTGAAGTAAAAGCTGACAAAGTGAAAATTTGAGTCTAATGTACCTTGAATGCAATATCCCCCGGTGACATGGCCAATCCGGCACCCATTGACTCAAAAGCACCTCGACCCCGGTAGTATACCCTCGGGTTGTAGCCAAGTAAAGAAAGATGTGCAGTGTCACTTCCACAACCCAATCCAGGTTCAACAGGATCCATGAGCCCATTAACCCCAGCTGAAGCAATAGCATCCAAATTGGGTACTTCAGCCACTTCCAAAGGGGTCTTATACCCAAATCTGGGAATGGACACATCACCCAATCCATCAATCAGCACAAACGCCATTCTTCTCTTCAACTCTTTAGCTGATTCCATATTTCCTTTGGTCCGGATCCCTTTAACAACCTAAGAATCAAATGACCAACAACTCAAGATTGAAGTTACTCAAACAACCCAGATGAATGATTATTTTTTGAGTTATCATCCAATAAACAGACGAAGAATCATGTGCGCATCTCACACTCATCCATAGACTGTTTAACTAATACTCAAAGAAGACATATTTTCTGTATCAAACATGGACTTCAAAGACACTACAGCACCTCAAATACAAGGTACACTCCGATCAGCATCAAATACTGAAACTATAATTTCCGCATTTGGGTTTCCAATTTAGTTACTACTCCTTCCGATCCAAAGAGATTTTCCTATTTCTTTTGGTGTAGAAATAGCTCCCAACACGGCCACTCAAAAGCAGTAAACAGTACAGGAAAATCTTTTTGGATCAAAGGGAGTATATACTCAAACCCTCCGAAACCAAACACAACCAAGATCATCTTAGGCAGAGCTTTTCATTGTTCTATTGCTCAAAATCAATCATATCAGGGAAATTTTTACAAAGATTTCAAATTTCTCATGATCAAAGCATCACCTATTAGAAAATGTGGGATTTTACTCATTGTAAAAACATTTTAACCATGCTTTCATATATCATGTCTCAATCATTGTTGGAAGCAAGGGAATTTACAATTGACGACAACAACAACGACAACCAAGCCTAAATCGCAAATTGATTAAGGGTCAGCTAACATGAATCGTCATACATAAGCCAGGTCAATTGGAAATAACAATTGACGACGACAACAACAACAACAACAACCAAGCCTAAGTAGCAAAATGATCAGGGTCGGCTAACATGAATCGTCATTTAAAATCGTCATACATACATAAGCCAAGGAAATTACAATTGTACATGCTAACTTGAATACAAATAACCCAAAATTAGATCAAACAAATCATAACATCATGAATTTAATCCATTTATCCAGTGCCCAATTAACTGAAATGAAGAATAATCTTGACCCATATGAAAAAAGAGAGTAAAAATCATGAAAAAAAATTACCTGAAAATGTTTAATTTATGCAGTCACTAGAGCTCTAGATGCTGAAGAATAAAGATTGTGAAGAACGATGCATGGTCTTAGCGTATTATTCACACTTCTCACTCAATCACTCTCTCCCACCTAAACGATGTTTTGCCATGGAATTGATTCCAAGTTTCCAACTTTCCATCGGCCCATTTTTCGTCGAGTTCATCACTCTTCTAAATTTGAAGTATCCAGCCCAATATCAGGTAGGGAATGGTGTGAGAATTTTTCGAGGCAAAAACTTGGGTACGATAATCTTATTAGGTGCGTTAACTATTTAACTAGGATCGAGTTGTGAGAAGCATATATTGTGAGTTGCGTTAAAAGTCTACCAATGAGTTGACATGACCGGATTTTCAAGTTTCGGAATTCTTTTTTATTAAAATCGTCAACTCGCTTGGCGGTTATCGTCTTAGATAAAATGTCGCTATTCAATACATTGTAGAACCGTGACTCAAAGTGATATATTCTAAGCCAAATTATGATGACGTGCATTCCATTTCATTGAACATTATTGTTTTGCAACTTATTTTGTTTATTGATTTTTTTAACAGTTGAAAAAAAAAATGATGATTTATATTCAAGGCCAGGTGAACGTTGGGCTTGGGCCAAGCTTTTCGATGAAAACAAGTTGGGCTTGTGTTCCAATTTGTGATTTAGGCTTGCTATGATACGACTTTCACTATACACGCGACTACAATTTTACGAATGTTTAGGTCAGTGCACAATCGAATGAATCGATAATTTAGGTCTTATTAGCTAGCTATCATAGCATATATTTCCTCCATCTATTTAGAGATATACGGTATCGAGTTATGATGGCTAAGCTCGCCTATAAGTGAGGTTAAGGTCATCGTTACGACCTGAATACTTGCACACTTGTGAAAAACGATAATAGTACCTTTTTCTGTATTTATGATGAGCGTAATATGTAAGTAAGTGAGCAAAAAAATTCAATATCTAAGTGAGGTGGACATCAACATATGATCAATTGAGGGGTGATTTATTCGATTTCTAGAGTAAAAACAACATAAAATATCTGCTTTTCATTTCAAAGCAAAATCTATAATATCTCCTCATGATCATACAAGAGTACGTAGGAAAAATCCCTTAACAAGGAGAATTATGTATAAAAACACTATAGAAACCCTAATAATGGCATTACAAAAGCTGCTTATTTAGCAAGGCTTTGCCCTCATTATGTTATAATGACTAAATTTTTAGGAAATGCTTCAAATTTTGCTTCATTTGTTCATTCCGGTGGCATCCTTCATTGCAGCGGTCGCACCCTCTGCCTTGGCTTGCATTTGTGCTCCGGCCTAGACATGGTGTCACAACCAATGATATACGCAACATTGTTAATAATACGTAATATTCTCGGATTATATTGTCGTTAATTAATTACTGGCGTTCTGAAAAAATGGGACCAATAGAAATGGAATGAAAGCTTATCATGTTATATTGTTATGTACCTCTTGGCAGGACTCCTTGGCAGATTGGGCCATGTTGCCAGCCTTGTCCATCATGCTCCCGGCCTTCTCCTGCAATAAATAATAAATGAATCATTTTTGAATAATAGAAGTCATCTAACAATAATTCTTACATGTAAATCGCAAACGAGTTGATTTGACGAATTTAATTCTTACAAAATGACATTTCCCTAGAGTATTAGTACGATTGTAGACGTGAGAAATTCAGTTTATCTATAGTTTCGTTATACGAAAAAAATTAAGTTAATGCACAAAAAACTTATGCTGCTTTAAAACTCTTGAAAATACGAAATTTGTACCTTGGCTTGGCCCTTGGCCTCGCCGGCATGGTAGCTAATGTTCTCAGTGCTGCTCATGTTTATACTTCTTGAAAATTGAGGTGATTGTTTTAATTTGTTTCTCTAAACTTTGATGGTGAAAACAATTTACTTTGGATGATTAATTCACTCAATGTCCAGGTGAATAAATAGATTTCTAGAACCAATGAAAGTCCGACACGTGTGCATAGCTCATTTTGATGAGCTATTTTTGGTGAATAACTAATTTGTAGTGAGTGGTTGGTTTCACTTGAAAGATCCATTGATTAAGGAGACATTTTTACAGTGTTTTTTTTTACTCTTTGATTCCCCTTCAAGCTCGGTCATTGGCTCACTAATTTGCAAGAGATTTTGACTCATGATGGGCCTTAATATTTAGCAAATTATTATGTCATTGGCCTTCTATTATTCAAAAATTAGTAATTCAAGCTCCGAAATGAAAGTCGTCATATTATTATTCCGTCTTTTATGCAAGCCACGTAAATATTAACTTTGTAATAGTTCAAAATTTCTAAAGTCAATAAAGTTTAGTGAACGACAACATCATGCATAAGACCAAGATGAATATTATTAGAGAATCACGTCTCACCATTTATTCATTTAGGTACTATTTTTGTTTCCAATCATTTAGACCACAAGTGTTGGTTTTCAAATTTTGAAATCTTTAAAATAAATTTTGACAATAAAGTTTAATTTAGCTGATTTAGAGTAATTCTGAAACCTGATTTATGTCATCGAAATTTGCAAAACGGTAATAATACCGAATAAGTCCTTAAATCATACGATTCCCGTTAAATTAAGGTAACCCTCATACTTAGGATCCGATTACGTTAAATAATGCGCTCATATCACATGACTCGAATCACATGAAGATAAGAATAAAGAAGTCATATCTTGTGTTGGAGCTGACAACATAATGACAAGGCTCAAACCTGGGACTTGTTCTAACGTGGGGAGGTATCGTACTGTACAAGTTCCAAAAGTAACGAAATCTGCTTTTTCCAAGTACTTTGGACACCATACCAATATACCATATCGAGATATTATTAAAATATTTCCCGTGTCTAAAGATAAATTCCACATGGGATCAACATCAGCAGCTGTCGTCATTGATTGGAGCCTTAGAAGCGTAACATTAAATTTTTCTTTTGGCCTATTAAATGACAATGCCGTCGAAATCGAACACTTGGTCGTCAATTTCTTTGTACTGCAACTGCATGTTTGCAACAACATGTGACTTTATAGCTGTTGCCGACCCAATTCATTTTAAATGGGATATGAGTCATGGTCATGTATTAGTTGCAAACTTTTGCCAAGTTTTGGGGAGCTTTACCTTGTCAACATAATTGCCCCACAACACACTCAATTAATACCCAAACTAGCTAATTGTTCAGTTCAGATCCAATAAATTTTATCTCGTCAATATTACATAAAAATTGCGTAAGAATAATCTCGTCAATGAGTTTTAACTCTCTCGCTCATATGACACAAGAAATCGTCTTGAACAAAATAGTAGTGCTTTTGAGACTCGTCTAATTCAATATGAGGAAAAACAGTATTATAAACTCTAGGCATTTTTAATTTAATTTCTTCATACATATTTAATTTCCTCTTGAAATAGATCCTTACAAACAACAGAGATTCCAACATATTATTTATTTACAAAAATGAGGATAATTTCCTAGGCTTGTAATCACAATAATACTCCATCCTTTTCTAATGCTTAGCTTCAACTTCACTCACAATCCGCATCGTTCCTTTAGTCTCCTCTTCAATTCCATCCTACAAACATCAAGACACAAACATGTTCATAATGTTAGACGACTAACTATTACAAGTTGCATGTTACGAAACATTGACAAATTTACCTAGTCAAATGTTAACAAGTTGCGAACAATGTGAACAAGTTGTGCGTATATTTTACGCCAAGTGTACTTAATGCTTACCCCATGAGTTCCCTATCGAGGCTTGAAGAAGACAACATCCCTCTATTCTCCTCTGCTCGTCGTAAAAGATAAGGAATGACTTCCTCAACTGGACCAAAAGTCAAGTACTTGCTAACTTGGAACCCGGCATTTGCAAGGCCGTATGAAAGTGCATCAGACATTCCATACAATTGTGCAAATTGCAACCTATCGTTCTCCTTTCCGATCCCCAAATCCTTTGCTTTTGTCGCGGCCAATTTACCTATATGGACCACAATCAATAGAAACATAATAAGCGTCTAAACTTACTAATAACGTTGTAGAAAACGACATAATAAGCGTCTAAACTTACTAACGAGGACAATAATGAATTATACCTGAGTCGACGTTATGGGTGGCAAGAACCACGGCCCCGGACCGATCCACAATTTTGTCAAGCATGAAAGATGCACAATCGTTGTAACAATCGTGCGTATCTTGAATAGTGTTGTGAATAGGAGATTCGTACCCTAACGAATTAGCCAATTTGCTTTCACTTGACATATACGCTCCTCTAACAAGCTTAAACCCTAAGGGTAAACCCATTTTATCAGCTGCATTGGTTGCCAACAACAACCTCTCCTTTGCATCCTTCAAATAAGCTTGAATCGTACCGTAAACAACCGGGATTTCGCCCAATTTGTTGTACTCGATTGCGGAATTATAGGTCAAGTAATCGATACCGGGTTGGATGTTGGTGTCCTCGGCATCAACGGTTAAGGGTACATTAAGTTCTAAGCATCTTTGGCAAAGCTTGGTTAATCTATCATGGGCTAGTTTAAGGTCTTCCTCCTCTTCCGGGGTTAACGGGTCGGGTTTCGAAAGTGTGTGGTATAACGGGCTCGAATCGGATAAAACGGGTAGTGAGTTTTGTTTCCATGGGAGTTTGAAAGAAGGATCTTGCTTCTCCCATCGTAGCAAATCACTTAGCCTCTCCAACAAAGCCATTGGACAAATTGCACTAATCTTCACAATCACGAAACTTATCTGCAAAACAAATAAGGAATGGACCAACTCTAATTAGATAAATTTTATAAGAGCGTGTAAAAGAATATATATTTAAGATGGCACATAAGTTTGGCACATTTTCATGATGATGATTATCTTGGTTTGATTATGGGGATTTTCCTCTTGGTCTCCTCCATGCAAATCATCATCCATCCAATCCCGGGTCACATCGATCAACGATCGTCACGTATCGGTATCTTCGCCTTTAAGCTCGAAACAAGGATGTTTCGAAAACAGTCTCTCTTCGGCTCCACCTTAAGTGCGAGCCTCGAGCAACCAAAAACTGTTGACGTAGAAAATCCAAATTCGCAATGAATATTTGTTCCATTTTGTACAATTTGTTACGCGTACCCGATTAGTAGTCCATACACATAGCATAGAAATACCTGAAAATTTTATTATAGCCCCAAAATCCATTCCAAAACCAAACCAAAATACCATGCATGCAAAACTTTCTAACAACCACTTTTTTCTTATACCAAATCTCATTCAAAAAAAAAAAAAAAAAAACATGATTTTAATTAAAAATAAAAACGTACCTCAAAGTTACAAACTTTATAACAAAAAAAAAAACAATAAATAAGCAAAGTTTTTATAAGATTTGGTAACGTACCGAAGAAGGTGGAAAGAACTTGGTGGATTCAATGGTGTTGAGGAAAGTGTGATAATTCTTGTCACAAGATTCATTATCATAAGCATGTTCTAACCCATAGTTCAACATGCCTCTTAAACCAGCTTCCCAAAACTTCCTAACAGTTTGGCTCGTTTCGATCAAATCTTTGCCTGCAACAAATTGTTCATAGAAGCTGTGTTTAACGGATCCGAGAATCGCTTGTCGAAAACCCGGAACTTCCATTAATTTGGATCGCATGACCCAAATACCCATATCTACAACAGAATCAATGGCAGCCATGTTGAGATTAACAGTTGATCTTAACAATTTTGTGTTTGAAAAAGTTGAAAAGAGTGTCTTGGTGTCATTGAAATCAAGGATTGAGCTAGAAGCTGGATGGGGTGCTTGTGTTTCGACCGGTTTTACGACGTAAGGTTCCGGTTTCTCGTCGAAACTGAGAGGTAAGACGGGAATTGATGATGGGGTTGAACTCAATGGCCTTGAGATTTGGCGGAAACTTTGGAAAAGCTTTGGTGTTACTCGGATGGCCATAAAATTGTTAAATTTCCCTTGTTTTTTATCTTTCCCCTGTTTTCTCTCTGTTTTTCCCCTGTTTTTACTGACTGTAATCCTCTGTTTTCTCTCTGTTTTTCCCCTGTTTTCCCCTGTTTTTTTTAAGACCCTGCTTTTGTTCTGGTTTTTAATCTCTCTTCTGTGTGTTTTGATTGTGTGTTGAAGAAGCTTGAAGAATAGGGATAGGAATAAGAATAAGAAAAGAGGTATGTTATGGGTTTGTTGAATTGAATTGAAGTGAGATGAAATGAAGAACAAAAGAGGGTGGGTATTATATAGAGGAGAAAAGTTTGTTGGGAGTGGTAACTTTTTCTTGTGTTTTACCATATACCACGGTTATTATATAAATAATAAAATTTTGCAACGGTTGAAAAGAGAGTTTTACGGAGAAACATGCGATTCATAAGGCTTTGAAAGTCTTAATTAGGAATCTTTGAAAGCTGTTTTAACTTGTAATGTGGAGGATTCCATCTTACTAATGACGTGGGACTGAATCATGATTTTACCAAATTTATTTCAAATAATTAATGTGGAATTTATTATTAGTCAATGAATTTTTTTTTACTATTTTTTTTTTTTTACTTTTCACAGCTGTTTTTATTGTTTTGAGATGTCCTAGGAATTGTCAATTTTAAGTGATCTTTTTAATTTGGGTGTTCTAGAAAATTCTACATTAAATTTTGAAAATGGGTTGATCTTGTAATTGATTTATTATAGAGATTATGGTAACATGTCATTACTTACCTCATTTGGGTCTAATCTTGATTTATTTTCCAACTTTTAGGATATGCCTACTCATACTTGATACACCTACCTTAAATCAAAATTCAAAAGCGATAAGGATGGTACACCACATTGTTTGTTGTCAATCTAGTTTAATAAATTTCGATTCTAATTATGTTGGCGGATTGTATTTACTGCTGGGTGAATCTTCCGACAAAAGAAAATTACATGTACTAATATAACTCGAAATATTATCAAAGACTTTCTCAATTGACTCGAAATCGGTTATCACTTGATTTAAACCTTTTCTGGAATTTTAAGATTCGTTCTATATTTTAAGTTTTTACTTTCAATATTAACTTGAACAAGTCTTAAATTATTTCGAAAAGGTCAAGTTGACAAATGGGAACATATTTTCCCAACAACTATAGTATATGATGAGAATTGTGTATTATGACCTGTATACAACAAGGTCAAGTAGAATGCACAAAAGTCATCAAACACGTACAACTGAGTTTTGTGTTTGTCAGGTTGAGGTGTATATGACTAGATGATAATATCAAAAGCGATCTTCATGTCCTTATCACCATAAGAGGAAAGAAGAACTTAGTTTCCCTTGAATTTTATTCCATTTGATTAATACTAGTAGTACTTAATAGAAATAATGTTAAGATAGTCCTAAATAAGACCGTCATAAGTCATGATTCATGATTTTTGGAGGAATGTTAGGCGATATATAAGGATATACCCTTTTTTTAACTTCTTTTTTTTTCCATTTGCCTTTAGACTCCGTCTATTCCAGAAAAAAGATACTCGAATAATTCATCATGTGCAACTGTAATGCAAATAATGCGTTAATATAATGCACCACCGAACCCTTTTTTCAAAATTTTGCTAACATCCTCCTACAAAAGTACAGTCATATATAGGGAGTCGTAACCATTCTAAAACTAAAACTTTAGTGTAGTCATTTTTTAATAGAGTTTAGAAATGATAATTCAGATTAACGAGTTACATATTATGATTCATGTCAAACGAGAAATAATGATGTGTACAATCTATGATCTTAAGATTTCATCACAATTCTGTTTTAAAGTTCTAATATACAATCTTTATAATTAAGTTGGTTAAATTTCGTATCAACTTAATTATACTTCGGAAAACATTATAAATTATGTTGTGCTGGTACTTGGTAGGTAGAAAGAGCAACATGGGATACACCGACTTGCATGCAGAAGAGTACATGTACGACTAACTGCGTGACCTGCAAGTGTGGAAGAAAAAGATAATGTTATAAAATTCTATTACATGTGGTGCTGACTAAGGTTTGCTTTGGAATTCGTCTCCCCTGTTTAAAAGCTTAATACAAACAGTTTGACCATGTAATTAGCAAAAGACTAATCAGCGTCTGTGATTATTCAACTTAATTAAATGAAATGACCGTACACTGTTGACACAGCAGCAAATTTGACGGCCCAAATTTGATTAAAATCTGACTGCTAATTAAATTATGTACGTACTGTTTCCTCTTATATTTCTCACATTACATGTGATCTTATTTTGTGACCACTTAGGTAGCTGGATCCTCCTCATGATTTGTCTTTGTCTATACACTACCCTTTTGGCCTTTTATATACGATGTAGTTATTTGGATCAACTGATATTGAGTTGTTTCGACTTTCAATTTAATGAGTCGTTGTGTGATTACTATTGATTGTTAAAGGATTATATACAATTTCGGTCGAAAAATTGTTTGTTAAGTAACGAAAAATAATAATTTGAATTATTTGAAATTTAGTGTTGCGTATTTTTTTTTAAAGAATTTAGTGTTGTGTTTAAATCATCACGATATCCTTAAACCTGGTTCAATTTCTCGTTGTAGGGTATAGATAGCATACTCCATAGGACCATCACAATAAAACCTTATCGAAATGTTATAATCAAACATCAAATTCAAGTATTCAACACATATTTATAACAAAAGCAACTTTAGATTGATCAGTTTTAACTAAAAGTGTATATGAAATGGGATAAATAATCAACAATCTACAACCCGCCGCTATTAATTTCGAATGTTGCCATACAATTACCTCTTTTCGAGTGAAGATACTTTCATGATTTTAAAACGTTGATACAGTTATATGATGTCAATGTCCTTTTAATTGGTCTTAAGAATATATGAACCAGGACAAATAATAATCTCCATCATCGATCACCAAGCTAGTGGTAAATTTTAAAAATTGTCACAATCATTTTTTTTGAGTGAGGATACATTCATGATCATGAAATGCCGATTGATATGGTTAAGTTGTCAAGATCGATCCCTTCGATTGGTTTAAATTAGCACAATATATATTATCGGAGCAACTTTACATTATTGAAATGGTCTTTATTATTAGTTTGCACACAATAAGCATGATGCATGCATGCATGCTCTCTTATTCGTGTTCTCTAATCTCTAATTCTCTACAGTTAAAAGTTGTTCATAAGTCACTTTATCTTGAGTGAAAATTCAGTCATAAAATGCCATTATGCGGATGCCAATATCCTTATCATATGAACTCAAAATCAGTATCATATAATTGTCGATACTATCCACCCGATTATTATCGTCCTATTATCTCTTTGGATATCATAAATTATGCGTCTATGCCAACTACTAAAGCATCGAAGGCAATGGGTTAGCGGTACAGTAAAGGCCACAACTTCACAACAACAATGCAGTTTCCATGCAAAATACAATATTTCGACGACCTCCTGTTTCATTGAAGTTTTTACGTTAAAAGTGCAAATGAATCGAAAGTAAAACTTCGAATTGAACAACACTAGACCACTACAAAAGTGCAATGAATAGAACTAGCCCCCGGGGACGTGCCTCAACGGTAACATCATTTGGCAAGAGTCTGCCCCTTACCTCGCTCAATATGTGGGATTGGTGGATCCTCTCGGACTGGAGGAAAATCTCTTTAAATTGGAGGGATCGAGTATAATCTAGGGCGAGTCTATATGAGCTTGTATGTGTGGGTTTCCGGTTACAAGCCTTTCTCAAAAAGTGCAGTGAATAGTGATTAGTGAATAGTGATGCTTGGTGAATGGAAACAAACGAGCAAGAGAGTGAGAGTAGCTTGAAAAGGACAAATACTAAAAATAACATGTGAAGTGAGTAGTTCATGACTCGGATTAACCAATAAAAACGTGTCATATCAGGCCCTCCAGTGCCCTACTTGGTGTTATCTTCACTATGTATTTCCAGCTGGTTCACACTATTTTCAAGCTAAAACAAATCCCACTTTAATGTACTATTCCATCATTTTTTTGTTTGAATTGCACTTTTAGCAAATTCCAATTGTAATATAATTTGCTATTGTACATCTACTTGTGGTATGCAAATTGATGTTTGAATGTGACTTCTAACTATTTGAAATTAAATAGGCCACTTACTAACTTTATTTAATGTGAATTGGGTTTGGTACGGATTTTTTAAGTTGCAAATTACAGTTGAAAATTCATAGTACATACATTGTTGAATTTTGAAAATTATTGTTATTGATGTAAGGAGAAATTTACTCATTTGACTGTTCTACTTGAAATTAGGAATTAGTTTTTTTGATATACTAACAAATATTGACAAATTAACTATGCATTTTTGCGTACGCTACATGGTATTAAGACAGGTACATTTGATATATGATATGCTCCGTATCATTTAGCTTGTAGTAGCCTTTTTTTTTTTTAAAGGATTGGAGCAGATTTGATATCATATGAATATTTTGAAGAAGTGCAAAAAAGTTAATTAAAGTTAAAAAAACCATACGACGTTTTGAATATATAATACATAAGTGTATTTCTAATAACAAAACCTCCACTATGTAATTTTAGAAAGAGATATGAAATAGTCAATTACAATTTATTTTCTCTCATTCGATGGGTAGTTTGACACATACCACTATCCGTCTACTAAATTTATATTATTTATTATTCAATTTGAATAAAATTAGTAATTTTCAACAAAACTTATCTAGCGTCATATTTTTTTTTTAGGTCATTTTATCTAGTAAGTGGACAATTTTTATTTATATATTTTGTAAGAGAGGCAAATTGATCGTCTAACGGCTCGGTCAATTTTAATCCTAATAAGACAATTTATTATTGATTTAAATTCACGGATACTTTTGTAATTTTTTTTTGAGGTACAAGTAATTTTTATTTTTGGAGGGGCAAAGTGCATAAAACTTATCGAAGAAGTCGCTTCTACGCGTGCGTGGTGCATGCAGGCCCACCCGTTCAATGGAAGGAAACGACAAATTACCAGGAATGCTGGAAGTCAAGAATCTAAAGTCTTGTCAGAGATTCCAGATTCTACTTGATTCTATCAATTCTGTATTTTTTTTTTAATTTTTTTTATTGCATGCTGAATTGGTGATACACTGATACTCTGAAACTGACACATAAGCGTAATTTTTACGGCAGTGGTGCCACGTGTCATCATTCCGTGAAGTTTTGTGGTTGAAATTTGTTGCAGATGTTTACCATGCCAACCTATGCATGCACTACTGCTGAAGAAAGATCCGGTCTCTACAAATTTCTATTTTGTTATATTATTAATTACTTCCTCCATTTCTTTTAATTCTTTACGTTTGGTTTGAATTTGTGAGAGGAATTCAAACGAAACGTAAAGAACCAAAAGAAATAGAGGGAGTAGTTTCTTTCGAATCCTTACGCTTGATTTGAATGTATGAGAAAATTCAAACAAATGTAGCAAAATCAAGATAATATTGTAATAGGGAAATGCTGTATTCAATGCAACATTAGAACACGGTGCAAACAACGATATAACGCCTAAAAAACTTTCAAAACTCGACTCTAGATCCCGTTACAGCAATATATGCTGCCTTGTGTTACATGTAAGAACCCTCGTATCACCTCGATGTCTTTCTACCTCCTCGTATCCGCTACCGGAGCCTTTGACAGCGGATTCGATAATAGAACATTTACGATATCCATGGCCTCATCACTCACAAGTCAAATCACAATGTAAGCAAAAACTCTAATAACGTTGGATATCAGGTTGAAATGTTTGAATACTATACAGTATACACAGCCACACAGGTGTATACAGCCCAATCCAATGCGCTGGACCGTATTATCGAATCAGAAGGTGAAAATTTTGGGCCGAATTTGATAAATGCGATGGAAGAACGTAAAGCTAGTACAAAAGAGTAGACATGTTTCATGAGCTTAAAGATTGGTAACCCAACGGTCCTTGAGTTCCATCCGTTTTCGAGTCCGTCTTACCCATGAGAGATGGCATCCATGGGAATAGCTTCCCTAGCTCCTTGCTGATCGCGCTTGGGCTTGTCGACTTATTGTTGATACCGAACTTTGCTCTTTCGATTGCTTCCATTATATCTTCTCTTGATACCGCTTCACCACCTGCAAACCCGAGTAATCTTAATACATTGATAATGAATTTGACAAGGTAGAGGGTGGTAGCAAACTCGTTATGTGTGATGAATGTCGTAAGAAGAAAACTTGGTGTGATTTTTTTGTTGTATTAAAAGTCACACGAAAACTGTATACGCCCATAAACCAATTTTGGGACAGTATCATGCTTTTAAAATTCAGAAGCTCACCTCTGCGCGCAGCAAGCAGTGCTGCTTCATTGACAATGTTTGCAAGATCAGCACCAACAAGGCCTGGAGTAAGCGATGCTACAAGGTTGCAGAGCAGCTGCTTGTCTTCCTCAACTGGGACATCTCTCAGATGAACTGCCAGAATCTTTCTCCGGCCTTCTTCATCTGGTTCTCCTACAAGTACTTTTCTCGAAAACCTACCAGGGCGACAGAGGGCCTGATCCAATGCCTCAGGTCTGTTTGTTGCAGCAATAACCACCACTTTTGTGTCCGACTCGAATCCATCCATTTCTGTCAACAACTGCCAGAATAAACAGCCTAATCAGTCTACCAAACGTCCAAACATGCATGGACGCATCCATCATATGACAAACAGCTTAGCTTAGATCTCTAACAAGACATGAAATGGCAAGAATCAACTACCAACAACAACAATAACATCTTTACCCCAGTGCCTTAAAGGCTCCCGCCATAAGGCGGGGTAAGGGGGGGTTGGATGCGCACGTCTTACCCCAATTGAAACATAGAGAGGCTGCACACGGATGACCCAAAATGAAACTTAAATGTATCGCGGCAGTTGTGAACCTGTGATACAGAATCAGAAGACCAAAATAGGACCACAGGGTTGAATTGGTTACAGAACTCCGAGAGAGTACTCCAGCACAATAGAGTAAGTTGAGTAGGTACGGGCACAGTAGACCAAGGAACTACGGACCAAAGTATATCAATAGAGTTAATAGATTCAAGGTGACGAAACACATCAGCTATCAACATATAACCCAACAAAGCCGGAGACAAAAGGAACCCCAGACCACCACGGCTAGAAAACACAGGTTATACCCCTTGGAAATTATTTTCTCTCAACCATTCGTAATATGGGGGTGCTTGACCTAAAAAGATGCATCAATAGAAGACACAGCATTACCTGGTTGAGCGTCTGATCACGTTCATCATTGAAACTCCTACCACGTTTCCCTCCAACAGCATCAAGTTCATCAATGAATATGATTGATGGAGAACACTTCCTTGCAACATTAAAAAGGTCTCTGATACGTGCAGCTCCTCTTCCTACAAACAGCTCCACGAATTCACTTGCAGATACAGAGAAAAATGGCACACCAGCTTCTCCAGCCACAGCACGAGCTAGTAGAGTTTTTCCAGTTCCAGGTGGACCGACCAGCAGTACACCTCTAGGTAACCTTGCTCCTAACTTGTTATAGTTGATAGCCCCTTGCAGACATAATACAATCTACAGAGGAAGAGTTCTGTTACCAAGGAACGTAATGACAGCACAATTTTTGGCAAAAAATGGTAAAGAATTCAGGCAAAATTAGTGGCCTACTATACAGATAACATCAGGTAAAAGCTCAAATGGATAGAAGCTGAAAGTACCATAAACTCGTGCATGCAAAAACACCAAACACATCTATATCATCACCTTCCTATAGTCATTTAAAACAACAACAGTCCTAGTCCCAAAGTAATTATGGGTTGGCCATCATACGCAACCTTCATACTGTCATTTCTAACTAAAAAGAGGTGACTTTTGCCCCCAATCCTCCCCAAACGGCTCAATTCTTCTCTCATAAGTTGCCCTTAGCTCTAATACTTGAGTTAACATACAAAGCCCTTTACCCTCCCATATTCAGCATACTTGTTCCTCTAATTCAGAGTCATTACCATAACTCTGCAATAAGAGTGTTTCATTTTTTGTTTTTTTTTATCGAAATTCCAAACTACACCAAAAACTTGTTTCCTCATCTTGATTCCACAGACCACAAAAGTGCAAAGTGCAATCTAATGCTTTCTTTCCATAGAAACATTAAATGCCTTCTGAACTGCTTAACTCCACGTCAAACAGTAAAAGAGGATGACTGGTCAGATCATTCCTCACTTCTAAACGGGAGGCTCTACCTACATACGACAGTACTTATTATGCTCTCAAAACAAGGTCAGCTGTAAAACCTTCTTTCACAATCTGCTACTCTCTCCTCTCTATCGAGTTTCAACTACTCCGTAGAAAACAAGCAACACCATTTTCCACTCTTTACCCATGGAAGGTCTCATAGTCCTACTCTTGCATGTATGGACTTCTTATTTAGATTTCTACGAAAAATCCATCAAAATTGATACAATTTTGGGAAGTTTTATTTCTCTCATTTACGTATCTATACTACACAGAGAGATTTGTTTCTATGATAATTGATACGATTGATAAGATCTTGACAATGGGATAAAAAACATTAATCACCTTTCTTCTTTTAAGGAACAGTGATAAATTTTTGTTCTCAAAGTAGCCGATAATAACCACCATTATCACCACATGCTAAAGACTAAAGTTACGTATCTAATCTAATCAATCTAATATACCACTATACCACTCTATTCCTAGGCCAACGCTTGGCACTATAAACCCCATATCGGAAGATTTGTTCCAAGAAGTCCAACACATACACTCTAGTGTATGCTTGGTACTATAAACCCCATATCGGAAGATTTGTTCCAAGAAGTCCAACACATACACTCTAGTGTATGTGCACCAGTTGTACATTTTAGTGAAACCAATTTTACTTTTCAAAGGAACCCGTTCTTTTAAATATTAAAACCTAATAATAGAGCAAAAACAATAAAAACCGATGGTAAATCCCAAAATCTACGAAAAAACGCGCGCTAAGCTCAATGAGTGACGTGTCTCCACGGAGGTTTAAAAAATCCCCTAACAGAGGAATGGGTCCTCGTATCCAACAAGGAAACTTCAAGTATGACCATGATAAAAGTTTTGAGAACATTTGGCTACTTTCAAAATTTTGGTCAAAATTGAGCAAAACTGAAGTAATAATCCATGGTTTAAGGCCCAAAATGGTCCTAAAAATAAGTGGCTCAAAATTTTGTGGAAGCCTCTAGGGGAGATATTATGGGTGTTAGCAAAATGCTAGAGCTAAAAAACCTATTCTAAATTCCCAAATTGACAAAAACCGCACGGTAGCCTCAACATGTGGTGTGTGGCGAAAGAGCTTGAGAACTACTCTAACCGGGCCTCATATCCAAGAAAAGGTACACCAAGGCTTCTATGGTAATATTTCGAGAACATTTGGATGTTTTAATAATGTGGCCAAAAATGGCCAAAATTGAAGTGTATTATCCACGGTTTTTTGGGCAAAATGTCCGCAAAACAAAAACGACCCAAATTTTTGCAGAAGCCCAAGGTCATGTTATGGATTTTAGCAAAATATTAGAGCAAAAAACCTATGTTAGGTTCTCGAAATCGGCAAAAACCGCAAGACAGCCTCAATGAGTGACATTTGCTGAAAGGGCTTATAAAACTTCCCTAACAAATGAATCGGCCCTCAAATCTAGCAAGGGTACTCAAAGGCTGTACATAGTAAAGTTTTAAGAACATTGGAAACTTTCACTTTAAAAAAAAGGTGGCCAAAATTGAAGTATGATCCACAGTTTTTTGGGCTAAAATTGCTTGTGAACAAAAATGACTGAATATTTTGTGGAAGCCCCTAGGGATCATATTATTGGTTTCAGCAAAATCTCAGAGCCAAAAATCTATGGTGAATTCCAAGTCAGAAAAAACACATGACAGCTTCAATGGGTGACGTGTGTCCAAATGGTTTGTTGAACTTCCCTAACAGAGAAACTTACACTTATATCCAAAAAGAGTACTCTATGGCCGTTCTAAAATGATTGTAGCATATAGATGTCGCATTAAAAAAAGGTAATTATGTTGCTTCGGGTACATGAACACAGCGACTCATCATCAAAGTCCTCTCTCCCAGAGCAAGAAATTAAAGTGTCTCAAATTTGGAGGGAGGGGAGCAAAAAGAACTATAAGACTATATGGTGAAACAATCATGGATTCATGGTATTGGCTCATGCATAATCTGCTTATATCAATTACCTACACATAAGCCCTACAGGCTACAACAAAAATCTGTATCTCCCTGAAAAAAGGACATAAATCCAGTGATGATACATTACAGTAGATATGTGACATATGGCTTGTACAAAATCCCTGTGTGTCTCCCTCAATATAGGACATGATTCCAGTGATAATACAGTAGATATGTCACATATTTCCTGAGCATAACATATGCCTACAAAACTCTTGTTTCAATGCATTTGTGCATTTTTTTTTTGAGAGGAATGCATTTGTGCAATTTATGTGCACACAAATATATCTTTTGGAAAACATAATCCTAATTTTACACATGCTTACTGAAGCAGAGAATCCGGCTGTATTGCTTTTAAATCATCGGATATCCACATTTTAAACAGGCAATCTGGTTAACCCACACTAATAATCTAAGGCACTAATGAATTCTTATTCAAAGGTCGTGGACAATTCAATTCTAGTGCGCAACATTTATTTGCTTAACAGCGATGATAGTAAAGACAATACAAATAGCAAGTAAGAATGATTCTCACGCAGGACTTTATATAAAAATTACTGGGTAGGATCTGACTTAAGCTAAAGTAAAGAAGAATACCTCCAGTAGCTCAACTTTAGCAGAATCGACACCTTCCACATCGCCAAAGCTCACAGTCTGGCTACTAGGCTTGCGTTTCTTGGCAGGACTGTTAGCAGAGTAAAGTTGACGATAGAGTAGCCACATTAATGGAGTCAGGGGGATCCATAGAGTCAAGATAGTAAGTAAAATAGTCCTTAGTGACATCATCACTGATTGAGGAGCTGAGCCGTATGGAACACCATTTTCTCTCATCAGACTTAGGAGGAAGCTTTCGTCATTATCAACTTTTCTCGCAGAGAACTGCCACTCCGGCAAAGAACTTTTTTTCCCTGTACTGCTTGTAAGCATATTTGTGTTCTTTACTTGAGGGGTCACTGCAGCTGCCACATCAATTCCACCAGCCACATTTTCATTTTGATTACGTTCCAACGACAAACTTTCTACCTCCTCTTGAGAACTCTCAGCAGGCAAAGTTTCTACTTCATTTTGCGAATCCTCAGAACCCTCTATCTTTGTATTAAAGTATATGCGACGAGAACCTTCTTCAAACAAAACTTTACTCACGGACCCACTTTGAAGGCTCAAAACCAAGTCCGAGTAAGGTACACTTTTGGGAGAAGGAATCGACAAGATCTTAACAACGAAATAACAAAATCCTAGTGCAAAGGAAACAGAAGCTGCTATAGTAACTTTCTTCAAATGTTTCTTCAAAAACACCCCAAAATCATTCAAAACTGATCGAATTCGAACCCTTCTCAATACCCTGGACAACAACCTTAACCTAGGCCGTAATCGCAACGAAAACCTCCTCTTTGCATTACCAATCCCCCTACTCTCCAAAAGTGCAACTTTTTTCCCTCCAATGCCATTGCCATTACCTATTGATTTTATCTTACTACAACAAACCGCCTCACCGCGAAAATTACTATGGATGTGAGACCTTGATGAATTCAAACAACCAAAACTCTTTCTGGGCAATTCAGTAACAAAGTTACATACACATCTATCCAAATATTTGGCTCTAAAAGCATGAAATTTATAATTTTGGGGATTGCCCACTACCTGATTATTAGAAACAAGGCAAAAAGATGACATTTTGGCTACTAAATTCTCAAACAAGCTATCAAATTTTGCCCATTAACACCGAAATTGAAGCAAATGCTCAACTAATTAGTCAAAATACCAATCAAGCTGAAATCCAAAGAAGTCAATCATAATTTTTCTACTAAATCTTCTACCACAATTGGGTTTATATTAAGAAGATTAATGTCTCAGAAAAAGTAGGAAACTTTTGATTAATAATTAAATGATACCTGGGTTTTAATGGCGCTGAATAATGAAATTGAGCTTGAAGGTGGAATTAATGGAGGGATAACGAACAGTATCGTAATGTAGAAGTTTGGTTGGGGATAACATGTCAGGATTTTTTTACTCCCAGACATAGGGAAGATGTTTTGGGTTGTTCTTCCTAATAGCCCAATCCCTCCTCGGCCCAAATTGTATGCGAAGTTGCAATTTACAGAGTCGTGTTCTCGAGTTTGCGTCATTCGGTTTAGTCCAATTTCCACAGAAAACACGTGGGTGAAACTTAGTTGGTGGAAGTTGGTGTGTCGCCTTTGCGAAGTGAACCACAGAGGATCGAATCATCGATAGGCTCGAAAATCGAAATAAGAAAAGATTTTCATTTTAATTTGTGTCATCCAATACGGCATCAAACTTTCTTTATGAAGTTAATCTAAACGGTATAATGTCTTCTCGAAGATATTTAGCGTTTTTGTAACACCAAATCGGCAATTTTACTGTCACACGACATGCATAATCCCCTTTTAAAATAAGGACATCTTAGGACGTAAAATAAATCATGATCCACATTTATTCCCGATGGTTGATAAGGTGTAAACATCACGCATCCTGTAGAGAAAGAACTACCAAAGGATCCTAACTCCATCGGAGCACAAGCTTAATCCAATTGACCCCCCTTAGCAAACTACTCAAATAGCTTAAGGTTGAATTCAACCCAAAAAAAGCAACAGCAAACTACAGAGCCAATTTCACAAATGCTGGACACTAGAGTGGGGCATTCGCAATGCTGGACACTAGAGTGGAGCATTCGCAGAGCCACCGCATTCGAAAAACTCTGTTAGAAAGGTAATCAAGGGTGGAATATTTCAAACTGCAGTATCAATCAAGAAACAGAGATGCATCTGGTAGCCATGCAATTACACAAACCATGAGTCTCTATGAAGTAACAGACCACGAAGCCCTCCTCGGCCAATAACAGCACTTCTGAAATACCAACATCGAGAGGGCACCTAAGACTTGACAAATGAGGATCCATAGAAACAGAAGAACTTGGCAAAAGTAGCAGAGCTCAGTGCGATTTAGCAAGAGTAGCAGAGCTCAGTGCCTACAAGCACACTTCAATAGTTGCACAGCAGAACTGCAGAATGCAGATAGTAAACCCTGTAACGAGTGTGGTGGTGAAACATTTTACTGGGACGGACATCATATGAAAAACTGAACAGACAATTTACCAGCACAATGTCCCTAGCTAGGACTCCAAGAGGCAAGGTACTCAAAATTAACCAACCGCAATCCCCTTAAATGAACAGATGACAATAAGTAGAAGGAAATTCACATAGGAAAATCAAAAGTGAACAGCAAATTGCATATAGGAAACCGGGCTTCAACAGTAATGCAAAAATATACGAGTAAAATTTGATTGATTTGGGCACCCATTCAGTACCAGCAACTACAACTAGGGGAAGATTACACAATGAATTAAAATTCAGTTCTAACATCTGATAGCAAACCTTACTCGCCTTTAGTAACAAACCCTTTTTTGCGGCCCTCAAACCCAGCTCTCATGGACTTCTTTGCTCTCTTAGCAATCTTCGCTTCCTTCTTCTTGGTTTTCAATTTCTCTATATTGGTTGTCCTCTTTTCTTGCTTTGCCTTCTTACTCTTCACAGTAGTCTCCACCCTCTGCTTCCACGCCTCCTTGCTCTTCTTCTGCTTTCTCGCCTCATTCTCTATACTCTTCTTCAGCCGACTAGGATCATCGTGCACTTTAATTCCCATTGCCCTGTCAGTGGCCGCTTTCCAGGCATGCTTTGCCTTCACAATGTTACCCTTCTCCGGATCATTCTTTGCCTCTTCCAACTCCACCGCTCTCTTTAACTCCTGCTCCTTCGACAATTTCCTCTTCTTATTCTTGTTCTTGTTAAATACAGCTGCATAAATGAGATCAATGATATAACTCACATTTACAGTATCAAATTCCGCAGCATTTGCTGAATCAAACCAATTTCGAATTCCAAGACAGTACACAAATTTTGGGGGCATCATCCAAATATCCAATCTGATCATTGCAAATTCATACTACATGCCACATACTAAAAACAGGAATAAACACAAAGTTGCAGGTTTATAAACAACCGATCCAGAAACGAATGAGACATCCATTTTAACCCCCCCCCCCAAAAAAAAAATAAAAATTTCATCGGTTTCTATAGCTTCACTACCTTGTACTCTGCAGATTCCCTTAAATTTAGGTTTCATACTATTAAGAACAAATTAACACAACTCCCAACTTCGCAAATCATACAAGAAACTCGAAAATCCAAAAAGGATGAAACTGTCGTCAAAATCTAATATCTAGCAGTTCATCAAGCACCTTGTAAGTTTCCCTATATTTAAGTTTCCTACAAATAAATTTGAATTCACCCCGTTTTTATGCTTTGAAAAACGACCACGGAACTCAAAACTCCAAAAAGGTTGAAACTTTCATCAACATCTAACAGCTAGCAATTCACCAGTTCCGTTTCCTACAACTAAGTTCAAATACCCCCCCCCCCCCATCACTCTCATACTTTAAAGAACGACCAGGGAACTCAAAACTCCAAAAAGGATGGAACTTTCGTCAATATCCAACAACTAGCAGTTCTTCAATCACCTTGTAAGTTCCCCCAAATTAGAATTTCATACCAACTAAGTTCAAATTCACACCACTTTCATGCTTAGCAAAATCAACTAGGAAAACCGAAAACGATACCATACGAGCCCTAAACTAGACTCAATCCACCCAACATCCATCATAATACTCATACTTCCAACACACATTTCACAAATCGACCACGAAACTCAAAACTCCAAAAGGATGAAACTTTCATCAATATCTAACAACTTGCTGTTACTCAAGCACCTGGTAAGTTCCTCAAAATTTTGATTTCACACTAAGTTCGAATTCACACCACTCCAAAGCTTAACAAAATCAACTAGGAAACTCGAAAACAATACCATACAAGCCCTAAACTCGATTCAATCCACCCAACATCCATCATAATACTCATACTTCCAATACACATTTCACAAATCGACCACCAAGCTCAAACCTCCAAAAGGATGAAACTTTTTTTTATATCTAACAACTAGGAATTCCTCCCCTAAATTTTGATTTCACACTAAGTTCGAATTCACGCCACTCCCAAGCTCAGCAAAATCGACTGGCAAACTCGAAAACGATACCATACAAGCCCTAAACTCGATTCAATCCCACAAACATCCATCATAATAATCATACTCTAACATACATTTACCAAAAATTGAACAAAAAAAAAAACACTATGAAATGAAATATAGGTAAATTAGGTTAAGAGTAAAGCTCAAGCTCACCATCATCAACAGAAGCAGCCAACTTAACCTTCCCAAACTCAATCTCGTTCTCGGCCGCGGCGACTTCCTTCTCAACCGCCGCTCTCTCTCTCCTCTTCTTCTCTACCTCATCCTCCACCTTTCCTTTCCCCTTCCCCTGTCCTTTACCGCCTTCGTACTCGTTATGCTTCCGCTTCCACTCCTCCCTCTTCTCTCTCCTCCGTTCACCGCCCTCACCGGTGGTTCTTCCCGCTTTCAGCTCCTCAAGCCTCTTCCTCATCTTCATCTGCAACTCCTCGTACGTCCTTGACTTTCCTTGACCTTCCTGCTCCTCCTCCTCTTCACCACCGCCGCCGCCGTTGTCGTCGTCGCCGTCGAAAATCAATTCATTCTCCGATTTCTTACTTTCTATTGACTCTTTGAGAAAATCTATAGTAGTTTTCGACGATTTCTCCGGGTCGAGACGGTTCCGCCGCGCAATCCGGATGTTTTCGATTGTTTTGCGTTTCGCTGACGCTTTCGCGAACTTCGAGAGTCCTTGGTACCACGGTTTGTCGTCGTTAGACGGGAGGTAGAACCTAGGCGGTATGGCTTCCACTAGCGTGTCGAAAAAGATGGCGTGGTGGTGGACTAGGGGTTTAATGTTGTCGAGGGTGATGACGGTGGAGTTGTCGGCGGCGGCCACCGTGAGGTCGGTGGCGGGAGTTGCCTTCTTTTGCTTCATTTGATTAGAGCGTGTGGGCGAAGATTCGAAGGGTAGTGAGAGAAAGAGGGGAAAAACAAGAATTTTAGGGTTGCGTCTCTCGAATGTTATATTCTCTGTAAATTTACTTTTTACTTTTCCCTATTTTACCCCTTATTACAAGGTAACTCGATAATTTTTGGGAAGAAGGTGAAAAGAATTGGGGTCTAGATTTGTTTATTCTTTTTAGACCAAAAATACTACAAATGAAAAAAATTGGGCTAGTTAACTTAAAATCATAAATGAACACCAATATGGAAAAAAATAAAACGAAGTGAAAAATAAAATCACTAGTTATAATGAGGATGACGATACCAAAATTAGAAACAGTTTTAAATAAAGTTTATATAGAGTAACTGAGAGGAGTGATTATAAGAGTCGTTAACTGTTAATATGGAACTTTGATGATGCTTTGCCGTAGTGAAAGAAGTAAGATTGGGTCTATCAATCGGCGTCGTTCGTTTTTTGAAACTTAATTGTTTGTAAGGGAATTATTACCTACCAGTCTTATCCCGATCTTCTAAGAGAACGATCATCTACTTTTTTTTCATACCTTTGCATTACAATTTTATCAAGGCTAAGATAAGAGTTTATACGTTATATTATTAATTTTGATTTCAATCTCCCCCACCCTAAAATAATAACAATAAGGAAAAACACGAGCTTACTAGCATCGATAGAATAGATATGTAAGAAGTGTTTGTATCGCTGGTGCGTACATGTACAACACAATTCTATATACAACAACCGCAGTTTCAACAAAAGGGATGATACGAACTACGGAGTACTAGTATATAATTTGGAACAAGCAAAATTGACTCATCTCTGCAATAATGAGACCGTCTTATCGTGAAATAATAAAATTATACATATTCATTCATTTTTGTACAAATTCACCATAATTTACCCATCTTCCTATTAGTAAACTCGTCGTCATTATCATGTCTTCTATATTTTGTTTTTTTTTAAACAATAGGTAATGACGATATATCTTACACGCGTTTCCTTACCGGGTACTCTCGCTATCCAAGTCATCAAATTTTTTTCTTTTTCATTGGCAAAGGTAAGAAAACACTCTGGAATACAAGCATTGTTTATTGTCAAAAACCCAAAGAGAGAGGAGGGAGAAAAAAACAAAAACCCAGAGTCAATCAATCACATTTTTATGATCAACATCATCATAATTGCTGCTTAATCAGAAAAATTAATCTTAATTTTCATTTTGTAATATCAAATTTAATCCCTTTTTTTTTTTTTTTTTTTTTTTTTGGGTTCCAATTTCTCTAAAATCAAACAAAGATTGTTACTTGTAGATTACAACAAACTTGCTCATCATTTGCCCTGTTTCTGGGCTTAACTCCTACGGTATCTCTCTCTCTCTCTCTCCAATCTTGTAGTTCACGTTTTTACATTGATATTAACAATAATTGAAGAGAACCCAGTTGGATTTAATTGTAGAATTGTTTCTGGGTTTTTGATATTTTTAACTGTTTCTTGTATATACATGTGATTTGGGGGCAATTTTCTGTTATTTACCTAGTTAATGTATTTATGTTCAAGCATATGGGAATGAAATTACTGCTGGTTTTACTTGTGGGGCTTGTGGCGTAAGATTAAAGATTGTTATTCCAAGGGATGTTTGATCAATGTTAGTTGTGCTAGAAAAGCTGTGTTTTGTTTATTTTTTCTGAAATCTTGTAATGTGAATTGTGTTGCCAGAATTTTGTAAAACCCTGGTGACATTGCAAAATGATGAGAACAGCTGAAACTGGATATATGGGGCTGAGATATTCACTTAGGTAGTGTGATGGAGAAGAAGAAATTAGATGGGCATGAATCAGGACCGTCGTCTCCTAGGGTGGTAGACAGATTTGGGTTCATAAAGCCGGATAATGGCACCTCTCCGGATGCTCTGAAGAGGAGCAAATCGGCATTTGAATCTGAGAGGTATAATTTCTCGCCTTTTAAGTAGTGACTGATGCATAACATGTAATTTATTGTTGGGTTTTACAGTTTTGTATATAGCTAGTGTAAGAAGCTACAGATCAAAATATGATCAAAATTGGTAAAGGCGTAGATGGTCATCCCTCTTTGCAGTGTAGTAAGTTTTGGTGTTGTTCCGAAACAATCTAGGCTTCTCTGCGTGCAGCCAAACTGTCTCCTACATTGAAATGTAGAAGATATACTTAAAAGAGTCTCAGACTGTGACCGTATAGATACTAGCCTATCCACTTAGAATAATAGAACTGGATGCAGTTGCATAAAGTTCATGATTGTATAGTACTAGTTGATGAGCTGAGATTGTACTTACAAGTTTGATGTCATGTCCATTTGGTCATAAATTTAGGTTACGGGATTATGCTGAAATTAGGAAGTGAATATTTGCCTCTTCTCCATCCAAACCTTTTTATGTCAGTTTTTTTTCTTTCTAATGTGCTATGAAGTTTCCATGCTTATAAGATGAGAATTTTTTACAGGGAAGAAAGAAGGGTTTGGAAATGGAGGAAGATGATTGGGGTGGGTGGGAGTGACTGGAAGCATTATATGAGGAGGAAACCTCACGTGGTTAAGAGACGTGTGAGGAAAGGGATTCCTGATTGTCTAAGGGGCCTTGTTTGGCAGTTGATTTCCGGAAGTCGTGATCTCTTGCTTATGAACCCTGGGGTCTATGAGGTAATCTTCTCTTTTACTCTCCTTTTGTTTGTGAGATTGACATTTTGGCCTCCTAGTGTTTTTGGACTTGCGTAAAAGTTTTAGAAGGGCTCGGGGTAACTTTATTCTTTCTAAACATACAAAATATTAGGATATCCTGAAGTTGAGAGTGGTTTGACCAGTTACGTTGAGCTTCGTATGTTGCTTGTGAAGATTAATAGTGAAGTTCAATTATAAATTTTGATCTTATTGATTGATTCTACAGATAAGGACTTTAAGAGTAACCCTCAGGCATGCAGCTTAATTTACTCTCTATGCTACTCTGCATGTCATCTCACATAAGCTTCATCAGTTAGCTGCTGTCATTTTGTCTTGAAATTTAAAATGATTGCAAATATCTGGTATAGTTTGTCTTAAAATTAAGCATCCATCGTCAACTTGCATGTATGGATAAGCCTTAATGTAACCGATGCTTCAGACTTTACTGGGAATGCAGTTTATTGCTGCTCTTGGGTAATTTGGCTCAAGTCCATATATTCCATCAGTAGTTTGTTACTCAAATCATGCAATGTTGACAATATTAACTTCTCAAGAACAACAAACTCTGTTTTATCTGCAGCAACTGGTAATATACGAGACTTCAGCATCAGAGCTGGACATAATCAGAGATATATCTCGTACATTCCCTTCCCACATCTTCTTTCAACAGAGGCATGGTCCTGGCCAGAGATCACTCTACAATGTTCTGAAAGCATATTCTGTATATGACCGAGATGTTGGATATGTTCAGGTTTGCATATTTTCTTATGTATGTCCTGTAAGCTTTAGCATTAAGTACACCTTGTGAGATCCTGTTTCTGCATGTAGGGTATGGGGTTCATAGCTGGCTTGCTGCTGCTTTACATGAGTGAGGAAGATGCATTCTGGTTGCTGGTTGCATTGCTTAAAGGAGCCGTTCATTCTCCGATGGAGGGATTATATCTGGTACAATACATTATGCTCACCTGCTTGCATAAGTAGAATTGACTTTCACCAGATTCATTGTTTCATGTCCACTCTCTTGACAGTTTCAATCTTGTTTCAATTTCTTCATTTGTTTGTTGGGGGGGGGGGGGAGTGCGGCTAGGGGTTGTCTCTGTTCATGTATGTTTCCAACTCTTGCAACTAGTGATGCCAATCTTGGTAGTTGGTTTTGCAGCCTTTATAACTGAATATGCTCCTTGGATCTTGTTGAGGCGTGTTAAATCTGATGTGAAGTACTACCACCTTTTCCCCCTTCTATTTTGTAAGACAAACTAAATTATTGATAAAGCATGCTCTCTGCCGTAAATCCGTAATTTGTTACCACTCTCGTTTCTAACTCTCGTTTGAGGATGCCTTTTCCTCATTCTTTGTAATTTTTCCCCTGATTCATTATGCAATTTTTAAGGTTACATTGACCCCCTTTAATTCATTGTCTTGCATGTGATCATTGATTGTCATCTAGTTTCGGACTTTCTGCACTTGCATTCTTTAATATTTGCAGGTGTTTTTGATACTTTTGACCTTTGTTTGAAATTTTTGAGCAATAGTCTGTCCTAAGTCTTCTTTGTCCTTGTGCTATGAGCAGGCAGGATTACCTTTGGTACAGCAATACCTTTTCCAGTTTGATCAGTTGGTAAAGGAGCACCTGCCTAAGCTTGGAGAGCATTTTTCTCAAGAGATGATAAATCCGAGCATGTATGCAAGTCAGTGGTTCATCACCGTGTTCGCTTACTCTTTTCCTTTTCACTTGGCCCTTCGGATTTGGGATGTCTTTCTCTATGAGGTGAGTGAAATTAATAATATGTTCAGGAGACTGTTGGCCGACCCGATTTTCGGAATAAGGCTTGGTTGTTGTTGTTTTTGTTGTTCAGGATATTTGGCCGTAGGATTTTGGGAGAGTATTGATGTTTCGTTTTATCTAATTCTTTCTTGCCAGGGCGTAAAAGTTGTCTTCAGAGTGGGATTGGCGCTGTTGAAGTGTTGTCAAGATGATCTGGTGAACATTTCTCCTTACGTTCTCTATTTGCTTGCCCTTTCAGAGTATTGTGGGTTGATCAGTGAGATTGTAAATTGTGCTTGATGCCTAAGTCATCTCTGAAAACCAGTAAAGACCCAATGCTCTTTTGTTTACCCATTTCCTGTTTCTTCAAATTTTGCGGAAAGTAGAGTATGCACCAAAATTCTTCTGCTGAAATACCAATTAGGCCTCGTTTGGTTCAATAACTGGTATAGGGTTGGGATTAGGAATCGGGTTTACATGGTATCGGGTTGGAACCTCATTCCTGAGATTGAGTGTTTGGTTCACTCCAATTAATAAAACTGCTTTATATTGTGACCTCAATGCAATCGAGTTATTGCAATAACAAATTGGCAAGATCATTATTTTCCTCACGAAAAAAAAGTAATTCTTTACTATGTGAAACTGGGAAAATAATTACATAACCCCACCTATTTTTGTCATCCCCTATCTTTCTATCACTTTGTTCTGGTTTCTGTTCATCAACATCACCTCATCAACGAGAAAAAAAAGGGACGCATCAAGACATCAAGTGATCATCAAAATATACACACCCACATAACTCCGATGAGTTGTTAATAGTCCGACGAGCTTTTCATGCATCAAGTGTTCAGATGCCATGTTTTTCATCTAATTTCGCCGATCTTGATTTCTTGTTGTTTCATAAGTGAAAACAGTGGAGGAAGAGAATTGATCTATGCTTGTTTTTGTATATCATCGCATATGGACAAGAGAGATAACAACAAAAGAGATGATCTTTTTTTATTTGTTTCAACATTTAATCTGATACCCTCAGGTTTCATTTTCATCCCGGAGGGGAGGAAGGGGATTTGGGAACCCCATTCCAGGTGGGTTCATGGACACGCTAGGAATGGGGTTCTGGAGGCCAAAAAATGCAACCAAACACAAGGAATCGGGTTGCCTGAAACAAAACTGATTCCTGATACCTGTAGAATGCGAACCAAACGGGGCCTTAATGGTTACAGAGCTTTTAAGCGTCATAATACTTGTCGCACAACTTAATTCTGTATTGTATTGAGAGTCAATTTTTGTACTTGCACTTTTAACTCAACCTTGATATAACAACTATATTTTCATTGATATTGGTAAACAGGTGAAATTACCGTTTGAGACACTCATTCATTCCTTGCGTTATTTTCCGGGGGAAGTGATGGATCCTGATACCTTGTTACCCTTGGCATACACAATCAAGGTGAGCAAACTTCCTCTCTCCCTCTTCTTCTTGCTTTTTTTTGGGCCTTCTGTTTTACTTCCTCTGTCTTGATCTGTCGTGAAACCTCACTTTTAAAATCTGCTGCTCTTAAATATTTTGCTTGGTCTCTGACTAACATGTGATACGAGTTAGGACTTAGGAGAATGCTTAATAAAGAAAGCAATGGAGAATTACATAAATTGTTTTTTCTTTCCCTTAATTACTGAGAGTACCTGAAAGGAGATGCCTAATCTTAATGTGGTTTCATTCAAGTGGCACTTTCTGTGATTTTGGGTTCTTTTTGCCTCTTCAATTCTATTTTCTTACTAAATTTTGAGGGGAAGGGGGTTGGTCGAGATCAGCCTCTGGGCCAATGCTTGTGCACTAATGTAGTTACCTATTATGTGCTGCTGTACAGTGTACACTCATGATTTATGTGTATCTAGTTTCTATCTACAATATATCCGATGGGAGGTTGAACTGGATCCACCGATCTACCACTACTTGGTCTGTGTCATTAAAGTTCATGTCCTGATAATGATGTTGAAAAGGTGAGTCAAAATGAGTTCTCTAGGTACACAGCTGTCCGAAACGCTACTGAGGTGCACTATGAAATTCACAAAGCTGGTGTTATTCATGTCTGTCTCCCTTGTCAAGTCTCCACTATAATGGTCTTTTTTATTTATTTTATGTTTGGCGGGATGAACGGTCATGTTTGATGGCTCATCTATGTTTGTGTAGCCTTGTAAGACCCAATTAGATTCGCGGAACGCTACTCTCCAAATTCATATAAGTGATAAACTGCTTCGTGTATGCAATGCTTGATGGCTCAGTGTGCCGTTCCTTGGTCCCGGAGTTTTATCAGTTTAAGGCTTGCTCTTTTTTTTTTTTTTTTGACATGTGAGACTTGAAACTGTGAAGTTAACAAATTCTGATTCTGTTAAGACTGAGCTTGTTTATGTTCTGTCGTAATTACCTTCTTCTAAGATCATTTAGGTTTAGTAGATCATCCGTGTAGTGGGGGCGGGGGGGGGGGGGGGAGGGTTTAAACCTGAATACACTGTCTCAGTCTTGTCATTATATAGCAATACTGATGCCTGGACACATTGTTATCAGATTTCTAAGCAGCTAGAAGAATTGAGGTTCGTATATGAGAAGGTACATGGGATAGAGAGCCAATCTATAGAATCTAGAGGGAAGCAGAAACAACTTCTAGAAAGAAGTAGCTCAAGTTCAGTGCGGGGTTCTCGACGTAGAAAGCAAATCGAGAAGCAGAATGGTGGAGTAACTCAGTCCCCGTCCCCTGAAGCTTCCTTCCAACAAAGGTTTTCATTGAGGCGAGGTCACTCAAGCCGAAAGGCAGAACATCACAAGCTAGACGGGGGAGCGACACACTCTGATCAAGGGTCCTTGCAAAGACGCGATTCTCAGCTTATGGCCAGGCATGCGACTAATTAACCCATATTGATTATTTCATTCTTTTCTAATTGGTTGTACATTCAGAACTTCAGATGTATGTATTCATTAGTCGCCTCTAGGGTTATATACGATCGCTCTAACGATCTGATCTCGAGTGTCGAGGAGGCCACTCTTACGCACAAATTAATGCTCAACAAAGAAGATTTGGAGAAACTGTGTATTATTTGCTCCTTCATATAGTTTCCGTTCAACCAGAAATGTGTAAACGGCGTCATTTTTGGTTCATAATAAGACGCAAAGCCCAATACGACCCGAGGCCTGAGGGACATGACTTCAGATATAAACGTACCCGTTCCTGATTATTAGGTGTTTCGAAATTCGGCGTTGTAAACTTATCTACCTTTTAAGGATACATGCAATTATGGTCATATGAAATATCGGATTAAATATAGCCTAAGAGGAGACAGTTTTATTATGACCAAAATAGCGTCAACTAAATATAGGAATTTCTCTACCAGAAAAAAAAAATGAAAGATGCTACTAAAATGGGAAAATTCTAATTTTCAAAACATATATATATACTCCTGTCTCCTTTTCTCAGAAAACTTTGCCATCTGCTCATTGTTAAATCACAGAAAACTCCAAAACTTTTTTCCCTTGATTTTATTAATCACTCCCTAGCATTCATCTCCGCCTATACATTGCAAATAGATTGTAAGTTTCGATTTCCTTCCGTTCTTTTGAATTGTTAACGTGAGACGTTTTTATGTCATACAGTATGGGACAGAGGAGTAGTTTATTTTGCTAACTTTCTTTTTGTTGAAGTTTTATGATGTCCTAATTATGATTTACCTGTTTTTTTTTGTTGTAAAATATGCAGGGTTTGGCTGAACAAGAAAAAAAGTGGGATTTTCAGAACAGTGGCATATTATTTCAGGCTTTCAGCCCCATATAGCCAGGTTATATTGGTCTCTAATCTAAATTTATTTCAATCTTTGAATGATGTTCATAAACTTTCTGTCTTTTAACCCTTTAGTTTGATTTTCATTTTAATTTGCGCGGTTTTGGAACCCTTCTCG
This sequence comes from Spergularia marina, assembly GCA_963680865.1. Classification (NCBI taxonomy): domain Eukaryota; kingdom Viridiplantae; phylum Streptophyta; class Magnoliopsida; order Caryophyllales; family Caryophyllaceae; genus Spergularia; species Spergularia marina. Next base: position 21,367,314 of record OY804560.1, on the reverse strand, counting down.
TAGAATTTGGATATCGTAAATGTTATGTAGGATAAAAAGACAAAGATGAACAATATATTAGCATGATGAGAAACTTTACCATATGACTGAAATGTCTATATGAGTAAGGTTTAATTTACTGTATTGCTAGTAAAAGATAGACTGAAAATTTACCTGATGAATGAGGTTAAATTTCTGCGTTACTGATTTCTTTCTGTCTGTCTGTTTGTGGAATGGGATATCTGTGTATATACTGTAGAAATCAAGCTTCATGTGCACATTACAAATTTCTGCCTGTCAACTTTTTTTTTACTGATGACATTCTGTTACACCAGCATATCTGATTATACTGAGGTGCTGTTAGAACTGTGATTCAAACTGAAGCATTGGACTTTAGTTGGATGAATGAACGCGAGCTCTGTATTAGCTCTTAGCTCTATGTAGCTTCCCCTGAACATCTCTTTTCCTGTTTCAACTTTCAATTAAATGGTTAAGTCTATTGTAGTTGTATGATCCAAGTTCTAGACTAACATGTCGCGATTTTTGCAGAATTTAGGCGGATGAACTATGGAGAACAATAGTGGGAAAAAGAAATCTAGTAGTAGATCCTTTTATGAAGCTCCCCTAGGTTATGGCATAGAAGACGTTCGACCTCACGGTGATATCAAGAAGTTCAGATCAGCTGCCTACTCCAACGTGAGTCCTCTCAACACAAAACTGCTGGCATTATTTTGTAGTTTGTTCATATCAAATCAAACTTGTTTCCTGACTGAATTTTACTTGTTCTCTCGCTTCTGCAGTGTGCGCGAAAGCCATCTTGATTGTTCTTTATTAGAAGCGCAACTAGAACCACTGAGCGTGGTTTATACATATATAGTTTAGCACTTACATACACCTTTTTCTTCTTCTTTTCTATAAACTTTTCATTTCACAATTTTATTAGCTTTTTTTAGTCATTTCGGCCCCCTGGCAAGATGGCCTTGCTCACTTCCCCAATAGGCTTTGAAGGCTATGAGAAAAGGCTTGAGATTTGCTTTTCCAAGACCGCGACATCACCTGAGTCTGATGGTCTCCGATCCTTAACACCAGACCAACTTGACAGTATCCTTGAACCAGCTGAGTGCACCATTGTCGGCTCACTGTCCAATGAACTTGTTGATTCCTATGTTCTTTCTGAATCCAGCCTCTTTGTCTACCCTTACAATATTATCATCAAAACTTGTGGGACTACAAAACTGCTCCTCTCAATTCCTGTCATTCTAGACCTGTCTAAGACAATGTCTCTTACAGTAAGCTCAGTAAGGTACACTCGCGGTAGCTTCATTTTTCCAAGTGTACAGCCATTCCCCCACAGAAGTTTCTCAGAAGAAGTGGCCATTCTAGATAGCTACTTATGCTGCCTTGAGTTAAGCAGCAACTGGTTTGTGATGGGAAGCGCAAACAGTGCGCAGAAATGGCATGTTTATTCAGCCTCTGCAGAGCCTTCCTGCAATTACAACAGTTCTCCCGAAACTTACACAGTAGAGATGTGCATGACAAACTTGGACAAGAAATGTGCAAGTGTGTTTCACAAGGCAAACATGAGTTCTGCATCATCTATGACAGAATTTTCTGGCATCAGGAAAATCCTCCCCAAGTCCGAAATCTGTGATTTTGATTTTGACCCTTGTGGCTATTCCATGAATTCTATCCAAGAACACGCGATTTCTACAATCCATGTCACACCAGAAGATGATTTCAGCTATGCAAGTTTTGAAGCTGTTGGTTATGACCTGAAAAAAATGAGCTTACAGCAGATGATCAAGAGAGTTCTGTTCTGTTTCCAGCCAATGGAATTCTCAGTAGCAGTTCACTGTACTGATCAGGTGGACTTTGGAGCCAGCATTGCACCTGTCGCGGCAGATAGCTACACTGCTGTACACAAGAGCTATGAGGAACTTGGTGAGGGTGGTTCAATGGTATACTACCAGTTTGTGAAGTCTGACAGCGCTGCTGCATCGCCACGATCAACTCTCAAATTCTGCTGGAAAGATGAAGAAGGGAGTGATTCTGATTATGGATCAGATGCAACTTCTACAGCTTCTGATTGAAGCTTCCCTGCTATCTGATCAGCCTACTACTAGTAGTATTTCCTGGCTGGTGGTCAGTTGTATTTCTGTTTTTTCTGTTGGTTCTTTTGCTCTCCTAGTACCTTTGGTTGGTTAGCACCTATGTGGGAGTTTCTACATATATTTTACTGCCTGTAAAGTGTAACTCATACATTTTCCATGAATAAATAACATTTCAACCTTTGCCCATAACAACAAAGTGAACATTTTGTACTATCCTTCCTTTAACAATGAACACACTCATGTATGTTGGACAAATGAATAATATCGCTACCGCCATTCTAAACTTATATATTAATAATTTAGTATTGTTGTCATTACTTTTGTGTGTGAGTGTGTCTACAGTTAATTTATTTATCGTAAAATTAATCAAACTATAAGTGTTTAACTTTGTCTAAGTTACTGTTGTATTTTCTACTTGTTTCTTTTTTTCCTTTTTCACAATTTAGACACTCGTGTTAAACATGATGAATAATATCGTATATTCGTATTATCGGCATGCATTGCTACCCCTAAGCCGGTTTCTTTAAACTTCTCGTCCAAGTAAACTAAAACCTTCCAAATCCGACCAGAACTACAAAACCACATAATAACATCAGTAAGATCAGAGAAAAACTTACCATAAATCAAACCTCAAATTTAATAATTAAATTAAACCTGACATTAGGAGAATTTTCCAAAAAAAATAAACCTTGAACATCACGATTACGCTCTTATTCCTATTCCTAGACACCTTAGAAATCACCCCTTCACCAATTTCTATATATACCACCACAATGCATATGCATCTTTATTCATAAATCATTAGTCTCTCATCTCCAAATATATACCATCTCTTATTAGCTTTCATTAATAATTAATTACCATTATCTCCCTTAATTTCCCGTTTAATCAAGGTTTAGTTGTATCAAGAAGTAGCGTAAAGATGAATTCGACTAGTGATGATTATGAACGAAGAAAAGCTCGATTTTTTCGGATGGAGGAGGCAGCCAAGAAAGCAAGATCAAGAACCAACAACAACTCATCTCTTCATGCAGAAGCTACTACGACGACGACTACTACTACTACTACTATCGGAAATAATAGTAGTAGTAACAATAATAATATTACGTCGTTTACTAGTGGGGCCGCTTCTACTAGCACTAGTAGTAAACGCAAAAGTAGTAGTCAACGACAACAACGAGATTACCCTAGTGCCTCAAAAAAACCGGCCCTAGTCATCAAACCCATGATCGACCTCAATCTTACTCTTGCTCCCCCTAGTGACTCTTTGGAAGAGGCAAACACGTCCCTAGTCGCTTTGCAACAACAACAACATTGCCCTAGTGTCTCAAATCCCGACAATGTGGAACAAAGGGGTGTTTCGGAAGAGGTTGTTTCTACCAACAACAACAACAACAACAATGATAATGATGGTAATAATCTTGGGTGGACGATAAAGAAGGAGCTCAAAATTAGCGACGTGAGGAAACAACAGAGCCGGCTTCTGATTGATACCGCGAATGTGAAGCGCATTAAGTATCATTTCAGTGAAGAAGACTTGGTGAAAGCGGAGACAGGAGGCTTCCCGGTGAAGGTTCACGACAGCGACAAGAATTTGGATATCGAGTTGAAATTTACGTTCTGGAAGTCGAGTCAGTGTTTCGTACTCAACGGGAAATGGAATACGGGTTTTGTAGAAAGAAGAGATCTCAAGCCTGATGATAAAATTGGACTTCGTTGGGAATCAGAACAGACCAGGTTTGTGTTTAGTGTCTTGAGCAGGGCTGGTCCAAAAGAACAAAAGCCCACACAAGGGCAGGTGGATCTTAAATGAGAACGAATCTGACTCGGTTTTATAACGATTCATCCATGTTAGTCGACTTGAACAAAACTACGACTTCCCGTTGTTATGTTGTTGATCTTTTAGACAATGGGATGTTATGATAATAACTCATCGGTATTTTCATCATGTGAAGATTTTAGGAACGCGATTCGATTAGAAGCGTGTTATGTATTAGTTTAACTTTTAAGCGATTATTGTTAGGAATGGTATTGTTTCTTTAGTGGTTGTTATGATGTTATAATCGGAGTAATTAGTTTGTGAAATTCGAAGGTTTTGTGTATCTTGATTTGATGATCTCAAACAATCAGATTTATTTCTTTCTTTCTTTATCTAGTTTTTAACATGCTTTATCAGTCGATGACAGTTGCAATTTATCCTCAATACAATGATTTCACTTAAAAGAGTATCGATCTAGATTATAGGAGCGTTAAAATTACGACCTCCATTGCCCAAAATAGAATAGAATAAAATAAACTGCCATATATAACTATGCTGTAATTCTGAAAACTTGTCCAAACAGTATAATTTTCGCGACAGTAACAAGGTTGAGGTCAACTGCCATATAGTTCAGAATGTCTGATAGTCTTCAGCTTCATAGAAAAGCTACAGATTTCTGTTCTTGGCCCTATAGACTTCAATGCTGAAAAATTCTGCGCCAGAGTGAAACACCCTTCAGCTTCGGAAGTGCACAGAATTTTGAATCTGTGGCAAAAGAAGGAAAACATACAAAGATATCATATCTATCGAGTACATTCAACAAAGTGAAGCTTAATATGCAGATGCTAAAAGTTCAGCGTACAGTTCCAGATTATCTTGTATGACAGTCGTAACTGATAAAAAATGACGCAGTAACTGGTTGGACATCCACGAAAATGCCCTCAGTGACAGTGTCTTAAGAGAAATTAGGGCAATTTTGGTCGTTTTACAGTGCTTAGATGCAATGCACATCATTTTTTTCATATTACGCAGTAACATATAGCAGCAGCCAAAGTGCATATAAACCCAGTAACAGCCTAACAGGTAACATTAACAAAAGACAGACTTTACGGGCAACAGATTACAAATAAGCAAGAACAAATGTTATTGCATCCATCACATGTTCACATAGCTCACACATTGGTATATAAGAAGAAATATATATCGATCATATCTCTATTCAATTATGGCTTTAGATTTGACTCTTGGACAAAGGACTGCCCTGAAAAATATAACAAGTTTGCTTAAATGCAATAATCGTGCAGAATGCTGTATTCGTTCACTGATTTACATTACCTGCACTACGAAAGGACTGGTGCTGAGTCTGCTGAAAATGTAGTTAGGATCCAAGCGCACCAGGCACCAGGCAACCACCAAAAACAGTATCGTGGCTCTTCGTCCAGAAAAGCTACAGAGCTCCTTATCTTGGACATAAAAGGTAGTTGTCACAAATGACTCATATCTGGTATTCAAAGATGACACAGTTACTGTGTAACACCACCTAGTGTCAATGTCTATGAATACACATCTTGGTTTGTCCAGAACTGCAAGATCACGAAGTAGTTTGATATCTCACAGCGAATTGATTCTTGAGCAGCTATGGCATTCTCAGCAAGAATGGTGCGTTCATGCTGTAATCATCTGGCATTGCAATTAGCCTTCTCATCAAACTTCAGGTTTCAAGCAATCGTAAGTTAGTCTTCAGTCAAGCAGACTTATTTCGATTCTGTTCAGAGAAAAAAAATTGGTCTGGACAGTATCGAGAAGTATCCGACAGTGGAAGGCTCAAGTGAGCTCTTGCATGTGATTGTACACATTCTTTGCAACAAGATTTCTCTGCAACAAGTGATCCCAGAAGAGTCCTAGAGTTTTATTCTCACTAGAATTTGAAGCACTGAAACACCTATATATTTTCAGGGTTACATTTAACCTTCTCCTGTACATCTCATCTAGCAACTCTGAAGCCAGTCTAGCTTTCCCTTCTCTAAAATAAGCAAATGCCATACTCGTGTATATAAGACTGTCTCCTTTGATACCTTTCTCCTCCATACAATTAAAAATTCTTCTAGCACATTCAGTTCTATCCTTCTTACAAAGATTTCTAATTAAGGCTCGATACACCGAGATATCAACAATAACACTTTTCTCTGCAAGCTCATGGGGAAGTTTTGTTACTGCCTCTTCGTTATTCTGGCTACAGTAACCATCTACGATCCATGAATAGGTGCACGAACTTGGAGCAAATCCTGAATTAAGCATTTCTAGAAGCACCTCTTTTGCACTATCTATCTCTAATGTCTTGCAAAAGCCGTGTATTAGAGCTTTATAAGTAAACTGGTCAAGCTTCAATCCACTTTCCAACATCTTGGTTTTGATTCTTAAGGCAGACTGCAGGTCTCCTACCTTACAGTAAGCGTTAATCAATGTATTGCAAGTGATATTGTCAGGTTCAAGCGTCTTCTCACTCATCTCATTCAAGATCTTGTTGGCATCCTTTATCCTACCTAGCTCACACAGCTTGCGAATGATTGAGTTATAAGTAACAACCCCTGGGCTTATACCCTCAGCCTCCATCACGTGGCGCAATCTCAATGCTTCCTCGAGGTCATTTGCACGACAGTATCCATCAATCAGAGTGGTGTATGTCACGACGTTAGGACTGACACCTTTAATTTCATAGAAAAGCCTCAAAGCCTCTCTCATCTTACCTTCCCTACAATATCCAAATATTAAGCTATTATACGTCACAATATCTGGCGCCACACCTGCCTTCTCCATCCTATCTTGAACCACCAATGCTTCATAATGCTTACCCTTCCTCACATACAAAGAAATCATCGAATTATAAGTGAATACATCCGGCACTACACACTTCCTTTTCATTTCACTCAACAACTCTTCCGCCTTCTCCACCTCACCAGACTTGCAGCAACCATGAATCAACACATTATACAAATAAAGATTCGGAAACACCCCAAGTTTCAACATACTCCTATACATCTTCCACATGGTGGCAGTCAACCCCGCCTTCACAAGCGAATTCAGAAGCACAGTGCAAGCAGGCAAATGGGGTCTAATCCTATTAATCTTCATATGCTCAAACACTTGAATTGCATCTTGGGTCATCTTAGATTCAGCATAATATATCACCAACCAACTCAATATATGCGAATTCGAACCCGGGTCATCATGTACACTCAAAAGGGCACTCAAAACAGTAGGAGAAGACATTAAATTGTTAAGGGCAATCTTCTCCACCAATCTTTGTGCAACCCTAAAATGCTTGTTTTTGGTAAGCATATGAACCATTTTCCAATCATATTGAAGAGAATGTTTATAACCAAGAAATTTTCCAACCCAATCATAAAATGCCCAACAATCATGAAAATCTAATGAAACATTTGACAACACTTTCTCTATTGTTGTGGAGCTTATTCCAGAAGCTACTTGGGGTCTCAAAAGTTGGGTCCAATCCCCCTTTAATACAATTGCACATAAACATTTGATAAACCTAGTTTCCCTAGATACAGAAATTAACCTAGGCATGATATAATTTTAATGGGAAATGTTTAATCATGCGAAAGATGTAATCTTTTCAACTGGGTTTATCGTAAGATTGAAGCTTTTACCTGTTTTCATGTCATCTTCTCTTGATTTTTGTCTCCCTGGTGCTCTTTCGTTTTCAGGGAAATGCCTGTGGATTTTTTTGCAGTAAACATCAATAAAACAGCCGAAGAAAGTGTCTGTTTTGGTTGAGTGCGGTAAAAGTGAAAGTCATTTTCTTCATTTCTTGGCTATTGTTAACGTTTGATTTGATACGTGTGACAAATACGGAGTATGTGTCATTGAGATCAAATGTTAGCCATTCGATGAGAAATAGGGAGTACATAGTATGTTTAATGCTTAGGTAGTGCCGACTATGGAGTATAAGATTCTGTTTGCGAACGAGTTTGACTGATAACGTTTAAACTAATGATGAGTGATTATTAGTTGACCATAGTTCGATTGTTGAAAAAGCATCAATCTTTACTTCCAAATTCCAATGTATCAACTGGGTAATATCGACCCAAGATAAGTTTGTGGTAGCGTAAATATCCAAGTCGAACTTGATTTTTTTCACTCAATTTCAATCCTTTCAACGACTAAAGGAGGATTAACCGATCGATCGTATTGCTGACAAACTAAGGAAAGTATAAAGTATCAAAGAAAAACCTTTATAACTCATACGGAGTATCATCCAAGTAAAAAACAAAAACATATAATATAACTCGATTAAAGTCGGACATGTAAGTATGAACATATGGTAACATTGAATCAAATTAATTACTCCGTACTTGAAAACCTTAATCATCAATGTGTCTCAAATCCGATAGAAAAAAGTTAAATGGACCATCTTTTTTTGTAAGTTGAATTACACGAGACCTTAACTACGTCACGAAAGAACCAACCTTTCACTAATTCACTCACTCTGAGTTTCTAGGTATTGGCCTTCCGAATCCTCGCACACTCACAGTCCACCGCGCGGCGCCACCGTTACTAACCACTACCTCAGCCGCACTTCACAGGTTTTTCTCTCTCCTCCCCTGCTTTGCTCCGCCGTATATCACACGCTTCGTAAAAAAAATGCAATCTTTTTCTCTAATTAACACTCAATAATTATCTATTTTGTTCAATTCTCAATTTTATGCTTAAAAGTTTCACAATTTTCGATTATTAAGGTCATAATAATTCGTGGGTTTCACTTGAATCAGCTATATAAGTGCTGGTTACTTCAAAAATGAGAACTTTTTGATTAATAGTGTAATTTTTTGTTGTTTGAGCTTCAAAAGTTTGTGTCTTTCTGCAAATTTGAAGGTACTTTATTGTTTTTTTTGCTGGGTTTTACTTCGTTATTGTGTTTGCCAATTGAAATATTGTGTATTCTACAAGCTGTTTGATGAAAGTCCTGAGTTGTTTGGCATCTTTGATTGATGAAAAAGTTGAATTTGGCTTGGCAGGGTTGTTGTTACTAGGGTATAGGATAGATATGGGAACTGGCAAACTGGATAAGGGGACGAAGAAGACGAAGAAGATTAAACGACGTGGTCGCGAGCTCGTGGATGATGGTATGTGGTGGATCGAAAATTTGAGATTGTATTTGGTTCTATGTGGCTTTTGTTTTGCTGGTGCTACTAGGGTTTCTGCAATTAGTTTTAGTTTATATTGCATGAACAGAACTGGTTGTGTATCGTTTTTGCTGTTTCTATCAGCCGGGTTGATTCATAATTGTGATGGGAGTGTTAGGGCAAATTTATATTCTTGAACTAGATATGGTCTGATGTCCGTAGTGATCTTGAGTGGCAGCATTATATAATATGGAGCAACTGATGTACATTCGCTAAGGAACCTTTTTCGTGTGAATTTGGGAATGTGAATTCGGGTGGCTTTTCAAAGATTTTCTCACACAATTTCTTGGCGTTATTTGGGTTTGAGTGTGTGTATGTTTGAGGTTTTTTTTATCCTGCCCCGCACTTGGTCAAGTATTGTTGAACTGAGAACGATGTAGTGGTTTATATCCTGGCTTGAAAAGGCTAAAGGGATAAACTTTAAGTTTGAGAAAGCTGTGAATTGTAATTATATAGGGTTCTTTCTTTTTAATGTGGATGGTCGTTGTAGACATGCAAGCATTGGCTGATCATGATACTCTTGGTCTGTACTTCTGCTTGTTAGTTATTTAATCCACTGAAGATTGTGTCCGATAGTAAAAGTGTGTCTTGGGGTGCTCATGTTTTCTAAAATCAATCTAGCTGTTGCCGTTGTAGCTTAAAAGAAACTATCCCATCCTCACGCACTTACCTTGAGACACTTCTTTTCAGGACAAAATTATGGGGTTACAGACATCTCCGAAGATGATGCCACTGAGATGAATGACGACATACCAGCAGTGTTAGTCAAAGCTGGTAAGCCCAGGTGGCAATTGTATTGTTCTTCTTCTTTATGGACTGTTACGGAATTCTGTCCTCCACTTGTACTCATCTTTGATGTTCTAACCTCATAAAATGAACAAACAAAAAGGAAGACATTTGTTATGATACTGGCTGTCTGACTAGTGCTTACTATCAACAAGAATTGACAATGTTATGAAACATGAGTGCGAATAGAGTTTTGTTAGGCTGACATTATAGCAATTCCAAATGACAATTCATGCTAGCCGACCACAACGTTTTGGTTCTAAGGCGTGCTTGTTGTGGTTGATAAAGTGGGTATTGAAACTTGGGACCATAATGGGAATCACAGAGCTTGCAACCTATCAGAAGATATTAATACAGAATTCTGACTCTTGAGAATGTTTCATTTTACTATGTTGGTTTCATTTCTGTAGATAAGTCGAAGAAGATCCGTAATAGTAGAAATAAATACACTTCTCTATCAAATGAGGTGAGAGCAGTGAACAATGCAGAAGAATCTGAATCCATTGCAGGGGAAGGCTCAAATGTTAAGAAAGGTTGTAACCTCTGCATCTCACGTGAAAATAAAGGAGAATGAAAACTTGTGTGTTGTAGACTGCTTATTATGTTATTTTTCCTGTAATGCAGATAAGACAAATAAAGCTCTTAAGAAAAAAAGGAAGCGTGTTTTGGTATCAGATGAGCAGAGTGCAGGGGTGAGTGATGGAGAGGCGATCGAGCCAGCTATTGATGATTCAATACCCAAAAAAGGTTTGTAGTCTAGTACTCTAAAAAGAAAAGAAGAAAACTACAAGCTATGATATTTGAAGAATGGAACCTGTGCTTTGTAAACTTTTTAACTTATATTGCTTTCTATTTATGAAGATAAGTCAAAGAGAGCTCGTAAAAATAAAACAAAAGATGCTCTTGTATCGAGGGATTCGCGCACAGTAGTGAATGATAGAGAAGAAGTCAAACCAGATGCAAAGGATTCCTCCAAAGCGAAAAAAGGTTTGTAGCTCAGTCTACTATTTTCCTTAACTGTCTCTGTTGTTTGTACCTGTGTCATTGGTGTCCAGCTACTGGACATGTTTACATAAGTGGAACATAATTTACAGTGGTATCATGTACTCATGCCTTCATTTAGTTTTAAAGAATTTATCTGGTTTTGTATGTCTCTCTTTATACCCTCATAAAAATTTGTCTATATTTGTATAGGCAAGTCAAAGAAGGTTCATAAAGAAAGGAAGGCTAGCCAATCAATTATTACAGCAGCCAAGTCAGTGCAAGAGGTTCAAGAAATTTCAGAGGCTGATGTATATCAAATATCATCCGGGGAGGATGATGACTCTAAAGGGATGAAAAGTATGGATGCATGATGCCCTTTTAACATATTCTAACATTTTTCTTACTGCATTCTAAATATGATTTGATTATCTTTGATTTGCCATTCCAAGAACCTGATAGATAAAAATGTAGCAACTGTATCTCTCTTTTGTCATAGCTTTGAAATGTTTCATTTCTTAGGTGATATAATGTTCATTTCTCTGGAATGTGAGTATATGTTCAATGTTTCACTTTGAGTCTTACCTGGTATTCTTGTTGACTTATGCTTCCACCTGTCAGTTCGTTTTGGATTTGAAGGGAGTATTTAAATTCATTAGAGGACGTAAATATCCGTAGCGTGAGTGATTGCTGATTTCTGGATGAACAATGCAGTATTTTGCAGTATTGATGTGAGTGTTTGTGTGTGCAGAGTGGATTAAGAAATATAATGAAATGAGGCCTGGGATTAAGGTACTCCAAAAACAGATTGATGACTTTATAACTAGATACGAGGCGCAGGAGGAACAGGTAATTCTTACTTCTTCAGAGGCTTGAATATGTTTCCTAGTGCTGAGAATGGAACATTTATATAGTGCACCTCAATTGATGTTTAACTTTTTGGCCCTTATTATTGACACTTGTTTCAAGACAATTGTTGCTTAGCTCTTTGTATAAGGATCAATCAGTAGTGGAACAAGATGACACAAACCTCATTTTAGAAACTCTAGATAGCTTTTTTATTCTGGAGGCCCAAAGGTGGGCTTGGAGGGTGTAGACAAATTTAATGAGGTAGACAATATAGATCAAATTGATAGGATCACTGCTGTTCATTCAGTGAATAAGGTGGAGGGCTAGCAGGGGCTAGGGGTATTCCTCTTGATGTTCTTACTCTCGGGACTTGGGGTATTATTTTTTTCGTTGCAAAGAGGACTTCTTGTCCAATCGTCTGTTGTGTACAGTTCTATCCTGTTTTATATAATCTCTTATCCAGAAAAAAAATCAGTAGCATCCTGAACGACTCATTTAAATTTATATCCCCGTTGCTAATATAGTTATGAACTTATGATAGGTATTTGTAAACAAGAAAAGTTGATCTTCACAGAAAGCTATTAAAAATGTTATCATGCAATTTTTTTTCATGAGGACATCTTTAGATCACTTTCAGATTGGTGCTAGTAGTATTGATTAATGGACAATTTTGCGTCAACTCAAAAGATGTAGATATCCTAGTGCCGCACTAGTAAAGTAGTACAGTCTTATCTTGTATTTGGAAATATGCATCCTTTCTATATTGTGCTCTTAGAGCTGTTGAACAAGTCAGTTGTGTTGTGGACTTCTTGCTATTGTTCCTTCTTTTTTGTGGTTGTGCTTCTCTAATTACTATGTTTATGCCTTGATATTGGAGTGCAGGCTAAAAGAGAGAGGGAGGACGGCATGGCTGAAGACGGTTGGACTGTTGTCGTGCACCGCAAGGGAGGAAAGAAGACAACCGATTCTGAAAGTGGTGTGGCCGTGGGCTCTGTTGCAGAAGCTGCGGTGCGTGATAAAATGGCTAAGAAAAAGAGTGCTAATGTTGGCTTGGATTTCTACCGATTCCAGAAGAGAGAAGCTCACAGAAGTGGTATGATCTATTGTTTACTTGTGCAATTGTTCAGTATGTGCACTAAGTACTTTCAAAAATGTTCACTTGCATTGCATGCACATAGTTTGCCAAGTGGGGAGGCCATTAAAATTTCTTTTGAATAGTATGTAGGCCTTCGGTTGAGTGTTAGTCTGAGTCGAGAGTTGAGTCTCCTTCAACCATTGAACCATATGTAGATTGTAATGATTGATCGTGTGATTTTCGAAAACATGGGACTATGTCCCCGGCTTGCAGATAGGTCACTTAAAACACTGTTGAATTCTCATTCCTAAAGATGATCCCATATCTTGTGGCAAATTCAGATCTAAGTATGTGAAAGATAGTTGCCTTGACCTTTGAACCCAATATTATTGCATTAAGTTGTTTCTGGTGTTAAATGCGCTTCCAACCTGGAGATCTGATCAAGCTTTCTTCTGGGTTGAGTTACAGAATATATGTCCAAACATCATCTTGGTCGACATGCCTTTGCTGTTTATTTATTGCATGTCATGGCAAAATGCCATTTGTTTCTACTTGCAATCTATTCAGTGAGCCGGACATCATATCTTACAGTGAACAGTAGGTGATATATAAAGATCGTTGCTTAAGCTTCAGCATAAGTGTTCTAGTATTTGATATGATGACATAGAATGTGTAAACACAGCAGCCTTTTCCTTTTAATTCCTTTACTTCTGAGAAAGCTTGTCGCGCCAGGCTTCTTTTGCTCATGGGTGATTGTAAATTACCCTACTGCACGTTTTGGTGTCTTCCATGTTTTAGTAGCTTTGTGGTGAATATTGCTTCTTCCTTAGTTAAAAGCTAATGCTGAATTTTTGTACTTGCAGAGATTATGAAGCTCCAAAGTAAATTCGAGGAGGACAAGAAGCGGATACAGCAATTACGTGCTGCAAGGAAATTTAAACCCTACTGATTTCTCATGCCATTTATACTTATCCTCCAATGTTCTACAATTCTCAAACTGCGAGTTTCGCAGAATTTACAGTGTTTCCCTTAGGCTACATGGTGGTTAAAGTATTAGAGAAACTTGGACCATCCAATTTTGTCATGTCAAACTATTTCTGGCCATGCAGAACCATTTGGAGGTATCAGAGTAATGTTTTGAGCCATTGTATCAGCTAACACTCTCGGATACTTGCTTCAGAAGCTTTTTTTTTTTTGGGGGGGGGGGGGGGGTGGGGGGGAGATCTGCTTCCATGTTTATAGATGTATCTCTACGCTACATTGGAATAAGATTGCTCAACATAGAATTTTCGGGCATAAATCATACAGGAACAGGTTTTCAAGAAAGGTAATCGTCTCCTGAGTAGGCGAGTAGAATGGTTCTATTGGCTATGTCGGAATCACCCATACGTGATATATCGACTTATGAGTATCATTTTACACGGGTTTCGCCTACTAGTGTTACCACAATGTTGTGAATTTTAGCGTGCATAGACACAGATTGGTGATGCATTTAAACATTTCAATCTTGCCATACGATTGAACACGAAGTCAATAATTTAGGCGAATTCTACGCACTTAGACAGACTGGCCCATGTTAAGCTATGCGACAATTTTTTCTTTTTGTCTTATCATTGGATGAAGGTGAATTAAACACGATCGTCAATTTGTCACGGCGCATTCATACTAACCTTTTAAATTAAAGTATAAAGGCTACTTGTATCATTGTATGGCATAGAATATAGAGACCAAAGCTCCATAACAAGTAATTTCGATGATGGAGCTTAAGAATGTCCTTCGTATGACAGAAGGCAATGGCGAGTTCAGCTACGCTCACAACTGTACAATCCAGGTACGCGTGACTACGCATTCTCGTACGAGTTTATTTTCGATTGAAAAACGCGTCATTGGCGTAAAAAGTTGTCATGAACACCCACATAAGTTAGTTATTAGTTACTCCGATATGGCGATATACTGGTCGACGTGAGATTATTCATCTACGTACCTATATTTTGACAGGAAAAAGTTTTCTCCAACGTAAACAAGCCTATGATCGAGCGCGCCCTTAGAGGTCTACTCTCGAACCACATTGCGAGGCAAACTCAAGTTATAAATGTAGCGGATTTGGGTTGTAGCATTGGTCCAATTCCAGTCAATTTTATAAAATACGTGACCGAAATTGTACGCACGACATGTAACGAATTGAAGTTGGACGATGATAACGTGCCGGAAATACAAGTTTATATGAATGATCTTTCATCAAATGATTTTAACGTGCTCTTTAGAGATTTGGGCACAATGCACGTACCAAAACAAGGTGGCACCCCCTTGTGTTTCGTCGTCGGAGCTCCGGGATCCTTCTACGACCGGCTTTTCCCTCGAAACACCATGCATTTTGTTCACTCCAATTACGCCCTCCAATGGCTCTCTCAGGTAAATTTTCTTAGGTAATTATGAGTACTGATCGCATTTTCATATTGGTTCATCCTAAATTAATTGGTCGTTTCTGGTTATATTGTCAAGTACATACCCCTAGTCAACGGGTAAGGATCCTCTAGAGTTTTTCTTTGGTGGAGTTTGTGAAGTTTACCAAAACTAGTAATAAGACAAAATGAAAGAATTTTGAAAGATACAAATAAAAATGTTAAATTATTTATTCTTACCTTTTTGGGTAAACTCTACCACATAGAGTTTATTTTCAACTTTAAAGGATCCCTACACCTAGTCAACATAAATAAAGTGATAACCATATCAAAGTGATTGAATTGGTCCTATTTTACTTACGGAGTACTTGTGGTGGGGGATTATGTTTTTTTTTTTCCCTTTCTAAAACAAGTTATGATTGCGTTTATATCATAGTAAAGACGCATTTCTCGATTTATGCATGTCATTTAATATCGAATTACGTATTAGGACACAATTTTTTGTGAGCATTATTACATACATTGACGGTCGATATGTACATGTGAACTGAAGGTACCTCTCAATATATACGATGATTTAGGCAAGTCAAAGAACAAGGGAAACATGACAGTATCTGAGACAAGTCCCCCTGAAGTAGTACAAGCATACCATGCCCAATTTCAACAAGATTTCACTTTGTTCCTCAAATGTCGTTCGGACGAAGTTGTACCCAATGGTTACATGCTCCTAGCCCTTAAGGGCAGCCCCTCGACCGAACCTCAATTATCTTGCACATCCAAACTCCTTTTTTGGGCCTTATCCGGTCTAGTTTCAAAGGTATACTTTCAAAATTTGCGTTTTTTATAATATTTCACTCAGATTGACGACATTTTGACTCGTGTGTGAAATGTGCTAGCATCATATTAGTAACATGTATGACTAATTAACGTCTTTTGTAACTAACGAAATTCTGTATGTTCTCTACTAGGGACTGATTACGGAAGATAAACTCGACTCATTTGACATGCCAATGTACTTTCCTTCCAAAGAAGAAATTCAAAGTGCACTTACAAAAGAAGGGTCATTCGCAATCGAAAAAATGGAAGGAATACGTAATTACACGGCTAAAGAAATCAAGGACAAGAAACAACGAGCTGCAACAATAGCAAAAACTGTAAGGGCTTTTTCGGAAGCCTTGGTTTCCCTTTATTTTGGAGGAGAAATTTGGAATTTTTTGTTCAATGAGCTCACTCAAGTCACCTTAAATTATCTGCATAATAATGCTCATGTTGATGGGTATTGCATCATCATTTTGCTCAGGAAAATAAACGTGTAAAGTTGACCCATTGGTTATCACGACTCCAACTTGTATGAGTTAGATTTGTCGTTTTAGTTTCGAATCTTAATATATCTCTCTCCAAGTACCCGAACAACATTGATTGTTCGCCTATTCACCGTACTAGAATTAACATTTAAAGTGTATCACGTACATTGCGTTTATTTCTAAATTAACGAATAGTTGTAATGTGATATAAAAGAAAGAAAGAAGCTAAGGTCGAACTCGAACCTAATTAGAGTTAGACCTATGGTAGTATATATGGTACTCAATTCTCCAACTTAAACGTTTAGGCCTTAAATCACGTGATATGCAACGATAGTATTAATTAGGTCTAGTTAATTAGCTAAACATTTTGGTAATTCATTAATCTTGAATGATTACTCTTTTTTTTGTCAGTAAAAAGCCGTCAAGAGAGAAAAAGTACGTGAGTAAAGCGTCTTGAACAAGAAATTATACGAAAGGGAGAAAAAAAGAGAGAAAAAAAAAAAGTAAAAGTTACATTTTGGACTTTTGGTAACTCATTAATTAATCTTGAACGATTATTTTTTGGTCAGTAAAAAAAGCCGAAAAGAGAGAAAAAAAAGAAAAAGAAATGAGTAAATCGTGTTGAAGAAGAAATAATAAGGGTAAAAAAAGAGTGATGGGGTTATGGGAGTGAATACGCAGAGCCGCCGTGGCTGTGAAAAGGTGCAAACCCCGTGTTAAACCGGTCACTGATGTCTACAAGAAGGGTTTAGACGTAAGTCGTGCTGCTAAGGCTCAGGTCGATGGTGCGGTCAAGTCTAAGGCGCGTGAGATACACGACTTCCTCTCCGATGATCAGGTCCGTGATCACTTGAGCCGCCTCCTTAAACATGTCTCCAAAAATGGTGCGCTCTTCATCGTCCGTAGTTATGGTATGTTCTCGCATTTTTATAAGATTGTCTCGCGCGAATTTTATTAGGGCTAGGGACGTTATATAGAACAATAACAATGTAATATTAACGTAAAGTTGATAAGGGATCAAGTCAGATCAGATGAGTATGGACTGATGGACGTAATTTTATTTACTATAACAAGATTGTGTATTTATATTTTATAGTGTCGATATCGATTACTACTATTTGCTAGTAGTGATATGTTATCGGTCGATAGTGCACCTCTAAACCTTAAAGGGTAGTACTAATGTAAATGGGTTTCGAATCGAATCTTGATGAATAAGATTTTAAGAGCTATGATGGGAACAGTCGCCTTAGGCTATACTTACAAATGTTACAATTAAAACTTTATGGAAGTGTTAGTGAATTAGCTTCTAAGAGCTTCCTACAGCTACTAGCTCCTTAGGGTTCAAACAACATTTGTATATGCTCGTAAATCTCGAAAATTTGTATGCAACAATGGACATAATGTCATAGTAGTAGTTTGTTTTAATTTCAGGATTAACATACACAAACTTTGATATATCAATTGATTTTAGTGATGGGTTCAGTATTCGTTATAAGTTTATTAAGAATCGTATAATTAAGTCGTGGAACTCGAGTATTCACAAGTTTTTTTTTCTCATTTTCCACTAGTGTTCATATCCTTTCAATTATAGAGTTAGGGGATAACTTGTTCTGTACTCAATTATAGGTATGCAGTGTGGCTGTGTGGGTTTTGATAGAAAATGTTACTGTCTCAGCTGAGATTTTAGTTCATAATTCACTAGTCCTCCTGATCAGCTGTTAGTTTAATTTGTAGCTTGAAGAGTTGAATCATTTGTGAACTCAACCCCGCTCTTTCATTGGTGGCATTGCTTTGAAAATCTAAGTGCAGCTAGACGTACTTGAAGCATGTCAATCTTATATTTGTGAACCTGACCTGACTGTCAATGTAAGATTGACATGCTTCAAGAACGTCTAGCTGCACTTAGATTTTCAAGGCAGTCACCACTGTCTTTCTTTGCATTCTGAGTGTCATAGGCCGTGAATTCAGAATCATGCTTATGTACAGACCATCTGAATCTCAGCCTTTTCCTGCTGTCAGTATGTAGAGAGGCATTAACAGTTCTGAGGAACAACAAAGATGCCTGTAGTTTCCCTGAGACTAGGCGGGCTCTCCTAATTCTGCTCTACCTGCCCTGCCTGAGCTGACTGTCATCGTAAAATAGACAGTTAGACAGGCTTCAAGTGCTTCTCATGAACCCTCTGATCACCTTGAATCAGTGGTCTCATTTTGCTTGCTTGTTAATACTTCCTGCAGTTTCCTCATTTTGCTGTGCACGATTTTGGGGGCAAAAAAGAGACTACAAACATCGTCCACTGCAGAGGGCAGGCGAGAAAAAGATCACCTGTCAATCTGTCATACAAGCTAATGCCATGAGATAAAGATCATTATATTGCTTATTGAAAATCTCTTACATTTCTATGATCACAGATTTGTTTTCCATGCAGGGGGCGGTCCAATTATAGATATAGTTTCGCAGTCAATACAAGACAGGAAGGCCGATTCTCAAATGGAAAGACTAGAGGAACTGGAGCTAAAAGTAGCCAAACTTCAATGGGAGTTACGCTCTAGGGAAACTCTTGGTGAAGCAGAAATGTCGAGGAGAAAAATGACATCTAAGTACAATAACATACACAGTTTTGATCTAGACACGAATCTAAAGCGAGAGGAGAAGCTAAGGGAATACTTGATACAACATTTAGCAATGAAAATTTTGGAAAATATGATAGTTCATGGAGTCAGACGACCTGGTAGAAATGTGAAGCCGATATCTGGTGTTGATCAGCATTTCCGATGATAATTCATTTCAATTTCCGTAACTCTATTAACACGGAGCTGATAAAAAAGACAGGTATATTGTTGTAAGATTGACTCTGTGTTTGCATCAGTGTAAATGTAGCCTTCCGAAATCAGGACCATGTAATCAATTTAAGCATGAATGTAAGTCTTTCTGAAAAGCATAACTAACTTAATGTGCCCATGCATCAGCATTTCTTAATTGTGCAGTTTCTCGTTATTCTACTTCGATTATAGGGAGCCACCAGGATAAGTGATACAAACGCGTCATGAAAAACCGTACTAGTTCAATCGACTGATATGCACTTACACATATATACCACATTGAAAGGATACTTTTTTTTTCTGACTGTTGGAGAGAATTTATGCTGTGAACAATTGATGGATCATGCTCTTTTAACTGATTTGCTCTCAATCTTTGCATATATTCTTAGGTTGTATTGTCAACTGTGGACCTGTTTCAACTTTTGAACATTTGGTTCTAATTTGCAGACCAATTAGGGTTCATTTTGTGGAATATATTGTCCAAATCTGTCATAATTTCACAAAAAGATTGAATCTTTGGGGTTCTTTTAGTGCCATTTTGGTGATCATCACAATTTTTTCGATTAAATTCCGAAACCAACAAAATTAACATGGTTGATAGTAAGACTGAGCTTTCTGACCCTGCATTTTTACCAAATTCAAGCATAGTAAGTAACAGTAATGTTAGCACTCTTGGGTTTGGATCAGTATCAGTAGACTCAATCCTTGATGAATTTCTAAAGCATGCGAAAACTTGTACTCATACTCACACTTGCAATCCACCTGGCCCTGATGCTGCTGCACATGCCTACACCTGCTATCACACTCATACCCGGGTTTATTCGTCAGAAGATGATACCAAACCCCACTGTAAAATCTCCCCTTTAAAACCCAGGAGGCCCTTGGGAAATCGCGAGGCAGTTAGGAAGTATAGGGAGAAGAAGAAGGCACATACTGCCTTTCTAGAAGAGGAAGTCAGGAAACTTCAGGTTTTGAATCAGCATTTGGTTAGAAAGCTTCAAGGGCAAGCTGCTCTTGAAGTGGAGATATTGAGATTAAGAGCCCTCTTGGTTAATCTCAGCGTCAAGATTGATACTGAGTTGGTTAATCCTGGTGCTAGCTGTAGTTTTGAGGAGTGTGGTTGTGATATTCAACAGACACTGAAGTAATGAAGCAATTGGTTTGCACTGTCCAGCAGAAACTCCATGTTTCGGACAGACTTCAAGTAACTCTGGTGGTGCTGCTAAGCCCGTGTTTTCGTGGCAAGAAGACTGTCGACCAACCATTGTTGATTGTCATGTAACTGGTCTTAGTATGGTTTGTGGTTCAGATAAGCCCCTTCAAGCTGTGGAGAGTGTGGTATCTGCTAAAAACCGACATGAATAACTCGAGAAAATGGTATGTTTTGTAAGCAAAGTTGTGTGCTTGAGCATCCTGCAGTTTATATTCATACATTGTATGAAATTATGAATGTCCTGCAATCTAAAGTTGATGCTAGTGTACATTGACTTTCATCGGATGTTTGGTGTTACCTGAATTCTCTGAAACTGTAAGTGACATACTAGTACTGGTGTAAATTACAAGGATGGATGTATGAAATTATTCCAAAAATCATGAAAAGATGGCATTGCATGATCTTTACCAAATTGTGTCTTTTGTTTCAATTCATGATTTATATTTGGATCATGAACTAGGCCTAGGCCCATGGCAAGCATGACCCACACTGGGCCCAAGGGCCCCAAACAATGAAATCAATGATGTACATATACTATCTTCTAGAGGATTAATGTTGGCCTAATGGTTAGTAACTTAGTAAGGCCATGTGCGATTCAACTTATTCAACGGTGTTTTCAAATCAAATCAGATTTATTCAAATCAAATCAAATCAAATCAGATCAGAAATTTCCAATTAACAATCAATGAATTTAGTCTATTTCTAGTTCTTAATTCGTCTAATTGCAGTTAATTTATCAATTAATTTAGTTTAGATCAAATCAAATCAAGTTTATTCAAATCAAATCAAATCAGATCAGAAAAATGCAGTCCAATCGCACAGGGCCTAAGTCACTTGTTTGGGGGACGTCCGAGTTCAAATTCATATATCCCCACTCCCGCAGTATTTGCTGATAAGTTTCTAGTTTCTTCAACCCCACCATGCTCTGTCATATTCAGATCGTGCATCCTCTTTTGTTTTTTTTTTGTTTCAATTCTTCACGTTGGGCCGACTCTTGTGTGGGAAATCTAGGCCCAACGTTAAGAAATAAAAGGAGTACGTAGGTTTAATCTCCTTCATTTAATTTCCCCCATTATTTTTAATCGTTTCCCAACACAAAAACAAAAATTCATTCTTTATCCAATCTCTCATTATAAACAACAATAACCAAACCTTAATTCCAAAATGATTTGAAATAGACTAATATGAATCGTCATATTTAACCATTTAGAGTGAGTAATGATTTTGCCAAGTCAATTGTTACCAATGGCAGGGCAATTCGTTTATCAAGAAAATAAGATTTTAAATATAATTATCTTGGCGTTAGTGATATTTGCCATGACAATATCTTCATTGTCACATTATAGATTGCTTGCAAAACTATAATGATTATATATCAAAATTTCAAATAAAGTACATGCATATTATTTGGAGAATATAACATCTCAAACTTGGAAGAGGACAACTAAATTTTTAATCTTACTTTGCTTCATCTGTTGCCACTTGTTTCCTTACCCAATGTTAGCTTCTCATTGTCTTGTAACTCGTCTCTATGCAACGACAGACACATTCCGAGTTTGAATAACAAGTGTCTATAAAAGGATGTGTAATTTAATACATTCCTTATTCGGTTTATGTTTCACAGTATTTTACAACTCCTTTAGCGTGCAAATATAAATGTGGTACCCTACCTAAGTCGTAACTATAATTATCTGCGCACTAAAGGTGTAACGAAATGAGACGAATTTAGGGCATATCTTCTTTCTCTTATTGTTTTAAGATAAGATCCAGAACTTAACTTAATATTCTTCCAAGCAGAGTAAAAATAATGTATACTATTTGCTCTATTTAAGACAAATAGAAAGTTGTCTAGCCAATTTATTAGCTCAAACTCTCACCAAATACCTGATTCCAGACTCGGCCATGATTCTGAAGCGATCTAAACAACACACAGAGCAACAAATGAAGCATTTTTTGTATATATTTATCTTACGAAGCACATATATAGTTCTTTTTTATTTATTTATTTGTATGCAACTATGCTTGTCTAGTTGTCTGCACTGTATACAGAGTCGACACATATTTTCTTGCATTTTTGAATTAAATTATTAACAGTGTGATTTACTAATGGTGATGTTTTCATTCCAAAAAAACCGCAGACAATTCAACCTTTTGATCACACTAAAATATTCAAACAAGTCAGATTTCATACTCAGACTGACATACTCTGTTTTTTCAGAACAACTCAAACCACTGAATATCAGGAACTTATCATCACTCCATTAATCACAAGCTGCTTAGTAATTAGCATTATGGAAACACCACATCAGTCTTATGCAAATATGGATAGCTTTTCCAACCACCACTAGAACTAGTTTCACAAATTAAAAACACAAACAAATTTCCGAGAACCAAATCAATCGAGTAGGATTAAAACCAAATTGCACTCTCCATAAATCAGAACTAAAATTAGAATTAGAAGACGGTTAGTAATTAGTACTATCATAGAACATTACCGAAAACCGAATTGTGTCAATCTCATGTAGTTGAAAATTTTCTCCAAACTTTCTACTCGTTGATCGCAGCCCACAAAATTTCACATTTCTCTCCTCCTCTTCTCTCTCGAGTCTCAACTTTGCACAACTATATAAATCATCTTTTTTTTCCCACATCGAATTTCATTAATTTATTCACAACGTTTAAGTTTATTATAACTTGGGGGTTGTCGTCAAACTTTTCTCTGAAATTAACCTCAATTTTCACAAACAAAACAAAAGCAAATTAAACACAAGAAGTTTTAACTCAAACTCACGCACACACACACAAACCCAAATTCTGCTTTGCTTTTGCTTTTATTTTGTTGTGTGTGATCGAAGTTTGTGCTTGAATTTATCAAGTGATTATTAGATCTAAATTTACCAAACTTGTGTTTTTTTTCCTTGGAAAAAAACATTGGAGAAACTTCAAAGGTTTTACCTTTTTTTACTTTTACTTGGTTTTTATGCAAAATTGAGTGAATTTTTGATGTGGGTTTTTTATGAATTTGATTTTTAATGAAGTTTGCTTATCTGGGTATTTTCAGGGATGAAGAGATTACGTGAAGAGAGCTTTGCTGGCTCTCAATTCAAACGGCCGTTTGGTACTCCTCGAGGAGAATCGTGAGTTTTAAGTTTTTGCTTTTTTAAGTTCTTACTTTGTGTTGTTTGAATTAGGTTTTTTTTGTTTGTTTTAAAATTGAGTTTATGCTGAATTTTTAGGGTTGATCAATTTGTGGTGATGTGTATGGTTGTGAATTGGATTAATTTTTTTGCTAATGTTGAGACTTGTGTATCATTGAATCAGTTGAATTGGTAATAATTGGTATGTTTAATCATGTCAGTAAGTCTGATGGTGTATCGTTGAATTAGTTGAATTGGTAATAAGTGGTGTTTTTAATCATGTCATTGAGTCTCGAATTCGAGATGGTAACTTTATGAATGTAAACAAAACCCGGAATTTGTGTCTCGTTCGTGTGTTGTGTGCTATATCTGGTTTCCATTGCTTAGGGTTACTCAATTGGCGGTTGGTTGCTAATGAATTTTCGATTATTTCGTTTCTGTGGTTGTGCCATGGGTTTACGGGGTGAATTAAGCAATTTAGGAATGAAATTGAGATTTTGATCCCCAAATCATTTTGTGCATTCGCCTTGGTTATCCAGGGTGGATTAAGCAATTTAGGTATGAAATCGATATCCAATCCTCAAATCATTTTGGGAATAAGGCTTGGTTATTATTGTGAATCAAGCAATTTAGGAATGATATTGAAAATCCAATTATTCCTTTTCTATGCTCCTGCCTTGGTTTATCAGGGTGGATTTAGTGATATTAAAGTCGAATTTGCTTAGGATTGCTTTGCATGAATCTGAGACTGACGATTTGAGTGTTTGTGTGAAGATACGGGCAACCCCAAAACACAGTGGGGCTTGGTGGTGGCATAGGACAAAAACTAACGACAGGCGATGCCCTTCAGTATCTTAAAGAAGTGAAGGAGAAGTTCCAGGACCAAAGGGAGAAATATGAGCACTTTCTCGAGGTTATGAAAGAATTTAAGGCACAAATGTAAGGTTTTGGTTTATGCTGCATGCATGGCGATACTTTTGAAAGACCTTTTATTGTTGGCTGTTCCTTTGTGGTATTGCATGACTTTTATATCTGTTAATTCCTTATATGCAGAATTGATACCGAGGGTGTCATAGCTCGGGTAAAGGAGTTGTTTAAAGGACACAATCGACTTATTTATGGATTTAACACCTTTTTACCCAAGGGCTATGAGATCAGATTGGACGAGGAGGAGCCTACGCCAAAGAAGGCTGTGGAGTTTGAAGAAGCTATAAGTTTTGTTAATAAGATAAAGGTGAGTGATTGCAATCTTTTCTGATTGAAAATTTTTTCGCCTGAGTTTCATATTGATGATTTTGGCCCTGCCCTGCAGAAACGATTTCAAGACGACGATCAAGTGTATAAATCTTTCCTTGACATATTGAATATGTACCGTAAGGAGCATAAAAATATCAGCGAAGTTTATGACGAGGTTAGTTTATGCTTCTTTCTGTTAGTTTGTATTAGTAGATGATGTATATCACGTGTCACTTTGCTGCTGCCAACAAAATCTTTTACCGCTTTACTTGATTAATTGGTTTCTACTTAATATTTTGCAGGTTTCTCAGCTTTTTGAAGATCAGTCAGATCTGCTCGAAGAGTTCACTAGATTTTTACCAGATAATTCTTCGTCTCCAAACATGCATCATACTTCTCTGCATGCTCGAACTAATTTGCAGTGCTATGAAGAAAGAAGCGGGGCGGTACCTACCTCTCGGCCAATGCACATGGATAAGGTGATTTAAGAGTGGTTGCTCATTATGTTATTCTGTTAATAACCTAAAAGCCTGTATTAATTTTTGAACCACGTATGAACAGCGGTGGCGCAGTAGGGATAGAGTTAGCACATCCCATGGCGAACACGATCTGAGTGCTGAGCACCCTGAAATGGATGGAGATAGAGTAATTATAAAATCACATAAGGAGCAGAGGAAGCGTGATAAAGACAATCGTGATAGGAGGAACCATGATGGGGAGGATAGGGAAATGGAGCATGATAACAATAGGGAGTTTGGTCTTCAGCCTCTGTCTGATAAAAGAAAGCCAGCTCGTAAGGTAGAAGGGTTTGGCACAAGTCCTGCTCGTGCATCATCTGATGATAAAAATGCCTTGAAAAGTAAGCCCTGCTGGTGATACTTGTCTAGAGTGTTTTTGGTGACATTAACTGTTCATTTTTTAGAAATGAGTTTATAGACTGTGCGTTTGAGTCGATCTAGGGTCTGTTGTGGAAAAATAGATGCAATTTCTGGAGTATCTAAGCTATATTATGCAGTTACTCGGTTTAGCGAAATGTTCGGTGTCATTAACTTGTGACACGTATGGTAAGATTATTAATATGAAAATTTTTCAGTTCAACCTTTATGATTATACGGATCCTGTATATTGCAAATCCAGGCGATTATAGTTTGTTGGTCAGCCATTTTTTCTTGCCCTTGGGATATTTGCCTTGAATGGTAATATTATAGTTTACCTAAGCAGCAAACCCTTGTAATTTTGAGATGTTGTTTTGATCTGCGTCCAGTTTGTGTAGTACGCAATGATCGTCACACGATGTCTTTGCAACTTCTGCCCCTACCTCCTCTTCAGCTTCAAAATGTGCTGTTAACTTTCATTATTTTTGGAATTGCAACATGTTTATTTGGGACTCTGATTGTAGTGATCTCTTGCATGCCTGATGGGGATGCTCAAGATGAAGTTGGTTATCGTTGTTTAATATGTCTCATGTCTTTTTACCAAGAGTTTAAAACTTTCTACAGGCAAAATACTCAGCTTTGTTAACTTAAATTTACCTGAGTTTCTACCAACATGGAGTTTTTTGTGTTGAGTTGACTAAAATTTTCTGTACTCTTACAGTCTTACTCCTATATTACTGTTTTTCTGACTTGTCTTTTTATGGTGTACTAGGCATGTACCACCAAGAGTTCATTTTCTGTGAAAAGGTCAAGGACAAACTGGGCCAAGCTGATTACCAAGCATTCTTAAAGTGTCTACACATTTACAGCACAGAGATAATAACCAGAGGTGAACTGCAAAACCTGGTATGAAGCTCTGACTCCTTGGTTGTCTTATAAGATTTTGCCTCCATTAATGTTCTATGTTCACGCGAAGTGTTATGAGTTGCTTCTCTGTTTAGTTGTTTGCTCCATATAGGCATATACCATACTCCTGGATGGCCAATAGTCTGTTTTTACATATAGACTATAGGGTTAACTGTTAAGTGTGTTATAATGGAAATTGAACTACAACATGATTGATAAGCAGCATAAACTTATCGGTTTATGCATTTCAGCACTCGAGAGCTTGCTGGAAGCTTTTAAATAACGCGAAACTTAGGTTTCTTGGTCTGGGGCCTCTCCCTGCTCCCCATAGAAGACAAACTAGTATCAACTGTATTAAGTACCCTTATCATAAAAAGTTGGCCCCCCTCCTTTTTCCTTGTTTTGACCACGTCGAAGAGGCAATTATTAGACTCTAAATCTTTTTTTTTTTTTGAAGGAAATTGGACTAGAAATCTAGGAACCACATTGACAACTTCCCTAGGTGCTTACTATTTCTTGTTGAGATTGAGAAAACCTTACCTTATTGGCACTCTGTGACCTTTATGACTTATTTTCTCGATCTTTCATTTTGCTTTTCAAGTTTTAATTGGATAATTTTCCTGTTCGTTCTCTTTAATGTTTGTTTTGTTTAATAGAACGTAAACAGACGTTATGAAAGGTTGGATATCTGGATCCCTAATATATCCATTTACTTCAACTTAACAATCAGCCATTCAGCCTATAACTTCCATTATTCCCCTTAAATAGTTTTAAACTCTTCGGAGCGCGTCGCATTTAAGATATTAATATAAAGGATGTACAATGACCTGATTTTATAAATATGTTCAAAACTTCAGTGACAACTTTGATCTGTTTCTGCTGCTTTTTTTTTTGGTAACCGCAACTAGAGTACGTGGTAAGATAAGATCTCCATGCTTTTTATTAATCAAGTGTAGCATTTGAAATTGACTGAAACATTTAAACAACAATGACCAGTGGCCTAATATTTCCTTGAAGATTGGATTTCCTGAATTAGTTAGGGCCCTTCAATTCGTTTTCAAGATCCGCCTCTGTACAAGCTATGAGATTGGCTTGAACAGTGCAAGCTGTAGTTATTTCTTAGTTATTGTATACTAGGTTACATTTCCTTTCACACCTTTGCTTTAGCCGCCAGCATTCTGCCCATTTCGAAGATATATGGTTCTGTCCGAGTTATTTTTCAATGGTGTGGCAGATGTTGCCCGGTTTCGGCTACGGGTTACTTGAAGCTGGAGCCTCTTTAGAGGCATAGGAGTAATGATAATTATCTTGATATGATAAATTGATTATGAAGTATACTGTATTCCTTGAATTTTGTTTTTGAAGTATACTATATTCCTACTATTAGTCTTGGAATATATTGGAACTATAGAGTACCCTATCTTTTTCCTTCTGGTAGGACTACTTAACGTGTTTTTGCTGCTCGTTTTTCTTGTTCTCATTTCAAGATCCTGAATTTCTTTTGTTCGTGCAACATTTGTAGGTTGTTGATCTATTGGGGAAGTACCCAGATCTCATGGAGGGGTTCAACGAATTTCTTGAGCGTTGCGAGAATATAGGTAGCCATTGGATTTTTGAACTTACTTTATCCCATATTATCCAGGTCGATATCTTGATTCATCATGGTAGCTCATATTTCTTTATGGTTGCTTGCAGATGGATTTCTTGCTGGTGTTATGAACAAAAGTATGTACTCGTAAATTGTTAAGCTATCTTGCTCAATTGTATTAATTTTTCTTGAAAATTTCTCACGTATAGAATGTGTTGGGTTGTTCGTAATCCATGAGAATAACTTGATGGTTTCCACATGCTGTACGTTATCATTGATGCTCTGTATTATGAACAGTCACTGATTATTTGTATTATGAACTTCAGAGTCTGTATCGGGTGATGCACCTTTGCCACGACAAGTGAAGGCAGAGGAAAAGGACAAAGCCCCTAAGCGTGAGACAGATACAGCTAGAGAAAAGCCAAATAAGGATTATACTTCTAAATCCATTCAAGAACTTGATCTTTCTAATTGTGAACGCTGCACACCGAGCTACCGACTTTTACCTAATGATGTATGGCTCCCTCTCTTTTTACTCTGGTTCATATGGTCAAACTAATTTCTATTCTGATGCTCCTGATGTGTGCACCGTACAGTATCCCATACCTATAGCAAGCCAGAGATCAGAAATTGGTGCACAAGTGTTGAATAATTTTTGGGTCTCTGTGACCTCAGGAAGTGAGGATTACTCCTTCAAACACATGCGTCGAAACCAATATGAAGAAAGCCTTTTTAGATGTGAAGATGACAGGTAGGCAGTTTCACTTTGTTGGTAGACTTATTTTGATTTAGCTCTTTCCATGAAACTTTTGTTACGATCTACGATATATGCTGCCATTAATGTTATAGTTGATCTAATGCTTTTAGCTTTTTTTTTTTTTGAATTAGCTTCTTACCTTTTTAAATATAAACAGTGTTCCTTTTTTTTTTTTTTCTTTTTCCCCAGAGCTCGTTTTATTACAAACCTTAATTTTCTTTTTAATATTTATTGCTGATATCAGATTTGAGTTGGACATGTTGTTGGAGTCGGTGAGCTCAGCTACCAAAAAAGCAGAAGATCTATTAAACAGAATAAATGATGGTAGCATCAGTGGGGATGGTCCTATTCGTATAGAGGAGTACTTTACAAGTATGATTTCTCTTCACGTCCTGGTCTAGTGGAGCTTCAAGCACATTGCTGGGTGATTTATCTCTTTAAACTGTCACTCTTAATCTTCGTGTCTAAATTGTTTTCCATCTCTTGCAGCTCTTAATCTAAGGTGTATTGAGCGTCTCTATGGTGACCATGGTTTGGATGTTTTGGATGTACTCCGTAAAAATCCTGCTCTCTCATTGCCTGTCATCCTAACTCGCCTCAAGCAGAAACAAGAAGAGTGGACCAAGTGTCGTGCAGATTTCAACAAGGTTTGGGCTGAAATATATGCCAAGAATCACTTTAAGTCACTTGATCATCGCAGCTTCTATTTCAAGCAACAAGATTCCAAAAGCTTGAGCATTAAGTGTAAGTTACCTTTTCATGTAATTCTGCCTTTGTCTGACTCCTTATGGACATGTTTCATCATGCCTTTCCTTTAAAGGGATGCTTTAGCCCAAAGCACGCCTTCTTTTCTTGCATGACATTTGCCTCAAAATGTGGTTAATGGCATGGTTTGCGCCCAAGAGTTGTTAGAAAACTATTCTATAATTGATTGTTTTTAAGTATATACCGGTTTTGTTTTCTCCGGTGTTGTGCCTTCTGTTAAACTGCATTTGAGTGGGGGGAACAGTTTTAAACTTTCTTGTCAAGATTCAAGTGAAGGCATGTTTGAAGTGATCTTAAAGTCTTATTCTGCATTAGATTTATGTGGTAATCTCTGCTTTGTCTTTCCTGTTTGCATTCACTTTATCTGTATCTGGACTTGCTTTGTGCTGACACCATGATTTTGCTTCTGTTTCTTATTAAACTAGTATATTCTTGTTGACGGCTTGGGGCGATCACCTGTATGCTTTTTAATCCTGACCTTTCATTTCTAAGTTTAATAATAATTAATGGGGAGTCTTAGTAAGAACAACTTGAGAGAAATCTTCTATTCCTTTTCTGAATGAAAAGGAAGTGATCAAGTCTATCTAATGTTTGTTTATATCATGCTTTAGGAGTTAATCCTTTATTTAAAGGAGCAAACCCTCTATTTGTGTAGCCTTTGTATTGCCACTTGACCTTAAGTGAGAACTGTTCTTTTGATGGGTACATTAATTTCAATATAAGGTCTTATCTATAATTTCTATGTGACATTCACTAACGTAGATGCATTAAAGTGAGGACTACTCAATTAAGAGGCAGGGACATTGTAGTGCAGCTTATCAGCTTCACATTTATTGTTTCTCTATTTGGTATAGAAGTCACTTATCTATAAGCTGCAACCTTGCATATATTATAGTCTTTTGCTTATAATCCTGAAGCCTCATTTTACTGGTTATTGGCTAAATATGCTTTTTATTTTTGCATGACAGCCTTAGTTGCAGAGATTAAGGAAATTAAAGAGAGTATGCAAAAGGAGGATGACATGCTTTTGGCTGTCGCGGCTGGAAACAGAAGGCCTTTGGTTCCTCATTTCAAATTCGAGTATTCTGACAGTGATATCCATGAAGACTTGTATAAGTTAATAAAATTTTCGTGTGAGGAAGTCTGCAATACTAAAGAACAGCTGAACAAAGTCTTGAGGCTTTGGACGGCCTTTATGGAGCCTATGCTGGGAGTTACATTGCGTGCTCATGGTTATGATATGGAAGATGTTAAAGCTAGACAGCGACCAGCAAGAGATGGTATGGCAGCAGAAATGGTTGGTAGCCCTCTTGTCGATGCTAGCACCATCAATGCAAGACAGCCGAAATTGGTTGCCGATGGAGTAGAAAGCTCAAGACGTGATGCTTCCAGAAGGACTAATGGCGATGCTAAAGCAAAAGAGCTTACTTACGGAGAGTCAGGCTCTACAGGTAAAGAAGGGCCATCCGTAAATGTTCCGCCAAAGACATTGGCTGATGCTGGCATGGTGGACAGATCACTTGAACGGTTGCCTAGCTCGAGCTCACAACCTCAAAATGTTGTAGAAAGCCACCAAGGTAGAAGCAACATGGAATCAGTGTTAGGTTTGTACACTCTTGTAGTCTTGTATGATTTATTTTGTACTGTCTTATCAGTATGATTATAACACTGTCTAAATATCTGATTTAGCTAATGTTTATTATGGACGCATCTAGCTTCAATTGTGTGTCTCTCATTCATTTGATACTGATACTACTGAATTTGATAAGGTCCTCGATCAACTCCATTGAAGCCACTTAATGATGCCGATGATGCTCAGGAGCCCAAGTCCGCTGCTGATGCTGTCCAGCCACAATCAGCGGTACTTTCTCTTCATTTATGTAGTTTTACTGTAGAAAAGAAATTGAATCTGATTGTTCTTGTTCTACGTTTGTCTTCCACTAACTTTCTGGTCCTTGCAGGCTGCTGATGCTTCAGCTGGTGTTACAAATGGAACCTTCACTCAGGGTTTTAAAGAAAATCAACATCTTGAGAAAAATGTTGAGCAGTCAAAAACTGACAAAGAAGAGGGTGAATTGTCCCCTAATGGTGATGTTGACGAGAAGAATTCGCTGGCATTTGGAAATGGGGATCAGCAAGCTGCGCCCAAGGCTAAACATTATGCAGAAAACCAGCAACACCCAGATGGCACTGTTAGGGACGATGGGTTGGAAAATGAAGCAGATGCAGAAGATGAGGTTAGTGAAAATGCTTCTGAGGGAGGTGATGATGTGTCAGGCAGTGAATCAGCTGGGGATGAGTGTTCTAGGGAAGAGCATGAAGAAGAGGAAGATGCTGAACATGATGAGCTTGAAGGAAAGGCTGAGAGTGAAGGGGAAGCTGAAGTGCACTATTTAGGTGGGGATGTGGGCTCCTTGAAGTTATCAGAACGTTTCTTATTGTCTAAACCTCTTGCAAAGTATGTGTCTTCGGCTCCACGAGACGCTGACAAGAATGATCTTCGGGTGTTCTATGGAAATGATAACTTTTATGCTCTCTTTAGGCTTCACCGAGTAAGATAATTCTCTTGGTTTTCAAGATTCTGTTATTTTTCTGTATTTTTTGAAGTGTACGGTTGGATATTAGTATCTTGTGCTACCATCTTATCGCATCTGTGTGACCGATACTAATTATGGGGTGAACTTGTTTATTGTTGACATGGTAGATGCTTTATGAAAGGATACTTACGGCTAAAACAAACTCAACTTGTCCGGAATCAAAATGGAGAAACTCCAAGGATCCAAACCATTTGGATCCTTATGCCAGGTAATATAGCTGTTAACCTTTGTTCGGCTCGAATTACGAGCATAATGGATATATTATAATTTGAGATCTTCGCCTGTACTGTATGTTTTTGCAGTTTTATGACAGCACTTTATTATCTGCTTGATGGTTCGTCTGACAATGCAAAGTATGAGGACGACTGCCGGGCAATTATTGGAAATCAGTCATATGTGCTATTTACATTGGACAAGTTGATATATAAACTTGTTAAACAGGTATGCGCCCAAACGGCATTAGTTTTTGAAGGTTATTATATTACTCTCAGCCTCTCTTTTTTCTCTTTCTTTTTCTGATTCTCTTGTTCCCCACAGCTTCAGGCTATTGCGACTGATGACACAGATAATAAGCTTCTTCAACTATATGAGTATGAAAGGTCACGTAAACCTGGAAAGTTTATTGATTCGGGTTATCATGAAAATGCACGTGTGCTGCTCCACGAGGACAACATATATCGAATCGAGTTTGTAAGATTCTTGCACTCACTCGTATCAAATATAGGGCAAAGCCTCTGTTAATGTTGTTCATTTGTTTGAAGCTGTTAACATTGGTTCTACTTGGTGCTAGGCCTCTTCACCTGATCGCATGTCAATTCAGCTGATGGATACTGGAAATGAAAAGCCTGAGATGGTTGCAGTGACTATAGAACCTAATTTTGCAGCTTATCTGCACAATGATTTTGTCTCTGTTGTCCCCAGCAGAAAAGAACCTCAGGGAGTTATACTTCAGAGGTAGTTTTCAGCGTTCTGTACTTCACTGATGCTTTAAGTCTCCTTGGCTTGGGTCAATATCTGCTGTCATAATTTCTTTTTCATAGATTTTGTTTGATGATTTCTTTGAAAATGATTGACCTTTCTCCTTTAATGCAGGAACAAAAACAAATATGCTGGCCTTGATGAATATTCGGCCTTATCAAAAGCCATGGAGGGTGTCCATTTATCTAATGGTTTGGAATGTAAATTAGCTTGCAGCACATCCAAGGTAAGTATACCTTGTTCCGATCTCATGTCCATGGGTACCCTGTTTATTCACTTGTCTCACTGTTCGTCTAATTCTGTTGTTGTGTGAACTTTCTGCTTCTTTTGAATCGACGTTTGTTGTTTTCTTTGTTCTTTTATACAATCCGGCTGTTCGTGTCAATCATGGTTTTCCCAGCCAAAACGCGATATGTTGTCTGCATTTTGTATCACTGCCATGGTGTCATGTGCCCTCACTGCTCTAAATCTCTGTGGCTACTTGATGAAACTATTGAAATATAGGCCAACTTTCCTCACAAAAGAATAGACTTTACTCACAAGTATATGATCTAGTGAGTCATGTTACTTTATGAACATGATTTGGTTGTTTAGGCTCATGTCTGATTGTTTTGCATCTTTCCTACCCAAAACAATACAACATCTTTACCCCAGCGCCTTAAAGGCTCCCGCCATAAGGCGGGGTAAGGGGGGGTTGGATGCGCGCAAGCCTTACCCCTATTGAAACATAGAAAGGCTGCGCACGGATGACCCAAAATGAAAATTGCTTCGAAATTGCACCGACTGACTGCTACTTCACAAAATAAGAAGCACATACAGTTTTATTAGCGATTTTGCTTTATTCCATTATATCTCTCAAAGGCAAAGAACAATTAGTCTTTGGCTTCATTGGAAATGGAAATTCCTACCCAAAACAATACGAAAAAAGAAGTAAAGTGAAAATTTGAGAGAATATTCAGTTATTGCATCATCTTCATTTAGAGGTTCAGTGTTTATTTGCGCAATAATTAATGTTGCTTTGAATGGCTTTTGATGGGTGTTGGCCTTGATCTGATCTCGATTGATATTTTTTTTTTTTTTTTTTTTTTGGTGTGTGTGTGTAGATATCCTATGTTCTGGACACAGAAGATTACTTTTTCCGGGCAAAACGAGAGAGGAAAAGTTTGCCTGCTGACTTCTCTGAGAAACTTAACCAAGCCAGGGTACAGCGATTCAACAGGTTTCTGTCCAATGCGTCCAGATGAATCGTCATGAATCATCATGACTTATACAGATGCTGAAACTAAGGTATAGCTATATCCACCAGTGCCCTCCTTTGTTTCTAACAAGGTTAACAAAAGCCTCGAAACTTAATGTCTCGTATCTCAACATCCTCTTAACCTGCTGTTGTAAACAGGCTTCAGCAATGTAAATTGGAGTGGCAGCCGATATGAAGACCTTGATGTGAAACCTTTCCCTTGTCGTAAGTTGTACCTTCGCCCTGCCCCCAAGAACTGTAATTGTTGGTGGCGTGGCATTGCCAGATGAAACAAGTGATCGGGATCTCTGTCAGCGCTTTTGGCATAAACTCGGCAAGAACATGTACATATACAAAAAAAGTTGATTCAAAAATGTCCTTTGTAGACTTTCTTGTATGATTGTAGAGTCCTCTATGCCTATATTCCCCCAGAATGTTAATGTTGATAGGTAATTGAACATGAACATCATACCCAATGTATCCAAAGGAACTGAGACTCAGAAACTTACCAATAATATCCGGAATTTGTTGTCATAATTTTTATTTATTTTATTTTATTTTTGATTTATATTTGTTTTGTTTCGGTTTGGTTTGTTTTGTTTTGTTTTGGTTTGTTTTGTTTCGGTTTGGTTTGGTTTGGTTTGGTTTGGGGGAGGGGGTCGGTCGCAGGTGAAATGATCCGTTCCGGGTTTATCCGATCTGGATAATGTTCTTATCCGCGAAGATGAGTTAGGTTTGTCTTGCAAGAAACTAAGCAAGTACTTTCATATTTAACTTGTCCCACAAGCTTGTTTTTTCTTTTTTCTTTTTAAGGCACTGAAGAAGTCAGAAACAAACAAGTAAATGGTAAAATTTTGCAGGCTTACAGCAGATCTTAAGGGTAATTTTTTTTATTACTATTATTATTTTGGAATTTTTATTACAGCTATTTTCATCATCATTTCATTTATATTTATAGTAAGAAATGTCGGCATACCTTAGAAAAACCGAATCATAAAAGATTGCTTTGTTATTTCATGGCAGTGGATTATTAGTTCAGCACTAAATCAAAGGATCTCTCTTTTTGTTTTTTTCTCTCTCTCTCTTCTCATATAAGTATCAACATTTGTCTTATACCCATTATTTCTCTTCTTCTGGTCAAAATTGGGTTTATTAATTTTATTTGATATCAAAGAAAATTATTATTTGGGGAAATAAATTGAAAGATTTCTAAAAATGGGATCCGATGCGATTTCTAATGCCCATGTTTGTGCATTTGTTAAGAATTCCTCCAAGAAGAAAAGGGTATATATTTTTTTATTTTTTTATTTTGTTGATCCCTTTTCCTTTTTTATATAGAATTGGGGTGATCCTTCTTTCCTTTTTGGTTCATTAATATTGTTTATTTAATCAATTAGATAAAAATTAATTTTATTTGTTCTTGTAAAAAAAATTAGGGGAATAAAATGGCGAAATTTGAGATGCAGAACAAGCTTGATTTTAATAGAGAACAGAGTTTAATCAAAGGTATTTTACTTAATCTCAGTTCAATTTTTTTTTTTTTTTTCTGATCCTGTATTTTTTTTTTTTTTTTCGTTTCTGATTGAATTTTGTTGTTGGATACTGGGATTGTCATGTTTTTGTTATTTTTTCAAAGAGTGATTGGGTCTTCAAAGAATAGAATGCGTGCTTGATAAGCTAATACTCATGTATGTATCACCTGTAAAACTCGTAGATGTTTGACCCGATAAAGTTGTGACCTTTGTTAGACCTTGATCAATGTTGTGTCTTTTCTTGGCATGTTTTGTTTTCTGGGTTTTGCATGTCATATATATATGTGAGAAAAAAAATTAAAGAAGAAAAAAGAAAGAGAATGAAACGTACAGTATAAAAGAGATGTTCTTATTCAGAAATCCCCAATTTGTCAAAGATGAGTTCTTTTTTTTTTTTTTTTTTGCGAAATTGAATGCTCTTTATTACAATAGGAAGGATCATTTTGTGTTAATTTAGTTTATCGTTGAATCTGAATGATTGTGTATTCAGTAACAAGGAATACATTGCAGAAACTGATCACAATTGTGGAGTAATAGGCCCGTCTGTTCCGAAAGGTATAGAGTGGCGCCAAAAACGAGGAAATCCTTCAAGGAGCGATAGAAGAGATGAGCGTGAGATCCTGCCAATTGATGGTACTAATGGTAGTGAAGCAACCTCGTGGATGAGTAGCTCAAGTAGGGGAAAGTCTGGCGGTAATAGCGTGCGCAGTAATTTCTTTGGACGTAGAAGTATAAGCAGTGCTAGTGGTAGTTGGTCTAGTAGTTGCAGTGAGGAAGACCGAGATAAAGGGTGCCTTGATGATTGGGAGGCTGTAGCAGATGCTTTGGATCCGAGTAGCAGGCAATCTTTAGGCCTCGGAAAGCATAATGGGTCTGATTTGTTCATGAGTCGCAATGGTTCTCAGACTGTTAGCAGGGATCCTTGTTGTAGAGGCAAGAGTCAAGCATGGAGTCCTGATGACGTCTTCCGTCCTAGAAGCCTGCCACATATTTCCAGGCAGCAGAATAGTATGATACAGGTTTCAGTTAACAACGTGTCTAGGGGTACAAGAGTTTTATCGTGGCAGATCCCAGTTGTTCAAGAGAAGCAGCCGTCTGTTTGTCCAATCTGCTGTGAAGAGTTGGATGTAACAGACTCGAGCTTCCTCCCCTGCTCTTGCGGATTCATACTTTGCCTCTTCTGTCACAAGAGAATTCTCGAGGTAGATGGGCGTTGTCCTGGCTGCAGAAAGGAGTATGGTTCCGGAAATGATGGTGCAGGGTCACCTGATACCCCTTTGGCATCTCACAGGATAAGATGACTGGTTCTTGCAGTTGCAGCAAGATACAAGATTACAAGATGAGGAGAGCGGTTTTTATCTCTCCGGCAGCTGTGGAGTCTCTGTTTCTTGTTGCTCAGACTTTCAGAACTTTTGGAGAAATTTGTTTGAAAGTTCTATTGTTCTATAACATAGAGGGGTGAACTAGCTGAGGAACTAAACTGAACCTGTGAAGCATTCATTTCTTTCTCTGTATGTCGTCTGCAATTTTCATAAGCTTTCGGAAAGTTTACTCTGAATTTTAACGTGTTGCACTCTGGACATGGACTTATTTCATCTTTTTCTTTTTCCTTTAATAAGTTATAAGTCTCGTTGAACGACACTTGCAACAAGGTAGACTTAAAATACACCACATTTTTCATATACGAGTACTATAATAAGGCGCGGGTTGTCATCCAACCATTAGCGTAGTAGGCATACCAGTCCTTGAACAGTTGAATGCCATAAACTGAATCCACAGGTACAGGTCAAAAATGGCAGACTGTTAACTTGCAGTAGTATGGTGTTCAGTTTTGGTGAAGGGTCCTTTCCATTAATGGAAAGGCTGCTGTTTGATACTTTCTCATGGAAAGGAGATTCTTCAAGTGACATTACTGCTGAGAGATTCTGTAAAAGTCGGAATCTTTGTGGTCCTGGAGTATTTCTCATTCCCATCACAAATTTAGTCAGTGCAGAAAACGATGTCCTCACCAATGAAAGCAGATGACGAAATTTAACTGTTTAAGCTGTTAAACAAAATAAAATAAAATAAAGAACGATATAACGATGTCCACTTTGCTGAACTCTTACAAAATCGAGTGTAAAAACCCATTAACCACACACTGGAGAGAGCTCGAGGCTAGAAGCCAACCTTCTTTTCACCTTGTAAATACATTTATCATAGATGAACTTCCGAATTATACAGCATCGTTATACTGCAGTTTCGTCAAGAATACAACAATTTTCCTCGGAGATGAGAAATGGGGAATATACATTGCCTATATTTGTACTCTTTACACGTTACAACAACCCGACAACACAGCTTAGATGTAACCTGTTTTCCAAGCCTCTCAAGTGATGACCCAACAGCATACACCTGCCATCAAAGAAAAACCAGTAGAGTTTGCTTAGGTGATTAGCTCAAGTAAACTTTTTTGGCAAAGCGGACCAAGTAAGTGAGAATACACGCACCAGAAAAGAAGTTTTGCAAGATAATCTCTAGAAATGGTGAATATTTCACTGCCACCAGCTTGTTGTTCCACAATTCTCCCAACTACTGCATTTTCTATGTGCGCAGATGTGACGTCATCTTTGAAAACCCTTTGTATCGTGTTTTGAACAAGTTCAAAGATCACTTCTTTGACTTCTACGGAAGATGGCTGTGATAGTTCAATAACCTGTAGATGGCAGATATAGATCATTAACTTGCACCAGAAAAGTAAAACATTTTTCTTCTTCATGTTTTAAAAAAACATGGATGCAATTACTAAGGAGCTGAGAGAACAATTCAATACTCACCATAGACGACTCTAAGGACCTCAAGTACTCCAATAAGTTATTATTGTTGCCACCTCTATTAGATGCCATTTCCGTCGAGTCCTTCTGAGCATCTAGTTCCTGGACAAGAATAAAACAGTCGCGACATTTTGAGTATCATCTCTCACTAGATTGCCACATACATTCACGGGAGGAGGGGGTGTAATCAAATAGAACAAGAGAGAATAGCAGTACTATTTTGAGTATCATGTCTCACTAGACCCATATATTAGTACTCCCCACATTACCAATTTGTCGCTTCCTTGTATCGAGCATTACTCAGCTTCCCCTTATCTAGATTACATTTACCGTTTTACCTAATAGACAATATAAGGGAACTCCAAATCCAGGAATAATAACTTTAAGAGCAGATAAACATAGCTTCATTGGTTAATCTAGCTTCAAAGTTTTGATAGAATCTCACTCGTGAGTAGTCTACCAATGGGTACAACTCAACCCCTGTATTACTACCCAATAAGTCAATTAGTAACTTTACGAAAATATGCATGGTGAATAAGCCTATATGACCACAATCACTGTTGTTTGACATAAGAACATTCAAATATCATACTATCACTCCACGATGAAGTGGAAGTACAGCTGAGCGATACTCTTGCCACTGAAGTACATCACAAATGTGGAGATGTGAGTCATGTGAATGTCTCTACAAAAAGTCTGTAGCCATGAGACAAAGAATTGTAAGGATGAAGATTTGTAAATGGTTACGAGAGCAAAGGAAAGAGAGATGCCACCTAATACTAATAAGAAATTAATCATTCTTCCTGGCAGTCAAGAGACTCTACTCAGACTCCCCACAATATGAAGAGTATGTTTGGAAGCAAAGTTCTTAAGCTACAACATCAGCTCAATGCCGAAGGCAGTAGTAAAAGCTGAAGATAGAATACGATCCTACTGTTTATGGTTTCTACGTCTCTACACATAACTAAGAATAAAGATGGCTGAAAGACTTCTCTACACTGTCGAGTGAGATATAATGAGAGGATCAGGGTTGGCCTAGGGGTTGGGAAACCAGCTTGCCTAGGGGTTGTCCCGGGTCCGAATTCTCATATCCCCCCCCCCCCCCCCCCCCGCAGCATTAGCTGCTCAAAAAAAAGTGAGACAAAGAAAATGGTTTTTGGCTATTTGCTTCCGTTCACTAAAATATTGATCATAGAACAAGGTGACACAGACCCCCTACCCCTTTTTAAAAAAAAAAATTCTAGCTACTGCTGTCAACAACTCTCGACTTAACAGAACAAAACACATAATGAGAATGTGACATCAATCATTCAATTGCATATTCAGTTCTCACCTGCTTTGCAGAGCACAACTCTGCTTCCAACTGCTGGATATACCTCAAAGCCTCTGGTGACAAACCCTTCAAGCTATCAGAAGAAATCTGATTAGGACTACCGAGACCTACATCAGTACAAGCCACTCCGTCTCCACACTCCTTTTCCTCACCGCCGCCTACTCCGAGTTCCCTACTCTCCTTTACCAAATTGTGTGCCTTTGAGCTATCCAAGGACAGATCAAAGTTCCTCATCAATGATACACGATACTCTGCATTCCAGAGTGTATACCTATCAAAAATTCAACACAAGAAAGTTCAGCCATTCTGCTATCACAGGCATAGTTATTGGAAATCTCCAAGAGAATACCCCTGACAAATGTATCAAAGAGAAACAGGAATATATAATTCTGCCATCACAAACCTAATTCAGTGTCACCTCCAAAATTGCAGTCTGATCAATCTACCAACAAAAGAAGCAGAAATTATACAATGAATGCCAAATTAATCAGGAACTCAGCTATTACACTTCGGAAAACACACATTACAAGAGTCCCAATCCTATATATCCTCACCAAAGTCAGCCGATTCAAATCTCAGAAATCTCTCTCTATTTGGCATTCTCAGCAACAGCTATGAACAAAATTACGAGCTAAAAACATATGTACACCAAAATTGTTCTCAACTTGCAAGATCAAATTCAATACACTCAACTATCTAGTAAACTACACAACAAAAAACGAAACTTGACCTTCAAGATAGATTCTTTATCCACATCAAACAACCCAGCACAATACCAGGCACTCATTACCACAGCCATCACAAGCTCATTACCAGGTACTCATTACCACAGTTCATCACAAGCTCGCAAGATTAAACTCAACAATATACTGAACTCTCGAGTAAACAACACGTTAAAAAACAAATCTTGACCTTCAAGATCGATTCTTTATCACCATCAAACAACCCTGCACAATACCACTCACTACCACAGTCGCCACAAGCTCGCAATTTCATCCTTCAAGCTCACAATTCATCCTTGAATTCGACAATCACACCCACAAATCACTAAAATACAATCCCTCAAATTCCCATTCACCATCAAATTCATTACCACCCACCAACATAACACAGCAAAACAAAAAAAAACCCGACTCTCGAAATCGTATCGACTTAATCAAATTCACACACAATTCCCACTTCAAAATTCACCCATTCTACTGAAATTAAACTCAATCACATCAAAATCCCAACAATATGAAAAAAAAAAAAAAAAATCATCCAAAAATCATAACTCACACACCACTGAATTTAGAATTGAAATTAAAAAATAAAATTGGGGAAATAAAAAAAAAAAAAGAGGAGAGAGAAAATAAAGTATACCCAGTGATGATGGAAGAAACGAGGAGACGATGAAGAGGAACTTTGGAAACCCTAACATCAACAGAGAATTGATCAGATGGGAGAAGGCCTAGCATAGTTGATATAGTCTGCTTCATAGAATCTTTCGCAGATTCCGATACTCCTTTCGATATATCCGAGGAATCTAACGGCTCGATTCTCTTCAACATGGTCGCGATGACGACGAATTCCCGCGAAAATTCAGATTTCCTGATGTCGGAAAGTCCGCCGCCGCCTAATCCGGCGACTATGGTGGTGGTCCGGCGACGGGACACGGCGGCGATGGATGCGGAGGAGGAGGGAGGGGGGATTGTGAGGTGGCGGGGAGGAGAGAGAAAGGGGAGAGTGTGATTTGGGTGGTGGTTGTGGTGGTGGTGGAGGAGGTGTGGGGTTTGGTAGGGTTTGAGAGAGAGGATTAGTGCTCTGGTTGTTGACGCCATTGAGAAAGAAGATGAAGCTAAAGCTTCAGCTTGAAGCTTTCTCTCTCTCTTTTCTTCTAATGGTTGCTGATCGAGGCTTCGTGTGGCTATCTGACTCTGATGTTGGGTGTTTTATGGGTGTCGTTTTGTTTTTTTTTCGTTTTTATTTTTTGTTGCTAATCCATTTTCGGCTATTATAATGTTCACATGTTTGGATTTCGGCAAGTTAGGTGACATCTACAATTTTAAAACCGATTTATAAATGAATAAGTAAACAAAATTATGAAATGTAAAATTTTGGACTTCAAGAGTAAAATATGTATATATATACGGTATATTTGTATAAACCCCTTTGACATTAGCATCTCACATGATAAGATGATGCAGCAGGATACAAGATTACAGTACAAGATAAAGAGATCGATTTTTCTATCTCTGGCAGCAATGGAGTCTCCGTTTTCTTGTTGCTCAGAATTTCAGAACTTTGAAGTATTTGTTTAAAAGTTCTAATGTTCGATAAGAAGGGTGAACTAGCTGAGGGACTAAAATGAATCTGTGAAGCATTCATTTCTTTCTCGGTACAATTCAATTTTCATAAACTTTATCAATGCCTACTTAGTAAAACACCCACTATCACGGTACCAAAAATACACCCACTATCAAATTCAATACCACCCACCAACATTTTTACTTCCTCATCTGTTACGTGATTTAACCGCAAACGTACAAGTAGTTATAGCTAACAGGTCAGTCTCTGGGAGGTATGAAAAATGTCTAGGTCGTCTAAAGAATTAGTGGAGATGCAAAAAAAAACTACTTATCCTGCCGAGACTATCATAGTCTAATCTGATTACTATCCTAAATCCTACTCTCGTAGTGAAATGATCAAGTAACAAAAAGCACTAAGAGCGCATAATGACTCCCCACTAATCCTAGCAACCCACTCCCGTGGTGAAACAATCCAAATCAATATTAGAGGGCTAATCACTAAACAGAGATAGAGTACAGGGAGCGCTCGAGAACGGGTGTTATGATGGTTGCGTTTGGGAAAGATGGCCATATTCGGTCATTGTGTGCTGAAAATTATCTTAGCGAGCCCAGCCAAATTTGCTTCTTTGTTTGCTCAAGATGTTGTGTCCAAAGAGGATTATCGTTATTGTTACGATACTGTTAATCGTCCACATCTATTACGCTGTTATGGCTCATGAATATGACCGTGACTTTAGAATTTTAGGTTGATCGTGAGTATGATGGTTTGCTTTTAGGGATGGTGGCTGGAATCGATGAACGAAGAGCCAGCCGAAATTGCTTCTCGGTTTGCTCAAGATATGTTGATGAAGCAATATTTTCATTGTTACGATACTGGCATGGATCACATTGCCGAGGCTAGTGATTCCTTGTTGGAGTTTGATGGGGTTTGTAATTAACATTATGATGTACGGAGTATCAAATATTAAGTATTCGCGTGTCTTTAACTCTTTATGCTCAACTACTAGTGTTATCATGACCACAAATACAAAAAATGCTTGTCGATCGTAACAGAATTTATATATTGTATATTCTTCGTCCTGGTGTTGTTATCTAATATGTACATTAATCAAAATAATTTAGGGTTGCTACAAGAATTTTTTCATTGATTGATGAAGGTGGTGTGAGTAACGAAAGATGTACCAGTAGTCAATTTTGTGACCAAATTTAACACAAATTCACGATACAAAGTACGACAATAACTCGACAAAACATGTTGAATTCAATAACTCAGTAGTAATACATGTTCAATTCAGAGCCTAGCGCCTATAGTAAATAGAGACATGGTAGTCTATTTGGCTGGGGAATCCAAGGTCGTGGATCCATACCGGTAGCACATTGTGAACCCATATCGGCAGCGCGTCATGGACCCATATCGGTATCGGTACTAAGTTCAAGATCCTGGAACCGTCATTGATGATAAGTCGCATATTAGCCAATAGGTGTATACAAAAGAGTAGAATCGCGGCCGAAACAAGAAGAACAATGCCGACGCATATGAGCGAAAGCATAGCGATGCATAAAACCACCAGTAGGCCAAGCAGAACAATACCCAAATCTCGAATAAAGAAACAGAAGTCGTTATGGCACATATGAGCAATCAACGAAGGTATATGGTCAAAATCATATTTACCGGACCAAATTACGATAGGTAACATCAAACCCTCAAAAGCAAACACGTAACTCGTGTATTTGGCTAGACGATTGTGCATCAAAGTG
This sequence comes from Spergularia marina, assembly GCA_963680865.1. Taxonomy (NCBI): domain Eukaryota; kingdom Viridiplantae; phylum Streptophyta; class Magnoliopsida; order Caryophyllales; family Caryophyllaceae; genus Spergularia; species Spergularia marina. The sequence goes on along the minus strand of OY804560.1, from coordinate 21,323,031 downwards.
CGGTACATCCACGGCACGAATGGCGTCAATGCTAAAATCGTGAAGCATAAGTAATCGAAGTCGAACGGATAGTGTGTGTAGTTCCAAGAACAATACTGGTGTATTGAAAGATGATGACACTGGTTACTGTAATAATAGTGGTACGAAATTACACATAGTGCGAATCCCAGTGACCAAGTGAATAGTGCACTCAATACCACTGCGGGAAGATACTGTTTCCATGAAGAATTATGGTCGTGTTGTTGTTGTTGTTGTATTGTGACTCCAATAAATTCCGGATCTTCTGAAGTCCTCGTTGACGCCATTAACTTTTATTAGAGGGTCCTATTTGATTTGTTTGACCTTCAACAAACAACAGAGGTAAATATACGATTAGGTATGAGCGAATGGAGTAGGGTTAGGAAAGTAAACAAATAACAAAAATTCAGACCACTTGTTAAAAAATCGAACTAAACATTCGTCATCATATAAAAAATCTTATAACTACTCACATGATTGCGTCTCTTATGAGCGAATGGTACGTATATTGTTTTAAGGGTCTGTGCGTGACAAGAACATATATATACTGTGAAAACATATGACCAAAATTGTCAATTGAACTAGATCAAAAGATGATTAAGATTTAACAATAATGTGATGATCATAGGATCGAGAACAAAGTTGTAAAAAAGGAAAAGCGGTAATACCTGTAAAATACTGATTAAGAGAACCCAAAGCAAAGCCTTACGCTTTTTCAATACGTTATCTCTGTTAGTTTTATCTTTAGGGCAAAAAATAGGAGACAGCGAAATCAATTCTTTGAAAACTTATAGTTCTTTTTTTATGCAAATATTAAGGAATGAATTAGGAAACCAGCAGCTAATTAAGTAAGAAATTTTCCATATATTTTTCTCGTTTTCATAATATAATAATATTGTTATATTAATATGAACGAAATAAATAAAAAACATTACACCGCCTCTCGAGCTCTTATATCTACTCTTATAATATAGTTTTTTCAGTTAGAAAAGTCAACACCAAGTTTTTTTCAGTTAGAAAACCCAGTCCAACAAAATTCAAGATTTCAACGCTACCATCCCCCAATTCCGCCACCGCTATGGGCCGCTCCGCCGTCATTGCAACGGTTGCGTTCTTGGTAATCGGTTGCCTCATTGCCTTTTACACGCAAAGAAGCGTCACCGACAAGTCGGATTTCGGGGTTAGCTACAACCACCGGCCAACATTAGCGGTTCCGACACCCAAGACCGTGGAAAATTTAGGGTTTGATTCCGTTGGCATTGTCGGTCCTAATCCGGCCATTCTCACCGCCTTTTCAGGCTCCGCAACCTCCCTCCTTCTCTCCATCCCGAACACCCTCGTCGCCGCCTTGGCCGACCAAACATTCGCCGATGTTTGGCTCGACACCCACGTCGTACCCTTCCACGGCTGGAGTACGGCGGTCTCCGCGCGGCGATTGGGAAACATTCTCGACTCTCCGGCCGTGTTGCGGTGTCGACCACCTTTTCCCTCACCACCGTAGTCACGTCGATTTTCCCGCCATCCGAAACACGGTTCAAAGATCCTTTCCGCATACCCGTCATCGAGCCTCTGCTATCTTTCTTGAACCAAACGGGTTCGGTTTTCTTGGTCAATATTCAACCGTACGAGTTGTACGTGAATGAGAAGCTAGGAATTCCTCTCGGATTTGCTCTATTCCAGTCACAATCGGAATACTGTTATCGGGTTGATTTTGGAAGTGGTGTGAAATATTACAATTTGTTTGATATGATGGTAGCAGGTTTGAAATCAGCGTTGCGTGAGTACAATGTTGGTGTTCCCGTAGTCGTCACGGAGACAGGGTGGCCGGTCCCACCCACCGTGATAACCATCCTCCTCTGGCAGAAGTCTATCTCAGAGGGCTTTTCGCAAATGTCCGTGGTAGCCCGATCAGCGTACAACAAATCTACGTGCATCAACGTTTAGTGAGAGAGTTGTGGTCTGTATTTGTATAGTATAGTATGATTGTGCGTACAGTGTTATTTGTTTGTAAACAGTATGATATGATATATCTTTGCATAATAATACTATAATATACTTTCCTTCGTTCGATGGACCACAGTGCTACTTATCCTTAACAAGCTCATATATTTCCTTTATCAATGTTTACGCGAGTATATATTAACAACACCACACTAGTGTCACATTGATGTACAATAAACTGAAATCTCGGAATTGAATAAAGAGAATGAAAAAACTAAAATGGATTGACGAGTCAATTTAGGAAGGTGGCTCGGTTAAGGTCTAAGGAGATACGGAGTATACCCTATCTACAATAGGAACTAATAAGTAGAGAATATTAGCTTAAGAACTCGTACTAGTTAATAAGCTTCACGACTATACCTGTTACTAGTGCATACGTACACTTAATTTCAACAATTATGGGATAGTATCTCACATTCTTCATTCACCTCCAACAATTGATTGATCAAGGTTCCTTGATCTCATCTCACGTTCACCACCCACCAAGTAACGGAGTACTCATTACCGACTTTACCGCTTTAAAAACTAAATGAAACAAAATAAAACAACAAAAATACAGAGTGCTAGTTTACGAGTTTTAAACGTACCTTATCCAAGAGAGTAATTATACGATAAAACTCGAGGTGAAGTCATTTCACACCACCAATGTAACACCATTAGAATCCGATCAAATAAAATGTCCATACATTCTAGCCGGATTTGGATCCCATGGAGTTGCCAAATAACTCCATGAGGTGGAGTTGAGCAAATCTCAACCTTCCATTTCATATCAATGGCTCAGAAAAAGCTACACATTAAAAAAAAAATTATTTTTTTTGTTTTTGAATTTGGAGTGGAAAGATGACGTGGAACGTTGAGCACCACTAATTACAACTCCATGCAGTTGTAACTCCATGGGAGCCGGACACATTCTAGCCAACCCATACGGGATTACGGGCCATACCCAACCTACGAACCCAAATGTGCCACTTTCGTCACCAAGAAGATTCCAAGACAAGGCGCCCATGTTTCGTCAGAATCGTCACCCATACGCATAAAACTGATAAAAAGAGTAGTTTGGGTACTCAATTAGGTTTACTTCAGATTGCTACCCCAGTTGACCTCTCACCAAAAAAAACACTCAACCCCAAATTCTCTCTCCTCCGCCCTCTCAACCACCACCTCCGTCGTATCGGCAACCATGGGTGGTGGCGCTGTCAACCGTTGGCTCAGACCTGAGGTTTTTTTTCCCTCTCTCTCTCTCTCTTATCCTCCCAATTTTTTTTCTCGCTAGATCTACGCACGGATTTTTTCCGCCATTTTTTATTTTATTTATTCAATTGGATCTGATTATAAATAGGTCGTTAAATTAAATTTATAATCGTCGCGTAAAATTAATCGTAAAAATGTGTCGCAGGTTTATCCTTTATTTGCGGCGGTCGGCGTTGCCGTCGGAATTTGTGGTCTCCAATTGATCCGGAATATTTGCATTAATCCTGAAGTCAGGTATTATTTTCTCTCTCTTAATTATCCCCTAATTTTTTTTTATTTATTTATTAATTTAGGTCAATTTTAATTAGATGATCCGATTTTTGTTGATATATGTGTGCATATTATGTGGAATTTTAGAATAAGATTCTGAATGATATGATTAATTTTGATTTTGGATTATTGAAATTGGGCCGTAATTTGATTGGGTTTTGTTGTGTTGATTTCATCTTTTAAGCGCTCTTTATGAACAATTTCATCCAGTATTTCGTGGCACGCCGATGCGTGTATTATAAGATTGCGTATTTGATTAGATAAATAGAAAGTGGGAGAATTGGGGAACCGTTTATCTGTTGAAAGGAATAAATTCAGCTAAAGTGCATTTTGTTTGATGTGATTTTATTGTTTCGGGATTTGATATGATGTTTTTTCATCTCCGATTGGGCGAATTTTCTGTTTTCGAGGGAATGGTTTGGGATTGATCATAGAAAGTTTTAATCTTGTGTATCTGTCGTAGACTGTCGTAGACACTCGTAGTGCTTGCATTTTTAGCTTGGCCGTGAAGGTGATTCTTTTTTTTTTACATGAAACTTCGTATTGTTGGGGATCATGATGCCCTTTTGTTATCTGTGGAGCCAATGCTTCCTCTGCATGTATAGTCCTGCACTTTTGCATTGTCATAGATTTTTCATTTGTGGGTTGCGTGAGAGTGAGCTTTGCTATAGCTTTACAATGGCGTGTGACTCTTACTTGGAATGGGACTGTTTTTCGGGTCAAAGGTTCATATACTTAGATATAGCTGTTTTTGGTTGAACCACACGTATTGTGACCGTAATTGGTTAGTGTAGCTTGAGTACCTAATAAGCCCGAAGGTGTCCTGTGTTCGGTGAGTTGGAAAACTGGTCACTTAAGGTTTTGCTCAATATCACCTTTGTGTAATCTTTAATGACATAGTCTAAAAGTGCTGAGGCAAAAGAAGCTCTTAGCACTGAATACGTTCAACTCAGTTAATACTTAGACTGTAACAACTAAGTATATGATCTTCATGGTGTTTAACAGAGTCTTCTTTTGGGGTTTGTCTTCCTTTTATTTTATCAGTTTTTTTGCTACAATTTTTTTTTTTTTTTTTTTTTTTTTTTTTGTGTGTGTGTGTGTGTGGACGTAAAGTTTTTTGCTACAAGTTACAATCTCTAGTGAATTGCAAGACTTTTTTTTTTTTTTTTTTTTTTTTTGCTGTTTGGGAATCTGCAATACTTTCTCATTACGGTGGGCACATCTCTAATTTCTGGGCAATCTTTTAGGACTTTAAGCAACCAAGTTATGATGCTTGTTATTGAGCTGATGAATACCTGTGTTTTTATGTCTTGCAACTTTTCAATGCAATTTATGTTCCTTTTGTGGTAGCTTAAAAGGGTGAGCTTTGCAATAATGCTCTGTGCTTTCTTTATATGATTAAAGTGGTTTGGCTGTGTGATATCATAGGACAGGGCTGGTTGAGACTTTAGAGTTACTAGGCACGTGTATCCTACTCAGATAAAATGCTGAACTGAAAAACTTTTTTTTTTGTTTAGGGAACACTATGGTGCATTGAAATTAGCTATAGCTGCTTTCTGTTGAAGCGTACTTGTCGTATGAAATGTAATTGGATAGCATAATGTGAATAGTGGATAAGTAATTGTGCACTTTGGTATTTTTTACTAAAAGTTAGGAAAGGTCAGTTAAGGGGTTTAAACTCTATAGGTTTTTTCAATACATATGGCTAACTTTGCAACGTTATGTTACTTGTCAAAAAAAGAAAAGAAAAATGCAACGTTATGTTTATGCATTATGGTTTATGACTGTATTCGCTAACTTACTACTCCACCCGCACTTATTTTCTTGTGCTGGCTAGAGACTCTTCGGCTGTTGTGGAAACTATGAAAGCTGTTTATTCTTATAGTTTTGATGATCTGAGGAAAGATTTTCCCCCTTCACTTTCTGAACATGTACTTAGTCTCTACTTTGGATATCTACTCTGTGTTTTATAATAACTAATGGAGTTGAGCCTAATCGATCGCCTTTAATGACACTTGAGGAGCTACTGACACCGATATCCAACACATGTTCAAAGGTGGTAACCTTATTGAGATCATAGTTGACTTGACTCTTGACTTTTTATTGCGGTGATACTTAAGAGGTGTGGAAAATTCTTTGCGGTAAATCATGACAGTTACTCAGAACAGAGATGTGAAGAGCAGGAGTATGAATGCGAAAGATAATAAGAAAAGGTGCACCATTGGTTTTAAGTCCATATTAGAAGACTATTTGGTTGTTTAGATTAAGGTTATCAAAAAGATAAACAAGCAGACCTAGGATTTCCATGGCTTCTATAGATTCTTGGTCTTGTTGTATGAATTTAGTGTATAAGCATGATAAGTTGTCCTGGTGGCAAATTTGTTCTAGTCAGATGATTAGTAGAGAGGATTAAATAAGCATCAGTCTTGTTTGATGAGTCTTTTCTTTTACTAGTACAAATTGTAGTGTTCCGAATCTGTTTTAGTTTACTAGTGTTTAGGTTTACCTGTCAATGTTTCTTCATCTAATGACTGCCATGTTGCTTTCTTTTTCCTGGTAATTCTTCTCAGGGTGAATAAGGAGAACCGAGCTGCTGGTGTTCTGGACAATCATGCAGAGGGAGAGAAATACTCACAGCATGCCATCAGGAAGTTTGCGCGTACAAAGAGCCCTGAGATCATGCCAGGTCTCAACAAATTCTTCAGCGACCCTCAGCTCCCTAATTGATGAGGTCGTTGCATCGTATTTAACTTGAAAAGATAAATATCATTGCCGTGAAATAATTCATATAACGCATTTGTGAAGGTAGCCATGGTTTACATGGTATATCTCTATTTTCCAAACTCGTCGTAGTTACTGAAAGTTTGACCTTGTTTCGAGGAGTTGTCATATTTCTTGTTGCTTGTGTGAATTGAACATCATCATGTAAGTTTATGAAGTGATGAATTGGTGGGTTATTGGAACTTTTACATCCGATTCGTGCTGTTTTTCGAATATGCAAAGCTCTGATCGAATCTTAGTTGGAGTTCAATCCCTATCACTATGACGTAGCTATGATCTATGATCTATCACAGATTTTGAAACGTTTGAATTGTGCAATTGTGTTGTATAACCTTGTGATAATTGCAGGCCTGTGGCATTCGTGTTTGCTTGTTGTGCGCTTTGTCTGTAAATTTGAGCTCATGCATGGAAACATAAATCTAGCGAGATCTTACTAGCATATCATATTACCTTATTTTCGAATAGTGCGCGACTCCGGTCATGTTACCTTGGCCTCTGACTGCTCGCTCCTTTGCCTTCGGAACCATCCTTTCCAGCTGGTTGATCACCCGCCTTGGATAACAGCTTAATAAGCAGCCTCTTGTGAACATCATCCCATCGAAGCCCAACTTGGTCTTTGTGTCCAAATTTGCCGGTCTGCACAAAATCCTTCCTCCAGTGGTAATTTAGGACATAACCGTCTGATGATTCCCACACCTTAAAAGTCACTTCGGCCAACACACCGTCGTCCCAGTCGAGCATATCAAGCAAAAGCCCATCCGATGACTTCACTTTCGCCTTCGTATCATCGTCAAGATGTTCATATATGTGTGTCAACGCATCTGGTTTAGGTATCAGAAGTCGACTTGAACTGTTGCAGTCGCACTTTGTCAGTGTTTTGGTTATTGTTTCATTAAACACCCATGGCTCTCCTGTAGCTTCAGCTTCTTTCTTCGCTTGTAAGAAAAAGAAGTCGTAACGAGGTGCTCCATTCAGCTCAACTTCTTTCTGAATTTCGGATGTTTTATCAAAGAAGATATAAGATTTTGTTGTGCCTAAGCGGCGTTCCTTGGACGTACAAGCAGAAGAAAAGCAGCCACATTCTCTGTTTACGTCTTCTGCTTCATTCATTACGTCGTTCATAATTAGAACTTGAGCTTAAAATTATTTTTTGTGACCTATATTTTTACGGGACAAACTGTGGAAGAGTTTTAGTCTTAGTTTATAGGAAAGTCAGGTCCTACACTTAGGGTTTAAGAAAACTTAGGAACGTTAGGAAAATATAACACAAATTATTAGGTACCCCGGGTATCTAGAGCTACGTACCCCCCGGTTAACTGTTCACTCATTATATACCACACTATACTCCCTCCGTCCCAGTTCAAACGCCCCGGCCCTTCTTACTCACCTTCCGAATACTCTGATCTTTTACGATTTTTCTAGCTTTATTATTTGGCTGGGGTATAATTGAGTAGCCAGTGGCAATGCCAGAGTTGTTTGTGATGTAGCTGCTGTGTTCCGAACCTGAAAGATCACATTGAAGTCTACAAAAAAGAGTTTCAAGTGTGTGATCAAATTACACCTACATGTCAAATCTATTGACGGCCCCTACATTTCTTTCGCCCCGTCTACAAAATGTCAAAACAAGCCCCGTACGAGATCATCCATCTGAGATCAGAATGGGAGGACAGGAAACGCTTTTCCTGGGTCGTGTGAACTGACAGATGAACTGCCCTTCAACAGTTCAGGAAGATTGCATATACGGGGAAGATTCATCTCAAGGATGGGTCCTGAGGCTGAAATTCATCCCATCGAATATGCGCTATGTAAGATGCTGAACTATGTACGTCTCTGCTGTCATTGATGTGGCCGCAACTCAAGTCTGTACGCTTGTATTTCCATAGGTGGGATAATGACATGCCCTTCCTGCACAACATCTCCAGAGAGTTCGGCGTAGCCAAGCATTTCTGTGTCTTCATGCAGTAGGTTCAGAGATACTGCTTTTACATGCTTCACTTCCAAATCTTTGAACAGGCTGAAAAGATTTACAGGTTCATCTGCTAATCTTGTGCACAGAGACCGAGCTGTTCGGCAGTAAGAAGAATCCCAGCCCTGCCTCCTCAATACAAGTACAAACCTAGGATCTTCGACAGGTTGCTCTGAGAAAGAATACCTTAAAGGCCGAGGAACCTTGAAATCCACGATATGCAAGTCACATGGTAAAGAAGCGGCTAGAGGAGAGAAGGACCGGGGTGGTGGTGGCTGAGTGGGGCTTTCTTCTGATTTCTTGGCAACGAAGATGTGTAGAGGATAATTTAGATGATTGCCAATGCAGTGAGACAAAAGGGAAGGGTTTAAAGGATGACTGTTTGAAATAGGGTCTGCAGTAGAAGAAATGTTGGATTCAAGAAGCAAATGGAACACAACATTCATAGGACGGTTGTCAGTAACCCCTTGCCCAAGACCACGTCCGTCATCCCTTGACAGACGTCGGTCAAGCATAATCTCAAGTGACCCGTTCTTTAGGCTGGCTACACCAAGAGACTGCCGTGAATGGACTGAAAAACGGCGTCCATCAAGCCCTTGGATAAAGGCAAGAGAAGGCATTGGGTAGTAATTGCCCTGCACTGGTATCTTATCATACGTCTCTCGTCGGCTCATTTGAAAACCATTCAAATCAGAATAGAAGATTTTCCGACTCTCGATATCAGTGTTATACCTGACTATGAGCTCTTTGTCGTCAAAACGACCACCAACTAACTCAACATGATATTCTTTCTCAATGAGGTACCCCTGTAAGGTATCTCCTCCACTATAGACACGAGTGCTGTGAGAGACTGGTTGTCCGTCCCACTCAGTCTTTGGGAAAGAATACACTTCCTGCATCAAGGGACCAGTCGTAACTACCAATTGTCCACCGGGTTGGATGACAGGTTGTGCATCACCCAGAGGCTTAAACAGGTAAGCTCCACTTCCCGCACTAGAGTACATGCTTATTTCCTCGCCCACATTATTCACAGAACCATCCTTCCTAGCAACTTTAAGCAATAACCCAAGATTTACATCAAAAATGAGACTTTGGTGCCCATTCCTGATTGCAATCTCATCTCCCTCTACTTTTGAGCAAGCATATGGAGCAGGACAATGAATCTGATCAGAGTATGTCAGAACCTTCAAGTCCGCCAATTTTGCTCTCTCACAATGTGCCGCTCCATCAACAAGATAATACATCTGAATCCCCATAGCAGGAATAGAAGCTTTCCAGTGAAGACGATGTCGCCCAGAAAATATGTGGCTTTTGTCATGCTGCATTTCAGGAGATAACTGGCTCTGAATGCATGTCCAGTTTGAGTCCAACACACTTACATCTGGTTTGTCAACAATAACCATCACGATCTCGTTTCTAGTCTGCTCCAGAGGATTAAAGATAACCACAGATCTAATCAAATTTTCTTGAATGACAATACTCTTGTGAATCGGCTGCGCATCATATTTTGATCTCACTTGCTCAGGTTCAAACTGAGATGGATTGTGCTCATTTTTCTCAAAGCGAATGCCTAGTAAGACTTCCACGGCTTTAGACATAAAAATTTGCAAGTCCTGCAAAGAAGTGTGCATTCTAGTCCCATAGTCATGGACCACATGATTCTTGGCTGTGCCAGTCACTCCATCATGATGCTGAAAGAGGGCCAAATTCCTCCTCGCAGCAGTCAGCTTGTGTGCAAAACTAGTCGGCAACTTCTCACACTGAATCCTGTGACAACGTCCTAGAAGTAGTGCCATTAACATTTCTGAGGCACGAAGCGTGTGTTCCAGCACACGATCAACAGCCTTGAAAAAAGGCCTTGAAACATAATAACCACTCCAGTAATCTTGCTGTCTATCAGAGTATGTAAAGAAGTCGCCAGATAAGGATGGAAAACCTTCAATCTCACCTGACCCAATCTCACCAGGAAGTGAATAGTTTACTCTTTCAGCCTCCTTGCGAAGTGTGCGGAAATAATCATCCAAAGTGCCAAACTTCGCCTCTGCATTTAAGCTGGGATTGTTATTAATATAATCAAATAGCATCTGATAATTTCTAAATTGTGCTTCTGCTTCATCAATGCTGACATAACGGAAGTCATCTCCTAGAGGAATAAGGAGAGTATTTGTTCTGTACAATACTGACTTCTTTCTGTACTGGTCCAAAAGTTTCCCTGCTTTCTCTTGCACATTTTCTGGGTTTGTCTCTACCGGATGTTGTCCCCAGGGGCAGAGTTCATAAATGAAACCACGCATCCGAGCAAAATCAAACTGACAGCAAACAGCTGGCTCAGGCCCACAAGTATGTGGAACATCATATGAATAAAAGGGCATCATATGCACAAACATATCAGTGGTTTCCATAGCATCCCAGCTCTGACGCCAAATAAACTCCAAATTTTTATGCAAAGCAAGTTCCTTCTTCAGCTCATAGTGTGTCCTTTGAATTAGCATGTTCTCAAAGCCCATACGCCGCAGAAGATATGCCATTGTAGGAGAGTATCCAAATGGATCGATTGCCCAAGCATTTCTAGGAACCACTCCAACTGTTTCATTCAGCCACATATTGCCCTCCGTAATCTGGTGCAGGAAATAAGAATCAAGGCAGGTTCAAGTGAATCATGAACTAAATCATATAAATGACTTCTGCAATCGGAATCAGACAACCAATCCTAGCCATATACGCTATTGAGACCAGAAAAATGGTTGAACTACTAAAGACTACAGGAGGAACCAGAATAGTACTTTATTTGTCGGCTCAGCAGGTATATGACTAGCAAATGGAAATGATTATATTTGATTGCCAGAACATGGTTGAATTTAACCATGGTAACTAATTGACCTCATCAATTGGAAATACACTATCAGACCTAATCATATATCCTGTTGGACCAACAAATATAGTTGAACTGATGGTCTCCCAGGTAAACAAGTCTAGATATCTACCAAACAACTAAACCCATCATCTCTATTGATAGATCACAATAACAAGTTGTCATAGTTAACTCTTTAACATATTAATACCCTTAACCTATTAAATTTCCATCAAATCTTTTCCAACACGTAACCTAGGTCCAGAGATAAATCCAGAGAACATTCAAGATTAATATTGTTTGACTGTATGCTATATAATACAACTATCCTCAAACACAAAACAAAATAAAAGAACACAATACAAATTAAAAGATGAGGCAACCCGCAACTCCCCACAACATACAACATTTGTTTGAATACAAAGTAAACAACAATATCAAACATGACTACACTTGGGATATTTATAGAAATATTCATAGTGACAACAGGGAACAGAAAGTTCATCATGTGTTCAGTGGTTGACATTTACATATCAATTTTACATTGTTGTTTTAGTCTGTGCAGAGAATAAGCATATCAAGGAGTCTGGGCAACTAAACGTCTAAACTAACAGCTTGATTGACAGAAAGCTACAAACTGAGGCTTGCTAGTACCACAGACAGACATAGAGGTACTGATAAAAGGGGAAAAGGCTAACTATAGAAAGTTCACAGTTGGGAGAAAATTAGTTGGAAAGATATTCCCTCACCTGCTCGATAATGGCATAATAATGTGCATTTGCCTGCATAAACAAGGAAAACAGAGGCCAATTTAGTAGCAGACTTAACCTTCCCAGTGCCCACAAAATATTCATCAAGTGGGATAGAAAACAGTTTACCATCGTCACAAATTGTTTCACTACAGATCTAAAAGAACAAACCAAACAGGATGAAAAAGGTGAAGGGTGACAATATTACCTCATCATTCATAACCCATCCGCCTCCAACAATTTCTAACTGCCCATTTTGCACTAAATTTTTAAAAGCTTCCCTTTTACCCTCCGAAGAATCCCTCCACCACCTCTCCAAGTAAGACATCTCCTCCCAAATAAATTTGCGGCGAGAATCCTACAATACAAGATGTCAAAGAACAAAAGAAATCACAAACTCTTATTTTAAAAAAAAAAAAAAGAAAAAAAAATCAAGACAGATTATGCTTAGCTATCAGATTAGACACTACGTTGCTTTTAGTGTCATAAACAAAGTATTCAGGTTTCTGTAGCAACCAACTGAGAGACTGCTAGCAATGATCAGAAATACAGTAAAGCTCAGTTTCTCAATTATCATCCAATACATCAGAAAAAGACACAATATATACAAAACCCACACACGTTAGCCAACATTAACTAACTTTTAGACCCACCCGCAGGCCCATGACAACTGCACAACAGAAGGGATGCTACAAGAACACAACCTTACAAACAAATGCTGCTCCTACTAGATAATTAGGAAACATCTTTAGAAAGAAGAAAAACAAAAAAACAAGGGACTAAAGAATGCACCTCCAATTATGCTATAGTCGAGGTAAAACTACATACACTTCAACAAACTTGAGCTTTCAAGCACGAAATTCCAGCCCCAACTCCACCCCAAAATAGATCAATAGACTCCAATTGACTGTAAATCTCAACAACGGTATCAACAAAGCAACTCAACTTTCTGCTCATAAAGCTCCAATTGACATTTGTGACATAGAATGGCTTTAAGCCGTTTGCTGTTCTTACAATGTGACTTAGCATCTGATCAATTCAAGTCTCAACAGTATTTTCAGTACGGCGTCCCTATTTTTCTGAATTCCTAATCTTCTAACGTATGAGGCTTAGAATTCCTAATGTTAACACACTGGACTGCAGCAAATCGACGATAACAGCTGAAGACAAGCCAGTTATACTCACATCACAAGCAAGTAACCAATCGCTGCAATCAAATGAACTTTTATAGGCTCCTTCAGGGTTTAGTATTTCATTGTTCACTCTTCACTCCAGTTCTTAGCTAATCTAATGCGTTTTCTGAGCCTAACATCCAACAGCTAAACAAAGAACTGGTTACAAATAAATGGCCCGAGCACAAATTTTGTCCGCCTCTATTGGTTGGGGTACTAGGATCACCCTATAATTTTCAAACTTTTATCCTCAAGTCTAAACACCCTTGTTGCCTATAACAAGTTGAAACAGTCGAATCAAAAAGATCACATGGAACCATGGACTGAGATTCAACCATGGCCTCGACTTGTAGCTGTTTACTAAAAAAACAATATCCTCCGCAATTCCGCACGAGGACAAACTATAAGCACAATCATCTGACCTTGGAGTAATAATGATCCAACAATTGCAGCAAAGAAGCTCAAGCCACTAATAAGCAAACCGAAAACCAACAGTTTTACCACCAGGTCCACCACGACCCCTCAAAGATGCATCCATGGCATCAAAAAGTAACTCATGTTCCAATTACTCCACTATAAATGATATGCACACACCAACATTTACAGATTGAACCTTGCACTTGGAATCCCATCAACGTCGATCCATCACGAAAAGCAGCAGTTCTCCTCAGAAGAGTAAAACCAACAAAAACACCATGAATGAACAACCTCTACACAAGAATGCAGCTCAATTTTTTCAGAACTAGCTAAACCCCAGCAAATTCAGCATGTTACACCTCAAACCTAACCCCCTCACCCCCTATCATCATCGAAAAAAATCGAAACTTGAAAGTGATCAATGATGCCATCTTATAATTCCCACTCAAATTCACCATTATTAAACAAAACCAACATGAAATTCCTCAGAATTAAACCCTCCAAAACCTCCCAAACATATAAACTTACATACAAAATAACAAATTAAAACACTTAAATCAACAATTTCAGCTCCAAATTCTCATGATCAAACATAAAACTCCAATTAAATGCATCAACAATAACCAAGCCTTATTCGCAAAATTATTCGGGTTTGTAAAAAGCTCAAACCTTGGAGAGAGATTCAACAATAGTGTCAAGAATATGACGAGACTGACGATCATAGTATTCTTCAACAGTAAGCTTCCAACCAGGATCATTATGAGAATGTGGAACAACAAAGATCTTCAACTTCTCATGGTCCCACTCATTCCCCTTATAACTCACGCTCCACCCTTGCTTCCACGCGCCGCCGTCCACGTCGGAGAATTCAATCTTATCGTACAGATCCTTGGTGGTGATATCGACAGCTGAAGCACCGGCGGCGGATGAGACGGCGGAGTTGAATTTCCGGGTGATGGGCTTCCTGGGTCGGGTCGAGGACCGGGTCAGGCGGGCGGCGGAGGTGGCGGAGGAGAAGAGTGGCGTGAAGCGGAAGACTGCGGCGAGGAAGAGGAGGAGAGAGAGGGAGAGGCCGATGGTGAAGTAGTGGGCCCATATGAAGTTTATAAGTAGGACCCGCTTTCGAGGTTTACGAGGGAGTTTTGTTTTTGTCGGAGAGTTTGCGGTGGCGGTTGCGGTGGTTGTTGGGAGGAATGAGCGGGCCCACCCTCCCCGGCTCCTGCTGCCGATGTAGGAGGAAATGGGCATCACTAACTTTTTGCTGTTTTTTAATTTTTTTTAATTTTAAGAAATAAAGTGTGGCAAAAAATGTGATCTGCGAAACCAATTTTATTCTTCAGATGAAATATTGAAATGGTCGAGTGGACACTCGACATGTTTACAGGTCCTTAGAGTCTACCCACTGTTCGCCTATAAACTTCACTGAATTCACGGATATACATTTTAAAGTGGGTGTTAGAGGTAGCCATTGGGCACTAGAAGCCCGGGCCTGCAATGGTCAAGCCTTGGTCAAGGCACGGCCCGGCTCGGCACTAGCCCGACACTACCTAGCCCGGATTAGGTAGTGCTAGTGCTCGATTTTTCAAACACTAGCCCTGGTCGAACCCGATCATAGCACTGGTCAAGACCGGTCAAGCACTGGTCAAACTCGAATTTTTTCCTCTTTTTTTTCCAGTCGAGGCTGGCCCGCCCTAACCCTAGCCCGGTCAAAGCACTGGAGGGCTAGTGCCAGTGCCCAGAAAATCGAGCCCTGGCACTAGCCCGAATATTGATCTAACCGGCCATACAAATTTTTTTTGGAACTTAGATTAGCCTAAAAGCGTGTACACCTACACCTTAAAATGCGTGTCCGTTCACCCTACAAAGTTTAAAAGTGAACGGAGGGAGTATTATCCAAGGCCCAAACTAAAGAATTTTCATCCCTTGATAGAACACTCTTTGTACTTTTCACATGTTACGCGAGTAGTGATAAGAGAATAGAAAATCGAGACGACCCCATGCAAATCGATTTTCTAACAACTAGACCAACTCCAATTTCAAAAGGAAAAAGTCCCAATATTATGTAATACAATCATACAAGACACTCGATTTCAAAATAAATCGAATGTTAAACAAAATTACACAAACCATGTAATAATAGACGAATTGTCAAGGAATTAACTTTTTTTCAAGACAACTTTATTTATGTACTACAATTTTTTCCTTGGACTTTTTATTGACATGATTTGACTCATTATTATTAGCAGGTAAAGTCCCAAAAGCAAGCTTATGAACACAATTAACAGCCTCTTTAAAAATCGGAGCATCAACATTCACACTCGGAGAAGCTTCAACTTCAAACTCCAAATCACTATCTTCCTCATCATCATCCTCACCACCACCAGCTTTGATCAACGGTTCACGATACGCCAAGTGTCGCCACAGCCTCTTCAGTTCACTTGCACGTAACGGTTGCGCGTCAGGCTCTTTGGGGTTAAACACCTTTGCATTAGTCTTGTTCGCAACAGCGGTCCAGTCGATATCTGTTCCGGTTCCGGTTGCTGTAAGGTTAGCCAATTCGCGGAGGAGTATTAGGACCGTGTCTGGTGGGTATCTTTGTAAGATTGTGGAAACGTCTTGTTCACTCATTGTGCCGAGTTTCGCCGCCGCCGCCGCAGCAGCAGATGATGATTCACCAGCAGCCATATGGTTAGGGTAAATTGATTGATTTTTGTTGAGTTTTTTTTTTGGACAGTTTAACAGAGAGGAGGATTGCTGTAATGTTGTCTACAATGTGGTAAAGATGATGATCCGCTATATTATTTGTATACGTTATTACACATGGGTTTGGGTTTGGCCCATTATATATGGGCTTGGGCCTTGGGCTTAGGTTACTTATTTTTTTGTCAATATCGTAATACTCATACCTAAAGACTTCTCCTCCTTTTAAAATGTTGTTTTAGCTGATGATGTTTAGCTCTAATTTTAGACCAAATGAAAGACCCGTTTGGCTTGAAATCAAGTAGAATTGATAGAGTGCAATGCAGAATAGATCATGTACTGATTTGTAGGACAAATTTGAACCGTTGTTACTTTATCGAAATAGCTCTTCATTCATTTTGATTATCTCATATGATGATGTCACTTCGGATGTGTTTGGTAGACAAGTAGAAGGTAGCGTTTAGCGTTTTGACCAAGTCAGAATGCGACTTTACATGTTTTGCTGTACATTTGTTATTAGCGTTTGAAGTAGCAGTTAGCGTTTTAAGGAGCATCTGGCAAATGCTATTATAAGTAGCATTTTCCATAGAACGTAGCATTTCTGATTTTTCTAATATTATGATATATATCATTTTAATAAATCAACAGCTATTGATCGTGCCCAACACGTCATTGATAACAGCTACTTTTCAGCCCACATCTAAAAGGTACCTGTTAACAGCTTACAGCTAGTCAAACTGCTAACAACTATCTCAACAGCTTAAAGCTACCTGAATAGTTATGACTACCAAACACACCCTTCATCTACTCAAATTTGAACCGTTAAATTATCTAAATAAATAGCTAAAATTGAGATAAATTAGCTCATCCATTTCAACATTCCACGGGTTTCCTTGTTCCATCCATTTCTTTCGATATACTAGTATGTGAGAAGATAATAATTTTTTTTAAGCATTTCTTAATTTTCTTTTCTTTTTTTCGTCAACTAAACATTTTATTTCTCGACCCACCTTGTTAAAATCCCGTCAAAAAAATATACTCCCTCCGATTCAAGGAGATTTTCATGTTTCTTTCTGCAGTTTTGAAATGTAATATTAGGGATTAATTTTAGACCAAATGAAAAACTCGTTTGCCTAATCATCCAAGTAGAGGTGGTAGACGGTAATGTAAAATGTAATATTTTACTAATTTTTGCAATTTACGAGAAATTTATTTAATTACCTTCTATGAACTTGCTCGGCCAACCGCCACTGCCTGAGTTTCTCAAACTCAAAATTTTCCACCGTCGAAATATTCCCCAAACTTCCTCAAACTCTAAAATTTTCTGCCACCACCGCCACCTCCGCCGCCGCCGCCTCCACCTCCGCGCGCGCCTTAAATTTTCCGGCGAATACGACCATTCTGCGCCCCACATAATCGGAATACGGTATTTCTGGAGGGCGTAAAACTGATCAGGGCGAAAAGAGGGAAATTGTAATTAGGGTTTAAATTACTTCGGAAACCCTAGTTCGCGCCAAATTCCAGCTCCTTGATTCAATTGAACCCTAATTTAGGTACGTCTCACTTCAATTTCCCCTCTTTATTTAATTGTTAGGTTGAATTTGGGGATTAGTTTGAATTTCTACTCAATCTTGAAGGTGAAGTTGCAATGCTCTCTGGAATTAAGATTATTTCGCGTGATCGAATCGATTCGGTAATTTTCTACTTGTTGTATTAAACGTATGCTTGAAGTTATGTACATTCCTGTGTGCGTTGGAGTTGTCGTTGTTGTTGTTGGTGGTGGTGTGTGTGTAATTGAACTTTGCATTGATAATTTTCACAGGAAAAAGGTGGGGAATTTGGTGGTAATGAGAAAGAAAGTAGCGTAAAATCGAAGTCGAGGGAGAAGAAGAGTGCGAAATATGGTAGTTCTGGTGATGAAGGGTTAGAGAGGATTAAAAAGAGGTCTAGGAAGAAGAAGTGGTATTCTTCGGATGAGAACTCGGGTTCATCTTCGGGGGAGGATGGTAGTTCTGGAGACGATGACAAGAGGCGTAGGAGGAAGCAGAAGAAGGGTAAAAGTCGAGATGAGAAGGGGAAAAAGAAGTCGAAAAGGAGCAGAAAGGAGTATTCTGACGATGATTATTCTTCATCTGATAGTAATGAAGATGATCGTAGAGGAAGACGGAAAGGGAAGGGTAAGAGTAGAGAGAAAGTTCGAAAAGATGATGATTCTGGTATGTCGCCACTGGGTTTGCTATTTTTTCGGTTCCTTTGTGTTTTGAGATGTTGGACTGTGTGTAATGTGGTTAACTTATATTGTTGTTTTTTGTTGAATTTAGATGGTGAAGGAGGTCCAGTCTCAGGGAATAATATTGATATCGTGAGGAAAGAAATGGGGTTAGATTGGATGCTTAGACCTGCTGATAGACCCAAGAAGACGACTGTGGAGAAGCCGGTAGAGCCTCTGAAGGAAGAGGTGAGTTAAAGTCTAAACCCTGAAGGTGAACATAGGTGAATGAATCTTACAAATGAGTATCTACTGTATGATAGAGTATTGAATATATTTGCTTCGCCAAAACTACTGCGAGTCTGTGTCTCCGTGATTTAAGGTGACACTGAATATACCTGTCAAACCCATCATTTAGGTTATGTTTTATATTTAGCTGGTTTTAACTGGAAACTCGATTGCTTGAATCAATGATCAAATGGATAAGGAGGCTATCCCTGTGAAGCTTCCCTGATTAACTCAATCTCCATCGAATAGAGAATTACCTGCAATTGAGAACTGGCATTTTCTCTTGGGTGTAGTTTTGGAGTTTGTTGTAGTGGTATGCTCTGATGTTTTAAGGTGACTGAGTTTTATGTGGTTAGTGTTCTGCTTGGTCCATCTGACCCCCCTTACCCAGCCTTACGGCTGAAGCCTTTCAGGCTATTAGCTCCTTATTTCCTCAGTTGTTGTATTAACTTCTTCTTTCCTCAGCCTCCAAAGGTCAATCCTAAAGAAATGAATCCTTATTGGAGGGATAATGGAAGTGGACACCCTGAAGATGCAGACGAAACAAAGTCTGGTCGCGATGAACTTTTGTCATCTTCTTTAGTCGGTGATGGTGGAGCAAGCTGGAGATTGAAAGCTTTGAAGCGTGCAAAGGAACAGGCAGCACGTGAAGGGCGGGATCTCAAAGAAGTATGTTTGGCTTTTATATTCTTCAACAGCTATTGCTAGTATAAATGTTCGATTTACATTTGTCTGACTTGCGAAGTTCTGCTCTTCATAACTTAAGAATTTGTTGGTTATATTCAGGTTGTTCAAGAAAGGTGGGGTGATCTTGGCCATCTTGCAGTGTCCGTTGCATCTCGTAGTGCAGCTGCTCCTCGTGCTCATCTGCACGCCATAAATTCCAGGAAGGTTGGAGCAAATGATAAAACTAATTCTGATTCAACAAATCAAAGTGAAAGGCATACCGAAAAGGTGATATTATTATTTCGGTGATGTTTACTTATTTCACCTCATCTGATCTGTTTGTATCCATGATGTATGTCTCTTGCTGAATACCTTTTTTCCGTCTTGGTTTCTCTGATATTGGGTTCCCCCGTCCAATTGTGTGTGGACTTCATAATCTTGTGATATAATCATCTCAATTTTTTCCCACTTCAATTGTTATGTTGTTATACCACCTTGTGATGCTAATTCCCGGTCTTGCTGTATCTAGCACACGAGTGTCTGTCTTATACTGCAAACACACTGTCTTTTCTAGGATATCTAGACATCTGCAGCTATATGAGCCTTTAATTTGATTCGCCATGAGTATTTTCATGTCAAGTGTTTCTTCCTCTGGCGAAAGTACAGCTAAGGAATCTGACACCAAACCAAAGCATCTTTCATAAATCTTCTTGGTATTATTATCCATCAGCTTAGTGAACAAGCCTCCCGAGTCTGTATGAGGTTTGCATAGATCAATTAATAAGCCTCTTAATTCTGCACACCTGATGATTTTATCCTGCAGGGCACTGAACGTGAATATCTGAAGGATGTTTCTGCACACCATCCTGAGATGAGGGCACCACGAGCTCGTGATTCATTATCTTGGGGAAGGAGAAAGGGTCCAAATATGCACAACAAGGATGCTGCAATTATCTCCAGTGCAATTTCCAGTATAAATAAGTTTGCTAATGATGGGAGTTTCATGAATGTAGCCATGGTAAAACAAAGCGCGCAAGATGCTGCTAAATGTGAAGGAACTCAGGAGGCGGAATGCAGCTCAGCAATACAGGAATCTACTGAGAAGAAACCACCTTTGAGCGCCAATCAGCTTGCAGCCAAGGCTATGCAACTGAGACTGAAAGGAAAGCATGATGAGGCTGATAGACTTTTGGTAAGATTTGTTTGATATTCCTTTTCTTTGACTTTTCTATCTTTTCAGCCAGCATCTGCCACCAAACCCCCTTTCCGCTAGGAAAAAAGAAACTAAGTCCCTAGGTAAGATGAATTCAATAATGACGGGGGGTGCTAGTCATAAGCGGTAAACGCGTATCCTTTGTGATCAATATGACTAAATAAGGTAGAATGGAGGGGTATGTAGCTTTCAGTCATGTCCAAATATTAGATGTTGCATCGAAACTTACTGAAGGTGTAGATTCCCGACAGCAGTAGGACGGGGGCAGGGGTATTCATGTTGAGCTTTCTAATTTTGTGTGGATGTGATTAGGTTGTCAAGCCTTGAAAGTTTATCATTCTAGACAAAAAAAATGGATACTTTTTTAATTTACCTGACCCTGTACAAACATACCCTTACAATTGCCTGATGCGATTTTTTAGTATTCTGCTTCAACCTTTAAGTTCTTGATACTTGCCAAATACCTTTGGGATACTTCGCATTTGTCGTACAATTTCAAGGTAACAGAAGCACAACATTTATACAGACTATCGTGCTTATGTGGTTGGTCCAAGGACTATTGATAAGAGCATGATGCTCACTGCCTTTAATATAAATTCATATGAGTAATTTGCTATTCTAGTTATATGTACTGTGAAGCGCTGTGCTCATCATGCTCCAGGGAGCATGATCTAATGTGCCCGACATATAGGCTTTAGTGTAAAGTTAAGGAATCTGAGCATAGACATGTAATGCACCGTTACCTCTCAACGTCATGTTATTTATATAGAGTTGGGCCGAAATCTGTTTTGCTGACTGAAGTATTTTTCTCCTTCTCCAGAAAGAAGCTGAAAAAATTAAAGTTGACCAAAGCTCTGGGGAGAAAATGACAAAGATTAGAAACGACCTCAGTGCAAGCAGGTACATTTGCAGTCTTTTTTACTCTGGCTCTCTCTGGTTTTTTACTCAGTTAGTATTCAAATTTTAAAGCATAGAATGTGGCATTTGAAGGCCTTTCTGGGATTGTTTTCATTGCTAATTGTATAAGTCCCGCTATTTATTCTTCAAGACTTCAACAAGCTAACATGCTTGTTAGGAGCTTCCCCCCTTTCCTTGGCCATGATTTTCATTGTGACTGCAAGTACTGTTTAATTTTCAGATATGCTGCACAAGACAAAAGGCTGCAGCAGAAGGGTAAGGAAGATGACAGTGACATCCATTTGGCTCAAAATATAATGAAGAATAAGCAATATAACATGTTGACACGAGCTGATGATGAATATGAGTATGATGGAGCACCAAGCAAAAAGAGCAGGAGAAAAGGTGTTGACCGTGGGAATAGATCAGAGGCTGGGAAAACCACAGGGAACCGTATCATTACCCAGCAGGAGCGATGCATTTTATGTTTTGAGAACCCAAAGAGACCTAAACATCTTGTTGTCGCTATAGCGAATTTCACATACTTAATGCTACCACAGTTTACCCCAGTTGCCCCTGGCCATTGCTGCATAGTAACTCTGCAGGTACCTGTCTGTTTTACCTTCTTATGTTAGATCTTGCGTAGATGATTGCTCTTTGGACACTGTCCATCCTGTAGTCTGTTGCACTTTGAGAATTTGGGTACTTGATTTGATAAGAGTTATTGCAGTGTATTGATTGTGTCTTTATTTTGTATTTCTATATATTGTCCTATCATTCCGACTTCATCTTCATGTTTATGTCAACAGCATGAATCGGCCACTCGGATGGTAGATGATAATGTGTGGGAAGAATTTCGCAACTTCAAGAAATGTCTTATAATGATGTTTGCGAAGCAAGGCAAAGAGGTGATCTTTTTGGAAACAGTGATCAAGTTGTCCCAACAACGGCGTCATTGTTTGATTGAATGCATTCCTCTGCCAGAGGATATTGCTAAAGATGGACCTCTGTATTTCAAAAAGGTCCGTTTCTTGTTATTACTAATTTACTACTAAATATTTGATTCATAGACCTTGAATAGTTAACTGTCCGTACCACTTATTGATGTGTATTGGAGCACTTGGTTGGGCATGAAAGACTTGCCGTCCATCAATTTCGAGTTTTATAGAGCTCTAGTCTGAAAAATGCTTCTTGGATGTCAATTGTCAACTCAATTTTGTTAGTCATTTCACAATCTACTTTCACAATGTTCCAGGCAATTGATGAGGCGGAGTCTGAATGGAGCCAGCACGATGCAAAGAAATTAATTGACACGAGCCAGAAGGGACTGCGTGCCTCAATTCCCAAGGACTTCCCTTATGTTCATGTCGAATTTGGCCTTGAGAAGGGCTTTGTGCATGTAATCGAGGATGAAGCACGGTTTGAAAGCTTCGGCCTGAATGTTATCAGGGGCATGCTTCAATCACAAGATGAAGATATGTATCGTCGTCGGAGGTATGAAACCATGGAGGCTCAGAAGCAAGCAGTTGCTGAATTTGCAAAGGAATGGGAACCCTTTGATTGGACAAAACAACTCGACTGATCTGATCAAACTTGTACATCAGATATAATTGTCTACATTCTTTTTTCTTTTTTTTGACAGGAGCAAAGAAAAGGACCTAACACATTTTTTGCTGTGTTGAGGTTATGATTGTAACATTTCTGTAGTTTTTCCCCTGACGGTGGCCTGACCACTTTGTACAATGTACAGAACAGGTTTCTGCTTTAGCAATCAGAAAGTATCTCCTCAGATCTGATCTGAGTAGCTCATGATTTTTCGACTTAAAAACCAAAGAACCTGTTTATCGAGTCTTAATGAACTCGTTGGAAATATACATTGACGGAAATTTTTATCGTACTCTCGTGGTCGTGACTCGTGTGTCGACCCTCCCCATGAGTTGTCATTCATCCACAGAGTGAATGGAATGCGTCCTTACTCCTTAGTTCAACTGGTTTGTGCTAAGGGTTTTGGGTAATGCGTCCTGAGTTCGACTGGTTTGTGCTAAAGGTTTCGGGTAATGCGTGTCGACTGGTTTTTGTTAGAGGTTTTGGGCCAAGCGTCTTTAGTTCAGGTCATTTCGGACTTGAGACGGGTTAATTGTGGTAGAGGTTTTAGGTCATGCGTCCTTAGTTCGGGTCATTTTGGATTCGGGACGGGTTTGGAACGCGTAATAAGCACGACGCCACGACTAAAACGAAGTGAGAGTCAAATAAATTTAGCAAAGTTTTAAAAAGAGAGGGGGAAATATGAACGGAAAATTCGGAGGGAAGCCACTAATCGGAACTCCGTCGTTGGGGTGGTCATGCGTAGTCGTCGTAGCCTCTCTCCTCGCCGGCGCTTCTGTCGTTCACAACGTCTACAAACCGGACCTTGTACGTAACCCTCTGACAATTTTTCCTGCTGTTAAATCATGCACACCAACTGTTTGATAAATTGCCTCACTGACTTGTATGATACTTTTCTTGTGTAATTTTTCCCCGTGTAAATTTTGCACTTGATGCTACTGTTGTTGGGCAATGTACATTGTTTTACTTCTTAAAAATGACTGACACCGGAAAATTTTCGACTTTCTCAGACGCTACCGCCTCTCGAAGAAGTGACCGAGGATAAACAGCAGGAGAAACAATGAATCCGTTTTATTTATAACATCTTTTACACTTGTTGTTGCTGTAAGGTTGATATCTTTTGATTTTAAAACTTGATTTATATGACTTCAAACAATTCTGAGCTTTCATTTGCTCCTGCTGTTGCACAATGCACACATAATTTTCGAATCAGTTTGTATCTTTCATTCGCTCTGATATCAGGGTTTTCTGAACCAGCAATACTGTACAGTTTGTGCCTGTACTGTCATTCTTCTTGCTCTTCGATCACAATGGACAGTTTCGGTTCTCTTAGTGACCCATTTGATCAAACTTGAGATTCAAGCTTCTAACTCGGTGACTAAGTCACCGAATCGGGACTTCAAACAGGGCCACCCTCTTGAACTGGCTGGCATTGCCTATGCTCTACTCTGCTGATTTTGCATCTATGTTCGTAAAGCTTGTTTCTGCAACTATTGCAGACTGTTTCTTGTTGTTATAACTTATAACTTACGAGTTACAAGCTACATACTGTGCCTAGATTCGATCTTTATGTTAAGCAGTTGGTGTTCCGACATTGAGTTACTTTACTTATGTAGTGTTTCTGATCATGTGACATCAGAATAGCAACCTTCTAGCACACGCATGTAACACACATGCGCGCCATGGGAGAGTGCCCCGAATCATATTATTGTGTTTATAGTAAGAACCTACAAATTTGTGGGTGACATAATAATTAATTATACTGATACTATTAGTTGAACACTAGTGTTCAAGCATTACAATACTGTTGTTTTATGAGGCCGCCGCCGGTGCTTCCCCGGCCCCGCCAGCAGCATCTCCTCCAGCGCCGCCAGCAGCATCTCCTCCAGCGCCGCCAGCAGCATTCTCGGCCATCTTCTTCTTCTTCCTCCAACACGCTAATAGAATGATAAGTACTATAAAGATGACGGTAATCACGCTCATAAAAATAATTGTCTTCAAATTGAGAGGATGAGAATGATGCGTTTCAGGGGTAGATGGGGCCAATGGGGGGCTAGGAATAGTGTACACAAACTTACGATGTATAGCCATTTCAAATGCCGCGAAAGGAGAAATTCTAGCTGAAGTTGCTTCGGGAGATTTAGTACTTTTATTTATTTGTGCATAGTTCATTTCATTTGATCATGTATATATACTACTAGTACTAGCTAGCTAGTCCCATATGAACCGTATTTATAGCATGCAAATCGCTATATTTTCATTTCTTTACTCTAGTTGATATTTACAATATTATGTTGTCCTCGTTAATATGTGAAAAAACATAATAATAAGATAACGAGATATATAAAGAAGATGTGATTTGATCTACTGACATAATTATTTCATTTGTCAAATTAGGTCAATCTTATTCATATGAGAATCGTAACACAATTAATATCTTCTGAATATTGTAATAAACCTAATCTTTGAGCGTGCGGAAACATCTAAGGCATGGAAATACATACATTATCGTAGTAGAGGGTATTAAGATCACGAGATTATCTCACATAATAATTGTTAATTTGGGAATTTGGAGGTTTGAGTTTGATTTGACGCCAATTCAACCTAATTTATATTTTGATAATTTGTACTCATTGTAAAATGTGGTATGATGAATTATTTTGATTAATTTCTCTCCTTTTAGAAAAACTATATATTCGACCACCCTTCCAAAAATTAAAACCAAATAAAATAAAACAGCAATGCTCAAAATTAAATCATATATTCATATACTACTACTAATTTAATAAAGTGAATACTACTCGATCGTACTACATACAATAATATTAGGCATTACAATGCCATTGTTTGAGTGGCGGTCACGGTGGTGGTGGTGGTGGCGGAGCTGTTTTCGCGGGCTGTTCCTTCTTCTTTTGCTTCCGAATTAGGTACCCACAGCAAACCGTGGGTTCTGGCGGCGGCTGAGCTGCTTTCGCGGTGGTCGTCTTGGCCTTTTCATTATTGGCCTTCTGCTCCTTGGTTTTTGTACGATAACAAGCTAATGCGATGATGATTACTAAAAAAACGACAGAAATTCCGATAGTAATGTATATGGTATTCGTAGTGAGAGGTTTAGAAGGCGTATCTGTGACGACATCGGTGGGTGGGGGGTTGTACACATCACTAATAACAAACTTACGATGTAATGACCCCATAATATCGAATTATGATTGAACGTCGAAAGTTGCAAATTAATCAAACTTTAAATTTGTGCATATAGTTCAGTTCATCATCGATCATCATCATATAATATATATACTAATTAATAATCCCATAAACCCTTGTGAATCGTTATGGTTTATTTTTGGAATTAGTTTTGGTATTGAGATTGATTATTTCCTCTTTTTTTTTTTTGGCATTGTCCAATAATTAAATTACGAAAGCTGAAAGTCCTGTGAAATTTGGAAATGTATACTCACTCCCGATACGAAAGTTTTAGAAAGTTCAGTACTTAGGTGTATAGTACAAGGGTTGGGTCCGGAAAGTGTGTCTGCAGATGTACACGAGAATTTGAAGTTGGTTGGTGTGAGTGATAATTAATCTGATCTAATTCGAAAACACATGTTGTTAATACGTCATCAATGGTTCTAATCCTAATTTTGACTATGATCTTGTCAATTGAGTTTTGTAGGGGTCAAAATGTAATTTAAATCAGAATTCTCATATGTAGGCAATAGAAATAAATTTTTAAGAAGACTATTGAACCAAATTTTTTCGTTTTGACGGGAATGATATAATCTCATCTTATTTTTATCTTATACTATATATTACAACCTGTGTTTGAGGCAACGACCACGTTCACCGGCCTCAATCAAGTCTTCTCTCATGCCACGTGGCATGTCTATCTGAATTTCAATTTAAAAAAATTATGTCAAATTTTTTGGAGTTGTGTTTTATGGTAAGAACAAGTAAAAGAAAGATAAATTAATTAATTAAGCTTGGATAAAACGTGTAGAAGGCCATACTTGACATAACTAATCAATAAAGAAATTAATAATATTTATTATAATAAAAAGAACTTGATCAGTTCTTTGGTCAAACGTCTCTTAGGAAGATAATTTTTGGGAAAGACCTATACCTAAACAAACCACATTAATCGCAATCCATAATCCACGGTTTTTCGATAATATGGCTTCGGAGTGAAATCGACTCAAATTTTGGTGGTAGTGTCTAAGTATGATAATAATGAGGATTTGAAAAACATTAGGGCAAAAAACCTAAGTAAAGTTCAGTAAAACGGCTAAAACGGTTATAAATCCATACAAAGTGACGAGCGTCAAAACGAATGAAATATTTCACAAAATGAGAAACCAACACTCAAATCCAACAAGTGTAGTCCTTGGGTATCTATAGTAATGTTTTGGAGAACATTTGTTCTTTTTTCAAAAAATTGATCAAATTTGACCAGAAACGCTGTACATAATCCACCGTTTTTCAATAATATGACTCCGGAATGAAAGCAGCTCAAATTTTGGTGGAAGTGTCTAAGTATGATATAATGAGAATTTAAGAAATATTAGGGCCAAAAACCTAAGTAAAGTGAAGAAAAACGGCTAAAATGGTTATAAATCCATACAAAGTGACGGGCGTCGAAACGGATGAAACAATTCAGTAAATGAGGAACCAACACTCAAATCCAAAAAATAGAGTCATAGGGTATCTAAAGTAATGTTAGGAGGACATTTGTTTTTTTTCGAAAAATTGATCAAATTTGACCGAAATCGCAATACATAATCCACGGTTTTTTTCCATAATATGGCTCCGGAGCGAAATCGGCTCAAATTTTGGTGGTAGTGTCTAAGTATGATATAATGAGGATTTGAAAAATATTAAGGCCAAAACGCTTATAAATCCATACAAAGTGACAATGTCGAAACGAATAAAATATTTCACAAAATGAGGAACCAACACTCAAATCCAACAAGTATAGTCCTTATGAATCTACAGTAATTTTTGGAGGACATTTTGGATTTTTTCGAAAAATTGAACAAATTTGACTAGAATCGCAGTACATAATCCACGGCTTTTCGATAATATAACTCCGGAATGAAATCAGCTAAAATTTTGGTAGTAGTGTCTATATATGATATAATGAGGATTTGAAAAATTTTAGGGCCAAAAACCTAAGTAAAGTTCAGTAAAACGGCTAAAATGGTTATAAATCCACACAAAGCGCCGAGCATAGAAACAGAGGAAATACTTCACAAAATGAGGAACCAACACTCAAATTCAACAAGTATAGTCATCGGGTATCTATAGTAATGTTTGGAGGAAATTTAGATTTTTTCAAAAAATTGATCAAATTTGACCAGAATCGCAGTGTAATCCCCGATTTTTCGATAATATAACCCCGGAATGAAATCTGCTCAAATTTTGGTAGTAGTGTCTATGTATGATATAACGAGGATTTAAGAAATATTAGGGCCAAAAATCTAAGTAAAGTGAAGAAAAACGACTAAAATGGTTATAAATCCATACAAAGTGACGAGCGTCGAAAATGATGAAATACTTCACAAAATAAGGAAGCAACACTCAAATCCAACAAATATAGTCATAGGGTATCTATAGTAATGTTAGGAGGACATTTTTTTTTATTTTTTCGAAAAATTGATCAAATTTGACCGAAATCGGAGTACATAATCCACGGTTTTTTCCATAATATAGCTCCGGAGCGAAATCGGCTTAAATTTTGGTGGTAGTGTCTAAGTATGATATAATGAGGATTTGAAAAACATTGGGGCCAAAAACCTAAGTAAAGTTAAGTAAAACGGCCTAAACGCTTATAAATCCATACAAAGTGACAATGTCGAAACGAATGAAATATTTCACAAAATGAGGAACCAACACTCAAATCTAACAAGTATAGTCCTTATGAATCTACAGTAATGTTGGAGGAAATTTAGATTTTTTCGAAAAATTGAACAAATTTGACCAGCATCGCAGTACATAATCCACGGTTTTTCGATAATAGGGCTCCGGAGCAAAATCGACTCAAATTTTGGTAGTAGTTTTTAAGTATGATTTAATGAGCATTTGAAAAATATTAGGGCGAAAATCTAAGTAAAGTTCAGTAAAACGGCAAAAATGGTTATAAATCCACACAAAGTGCCGAGCATAGAAACGGAGGAAATACTTCACAAAATGAGGAACCAACACTCAAATCCAACAAGTATAGTCATCGGGTATCTATAGTAATGTTTGGAGGAAATTTAGATTTTTTCAAAAAATTGATCAAATTTGACCAGAATCGCAGTATATAATCCACGATTTTTCGATAATTTAACTCCGGAATGAAATCAGTTCAAATTTTGGTGGTAGTGTCTATGTATGTTATAATGAGGATTTAAGAAATATTAGGGCCAAAAATCTAAGTAAAGTGAAGAAAAACGACTAAAATGGTTTTAAATCCATACAAAGTGACGAGCGTCGAAACGGATGAAATACTTCACAAAATGAGGAACCAACACTCAAATCCAACAAATATAGTCATACGGTATCTATAGTAATGTTCGGAGGACATTTGTCTTTTTTTTCGAAAAATTGATCAAATTTGACCGAAATCGCAGTACATTATCCACGGTTTTTTCCATAATATGGATGCGGAGCGAAATCGGCTCAAATTTTGGTGGTATGATATAATAAGCATTTGAAAAATATTAGGGCCAGAAACCTAAGTAAAGTTAAGTAAAACGGCTAAAATGGTTATAAATCCATACAAAGTGACGAGCGTCGAAACGGATAAAATATTTAACAAAATGAGGAACCAACACTCAAATCCAACAAGTATAGTCATAGGGTATCTATAGTTATGTTTGGAGGAAATTTAGATTTTTTCAAAAAATTGATCAAATTTGATCGGAATCGCAGTATATAATCCACGGTTTTTCGATAATATGGCTTCTGAGCGAAATCAGCTCAAAATTTGGTGATAGTATCTAAGTATGATATAATGGGGATTTAAGAAATATTAGGCCAAAAACCTAAATAAAGTGAAGAAAAACGACTAAAATGGTTATAAATCCATACAAAATAACGAGCGTCAAAACGGATGAAATACTTTACAAAATGAGGAACCAACACTCAAACCAACAAGTATAGTTATAGGGTATCTATAGTAATGTTTGGAGGAAATTTAGATTTTTTCAAAAAGTTGATCAAATTTGACCCGAATTGCAGTACATAATCCACGATTTTTCGATAATATGTCTCTTGAGCGAAATCAGCTCAAATTTTTGTGGTAGTGTCTAAGTATGATATAATGAGAATTTAAGAAATATTAGGGCCAAAAACCTATGTAAAGTGAAGAAAAGCGACTAAAATGGTTATAAATCTATACAAAGTGATGAGCGTCGAACAGATGAAATATTTCACAAAATGAGGAACCAACACTCAAATCCAACAAGTATAGTCATAGGGTATCTATAGTAATGTTTGGAGGAAATTTAGATTTTTTCAAAAAATTGATCAAATCTGACCCGGATCGCAGTATATAATCCACGGTTTTTCGATAATATGGCTCCTGAGCGAAATCAGCTCAAATTTTGTGATAGTGTCTAAGTATGATATAATGGGGATTTAAGAAATATTAGGGCCAAAAACCTAAATAAAGTGAAGTAAATTTTTTAAAATGGTTATAAATCCACATAAAATGACGAGCGTCGATTGGATGAAATATTTCACAAAATGAGGAACCAACACTCCAATACAACAAGTATAAACCTAAGGTATCTAAAGTAATGTTAGGAGGACATTCAGATTTTTTTCTCGAAAAATTGACCTAATTTGACCGGAATCGTAGTACATAATCCACGGTATTTAAAACTAGTTACTATATTTAAAGCTGTATTTGAGCGAATGACCATGTTCACCGGCTCAGTTAGACCCTCTCCCATGGCACGTGCCAACTGTTCAAAATTTGGGTAAAACATTATTCAAAACATGTTTTATGGTAAAGAGTGTAAGTGGAACACTTCGTCCATAGTGATATATAGCCATATAGGAACATTTTTTATTCAACAAAGTGACAGATTTTCAAAAAAAAAAAAAATATAAAAATGGCAAGTCTATCTTAGTGGCTTATGGAAACCTTGATTATATAAGAATCGTAGGAATTTATCATGTTTGTGAGATTATGACCATAACTCATGAAAATACGCCAAAAGTCTCACCAAATTTTCATCAAATTAATGTCTAACGGGGAATTAAAACAATGTATCAAGGAAGGTCACAATAACAGTTCAGGGGAATCATATTCATAACTCATGAAAATTAGTTGGGAATCACTACAATATCTCATTAAGAATTATTGCAAATGTTCACAATTTTCATCAAAATCTAGCTGGGAATTCAGACAATATTTCGGGGGGGTTATAATATTAATATTTTAGGGCGAATCATAAGCATAACTCATGAAAATCTCTTAGAACCATTACAATATCTGTAATATTAACATATGAAAATTATCCGTTTACTAGAAGATAAAATGGTCAAAGTAATTCTGGGCGTAGCCCGGGTAGTAAACTAGTTGAAACTTAAAAGATAGCCAAGCGACACTTACAACAAGGTAGATGTAAGATGGTACCACAAATTTACCATCAAAGCAGTTATATAACAATGGTTCAAACCGAACTCCGTCTCCAAATCTGAATCCACAACACGTCAAGATGGGTTATAACTGTTTTGATGTAGAAATTAATGGAACATAGCCGGACATAAAATACTACCCTAAATTCTACCAATCAAAGCAGTTATATAAACGAGTCAAATCCAACTTTTTGTACATAAAACTGAACTCATCATAGCTTTTAAACATCGTCACCTCTTTTGAGACGGAAAGCACGTAAACCGTCTAGATATAGAAATTGATTAAGTACAAAAAATCATACACGGAGTTACCTTTAATGCGTCACTCCCCCGGCATGCATACCATATTCTCGGGACTATGTACTCCCGAATTTGTTTTTATGTACTTTAGCGGGGTTTTCATGTACTTTTGCAAGTTTTTCATGTAATTTAGTGGATAATTTATGTATTGTTGTGAATTTATGTATAGTTTTTGTCATTTGCAACCAAGATAGATTAATAAAACTTTGAATTGATATTTTTAGGTTGTAACCTATTTAAGTAAACATTTTTCATCCATTAAGAGACTCTAATGAATTGATAATCGATATTTTCATCTTTGTACTTCAAGATCGAGTACATATTTGTATTATTCAACATATTTATACTTCCAAATACTATAAATATTAGCAAAACTATACGAAAATGGGTTGATGTGTAAATTTACACCGTTTAAATAAAGAATACACAAAATTGTACTTAAAGTACATTAAATTAGATTAAAAGTACATCAACTTCTATGTTAATGTACACAACCATATCAACGAGAGTACATACTTTCGGGTGTATACAATAATTTTCCCACTCCCCCTCATAGATCCGAAAACCCGACCTCAAATCGAAACGAATTCAAACAAAAAGAAATAACGAAAATTCAAGCGAATTAGTACACTTCGTATTAAAGAAAGAAGAGTAAGAAATAAGTTTTGAGTCGTAACGCGGAAGGAAGGGGAGTGAACAAGAAGAAAGAGAGAGGAGAGAGAAAGTGGAGGTGCAAAAATGGAGGAAATATGGACGCTGCTGGAGCTGCTGTGCGGCATACTTCTGCTTATCGTCATCGCCATTTTTTCCGTCATCTTCTTCGAAGCTTATCGTCGCCGATTAAATAATTCGTATGTCAATTTTTTCAATCTTTTTTCTTCCGAATTTCGCGAATTAATCAATTTTAATTGTTTTGCTTATTTGCGAAGATAATTTCATGTATTTATGCTGATTTTTGATTTGCAGGCATGTTGAAGGTGAATCTGTATTCGAAGATCCGAATTCTCTTAAGCCGGTAAACATTTGTTGTTGATTTAGCTTCAAATTTACTCTTTCTTTTGTAAATTATGTGTTGATTGATTTAGGATTAGGCAATGATGATGATTTTTGATTGATTTTAGGGTTTATGGCTTTTATTTTGCAATTTTTTTTATGTTGATGTTTGTTGATCTTGTTGAATTTGATTGATGAGTTGTCGGTATGTGCAATGTGGGCTTCAATAATTCCTAGTTAAAAAAAAATAGTGGTTTGAGAGAGCTTGTGTTGAACAAGTTTCTGAAGTTAGATCCGACTCACTGCGATAAGCTGAGTACCTCGACTGTGAATTGTTATCGTCTAAACTTTGCTTAGAAATGTTGTTGATAGACCAAAGTGTTATCTTCATTTTGCTGGACAAATAGCCGAATAGTAAGCAAGAGCGAATGTTGAGTTAGGTGCTGAATGAATAAATAAAGAAGCAAACTCTATATCAAAATCAGGTTTCTAGGCCTGACTAGTTTTGGGGCCGGGTAAGCTTTGACCACTTTTTATGGTAGAAGCCAAGTGATCTGTAAACTTTACCACGGACAACCTTCGAGTCCCTTCTTTGATACGAGGGCCAGTTCCCCTACTTGAATAGTTCTTCGATTCCATTTGTCACATGTCACCCGATGAGGATGATGTGTCTTTTTTTGCCATTTTTTGGGGATCCATTATAGGTCTTTGGCTCTAAGTATTCTTTAAAATCCATGATACTCTCAGGGGCTTCCGCAAAAATGAGTCATTTTTTTTCCTGGGCCATTTTAGGCAAACAATCAAGGATCATACACTTCGGTTTTGGCCAATTTTAACCACTCGTTCTAAAATAGCCAAATGTTCTCAAAACTATACATCGGACAGCCTTTAAGCTCCCTTATTTGATATGAGGGATGGTCCATGTCGGAGTAGTTCTTTAACCCCAATTGTCATGCGTCATTCAATGACGATGAAATGCGTTTTTTTTGCCAATATCGAGAAGCTACCATATTTTTTAGGCTTTAAGGTTTTGAAAAAACCCATAATATAACCCCTAGGGGCTTCTACAAAAATTTGAGCCGTATTTGTTCCGCGGCCATTTTTGGCCAAAAATCATGGATTATACACTTCGGTTTTTGCCAAATTTCACCACTTGTTCCAAAGTAGCCAAATGTTCTCAAAAATTTATCAAAGTCGATATTTTACTTCCCTTATTTGATATGAGGTGGGCCGGTTCCCCATCTCAGCAGTTCTTTAACGCCATTTTCACACGTCACACCATGAGGATAATTTGCCTTTTTTTACAATTTTTTGAAACCGACCATAGGTTTTTGACTCTAAGATTGTGAGAAAACCCATAATATGACCTTCAGGGCTTTCCATAGAAATTTGAGCCGTTTTTATTTAGAGCCATTTTTTGGCTGAAAATTGTGGAGCATATTCTTTGACTTTGGCTAATATTAATCAGTATCTTCTAAAGTAGCCAAATGCTCCCAAAAATTTACCAAGGACAACCTTTTAGTTCCCTTATCGGATATGAGGTCCAGTCTCCCCCATTTGTCATACGTCATCCCATGAGGATCACGTGCCTCAGTGCTATTTTTGGGAATCTACCATAAGTTTTTTGCTCCAAATTTTTTCGAAAACCCATAACATTACCTTTAGGGGCTTTCACCAAAATTTGAGCCGTTTTTGTCCCGGCCATTTTGGGTCAAAAAATCATGTATTATACACTTTACTTTTGGCCAATTTTGAACTTTTTTTCCGAAGTAGCTTGATGTTCTCAAAAAAATTTATTAGGTACAACCTTTTAGTCCCCTTATATGATATGAGGGACGGTCCTTGTCCGAGTTGTTCTTTAACCCCATTTGCCATGCATCATCCATTGAGGGTAATGTGCCTCTATTTTCTTTTTGGCAATTTTGAAATTTACCTAGGTTTTTGGCTCTAAGATTTTGAGAAAACTCATAATTTAACCCCTAAGGGGTTCAGCAAAGATTTGAAGCGTTTTTGTTTCGCGGGCATTTTGCGCCAAAAATGGTGGATAATACACTTCGGTTTTGGTCAATATTGACGACTATTTTCTTAAGTAGCCAAATGCTCTCAAAACTCTACTAGGGACAGCTTTTTAGTTCCCTTATTTGGTGTTAGAGCAGTTTCCCTATTTTAGTAGTTCTTTATCCAATTTGACACACGTCATTGAGTGAGGATTCGTGCCTTTTTTGCCATTTTAGGGAACCTACCATTGGTTTTCAGCACTAACTTTTTTTGAAACCCCATAATATAACCTCTAGGGGCTTCTACAAAATTTTGAGCCGTTTTTGTTCCGCGGCCATTTTGGGCCAAAAATCGTGGATTATACACTTCGGTTTTGGCCAAATTTGACCACTTGTTCCAAAGTAGCCAAATGTTCTCAAAACTTTATCAAAGTCGATATTTTACTTCCCTTATTTGATATGAGGTGGGCCGGTTCCCCATCTCAGCAGTTCTTTACCCCATTTTCACACGTCACACGATGAGGATAATTTGCCTTTTTGTACAGTTTTTGGGAAGCTACCATAGGTTTTTGGCTCTAAGATTGTGAGAATATCCATAATATGACCTTTAGGGCCTTCCTTAGAAATTTGAGTCGTTTTTATTTAGAGCTAATTTTTGGCTGAAAATAGTGGAGCATATTCTTTAGCTTTGGCCAATATTAATCAGTATTTTATAAAGTAGCTAAATGCTCCCAAAACTTTACGAAGGACAACCTTTTAGTTCCCTTATCAGATTTGAGGTCCACTCTCCCCCATTTGTCATACGTCATCCCATGTGGATCACGTGCCTTTATTGCTATTTTTGGGGACCTTCCATAGGTTTTTTGCTCCAAGTTTTGTGAAAACTTGTAACAATACCTTTAGGGGCTTCGACCAAAATTTAAGCCATTTTTGTTCTGACCATTTTGGGCCAAAAATCATGGGTTATACACTTCAATCTTGGCCAATTTTGAACACTATTTCCAAAGTAGCTAGATGTTCTCAAATTTTTTTATTAGGGACAACCTTTTAGTTCCCTTATGTGATATGAGTAACAGTCTTTGTCTGAGTGGTAGTTTACTCCCATTTGCCATGCATCATCCGTTAGTATGCCTTTTTTTTTTTCCAATTTTGGGAACCTAGCATAGGTTTTTGGCTCTTAAGGTTTTAAGAAAACCCATAATTTAACCCTTAAACGGCTTAAAGGCTTCAACAAAAAATTGAGCCGCTTTTGGTCCCAAGCCATTTCGGCCAGAAAATCATGGATTATACACTTCGGATTTGGCCAATACTGACCACATTTTTCTAAAGTAGCCAAATGCTCTCAAAAGTTTACCCGGACAGTCCTTAAATCCCTTATTCGATATGAGTTCCGTTTCCTTGTTTGAGTAGTTCTTTAACCTCAGTTGTCACACGTCACCCGTTGAGGATAACTTGCCTTTCTCTCCAATTTTAGGAACTTGCCATGGGTTTTTGGCTCTATGCTGTGTAATATTACCCATAGAGGCTTCCACAAGAATTCTGAGCCATTTTTTCCCGGGACCAACTCGGGCAAAAATCGTGGATTGGAGCCTTTGGTTTGTCCAAATTTGACAACTTTTGTCAAGTAGCCAAATGTTCTCAAAGTTTATGAGGGACAACCTTTAAGTGTCCTTATTTGATATGAGGGTTGATCCCCGTTTAGGTAGTTCTTTAAGCCCATCCGTCACATGTCACCCGATGAGGCTAGCGTGTGTTTTATGCCAATGGGAACCTATCATCGGTTTTCGGTTGTA
Organism: Spergularia marina; assembly: GCA_963680865.1. NCBI lineage: Eukaryota > Viridiplantae > Streptophyta > Magnoliopsida > Caryophyllales > Caryophyllaceae > Spergularia > Spergularia marina. The sequence goes on along the minus strand of OY804560.1, from coordinate 21,286,272 downwards.
ATATTTTGATAAAAACCCTTAATATTACTAAGGCGCTTCCACAAAAATTTGGGAAGTTTAAGTCCCCAGGTCATTTAAGACAAAAAAAACATGGATTATATAGCCTTCGATTACATAGTGGATGGAAGTACTTCCATGGAGCTTCCATGGAGCTATGTGGCGAGAAGTGAAATCTAGCTGTTAATTCTGAATTCTCTTGCCTGGTTTTGAGGAGTATTACTCCAATGAACTCTTCTCTTGAGGTTTATGGGTTAGTGTAAATAGGTGCCTCAAAGATTATATCTTGTTTAAGATTGATCCCAGTCTCTCTTGCGGAAACTTCTGAACGACTGAACCTACTCCAGATTTTACATTGGTTTCAGCACTTCCGGAGCAATCTGCAGTATGCACTTTTACAATTTTAATCATTGATTGAATGTTAGGCAATGTTTCAAATTTATTGAAAATATTGACCTGAAGCAATATCTTCAGGTACAATGCCCAAGCATATTTGATCCTGCGGAGAAGTATATGTCTTTGATAGTTCCTGCATTCAATGAGGAGCTTCGACTTCCCGGTGCACTTGAGGAAACAATGAAGTGAGTTTATCTAGATCACGTTGCCATTTTCTTTTGTACTCTCTTTTTCCTTTGTACTCTGATGGACATTTCCATTTCCAATGGAGCCAAAGACTAATTATTCTTTGTCTTTGTGATATAATGGAATAAAGCAAAATAGCTTATAAAATTGTCCGTGCTTCTTATTTTGTGAAGTAGCAGTCAGTTGGTTCAGTTTCGAAGCAATTTTCATTTTGGGTCATCCCTGCGCAGCCTCTCTATGTTTCAATAGGGGTAAAGTTTGCGCGCATCCGACCCCCCCTTACCCCGCCTTATGGCGGGAGCGTTTAAGGCGTTGGGTTAAAGATGTTGTACTCTCTTTGATAGATGGAACCCTTTGCGGATTTATTAAGCTATTAGGATTATTTGTTTTGATGCCATTGGTCGTATATGTATTGTGAATTTTTTGTTCTTCTGCCAAGTCCCAAAGCAGCTACAATTTCTATTATTCTTTGCCCCTTTTTTTTCTTCTTTGGTCCTTATATTCTGGCTATAGGCTGCAGCGCTAAGCAATCAATTTCACTATTTTAAATTTCTATGGTAATAATTTAAAGATGGGTGATGTAGTGTACGAGTATCATTCATCCAATTGAATAAGCAAATTCATCATAAATTATTTAGTTTGATTGAGAACTAAACTAGGATGGCCTGTTTTGTATTTAATCTTTGTAATAGTTTTACTCGGTAACTCAAGGAGAGGTTTTTGTAAAGACATGGTTCCCCTTATTTTTAGCGAATGCTTATATTGTATACCCTAAAATACTCTTATATGCAGATATTTGCAACAGCGCAGTGACAAGGATAACTCATTCACCTATGAGGTATAACTATTAGTTGCATTTGCTCTACAATACATGGTTTATACTACAAATGATATATGAAGAGGGTGTAGTTTTCTACTTTGGGAAACTTTTGTCCTGGCCTCACGGTTATTCTCTAGGTTAATAGAGTTTCTAGTGAGCAGATAGCGTAGAACTTTGAGTCTTTGACCAGGAAAACACAATTGTCTAGTTTTAGGAGATTAGAATGAACTCTGATTTACTAGTGCTAACCCGAACTGTCTCGCGACGTTCTGAGCCCAGCTCACTTTCTGAAAGAAAGCTTAGCTCTTAGCAAGTCACTAGAACATGTGTAGTTATCTTGATATGAGCTTGTGATGTATTTTCTGTGAGGCAAAAGCAATATAGTGGTGCAAGTTCTGCACGATTCTTAAGGCATGATTCGTAACATTCCTTTTAAGATGTCTTGGTTCTGGCAGAAATGTGAAGAGCAGTCTTCTATTTCTTGGAACACATTGTATTGGGCCTTTTGGGGAGTTATTTTGGCCTGATGTTAATTCGTATCTTCTTTAGGTGAGAGTATTTTAGCCATAATCACTTCTGTATCCAAGTAGTTTGGCTGATGGAAGCAACATTTAGTGGACCTCAGGCCCCATATCTCAAAGTGACCTCTGTAACCTTTGGTTGTCCTAAATAAGAGGGCTTTCTACTTTCCTAGTAAATCCTCCTAAATACTTTGGATAGTCATTGTGCAACAGAGAGCGTTTGATGCATATATGCTGAATTAAACCCCAGGTCTTCCAGTTTAAAACCATCTCAAATTCTCAATTGGCGTTGTGGTCCATAGGTGGTGATTGTAGATGATGGAAGTTTGGACGCGACAAAAAGTGTAGCTTATGAATTTGTCAAAAAATACAAGTTGGAAAATGTCCGTGTACTTCTTCTTGGAAGAAACCATGGCAAGGGAGAAGCCATAAGAAAAGTGAGTCAATTCGAACTTGTTTTAACTTTTACGTGGAAGCTGCGTAACAAAGCTGCTACATGCTTGACGATTACTGATTGAGCTCTTTGCTTCTGTGAAAGCATTGTAAAACAGGGAATGCTTCATTCACGTGGTAACTTGCTTCTCATGCTGGACGCAGACGGAGCAACCAAGGTTGATGACCTAGAGAAACTTGAAACCCAGGTTGGTGCTGTTTATGCTACTCTGCACGTGCTGTCGTGCGAGGAAATATTATAATATATGCATGCTTACACGTGCAACACAACTGATGTGCTACCTATAGATACGTGCAGTTGTCGGAACGCAGTTGCATATGGACAATGCTGCTGCTGCTGACTCAAATTTTGGTTTGTCTGATGTTGCTGTTGCTGCATTTGGTTCTCGTGCTCATCTTGAGGAGAAGGCTCTTGCCACAGTAGTGTTCTGCTAAATTTCTTCTCAGTTTTTCCTTTATATACCCAATTGTTTCAAACTGCTGAAACGATTTCTTGCACGCTTTGTCAGAGAAAATGGTACCGTAACTTTTTGATGAAAGGTTTCCATCTTGTGGTTCTCTTGGCTGCTGGTCCTGGCATTCGTGATACACAGGTAACTTTAGTGACAAAACCTTATCTGCTGTCCATTCTTTCTTTCCAAACGTCCTTCAATTCGTGCAGTGTATTTTCAACACATTCTATGTCTTACCATGTGTGTTGCATGCTCTACAGTGTGGTTTCAAGATGTTCACCAGGGCCGCAGCACGAAAACTTTTCAGAAATGTTCACTTAAAAAGGTACGTATCAGTCCTCTATGCTATTTTGTCTCATACTGCAGCTGCACCTAAAATAGGACTTTTTTTTCATTTTTTTTGGGACAGAGGATACAACAGGGGGCTGAATGCCTGTATCCCTTAATTGCATCATGCTCATTTGTGTTCTGTTGCAGAGCTTACCATCTATAAAGTTGTTGGTCCTGTGCTGTCTGTAATCACTGTGTTTATTTGTGAATGCAGGTGGTGTTTTGACGTTGAGCTTGTTTACTTGTGCAAATGGTTCAAGATCCCAATGCTCGAGATCTCGGTGATATGGTCTGAGATCCCAGGATCAAAAGTGAACATTCTTAGCATACCCAACATGCTTTGGGAGCTTGTGCTCATGTCTGTTGGTTACAGGACGGGCATGTGGAAGATCGTTGTCTAAATTCTTTGGTGCAGCCTAGAAAAACTTCCCCTTCACAACACCACAGAAAGGAATATGGACCTGCACAGATAACTTAAACTTCCCGCCTTCATCAACCGACTTGAGGCAATCAAGATTAGGGAGAAAATGGCCTAAGAACCATCATATTCATTTTTGAATTCTACACCAAAGCAATACGAAATGTAGCCTTAGAGTTGATAGGTGAACCTTGCGCGGTTCCTGATAAAAATTATTTTACTACAGTAATTTGTATCGTTTTACCTTTGACCTCTGTTGCACATCTATTTCAAGCCACAATTTGTATTGAAATGCAACGGACTCTCATAAGTCATAACTATCATAATCGTAACATTAGCTATATTAGTAGACGAAGTCATTGGTGTGTATGGAAGTATTTGAAACATAGGGGCAATCTCAACATAGGGTGATTGGGGTATCGTTAGCGCCCTCTATACCTATACCACGAAAACCAGAAGGAATGAGATTTTTTTTACTGTCTTTGCCCAGCGGGCTCTGTTTATGCTTGGTCGTCGTAGTAGTCTATTTTTATCGAGTCCATCATAATCCAAGATATACCAACTTCAAATTAGTATGAGCTACTAAAAAAAAAATATTCATTTTGGCTCTAGTGACATTTTTGGCCAAAAAACGTGCATTATAGTCTTCGGTTTTGCTCAATTTTGGGCATTTCGGACACTTTTTCCAAACTTTCTAAAAACTCATGAAACATTAAATTATACATATTAAGATCATATTTGATGAATATATGAGGCGGTTTCTTTCATTTATTGATGTTTTAATCACATTTAAGTCTCGTGTCACATTGAGTAAATCGTGTGTTTTTCGCTGTTTTGAAGAGTTTAACATATCTGTTAAGCCCAAATACTATTCCATTACTCATAATATGACACATATGACCTGACAAAAAATTAGGCATTTGGGCTCCCGTGACATTTTTGGCAAAAAAACGTGCATTATAGTCTTCGGTTTTGCTCAATTTTGGCTATTTCGGTCACTTTTTCCAAACTCTTTTAAACTCATGAAACATTAACTTATACATATTACAACCAGCTTTGATGAATATATGAAACGATTTCAATCGTTTATTGGTGTTTTAAGCACATTTAGTTCTTGTGTCACGTCGATGAAATCGTGTCCTTTTCGCTGATTTGAAGAGCTTAACATATTTGTTAAGCCCAAATACTTTTCCATTACTCATAATTTGACACGTATGAGGTATTACAAAAAATTTATTCATTTTGCCTCCAATGACATTTTTGGCCAAAAAACGTGCATTATAACCTTCGGTTTTGCTAAATTTTGGCCAATTCGGTTACTTTTCCCAAACTCTCTAAAAACTCATGAAACATTAACTTATACATATTAAAACCAGATTTGATGAATATATGAGGCGGTTTATTTCATTTATTGATGTTTTAAGCACATTTAAGTCTCGTGTCACGTCGAGCAAATCGAGTGTTTTTCGGTGATTTGAAGAGCTTAACATATCTGTTAAGCCCAAATACTTTTCCATTACTCATAACATGACACGTATGAGCTATTACAAAAGTTTTATTCATTTTGGCTCCAGTGACATTTTTTTGCCAAAAAACGTGCATTATAACCTTCGGTTTTGCTCAATTTTTGGCCATTTCGGTCACTTTTTCCAAACTCTCTAAAAACTCATGAAACATTAACTTACACATATTAAACCCAGATTTGATGAATATATGAGGCGGATTCTTTCATTTATTGATTTTTTAAACACATTTAAGTCTCATGTAAGTCGTGTCACGTCGAGCAAATCGTGTGTTTTTCGCTGATTTGAAAATTTTAACATATTTGTTAAGCCCAAATACTACTCCAATACTCATAATATGACACGTATGAGCTACTACAAAAAATTTAGTCATTTTGGTTCCAGTGTCATTTTTGGCCAAAACACGTGCATTATAACCTTCGGTTTTGCTTAATTTTGGCCTTTTCAGCCACTTATTCCTAACTATCTAAAAACTCTTGAAACATTAACTTATACATATTAGTACCATCTTTGATGTATATATGACGCGGTTTCTTTCATTTACTGATGTTTTAAAAACATTTAGATATCGGCTCACGTCGAGAAAATCGTTTGTTTTTTGCTGATTTGAAGAGCTTAACACATTTGATAAACCCAAATACTATTCCAGTACTCATAATATGACATGTATGAGCTACTACAAAAAATTCAGTCATTTGGGCTCCAGTGACATTTTTCACCAAAAAACGTGCAGTATATAGTCTTCATTTTTGCTCAATTTTGGTCATTTCGATCACTTTTTACAAACTCTCTTAAAAATCATGAAACATTAACTTATACATATTAGGACCATCTTTGATGAATATATGAAGTGGTTTCAATCGTTAATTTGTCTTTTAAGCACATTTAGTTCTCGTGTCACGTCGATGAAATCGTCTGCTTTTCGCTGATTTGAAGAGTTTAACATATCTGTTAAGCCCAAATACTTTTCCATTACTCATAATATGACAACTATGAGCTATTAGCAATAATTTTTTCATTTTGGCCAAAAAATGTGCATTATAACCTTCGATTTTGCTCAATTTTGGCTATTTCGGTCACCTTTTTCCAAACTCTCTAAAAACTCATGAAACATTAACTTATACATATTAAAACCATATTTGATGAGTATATGAGGTGGATTCTTTCATTTATTGATGTTTTAAGCACATTTAGTTCTCGTGTCACGTCGATGAAATCGTGTGTTTTTCGCTGATTTGAAGAGCTTAACATATCTGTTAAGCCCAAATACTATTCCCATACTCATAATATGACACGTATGAGCTACAACAAAAATTTCAGTCATTTGGGCTCCAGTGATATTTTTGGCCGAAAAACATGCATTTCTAGTTTTCGGTTTTGCTCAAATTTGGCCATTTCGGTCATTTTTTCCAAACTCTCAAAACTGATGAAACATTAACTTATACATGTGAGGACCAGCTTTGATAAATATATATAGTGGTTTCAATCGTATATTGGTTTTTTAAACACAATTAGTTCTCTTGTCACGTCGATGAAATCGTATGCTTCTCGCTGATTTGAAAAGTTTAACATATCTAATAAGCCCAAATACTTTTCCATTACTCATAATATGACAAGTATGAGCTATTACAAAAAATTTATTAATTTTGGCTCCAGTGACATTTTTGGCCAAAAAACGTGCATTATAACTTTCGGTTTTGCTCAATTTTGGCCATTTCGGTCATTTTTTCCAAACTCTCTAAAAACTCATGAAACATTGACTTATACATATTAATACCAGAATTAATGAATATATGAGGCGGTTTCTTTCATTTATTGATGTTTTAAGCACATTTAAGTCTTGTGCCACGTCCAGCAAATCGTGTGTTTCGCTGATTTGAAGAGCTTAACTGTTATGCACAAATACTTTTCCATGCCTCAAACATGACACGTATGAGCTATTACAAAAGTTTTATCAATTTTGGATCCAGTAGCATTTTTTGCCAAAAAAACGTGCATTATAACCTTCGGTTTTGCTCAATTTTGGCCATTCCGGTCACTTTTTCCAAACTCTCTAAAAACTCATGAAATATCAACTTATACATATTAAGACCAGATTTGATGAATATATGAAACATATTCCTTTATTTATTGATGTTTTAAGAACATTTAGTTCTCGTGTCACGTAGATGAAATCGTGTGTTTTTCGCTGATTTGAAAAGTTTAACCTATCTGTTAAGCCCAAATACTATTCCATTACTCATAATATGACATGTATGAGATACTACAAAAAATTATTCATTTTTGTTCCAGTGACATTTTTGGCCAAAAAACGTGCATTATAGTCTTCAGTTTTGCTCAATTTTGGGGATTTCGATCACTTTTTCCAAACTCTCTAAAACCTCATGAAATATCAAATTATACATATTAAGACCAGATTTGATGAATATATGAAACAGATTCTTTTATTTATTGATGTTATAAGCACATTTAGTTCAAGTGTCACGTAGATGAAATCGTGTGCTTTTCGCTGATTTGAAGAGTTTAACCAATCTGTTAAGCCCAATTACTATTCCATTACTCATAATATGACATGTATCAGCTACTACAAAAAAAATTCATTTTGGCTCCAGTGACATTTTTGGCCAAAAAACGTGCATTATAGTCTTCTTTTGCTCAATTTTGGGCATTTCGGTCACTTTTTTCAAACTTTCTAAAAACTCATGAAACATTAACTTATAAATATTAAGACCATAATTGATGATTATAAGAGGCGGATTCTTTCATTTATTAATGTTTTAATTACATTTAAGTCTCGTGTCACATCGAGTAAATCGTGTGTTTTTCGCTGATTTGAAGAGTTTTAACATATCTGTTAAGCCCAAATAGTTTTCCATTACTCATAATATGACACGTATGAGGTACCACACAAAATTTAGTCATTTGGGTTCTCGTGACATTTTTGGCCAAAAAACAGGCATTATAGTCTTTGATTTTGCTCAATTTTGGCTATTTCGGTCACTTTTTCCAAACTCTTTTAAGACTCATGAAACATTAACTTATACATAATATGACCAGCGTTGATGAATATATGAAACGGTTTCAATCGTTTATTGGTTTTTTAAGCACATTTAGCTCATGTGTCACGTCGATGAAATCGTGTGTGCTTTTTGATGATTTGAAGAGCTTAACATTTATGTTAAGCCCAAATAATTTTCCATTACTCATAATTTGACACGTACGAGCTATTACAAAAAATTTAATCATTTTGGCTCCAGTGACATTTTTGGCCAAAAAACGTGCATTATAACCTTCGATTTTGCTCAATTTTGGCCATTTTGGTCGTTTTTTCCAAACACTCTAAAACCTCATGAAACATTGATTTATACATATTAAAACCAGATTTAATGAATATATGAGGCGGTTTCTTTCATTTATTGATGTTTTAAGCACATTTAAGTCTTGTGCCACGTCGAGCAAATCGTGTGTTTTTCGCTGATTTGAAGAGATTAACATATATGTTAAACCCAAATATTTTTCCATGCTCATAACATGACACGTATGAGCTATTACAAAAGTTTTATCCATTTTGGTTCCAGTGACATTTTTTGCCAAAAAACGTGCATTATAACTTATAACCTTCGATTTTGGCCATCTCGGTCACTTTTTCCAATCTCTCTAAAAACTATGAAATATCAACTTATACATTTTAAGACCAGATTTGATGAATATATGAAGCGGATTCTTTTATTTATTGATGTTTTAAGCACATCTAAGTCTCGTGTCACGTCGAGCAAATCGTGTTGTTTTCGCTGCTTTGAAGAGGTTAACATATCAGTTAAGCCCAAATACTATTCCATTACTCATAATATGAGATGTATGAGCTACTACAAAAAAAATTCATTTTGGCTCCAGTGACATTTTTGGCCAAAAAACGTGCATTATAGTCTTCGGTTTTGCTCAATTTTGGGCATTTCTGTCACTTTTTCCAAACTTTCTAAAAATTCATGAAACTTTAACTTATACATATTAAGACCATATTTGATGAATATATGAGGCGGATTCTTTCATTTATTGATGTTTTAATCACATTTAAGTCTCGTGTCACATCGAGTAAACCGTGTGTTTTTCGCTGATTTGAAGAGTTTAACATATCTGTTAAAACCAAATACTATTCCATTATTCATAATATGACACGTATGAGCTACGAAAAAAATTAGGCATCCCGTGACATTTTTGGCAAAAAAACGTGCATTATAGTCTTCGGTTTTGCTCAATTTTGGCTATTTCGGTCACTTTTTCCAAACTCTTTTAAACTCATGAAACATTAACTTATACATATTATAACCATCTTTGATGAATATATGAAACGGTTTCAATCGTTTATTGGTGTTTTAAGCACATTTAGTTCTTGTGTCACGTCGATGAAATCGTGTGCTTTTCGCTTATTTGAAGAGCTTAACATATTTGTTCAGCCCAAATACTTTTCCATTACTTATAATTTGACACGTATGAACTATTACAAAAAAATTATTCATTTTGCCTCCAGTGACATTTTTGCCCATAAAACGTGCATTGTAACCTTTGGTTTTGCTCAATTTTGGCCAATTCTGTCACTTTTTCCAAACTCTCTAAAAAATCATGAAATATTAACTTATACATATTAAAACCAGATTTGATGAATATATGAGGCGATTTCTTTCATTTATTGATGTTTTAAGCACATTTAATTTAAGTCTCGTGTCACGTTGAGCAAATTGTGTGTTTTTCGGTGATTTGAAGAGCTTAACATATCTGTTAAGCCCAAATACTTTTCCATTACTCATAACATGAAACGTATGAGCTATTACAAAAGTTTTATTAATTTCGGTTCTATTGATATTTTTTTGCCAAAAACCGTGGATTATAACCTTCGGTTTTGCTCAATTTGGCCATTTCGGTCACTTTCTCCAAACTCTCTTAAAACTCATGAAACATTAACTTAAACATATTAATTAGGAACAGCTTTGATGAATATATGAAGTGGTTTCAATCGCTTATTGGTGTTTTAAGCACATTTAGTTCTCGTATCACGTCGATGTAATCGTGTGCTTTTCGATGATTTGAAAAGTTTAAATATCTGTGAAGCTCAAATACTTTTCCATTACTCATAATATTACACATATGATCTATTATAATAAATTTATTTATTTTGGCTCTAGTGACATTTTTGGCAAAAAAACGTGCATTATAACCTTCGGTTTTGCTCAATTTTGGCCAATTCGGTAACTTTTTCCAAACTCTCTAAAAACTCATGCAACATTAACTTTTACATATTAAAACCATATTTGATGAATATATGAGGTGGATTCTTTCATTTATTGATTTTTTAAGCACATTAAGTCTCGTGTCACGCCGAGCAAATCGTGTGTTTTTCGCTAATTTCAAGAGGTTAGCATATCTCTTAAGCCCAAATACTATTCAATTACTCATAATATGACACGTATGAGCTACTACAAAAAATTTAGTCATTTTGGTTCCAGTGACATTTTTGGCCAAAAAACGTGCATTCTAAGCTCCGGTTTTGCTCAATTTTGGCCATTTCGGTTAATTTTTCCAAACTCTCTAAAAACTCATGAAACATTAATTTATACATATTAAGACCAGATTTGATGAATAAATGAGGTGGATTCTTTCATTTATTGATGTTTTAAGCACATTTAAGTCTTGTGTCACGTCGAGCAAATCATGTGTGTTTCGCTAATTTGAAGAGCTTAACATATCTGTTAAGCCCAAATACTATTCAATTACTTATAATATGACACGTATAAGCTACTACAAATAATTTAGTCATTTTGGTTCCAGTGACATTTTTGGCCAAAAAACGTGCATTATAGTCTTCGGTTTTGCTCAATTTTGGCCATTTCGATCACTTTTTCCAAACTCTCTAAAAGTTCTTGAAACATTAACTTATACATATTAGGCCGAGCTTTGATAACTATATAAGGCGGTTTATTTCATTTATTGATGTTTTAAGAACATTTAGATCTCGTGTCACGTCGAGAAAATCGTGTGTTTTTCACTGATTTGAAGAGGCTAGCATATCTCTTAAGCCCAAATACTTTTCCATAACTAGGATTGCGGACATGACGTTATTGCGACTTTGAGTTTATGATTATGTGCCTGTATCGTATGTATGTTTGTTGTGCTCGTATGTGTTTTGTTCTGAATGGCTTTCTATGATGTCCTTTGAACTAGAATGACTCTAGTTGATACTTACTCGTACATAGTAATTCTGACTTGGATTAAGTATATATTATAAGGAAATTTGGTAAAAAGAAACCACCTTTAAGTTTCACAACTTTGTAAACCACCACCTTTTAAAATTATCTTTGCAAGAAACCACCTTATAAAATCAATAACTATTGTTAAGACCACCTATTGTCCTTTGACTTCCACCAAACCACCTTATAAAATCAACAAGTATAGTTAAGAGAAATTATGATTAAACTTCAAAAATGAATTGCTCATAGAAGAACTCGAAAAGTTTTGTTAAACCATTAACCACTCCTCAACTTCTCTTGGGTTATCATTACAATGTGAGAATCAACATGAAAGTAAAGAAAAAAAATTTGAACGAACGGGTCTTTCTTTCTCTATTTAACAGCTTTATAACGGGTCTTCCACCGGGACCAAAATGATCTGATCTGATGCTCTCGAACGATAAAACTTAGAAGCATTTTCTGTGAACGATTGATGGACCAGACTCGTCATACTCGGCCTTGGCAATCCACATCTGCAATGATGTAAAAAGGATATGCGTTAAGTTACTGAAAACATTACGAAAATTGCAAATTATGTCGAAGATTGTAGAACAGCAAAAACCTGCTGGAATGTACTGAGGGATGCCAAGATGGAGCCTCCGATCCAGACACTGTATTTTCTTTCTGGTGGTGCCACCACTTTAATCTTCATGCTGCTGGGGGCGAGGGCCGTGATTTCCTTGCTCATTCTGTCAGCAATGCCAGGGAACATGGTTGTACCACCACTGAGAACAATGTTACCGTAAAGGTCCTTCCTAATATCGACATCACACTTCATGATCGAGTTATATGTAGTCTCATGGATACCCGCAGCTTCCATTCCGATGAATGATGGCTGGAACAGGACCTCTGGGCAACGGAAACGCTCAGCTCCAATGGTGATGACTTGCCCATCAGGAAGCTCATAGCTTTTCTCGACTGAAGAGCTAGTCTTAGAGGTTTCCATCTCCTGCTCATAGTCGAGGGCAATGTAGGCAAGCTTCTCCTTCATATCCCTTACAATTTCACGCTCAGCTGAGGTGGTGAAAGAGTAGCCACGCTCTGTGAGGATCTTCATCATGTAGTCAGTCAGGTCACGCCCAGCAAGGTCAAGACGAAGGATAGCGTGTGGGAGAGCATATCCTTCATAGATGGGGACTGTGTGGCTCACACCATCACCAGAGTCCAACACAATACCTGTAAGGATCACGTAAGCAACACAATCCAGGGCAAAGGACAAGAAAACTTTCGTCCAAAATGTCACTCAAGGGACAGTTGCACCACTTACCAGTAGTACGACCACTGGCATATAGGGAAAGTACGGCCTGAATGGCAACGTACATAGCAGGGGTATTGAAAGTTTCGAACATGATCTGAGTCATCTTTTCACGATTAGCCTTAGGGTTCAGGGGAGCTTCAGTGAGAAGCACCGGGTGCTCTTCTGGAGCAACACGGAGCTCATTGTAAAAGGTGTGATGCCATATCTTCTCCATGTCGTCCCAGTTGCTAACAATACCATGTTCAATAGGATATTTCAAAGTGAGGATACCACGCTTGGATTGAGCTTCATCTCCAACATAAGCATCCTTCTGACCCATACCAACCATGACACCAGTGTGACGAGGGCGACCTACAATACTGGGGAAGACAGCCCTAGGGGCATCATCTCCAGCAAATCCAGCCTATCAAACAAACAAAGGTCAAATTTTGAGTATACATAACAAAATATATCACCACAAACTAAAATTACACTAAGGTTAGGAAGCACTTCTGTTGAGTGTTGCCATTGCTAGACAGTTACCTTAACCATTCCAGTTCCATTGTCGCAAACAAGTGGCTGGATGTCCTCACCTTCGGCCATCTTTTATAGTATGCTGATAACAAGCCTTCAAGTCAAATGAGAAGGTGTATGAGATTACAGTCGAACAACAACTGACCAATAACGCACAATTAACCAGAATTTCGGGTTGACATAGGAAAAATCGAGACATCTACAGTCTACAACTCTGAGAAAAACCACAAGAATGCAGAAAACTTGTCTTACACAATCCCTAACAGATGTTGCTGAACCCAATATTAAATCCGCAAACTAACCTAAACAAGGCCTCCATATATAACCTATGACGCACTATCTAATATTTAGTCACTCAAGGTGATCATATGACATATCTTCACATATACCCTGAAATCTAAACAATCATTATGTAAACCTGTGAAAAACCAACATCAATCAATCGCGAAACTTATCATCTCTCATCATCCAAGTCACAGTGCACTACCATCTACCATAAGCAGGTGATCCTATGTGCACATCATCATCCATATCTCCACCCACAATCAAATGTACAGCTCTACCATCCCTCGACTTTCATCTATAAAGACGATAGCCTAATGGCAGAGACTATAGCCTAATGCCACAGATAGTAAAGAAGCTTAACAGATACGCCTGCTATCTAAACGACGAGCCTATATTATTATCAAATGTCATTGATTTCGGCCTCAGTGTATCAATTACGCATCCACAAAACATTCTAATACAATGTAGATTCCGAAATTCTTCACATTTAAGAGATTTCGAACAATTTGATCACATTCAAAAGAATTCCTAACATTTTTGGCATTCGAATTCAGACAATTCGATGAGACGTTAAAATTCAAACCAAACGTTAACAAATGTCGTTTCAATCAAACAACACGGTTAGAATTCAAACCAAACGGTTAACAAATGAAAAGAACGTAGCCGAAATAGATCATCAATTCATCACAAATCATATACATTCACATTAATCTCTAAGAATCTGCTATTCGACGACGATGATAATTCACAAAAAAAAAAAAAAAAAATCACAAATTCAAATTTCAAAATGTAATTAGATGATAATTAACGAAATTTAAAATGTAATTAACGATGATAATTAACAAAAATTATCATTTCGAATTAACTGCGATTGCCGTACCAAATTCGAGAAATTGTCTCGAAAATCAACAAAATTCAACCGCAAGAACATCATACATTTTCATCAAAATTGAAGATGATCAAATTCACATAAAAAAAATCAAATGCACAACATTTAAATTCAAATACACATAAAAAAATAATCAGATAATTACCGTAAAAAAAAAAAAACAAATGCACATAAGAAAAAAATCAGATAATTTACCGTAAAAATACACAATTAATCAACGAAATTCATACAATGTGAATTAAAAAACAAAAAGAAAAAGACAAGATTGAAATGTGCGTGACGGAGAAATTACCTTGAAAGAAAAGAATAAGGAGAGAGAAAATTGAGAGCTCGGTAAAAAAAATTGAGGAGGAAGAAAAAAAAATGAGGGGAAAAGGAGTTTTTAACAAGGTTGAAATATAATGAGAGTCGTCCGATTGTACAGGCTGGATATACGGAGATGATGACACGTAAGCGAGGGGGTGATCTTTGAGGTTGGAGGTTGGGAGATTGTGATGATTATAGTTGATGAGTGTGAGTGGTCCCGCGATTTTCCAGTCTTTCTTCTCCTGTCATTTTACCCTTTTACCCCCCACAGCCACACCCTATTTCTTTTTTTACCTTTTAGTTTTTACCCACATTTTTTCTTTGAATTTTAATCAGGGGTAGTAGTTTGTTAGTTTTAAGTTTGTTAGCCACATGAAATTGTGGGTTGGAGTATGTCTTGGATTCTTTTTTACGCTTTGTGTGATTATTAGATCGTTAATATTTTGTTTGAATATGCGTGAAAATGTAAATTTATAGTTGAAGAGCCTCTGGATTTTTGTTTGCAAACTTGTGTTTGAACCGATGCTATGGAGTATTATTTCGAAGTAGTATCATGAAAGACGAGATGATGTATAGTACATTTGAGAAGGATATTAGATATCGGGGTTTGCGACTAAAAGTTTCAAGGTCATGGACTCATGGCATGTAAATGTGTAATGTATTTGTCAAATTGATTATATTAACTTGTGTGAGACTATCTCACCTATGTTACTGCGGACTTCATCTGGATATCTGGTTATAATGGTCAATATAATGATTCTTAGGGTCCCAACGGTGCAGAATGAATCTTCGATAAATAACACGTATCCATTATTTCATAAAAATGTAAACGAGGAATACTCCATCTAACATGACTTAGAGACTAATTCCTAGACAAAAGTACCAAATAGAGATTCACTACATCTTCCCTTTAAAAAGACTCATTTTGTGTGCAAAGTGCAATATTAGTGCGATCCATTATCCAGCTTCACGTAGGTTGGAAGTAATAATACTTTCTTTCAATCTTTTATACAAATTTTATAGTTTTTCTAATCTTTTTGAAGCAATTTAAAGAAAGCCGCAAAAGTGTGCAAGTAGTTATCATTGTTAATGTTTGGGGATTATTACTGTATATGCTGCCACATTCTTCTGAGCTGTAGATTCTTATTATGAACATTACAACAGTATGTGCAGACTGCACCTTAGCATCCATAACTAGAATCCCTCCAAGAATCTGTCAAAACATCGACTTTCTAAAAGAAGAATAGAACGATTCGTATTAGTCGATCCAAAAACTATTCAATAATACTTGGATGTTTACTCCCATCTGTGCTGTTGTAACAGAACAACAGAACATGTCGTAATCGAAGTGATTGGTAAACAATAAATTTGATTGAGATGATGAAATGAAAATGTAATTATTATACCCTGAAAGAGGAGTATCCTAGGAAGATAGGACAATAAGTTGAATGAAATTTTACTTCAAGAATCTAACATAATGAAGATTTGACGACAATTACTGAAGTACAATTGCAGCAACTGAGTCTTGATTACTCTGGGAGCTTGAACATGAAGCCGTAAACAGGATCTAAACAACATTCTTGGACTAGTTCAGCATGCTACAGCATAAAGGAGGCTCCGAATGATAATAACTAGTTTCGTAAGCATCTCAGGTCTACAGGAATGGAGGCAATATTACCCATCGTCGTGGATACTTTGGCTTTCCATCCTTCCCATCAAATAACTGCAGGAAAAACAAGATAGAGCAGAAGTCAGATTATCGGCTTAAGTGACAAAGAACTTACACACTTGTGGCTGATTGGCTGGCCAGAATTCTGAATATAGAAAGACAGTTGCATGGCAAAGGGGAATGACACAGAAAGTTGTTAGCCTGTAGGGTAACATAATTCGGTTCTTAATACCATGGTCCCAAAAATTTGGTAATTCAAACTGTTAAAGATCGGTTAGTTTTCGCCACTACATCAATAGAAGACCAATATGGCAAGTAAGCTGCCTTTATGACAACCGAGCTCTGTATGACAGTAAGGCTGTCCTAGGTTTGTAACACATTGATGGACAGTGGCTTTTGCTAACAATGTCACACCGGGCCTAGCTTGTCTGTATAAGGTTCAGGACTTCATTCCACTACCAATCCAAATTTTGATCATAAGGACAACCTAACCACCAACCATCCCTTGCGGCGCCTCAAATAAACTTTTCTTCTTCACAAGTCTATCAAACCCTCTCCACCTAAGCCTCCACTTTTTCTATTTAGTTCAGGGGAACGATTTTGTTAGCACGCTAGAACACAGTCTGTAAGCAAACAGGGACATAGTTTCTAGACTGTTATTAACGAGGCTCCAAGACCTCGGCATGACTTTTATATACAAAGACAAAATGCTTTGATATAGGCGAGCTGAAAGATATATAAATTGCAGGGAAAACATTAAATTGGGAAGCTAGAACATACTCAAAGAGTAAGTCTTTTTAAGAGCTGTTAAACTGAGGCTCAACATATAAGCATGAATAACCCATATACAGAGAGACATAAAGCTCAATACAGAGTTACAGACAAACTAAAGGATATAGAAATTACCTTCTTCAGACGTCTATGCTTTCCAAGTGCCCAGTTAGTCATGATCCCAGCAGCAACTACGGCAAATACATAACCAGCCACAGTTTGGGTAGCAACATTGAAGCCCAACCACTGATAGATTTCTGTGGTGTAATTAGCACAAGTAACAACATTGAACAAGAATCCCCTAGGAATTTGATATCCGCCACTCCCGTCAGCACCCCGAAGATTCTTCAGCAAGATATGGCAGTAAAAGTTCGAAAGCTGGCAGAGCAAGCCAAATCCAAATCCGATCTTCCACTGGAGGTCACTGACAGGGGTGTAAAGAGGATGATTCACATAGTATGCGATGTAGGCTCCAAAAGTCCAGTAGTATGCACAGTTCCGGAAAACATTGGACACTGGAGAAGTTGCATGGCTGAAGCGATGCACAAAGAAGGTTTCCATGATACGTTTGAAATAGTGAAAGCACCAATAATAACAGGCATATGTCTGAACTGGGTGCATGACACGTTCTTCTTTGTACCCAAAGAACTGATAGACAGGGAAGTAGTAGAAGATGGGGTAAATGAGCAAAGGACCCAAGTACTCGCAGAAGAATAGAGTAGGATAAGAAACTTGGGGTCCCAGGTCTTTAAACACCACGGTAACGGTGTTGGAATTACCATCAGAATACTCTTGGAGGCTTTTCCTGCTGCTAAGGACAGTTGGCCTTTCCTTTGATCCAGGTTGTACAGGAAGTGTCAGTCGTTGCCTAGAAGGATAAAATTTCTTGGCTGCCAGTGCAGCTCCGACAGTTAGTAGGCAGTAGAACAATTAACAAATTCTGCACGTACTATACTAGAAAGATTACACAAAGAATATAAACCAAGAATGAATCTTAGAATTGCTCTGCATTACTTTTTGAAGAAAGAAAAAAGAAATGTAGCTCGCCAAAATGAAATTGAGAAGCGCTATATGCAAATCATCTCAGCAAACATTTCATCAGTGTATTACATGTATCTTGTTAGACTAGACCACCCTAAAGCAGCAAAAAACAAAGATACCAGCCAATAAATCAGCCTGTTTACTATGTCGGCTAAATTACATTTTACTCCCAAGTCTACTTTTATCCATTAGAAGAGCTAATCAATATTGGCACTCCCTCACTGGCCATTACCTGTCTAATGCTACAATCGATAAACAGATGACTCACAGCTACAAGGACGGGATAAGTAGATAACAGTTGTCCCCTGGAAAGATATCCTATGGCAAAATCCAAATTCAAGTCGCGACAATGCACATGAATGTTTTCACTGGCCAATGGCTGTCTATTATTATCATCCCAAAGAAATGAGTCACAATTACAAGGGAGGTATTGTGTCCCCTGGAAAAATATCCTATAAGAAAATCCAAACTGAAGCCATAGGACGATTCAACATCAAACTGAAATCGATGCAAGAGATGGCTGAAGTCCCCATACTAAAGGATTTCTTAATATAATTCCTCGGATGAAGAATACTCTTTTTCTTGCTACATTCTTTGCACTATAACGAGTGAACATTATAATCTTCTTGATCTCAACCCAACTACATATGCATAGCATACATGTCATTTTCACCACTGGCCTGATTAAGATAGGCATCAAAGCTAGTATCCTAGCTAGGAATAGTATAACGATCTACAACTTCAACTCCAAGAAGCCTCACAGAATATACTTAATCAAGGAATGCGATACTACTGAATATACTGATAGCAAACATCCTTACACCACCAGATGCTTTACTCCTTCAAAGTCCAGACAACACACTCTTCTGCAATGTAGGATGTCCACACCAACAGTCCATAATCAGAATATCAACTCCCAAGATTCCACCCTCGCTCTGGTGAATAATAAGCTACAATTCCAAAGCTATGGCAGCTAAAACACAAACTTGAAGTTGAAGCTATACGGCCTATGCTGCTTACTCCATCACAAAATAAAAGGCCTCCAATCCATTTTGAGTTTTATCTGACTTCCCTCATTACTATCATTCAAAGTACACCACTAAGAAGCAACACATCTATATGCAAATTTTCGATAGCCAATCGATACCACTAAGGCAGTTCCTCTATTCCCCCACCATAAAGATTACACACATATGACCAAACCATATCATCACAGCCTCACAGAGAGTTCCCACTATTCCGCGAAAAATTGGTTTATGCAGTGTCCAACAATGACAGAATGTCACTTCTATATTAAGCAAAACCGTTTACTTTCTACTACATCAATCAGTTGTAGATGCGTAATGACGAAGATTTGGTTAAATGTGAAGTCAACACGAGACCAAAAAAAACCTCTAATCACAAATCAATTTCTTTAATCATATTTCAATTTAACACTCACTCATAAATGTTCCTTTTATCACAAATATCTGCACTAATTCACGATCATGAAGTTCAAAAGTATTGATCTTTACTACTTAATCAGCTCACAAAATTGAAATTACGAAAAAAAGGAACAAACTTTAGTAGAATATGAAGACTTACTTCTCTTGTAGATTGCTTCTTGTAGATCAGCAACAGTACCCTATTAAAAAAAAACCCAACTCATTCAATCAAAAATTAACAAATTCAGAGTAAACAAGATCATTAATTATCAGCTAAATCATCAAATTAGACCCCATAAAAGGAGTAAAAGAGTGAAGATTACGGAATCATTGAGCTCAAGTCCACCCTTAATGAGCTCCCTACCACTTCGAGTTACAACTGAAACCTTCATTTCTCGAAAAATTAAGAGATACCCAGTTTATAAAATGGAATTTGGAGCAAACCCTTTTGATATTTCTGACTAATTTTTGGAGAAGAAGATCTAATTGGGGAGTTTAAATCTCGAGCATATCGAAAGAGTTAGTTACTATGGAGAAAATGAAGGTTATGTGCAATAATTTATGGACACACGATTCTTCTGCAGGAAGCTACGAAGGGTATGTGTTTGTATTTATGGTGTGTGGTTGGGGGTAGGACGTCTAATTCTGGCTCTATTCATATTACTGATGAACCACTCCTTCTCATTCTTCTCTCTCCCAAGACTCCAACTGTCCTGGTGCGAAACTTGGTCAAACGGGTACAAGTTGCGAGTAGATGACTAGAGGAGATTCGAAAATGCAACAATGTTAAAATAGATCTGCAGGGCTTTGTGAATCGGTATGTCAAAAGTTAGATTAAACCCAAAAAATAAGGTGAACTTGAACAACCTTAATTGGTCGTAAGCCCGTAACAATCTCATAATAAGCGAGAGTCTTTGCAGCATAAGAGTCGGTGCAATCCCATAATGTTCCGGCGGAATTTTCTTTCGTTAGCTTGCAATTTTTGTAATCCAAGTTACCTAAAGATACTAAAATTGAGGTTAATTATTAGTTTTGGTAATTTTGATACCTCGGATTTCAAAACTCTGGCCATGTACCCACTTTCTAAAGCCGATATCTCGAGGGAAATCGGATTTTAACATATAACATGAACAACAACCTTTTTAAGGTTTTTAGTCTTTTAGTGCCAACAACAAGAAGTGATCCAAGTCAACTTAATTTCCACAACTTCATGCTCTTCAGCTAAAACATTATTGCTACGACCTTTTCCACATCTTCGGTAGGTGTTACTGTTCTGTTATTCATCAAATCTTCCTTGTCAACAAAATATAGCAAGTGACAGTCGAATTTCACAGTAACAGTTGGGAATTTCAGGAACTTATGTTCGGGTACATGTCATTATTGCTTGAGTTTAC
Organism: Spergularia marina; assembly: GCA_963680865.1. NCBI lineage: Eukaryota > Viridiplantae > Streptophyta > Magnoliopsida > Caryophyllales > Caryophyllaceae > Spergularia > Spergularia marina. The sequence continues at coordinate 21,265,345 of OY804560.1, read as the reverse complement.
ACTGTTATCACCCGTCAAAACTAAACCCGACTGTTCCAATCCTAGGAGTTCACTTCAATATTTCATTCATGTTTTCGCTTCAATAGAAATTACAGATACCAGCACCACGAAATTCTGACTTTCCTTTGGACACAGCTAGGTTGATCTTGATTCCTGATGCTACAGAATGCAGGAATCCTCGTGGACATGAAGTAAGAGCTCGGAAAGGTGGAAACTCAACAACATTCAGAGCAGGAGCTTATTGAATCGTCTGGAATTTGCCTGATCTTTTAACATTCTCCCTCTCAGCATTAGAGGAACAACTAAGAGTAGTCTGTATACTGATATATGGAACCAGCAGGAACTCAGATACCAGTCTCATTTTAACGTTTCTTTGGCTGCTGAGCTATGGACTCGATTCTGAGCCTTTGGTGCCAGCATTGACTGTATTCAAGAAAAAACAATGGCAAACATCTATCAGCCTCACAAACCAGACATAAAAAGAATGCAGTGACCTCAGTTTGCTGATTGATAGATATTCAAAAATCTGTCAATAGTCTTCTGCCACAAATTCTCTCGTGCACTGGTGTATATGAGTATGGTTCAAGCACGCATATACATTAAAGTTCTTAAACCCTTACCACAATGTCTCGAAAAGGGCTCTCAACAGTCTCAACTCTCAAGTAAACTTGGGAAGAGAGCTCAGACTAGCAGAGCCTCACCCTTATGTTAGCACCAATGACAAACATAAGCACTGTAGTACTTCACACATATGTATATACCCACATATGGGCACCAACAGCATACTATATGACATTACAGAAGACTAAAGATTAGAACTCATTATGGTTAGCTGACACAAAATCAGCTTATCAACTTCAGCAAAAAGAAAAACTTACACCATGGCTTCTTGAATCTCACTGATTTCAAGTAACTGACCAATTCACATAAACAAGTCACAGATCATACAATCAAGTATTAGTAAAGCATTGCTTTCTCCCTAGTCGTCAGAGTCTAGAGAGCTCTCATTGGCTTAAGAGAAACATATGGTTATTAAGAATAACATTGTTGCAGGCTTCTGAACAATCAGAATTCTCGGGCAGGTTCCACGACCAGAGTTCTTCTGATGTGCAGGACAGCAGAAGCAGGACTTTTCGGGAATTATGGACAGTGTGTGTGCATAGATACAAGTCACAAGCCAGAATGTGGTGGGCATATCTTGCTTTGCTATGCTATGTACACTTCACACTAAACAAATATAGAAGGGCATACATTACTGTCAAGGTTGCAAGAGTCTGTTCTAGGTATGATCAAGTGCGTCACTGTTGAAGATACCTTACACACATACTTACTCCGGCCTCTACATCATCAATACATTGAAATTTAATATGTAAGACAGTCAGACAAGATCAGAATCTCATGGCATATACTCTCGGACGAAGTACTTCCAGGAAGAAATGGAGAGTGATTCTGATATGTAGTTGAATGTGGAAGATATAAGGTAGTTCTGCATATAAAGAAACCTTACTGACGTAAAATAGGAGCTCAAAAACTGAAAGACATCACAGAACATGAACTCTTGTCAGATTTAACTGCGTAAATTCTCTTATCCTATCTTCTGAGAACTAGAAGGCCTTACATTTCCATCATCACATCCTGCTAGACAGAAATTCACCTTAAATTGGCTTGTCAACTATGAAAACCATCCTATTCTGGATTATTTTAACATCAGCTATCTAGCTAGCCATTACAGAAACCACTTAGTCTGTAATGAGATGGATTATGGAACCAGCAGGGGACTCGAATTTGTAACTCATTCGATGATGGTTTGGCTGCTCAGCTCTTTTGTTATATGAACTCGATTATTGAGCCTTTGGTACCCGGATATAATGTATTCAAGCAAAAGCAACGGCGGACATCAACAAACCACAACCAACACTTAAAAATGAAGTGCAGTGACCTCAATTTGCTACCTCCAGTTCACACTATCTGAGAAACTGTCTTTCTGCGACAAAATTTCTCTACAAAGTGTCTCTTACCCTGACTACAATAGTACTTAGTAAGATCCAAGCATGCAAATACATAAAACTTCTTACCCTAGTGTCTAGAAAGGGACTTTCGTGTAAGCTTGGGGTGGGAGTTCTAATTCACGCAATCTTACCCCCCACGCAACAATAAATGATAAACACGGCCACTGTTTGCTAATACTTCACACAAGAATGCAGATACGTGCACCAACAACATATGATATTTGCTAATGCTTCACACAAGAATGCATATAAGTGCACCAACAACATATGATATGACACGATAGAAACAACAACTTGTAGGTTGCAACTCATGAAGTTTAAGTGACAGGAAATCAGTAAAACCACTTTAGCAATAACAATAACTTTTCAAGGGAAAACAATGGCTTCTCAAATCAAACTAATCGAGCAACTGACCTCTCCACATCTCCACATCTCCACATACACAGGTCACAAGTCATATACAATCAAGTATTGGCAATGCCATCAATATACGAAATCACCATTTTTATCGACATAACAACAAGAGATAATTGTTTCAGGATTACCACATGAATAACGCCTATAACGAGGCAAGAGGTGGCCAAGCATAGACACAAGCTGTTTCGAGTTACCAAAAGGAAATTATCATGAATCGCATTGAGTGATTATCAATATAAGAATCGCAAACAGATTAATACATGAAATCCAACTGATGATGATACCAAACAATTAACCCTATCCACATAATACACAACAACTTAACATATCAAACAGTCAATTATCAGCATTAAGTAAAAACATTTCCATCTACCAACTTCTGCGATCGAAAAAATCGTCACAAATCCTCTTAATTTTTACCTTACTGCTGTAAAAAAACCCAAAACCCTGCACCCTCATTCAGTCACACTGAACCCTCTTTGGAAGCGTTCAGCTGACGCTTCAACACCTCATTCTCCCTCCTCAACTTCATCATCTTCTGTTTCATCAACTCCAACTGCTTATCCGAAGTCGAGACATGTTGATCAGCAACCCGTGTCCGCGTAACCAGCAACTCCTTCTCCAATTCCTTCACCTTCTTACTCACCTCCTCCTTCTCCTGCTGCTCCATTGAAACACAATCCTTCAAATCTTCAACCTCTTCCATCAATTTTCCTTCCATTTCCTTGGATTTTTTTCGTGTCGAAATCAAGTCATGATGCAATTGAAACATTGTCGATTCATCCTCCCTCTTTCGCCTCGTAATTTCCCCAATTCTCCCTTCCAAATCCCTAATTTTCGCCTCGTAGTTTCTCTTCATCAATTCCACAGAATTCCGATGATCTTCCACCTTTTTTATTAATCTCTCGTTCAATTTCATCAATTCTTCCCTCTTTTGCCTCAAACAATCCCCAATTTTTTCCTCCGAAACCCTAATTTCCGCCTCGTAATTTCTCTTCATCAAATCTACAGAAATCCGATTATCTTCATCTTTTTTGGTGATTTCTTCGTTCAATCTCCTCAATTCTTCCTTCAAATTACTGGAATTTCCGCGTTGTTGAAGCTGGAGAAGCAACTTATTTAGGGTTTCGTGATGAAGACTCTTCAATCGTTCGTTCTCTTGCTTGAGAATGTTGCAGGTGAGCTCGATTGATTGACGATTGCTGATTTCGGCGCTGTAATTCGATTTTAGGGTTTCGATTTCGTTGATTCCGATGATAAAATCGCCGGAAATTTCGTCGGCGAGTTTCAGAAGCTTCTCCATTTCCTCGTCGCTCGTTCCCGCCATTTCCCTCCCTCCTTTTCCCCCTTTTTCAAATTTATTGAGTAAATAGAAAATCGGTTTTTCTAACGTTTTCCCCAATTGCGTGTGTAAAACCGATGAGAAAACAAGATATTTAAACAAAATGAGATGTCGGTAATCTTGGTATAACATAAAATACTTGTGCTCAATTTTTCAACTCCGTATATGTTTTAAAGTCTTATATGACTACGTACTCGATGGATAGCACGGAGTATCAAGTAGACAAAACTAAACGGTCAGAAGACATGCATAAAAATAGTTTGAACCATCGAATTTACAAGTGGACTATGAAAATATGAAATGGTTAACGTGCTAGAAGTACAAAGTATGTAACGCCTAATTTACAAGCACAATGGCTGGCAACAATTCTACATACTATATATACATACACATGCATACATTATTATACATACTTTCATTCTTTCTAAATTGTTGAGAATAAATGTCTACGGCAAAAAAAAAGGCGAGATCTATTTTATCCTAAACCCTAGTGAATACAAGATAAAAATAAGGATTTAACGAATAATGACTTCAAATCCTAAACATTAGAGAACATTATTATAGACACAATGTTGAATGACCAAAACAGAGATGCATTTCCACTGAAAATTATTTGTAACGAGTAATTCACCAATGTCACCTAACTCGGGAAAATCAGCCAAAACGCAAATTTGTTGCTCTTCAAGCACGGTCCTCGCAACACCATGGCGTCGTCCCACCATTACAAGGTCATAAACGTTGTCTAGGGATTGGACTATATCGATTGCTTGTAACCATTCCTCTGTCTGAATTTCTCGAAACATTAGAATTTTCGAGTTTGTGTCGTTCATCAAATTCGTAAATGATTGCACCCAATATTCGTCAAAAATCTTCTCACCCTCGTCGTCCATCCTATAATAATCTTGTACAACTATCCTTACTAACGTTATCCCAACATCTCGATGTCTAGACATCCAAATTGCGTATGCGAGAGCCTCGCGATCATCCTCCCCACCGAAAAAAATCACCACAATGCTACCAGAGAAACTCGACAATTCTTGGCTTTTACTCGTCCCATAATTAGTTAAACCTTTGTCGACAATGATCCCGACTGAGCATGGTGCTCGGCCTTGCAATTTCTGATCAAATACGTCGGAAACAAGCCTTTTTGTGAGATGACATCGATCTTTATATAAAAACGGTATTATTACTAGAGGAATTAATTTGTCTTGAGCTAATTTGCTAACACTTTCATGTATGTTATTGAATGGTGCAACTATAGTCAAGAGTTGCACACTAAATGAGCTTTTAAATTTATCGTAAAATGTCTCAATCGCACTTGTTATTTGAACACAACCATTGTGTGCACAAATTCTTTGGTGCTTTCTATGTGGTATAACCATAGGTGTGGCTTGACCATCAAGCTGGGTTAAATGGACCATGTAACCACGAAAATTATCGGATTCAGCTAACCCGGATAAATTGAACAAACTGATTATTACGGGAACTTGCTCTTCACTATCAAGACATGCTAGTATATTGATCTTGGAACCCATTGATGCTGCTTGAATCGATAACTCGAATCCAGGGCCCATATGATCCATATTGTAATAACGTTTGTGAAGATTATATACTATAGGTGAAACTATTGATGCTACCACCATACTATTCAACACAAGGTGAGTGGTTACGTCCTTGAGTAATAGCTGCATACATTACACAATAAATTCGCGTCAATGTCCATTATATGTACGTAAATGAGATAGCGTCACTCATAAGCTATATAGTATATATTCATTTGAACATGACGCCCAAAATGGATGTTATAAGATGACCTCTAGCAGTTTGCTTTAGTGAAATGTGAACCGATGTTGGCATTAAAGACCTATCGCAGACATACAATTTTATTGTGTATTGGGTCCTTTATAGTTAAAAATAAAAACTATGTAATTGGTAGAGTTTACCTTAAAAAATTAGAATAAATTATTTAACATTTTGATCTGTGGTTTTCAAAAAAATTTCATTTTGTCTTAATACTAGTTTTGGTAAACTCCACCCAAAAACAAACTCTAGATGATCCTTACCACATTTATCGCACAGTTGCATTCAAAAAATCTTATAACTGTAAAAATAAAGGGTGATGATTTTGTCAAGACGGTAATTATTACCCGCAAGGCAGATTCATTAAACCTGATTCATATAATGTCATATTTGTCTTGGAAGATGTTGATTTGCCTTGGCAAAATCATCACCCCAAATAAATAAAGAATGAAATGAAATTTACCTTGCGTAACCAGAAACCCCAATAAACGGCAATATGCATAACTCCACTCATATTCATACCAAACCCAAGTGTAAGACCTTGTAGTGCAGACATGTTATATGACATTGCACTTAACATAGTTGTTGCTACCTTGGTCGCGTATCCAGCAATAAGTATTCCTTCGTGAGTAAAATGGGCTTGGGCATCCGAATCCTTGAAGTTATGGTGTACGTCTATCATATCACCAACGCCCAAATAAAAGAAAGGGAATATACAATACTTGATAAAGGCCTCACACCTTCCTATAATGGATGCTCCGAGGGGCGGCCCGCTAGGTATTGCAAGTCCGACCAATATAACTCCGAGTATAGTCGACCCTCCTAAAAGATCTGTTATACACGACGTGATCAAAACCACTAACAATATCCCCGATAGGTAAGCTTCGTTTACGGTCTGGCCTGTATACATCCTTCTCGTGATAAATTTCATAGTGAGTCGAAAAACAAATATCGTCACTACTATTGCGAGAAATTGAAAGACGAGATCAGCAAACGATCTCTTCCCGTAGGCTAGATTGGTACGTACCATCATGGAGATCCAAAACCCCCACATAACAACTTCATTAGTCAATCCCACAGACATTAGGGTTTGACCCATTTCGGTCGTCAATAGATCAAGTTCTTCCAACATCGAAGATATATTTGTAAAAGACGTACATGAGAGTTGCATGTCGAATAGGTATGCATGGTATCTTATTAAGGGTAAACGGTGTACAAATTTAGTAAGAGTACCCATAACTAGAGCCGGAGCTACAATTGATGACAACCCTATTACCCATGATTTTCTCTTTGTTCGCATTAGTGTTTCACAATCGATTTTCACACAAGTTATGAATAAATAGTAAAGAACACCAACATATCCCGCAAAACTAATGAAATGTGCTTGTGTTGGATCCTCTACCATCTTTTTGTAGCCCGAAAATCTCCCTAATACCGATGGACCTAAGATAATTGCGGCCTGTACGTACAATCAAAATACAATTACATACTAATTACTTAATTTTATGACGCATTGGTGAGAATTTAGTTAAAATTTTCTAGCTTTTGGTGCATATGCATGGCATGAAAATTCGGTAATGTTTAACTTAATTAGGTTTCATGTATATACTCCCTCCGATTCAAAGAGGTTTTTCCGTTTCATTTTGCAGTTTTGAGGTGCCATGTTTAGTTCTATTTTTAGAACAAATGAATCGTTCACTTGCTGTAAAAATCAGTAAATATTACATTATGCATTGCAGTCTACCACCTCAACTTGATTTTATGGCAAACAGGTTTTTCATTTGGTCTAAAGTTAATCCCTAACATGACAACTCAAAACTGCAAAAAACAACAGGAAAAACTCTTTGAATTGGAGTGAGTATGATTCAATTGAAAACATCGTAATTGTATTTATAACCTAAACATGATCAAATTCATAGGAATATGTCTTTATTGTTGAGAAATTTCAATTTGGTGATGACATATGAACAAGAAAACAGAATAACTATAATAACTAATTAAAAAATCCGTGTTTTTATAGGATTTTCTCGCAAGCATAATTATTAAGATTAAGAATTATTCATCCATACCACTACATTGCAAACATATTCTGGTTGTTTGAAAGGCTTGAGATAACGGTGAAGAGTACTTGAGATGACGAAGAACAACCCTAAACGAACCATATTAAAAGGAAGTACCCTTGTGAAAGGATTATCTCCATAGAAAGCTCCTCCTCCATTATAGAATAACTTCTTAGAATCATTCCGACATTGAAATGCATTCATATTCATTTTGATTTTCTTTTAATTTGATAAATTGTTGATGATGAAATGTAAAATAAATAATTTCAAATTTTCTTTTTTTCATCATATATTGGCATTATATAATAAAATTCAGTATGTGGGTGATTAGCTTGGTTTTCAAAAAAAAATTTAAAAAAAGGTTGAAAGATCTCACACAAGAGGCTTTTTAAAAATTTATTTGTTCTTAATATGAGTTGTAGATATCTAAAAACAAAATCAACTATCCAAGCTAAAAAGAGAGAAGTGCAAACCCAAATTTTTAATGGGTATTATTAAGTAGGAAAAGACACTACAAGAGAAGAGTTATTTAGCTACCGATTTAGAGACTACCCAAATTTTTAATGGGTATTATTAATCTAGATTACTTAATAAGCCAAATAGTCCCACAACCATCAAACCAAGTACATAAGTTGATGGTTCTAGATTATTGTAGCAGAAAATAAAACTAAAAAAAAAATTCTTAATTAATGAGTTATTAGACATTTCATATAACTAAGCAAAATACCAACTAATAATATATACGGAGTACTATATGTATATATACTCCATATGATTTATATCGTGAATACTTCAATATGTTGAAATTAAATAATTGTTGCGCATGCATTTGTTCCATTTGTGAATTGAAGGCAAATTCTTATATGAGACGGTGTCATACAACGGTTTATTTGGTGAAAAATTGATCGTTTAAACGTTGTTCGATGATATACGCTTTTGTGAGGAGGCAATATGTTTGCATTTTTCGTGCGATACTTCATCCTGAATCTCTTTACAATTTGTTTCTCACAATTTTTTTTCATGTGAGATTTGCATTTAGAAAATAGATAGATATGAAATGTGCGAAAATGTTACAAAAAGCCCGTCAAGCTCAGTTGGTAGAGCGCAAGGCTCTTAACCTTGTGGTCGTGGGTTCGAGCCCCACGGTGGGCGATAGTTTTCATTTTATTTTTGTTTTATCCGATGTGAAGTCCCGCCCTTTTTTGTTACTCAACGACCTTCGTCTTGTCTTACCAAAAATCTTCTTTTTGGTCCGTCCATTTATTATATCTTTTGGACTTTGCACTTTCGGCTAGACTTATTTAATATTTAAGATTTGGTATAATCTGTTTACGAGTATATGTGATCTGATTTAAATAAATTTGATGTAAACTCATCGACTATTTAGATTAGTAAAGCCAAATAAATTGATTGGATAATTGATTCAAGGTCCATGATTCTTCTCCATCACGACTACTGCTGCTCAGTTGCTCAGCTAGCAGGCGCTTTGATTGCCTGCTTGAATTTTGTGTATGACAAAAATTGTATGGTACATTTTCTCATGTGCTAGTGGGGTTGTGAATTGATTACTACCGACAATCAAACTACAAAAATGTACTCTCAGTAGTAAAAAGAGAAGGATAAATGGAGTATAATTTTAGGGCAAATATGTAGTAGCTACGCTTCAACAATTCAACGCTTTGTTGTTGTGTTTATGACTTATGACGACTAATATAAAGAAGCTAAGGTTGAAGATTTCTTGCACATTCCATCACTAATTGCCGTGGAAGAGGACAAATGTGGCGTGGCATTATGGCCCCCCTATGAGTTACCTTCGTGATAGTTAAAAGAAATTAAAAACATATAACATTAGTTGTGACTGAAACGGGATCCGTTAGCTTTGTAAGTTGATATGGAACACAACACGTCAACTCATTTATATATTCATATCAAACAAGAGAGAAATGGGCAAATTGTTTATGGATGTGTTAGCTACTGTTCTAAGTATACCCACGCACTACTCTCTTTGTTTGATCATCATCACGACCATCTGCCATTCATCATCCATTTACTTTAGTGATTATTAGTCTATATACTAGTAACTACTAACTAGTGATGAGCATCACGGTGATTCATATGCTTACGCAAGAGTTGTTTAATGATTCGTGTCGGCCCGTTCGTATTAAGAATTTGAGATATACTTTGTATCAATAGAGAACCTATGCTCTCAAACGAGTATGTATTTGATTTATATCGTATTTTTGTGTACCATTAGATATCTCCGATTCTCCGTATCTCTAACATGTACTCAGTAGTCAGTACTCATCATGTACATATGCATGCATGGGATTTTAGTATTTTACAAAAAAAAAAAAAGACAATCTATATACTCATAGTATGTGCTATGGGCCTTGCAAAAAAGGGTAAAAATCAATTAAACAAGGCACATTGAGATGTGGCCATAAAAATTACTCGTAGTAAAGAACGTGAAGATCAATATTCTTAACTTATACGATGAATTGGTCTGAAATTAATTAGTTCTTGCTCAGGGTTACTACTGTACTCTTGGATCGTTGTGTTACTGTGTCAGATCATGTGCTAAAACTTTATTTAAAAGACTTTGGAAACTGAGAGCAGAGCAGCACAAGTTTTCCCAAGAACAAAACTTCAGATCGATCTGCGTAACTCACAATTCACAAGAACATATATACAGACATACAGTGTGTAGTGTCATGAGTCCGAGACATGCACTTCAAGAGACTTTTACTGGAGAGTACATTTGGTCGGTGCGCGCAATGCAATACAGGTCGTAACATCACAATGGAGAGCGAATCTAACCACGTAAAATTACTAGTTAATCTACACGTGCATAATTTCATAATAATTGATAGATCACGGCAATTCACACTAGTACAATTGCTCTCGCAAATTCGCAATCGTACAATTTAATTAGTAGAGAGTGATGTTATTTCTAGTGGAAAATGATGGAAGTTTTCACCGTACGTCCATAACATAGCTAGAAACCAAGATCTTGATTATGATGGACATAACGTAGCTCGCCAATTGCCTTAAGACTAATCTCGTATTTCCGTTATTTGATGTTAATCAATTTTCTATTTTTGCGTTTTGTTTGAATTTAGATCGATATTATCGCTACATTTGAATTAAATTATTTGACATATACTCGAATTGCACCATGGAGAATAATGCTAGACTTGGCACATCCACATAATAATAAACTACTATTCAATTAATTAGCTAGATACGCTAACAACTTTACCAACTTCATCATATCTCTAATAATCTGATCTCTCATCAGGGAAATCATCAACTAGGACTCTGGACTCTCTTCATTCATATCAAAAACGATTTACTAGAATAATGTATTAATACGATTAATACGAATATAAAGAGGTTCATTTGGACATAGACGAAGCATTGAAAGGCTAGTAGAATTTTATCAAAGATATGTACATTTCAATAATTCTCTAACGATATGATATCAAACGAGCCCCTATTCTATTACTCCATACTTTAGTGCCAAAAATGCTAGAAGATCGTCTTATGCAAGCCATTGTGTGGGGGCTTAGATCGTCTCTTGGCTCCCCACCAATTTCTTGTAAATTATTATTGATTTTTAGTGATAATAATATTAATATTAGTAATAATGACAATCAATCACCATTATTATTCATCATTAAAGCAAAAATATATATTCTTCACATACATACAACATACAATTTACAAATCACAGAAATTGTGATCGACCAACCAAAATATTTAAAATAAACTTCTTAACTTTTTTGTAAAATCAACAAAAATACAAAATTCACCCACTCCCCCACCAAAAAAAAGAAAAGAAAAAAGGAAAAAGAAAATTAATGGGCTGCCACAGGATGAGAATGAGTGGAAGAAGAAGAAGAGTAATTAAGAGACCTTTGATTAGGCAAAGCAAGCATAGCCGTATGATCAAGAAAATCCTTAAGCTCAACAACCGAGTGTAGGATAGTACGCAAATCCTCACCGCACTGGAACCCTCTCTCCCCCTTCTTCCGTACCGCAAACACGTAAAACGTAACGCACCCTTTACGAAACTTAAACCGCGCGATTTCCGAGGCGGCTGATCCGCGGATCAGCCGCTTGTTGATTTCCCCTAGGGGAATCTGCTGCGGCCACCTCATATCGGCCGCAGACTTATCCGACACGGTATCGAACACAAATATTATAACCTTTGATTTCTTGGTCCCTAGGCCAAGTGTTAGGGTGTGCCATGCATGGTGGGCTAATATAGTAAAGTTTGTAGGAATAAATGAAATTGTTGACGGAAATGGTAGTAGTGGGGTTGACGTACTAGTAGTACTAGTCTTACTACTATCGTTGTGGTCGTAGTTAAGGAGAGGAGAGAGTTCACTTGACGTAGCACGACGTACCGTAAAAGATTTAACAATGAATTGGCCTCCGAATTTTAGGCCTTTTACGTCGGAGCTTGGTTTAAAAGAAATATTTGATGTAGTTGTAGTGGTATAATTTTGTTGTTGTTGTTGTAGTTGGTCGTAGTTTGGGTGCTTGTGTTTTTGTTTCTTGTTGCTGCTTTTTTTCACCTTCTCTGATCTAAATCTGTCTTCCATTTACGCTGTATAGTCTTGTGTGAGACGGTCTGACTAGCTATATCGTGGTCGATTTTAACAAGGGGCTTCTCGTTCCAGCTCAATATACGTCTCGAAATAGATCTCGCAATGAAATCTGATCTCTACAATTTTTGCTGAAGATGATGAACAAATTGAGGTTTAGAAATGATTTTTTTTGTTGTTGGAGTGAGAGTAGTGGTGTGTGTAGGAAGTTTGATGAATGGTGAATCGCTGAATTAGTGATGAAAGAATGGTTTGTGTTTCTTTTCTCTCTTTTTTTTTTCGAGCACAAAGCGACTGATAGTCTGATACTTTGTCTCCTAACATTATATCTAACATTTTATTTTAATGAAATGTAGGACAGAAGTGCTAATCATGCCACCAACTAATAGTGTTGATTTACAGAGTAATAAGCGCCACCTTTCACTTTTTTTGTCCGAACTTTTGAAGAGATTTATACGACAAGTTTAACTCATCAATGGGTCAATTTTAAGTAGTTTTAATTTGTTCATCAAACTTTTGTTATGGTCCAATGGTTAAATGTTCAATTCTAAAATAGTTATGAGGAGCAAAAGCTTTAAACTAATTGATACGGGTTAAAGTTTGGCCAAATATATGTATATGAAAGCATCTAATAAAATGGGATGGAAAATATGAGAATTTGAACTCTGGACAATCCTCAAACGTATATAGGGTACCGTTTACCCTCAATGTACTCCGAGAGTCCGAGCTTATCTTAAAAAGTTGCCACAATAATTTTGTTAAGTGAAGTGTCCAGTTCAAGCTTGTGACAGATTGGTAGCACTTTATTATTCACTTCACTCTCTCCATAATTAGGCATAGCTATGATTTATGATTGTTGGGTTTGTAGTCAAAAAGATGGCAATTTCATTTAACTTTGCATAAAGTGATGCCACTTTTTTCCCTAGTGTTTCTGGTTGTGGACTTCTGACTGTCGGTCTCTCTCACGTTCCATTCTATGCATCCTCCTGTGTAAATTTTCGTCATAAATTTTCACTTGATCAAGCAAATTTAACAGTAATGGACAAAGGTTGGTCACCAATTGTTGTTTAGGGTGTTATACCTACTGTAATCGAAATTGAAAACCGTCTACATCAATATTATATCGTATAAATCACAACGAAGGAGTGAGATTGGAAGAGTTTAGCATTGGTTAAACTCACACTCCCCTTCATGAAATTTGAAAGAAGCCGATGATAATTTGGTTGTATTAGACTCTCGTTATGGTGTCTTTTGAGTTTTGATATGTTAATGCCTACTAGGATATTGCTACCGTTTACCTACCAATAAAACGGACCGTTTTCTCTGTTAAGAAGATTGATCACTAAATATTAAGTTATTAGCAAGAAAACTAGAGTTGTTTATTCTCACTAAATCTCAGTTTAGGCCTTAAATTGCTCCATAATATTAGTTGGCGCCTTGGCGGAGGTAGTAGTTAGATCGACGATCCAAGGAGTTTGGTAGAAATCGTTTTCTATGAATGACACACAAATATATATGCATCATTCATACTAAGTTGAAGTGATTTAATATTCTTAATATAATGTTTCAACAAATTAATTATTGTTCAAAGAAGCCTTCGCAGTAAAGTTGGTTACCACATCTTTCAATCATCATCTTTGATAAAGATATCCCATCAAGTGAAGTAGTAACACTCAAAAAGAATAAACAAAATCAACTTGTGAGCTACTTTTGAGTATCTATCCTTACCAGATTACAAACTAAACATATCTCGAGTCACTTAACATTACTCTATTGTTAAACTCGGAAATAAGTCAAGAAGAAGAGATCTCAAGAGTCATTAACTTGTAACCTTCGAATCACTAGTCGAAGCCAAGGTCACTAAATGTTGTTACAAACTTACAAGAAAACTTCCCATTTGCAATCTTTAGATGGTTTAGTTTCTATGGGGTTCATTTACAATTTTCGGCTAATTTCACATACACTCAAAAAAAAAAAAAGAACGTTTTAAATTTGAGGATTAGCATTTAGCAGGCCGAAAAAATGAAGTTGAACCAGTAAATGTTTGGGCCGCAGCCCACCTTTTCTTAAGAGTTACCAGGGTTGGTAAGACTGATTATCAGAAAGTCTAGATGACTGAAATCTGAGACAACCAACATTATCAGAGTTAAGTGATAAATCAGTCCCCGAACTTTGCCTTGAGGGTGAAATTGGAGACCCGTAACTTTTATTGTAAAAATTAGGGACTCATCCCCATTTTTCATCCAATTGTTAACGTCAGTTAACTCCTTATTACCCTATTTCTTCTTTTTCATATCATCTTCCCCAAACCCAAAAAATTTAACCCAGAAATTACCCAAAAAATTCATATCTTTTCCCCAAAATATTTAACAATACAGAAATGATCCAAATCCTAAAAATGAAACCCATAATTCACCCAAATCCTAAACATATAACCCATAAAATATCGACAAATATAGATCGAATTACAACAAACCCATTTTTAAAAAAAAAAATTGATTCTAAAACAAAATAGTAGCGGTGTCGGAATCATAGGCGTCGACGCTGGAGAAGGAGAAGTTGGAGACGCTGGCATCAGAAAAGTGGTCAACCATTTTTTGGGTAGCAAAAATCGAACACAAAGGAGAGAGAAAATATGTAAAGTTGGTGACTTTTTTCTGGGTTTGAGTTGATTCTTATAATATTGTTTGTTTTCTATGATTGTTTGAGGAAGATTAAAGAAAAATGGTGATTTTTAGGGATTTGATACTTAATTAAAATATATTAATGGGGAATTCAATCGAAAATCTGGGTGTGTTGTTGGAAATTCTGGGTTTTTGGAATTGAGAATTCAATCGAAAATATGGGTTTATTCTTTATGCATGCAGAAAAAATTAAATTGGGGGTTAAATCGAAAATCTGGGTTTGTTCTTCATGTATGCTGAAAAAAGTGAGTCGGGTGTTCAATCGAAAATCTGGTTTTGAATTGGGAATTCAATGGAAATTTTGGGTGTAAAAATTGGAGTCTCATCCGCCACCACCTCCGCCGCACGATCCACCACTTTCAGATTCGCCACAGCCATATCCAACCCTTTTAGTCTTACCAAACACACCTCTCTTATGCTCGCATTTTCAGGTTATTCTCCTTCTTCAAATTTCATACTTCTAATAACCACCAATTTAATTATTAAATGTTGTTAATCACTTATTTTTGGGAAAATTGTATGAATTTTTTGGGTAATTTTTGGGTTGAATTTTTTGGGTTTGGGGAAAATGATATGAGAGAGAAGAAAGAGGGTAATAAGGAGTTAACTGACGTTAACAATTGGATGGAAAATGGGGATGAGTCCCTAATTTTTACAATAAAAGTTACGGGTCCCCAATTTCACCCTCAAGGCAAAGTTCGGGGACTGATTTGTCACTTAACTCACATTATCACCCAAACTTGAACTGTAACAAGGGTTTCTCTGATACTAGATCTCTCCGTAATCTTACAAAGGGCGAGGCTCGAGCACTTTGCCCAAATTCGTAACCACTAACAAAGAAACTAATCGAAGAAAATGGCTTAACTACAATGATTTTGTCAAATGGTCACGAATAAATAATAATGTTCTAACCAACAAACGATCCTAGTCCACAGCTACCAAATCTAGTCTCTGCTCCAGCACATTCTTACATTCTACACTTGCCATTGCCTGCACAATGATAGAAACGCCAATTTAGCACAACGTTAGAACAATGAGGAGAGGATAACATCATAGGAGGCAGCACAGCTAGCTCAGATGGTTCATCCCGATGTGTGTAGAAGCTAATACTGTGTTTCCGTTAGTAGGGGGGTTTCATGTAGGGAGTTCGGGATCAAAAGTATAGTAAGATTACAATCTGTCCCTAGTATATATAGAAGACGAAGAGAAAACAAAATGGACTTACTCGGGTCACGAGTGCTGAGGAAAGCAGTGCCGGAGAAGTCACATTGGAAGGGTAGGCGACCCTTGGTTTGATAATATGCGTTCATTGCATAAGTTGCATGGGACCTTACATTGTTGGGGTCAAAACATGCACCACCGGCTTGAATGGGATGGCAATCAACTCCTTGGCTACAGACATAGTTGATATTGGACTGCAATTGGGCATCAGTGGCTTGTGGTTTCGGCACACACCACTTTCTGCCAGAACCAGGCAGGGCTGGCCTTGGTGTTGTGCCATGTCCACTACCCTTGGCAGGCGCAGGGCGAGGTTGAGGACGGGGCTGAATAGTAAGGAAATAGCAAAACTTTAGTCATAAATTCAATGAATTGTCTTTGAACATACATGGCAGGTGATTATTGATTAGAGCGCAATGAACTGATGAACTCTTAACTCTATACTTCTGAAAGGAAGATATTCTATAGGAGGCAAATGAAAACATTACTGACTGAATTCAGACACTTACCTTTTGTCCATTCCTCAAAACACCGATATCATAGACTGGCGTGAAGTCAGGCCTAAACAACCCGAAGTTCCTCTCGGCAACAGGGCCAGGCTTCTGATTCTCGGTGAACAAGCCGAAGATGTAAGTCTCAAACTTCCTCCCGGGCATCAATGGAGTCCCTTTGCCTGAGTTTACTGCCATGACCAACCTCGAGTTGAAAGTTTGGGCAGTGTTGGGGTTGACCCAAGAAGCCTGGAAAGGTTCACCAACAGTAGGCCAGCCAGTCTCTCCAACCACAATGTCCACATCTGGGTAGCCCAAGGCTTTCATGGCCGAGAATACAGCATCCATTTGTGATTCAAACATGTTGTAGTACATTTTCTTGGTCCACCTATCAAACCTTCCTCTGTTCATCTTGAAAAGGCAGAAGTTAAGGTTCTTGGGGCCGACATCAAAGTACGGGTAAGGGTTGACAACAAAGGGAGACTTGGTTTCGTGATGAAATTGGAGCATTGGCTTCAATACACCCACATCCCATCCAGGTCGAAATCGGCCTGTGCTTGGGGGCTCTGACCTGCCTAAAATGCCCAAGGAGTGAGGAGTCGAGACCTGCATAGCAAAGCATAGCTAAAGTCAAGTTCATGAACCCAGTCACCTATACACTAGAGAGTGGGGATTTACAGGGAGCTATCAGTCGATTCTGACCCTAACCACATTGAACTAATTAATTAAATTTAGCTCGGAGAAAAATTCTAATCAGTTGGGAGCAGCGGGACTAGATGAGACTCCATATATCTTCTCGCCAAGGCAAAAGGGACTTCCTTTATCGATCCTACTACATAAGCCCAAAGCGAGTTTCTAAGGCAATAGAGACGTAACTGGCTTGCTCATATGCTAACCACATTGAACAAGTTTATGCCAGATGTAACCTCATTCTAAATTGATCAAATTTATGCCATTTCGTTCAAAGAGAAATTATGTCAAATTACGGAACACTAACGCTATACAGCTGATGAGGAGGCAATTGGAATAACATATTCCTGACTGAGTTTATTCTGACCTACTGTTATCCCTTTATCCAGTTCATTTCAATGAACATCAAGCAAGAAGATATAATACCACTCGATCTCCAAAGCTTAAGTCAGGGCCGAGTTACTTGGTAAATACGCCAGATTCGACAACATCTCAAGCTCAACCAGTAACACTGATCTCTGGACTGATATTAAGTATCGAGATCACACTGAACCACAGTGCACAATTTAACCTTTGTGGAGATATAGTACTCATTTACTACACTCAGCATCTACTTTACTTAAGATCTTACAATTAATCAAGTCTTAAGAGTCAAAATTCAACAATCTGTACTTTGATCCAATTTTACGAATCAACCCAGATTCACTATCTCTCAACCAATAACACTGATAAATCAGGTTAATATCAACATCTGTTTTAACCAAAACTACACTTTACAAATTATAACATAATGATAGTTGAACCCACAGCTACTCAAATCAAAACACCAAATTACTAATCCCTATCTAAGTATCTAACACACTCCCTAGCGATTAACCCTCCGCGGTTGTCATCAATTTCCGTTAAAAGTATTGATCTTTGCGCCTCATTATCAACCGAAAAAAATAGAGCAATACAACAAAGGTGAATTACCTGAATGTTTTTGAGACCAGCCTGCTGTAGAGCCTGGTAAAGGGTACGCATAGCAGGAACAAGGTTATCAATGAGATTTTGTGGGCCCCAGTGAAGGACCTCATTCCCAACCAGCACCCTAATAATTCTAGTCTGAGGCACAAAGGGTGTAACATGGGTTGCAACCCATTGCTGAGCACCAGGGAGCTGAACCAAGCCCGGAATCTCACCATTAGGCACAGTGATGGTCACAGCAATGCCACTATTTGCAAATGCTCTAACAATATCAGTATTAGCATCAAACAACTTAATTTTATCTATAGACGTCTTAGTCTTAAGAAAATTCGCAACCTGCGCCGGCGGAGGGAGGTTATCGCCATTTGTACCGTAATTTACGCCTACACTCCACCCCGAAACGAGGCGGAGAACGGAGAGAATGAACACGATGCTGTAAAGGGCTGCTTGGGTTTTCCTTAGAGTTCCCATGGTGACCGTTGAAGGGATGGGAAACTCTTGTAGGTTACGTTAATGTTGTTAGAGAAAGGTAAAAGGGTAATATGAGAGGATATGGGAGGATATAAATACGAGTGGTGTTATTCGTCGCCTATCGAATTACGACCAATATGTAGGAGAGTAAGGTCGAGAGGAAATCAAGGGGAAACACCCAACTAAATATAGGTTAGCTGTCTTTAAGATTGTCTTTTACCATTTTCTGCGTCCTACAGAATCTTATGGATTAAGATCACATGTAATTTAGGACACTACATAGTTGTAAAGTGAAATATTCACCTAAGTGGAGTCAAAAATGGGGTCCACACAATATGAAGTTTCCTTTACTTTATGATTTTGAGTTCCTCCTTTGTTTATTTATTTTACCGTGTTGACTAATTTTACCGTGTCACCTTTCATGTATGGCCCAGACGTAAGGCCCGTGTTGCCTTAAACTTATTAAATACGCGGACGTAATAACACAACATGGGGGAGCTATTATTCCATGTGCTTTAAACGGTCGGATCTGGCCAGCGAGAAGAGTCAATAGCAAATAATATATGGAGTATCGTTTTAAAGATAACATTAATGATTAATTATTATCGATATTATTTTATAATATTGTCGTCTATTACATTCTCCATCAGACATGAAAACACGTAATCACTAATTTTTAAAATACAGGCTTAAACTTGCGTAGACGCTTGTAAACTATTCTAATTGAACTAGTCACTTTTGAGACTAGGACAGGCTCATCGACTCGAGAGGCTACAAAGTGCACACTATCCTAACCCTCCACTTTGAGTGTAAAATGGGTTTTTAGGAGCTAATTGATGCGTATTCGACCGTTGCACACAGGAAGATCGTATCTTTTATTGGACTTTAGTCCATTATTAGTTGCTTTATTTATAAGTTAAAACATATTCTTAATCGACGGGGATTAAGGAGGGAAAGGATGAATGGTATCACACTCATCTTTTAATTAGAGGACATAAAACTTTAATATTGTCGAGCGAGTGCTTAATTCTAACTTTCGGAAACTTTTATATTGATGTACAAATCATGCTTAGGTAGCTTTCATTGCCAAGGCCACAAAGTATACGCAATCATTGGCGTATGAAATGTAAGCTCCGGGGGCAGCCTACCCATAATTAGGGGGGGAAATAAATAAATAAAGTATACCCTTGAAAATTATTTTCTTCATAATTTGACCCTCGAATACCTCATTCATAAATTTTAACGTATGTATATTCAGATCTCACCTTATTTTTCAACTATCTAGATGCGTCATTGTATGCAATCTACGTGACATGATTTTCAAACCAAACTGTTTACCGTTTACTCCTCAAATACCCTACACATATGACTAAGATGCTAAACTACCTTATCAATTATCACCTATCCATCCTGCAAAAATGAGAAATTAAAAAAGCTTGAAAAAGACAATTCTCATACAAATGACTGAAATGAGTCATATGCTTAAGCAGGACTGAAGACTAAAGCTAGCCATATCCCAAGACCTAAGTTCCTAACTACTTAATCGTTTATAAAGGCCTCATATATTACCCCACTATTCATTCCGTTTGTTCATGTTTAATTGAGTATTTAACGAAACAATTTATGAAAACGGGAAATAAGCACTCGTTCATTTTGGGATTAAAGTTAGAAGCTAGGGCATTTGAAAAGGAACCAACTCGATTTATGCAAAATGGACACAACAACTTACTACGACGATACGACATGCATAAATTGAGTAACCGGAGTATCATCATACGAGTAGTCATCGACTTAAATTGAGTAACCGGAGTCGAAAAAGGAAGGTAAACTAGACCTTTTGTCTTAGTTCAGGAAGGCCAAATAATACACTTTGACTAAGATTCATGGTCTTTCAAAGAGGGTGGGCTGTCGTAGGGATAACTGGATAAGGCACCCCCTATCTCTAGCCGCGTTGAATGTGGCCGTGAAAGACAGGACACAGTTTCACCTATACCGCAGAGGCAAAAACCAAAGCTAATCCGTAGAAATTAGATTGTTATGATCTTTAAATCATATTACACATGGAATTCACCTATACCACGGTGTATGTTAGACACATGGTTAAGAAAACGGACTATACCCTTGGATTTTTATTTATTTATCCTGCTCTCCCTCCCTGTTGTGGGTGATCCGGAAACAATCCCTCTATATTTTCAACACAGGAGCAAGGCTACGTACATTCGGCCCTTCACCTCACCTCACCTCACCATAGGTAAGAGTCTTACGGACCCGAGGGTAGTGTTATTGCTGTAGTCGTTTCTATCCCTACCATAGTGAACGCAAAACGTCATGCTAACCAACATCCTTACTCCAACATCCTTACTATAAGTCAGGGAGTCGAGGGTTAATCTTAGACTTCAACCTAAACGAGGCTCAAAGTTACAATAATAATACTTTGGAGCTCGGCTCACGCCCAGGCTATGTATGCATGTTTCTTAGCTCAATTATCATAATATACGACCACATTGAGACTACTAGACTAGTATGCATTTTTTGCCGATTTAGGGAACATACCACATGTCTTTAACTCTAATATTTTTGCTGAAACCCATAACATGACCCATACGACCTCATAAAATTTTAAGCCGCTCTTTTCAGGATAACTTATGGCAAAAAAGCCATGAATTCCCTCGGGGTTTTTTGCCAGCACGTTGCTGCTTTTTTTTAAACTCGCCAAATATTCATAAAACTTCACCTATGACACCTTATGAATGCCCTAGATAGATACGAGGCTTATTGCCCTAAGCGACGTGTCTATCGTGTGTTTTTAGGCAATGTAGGGGACCTAGCATAGAGTTTTGGCTCTAATATTATACCAAAGCCCATAATATTAACTGTAGAGACACCCACAAAAAATTGCGTCATTTTTGTTCCGGGACCATTTTCAGGCCAGAACCATGAATTGCCTTTGGTTTTGGTCTATTTTGGCAATCTTTTCCTAAAGTAGCCAAATGTCTTCAAAGTTTTACCATCAACATCGAGAGCGCCCCGGATGGATACGAAAGGTTGATTACTACATTTAAGAAGTTCTCAAAGCCCTTCAGGCAAACATCGGCCGTTGGGTACTTGGGGTGTGTCTATGCCTCTATGGCCTATTTGAGGAATCTACCATAGGTTTTTTACTCTAACATTTTGCTAAAACCCATAATATTACCGCGAGAATCTCCTATGAAAATTTGAGTCATTCTTGTTCCGGGACTATATTGAGCCAAAAATCGCCAATTATAACCTTCGGTTTTGGCTAATTTTAGCCATTTTGAATTTTTGACAACTTTTTCGTAAAGTAGCTAAATTTTCTCCAAACTTTAATCATTTACACCATGGGAGTGCCTTTGATAGATGTAAGGAGTCAAGTCTCACGTTTGAGAAGTTCTTGAAGCCCTAGTAGCACACTAACATCCGTCTAGGCTAGTATTTGTGTTAGACCATTTGGGGAGCCTAACATAAGTTTATACCTCTAATATTTTGCCAAAACGCATAATATGACTCTTAGGCCTCCCACAAAAAAAAAAAATGAGTTGTATTTATGGCAGGGCCATTTTGGCGAATATGAGGTCCGATTCCTCTAGTTTGTGGTGTTCTTTAAGCGTTGACGCATGTCACCTCTTAAGGCTAGCTTGCTTTTTTGGCCGATTTTTGGGGAACCTACCATAGAATTTTGGCTCTAAATATTTGGTAAAACCAATCACATTACCCCTAGGGAGTTCCAAAATCTTTTGAGGGGTTTTGGTTACGGGCCATTTTGGGCTGAAAACCGTGGATTATAGCCTTTGGTAATCGTGGCCATTTTTGGCACTTTCTTCAAAGCATCTAATCGTTCTCAAAACATTACCATGGACACCCTAGGAGTTCCTTTACAAATAGAGAGGGAATATTCCCACGTTTGGAAGGTGCTTTAAGCCCATTTAGGCTAGCGAGCAATTCTATGGGATACACACTACTGCATGAATCCATCCAGGGTGTAAGCTACAAACGTGTGCTAAAACCAATGGTGCACAGAGCTTGGG
Source organism: Spergularia marina (assembly GCA_963680865.1). Taxonomy (NCBI): domain Eukaryota; kingdom Viridiplantae; phylum Streptophyta; class Magnoliopsida; order Caryophyllales; family Caryophyllaceae; genus Spergularia; species Spergularia marina. Next base: position 21,242,541 of record OY804560.1, on the reverse strand, counting down.
TATTAATGCATGACATTAAAAATGAGACATATGCATTCATCAGGACAACAGTGATATCCTGTGAAACCTGATGCAACTCTAAACGAGACCTCTCCCCGCCTCCTAATAAAGAACAGCCGTATTTGCAAACTAACATTATAGCCTTTGGACAGTCTTTACTTGCATACAGAAAAATGACAATTTCAGTTAACATACCTTTGGTGGTGCTAGACGGTTGAGAACGTGACAGGTCTGAGGCGGCACATCCGTAAGTATATTGTTTTGTGGAAAGGAACCAATGATGAATGATCCCCGGCTGATGTACCTGAATTAGAAATCCAAATAATAAAAGTTAAAAACAAAGCAGACCAGCTTAAAGGGTTCAAAAGGCATTCAGAGAAAGCAAGGTTTCTAGAGATATTTCAAGTTCTAAGTTTTGATGGCGAATTACCAATGCATACTAATATCTAGTTTTTGCATCAATCAAAATCAAAGTTTGTTCATTTCAACTTTGCTCTCAACGTTACTCAAATTCTGTTCTCCTAGCATCGATGATCGATGTAGTAAGGGTATTCTGCGTGCTGATCAGAACTTACAGGAAATGACCAATAACAAATACTACGACTCTACCATTACTAAGTTCACAGTTCTCTAGGGTTTCTCAGTTCTAAGGCCAAAGCCTTTTTTGAGGAATTTCAGATCAATTAGTATTGACTCTACAGGTCAACAAGGACAAAATGTTGATCCAAAACAAACCTTATGTGTTGGCCACAGGTCGCCTCGAATGGATTCCACGAGGCAGAGTTACTAACCTAAAACCTTCACCTGACGGCCTCACTAGGATGGGGATAAAAATAAGAGTTACAATTAATTCAAGAGTATTATACCAAATTTTTATGGGGCTATATTCGCCCTTGGGTATTACTTCTGGCCAGACCACTAGACCTGAGGGCTACTGCATTAATCCTGCATTACCCGCAAATAAGCTACAACAAAGACAACGTCTCTAGTTTAGACATAATTCCATATAACCTGAACTCTGAATACATATGTCATGGACTCATGGTCATCGGGTTCTTAAATTCACAAAAGCCATGTCAAAGAGTCATGTACTGAGAAGATTCAATGTAGAATGAATGAAGCTTGAGAGTGGCCATCAACATAAATTTTATGTTCTAGATTGTCTATTGTGCCACAAAATATCCTATGTAATGGAAGAAAAGAATCACAATGTATAACTTACTCTTAACGTCAGATAAAACTGAGTGATGGAGCTGGAATTGTATCTCCAATAAAACATGCTCCAGTGACTCAAACTCTTACAAATTTGAAGCACCTAGCATCAGTTTCCGAACCAAAATCAGATTGAGATGATGTCGATCTGAGGAAAACTGATCACGCAAATAGACAAGAACAGGCCACTGTCACCACAAACATCAGCTTGAGAACAGCTACAAAAGAAAGGACAAATTTCATGACACGCCCGTCAAATCAATCATATGCTTGTTTAAACTGCATTGCAGCACTATTTGTTCCAGCAAAACAGTCTTAACATTCAAGGTTTAAGCACCAGCAATCACAACAATAATAACAACAACGCCTTAGCCCCAAAATAATTTGGACTCGGTTAACATGAATCGTCTTCCTTGAGCAACAATCCACAAATCTATGCCATAAACATTTAAATGTATAAGACTTAACAATGCTCACATTCTTCACGCCTTCAGATCTTATATAATTCAGTTGACGAACATATGATGGTTGAACCAGGTGAAATGTCCAATGTCCACATTTTTTTTTACCGTAGCCAACTATTCCCCAATTACATGCACTAATCTCACCTTTAAGACGCATTCAGATTAACAAGGAACGTAATTTAAAAATTGCCTTTCTTACAACATTAACACCGGCCGTTGCATAAACCCTTCAGAGTATACAATCTCACAACCAAACGCCGTAACTCTTAGATCCTAATCGGTCACAAATCCCGCGAAAATTCAACTTTCATTTCAAGATTTTTCCACTATTCCTACGCAAGCAAGAGGTCCGTTTAGCCATGTGGCATTCCAATTCATCACAACTAAAACTACCAAGACAACACTCCGGTAAATCAACCGCAATGTAACGAATCAAAATCGACACATTTCAATCAAGCGGAACACATTTTATCTTGCGTAATCTTAACTATTCCAGGCTCCCACAACAGCAGGATGCACACATTGAATTTGATGCGTCATAATTTAAATCACATAAAAACTCTTAACAAATTAAAAAAAAAAAAAAAAAGGTAAATAAAACAAATGTGTGCAGAAGATAATGCCTATTATTTCATTATTGAATCATATACCTTGAGTCTTGATGAAGAAGCTGAATTCTGAACTGAAGATTCGAGCTCACGAACTCCCATGATAAATTTGAACTGACCTGTAAAAAGCTGAATTTGTTCATAAAAATATGCACGATTTTCTAAGAAATTACATGAATCAGATGGTAATTGAATTGAAGAATTTACCCGAAAGTAGAATTTTGGGGGTGAATTTTTAATCTTTTGTTTTGAAATTTGAAACCCTAATTGAAAATTTTCCCGCGAGAGAGGGGAGATTTATGTAGTAGTATTGGACTTGGTGGGTTTAATGGTTTATCCGTTTATGGTTCGGTTTCTAACCCAATAGTTTTGTGGGCTTTTGGAGGGCTTTGGGCTTCCTTCTCGTTCACTCACTGGAAAAAAAAAAAAAAAAAAAAAAAACTCCGGGATGATATCGTGGCACCAGATGATATTAAATGAGTCGTAATTGGATTGGCTTTCCGGTCACGAAATTTCCGAGTTATGAATTGAATGTAACCATGGGAGCTAAAAATGAAGTTTTGAGAGTGTAAAAACCACTTCCTTACATTTACACTTATTTTTTAAACTAAACCAGTTAAAGACACCTCTAAATTTTTATCACTATCAAACCAATAGATGTTCACATCCCGAATGTCACTCTATTATCGACTTTGAGAAGTACGTCTCGAAATCAAGCTTGAATCCGGCTAAACTGAGATGAATTGTTAAACTTGGGTAATGACTCATGACCCTAACTTAACTCACAACCGGGATTTTAAACAGTAATTAGTGAGGCAAAACCCGAACTAAAAACTTCGATCAAGGGGATATAAGTGTCACTTTATAGGTTACTTAAAACTCGATCTCAACCTCAATCTCAAACTCAAACCCAAACTCAAACAAAGACTCGGTTTTGGCAAAACCAAAAGTCCAAAGTAATACAGTTAAACTCGAGTTATTACACTTATACAGAGTAAGTTATAATCGGATAAGGATCCTCTAGAGTTTGTTTTGGTAGAGTTTACCAAAACAAGTAATAAGACAAAAAATAAAGATTTTTTGAGGGTCACAAATAAATTGTTAAAAATTCTATTATTGCCTCTTTAAGCAAACTCTTCCAATTGTAGTTTATTTCTAACTCTCAAGGATCCCAACACGTTAAAAAAAATTAAAAAAAAAAAAAAAAAGCCTTATAAGTTACAACTCGTAAACCGTATAAAGTGTGACAAATCCCGTCAACCTTTCCATAAAAGAAAATAAAAACGCTTCATCCTCTCAATACATATAAAAACAGGCGACGGATTTATAACAACAACACAACACTAGTATTACGTCTTATTATTTTTTAGCGACTGATGAGACCAATGTCGACTCCAGGAAAAGACGACGATATGTCGGAAGCAACAACGAGTAGTAATCAAACAGCGGTGGATTTGAAAACGGTATATTTGCGTTTGAGAAGCGAAAATCGTATTACCAAGAGAAAAGCAAGGTTGCCCACTCTCCGATTTCTCGGTTCGGGCCCACCCTTTGGCCTTGGGCCCCACCGTCATCGCTTATGTGGACCCCGCTTCACCGTCGATGATTTTCTCCGTCGTTTCTCGGTAATTTTCTTTTTTCTCAATTAATTTCTCACGTTTAATTTTGGGTGTTTTTTTGTAGGGTTTTTGCAATTATTTTGATTATTATAATTCCCATTTGTTGACATATTAATCGCAATTTTTTTTATCTGATTGACGATTTTAGTTTTTTTTTTTCTGACAAATTTAGGGTTTTGTCGATAATTAGTTTGCATGCCCGACCCTCGCCCGTACATAACCACATATTGTATTTCTAAGTACTAGGTTTTTGGAGGTTGGCTGACCCCACAAGTCGGCCACTAGTAGAAAAAAGACGGGATTTAACGCAAAGTGTTCGTATGAGACCATCTTACGTGACACCAACAACGCACTTGGGATTTTTAAAGTTTTTAACTTTTGTGTATGTACAAATTTGAATGGCTTTCTAAATACGCCCCCTGTGGATGAAATGTCTGTATAATCTAAAAAACACAATGAAAATTGGTATCTTTTGTATGTATGGCGTGGTTTAATCATAATAATCCGTTACCAATCCCACCAAAATTGATGAACCAGACGCGCCCTATGGGTGTTGTAATTAGGGTAATTGGATTCGTGGTGTCATCACCGGGGAAGTTTTGGGTCTAATTGTGTCGTAATTGTAAGTTGTGGTGAGCCGTGAGTTGCGGTAAAATATACCATGCTCCCGGGAGCACAACGAGTATGGTGATCATTCTCACAATAGAGGAGTAGGGACCACACTTAATTAGATTTTAAATTTTTTAAGTGTGGTCCCCGACTCTTCTATTGTGAGAAGGACCATCATGCTCCTTGTGCTCCCGGGGGCATGGTATAAGCATTGGTGAATTGTCAGGTTTTCGGGATTTGGGTGGTTTTGGTATAGAGCGATTCAATTTGAAACGTCGTGTTGCATAAGTTGTGGTGACTGGTGAGACGTGATGGGGTGAGTGGTGATGTTAAGTTTGGGATTTGGGTGGGTTTGGTATAGACTATAGAGCGATTCAAAGTAGGTGAAAGCACCGAGCTTTATGATCCATAAATATCACTTGGAGGTTCTCTTGTAAGTCTAGATTACTGACAAATGGTCCCGGAAAGATCGATCACTGCATTTGCAAGCAGTGTTATAATCTTGTTCCTTAAGATGTTTACTGCTAATAAGATGTATGCTGCTCTTGTCTTGTTTGTTTTTGCGTTATTACTCTTGATTTCTGATTAAAAGCGTGGTTTTTGAAGATAAATAAGTCGACTCCCAGTAGTACATTGTGCCGCAAATGTGGAGTCTCATTCTGTCTGAAGAACTTCAGCTTCTGCAACGGCTGTCTCAATATCCAGGAAGGCAATATTGATGGAGTACCAACATGCCTTGGCATCAAGCATTGCCAGGGTTGCAAGAGCTATTCTTTTACAGGAAGAGCAGATTTTGTCTGTGCTCCCCTACAATCAGCTGAAATGTTAAGGTTTCTTTTGAGGAGGCTTGATTTTTATTTTTATAAACTTCAATTGGACTTGGTGGATGTTACATATATGCCCCAGGAATTTAGTTCGAACAACATCAGAATTGCCTTATTGCTTGAACAAGAGGCAGTTGATGGGACGAAGCTTATGAAGCGTCATGTTGTGGATTACGTTGTTGCTCAATATACTTGTCGTGGTTGTTCACTTGAGGATCTTTCCTCTGAATGGACCTTCGTTGTGCATGTTAGGCAGTGTTTTTCTGACAGGCAAAGTATAGCCAGCTTAATGTGTAGATTTGGTAGAAAAGAACTTTTATTAATCAAGAGGTGCAAGCGAGTGGGTGGGGGCGTGGATATCTACTTTGCATCAGATGGTGATGCGATGGCATATTTCAATCTCCTGCGCAGTCGATTACCCATCAGGCCTGACAAACTTACAAAAGGTGTGACTGATGTGAGCTACATTACTGCTATGGTGTGTCCTATCCTTCCTGGCAATCTGATTTATCTCCGTTCTAATAAGGTCTTGGCTGCTATGCATTCCTCCTCCCCTCTAATGATTTGTACACTGGTGACGAATTCCATCTTCCTGTTGGATCCTTTTAAACTTACAGAGACAGCTGTAAGTGCTGATGATTATTGGTCTGAATCAACAGCCTTTCAGATTTATAAGGATGGTAGGTGTCTCGTAGAGTATGTTGTGTTAAATATACAGACTGTTTCCCAGGAGAGTAAATATTGGTTGGCAGATGTAGAAGTTGCTCGAGTTGCAGATTTCGGAAAAACTGACACAGTTTTTACAACTAGAACTCATCTCGGTAAGGTGTTGAGTCTTGGGGACCATGTTTATGGCTACGATTTGTATGCCATGAAGAATGGGGATATGATGGCAGATGAAAGGGAGTCGCTTCCAGATGTTGTTCTGATAAGGAAGAACTACAATAGAGCAACACCAGTCAGGCGGAAGATTACCAGTCCTGAGTATGAAGACTTTTTGAATGACTTGGAGAAGAACCCTGAATCAATGTTTAGTCTGTCATTGAACAGTGAGAAAAATGCTGAGAACCAACAGCCAGGGATAGACTCGGCCAAGCCAGGGGAGAATTCGGATTTTGACTTGGAAGGTTTGCTTGCTGATCTTGTTTTGGGTGATCAGCAAGCTGTGGATACCCCTGGCCCTGGCTGCAGTAATTGATGGCTTCAGTCGTTGTTCCGATACGAGGACAGATTTTACCTTAAACGTCCATTTTAACCACTAAACCAGAGTGTTCCTTTGTACTTACACTCTGCTGATTTTGAACTCTAATGTAGACTGTTGAAAGCTTATTACAGTTTGTCAACTTTTGGCTGTTGAAATTTATGACAGTCTTATCAAACATGGCCGTAGTCTATCAAACATATAAAGAAATCAGAAAGTTCGTAGGTTTAGGAAAACGTCACTCCGGGGAAAAGGCAAGTGTGACCTATACGGCTATGCGTCAACTACTACTATATATATATAAATAATATATGTATGCGCAAGTCGCAATATTACACTTACGGAGATTTGTCAAACTAAAATTTGTTCAACCTGTTTTCTCCATTTTCATCAGGGCAAATAAAACCCTAGGGTTTTCTTGTACAGACTTTTGTGTTTCATTATCGACTGAATCTTACAATTGATGGCAAGTCTTGCAGTAGTAGATGGTAAACGAAAATTCGGGATACTATGCACGCGTTTGAGGGACAGTGGAAAGATGATCGCCAAGAAGAAAAATACATTACAAGCAAGATTAAAACTCATGGGAACGGTGTGTATCATCCATGATGGTTCATTGCTCACACGTGACTTCATAGATACGCTATCCGTGTTGGTCGATATGTAGTTGTTATTGTTCAAGTATTGTTGTTCTTGTAGTTGTTTGTTAAGACTTTGACTATATACTGATCAAACAATATTTTTTTTTTGTTTTCTTGTTGTAGATTAATAAGCGTAACCCTGGCACTACATTATGCCGCAAGTGTGGAGACTCATTTTGTATGAAGAACAGCATTCTCTGTAATGATTGTCTGATTACACAGGAAGAAACTGTCAGAGGAATGCCGACCAGGATTAACATGATGCACTGTCAGTTTTGCTGTGGCTATTCCTTCACAGGAAGGACAGATTTCGTGTTTGCTCCATTAGAATCAGCTGCCCTTTTGAAGTATCTTCTGAAGAGGATTGAATTTCACTTCTACAAACTTCAGCTAGACTTGGTTGACGCATCTTTTCTGCCAATGGAACACAATTCGAACAGGATCAGAGTCGCCTTACTGCTCGAAAATGGGAGTAATCGGATCATGCGTCACACTGTGGTGTACACTGTTGATCAGCGAACCTGTTTAACTTGCTTATTGTCTAATAACTATAAGGGTCCCGACACTCATTTGAACTACATTGTGCATGTCAGGCATGGTGGCAGGACAAATAGCTTCACCTTTTTGTGCAAACTTCTGAACTTGGCTGGAGCAGCTAAGAGGTGCAAGCGAGTCACAGGAGGGATGGATTTTTTCTTTTCTGCTGACGATGATGCAGTGGCATTCTTCGATGTCCTCCACAGTCGATTTCTGGTCAGGTCTGATAATCTCCGAACAAGCACTGATGTTGGGAGTTCCATGTTCGCTTTCATTTATCCTGCCTATTATGATGATCTGATATGTATTCGCTCTAGTAAGGTACTGGCCGTGTTGGGTTCCTCCAGGGTTGTAGCAGTGGCAATCTGTACAAATGTTAATCATACAATGTCCTTGTTGGATCCCTTGAGTCTCACGGAGACGACTTTAACTGCTGATGAATGTTGGAGTGAGCCGGATGCAGTTGAGGTTTATAAGAGTTGGAGGGATCTCGTGGAGTATGTTGTGTTAGATGTGCAGATTGTTGCAAAGGGCAATCGGCATTCACTCGCAGTTGCTGAAGTTGCTAGGGTTTCTGATTTCGGTAAAAATGACACAATGTTTACAACTACAACTCATCTTGGTGCCATTCTGAAGCCTGGGGACAATGCTTATGGTTATGACTTGTACAGCGCGAAGAATTCTAATATGATGGCGCATGGATGCAGAGAGTTTCTTCCGGATGTTGTTCTGATTAGGAAGAAATATGAAACGGCTAGGGTTGGTAGGAAGAAGAAAAAGAGTCAGAGAAATAGGAAGAAGAAAACCTGCAATAGTGGTAGGAAGAAGAAAACCTGTCCTGAGTATGATGAGTTCTTGAAAGACTTGGAGAAAAACCATGAAGCAATGATTAATTTGTCATTAAATGGCGAGAAGAAAGCCGATCAGAACCAACAGCAGCCCGAGATAGGCTCTGTAAACCCGGGAGGACATTCAGATTTCGACTTGGAAGGTTTGCTCGCTGATCTTGTTTTGGGTGATCAGCAGGATGGGAATGCGCCTGGCCACTGTGATTGACAGCATAGAGGAAAAATGCTGTTTCAAAGTTGAATGTCCATTATTTTGGACTTTTGAGAAAATGGCAGCTTTTCTCTAAAATAAGAGGTAACATTGCTTGTAAGAAGTTGAATTACTTTGTTAAACACAACAAATTTATATAGATCGTAGCACAAAATCGCAACAACACACCAGAAATAAGTGATTGATGCCAGAAATTGCATCAGCGTTTATCATTGTTCATATGTTACGCACCCAGTCTTTCTTCCTTTCATCTGGCATGCAAAGGAACATCTTTCTCCACAGGGGGTCATCATGAATAATTCTCGCTGCCTTCACATACAATGGTCCACTTATTCCTTCTAGTTCATTGAGCGCATCCATACACCTTACAACATATGGGATTTGAGTGAAGTCGAACCTGAGACCGTCACCACTATCAGCAACTGAATCTAAAGAGGCACTGCAACTCATTTTCTTCTCCAATTTCGGCCTCTTGTTAGCTCTGTCACTCATTCTGGCCTTACCTGAAACTTTTAGAGCCTGCAGTTTCTCGCTTCTCTTGACTCCAGAAGTATCACCCTCTCCTTCACTGAATTCATCAGACAGTATATTCTTGTTTCTTTCATCCTTCTTGATGGATGGAATGTCTGGATCGCCAAAAACTACACACAATTTGTCATAATCTTTTAATCCTTTCTTTCGGAAACTTTTTGCTCGGCGGTATTTCTGCAGTAAGAATATAAAAATTTTAGTAACTCCTTCTATCGGGTTCTCAGATCCTTCATCTAAACGGAAACTGTATCTACTGAAAATGCAGGACAAATACATACCGTGTACATCCTCCTCCATACATCTTCTGTTGCAGTAACTTCTCCTGTTACCAGATCAAATTGAATGTCTCTCTCCCTCAACATTGCACTGAAATCACTCCATCGAGTCCTTAAATTATGATATTTATTTTTCAACTGGTAATATGTGTACTGCTTTCCTGTTGTTTTTCTCAGATCCTCAGCAATACTTTTCCATGCTGCATTGGCAAAGGTAGTTGCTTGCATGGTCCCTTTTGATATTTCTTCGACCATCAAATATATGAAACAAGATTCAAGCTTTTCTGTCCAAAGATTATCCACTGTGTCAATCTCAGGTACTTCATCATTACCAAAGCCAGCACCATAATTTGAGTCCATCATCTGTCAATGCCAGCTATCAGAGTTGAAATCATTCATGTCAATAGTTTTATCAGCCACCCATGAAACATTTTATGATTATTTTATGAGGGGGATAACATGAGGAAGGAGACTCGCATTACCAGCTCTAAGAATGTAAATGTCTGTGGTAGATCAGATTGTACGCACAAAAAGAGGATAGCTAGCTTTGAATCATAACCACTGCTCCAAAACGGCAATAGGGCATCAGCTGGAGAAGTTGAAACCCGTGTCTGTGGATTCAGGACAATATGTGGGTACAGACTTGCGGAGAGTAGAGCAGGAGTTCATTGGCTCACCTGTATATACCAAAAAAAAAAGGTGAAGTAGCTCCATCATCTCGAGAAATCCCAATTTATCCCAATTTATCCCAATTTCGTGTATCTAGGTAATTCTCTCAAAATGCAAGTAATGCCCAAGGCTTGAGGCTTTGGAACATATTGGATGTAATTGCATGTTAGAGACTCAGAAGGTATATATATGCAGCACAAACAATGGAAATCAGGAAGGTTCCATTCTCAATCATACCACAATCAAAGTTCAAATTATGTTTACTTCCTTGGTCTTATTACTGACTCAGCACCACATTACGAAATTTATGTCACAAATCTTTTTGCCTCATCAATATCTCAAGGCTCAAGTCTCAACAACACGAAAAAGTTGCATGATCACACCAAACCCAGCACCCTTTCAGGGCAAAATCAGACACCCATTAAGGATGTGTCCAGACCCCCTAAAGTCCAACGTAACCTCAGGATCATTAGGAATAATGCATGAGTTGTCCCACATCAGGATACTGAGATGGGTGTAACAATTTACAAGTCTAGTAGAATGGGGAAAGAATGACTTGACTCAAGATAAGATACGTGTACACCGCCACCAGCCCGCCAGCCAACAAGTAAAATGACTCCTCAAACAAAAAGATCAATTCCAAATCCCCAATGCGAGTCTGTCACTGTGAAATGTTTATACTATAGCACCTCATCAAAGAAAAACATCATAAATCAGAGTAAAATTATTTAAAGTACTCTCAAATTCTTCCTCCCACCGAACCATATATGTCCTGACTGTATATTCCTATATGAATCTTGTCGTTGAAACATGAAAACGCATAAGTAACCCGGTTAAGACAGCAGACAGGTAAAATAGCCAATATTGTGTTCAAAAAAGTTGACACTTCCACTAATATGAACTATCAGCATACAAGTGCAAGCATACCTTTTCTCTTCCTCGGATCAAATGTACTATAAAATTTATAGATTTTAAGAAACAGATTGCTTGAATAAGCTTTTTTGTTCATTCTATCTTGTAGCAACCAAATGCTGCTTATATCGTTCGACTAAACGACAATAACTAACAATACCAATTAAGCTTCCCCCCTCTCATTGATCCCAATCCTTCCCCCTTCAAAAATTAATCATATCTCGTTATGTGAACTTCAAACAATCAAATTGTCATTAAAAATAAAATCAAACAATCAGATTCCATCCAATTTTCTATCCACCAAAAAAAAAAGTTCCTTCCTTTTGAAGATTAACAATCCATACCCACCAAAATTGGATTCCAGGACCAACTGGGTATCAATAACCCAAGATGTACGCAACCTTACCCCTACCTAATCCGCGAAAAGCTCGAAATTTTAAACATGATCACTGTAAAGGGTTGATTCATTTGCATTCAAATCAATCAGAATTACCAACAAAATTCAGTAGTTTATATCTTACAATTGAACACAGGGGATATACATATTAACTACTCCTATTGATCTACCCATAAAAGGGGACATAACAATCAAACAGTACAATACAATTCAAAGTTTTAGACATATTATGTTAAGCTTCTTCTAAAATTCTCACAGATATTGAAATTTACATTATATATGAACATGGACATAATTGAAGCGTATGATTGGCAGCTCATACATAGAATTATATGATAACAAATTGTCTATAACAAATTCTAGAAAAGAAAAAATGATATAATTTGGAATGGAAATTACCTGAAATTATCTCCGTTTTCTGGGAATTGAAGAAATGAAGTTTGGTGGGTTTGATGTAGAATTTATGCGGGATTTCTACTCCATAATAATCATGCAACAGTAGTTGGTAGAGAAGTTAGCTCAAGAAAGTTGTAATTTCTTGCATATATTTTTGAAGGTAAATATCAATGGGCCTCTTCTATGTTTTGGGGTGGGTCGTGCTCATGATTTGCACCAATCTTGTTTAGTCCGTATTTGAATCGGGAAAAGTTTCTTGTGATTCCGTGAACTTGTGAAACGTGCACCATTGTTTTAGCTTTGATCAAATCTTATATCTTGAAATAAGCTCGAGTAGGCAATTCAACCAGCAATAATTAAAAGGATCTTGTGGTAGCTCACTTGTTGAGCTACCACTCCCTCAACATGGAGGTTGGGGGTTCGATTTTTATCAACCTTAACTTGTAAAGTTGGGGGGTTTCTTGTGATTTGGGCCTTTTGTAGGGTTCTTATGTCGGGTTCATGCCTGGTTACCAACTGTTCAGATGGGGGTCTTCTTGTGAGATCCCCTAAAAAACCCGTACCTTTACAGGGACTGAGCCCTCAGGGGCCATTAAATTGCCGAATAAAAAACAATCAAGCAAGAATTAAGGTGTATTTGGCAAAACTCGAGTAATTCTGGACTATTTCTAGATCCTATAAACTGAAAACTGGTCAAACACATAAACTAAAAAACTGTTTCTAGTTTTTGAGACATACTTCTTACGTAAATTTGTTCATCATAAATAGAAAGTATATCTGATAAATTATCTTTAAGAAAGAGTATTAAGCTAGACAAGTTAGAACTTGGTCAAATAGATCCCTAAACTTAATACATTAGGTTCTAATCAAATATAACTTCTCTCTTAGCACATAGGAGAGACGATTAGAAGTTTTAATATTTAAGTCCTAAAAAACAATAATAAAGACTCATTTGAACAATTCCAAACAGCCCCCCAATGGTTCTATCTCTATTTCTATCGGACTCTAATGGGTACAAAACTAGCTAGATAGAGCAAAACGCATGTATGTTCAGTCATGAGACTAGTTTGGAGTAGCAATAACTTTTGTGATCAACGTAATAAATACGCTTTATTGTTTTAGGGTGGATTCTATCTATTTTTCCTTTTTAATCGTGATTTACTTCTATATGTGTTAGACATATCTCTTAAAAGGGAAAGTATCATCAAGAAGAAGGATTTATGAGGTTGATTACTCTATCTCTATCCAATTGATATTTTAATTATTTGCAATTTTACTCCCAAGTTTGGGGATTTACATTTTGGACCCCAAACTTACTCAAAATTTCTAGATTTATGATAATGCCCCCAAGTCACTTACATGCAAGTATGCAATTAGAATAAATAAATAAATAAAAAAGACCACAACACTATTTTCTTGAAGAATAATCATATATAACTTTTTTTTCCTAAGCCAGTTTTGCATTGGTGATTCATGACTTTTAAAAAGAAAAATCGTCACGACCAATATTTAAAAAAATGACCACTAGGTCAGATAACATTCAAAATTCCTATACTATGTGAAAGGTAAATAATCAAAGATAATTAAAGTAATACGTCGAAAATGAATTGTCTTGAAACTCAAAGAACATCTGAAACATCATACTCGTATATGAAAGTTGTTAACGAATTGTATGCTTCATTGCTTCATGAAGTATTGCATATATGAAAATGGATGTTACTATGTATATGGCTATATGAGTAATGTTAGCAAAATACAATCGGCATAACATGATGCACTGATAATGACTTATTTTGTTATACTCCCTCCATTCAAGTCCACTCTTCCTAACACTATTCGGCACGCACTTTAAGGCGCGGTTTTCTCTGCGTTATTACTTACGCAGGTTTTGCATCGCACGCTGGCCACCTGCGAAGTTTGGATTGGTAGTTGATTAATCGATTATATGAGATAGTCGACTGTCTCAAAATTTCCAAATATAAATAGTATACGGAACATTTATGACATAAGGTTATGTTGATGTGAATATACCTTTTTTTTCTTTACTACATATTTTAAATTCGAATTCGATAAATTGACTTGATGGACTAATTGATCAAGATTCATATATAGAAAGACAGAAAGATAGAAAGACATTAAAATCGACAATAATTTTGTGAATAGATTCTTTGTCCATTTGCATATATTAAGACCAACCGTTGTTAGATCTTATGTCCGACTCAGTCTGAAGTATAGATTTTTTTTTGAATTATTGGAAGTGACAATTTGAATATATGATCTATGTTAAACTAGCTACTCATACCTAAAAAAAAAACATACACTCGTTATATATTGCATCACATACATAATACAAATTACAAGTTATGTGTTTTTAACTATATCCCTATGCTAGCATGCATTAACATAATCACCATTGAATGCCAAAATTTGAAAGAAGCGTATCATACAATATATACAATGGATACTCATCATGTGGCGTAATGTAACGAATTTTTATGTACTCTCGCAAGTTCATATTATGAACAAGTTTGTATATGTATGATTTTCCAACGTGTTTCAAGTTACCTTGGTAAACTCTACATATAATCCGTAGTTTATAACATTAACAAATGAAGGGGCAAAAGTGCAAATATAACTTTTCATAAATATATATGCAAAATAAATAAATACCAAATAGCAAAAAAAAAGGATAAAAATAAAAGGAATAATAAATTGTACATGACTATATATAAATTGGTTTGATTTTTCATATACTCAATTTCATATAAATCTTTATATATAGTGTCATCATTTGTTTAATTTGGGTATTTGATAATAAAAATGGCGAGGCCACCAGCAAGAAGGCATCCAGACGGAATTAGGAGAAGCCAGTGGAGACGTACACCATTGAATGTGAGAACTATACAAAACATGCAAGCACGTGGATTTCGGGTGAGTGGGATAAGTCCAAGAACCGGAGCTGAATCTTATGTTTATGATTCATCTTCTCACCCATATCAATGGTTGCTACCCGGATGGCTTGTTGAAGAACGAGTTACTCCTTTTGGCCGTGTTTACAAGGTACATTACAACATAAGCATTCCCATCGTCTTAATTACTTGCTTTTTAATTTTTTGCATAAATTTTTGCCATTTTCGATCAAATTTAAGAACCATTTTTTTTTCCATAAACTCAATAAAAAAAATAAGTTTTACCACAATGCGGAACATCTGTCCCATTTTTCTGTGTCACTCCGTGTATTCCACCAATCATTTATTAGCATTTCTTATATTTTTTTTTTTGAAAAATATTATATTTAAAATATAAAACAATGAAATGTTAGTATGTAATTGGTGGATGGAGTACAGAAAGTGGGGACTTAAAAAATGGGTCTTATAACTATTTTGTGTGCCTTTTTTTTTTTGGGAAATTTGAGATCCCTTTATTCATCCATCAAAGGGGAAAGAACCCCCCACCCCCTTTTTAAGCCACGGTAGCTATTGTAAAAAGAGCAAATCGGACCATTCATTTTATTGAAGCAATCTCAACCTTTGATAAATTGACCAATACAAATAGATTGACTATTGGAAAAAAAAAATGATAAATAAATAATAAACCTAACTCCCCAGTCCCCACCCCTTCATATTCGCTCTCCCCTTCTCTCCGCCTCACCTATCCACGCACACATACCAACCCAGGCCTCCACCACCCGCCGCCACCTACACCAAACCCCATCTTACTAGCCGCCTTCGTCACCACCATTGTTGTTGTCGCCATCTTAGTCCGGCCGTCCACTTCGTCCCCCTGTCCCCACCTTCTAAAGGCTTCACGAGGCTTTCTATCTCCCATCGACATCGGTCGTGGGGGTGGGGGAGTAGGGCCGCCGACATTTTCTATTCAGTAAGGCTGGGGAGGCGCCGATCATGGTGAAAGACGGGGGGCCGGTGGCAGTGGTGCAGGAGTGGGTCGGGTGAAGCGGGATGAGAGAGGAAAGGATGGCAATGAGTGGAGTATTTTTTTTTTCAAGAACAAGAAAAATAAAAAAATTAATGGTCAAATCTATCTAAAGGCCGAGATTCAGTCAATGAAATCAATGGATATGATTGCAATGGCTATCATAGTTTGGTAGCTATTGTAGAATTGGTATTTAATATGCCTAAATTATTTGATAAATATAAAATCCAATAACTTCGTATAAGTCATACTATGATATTATGATAAAATTAAGACGAAGCTCAAATGTCTCATGTTTGTAACGAGGTTCTTTAATTTGCAACCTCAATCATTATATTATTTTGATGCAATTTATTTGTATATGCCACTTCACTTGCTTTAAATATGCCAAAATATCATTTAGTTAGTTCATTGAACGGTGGATATGTACAAGCAAATAGATTTGCATGATGAAATTCTATCTATGAAAGATATGTACTTATGTAGTTTCACAAAAACAATACAATACCTTTTTTCGGAGGGAGAAACATCATTCGTATGTTTTTTTTTTTTAGTACGTTAGGAGTATAGAACATGACAAAATACTTGAAGAGCATTGAAAAGTGTTAAATAAAAAAAACTCAGGAGCATAAAAAAAAAATGTAAGAAAGCCAATAATTTGATTAAGAAAAACTACATACCTTTAATGATAATAATTGCAGAATATTCACAATTAAATGGAGAGTGAATTTTCTATCCCACTTTGTGTCTCATTTTGTGACACCAATAGGAGACAAGGATGACAAACAAAATGAGACACAAGGATTTCACTGTATAATTCTATTATAAATTATTTGTAATGGTAAATTTTGTAAAATCTTTGTTTCCCATTTGTGTAGCGCACAAAATAGGACACAAAGCCACATAAATGGGAAACAAAGTGTGACAGAAGATCCACTCCGTTTACCTAATACTCACTTTTTTTTCAACAGTATTATTATGATCCAGCTGGACGTCAATATAAGACTAAGTATGAGGTCCTTGATCAATGGGACCGCTTGGGAATGGTCGTTCTAGACCCATAATAACCCTAGGTATGTTCCATTTTTGTTGAGCATGAAGAGTGCACATACGTTTATGTAACTTGCTAAAACTTTACTAGTAGTATTTGATAGTAATGTTGTTTTTTATGGTAGTAAAATTGCTTTGCAAAAGTAGAATTAGTAGGTTTTGTAAGAGATCGTCTCTCAATAAATAATTTATTGAGGGACCAATTATGTTTTCTACATCGTGACCCCGTTCATATACTTAGTGACTACTTTTGGTGATCGTTTTAGTTAAGGATATTTGAAACTTAATCTAAAGTATTTGATTGTATTTCTCAAAGGGGAAAAAAAAGGTTACTCACACATTGTCTTTGGCATTTTACAGGCTCCCATCGAGTTGAGATCAGATGATTTGCTACCTAAGGCATCTTAATTGCCAAGTCTTCCTTGATTCAAATAAGTTCTTGTTGTCAGAGATTCAAGTCTGACCTTCTTTTTCATAAAAACTTGAGTATAATGTTTTTTTTTAATACATTTATGCATTTAGCTGGACCTTTAAGAGTGTTCAAAAATATCATTACAACCAAACATTACTATGGTATAAGAAAACCCTTAGGTGTCGTTTGGATACCGCGGGAATTAAATTACCGTGGGAAATATGAATTAACGGGAATTAAATTCCTAATGTAAATTCGTAGGAATTTGTCTAAGTGCGTTTGGATACCATGTAGGAATTTCGGATTCTCTAGCATTTTTTTCCCATGGGTTGTTTGGATTCACTACTTCAATTCTCATGTTAATTAGTAATTAAGAATACTATTTTACCTTTTACGTTTTTTAGTGGTCAACCACACAAATGTAAGGGGAGTATTAAAATTTTGAGGGCAATAGAGTAATTTTCTGAAATTGAAAGCATGAGAATTTTGAATAACCAAGGGGGGGTGGGTAATTAGATTTCTATGGTGTATAGGAATTAGAAATACCCAAGAATTTTCCAATGCCCACACTTTGGATAAAAAGAAGTATCCAAACAACCCATCCAAAATCAAATTTCCAGGAAAATGAAATTCCTGTGGAAATAGAGGGTATCCAAACGAACCCTTAGATTCAATTGTAATAACAAAACCCTTAGATTCAATCATAAATTGATATATAAAGACGTTGTTTGGTACTCCTAAAATTTTAGGAAGCGAGTGTTGCTATAATGTTTGCGGATGACTCTCATATAGGCTATGTGCAATTCCTTAGAAATGCATGCGGTATGCTTACAATTTTAAGAAAATAACTTTCGGGAACAATTGAGATCTCGTGTCATCCAAATATCGCCTAAATTGTGCACCCAATGATACCTCATTTGCTACCCCATTTCATACTCTATATGTAGTGATGAACAACTAGGGGTGATAATGAGCTGAGCCGACTCGCGAGAAGTTCGAGATCGGCTCGGGTAAAGCTCGGTCAAAGCTTGACTTGTATGAGCTTAATTCGAACTCGAGTTCGGCTCGAGGTTAATACGAGTCAAGCCGATCAAGGCAAATATTTAAAAATATTTTAATTTTTTTTATCAAATTCAAATAATTTAAATTGATAATAATTAGAGAGCTTGTAAACAGATGGAGTTTCTATATTGGATTTTTCATGATTTTTTTCAATTGATGCTATCAAACTAGCCTATGAATCTTGCAAAAATATACTCTGCATACGAGTTTTTTTTGAGCTCGCGAGCCAGGCTCGAACTCGCTATCCAAATGTGAGCTGGTCGGCTCGGTATCACCCCTCGGGGCTCGGCTCCGCATCACCCCTAGTGATGATATCACAAAAAAGTATTATAATTATGCTCTCGAATGTAGTGATGGCAATACAAATGCAATGTTTATATCATGTAATGCTTATACCATGGTCTTCTGTCCTCACAACAAGTAGCATGTTGATCCTTCTCACATAGAGGAGTAGGAATCATCCTTAAAATAATTTTGGTATAATTTACTTATATTATGTTGAGTACGATGATCTCTGCCACAATAGACGAGTAATTACCCACTTAAAAATGTTTTTTTTTTATTTATTTATTTCGAGCAATGTTCATTTTTTTTTTTTTTTTTTTTTTGTGAGTAGGAGCACCATGACCCTATACTCCAAACCAAGGCCCGTAACTTAACTACACAAGCTATCCCGTAACTTGAATGTACAAGCTATGACACATACACGATACATACATGATACGACTATACTATACGAGTATTAAAGTCCCAAAAAAAAAAAAAGGAAAATTCTAGGTGCGAGGCTCGGTCCATGTTGATTGTTTGGTGAGAAAGCAAGCAAAGGAGAGAAAAGTCGTGTGACAGCATAAAACATGCGTCTATCAACAAGCCGTACGTACACACAACACAATAAAAAATAAAAATAAAAAAAATGAAAAACCCTAAAAATGGAAAAGGCTGTCCCAACCCAACGCAAAGCAACGCAGCTTCTCGTTGAAGATTTGATTGAATTGAATTAATCTCTTCCACTTAAAAAATATCGCCCCCACCTAAACCGACTCACATGCGCTGACACACATCTCACCGTCCATTATAAATCTCATCTCTCAATCTCAACCGTTCATTCCTTCCATTCTCCTCCATAAATTCTCTCTCCTCCCACAATCACATTTCATATCTCATTTTTCCTTCTCATCTTCCTCTCTCTCTCTCTCCTCCTTTTTATTCTCAAATGGCCTTCACACTTATTCCGAAATCTTCAGATCTACGCTTCTCACCGTCGTATTTTACGTTTCTGTGTCCTGTTCCGTTGATATTGTCCGTCGATCTACTGTTCGAGCGTCGTTTCGCCTGGTTTGGCTCGTAAACGACGTCGTCTGATTCTTGTATTCTTCTTCTCCTTCTTAATAAGACGACGTCGTTGTATGATTCGTCCGATTTTGATGAATTTTTCGAGACGAATTCGCCGATTTTCGATGTAAGTTTGATCTTTTTTCTCTAGATCTGATAATTTTTCTTTGATTTCTCGATCTGAGGTGTTTTAGCTGCTTTCTTAATTGTTTTTTTTGTAGATTAATCAATTTGATTGCATGTTCATGATGGTTTTTTTTTTTCGATTTTCTCTGATTTTTTTTTAATTTTTTTACGAGATCTGACTTCAGATCTAAAAAATTGTTGATTTGTAATATTTAATCTGATGATTTTTGTTTATATTAACTACTACATTTAATCAGAAGTCGAAACTTAAATGTGAAGATTTCTTATTACAGAAGTTTCATGTTATTTATTATGATGGTTCTTGATGTTGATATTCCGTGTTTTATTTGTTTCGCAGGATTCGCCAGTGATTTCCGAACGAAAAGTAGCTTGTCGAATAAGTCTTACTGATGCGTCAGAATACGATGATTCGCGAGATTTATGAACGGTTGATTGATAATTCTGGAATCGGTTGGTCGTTAGCTTATTGAAGAAGCTTTTGATTGTTTCATGATTCAGATCGACACGTGAAATCGATAAGTTGCTCTTGTTGTAGATCTGAATCGTTTTTAGGTTCATTTCTATTGTTTACTTGTCCAAGGTAATATTGTTTATGTTGTGCGTGAGGTGGAAGAGTGTGAAAAATAAAAAATGTGGAGCGGTAGCGTGTTATAGAAGCTAGGTTAATTAGTTGTTTGGTGCTGCTGTTAAAAAGAGTCAGAAAGTCGAGAGTCAGACCTTTGCCATCCTGGGTGCGCTCGTTTGGCAGGTCGCCTATCTTAATAAAAAATAATATTTTGTTTGGTGTTTTGGGGGGAGATGGCATGGGGAATTTGCCCGGCTCTCCCTCGTTTTCGGTGTCTTGCGTGATTGCGTCTCGTGTCGTTTTTTATTTTGCGTTGCGTTGCGTTCGTTTCATCGGGTTCTTCGGACACTGACATGGCATCTCACCCGTAGACCATGGTGTCGATCCTGTCTTTTATGTCCATGTCCGTGTCCGTTGTATCCCACCGGCAACATTGTTTCGAATGATACCTGCAACTAACAATCATCATACCGGAGCATCAAGTTGGCGAAATCGGTGAGATATCATTACATTGACTTGATTTCTCGTTCATTCATCATTACTTTTTACACCTACATATTTGGTTATTTCGGGTTGGTTATTTAGAAACTTACTTAGAAAGTAGGTGACATTTGCATGTTAACTTGTATATTACACAACTGAAGCTTGATTATTAGACAGCGTCATAGGCTAATCAATTTGTTACAATCATGAACTGGTTAAAATTATGACTAAGATGGCTCTTATGTCCACTGTTGGCTTGTAGAAGAAGCTTGTGATATCATTACATTGACATCATTTCTCGGTAATTCATCATTACTGTAAACCTACATATTTGGTTAATTCATCATTATTTATCACTTCCGGTTTAGTTATTTAGAAACTACGTGACCATCATTTGCATGTTAACTTGTATATTACACAACTGAGCTTGGTTATTAGACAGCGTCATAGGATTTGCCTCATCGTCTAATCAATTTGTTACAATCCTGAACCGGTTTAAATTTTGATTAAAATGGCTCTCTCGTTTCCAGTGAACCTTAATGAACTTTGTATCAATTGAATATTTTCACTAAGAGGGATATCCAAGTGGTGAACATTGTGCATCGAATTTTAGGAAACCGTTGCGCAACTCCCACCCAACATATAATTACCATCTCCTGCAGTTACCAATCCAACATGAGCACACTTTTTTTTTACGTGTACTTGCCTCCATTGTTGTTTCACTTGCAATTTTTGTTTCTTTTGTGCCATTTCCTTTTATTTGGTTTTGGAATTGAAAGTTGAGTGGAATGAAGTTTATCGTTTAATTTCTGGTGGAGCTGTAGTTGTTATCAGCTCCTACGCATCCGCCAAAGAACCCATTGGGGTTCCATTGTTGTCGTGTGTATAATGTAAATATGTGATGTAACAAGTGTTTGTACAATAGTTGTGAATCTTCAACCCTTCTGAAGAGCTTCACCTGGACGTTACTCTGCTGAACTGAAGCTGGACTGTTGCTATGGAGAAGCTGAGCAGGAACCATTGTATCGCCTAAGGCAAGTATACCGCTCTTGCTTTTGTATTTCTGATTTTGTGATTTATATGATTTAGTGCTCTGTGTTTTGTTCGTTTGTCTTACAAATTTGTTCTTGTGCAGTTCAAATAAACTTTTGGATGAATGGTGCACAAGCGTTGTTGGATGCTGAGGTCCTCTGCAAGTTTTCTGACGGGTTCGAGAATAGGAGGCTGAGATACGATGAATGCTTAGTTGCCTCTACTGAATTTACTTGCTGATGAGTGCGCACTAGTCACTTGTGCAAGTCGTCAAGCAATAGTTCTGGAATGACTCAAGTCGATATAGTAAATCAGCGTGTAGAGAAATCTTGTTCTGTGACATTTGGTGAGGAATCCTGTTATCTTTGGTTGCAGTTGCTTCGATCTATTATTCCAGTTCTTTTAACTTGTAGAATTTGTTGCTTCTGTATTTGATTAGCAAATCTCTTGTCCTGTCCCGTATATTTTCAATACAGAAAAATCATTACTTGGTCTTGTAGTATGTAGGGGGAATGGCTTGCTTAGCATCTTGAAAAGCAATGTTACTGAGGAATTGCTTGTCATATTGAAAAGCAATGTTACTGATAATGTTCTATTTTCAGTTTTGTAGTCTCTGCTTGGTAGTCGTAAAATTTCAGTTTCCTCTTAGTTGTGGGTTTCGTTATCTGGCTTGCCGGTTTTCAGAATTGGTTTTCCTGTATTACGTAATTTCTGTTTGTAATTTGTAGTCTGAATGGATTTTGTGTTGTTGATCTCGTGTATAGTTACCTTATTTGTGTCCTGCCTATGCATTGATGGTTAGTTAAGGCTGTCGATTTTTGTTCTTTTGAGATATTCGATATTTTGTTCTGAAGCTGTTTTCGTGTGGACTCAGCCTTGAGAGTCCCTGGATTGTTTTCAAATTACTATTTTCCGCAGGTTTTTCTAAATCTTCGGGGTGTTGAGATTTTCTGAGGACTCACCCTTGTGAGTCCCTGGATTGTTTTCAAATTACTATTATCAGCAGGTTTTTTATAATCTTCGGGGTGTGGAGAGTTTGCGGTCAATTGAATTTTACTACGAAAGTATCTGAAATACAAACTTTTTGTCTGATGTGTGACCGTTGGTCTTTTGAGTTGGGATTCGAAAAGTTTTTAAACTTTGCTTTGGTAGTATTTGAAATGTTATCTTTGTGTGATTTGTGAAGTCGTTTGATTTGGGGTTTGATAGCATAGATGGAGTTTTAGTAAAGTTAGTACGCTCCTCCAACCAGTGGCACAGAGGTGCAATGACTTCTTTTCATTCGGGTCTTTTTACTGCTTTAACGGAGTACTGGAGCAACTCCTTTCTGACGTCTCTCTTAAGCTGAAATTAGATTGTAGCCTAAACGGACGTTAGTTTAGTATTACGCACTGCAAGATCTGCTCCACACGCTTCCTCGATGATCCATCATAATCTTGTTATCACTGAGATTAGTAAAGCTGAAAAAATGTTCTGTAGTTTGAACTCGTGGATTGAAGTGAAATAAACCTCTCTAGTATGGCACTCGGTTGGATATCAAATCTATTGAAACATTGTACCTTGATTAATTTCATGTAGTGCATAGTTGACGCCGTGAAAAAAGAATATCTGCTGGTGACTTGGTTTTGTTAGTTTACCGGAGAGCCTGTAAGCTCAAATTGGAAGAGCGACCAGGTTATTTTTAACCTTGGTAGGTTGGTGGTTCGAATCCATCCTGGCTGTGGTCTGTAAATCCTTCTATTTTGCGGTAGACAACTTAATTTCCGCTTGGTAACCAGAAAAAGTGGTTTTTAGTTTTCAATTGTCAGTTTTCATTTTCTGTATGACTATTATAGAAGCATACCGTTTAAATTAATTTTTGTAACTTATTAGCTATTTTTTTAACGCAAAAAACTGAAAATGGCAGTGATACCGAACGGGTTCTTAGGGGTCGTTTGGATACCTTCCAAATCCTAGGAATTTTATTTTCCTAGGAATTGAATTACCATGAGTTGTTTGGTTACCCTAAAGTGTATTCCTAGGCATTTCCAATTCCTCCAAAGTGTAGGAATTTAAAAACCTAGGGGGGGCTAGGTAAGTAGAAATTCCCATGGGAATTGAATTCCCTTGTCCATCCAAACAAATTTCCCCAATTCCCATACTTTCTAAATTTCTAGGATTTGCAAGTTCATGGGAATTCCGAATTCCCGAGTATATCCAAACGACACCTTAGTTTGTTCTAAGAGGGAAATGACTTTCCTTACTTGGGCATTGGAAAACGCTGGAGTTGCCAAAAATCTGCTGTATTTGCCATCATATAGAGCCTGGGCGCAGCTAATGGTTTTGCTTCAAAATCTCGTTATCCTCGAGGTCTCTCCATCAAGAGCATTTGTATTGCAAGAAGGTAGCAATTAAGCTTTCACCATTGATTCCTCGGCATGTCACTGTAGAGACGATTCCATATGATAATAGAGATGCCAAGAAAACCTGTTCCCTCGCCTTCTTGAGGCTCTAAAGCAATGCTGAGGTTGTTGGTTAGGGATTTCACAAGGAGATTTGTCGTTTCATGTCAGGTCTAATCCCCTCAGAAAATGACCTCAAGGTGAATCCGGATTCTCCAGTGGGCTGGGGTACGAGCTCAAGGTGAATCCGGGTTCTCTAAAAGTGGTATTGGCCGAATTGAAACGCATTTACCAACAACTCATTCAAGTTTGATGAGAGTTGCTACAATAAAGGAGGTAGGTAAGCTCGAGCAACGAATACCAATGTTTATACAATGTTTTTGGGAGCACAAGAGCACGACGGTTTCTCTTACCATAAAAGAGTTTGGACCACACTTAAAAATATTTTTTTATATATGTGTTCAACTTTTTTATTGTAAGTGGGAGCACCATATTCCTTGTGCAGTTATGCTCATTGAACCATGATAGTATAATGAACCGACCAATACGGAGTTACTGTTGTTATTTTTTATTGTACGATTTTAATATGTAATGAAGAATCTGAATAAAACTTTACCATCCAAGAAAACGAATACAATACGAGTATTTATTTTTAAATTAATAAAAAGTGCAACACCTACAACTCTACAAGTTCCCAAACAGAATCACAAAACGAATACACTTGGGAATATTGTGAAAGTCAATGCATGCTATTTTGCTAATTCGCGTTAGACATATGCGTTCAACATATTCGGTCATACTCGGAATTTCCACTTTGGTAGACGCCAAGAATAATAAACTCCATTTGTTGATAAGATCTTCTCCCGGTCGCCGCCGTCGGACCAACATATTATGATACATAGGTCATAGTTATAGCATTTGTAAATTGTAAATACTAAATGGTAATCACGGTTCTTATATGCAAAAAAAAAAAAAATCGAATAATTCATAAAAAAGCCATGTTTTCATTCACTTGACAACTAAAGTGGTCTCGCAATAGTTTACTGTGAAACTGTCTCATATGAGACTTTGCCCATTCACTTTAAGTTCGATTTTTTTTTTGTTACAAATTTTCGATTCTTTCATTTGTGAAGCTTTTTAGGCTCGCATCCCATTAGCAAGGTACTTTAGGCTCAAGGAAAACTTGATTTTGTTACACGTTTGGTTAATCCTTGTGAATGAATTTATCAACAACGAAATATTTATATGCAATCACGAGAACTGATACAACTGCAAATACTTCATTATTAAACCGCATAAAATATTGTCACCAAAAAAAAAAAAAACCCGCATAAAATACGTTTCCATAAATCTTTTTTTTTTTTTTTACCTCTCAAAAATCAGGCAGTGAATGTTGATATTCACCAAAAATATACTGTATAACTCAAAATGTTACATTCTCGGAAAACATCATAACAAAAACAGAACACGGATGGATGATCAAAATTTCCTGAACCTATATAAACGACGGCCAGGAACACAATCCGCAGAGGGTTAAGAAGAAGTAAAAGAAGGCAAACAAAACGAAAAACTCCAGACCAAAGGGATCGCCATCACTGATATTCGAGGATGCTTACAAACTTGGGAAGCCGATGCTTAAACTTTATCAGCTGCCTTTCATATGAGGATGTAGCTAGCCCCCTTGTTCCGGATGTTATTCCCTCAATTTGAAGAAATGCAAAATCTCGTATATTTAGTGCAAAATTGTGTCTCTACCATAGTAACAAATTCCCGCAGCAAAAACTTCTGTACAGCTCAAAGGGTCCTGAAAGAACCGTTCCTCCTCCTTTCAAGTTTCAGCCTTCTGCTTGTATCGATGTTTAAGGGCTTCAACAGCCTCTCTTTTTCTATAAGTGACTGAAGTGAAGATTGCAACCGTCTCAAATGACCACTGCACTGCTTATGGCCAGTGACCATTGCGCTACTGATGTTCTTCTCCTCTGGAGTCATGTGTCTCTGGAATTGCGAGAGCCACTTAGCTTGCAAGTATGCCAGGGATCTCCATGGGGGAAGAGGCATCGAGTTCTGCTCGAGCGAGACTCTGGAAGCATCAGCCATTACTTGAAGGAATTGTTTCAGTTTCGTCAGAGATCCCACAAAAACCACTGGCAGAGATTTCAGAATCTTATCATAGGATTCAACAGCTCTAGCTATCTCAAAGTGGCTTCTGAAATCAATATCGATTATCAAACGCTCTGAACTTCCATTGCTTAAGTGGTTCACCACGTCAATATATTCATGATCACCTTCACGACATTAAAGGCAAAGGAGACCATCAGCAGGAAACTTTATGAGCTTCAGATGACCCCAAATAACCAGACTCAAACTCTAACCTCAGTTAGAGCAACTTATAGATACGGGGTTAGAATGTCTAGCTAAGTTACAACTTACAACTCACAGGCAAGGTGCAATATGCGTAACCCTAGAAACTATGATGCATGAATTATAACAACAGTAACCTTCAATCATATATCCCAAACGCCGAATAATCCCCTTTTTTTCCAATCAAAACTGTCGAAAGTAGGGAAGGAAAAAATAACAGAACAGGCCCGGAATTGTAGCATATATGCAATAATGCAATATTCACAAGTTCACACATATTCCGATGAACTAAATACTCCTGGCACGAAACAGATTGTTTATGAGGTATAACACAAAGGAAGAGAGCTTAAATACTCCGTAGTGTTTAAACATATTGGAAACAAATCGTTAATGGAGTGACACGGAAAAGATGAGCACCATAAAAAGGTTCAGGACGTAATACGTACCACCAGGAGCCCTGTTATAGGATTGCCATTTGGAAGCACAGACAGCAGCATCATAGCCTGACGATCTCAGGAGTTTCACGAGAGCATAACGGATACAACTGCCATTGCACACACCAGACTTGACGATCCTAAGTTCCTTCTCTCCCATTGAAAGTAATAGAGACTGCACTACAGATTGTAGGTCGCTCTCATACAGATCAATCGAGCGTTTGAAAAACTACACAAACAAGGCCAAACCGTAGGATCAGAATTTCCACTTCGACAATCACATCAAAACCACAAACGCATCCATACAACGTAACATAGCACGACAAACCTCCTCGGTCTTTCGATACACATTACACAACATAAATTTCACAAATGACAATAACCTAGTTACAGGTTTACATGACTCGATTCGGATCCAATTCGTTTACAAAACATTCATATTCATATCCGATTCTCCATAAGAACTCTTTCAAACACGAAACTGCGAAATCATTGGACTCAGAATACGAATAATTGAGCTCCCAATCAAAACTTCAAAAGACAGAATGACACAGAATATTATCAACAACAAATTGGTGTGAACTTCACGCTAATTCAATTTAAAAACTTCAATGATACACTACAGCTTAAATTAATCAGCAATTGTCAGCTGGAATTCTTCCTAGCTCAAAAAATCTTTACTGCAGTAAAAATCAAAACCTAGAATCTTCCTGAAGAAGCTTAGATAAGATTTCATAATATTACCTTAATTCTCACACAAAAACCTCACAAACATACTATTTCGAGCTAATTCACCTTAAAAACATCATCAAAAAATCGCATGCAAATTCCAGAATTCTTCAAAACGAAATCAAATTAAGATTTCTTAGCATAATTACAGCTTTACTCCAATCTAATCTAAGTAAGTTAAAAAAAATTCAAAAATCACGAAATTATTACTAAAAATGGAAAGAGGAGAGAGACTTGTACCGAAAGTTTATCGGCGAGGTGGTGGAGATCGGAGAAACCTGATTCGCCGTCGCTGCTACACCAAGAATCACCACCGCCACTTCCGTTCTCCAGAAAATCGCTCACCATAACCGCCAAGTCATGCTCACTTTCATGGCTCCTCCAAACATCTCCGGCGACGGTGGCGACGGCGGCGCGAATTACTCTGCAATCCATTCCTTCTCCGCCGCCGGAAACACCTTCCTCCGCCTCCGCCGCCTCCTCCGCCGCCGGAAATACTCTTTTCCGTCGGTCAAACCTCAAATTCCCCAGCTTTTCTCCCCCAAATTTGCTTTCCAATTTTTTTTAATATCAAATAAAATTCTATCTCATATAATTAAAAATAAATAAAAAAAATCTGATAATCAAATTAATTGTTCTTCGTTTGAATAATACACGGAAATTATTCCGCGAATATTGACCGGTGAATATTAATTCAAAATTGATGAGCTGAGAATTATAATAATTAATAAATATATTTATTTCAATAAAAAAAATAATCAATCTGCATGAACAATAATCTGTACCTAACACCTGTATAATTATACAAATGTTTAATTTTTTTCAATTATTATTGTTTATATTCAAATTTTATTATTATTATGAAAAAAAAATGTGATTTTATGTAATTAGGTTTGATCCAAAGGGTGAGTAGCATGAAAATGGAAGAAAGGGAGAAAATAGTAATTTTAATAATAATAATTGTAATGTTGATATTCACTAATTCACATACCGAAAGCTTGAAGAGGAAGAAGAAGAAGAAGAGAGGTGGAAAGGAAGACGAAAGTGTTTGATATAAAGAGGTTTGGGGAGGAGAGAGAATTCTTTTTTGTTCACCATTTTGCCCTTCCATTTTTTCTCTTTTTCCAGAACGATGGTGATGTTTTCTGATTTTCTTTTTTTTTTTTTGTTTTAAATGAGGAGGAGCCTTGGAAGATAAGGAAATGCTGATTT
This sequence comes from Spergularia marina, assembly GCA_963680865.1. Taxonomy (NCBI): domain Eukaryota; kingdom Viridiplantae; phylum Streptophyta; class Magnoliopsida; order Caryophyllales; family Caryophyllaceae; genus Spergularia; species Spergularia marina. The sequence continues at coordinate 21,213,454 of OY804560.1, read as the reverse complement.
AATTACAAGTATTAATTAATTAATTGATTAATTAATTTTAATTAATTGGTTAATTTTTTTAAACTGTGTTTTATTTTTTGTTTATGCTGAGTGTGTGCAGGCGGGACAAGCGAAGTTTTTAGATTAGATTTTGGATTTGGACGGTAAATTAGGCAGATTCTTTGGCGCTTTTTACTTAGCTGCCCTTCGCTTTTTTTTTTCTTTTGTGTTGCATTTTTATATTAGTTAAAATGAAAATTCAATGTCCTACTTTATTGGTTGTTTTTCCGCGTGATAATTATTCTTGTGAATATTGAAGCGAATGTCGGGATAATATTCTTAATACCAGCTTAAATAGTTAAATTAGGTCACATAGGTTATGAAAGGGCATTCAGATATTACCAAGTTTTTAATCTATCGAATCTAAATGAATGAATCGTTTTAAATTTAAAATAACATACCGTGTGAATCGATAGAATGCAAAGCACAAGAAAAGGGTAATATGGGCTACACAGACATGTTCAAAAATTGCGCATAACATAATACGGAGTAATAATAATAATAATAGCAAGATGATGGCTTAAAGTAATGAAAGATTAGGCTATAAATGTTATACCGTGGGGAGCAAGCCAAAGTTTTTGGATTAAAGTGAGAAAGAAATTTGGCATCTTGCTATTAATATTATTATCTTAATGAGGTTTATTACACTCTGGAAATCTTGCTACTCAATAATTCGTCTCTCGTTGGCTCCCTCTTTGACGCGCCTCTTCAAAAGGAAAAATTCACAAGTTAAATCACGCCCTTTGCCCTTTGTGGGTCCTACAAACCTGTATCTTTTTACTCTCTTTTTAAGATAATGACGACATTTTTTGACACCTTAAGAGTGGGACCTACCCAACCCAACTCATTTGTCTCAAAGAATAGTTGGTCTGTATTTGGTACACCCATTTCGCAACCCGGGTACCCGACCCGTATGCCAATCTGTTACATGGTTTTACAACCATTTCATGCTATTAATTGTCAAGTATGATAATATAATGTTAGTAGTCAATTGTTTGATTTGCACAAATGCACCCATTTCATGATCTAGCTGAACATTGATAATGGGCAAAAGTTGTAGTATGCTCCATAATACTGCTTTCTTCTTTTGTGATTGGGTTGATATAACTCTTTAAGGTCGTATTCTTTTCAACTTAAAAATAGGCAAATTTATAATGACAGGAGCATCGAGTACTTTTCCATGGGATATTAGAGTCACATGGCTAAAGTGCCTTTACATTTCAAGCTCCGTCTAATGTCGTGTAATATCTTCATGCTCAACCAAAATGTCGTGGAAGAGTACTTTTCGTCCGTGGCAATGGCCATTCTAAAGGTTGCGCGTTTAGCTGAAATCCAATGTAGATTAAATGAGTAGAATCCATGCTATCCGAGAATGTCTCAGCCAGGGAGGAGAATGGTTCAATTGCAAATTTGCATCATCAGTTGAAGGTGTATAAATTGTATATCTATATATCCAAGTATCAAGTATGATAAAGTCAATGGTATTGCATTGAGGAGTCATGTACTAGTATTATCCTATTTCTTTTATTCTTATCGATTAATAGAGTTTTGGTCAACGAAAAAAACATCAACTAATGCATAGCTAAACTCTATCTACTCTGTAATTAGGCACATCCTTGATTTGTACTAAATCACGAGCCGGAATTTTATCGTCATGTGTAATTCTATCAGATGCATAGACGGTTACAAATGACGATTCATATTAGCCAATTCTAAATTATTTTGAAAATAAAGTTTGTTGTTCTTTTCTAATTCTATAGGTCTAAATACTCATCCAACTTAGTTGTGTGTTACATACGATTGTCCATTAATCTTTATAATCCTTGCCAGATATCACATTATGAGTTAAAGGCCACTAGATATCCACGAGTCGTTCACAAAATGAAAGAAACACCTACTACCCTTGTAATTATTTGGACCACCTTAATAAAATTAGGTGTTATCCTGAATTAGGATAATTAGTTCAACATCCTTTTTTTCCCCTCTTCTTTATGAATGTGGCAAGTGATGCATCTTCAACCTCTCTAATTAATGGAGCTCAACACAATCATGTGATAGTTAGCTGTCCTTTTTTAGTTGGGAAAATGTCAGCGTTACTTACTCGTATGGCAAGAGCTTCTCATAATCTAAGGCACAAGTGCATTAACCAGAATTCAAAAGGTCGCAACCATATTAGGCAAACTTCTAATTTACGGGGTATCAATCAATTATAGAAAAAAGATTGGAAGTTCGGGCACACCATCCTACAATAAGTCAATAAGTTACGGTAAGACGTGGTGAGTAAGCCATCGGGTTCATAGAGTTCTCGAAGGTCAAATAATCAAAGCTCACTCCGAATCCGTGACTCCAAACCACCCTCTTACAATAAGACATTTCTCCTCTCATCTTATGCCGAGTATCAGGCATAAGTAGATACAACCACTTTCCAGTAAAGAAGTTAGCTTCTCAGTATTATTGTTCTGATCATTTCATCTAATAATGATGTCAAAACAACAACAACAAAAAATTGTACAAGATAAGTTATTCAGATTTGATCAGATACCCAATAATCTGGGCACCAGACACGCAGATTCCTTCATCATTCGCAGCAGGTGATTATTAAAACCAGCAATTGCGACCGATCATAATACAAGTGTATAACATATGATTGAAAGAAAACGTTCATGGGAAGGAACTACTGTCCATAACCACACATGACTTCTAAAGAAAGAAACAGAACCAATAGAAAAACACAGTGCAAACAAAGATGGATACAAAGGAAATTTTCGGTGACTTACATAATTTATGTGCAGGAATCATGGTACAGACACAGTAATCAGTTGCCTATATATTTATGTCGAAAGTCATGCACCTGTTGACCTTGAAAGGTAAGGCTAGAACCTGCAACAGAACAGATACATTCAACTTTCAATCTGTATCAATGATATAATAGAACTTTGTTAATAGTATTTTAATTTAGTATGCAATAATACATGTGCTTTGATTTAACATTTTCGGGGTCTATTATGAAGCGCAAAGGCCATACTATGATACAATCAAACGAGGGAGAATCTGAACCTACGACCTAACACCTTTAGCACCTTAGTCTTAATCACTAAGCCAAGATCTCATTGATATGTGGGGTGCGGCGATTAACAAAACCATCAACCAACTCATATTCGATCACTGCATGAACAGTTTACGTGCTCACTGCTAAAACGTCAAGTATACACTCATCATTTCCCAAATAGATAAACTAACACGACTTACATCAATCATTTAGGTCAAGATAAACTACTTTGAACTTCCCTACTGAATTTGATTTGTCCTACTCATATGTTCATCAGGATGGTATACTCTAGTTTACTCCCTATTTTAGAATGAGGAACTCTTAGCACAAAACAAAACTCAAATGAGGAATATGCTTCATAGGGATTCATAGCCAAAGTCACACGTAATATAAATTACAAGTATGCGTGAAACTTTTTTAGGATTTATATTAACTAGAAGCATACCAGGAAGAGATACAACAAGGATCTTCTCAAAAGCTTTAATTTCCCTAGCGACGTCGCAAGTCCCTCTGTAAACGGAATGGAAGATAAGAGAGCATCAGATAAACATACTGCGTAGTTTGCAACCAGGAAAATTAAACTGTGTGAATCGACAGTGGGCAGAAGGCATGACGGTCTGCAACTCTTCATATGGAGTTACACACTGACTTGACCTGTGCAAGAAACTGGAAAATGGACAGTGTAGTCTCCTTTGATGGTTATTCTACTAATATTGACTGATGCTTTGACAGAGACTGTAAAGTACAGCTTCTGAAGTGCAGATCTCTGTCAGTTCTTAATCCCACAATTAACCTTATCTATGTTCCAAGCTAACAACTTTGTCATACTGATTAGTGTTCTACACACTACAGGCAAGTAAAAACACGCAACAGAAATCAAATATGAGATGCTGAAGCCTGAAGCAGCATCAATAGCAGATCAGAGCAGATAGCTCGACTACTTTTAACAAAAATGCGGTGTGCTCAGTATTTACTACTCCCTCCGTCCCAGTTCAAACGCCCCACGTAAAAATCGACCTCTTATTGGGAAGGGTGTACACACTACTCGGTTAATTAAAGTTCCAAAAAAATTGCATAGCAAGTTAGAGAAAACTCTAATCTAACTCGCTATATAATTTTTTTGAAACTTTGATAAACCGATTAGTGTGTACAACCTTCTCAACACGGGGGGTAATTTGGGGATGGGGCGTTTGAACTGGGACGGAGGGTGTACTGAGTAAGACTACAGAATGCAGTATCATATTGATTTTGGCAACTACAAGTATAGAGAAAACAATTACTTACTCTTGGCCCGCGGTCAACTACTTGAGGTCGTCCACTGGACATCTGAACTGGTTGTTGAATCATCTCTGGACTATCATGCTTGTAGAATGATTGGAGCGTCCTCACAACAAATGGACGCACTATATTCACCTCCATTGCAGACAGATTTTTAAGCTGAGATCAAGAGCATGACAGAAGATGTTATCAGAATAAAGAGTGTCTTTTACCCCAGAAAAAACTTGTTTCAAGTCACTACTACCAAGGTCTCTAAAGTGATGCCTTTATTAACCACAGGAATTAAGGCACAGACTGTACTGTCATTCTGTATGTTGTTGGTACAAAGGATTCCCACAGACTACAGCTCGTTACTACAAAATTCGTAAGACGCTTCACATATCCAAAACCACATACCTCCAAAATCAGCATGTATACAAACAGAGCTAGCTCAGTTAAATTTGTAATGATCTAACGTACTCCCTCAGTCCCAGTCCACCGTCATTATAGTGATGTTACAAAATGATACTCGTTGAGCAAATTTTTAAGGATACTCATATTTGCAAAATCAACCTACTTACCCCCTCTAACTTGATTGTTTATTACTTGTCTTACCACTTGTGCCAAGTGCTATGGGAACATTACTACAGAACAGGCATCATTACATTAAGAAGGCAATAAAGTGAGAAACTATACAAGTTCAACCCTTAAGTTAAGAACGAACGAAAGGAAAACTCATATGCCAGATTGCCAGCACATTTACATTTCAGAATGATGGCAATAAACTTAATCAGAAGCAAAGAAGAATACCTTCACAGCATGTGTTCGAGAAGATATTGTCTCCAGGCCAGACTCGACTTTATGGAATCTGACACCCCTGATGTCTTCGATTAGAGACCTCACCTACATATTATGCATAGATATTTATTTTAGGAGTGCTAATGCAGGAACTTCATGGTTACCACTTTCAAGAGATTCTGAACTGACCATGTATATATCCGCAATATCATCTCTGGCACTGGCATTGAACAAGAAGTGTTTTCAACTGAGGTAATAAATGGGCAAAGAACTCACAAAACAGTAATTATAAGTACTTACTGGTCAAAAAGAAGCCGTGAAATTTCCACGTAGCGGAAAGGTAATGGCTGAAATTCCTTGGGAGATTCTCTCTCAGCTTCCAGAACTTGTGTCAACTTTTCTGTTACATAGCGAACAAAGTGGAGGTAAATACATCTCTGTCAAGGAAACCTCATATACACAGATCATGTGATGTCAGAACAAATATGCACTTCCCAAACCCATTGCCAAACATCTAGAGAAATATGCTCTGGTGACATAAATTGAGACAAAAGTCACAAAGTACACACCTTAAGACAAAGTACTAAGTCCGATTGAGCCTATAGATAGGCTTGAGGCTGTGCCAAAGCTATAATATATGTAACTATAAGGTAAACTATAATTTCACCGCTCCTATCCCTTTCAGAGCTCACCGAGTGTAATCTGTCAGAGCGCACAAGCTATAAAAACATGGTGATTCTTTAAAACCCTTTTCTACAGAATAAACAACACACTGCCATATGTCAATATGAGATCAACAACAGTCTAGGGATTTGCCTCCTGAATAAGCAGCAAACCACTGTCTCGCATAAACGTTTTGTGTTCTGCATGACACCTGGGCCTTGGTATGGCAGAGCGGATAGCAAATTCTATAAAGATCTCGATCAAAAGTATTTCAGGTTTTCTAGAAATTGCAATACTGATTTATGTCATAGCTATACTATTGATCACTTAAGGAGGTCTTCAACTCCTAACATTGACCATCAAAATAAAAATGACATCTGACCACTTACCACACCAACGATAACATATACTCTGTATTTGTCTACTGCCACAGGTGCTCCTATAAGACCGTTGTCTTCATGAAAACCGTAAGTTTCACAGCACTTCTTGATCTAGATTCACAAATCTTTTCCCAAGCACATTGAACGACTACACGACCAACAACAAGACTTTCACTACCGAATTTGGCAAGTCACTAGGAGTACCCCTCATATACAATAGGCTCTCTACTCTAAAAACGGCTTACTACCACATACTTGAAACAAGTGTGTATCACTACCAAGCTTCTTCCAAAACGTGTCACATTCCAAACCCTAACTCAAACCTTATAGCTCACTCAATCACCAAATAACAAGAAACCAACATTCAAGATTACAATACACTCAAAAATCATCAAACATAACGAATTGTGATGGAGGATAGACACCGACAAACAACTCACCAACCGACATCCACTCAGGAAGTCGAATCGTGCACTTTCCTCTTTTCTTCAATGCCACAGCAAGCCACAACGGTACCTGTGCTGCTATTTGCGGCCGGAACGGGCCATAATCACCCTAATAATCAATCAAATTAAAATTAAAACCCAAATTAACACCTTCCTATCCTAACTAAAAACAAAAATAAAAACAATTGGCCGAAAATTTTACGAAATTTACCGAAATCAAATTGAGAGGTTCCATTCTCATATTCGGCACGATTTCGATCATTTCATCTTCAGCTAAGAATTCCATCTGCCACCCCCCAAAAAAATAAAAATAAAAATATGCTAGGGTTTACACTGACAAAAAAAAATCGAAAAAATCAACAAAATAAAAAGGGGGCAAATTGAAATTGAATGAATAATTAAACAGATTAATTAGATGAATACCTCAGCTGCTGAGAATACTGAGAGTTGAGGATCTGATTGACCAGCCATTTCTAATGATTAAAAAAATAATAACAGCAAAAATTAGGCGAAATTGCAGTAATAGTGATATATTAAGGGCAAATTAAACCTAAATTAAGCAGCAAAATTATCTAATTAAGTGAAGATTAAGATGAAATACCTTGCTTTTTAGTTTTTACAGTGTCTTGTAAATGAAGTTGTTGTTGATGATTTGGGGGTTTTTTTGCTTTGAAAATTAGGAACCCTAAGTTATAATTGGCGGGAAAATTGGAGGAGCGGAAATGTCAGTGACAGTGAGTGTTTTACTTTTTTTTTTTCTTTTTTATATTAAAATTGAAAATGAAAATATTTGTTGTTCTGATTTTTTTTTTTTTGCTATTGGACTGTTGGGCTAATGGACCAACCGGCCCAATAGGTGTCCGAGTGGGCTGTTTTGGGATAATAATAATTCGATTGTTTTTGAAAAAAAAAAAGGTGGGGATTGAATGTGTGATTGAAATTTCGAAGGAAAATTATACTCCCTCCGGTTAACTTTGATGTTCCTTAATAAAGTGGCACAACTTTTTTTTTTGTTAGGTAGTAAGATGTTGTGGAATATGAATGTGGGTGGGTGACAAGCAATAACATAATAGATAAAGAAAGTAGAAGATCATTTAGAACTGGCTAAAAAAAGGAAACAAGAAGATCATTCAGAATTTAAAGGAGTATTGTACTCCCAGTCCCAGGGGTATATGTAGTTGTCGTACTCCCTCTAATAGGTTTGATGAGCAAGCAATATTGATTTTTTGAGCAATTTTTTTTTTGTTAGTATTGACAAATAAGTTGATGAACATATTTTTCCAATATTATTGCATGAACTTTTATTTATTTTATTTATATTATGAAAGTTTAATATACTTTATGTTTGCTCATCAAATTATTAACGGATGCTCAACAAATTAGATCAATTGTTCATCAAAATGTCTCTGCAGGTGCGGTATAAGAATTGAATTTCGAAATATGGTAAACATTTTAATGATGAGTTGGTGAGAAAAAATAAATTCGATATAAGAATGCCAATTTTTCTATGTTCAAAAAAGGTTGTGAAGAGTGAAGACACCATTAGTCTATTGCATTGTGAGTACAATTCGAATACTGGGTTAGTTAGATGGTGACATTGTTATAGTTTGGATTTTGTGAATTCGAGAGTTCATCTTAACACACAAGCACACACATAATGGAGTGGTTGAATTGAATTATTAGGATATGTGGGAGTGGAACTAATTCATTGCACATGAGTTCTCATTAGATAAATCCATTTTTGGTCATTTTCTATTTTTCGTCTTTATAAAAAAAAACATGGTTTCCAAATGAATGATTGTTACCGAAAATGACCTATAACCTATAGGCTACAGTTAAGGGTGTTGTGGATTTATCTATTGAGAAATTGTGTGCAATGAATTATGTTAAACAAACTAATAATGTTTATCGCGAGTGACTAGTAAACAAAAAGTGGCCCTAATAGCAATGTTGGTTTCTAACGGGGAAGGAGCTAATGATAAAAAATAAAAAAAAATACGTCTTTATCTCTCGTTCTTATATACCCACACGATGAAAAAACCTAACGCGCAATGAATCATGTTAGGTAATTTCAATGACTCAGTAAGTTATTGAATGAATTCAAAGTCCAAACATCACACAATTGTTCAGTTTCTAACTTTTGCGAAACGTGAACATAGGAGTGTGTAATAATAGTCCCTTGAAATGATAGATTTTGTATAAGAGTCATCTTGAAAGATACTCGTATAGTCGTATCCATTATTCAAGCAACACTAATTAGAGTGTACTGAAATCCAGAGTAGATTAATTAGTAGCTACAAAACCCCAGAGTTACATATGTTTAAGCCAGTTAATTAACTTGATAAACTAATTAAGTCAACTCCAAAAAATCGCATTGACTTGTAGTGCCCGTGAGGCGTGAGCCCGTGTCCACCGTAACATGATGTGGTGATGATCCTAGAATTTGTCAGACACTCTTCTGCCCACTAACCTTTATACCCGTACTACATTGCCAGCTCCTACCTAAAACCTCCAAAAGTAGTACCACGTTGAAAAGACTTCGCCTTCACACTGTTTAGCTACTACTTTGTTCCCACCAGGCCACCTTCTCAACGTCCTCCATTCCCCACCGCTATTATAATTCTACTAGAGTAGTATTATCATCTTGTCTTACTTTTTCGATTTTTTATATTTAATTTGAATTATCAAATACTATATTGTAAAAATAAATGTGTATGATTCATTCAAATAAATAAGGGGAGATAAATCAACTGATCAACTTTACTACTAGAGTATTATTATTCTGTCATACTTTTATGGATTTTTTTTAATATTTAGTTGAATTACCAAATACATTGTAAAAATAAAGGTGTATGTTTCATGCATATATGGGGTATAAAACCACAACATGAATAATCTAATCAATGTTACTTTGTATTATTACTACTAGAGTATTATCATCCCGTCTTACTTTCCGTTTTTTTTTACATATTTTAATTTGAATTACTGAACATACATCGTAAAAACAAAGGTGTATACTTCATTCAAATAAGGAGAGCTATAAATCCACAACATGAACAAACTGATCAACATTACTCGGTATCTAACACATGTTGGAAACCCACCCGAGTTTATGACATGTTATGATGTTAGTCGCAGAGCGGCGTGGATCACTTAATTCATTCCGTAGTGATATCATACCCTTAAATATTTGAGCTACTAATGGGACATGAGGTTATGTACAAAAAGGGGACTGACCTTTGGAAGACCTTTGAATTAGGTATATGTCTTTCTCTTGTCCAACCTTAATAATCAATCTTATTGATTTTCATTATTGTCCAATCTTATTGATTTTCATTATCGTCGTCATTATCTGCCATTCCAATTGTACCTTTTCGTTGTACTGAACCTTTCTATCATGCGAAATTTTGATGTAATATGCGGAAGTGATGGCCTCTCGCAAGATTAAAAACCCGTTGTTGAATAAGAATTTCACGAGGCACAACATACTACATTTATAAAGAGCGATTACACCCAAAAATTAAATCTAATAATAACGCTTCTAACTGATCATTTTCATATCGTTGCCATTGTCGGCCATTTCAATCGTACATACTATTCCAATACAATTGTAGTGAACTTTCCTACCCTAGAAGACGAAACTTTTAGGTGAAATGTTTATATGCGGAAATGTTCACTGACAAGATTAAAAACACGTTCAATTAAATGTCATGGTTACTACATAATAAATTCATAAATTCTCGGTAATTACACCTACTACTTCACCTAGAATTTGAATCCAATGAATATGATATACAGTGTGCTTTTTAAATTATTTTACTTTTGACTGTTGATGCTTTTATAACAAGTCTCTCAACGACAACTTGCTTTGCCACTTGCCCATTACTTGCCCCCTTCGTACGACTTTGTCCTTGTGCAAAGATCCATCCCATCATCCGTCTTTTAGAAAGAAAAAGAAAATTCTGCTGATAAACTCATAAACACTGTCCTTTTTTTTTTTTTTCACATAACAAGAAGTTCGTTGAAACTTTTGTTTGAAGTTGAAGCTGTTGTTTGGGTTTGATGGGGTGCTGTTTGAGTGCCAAAATCAAAGCTGATGTGAGTAGTTCTCTTCAATATTCAAGTAAGACCCTCTTTTCTTTTTTAGTTTAACGTTGAAATGTTTTGGTTAGCATTTTGGAATTTACGGTTTATATGACTATTCATGTTAGTCGACCCTAGATTACCAAACCCGACTTTGTCGAGGTTTGTCGTATTGAAATTTACAGTATGACTATACATGCTTTTCTTAGTTAGTAAATAATAATGAAGTTTTTTCTTTGATTTGGTGATGATTTTGTTGCTTGATCATGATTTATAACATTTTTACGAGGAAAATGTTTAATTGTAACATAAAGAAAAGAACTTTAGTTGTCATTGGTGTGTTGATATAATTTGTTGTATTGATGTACCTGAAAATGAGTAAGATTTGAAAAGCGTATGCTTCACACTTTTGATTTCTGATTGATCACAATTGAATGTTGTTAGATAAAACTGGTGTCAGTAGCCGGGCTCAATCGGGAACACTGAGCAGTGTAAGATCAGAGGATGAGATTTTGGATTCGTCGTCGAATTTGAAGAACTTTTCCTACAATGATCTTAGGACAGCAACTAAGAATTTCAGGCCTGATAGTGTTTTAGGTGAAGGTGGTTTCGGTTGTGTCTATAAGGGGTGGATTGATGAGCAATCGTTGGCTCCGGCCAAGGCGGGTTGTGGAATGGTCATTGCTGTAAAGAGGCTTAATCAGGAAGGTTTCCAAGGTCACAAGGAGTGGTTGGTGAGTATTAGTATATTGTTGCTGGTCATATTATCCTGCTGCTGGTTTGCTGATTTTCTGTGTGGTTGGTCAATGTTTGACATAGTAGTACATAAGCATGATGGCTTAAAGTGTGTTCGAGTCCCGACTTTTCAAATGATGCTAACCATTTTGATCCTGTATTCTACCAATTAAAGACGCTTAAGTGACTTAGCCGATCCCAAATCATTTTGGTACCCCCTTTGAGATGAAAAAAATGAGGGAAGTTATGAGAATGTTCGAGTTGTGTTGTTTAGTTGATGAGGTTCAATTACAAATGCATCTTTATCTTGAGATTTGAAGGATGTAAATATGTCATAAGTTTGTGTATGACTTTATTATTACTTTTTGAATTGAGGGCAGAGTTTAGTTATTTGGATACACAGATCATAACTAATTTTGTGAATGAACTGAATGGCAGACTGAAATCAATTACTTGGGGCAACTACGGCATCATAATCTTGTAAACCTCATTGGGTACTGCCTAGAGGATGAACATCGCCTTTTAGTGTACGAGTTCATGCCGCTTGGCAGCTTGGAGAATCATTTGTTCAGAAGTGAGTTTATTCGCCCTATTATTCTGAACTAGCTGTTCCAGTTTCAGATACTTCAGTAGCATATAGATCTGGCTTCAAAGGTTTCTATCTAAAATGCGAAATGTGGTGTATGAAGCAGGATCATCTTACGTTGATCCTCTGTCGTGGAATCTTCGAATGAAGGTTGCTCTTGGTGCAGCAAAGGGGCTTGCTTTCCTCCACAGCCCTAAGACAAAAGTTATTTACCGAGATTTTAAGCCCTCCAACATACTCCTTGACTCTGTAAGTCCAGCCCCCTGACCAGTAAATTGTGAAAGCTAGCCAAATACTCCTACATTGTTACATTTCACAGTCCCAAGTAATGTTGAGTTTTATGTTCTGCGGTTTCTGACTTATGTCAGTTGTCTGTGATATTAGGATTTCGATGCAAAGCTTTCTGATTTTGGTTTGGCTAAGGATGGACCAACTGGTGAGCAAAGTTATGTGTCTACAAGAGTCATGGGCACCTATGGATACGCAGCTCCTGAATATACGTCAACTGGTGAGATTTGCTCTGCCTAATTTATCGTTTATAGTATTATAGCCTTCAAGCTCTAAATATGGCATGCGACAGTGAGGACTATAGTAATCATTATCTGAATCCTGTGTTTATGTTGTTTCAAGCAGTTTGTGTACAGTGACAATTGGTATATTGAAATATGTTTTTTATGGACTATCGTTGATATTAATGATGATATACGGGAATATGTTCCAAAACCTGACATTGTTCCTGTCTGTCTAGGTCATCTCACCACGAAGAATGATGTCTATGGGTTTGGTGTTGTTCTGCTGGAATTAATGACAGGAAGGCGCGTGCTTGACCCAAACCGGGCCTCTAGAGAACAAGACCTAGTTAAATGGGCAAGGCCTTACCTTCAAAAGGGCAAAATCAGCAGAATTATGGACACTAGAATACAAGGGCAATACTCTTCAAAGTCGGCAAAGACAATAAGCAACCTTGTTGTGCAATGCCTATCTATAGACCCAAGGTTCAGACCAAATATGAGCGAGATAGTATCAATACTAGACGAACTCCAAGCTGGTCATAAAGCTCGTGACCTGTATCCTGTTACCAGTGAAATGAAACAGTCTTCTGATCATCGTAAGTCAAGCCAGAGGCCCAACTCCAAGTCTTGTAGGAGACGTGCCGTCACTGATGAAGGTCGTAAGGGTGGATAATCCTGATATGATGCCAAATGTAGCACCGGTTTGCAGCTGACACGAACATAATTGTTGTGTTTGCTCTCCTGTTCTTTATAATGTAGGGTTTGGAATTAGAGATCGTGCATCCGATTTCATTTGCTCAGAGCGTATTGTGAAGAGATAACTAGATAGATGACTGTATATAAGTATATAACTTATTTAGTGTAGAGTGAGGAACTCACTCAGGTCCATTGTTTGGATGATGGTCGTGTACTCGTTGCAGACGGTTACGTTGTTGCTTGTAAGGCTGTAACTGTAACACAATAAGTTGGCTACTGATGGTTGTGCTGTAACTCTGTATGTTCTTTCCTTTTCTTTTTACCCCTTCCAAACCCCAGATTCCGGTGCCTTTTGTTAACCTTACCAGGATCATGGTGTATTGGAAGTAATTTTCGCATCGAAAATTTGAAGAAACCCTTCATACTAATGGATGTATGCTTTCGCCACAAATTTCTGGGAATGTACACTCTTTAGTCTTGAGTGTGCCTAAGGCTTCTCATACTGGTTGCAAAGGGTACGAAATGAGTTGTAGTATCGGTGATATGCTCCACGACCTAACACACCGAGTTTTTAATCACTGTGTATTGAACTAACTACTCAAATCGAAATGATTGACTATATGTTCATATCGATTAGCCTTTATTATCAACTCACAAGTTGACGGTACTATAGATTAAGCTATTAACCTTGTTCAAAATAAAAATTCCGATTATTTCTTTTATGTTAACTATTACGGAGTACATTATCTCGATCATATCTAGTTAAGATATTTCACCTCACAATGCAGATTAATACAACTCCGGAAATGAATACTCCGATTACCGTCTCACGCAAAACTTATCCGAGCCCACGCCGAGGTTTTGGGTTTTATCATTTTTGGTGCCAATGAGATATTTACACTCCCCACTTCTCTTCTCCAGATAAGAAGAGCAAAAAGAGAGAAAGAGTAACGAGCACGACACAACACAACACAACAATGGCGCTACTCCACCACTACGTATGCTCTCTTTCACTCACACGCGCCGCCATCACCTCACGCGCCTCCCTCTCTTCCCGTGCTTACACATTCACTATCTCCTCTCGTACAATAGTTTCCGCTGCCTCCGCCACCTCCGCCACCTCTCCCTCTCCAACCATTACGGCGTCACCACCACCAACCGCCGCCGCAGCTCCCGCGCGCAAAAAGCCGCTCGCCGATTCCCGCGTACTCCTCGGAATGTCCGAAGAAGAGCTCAAACAACTCGCCGCCGATTTCGGTCAAGTAAATTACTCAAAAACCCCCAAATTTTCAATTTCAATTTCAATTTAATTTCCATAATTATGTTTTTTTTTTTTGAATTATTATTATGTGGAAAATGTAGGCGAAATATAGAGGGAAGCAAATTCACGATCTTTTGTACAAGAATAAGGTGAAAGAAATTGAGGATTTTTATCACGGTAAAAAAACTAAATTGCTGTTTTTTTTTTTTTTTTTTTTTACTGCGTGTTACTTTGAAGTTTTTAGTTAATTAATGTGTTAGGATTAGTTAAAATTGAGTTGCTAATTATGGAAATTTGATGATTATTGGTAATGGAAGTGCCGTTGGCGTTCCGAAATGAGCTGCAGGAAGCAGGGTGGAAGGTGGGGCGCTCGCCGGTGCATCATATGGTCACTTCTACTGATGGCACTATTAAGGTTAGACTCGGATTTGGGTGAGACTGTCTTACGATTTTAGGCAGGATGAGTTTTTAGGTTTAATGACTCGTTACGTACCTATGAATACTCGGTCTAATGTTATGTTAGTGTAGGATGTTTTTTTTAGCTGTACATTGTTGTTGCGATTTGGAATGCAGTGAAGTCGAAAATGCATGAGTTTTCGAAAAGTAATGAGCTAGGGAATGTGGAGGATGTGTTGGGGTTGGAGAGGGGTAGGATGGTGAATGAAAAGTAATGAGCTTTATGCCTAGAATCGAAACCTGATTATTGAAGCGATATGTCAGTTATAAGCAAAGCTGGCACGAATTACACGATTTCTGTACAGACAATAGAACATTAGTTACCACAGCATCTCGGGTATGTTAAAGCTTATGCTGAAGATGTGTGTGCTGTTTGTCCTTTTTCCCTTCCATGTCATCTAATGCATTTAGTCTGTATGTCACATGAATGCAAAACAAAAGTAACAACACGGTCTGCTTTCAATAGAAATACATAGCGGGATGTAAAGAATTATGCTCAAATAAAATTGGATGGCCTCTTCTTGCTGTTATTTGGAGTTCAAATTGTTTGTGAATTAATGCGTGTTACATGTGATGGGTTTTCTCTTTACGTTATAGCTACTCCCATTTGTCAACGCAGTTACTGCTAAAGTTGCATGACGACAGGCTGGTTGAAACAGTTGGGATACCAGTAGATGATGGGAAAGGTCCAGTGAGGCTTACTGCTTGTGTTTCGTCACAGGTTATTCTCTGAGACATGTTCTCACTTGTGTTTCGGAATTTTGTTTGTCATTGCAAGTTACAATTTGTCCATAGCGGTACATTTTACACTCTGCTACTTTCTTCTTGGTGATATAGGTGGGTTGCCCTTTACGATGCACATTTTGTGCTACTGGGAAAGGCGGTTTTTATAGAAACCTTCAGAGTCACGAAATTGTTGAGCAGGTTTGTACAATCGTTCTCCAATTTCATTTTGGTTTACAGATCTCATTTAACTTTACTGTAGAACCATGGAGCTGTCTCGTTTAAGATTATGAATCGTTTCACTTATTTCAGCTAATAAGTAATTAAACAGCATTTACCTGAGCTCAACTGACTTATGCTATGACAATAGCAAGAGCAATGTGAGCTCTTTCTCTCGTCTCTTCTATCTGGCTGTGTGATAAACTTTGATAGTAACAAAATTTAAGACAACAGGGTATAGTTTTTCACGGCTTGACCCAATAAGATAAGATTGATTTATGAAATTGGATTTTGCTACTTCAAGCTTTATGGTGTTGCTGTAATGACTTTTCAGGTCTTGGCTATAGAAGATATTTTTAAGCAACGTGTTACAAACATTGTCTTCATGGGAATGGGTGAGCCAATGCTCAACTTAAAATCTGTTATCGATGCACACAGATGCCTGAACAAGGTTAGCAGCTTGGTACACTGAACTTGCTCATATGCAAATTGTTGTTTAAACTTGTCTCACAAAGTTTAGGAAACTGATCAACACAAAATTCTATCTATATGTTTCTTTATATTTTATATTCTGTGGTTTGGTGGAAATGCCTACTCGTATAATGTCTAAGTCGTCTCCTGGGATCTTTATATCTTGCTGGACTGATAGTTGGGTCGTGGAACGAGATGGTGTACGTTTGTCCAGCTATGTTTACTGGTGGTGTTTAATTAGCGTCCACGTGGTAAGGCATGGGGAAAAAAAAATAGAACAACTTAGGGCCCGACATGCAACAGGCTTGAAGAAGCCAAGAGGATTTGAGTATATCTGAGGTTGTCTTTTATTTTGCATTTTGATAGGTACAGAAGAGGGCAGGTTCTAGTTGAGACTACAAAAAATGAAGGTGGAATAGTAATAGGAGCCATTTTAGGGTAACATTCGTGGTTATTTATTTTGATTTTGGCCAATTTTAACTATTAGTGAGAAAGTATCCTAATGTCTCAAAAGCTTACTATGGACAACCTTGTAGTATCAATGTTGGATTAGAGGGCTCGTTTCTGTGTTATGCAAGTTCTTTAAGCCCTTTTCACATGCGTTGGCTTTTCCTGATTTTAGGAACATACCATAGGTTTTGTGTTCTAATATTTGGCTCAAACCCATAATATGATCTGTTGGGAGCTTCCACATAATTTTGAGCAATTTTGTTTCAAACCCATTTTGGGCCAAAAACCATGGATTATATATTTCGGCTTTGGCTAATTTTACCACATTATTTAAAGTAGCCTAATGCTCTCAAAAATTTACCATGGACATCTTGGAACGTTTGTTGGATTTGAGAGTTGGTTCCTCATGTAGGGTAGTTCTTTATGCCCTTTTGCATATGTCGCCCGTTGAGTCTAGTGTGCAGTTTTTGCCAATTCGGGAACTTACAATAGGTTATTTGCTCTATAATTTTGTTAAACAAATAACATGACCCCTCGGGGTTCCCACAAAAATGAGTCGATTTTGTTGTGGCGCCATTATAGGCCAATAAGTGTGGATTATATATTTCAATTTTGGCCAAGTTTTGGCAGCGTTATTGTAAACAGCACAATGCTGTCAAAACTTTACCATGGACAACCGTGGAGTACCCTTGTTGGATATGAGAGCTGGTTCTTAGATAGTGCTTGATGCCCCTTCAGCGCACATCACCCATTGAGATTACTGTGGCTATTCACCGATTTTGGGATCTACCACAAGTTTGTGTCTTCAATATTCTGCTAGAACCCATAATATTACCTCTAGGTGCTTCCACAAAGATTTAAGCTGTTTTTGTTTCGCTGCCATTTTGAGCTAATTCAAAGTCGTCGTGTAAATTTTGCAGGACATACAAATTGGGCAACGAATGATCACAATATCAACTGTGGGTGTTCCTAACACTATTAAGAGACTGGCTTCCTACAAACTTCAGTCCACATTAGCTGTCAGGTATTTTGAAAATATCCAAGGACATCTCTTTCTTCATTTTAGGGTGCTTTTATGAATGTCTACGGCCATTCTGTGCCCACTCACTTACTCATGTAATCCCTTGGCTCTAGCTCTAGCTCATGTGTTTCTATTCATTATTAATTGTGTTAGGTTAGTAGTTTGTGGCTGGGTAGAGAAGCACCTTTCCTCTCTATTGTAGTAAAACACCTTGAACTTTGGGATGCATGTCATGTTGTGGATTTAATAGTTCCATTTCACTTGGTTTGCCTCCTTTTTCTTCTCTCCGCTTTAGAGCCAGATGCACCATTTTTTTTTGCTCCTGAAACTCTGTCGTGATCTGCCCTTTGATGTGCATCTTCTCTCCCTGTTATAACAATTGATGTGATGTGATTGATCTGCATACAGCACGTGGATCAGGCCAACAGAATTTATTTGGCATTGGTATCTATATCCAAACAAAGTGTTTGTCCTATAGTGCACCAACGCTGCTATTAACAGTGTGATGGGCTTTTTCCCTTCAAAAGATACTAAGTTGTAGGAATGCTTTTGCTTCAGGAAATGAGTATGACCTTCCACTTTGCTTCTCTTCCTTTATTTTTCTTTCTGAAGGTTTGAACTTTCTGCCAAAAGGGCGTGTACGTCTTTGCTGAAGCACTAAAGCTCATAGTGATTGCCCTCTTTGAAGCATCCCATGGCATTATTTACAGACATGTCTTTGTTTGTGTGTGCATTGAATAAATACAGTTACTACTCACATGGGGGTGTCATCACCTTGTGCTTTACTCGTGCGGTGGTTAAACAAAATTAAGCTTTGATCGCCACTTTTGGGAACTGTATTCACTCATGACTTCGGCAAGTCCTGTATGGTTTAAGCATGTTAGGTCACGACGTCACGTCCATCAGTTGATGTGCATTTCATTGGGGGAGTTTACGAAGGCCTGATAATTACTTTGGTCTGGGAGAGGTCGCACAAGGCTTGGCTAGTTGGCCCTTCTTGATCTTGCTAAGAGTGTGGCCTTTCCTCTGGATTTGTGTCTCTCACTAATTCATGTACTAGACTCAGTTATAGACTTATAGGTGCTCCTGGATATAGTTTCCTAAGATCTATCTCTATATTATAAACTCTGGCTCAAAAATTAGGAAATGAATCAAGTTTGAGGGAAGCATGGGAAATTGTATTTAGGGGAGTGCAAGTTGACTCAGATTAACAGAGCAGCTGTTTGAGGCCATTTGTGTAACTGTGGATTTGATTCCTTGGTTTAATTTTTGGAGATGGTGGATCAGTACGTTTTTGTTCCACAGTCATTTTCTGCTGGCATCAATCTCTATATCACGTTGGTAGAATCATGTATTTGTGCTTTGTTTTTGCATCAATCTATCAAATATCCTGAAACCTTTTGTAATTGTTCTCATTGCAAGGCTTTTGATATAGTTTTTGTAGTCTTCAATTCATGCTATGATTCATAAAAAGTGGTTTGGTATATCTTTGGCTCCCCTGGGGGCTTGTTTAACGCTTGTCTGTTTGACATTCTTGCACAATGCCTTGGGTTTCAGTTTGCATGCACCAAATCAGAAACTTAGAGAAAAGATTGTGCCAAGTGCAAAAGCATATCCCTTGGAAGCACTACTGAAAGATTGTAGGGATTATTTCACTGAAACCAGTCGACGTGTGTCATTTGAGTACACTCTTTTAGGTACTGTACTTGACTAAATGTGGCAGTAGAAATTGCAGTGTCTCCGAAATCTTAACTTGTCATGTTATTTTTCAGCTGGAGTAAATGACTCTGTGGATAATGCTATTGAACTTGCGGAACTTCTACAGAAGTGGGGGCGTGGTCATCATGTGAACCTCATACCTTTCAATCCAGTAGAGGGTTCCGAGTATCAACGGCCTTACAGGAAGGCGGTAGGTTTTACACTTTCATGTATTTCTCATCGGATAGCATGTTTCTCCTTTTAAATGAAACTATTAAAGCATGATACATTCAACTGGCAGTGAGTCTTGCCATCTCAAGTGTGCCACTGCAATATTTGATTATTAGCAATTTGGCACCACTTGGCCATTTGATTTAGTGATCTTCAGATGATTATCAAGTGATTTAATGTTACTTTAATTGTCAACATTAACCAGATGGCATGTGTTTGAAATCACTGCAGATGCGGGCATTCGCTGCTACTCTTGAGGCAAGAAAAATAACCACTAGCATACGTCAGACAAGAGGTCTTGACGCGAGTGCAGCTTGTGGACAGCTGAGAAACAAGTTCCAAAAGATGCCTTTAGTGAGAAATACTGAGATAGAGACCAAGGAATCTGAGCTGACCCAGGATGTTGCTGTAATCCAGGAATCTGAGGTGACTGAGGATGTTGCTGTTGCGTGTTAGTGTCATACACAGAGACACAGAGTAAACCTGATGCGCTACACCTGCTGGCAAAAGGTTAAGGGGAAGCTCACATAGTCCAGAGCTTGATCAAGTTTTGCTATTTAGCCTGACATTCTGCTTTACGGAATGGAAACCAGCATCGCTGCCAAGTCTTATTGACGCTGCTGTTAATGATAGCTAACACCAAATACCAACCACTTCGAAATCTGTGTGTAACGTCTGCAACCAGGTTCAAAGACCTTGAGTCATACGGAAATACGGCTGATGAGCCTATGACTTCTGATGAGCTTCTGATACCGGTCATGGAGTCATGCAGATGGGTTGGGACTTGGGGTTATTAAAGAAGCTGCCTACATCTGTATTCTTTAACAAGCCACATGTATTGTTACATAATCCCTCCCACATTTTGTAAGATTCATAGTTTTTTTTTTTTTGAGTGCATAAGATTCATAGCTTTGTACAAACTGATCATGTGCTGTCCAAATTTGCGTATGAACTTGGTTATACAGGTTTGCTTTTCTTGAAATCTTCAACCAGGAAGTAATTTTGTATATACTCTCTATTCTCTAACTAATATGTAACTTTGAGTTCAATTTTTTCAGAAAGTCATGACACCCTGCTCCTTAAAACACTTCAGCGATAACGCCTATAAGGAGGGGCAAGGGGTTTTGGTTCAAGATGTACCCAAGCTTTACCGATATCGAAACTTAGGGAGACCGCGTACGAATGACTTAAAATTGAAAATGGTTTCTAGAACAGTAGGAGTTGTTTGACCAAATTTCAACTTCTCCAGAACAAACTTTAAATTGGAGCTTTTACTTTTGATAAACAAATTTACACCAAAAATGCGTATTAGAATACAGAATCGGTTTTTCAGTTTTACGTGTTTTGCAGTTTTAAGTTTACAAGACTGCAATTTGATGTTCGTAAAAAGGCCCACCAACCCAATACAATTATAGAAACTCGAAAAATTACCGCGTTTGGTTAATGTAAAAAAAAAAAAAAAAAAAAACTCTTTAATACTCGTAGAATAGGAAGCCGGTCAAACAGTCAAGAATTTCTAGGGTTAGGAAATCAGTGTCCAAGCTTCAGCTACAAGACTACGAACACACTTTCTCTCTCTTTTTATTCTGTCTCCTCCCTCTCTTTCTTCAATCTCTCTCTTCCTTCAGCTTGAAGCTTTCAAATTCAATCTCCGGTACGTTTTCAAATCTCAAATTCAATCTTCTATCTTCTCGATTTTTAGTGTCAATCTTGTATGCTTTTCTCTATTAATTTTGTAAAGGTGTAAACTTTAAGTTTAATTTCCCCCTTTTTTGTTGCGTTTGATCGTTCGTTGTTCTGTACACTCAAAGATTGAACCTTGATGTTTGTGTAATTGATTATTATGTTTGTGCTGTGAATTTTCGTATTGATCTGTTCTTTGTGTGTACATGTTAATTGTTGATGAGGTAGATTCTGTGATGTTGAAGTTTCAATTTAAAACCCTGAAATACTTTTGATCGAGATCTTTATAGAATTTGCTATCCGCTCTGCCATACCAAGGCCCAGGTGTCTTGCAGAACACAAAACTTTTTATGCGAGACAGTGGTTTGCTGCTTATTCTGGAGGCAAATCCCTAGACTGTTGTTGATCTCATATTGACATATGGCAGTGTGTTGTTTATTCTGTAGAAAAGGGTTTTAAAGAATCACCATGATTATTATGTTTTCAATTTAATTTCCATAATTATTTGGTTAGTGTATTATTTGGTTATTGTTTCCCCCTTTTTAATCTAAGTTTCTGATTACTGTTCAATCCATTATAAATTGGGGTAGAGTCTAGGTAAAGTTTTCCGACAGGGCCCCCTCGGATATCCGAGACGGCCCTTTATACAAATACCCTTTTACCTCGTCATAAGCGGGAGCCTTTGAGACACTCGGGTTTTGATATCATATTGTGTATTTATCAAAGTTGGTTACTTTAGATCATTTTGTGGGGGTTTTATATCCAAACTTAATGATTTGATTAGGGGGAGGAGGAGGAGGAGCAGATTTGGGTCGGGTAGTTTTGGTGACATGAATGTTGATGTCAAGAACACTGACCACGTTTAGTCGAAGCTTGCAAAACAATCTTTTGAGAAAGAGTAGTAGCATTGTAATCTATAGACGAAGTATACACAGTGTAATTCGGCCGTCTCGGGTTTTGTGTGCTGGTTGTGATTACTCGGTTCTTAAAGCTAGTAGTCTTCAGCATTGGTTTAAGAATTGGCAGGACTTGAGGAAGAACAAGCTTACGGCGAGTACGTTTAGCTCGGCGATAGGGTTTTGGCCGAAAAGGAGGGTTCAGTTGTGGTTAGAGAAGATAGGGGTGATTGAGCCCTTTACGGGTAATTTGGCAACGTGTTGGAGTAATATTAAGGAAGAGGAAGCATTGGAGAGGTACAAGTTGATTACTGGCAACACGGTGGTGTTTCCGGAGTTTCAGGTGCTTGATAGGGATGACTTGGAAGGTGGTTATGATTGGCTTGGTGCGTCTCCTGATGGAATTGTCGATAATGTTGTATATGGGTTGCCATCTCGAGGAGTTTTGGAGGTTAAATGCCCCTTTTTTGGTGGTGAGATGAGGAATGCTTGTCCTTGGAAGCGTCTCCCCTTGCACTGTATGCCGCAGGCACAAGGTTTGATGGAAATATTGGATAGGGATTGGATGGATCTTTATGTTTGGACTCCTAATGGAAGCAGCTTGTTTAGGTTGTATCGTGATGCTGAGTACTGGGATACTCTCAAATACGCGTTAAATGATTTCTGGTGGAATCATGTTCAGCCTGCACGGGAGGTATATACCAACTCCGTCATCACTAAACCTCTCGTCCAACTGAGTCATCTCAAACCAGAGCCTAAGCACGAGTTGTGCAGTTACATTGTCTATGAGAGCAAGCGTCTTGTGGATAATTCGAAGTTATTGGTCCGTGAAATTAATGGGAAGATTCAGGACTAGAGTTGTGTGTGTGTGTGTGCTGCATTGTGATGGTGACTCTGAGTTGTTTGGAGTTGTTGTTCTGTGCTCGCATGGGACAAGTATATCATGTCATTCTCAGAGTATGGAATGGTAATTTTCAATGATCAGCCTATAGGAGAACACTGACTGTTGCTGCAACAACTCAGAAAACTTCATTCAGCAAACCTCTTCATCCCTATTGTACCAGCATTGGTTTTCAAGGATCAGTCTATGGCAGTACCAGTGGCATGGTGAGAATCTGATATCTGTGTTTATTTACTCTTGGCTTTTAATAGGTATACTGAGCGATTCTCTTCTAGTATAAAGGTTTGTCTTTACCATCTTGCCATGCTTTTTTATGGAAGTGAAGTTGCATATTGTGACAGGGTCTAAAACTGAAGGTCTGGCATGCTATCTTTTTGTGCTCTAAGTTGTACAATGCTTTCTTCAGAAGTGCAAAACACATCTAATCTTTAAGCTGTATTGCTTTGAGTAGATGAGCGAGACATATCACAAATTCACTACTGTATTTAGTTTGTTGAAAGTTAGTACTCGTCTGTTTTCTCTTCGGGAGTTTTATTTATTTATTTTTATTGTGCATCTGAAATATAGTGCTGTGAATTGTGATTGTTCTTATAAGCGTAATGCCATAATTAAACTTACCAGTTGATTTTGTACAGCCTACAGTACATTAGTCTCAAACAATCAGTTCTTTTCGCTTTTATATACTTACTGTCCCGGTGTCCCTCCTATCTAAAGAGAGAAAAACGATTCTGTGAATTGGCATTCTGCCTGTCACTTTTCTGGTCTACTTCTGATGTATCTGATTTTGTTTCAGGAATGATGCGTTTGTCATTTTGTTACAGGAGAATGGAGTTGAGCTCAGGGAGCTACCTTGCGGTCACCATTTTCACTGCACTTGTGTGGAAAAGTGGCAGTACATCAATTGGATCTGCCCTTTTTGCAAGCATGATATTTTGGTGTGGTAGGCGAGATGGTGATGTCTAGAGTTCATGCATAAATGTTTAATCTTTGACAAATTAGGTCGAGGCCAATGACAGTGCGGGTAGTATGCAGTAACTCTGCAAGAACAGGAGTGTGAAGATGAGAAAATTGCAACAGCTTGCTGCTGGATCACCCGAGTCCATGAGCCGTTTCTTGAATTCGTGTATAGTCCTTCATGATTAATCTCCTCGTATTTAGGATAGCGCTAGCTGCTAGGCCACTACAAATGTAATGTGGCTGACTACAAAATGTATACTCGGAGTCAGGTTGATGGCCTGAAGTTGCAAGTGTGAGTACTGTTGTAACACACTGTACTGAGGGTATTCTTGATGCCAGATTTCTTATAGTGACATTGGTCTGAAATCTCCTAAAATAAATATGAACCGATACATACCTAGACGATCCACGCACTTGTGTAAATTTGAAATTAGTTAAACATCTCGAGTGTTCTTAATACGAATGCGTGAGTATTTCTGCTATCCTTTCGCAGAAATTATAGCACTATTTGAAGTGATAATCAAATTTTACATCAGTACAGTATTTCAATATTTACCAATAAAATCAAGATTTTATTTGAAAATACTTAATCATGAATAACAGTTTTTTTTCATGATGAAAATTGAGTACTCTCCAAAATAAAGTAAAAGAGGGACGATACAAAAGAAAAGAAAAACAAACAGAGGACAGGAAAATCAGGGAAAAGGGAAAAAGAGTGAAGCTTTATCAAACAAAGGTGTTTTATTTAAATATTTCATGATCTTCATCGGCTCATTCTTATTTCGTTTTCGAATTTTTTTTACGAAGTACTTAAGTTACGTTAACAAAACTAAAACACGATGTCAGTATTTACGTGTTTGACAGTTTTAAGTTTATAGGACTGCAATTTGGTGTTCGTCGAAAGGCCCACCAACCCAATAGGCCCAATACAATTATAGAAACTCGAAAAATTACCTCGTTTGGTTAATGTAAAAAAAAAAAAAACTCTTTAATACTCGTAGAATAGAAAGCCGGTCAAACAGTCAAGAATTTCTAGGGTTAGGAAATCAGTGTCCAAGCTTCAGCTACAAGCCTACGAACACACTTTCTCTCTCTTTTTATTCTGTCTCCTCCCTCTCTTTCTTCAATCTCTCTCTTCCTTCAGCTTGAAGCTTTCAAATTCAATCTCCGGTACGTTTTCAAATCTCAAATTCAATCTTCTATCTTCTCGATTTTTAGTGTCAATCTTGTATGCTTTTCTCTATTCATTTTAATTTAATTTAATTTTCATCACGATTTGAATCTTCAATTACAATTGACAAAGAAACCCTAATTTTTTTTTATCAATTTTTTGCTCTTCTAATTTGGGGATCTTTTAATTATGTGCTAATCTAATTTGGGGATTTTTTTATTACATATCTTGGGTGAATGTTTGCTGTTTTTTTTCTTCTGATTTCTGGATTTTTTAGGGTTTTCATTTTTATTTTTTTCCCTATGTATCTGCTATGTTGATGATTTATTTGGGTGTTAAAGACATGTAAAGGTGTAACCTTTGAGTTTAATTTCCCCCTTTTTTGTTACGTTTAATCGTTCCTTGTTCTTTACACTCAAAGATTGAACCTTGATGTTTGTGTAATTGATTATTATGTTTGTGCTGTGAATTTTCGCATTGATCTGTTCTTTGTGTGTTCATGTTAATTGTTGATGAGGTAGATTGTGTGATGTTGAAGTTTCAAACTTTGGGTCTTTGTAAATTATCTGTTCTTTGTGTGTTCATGTTAATTGTTGATGAGGTAGATTGTGTGATGTTGAAGTTTCAAACTTTGGGTCTTTGGGATTGATTTTTCCCTTTCTTGAGCTGCATTGGACTGGTGGTTGTTTATATGCAAAAGATTTAGATTTGAAGTTTCATTGGTTTGGTTTTGAAGTGTTTGTTTCAGATGTTTTGTCGGGTGTCGTGATATTTACGATTGTCATGATTTGGATTAATAGACTATTACATTTTGGTGAATAAGTCCGTGGCTTGGAGGTGCTGTTTGTTGTGGCTATCGTTACAGTGTTTTCGTTCAGGCCTGTGTCAAATAAAAGTTTAAATTAGGGAGATTCTTCACGAACTGTCTTGTTGTGTGTATAAGCTTAGTTTTTATCTCAGAAGATTGTTGCTATAGTATGTGAAACTAACCAATTGAAGAATTCTCAGGCAATATCATGAGGAGGTACAGCCCAGGATACTATAGTCCCCCACGTAGGGGATACGGTGGTAGAGGGAGAAGCCCACCAAGAGGTGGGTATAGCCCCCCAAGAAGGGGATATAGCCCTCCTAGGAGAGGATATGGTGGTGGCGGTGGTGGTGGCGGCAGCGGTGGCTATGGAAGGCATAAGGATAGAAACCATGGAAGTCTGTTGGTCCGTAACATTCCTTTGGATTGCAGGTAACCTTTATGGAAAATAAACTTTACTTTGGTTTAATGGTTGTGTGGCTTTACTCCTTGTATCTTTGCTGAATTTCTCCTCTTTCATGCTTTTGCTGTTGACTAACATTGGCACTGCCTTGTTTAGGCCTGAAGAACTCCGCATTCCTTTTGAAAGATTTGGGCTTGTCCGTGATGTCTACATACCGAAGGATTTCTATACAAAGTGAGTTTTTTCTTTGTTTGGTTTTATCGTACCATTTTTGTTTCGTTTGTTTTGGAATTAGGCTCGTGACACGTGTAATTGTGACTTGAATTTCCAAGCACAGTTGACCTTTTTTCTGCGTCCATGTCCTTGCAGTATTCTGATCCGTCCCTCTTGTGTATTAGTTAGCATCCCTGTTATGCGAATAGCTTTATTTGAGCTTCAACTAATTATCTGGATGTGTCGATGTTTCTCTTCTTGACTTAAGAACTAAGTCTCCTGACACTTGGGATTACGCGGGATGAGGGATTAGGAGTTAGGAAATGTGATCCTTTCATGGCTGAGTTTGTTTGCTAGGAAGATATTTGCCTCCCTAGTCCGGTACCTCGAGTGATATTGAAATTTATGAGGCTTTTCTCTTTGTTTCTCAACGAGATGTTTTTTTGAACTGGTTTGTCAGGGGGTAAATTGGTTTGAAGTTAACAAGCCGAAGCCCCACTTTTGATGAAGGCCTACTATATATCATTGCTTTACATATTGCCTCCCAAGGCTTTAGGAGTAATGTTATAGTGAAGAATCTTCCTATATGAAGAGAATGTTTGTAAACACAATCAATAGAAGCTTGATGGTGAAGATCATTGATTCTTGTTGAAAAGAAAAGAAGATGGCAAGATAATTAGTTTCACCAATGGTTGATTACAAGTGCTTCATTTTTATACGCGCATATGAAGATTTTCAAGTGTGACCCTTTTGAAGTTATCATTTTCACTTTGAGTGCGAATTGAAAGGTCAGTTCCCAAGTTGTGGACTCTGTATTGTTTTTGTCTAAGGCTGGTCTGTGCTTCTTTCTAAGGAGGGGCTTTAGCGGACCATGAAAGGGGTATAGGTAATGAAGTAATAGTCGCATGTCACTGCCTTCTTGTGCATCCTGAATGTTCTTGAAATGGTGTAATGTTTTACCTTGCTAAATTTTTGAATTGGATTGCAGGGAGCCTCGTGGCTTTGCTTTTGTCCAATTTGTGGACGCACGTGATGCTTCTGAGGCTCAATATCATATGAATGGGCAGATTTTTGCTGGAAGGGAAATTACTGTTGTTGTTGCTGCAGAGACCAGAAAGGGTCCTGATGAGATGCGTCGGAAGACTAGGCAAAGGTAGTGATGCCTATTCTTATGCTGAGCCATTCGCTTTGTTTATTTTCTTATTGGGTTGAGTAAGAGTTTAAGAGTTATCCTTCACTATTCTGATGATAGCTCGTGTTTTCCCCCCTGCAGAAGTGGTCCAAGATCTGGTGGACGAAGGTCACCTTACGGTAAGTATTTACATGCATGCTGTATATTGTTTTCCTGGATGTTTCATACCCGACTGCTTGCTCTATCAGGAAGATGTGTGGTGATCAGTTGTGCGTATTGTGTATTGGCTTATAGTTTTCTGCCTGCGACATCCAGCTCTTAATCTGAACCAGCTCTTTTGTATTTTGAAGAATTGCAAGTACTGTTTGATGCTTAGTTTATTATAGCCACCATTGATTCTGACTTCCAATAATCAAGTAAATTACAAGTGTGAACTGTGAAGCCTGAAGACGTTATATACTCAAATGTGGACTCATCATTGTTCTCATATTTATGCCTATGGTTTCCGATCAATGTAAATACTTCTCATTTTGTTTCTAATCTCATAGTCTCTTGTTCACCCTTTCCCATGCGGAATGCCTCAATTCTCACTTCTTGTTCTTAAACCTTTAGATTAACCCAGGTGTATAGGCTCACTTCACCTAGGTCTTAAGAGGCTGTTTTGTTGTTCGGATTCCTATGGCTTTCTAATTGTGATGTAAAATCTTTGGTTGTCTTTTTTAGGTGCTGACAGTTTCTTTTTGTATGCTGTTGCTGTTTGTGGGCTTGTTACTTTTCAGAATTGAACAAATTCATGTAGGACTTGTATGCTAGTAGTAGTTACAACAGAATTTCGTGGATCAGTGTTGGTTGGTCTTTCGACCTTTTGGTTGTTAGTGACTCTTTGGTCAACTGGCTAAGGCATCATGTGTTCTTTCAGGGCGTTCTCGTTCCCGCTCAGTTTCCCGCTCGCGTTCACCACCCCGCTATCGTTCTGGTTCTAGAGGTGGCCGCCGCTCTAGGTATGTTGCCTATTCTACACTGTGCAAATTCACCTTGAAGTCAAGAGTATGGTTTTATATCTTACTTTTTATATTCTGGTTCTCAGGTCATACTCTGGTTCTCCTAGAAGACGGGCTGACTACTCTGCTTCTCCCATTAGAAGACCTGCCGATCACTCAAGATCACCTAGGGTCTCTCCACGTGATGAAGAAACCCGCAGATCATTCTCTCCCAAGTTTGATGATCGGAATGAAACTGCCAATGGGTATGTGGATGTTGAGGTTAATTGTCTTTCTTGCTTGTAGTTCTAGACTTCTAGTTTCGTTTTATTATTTGGTGAATTTGCTCGAATGACCAATGAGTCTGGTACACATTACTCTATTGCTCAGGCTTTTCGATGGTTAAATGTGTGTGCTTCACTCTTCGCAGGAAATCCAAGTATGAAGCTGAGGATGTTAGAGGACACAGAGATTCTCCAAGGCGACTTTCAAGATCACCATCTGGTTCAAGATCTCGGTCCGCAGATGCCTCACCAGGAGGAAGCAGATAAGGGCGGGGGGTTAGGGTTATTTCGTACTACTTAGTTTGAGTCGGCTTTGGTCGGCATTGAGTACTCCGCCCGTTATTTAGCTTGAATGTACTATATGAAATGTGACCTTTCAGTACTCTTATGCCAAGTTAGCTGAATACTATGTTTGTGTTCCCGGATTCAGGATTGTGCTTTCAAAACATTGGTATCGTAGTTGTATGATCTTCGACACTTACATTTGGTTGTGTCTATCTGTGTCAAATGTTGCTTGGCTCGATTTTGAGCGTTCATGGACACTCCCAATATTTATCCCACAACGTAGGCCATTTTTACCCCGACACTAGCTCACTTGCTTCACACTCTTAACCTTTCATCCGAGTTGATCTATTGGAGTTGTAACTACATGCCACCTGACATTATTGGACGTATTTTGGCTGGAATTTGTGGGTTGGGGTTTGTGGGTTTTCATGGTGGTGGTCGTGGATAGCGATCAAATGACGGCCGCTGGTGGCGTGGCATGGGGGCAGGGGATGATTAAATGAGATTTGAGTCATTTGACTCCAATGTAAGTGGTATGTGTTGAACCCTGAACTTCAACATGAAGTCACAGAAGTTGTTAGTTTCGTGGGAAACAGACATGCAAACACAAGAGGTTTACTTGACTCAATGACTTATCCCGTTCACAAAAAAAAAAGTACTAGAATCGTAAACGTTCTTAACGAGTGAACGACCAACAGTTCTGCTTTAGGAGGCTCAGTTTCTTTCAAATTAAGCCACATGTAGCGGAGAATAAATGATTGATCGCCTTATTTTCTTTTATAAAAATACGACTTTGTATAATTACTCGTATATATAGTTTACCTTCGTCTTATGTATGTCACGGTGCTAATGTGGTATAATACTATAATACCAATGTTATATAAACGGTAATCATCGGATCTCGAGAACGAGTCATGCGTATACACATCGTACTATAACAAAATAATCTTACCATGAATTATGAAAGTATGATTGATAAAGAGTAAAGAGTAGGGTATCATATACGCTTCCTTCTTAATTAGAAGGTCAAACCAAATGAAGTAGGTGAATATACCAAGTCTAAAATTGAATTTACTGGCAGTGGCTGCTTGACCAGTCTTATACGCTCGTTTAGTATTGACCCGAAAAATAATAATTTGACTTGTTCTCTGACAGCCAATGTACATTATTATTAATAACGACTCAACTTGATCAGAGAACAAGTACATAAATACCTAATAACATATCCACACAATCATTAATAAACACCAACAACCAAACTTTGTGCTTGTTTAAAACTCTTGGAAACTTACATCAGAAGATTTGAAAATTTGATCTGAAAAAAAGAAAAATTTCTTAATTTGGTGAGAGATAAGATGGCTTTTGGATTACTCGAGATTTTGCTGGTTGATGCTCGTGGTCTTCCCTGCACTGATTTTCTCAGTATGTTTTATTTTTCTTACAACTTATTTTAATTTCTCTTCATTGTTCTCTTTATACTCCGTATTTATTACGTTTAATTTCCGTGATGTTTTAATGTTTTTGGTTCGATTTTGTGGGTTTGGAGGGTTTTTTTTTTTGGTATAGGAGTATATTGTTTCATGTGACATGAGATAGTTGAGTTTCTTCCATGTTGTAGTAGTGCTAAGAATGTACATTAAGTCAAAGGACAATTTAATTTTTTGAACTTAAACCTATAGAATTGTTAATGATTGATTCTTGTTCGTCGACTTGCTTGCTTGTTGTTGTTGTTGTTGTAATCGAGGAGTAGTAAACCACTAGAATCGAGACTCAAAAAGTGAAATTATGCGCATATTTGTAGCTAGACCTTTATTTTGTCTCAAAGTCAACTAACACTTCCAAGATCTCGAACACACGGTTTAATAATAGATTTTTACACTTTTATAATTGATTTCAAGTTTCTTCTTATGAATTCGATCCTTGAGTTGAGACATTAAAAAGAGGGTAAAAGTACGTATTGTATTATTATGTTATAGAGCAAAGAAAAGAATAAAAGATGCTACGAGTAATAATTTGTTAATATGCACAATGTTGGTGACTTGGTGTCTCCTTGATTATTGTGGCCTTATTTCTATTGATTTTTCTTTTATTTGTATGTATAAAGTAATTAACAATGGTAATTAACATTATTATATGTTCTAGCTGCAGGTAAAATTGATCCCTATGTTTTGGTTTATTACAAAGGCCAAGAGCGAAAGACTTCCATTGCAAGAGGTTAGTTTTACCACAAAGTTTTGGATTGTTTGATTATTTTGCTTAATTACTTTGCCCTGAACTGAATTAGAGGAAATTTCAAACTTGAGACATACGTCTGAAATTTAACATACTAGTAGCACTCGAGAATTATTAGTGGTTAAAGAGTATAACGATCTTGACAATCTAGATGACAAAAGAGAGATCGTTTATGACGTTTATAAGTTTATTGGAAGTTTGGATTTGAATTTTGATTCATGTTGGTAAAAAGGTTCACATCTACTACAATAATGCATATGACTCCTGCCCAAAATGACGTTATAGCCCATTTGAGTTTAAGGTAAACAGGTATTCATTTGGTTTAGAAGTAGCATGGTTTCGAAAGGGGGAAATCGTAGTGGGTAGGAGGGTGTATAGTTTATCTACTTCGTGAAAAGAAAAGATTATTGAGGTAATGTAGTTCATCTGATCTTACTCGCAAATTCAATCTTGAACAACACTCCACTTTCTATGATGAGGAGTGAGGAAACAAAGACAGAGCACCAATTATAAGTTTGTTGTATGTATGAGATGTGTACATGACACTTTAACTTTGTAATAACTAATAACTTGTAACTGAGCTGAGTACTCCTAGTAAGAAAAATATTACTTGCACGAAACTTTGCTTAGATGTTGATAGAATAATGATAGTGTAACTGTGTCAGGCAAGAGTGACAGTTTGAAAGTCTAATCGAATTTATCATTGACGACCCATAATTTTTGTTTATCGACATGTTTGAATGTAATGTAAAATGTAAAATGAATATATATATATATATATATATATATATATATATATATATATATATATATATATATATATATATATATATAGCGCGAATAAGTATACTAAAATGCGAAAAATTTGCAGGACAAGGGAAGAATCCAGTATGGAACGAGCAGTTGAAATTCATGGCAGAATATCCAGGTTCAGGAAGTGACTTTAAGCTGACCTTCAAGGTTATGGACCATGACACCTTCTCTTCTGATGATTTCCTTGGCCAAACCACGTAAGTATATATATACACCTTGGTTATCTCTTTTGTCATACCACATTACAAATTCGGATAAAAAAACCCGTCATTAACGATGTAAAATGAGCCACGAAGGAGAAGTATGTCTAGTTTTTATTCCTGCATAATGAAAGACACGTTTGAATGTACAAGTAGATTGTCGTTTGATCATAATTCATAAACTAAAACTGGTCACGAGAATAAGTAAAATTAGTCATCACTATATGTATAGTCGATTTAACAACTCGTACGTGTAATATAGGATCATTGTGGAGGATCTATTGGCGTTGGGAGTAGAGAATGGGTCTTATGAAATGCGTACTACCAAATACAGATTGGATGATGCCAATGGAGGGTACTCCGGCGACATCAAAGTTGGCGTCAAATTCACTTGCAAGGTTCGTTTCTTGAGTATTGTTATCGTTTTTTCCGCTTTAGTTTTTTTTTGGACACGACAATCAAGTATTCGACAAAATTAGCCTTTTATTTTTCAGTACTTACCTTTCACACGAATATATCACTATGCTATTGAATCAGTCAATTTTGAGTTAATTTTCAAACTTATACGGAGTATATATTTAACTAATTAATTTCGATGCTTATATAACTTTTGATTTAATGGAATTTACAGACGACGGAAGTTAACGATGATGACGAAGAGTTTGGAGGATGGAAGGACAGCGATTATGAGTAATCAATACTCATTAGTTTCATCAATCAAATTATCAATCATTGAAGTTTAGTGTTGTATATTCCTAGTGGTTTTGGACAGTTTGTGTTGTAGTAGTTAAATCATTGGGTTTGAAATATAGACTAGGATAATGCTCGGAAACATACACCGTGCTTTTTTTTTTTTTTTTTTTAGTTCGTTATATCTAGCAATGTGGTGTGTGTAACATACTAGTATATGTCTCTTCATTGTTGTGGATTTAATTAATTTCATTTGTTCTTTGAATGACAAGAACTCGTTTATTCATGCCTTCCGCTTAGTGAATCCCATTCAGCTCAATTGGTAATCGTACATTTGTAGCATATTGTATGCATGGTTTTCGTACTTTTATATACTAGTTATGGGGTCGATTATCACGTTCTGGTCTCAATTCTCACATTAGTTTAAAGGATGATGTATATTTCGAAAAGAAAAATTAAACTACAAAGTATCACTAAAAAATGGTTAATTAATATTGCAAATCGAGCCTGTAAAATTTTCTGCTATTTGGATGACAATCTCGCAAAATACCCGTGGATCGGAGAAAAAAACAAATAAGTATCATGCAGGATCATACACGAAAGGTCCTTTTTCTTTTTGCTACTTCAATCATTATATGATATGATTTATATTATTGAAAATTACGCCGTTATATCTCTTTTGAAACAACGAAAATTTCATATTAATACCGAACTTTATGATTTTTACACGTATTTTTGTAAAAAAGAAGAATTGGGGATCAGATCAACATCAACGACAATTGTGAATTGTCATGCGCTTCACGTCGATCGCCTCTCATAAGCAAAAAGAATAAATGAACACAGGTGAGTTCATGTGAAGATCTCTTTATCCTAAAAAAAAAAAACTTGCTTTCCAAAATTTGAGCAATTACACTTTCCCCACTTTCACCTCACAAACCTGCTCACCGCCAACTCCACCACCCCATTCATTCCCTTCTCCTACCCATTTGTCCTTCCTACTTGTCCTTCCACAACCTCCGCACGCTTTATAACCCGACCAACCGGGAGCGTAAAGCTGTCACATATTGGGAGCCCTTGCATTTCATGATGAAATTCGAAGATTTCCTGACGAGGCCGAGTGATCAGCAGAGCAGAAGGATGGCACTTGAGGAAGAGGTAATAAGTAATGATCGTTAGCCCACGATCATACATTTCTAGGAATGAGCTGATTTTCGTGTCTGTGACTGTCTGACAGGTTGAAGAGCTGCAGGAAAGACTCAATGGGGAGCTCAAGTTGAATGATGTCTTGCGATATGCGTTAAAGGGGCCTGTCCTTTCATGCCCTCCGTTCCCATCGAATATTCCGTTGAAGGTAATACTAACATTTTCCTCAACAAAAGCTCGGAATTCCCTGCTTCAGATACACACTTCTGTATAAGCAATAGCTTACCTAGGTCTGGTGCAGGTGAAGATGCTTCTGGCAGAACTAGAAATGGTAGAGAAGGAGATCACTTGGCTTGAAACAAAACTCGGGAATCTGAAAATAAGCCTATACAGAGAGAAGAAGGTCAACAAAGAGGAGGAAATGCAGCCGAGAAAGCGCCTGCAGATGCAATTACCCTGCAGACAGCAAAATCAAAGAGAGCTAAAAGATATGGAAGTGTTTCCAGCAAGACTCAGTCATCACAGCAGGCGAAAAACTCTGGAAGAAGGACGGCTGTCTCTGAGCTCTTTCTCAGATCATGCGCATTCCTGCTCTTCTGCAAGGTTCAAAGGTTAGAGAGAACTACGACCTAGCGTATCTGGAGTACATCAAAATGTTATAAAATCTTCCACAATTAATGTACGTAGAAGACACCCATGTAAATTTATATATATGATGAAGATTATAAAAAGTACCAGTGCCCTGGGTTTGTATTTGACTTTCTCATTGGTACCTTCCTGGTTTTGAAAGCAGAAGAAACTGAGAATGGATCCCTGAGATATATAGAGACTAAGAAGACTACTGTACTTGCCGAAGCCGGTAGTGAGGAACCGAACAGACTCTCTGAAGAGCTGCTCAAGTGTTTAATAAGGATTTTTCTAAAGATGAAACAGAGGACGTCAGAGGGTGATGGAACAACCACTGCTGCCAAGCTTACTCCAAACTGTATGAATTCCAGAGGAATATCAACAAAAACCACATTCAGCTGCAAAGCAAGATCACATTCCACCATTGATAAACCAACCAGTCTTGACTTGTATGATGCACCAGATTCTGATGGCACGGCGATGAATGTCGGTCCCTACAGGAATCTAATCCAGATCACTAGGAGGTCGCTGACGACTACTCAGATTTCAGATTCTTACCCAGCAACCAGAAAACTGAGGTAGCTTCCAAATCTCTCAGTTCACCAGGTATGTACTATATGCGATATTAATGTTGAGTCTTTCCAGGATTATGCTGCAAAAGTTATGCTATGTGGAATTGACATCCTTGAGCCACAAGCAAAAGCTAGCTTTCTGGATCAACATCTACAACGCCTGCATAATGCATGTACTGTAAGATATCTTCTGCCACGAAAAGTCAAACTTTTGAAGCAAAGCTAAGGCACTGAAACTGTTCTCCTTGAAATCCAGACTTACTTACAGCATGGGCAGCCATCCACACAGGAGACAATGTTGACACTTTTGAACAAGGTGTACATCTTCATCTTTTCCAGACTTCAGCATCACATTCCAGTAACTAAATGGAAACAATATTAGCATTAACTTAATGCACAATTTTGAATCAGGCAGCTCTAAATGTTGGTGGCATAGTGCTGAATGCTCTGGCTATTGAGCATTACCTTCTCCGGCATCCAGTTGACTCGAAACACGTAAGTCGTCAGTCTTTTTATTCCCCATATCCAAACAACCTGAGCAGTAGGTATTAAAGTATTTGCATTAAACTGGCACATGTTTCGAGGGCAAAGGAAATTCACTCTGAACAGCCCATTTTGAGCATCACCTCTATACTCTATATGGGAGAACAGCTTTCAGATCATAAACACAACTTGGCAACAATTCTGAAGGCCCTAACTCCTCATAGCCAGACCGCATGCACCCGTATCAAAACTGCACTTGTCTGAAAAAAAATAGTCTAATACTAACTGGGAGGCCCTCCACCAAACAATTTGGAAGCAACCAATAATTCATACAGAACTAACCTAACTTCCATTCTTATACTTCAGGACCCAACAGATGAGAAGGAAATGCTGCTGCGCCGAGCCTATGGACTGCAGTATCCAGAACCTAACATAACCTTTGCACTATGTCGCGGCAATTGGTCTTCCCCACCGGTGAGCTACATTTTATGCTATCCTGATTTACCAGGTCCCTGCTTACTCCTGCCATTACTCTGAACCTGAACAGTTGAAGTAACAAAACCACATTTTCAGCTCTTAGTGTACACTCCAGATGAGGTGGTGAATCAACTGAGTCGAGCAAAAGTTAAATACTTGGAAGCCTTTGTGAAGGTGACGAGCAAGAAAAAGATACTGGTCCCTAAACTCCTTCAATGGCACATGCAAGATTTTGCAGATGACATGGAATCATTGATAGAATGGATATACAGTCAATTGCCACCGAGCGAATCACTAAAGAGAAAAATAATGGAGTGCCTGAAAGAAGACATGAAAATTCCAGCAGGAAAGATGATAGACATTTTACCATATGAGTATGAATTTAGGTACTTGCTGCCACATTAAAGAAAAGGAACTTACAGAAGCAAACGGCAGGTCTGTTAACAGGCACAGAAGATTTCAGCCGTAACAAGAGCAATAATAACATCTACACAGTTCAGATTGTTGGGTATTTATACTTAATACTATCAAAAAGGAGCAGATTCGCATAACTTTCCATCTAGAACCACAATACCATAAAATGTTTTCTGAAACTTGTTAGCAGACCATACTGAAGCAACTAGACACTTGTAAATTGATCTTACAGCAGTAGTTGAAAAGCTAATGAAAATGCTCAACTGACCAGAACCATAGCGATCTTATTTCATTTCTGGGCATAACTTTCTGGAAGAAGAAACTTCCAGCCCCCATTGTTTCTTTTTGACTGGATAGTGCATCCACAGCTAAGTTAATAAAGCCTCTTATCCACCCAAACATAAGGAAAGAGGACATGAAGCAGCTCAAAAGTCACACCATTGAGTAATATTACATATTAATATAGGAAATATGTGAACACTACTAAACACCAACAAGATTCCACCCCTCAGCATTTAGATGTGTTCCGCTACTTGTCAGGCAAGAATGCACCTCAATACAAATTGCAATCTGCAAGGACTCAAGTATACAGGAAGAGCTCCAACACTAAATTACTAGGTCCAGGTTGATGTAAAACCCCAGTATTCTACTTCTTAAGTCCCAATCTCCAGCTAGATGATATGCCACAAAGCCTAGAACAAAAAATTACCAAAGTAACATAGAGGACATGAGCTAAAAACGCAAGACTACCAGTGCTATAAGTAGGTTTAAGGATCTAGACTGAGGACAATAGAGCGCGTCCCAACATTTTCTCTTGCAGGAGTATTATAAACAATGTAACAAGTTTCCTCAAAAAGTATTACTCACCAAACTTTGAGAGTTTAATTAGCTCTCGTTTTGTAATTGGGCGTCACGCCCAAGGTGTCTTTTTTGTAGTGGGTTCACCCCCTGAGTGTCATCTTTTGAATACATTGATAGATATCTTATCAACAAAATCACTCAAGTACAAACACAGCTCGCAGCAGCAAAAACCAGCAAAATTGGACCGAACCTGCAGCTCCTGATGTCAAGGGAGGTCAAATTGTCTAATTTATTCACATAATATCAAATCCATAAAGGGGAACAGCCCTACACTTGAAGAAAAAAA
Source organism: Spergularia marina (assembly GCA_963680865.1). Lineage (NCBI taxonomy): Eukaryota > Viridiplantae > Streptophyta > Magnoliopsida > Caryophyllales > Caryophyllaceae > Spergularia > Spergularia marina. The sequence continues at coordinate 21,175,169 of OY804560.1, read as the reverse complement.
CTTGTAGTGATTTTGTTATTTCGTCGTCTTTTCTGGGAAGGTTTTACAAATTGTTGAATCTCCAAAAAAAAAATACAGAAATAAGAAACACAAAACAGGAAAAAGAAAAAAGCAGATACCAGAGTGTACTGAGCAGCATAAAAAGAAAATAAAAGACAAGAAGCTCATACTGTTAACAATCTCAAGCATCACACATTTTCCAACAAAAAGTCTTGTAATCATATTAAATTCTCCATCAAAAATCAGATGGACTGTTCAGCCATGAAATTTACAACCCTGTTTAGTAGGTTCAAGCCAAAAACAGTCTCTTCACAATTGACTTTCACACACACACTCAGTGGTTCTGAGCAGTTACCTTCAACAGTAATGGTAATCAAGCACGGGGCTGAACTACTCAGTATCTCAGAACTGAACCGTAGGGACAGACCTGATGCATCACCAAGTTTCGAGGCCAGAGGCAGATCCGCAGATACAAGAAAAAGCTTTGCATTACTTAGCATCTTTAGTGCTATACTCTCACAGATTAACAGAATTGAATCTTTACTCTGGGCGCTATCACTTGCATCCCTGTTTAGCTCCGCAATGTGTTCAGCATAGGTGCACCTAGCATTCGGTGAAAGTTAGAGATATGAAACCAATAAACATTACATTCACCTAATATATTAATCATCACTGGTGAAGGCTGCTTCTCACATGAAGCACATATACAGAGTACAAGTACAGAAAGGAACAGCATGATCTGAAACTTTTTACACCACATGATTGAAGCCCAGCACAGTAAGCACAAAAAAAACTATAAGCAGGTTGCTTCATTGATGACTGTAGACTGAATCAGAAGCAACATGGTATGCATAAAATTTCTTTTCGATAGTTTCCTAGGATGATTCTCAAATCCCAATCTATACGGAAGTATCGACTCGAGGCTCAAAGCCTTAGATAGGTGGCCTCACATTAGATCAAACACAGATAATGGCGGGGACAAATAACACTCCTCCAGTGCCCAAAAAACCAACTTTGCGGCACCTAAACCCTGGGGAAGCGAACATACTTAAATGCGTCTTTCCAAAAAATTCAGATGCTCTAATATCTAGGAACTCTTTAAAGACTATTAGTTTAAGGAGACAACAACGGTGGCATGAAGGGAATCATATTGTGTAACTTGACAAGACTATGGTACCTTCTAAAGTTGTGAATGTGAAGCAGTGAATTGGTGCAAAGCCAGTTAGGAATATCTTTTCAGAAAAAAAAAAAAAGGAAATTAAACAACCCAAATAAGTCTAGTACCTTCTCACGTATTCAAACATCCCTGGCAGCTGGGATTCCTTGTTTCTGAAATCTACAACACCCATTTTTAGGGGCTTCACAAAATATCCAATGTCAGGCCGCAACTTGACAGGGTACTTCTTGCCGTCGCACCATAATGATAATTTCAAGGGCAGCAGATGATGATGAAATCGCACATGAAGGATTCGTTTCTCCATCTGTTCAGGTTCAAGAATATCAATTTCCTCCATCTGAACCAGGGTGGTAACATCATCAGCAGACTCAGATGACCTGAAATAACAGTTTTTCACTAAATATCTTGTAAAGAAGAAAAAAAAAAAAAAGAAGCAAGGAATCACGAGGACATGGATTGTAAACGAAGTAAATAGTTAAATTACTCACTGGTCTCAGCCAAAAGTTCCCTAGACCTTCTAAGAAACAAATTAACAGCAAATTAAGTCGTGATGATTGTCGAAGTGTGGAGAGCACATTACTCACTAACTTATCCATGTCTAAATGCTTCTTATATGTTTCTAAATGAGTTTCCTGATATATTTTCTAACCCCAGTTTCTCAAGCTTCATTCCTGCTTCAAGAATACATCTGTGATAAGCTTTTTTATAAGTCCTACTTCTAGATTACACTTTTAGTTCTCTTCATGAGATACAAGCTCCAAATACAAATCTCATTAAAGTCACGAGCATGCAACTGTTCACTTAGAAGGAGAATTATCCCACTGTGAGTAAGATGGATATTGCTCTAAGTATTTCTACTTTGTAGAAAGGCTAAGAAATTTTGCATCCAATAAAAATTACATTAATTAGTCAGACAGGGGTCTGTCCACGTGTTTATCAAGATACATAATTGCTACACTTGACGATGCTATGCTATTGTCAATTGCAAAGTATTGTCTTACCTCTCTGTTGTCACCAATGCTGGTTCAGACAGATCTGGACTTCTATTAGACCCCTCATCCACCAAAATCACTTTTGAAAGAGGTTGATTAGAGCAATTTTGGAATGAAACCTCCACACAAATGAGCAACGGCGAGATATCTGATATCTGAGACGAAAATGTATAATTCACCTTCAGGCCCTGGCCACTTGCAGTATCAAGAAGCGTATATGTTTTAGGCCTCACTCGGCTACCAAGATCAGCAATGGAGATTCTGGCAGATCTCACAATGGGATCGCCTGTAGATGTTTTGAGGCCTTGGTCTAAGCCAATAGGTTGCTCACCCAACCATGACTCCAGGGCCCTCTTTGACATCATCTCCGGTCCACTGAGATTATCAGCACTGCCATTCTGTTCGTTTGGTACATTCTCACCATCTCCAATCTGGATCAATGGACCAGCGCTATCATCAGCTTCACTTTGGGGTTCACTCTGTTCACTGGCACCACTAGGCCTCGAGGCATCATCAGACTGTTGAGAACTATAATCAGATGAAGCTTCCTCAGAACCAGATAATGTCTCAGAATCGTCAGATATCTCTGAGCCATCTGAACTTTCTGTTTCTAGGGATGATTCCTGACCTCCATCGCCAAAGGGCAAACTGCAAGGTTTCGGGAGAGGTTCATATCCTGGGGCAGCATGGAGAACTACTTGTGAAAGCGATCCAGGAAGATAGAATCTGGAACTCAAGGATTCAGAAGTTGGTAAGCCTTTAGCAGGGGCAAATAGTTTCCCAGCAACAAGATTGGCTGCTTCCTCCTTTCCAGAGTCGGAGATAATCCCATGAGCATCAGTATCAAGAAAGTCAGGCAATGTCTTTGATAAAGCACGAGCTCGGTCACGAATATCATAATTCATGTCACATTTTCCGAGCTCAAGCACAAAGCTTACAATCCTTTTCTTTGTCAATCGATCGTCTTCTTTAGCGTGAAACAAGATCTAGAGTAAAACCAAGAAGAGAGGTGACAAAGCTTAAGTAAACACCAACAACAATAGGAAATCAGTTTGTTATTATTTCGTAAAACAGAACAGAGCATAAGATGCAAGATTTTGTGTTTTTTCAATGGGAAGTACTAATGCTCAAAGGGGGGGGGGGGTAATACACGATAACCAATAACATTTTGAAACACCAAGAACTCAAAAAACTGAGTACGGTGTGCCAGAGCCTAGACATTTCCAAGCCCAAAACTACATCAGATTCATCCTTCAGGCCCACCCCACACAGTTCATCTTCAAATTAGGTATACTGCCACTAGTTCCCAACACCACGATGAATTGATAACTTACATATGATATTCATTATTCAAGACTTGTGTACAGTTGATCTCGACTTACCTTGATAGCAGTATTCAAAATCTGAAGCTTTGTTTCAGGTGCTTCCGAAGTGAAGGAATGAGCAAGGTACTTGAGTACCACAGTTAACATTAATGGAATTCTCTCTCCTACAGAACTATGTTCTCCAACCATCCATACAATAATTGCTCGTGCTGCAGGTACCTTGACTGCATCCAATCTTCGAACGAGTTGGATGATTACCTGAAATTTGAGAAGAAAAAAAATCAGAAAACAAAACGAACAAAAGCTGAAAAGTAGCCAGCTAACTTCAAAAGGCCATAAGAATAAATGTTTGTCGAACCACATGTTCAGAGATGCTGAACAGCCAACATTAGGTTTCCAGAAAAAAACTATATATCTTACAAAATTTATCTAGGCAAAAAGCTATTTGGACTACCTTTCATTCTGGTATGCTCACATGCAAAGCTTAACAATGCCAAAGAAGCTAGTTCAAGTCCCACAAATCTTCTACTCCTTATTCTATAAGTTCTTCACATTTCGATTTGCACTTTTTTTATGGTATGTCATGGGATATTGTGGGAAATGAGACAGGGCATGATACAGGGCCACAAACAGCAATGATGACAAATAACATACAAACAAGGAAAGGGGAAGATCATTGTGAAGTCGTGAACTGACCCAAATAAGAAAGGGGAAGAACATATAGAATTGGAGGGGGTATTTCTTTCGATTATATTAGTGTTTCTACAATCACTTCCACCGAAAGAAAGGAAATTGCGGCTGAATTGGATTTGGAAAGAGAATACACACCTTGTCATGACTTAGAGGATCTTGATTTATGATGGATTTAATGGACATCACCGCCTGGATTAGAATTATAGCTTCTCCCTCAACAGCAGTTGGCTCACCAAGCACGGAGTCTGCACTTGGTTTCATTCTATAATAAATACCTAATAAAATTATAAGAAAGAAGCCACAAATTTCAAATAAGAAAGAGCAGCTCATGACAGACCAATTTTCGTTAGTGACAAGAGAGCATCCAAGCATGTGTCAGCAAGTTTGGGAAGACGCTGTGCACATAAACCAATTGCAGCGATAGTATCAGCCGCAAATCTTCTGTCTGGATCTTTTATATAATCCTGCCAACAAGAGAATAAAATATGTTTAAAGCAAAGCCCCGTGCTCTGGAACGCTGGAGCAAGAACTTACTAATGGTAACTGGCGGAAATAGAAAGAAACAAACTCATAACTTGTATAATACAAGTAAAAATTATAGACCAAGGTTACATGCATCCTACACGAGTAGGATACTGTTTTGTCTGTTTTGAAGTGTATACTATCCTAGAGAAACAATATCAGACCTAGGCCAAGCCACTTCACTAAACTCATGGACTTCTCCATAACCAGATGCTGTCAGCAATTACAACTAGATAAGGATCAAAATTCTAGAGTACCATAGATGTTCTTCCACGGACAAATAAATGTGACATATTAAATGATGCAATTTTTCCCAAAAGAGGAAGATATAAAGCATGCAATAACCCAATCTAACAAAAAGCAGCATACTGGACTAAATGAAAGTGCAAGGTAAAAGAAGAGAGCAATTGTTGAGAACAAAAAAGGTTCAGACATCATATATATCCGCCAATCCTTCAGATTGTTGAAATCTGCATAGAGGGCTTGGAGGTAGAGGAAAGCTAAGATACCTGAAATTCCTGGAAAATGCAAGGAATTGATGATTCTGTCGCGATTGAAGAGAGAATTTCAAGCTTCAGAGCTTTTATTGGGTAAGTCTCTGAAGTTGAAATATAGAAATCTTCATAGAAGTCGGAAAAGACAGAAGGCATGACTTTAGCAAAAAGTTGTATGTTACAGAGAACCTGAACAAGCCAACAACAGAAATCAGTGACAACATCCAGAAGTATCTACTAATCAGTTTCTAGTTCAAAATGACAGTCAAAAGAAGTATCTTGTCAATCAAGAAATAATCTGGTTACATGCAACTCTACTAACAAGTACTAGTATGGGATTGGACCATGATCTTAAATACCAGAATTCCACAAGTAGTAAGGTGGGACTGGGTTAAGACCTTACTTTCAGGGGGTCGGGCCAACATGAGATAGGGTAAGTTCTTGGGGCAGAGATGAGCAGGGCTAACACCAACAGGGCAAGGGAGGGTGAAAAGTGGAAACTTACCACATATTTTGAGGCATTTGATGATCTTAACAAAAACAGCAGTGGTTTCACAATTCTGTTTACTGCATCCTTGGGTGCCATGATCCAGTGCACTCCAGCAGCTGCAAGTACCACAGCACTGTTCTGACCCCATAGCAGGGGAGATGTACACTTCAGAAGAATCTTCACATCATCATTCTCACCATGTGTGAAAGATGCATCATCGAAGTCCAGAGAAAGCCCATCACGAATACTGGATCTAGATAAAAATTTATCTGGACCTTCAGTGTAGGACCTGGCAACCAAACAAGCTAACTCAGAGTTGAAGTTCCCATGGCCCAATTCAATGTCTTCTTGTATGGGAATGTCTCCATTTGCATCATCAAATTTACAGCTAACAGGTCCACGAGAATGGATAGTAAACAACACGGATTCCTTGGCAAGACCATGCCTTGCAATCACATAGCGCAACAAAATTCCAATCAAGATAATTTGACCCCATTCTTCAACATCAGGTAGAGTTTCACAAAGCCTTCTATAGTTTCTTGCAACCAAACGCAAGTTCTTTGGGCATATTGAGTTAAAAGCTGCTGCAGCAGCTCCTATAACTCCTGGTGAGTGGTCATTAAGTAGTATTCCAATAATCTGCATGGTGAACATCATTCTTATCTTCGCGAATTTAACATCAATTAACATTAAATACAAGAACTGCGCAAAATGACAAGGATAACAAAATTGTAAAGCAATTGGTGATATTTTGTTTGGAGCCAATATATAGGGCCTGCGCAGGAAACAATCATCAAAAATCAAGTGATCCACAAACAGAGCAATTTGTAGATTTCCAAAAACAGTTGAGAAACTAAGAGTACCAAAAGAGTATTGTACAAGAGCCACATAAGGGAAACAACATGCACATGGAGGTACTATAAAGACATCATTTAAAGCCTCTCATATAAGTTACCTCTTCAACTGCAGAAACATTTTCCTCTTGCCGCAAATCATTCAACTTCGGAAGAGCATTGGCTGCACACTTTCGGACATAAACAGATGGATCTCTAGCACATTTGTTCACAGCAGCAAGAACAAGAGGAGCAATTACATGTAGGCGGATACCAGCCATAGTACGGAGAGCCCATGCACGCACCAAAGGGTTAGTGTCTCCCAAATCCTTCTGGAAACAATTAATTGAAAGTAATGCTTCATTTGGACGCCTGCAAAATAAAGCTAGTTACATAATCTTTCTTATTACCAGAATAGCAATATTATCTTATGTAAATGCCAACATGATACATCTGCTAGCCATAGAAAATATCCACCTATAACAAGTCATCAGCTGCCACCCAATGCATTTAGACCAGCATCATTGAAATAACATTTCTTTAAATTGTCTACAGCATTAAGTAGACTGACCAACTTAAGCTAAGATGGATAAGTGACTATCTTGGAAGACAAACCTATACAATGTGCAATGGCCGATAATCACTCCTTATTATTGAGACTAGTAATGGAAATGTTTTGTAGGCACTGACTACTCCCATGATACAATCAATAAATTGTTGTCTAGGTCAAAATGAGGTGGTAAGTCCTAAGAAGTCATAGAGTGCAAATTACAAAGATACTGTCAACTTTTGTCGCATAGTTTGTAAGGTAGTCACACCACAAGTTATAAAACACAAGCCACAACAACTCAACTCTGAAAACAGGGGATAATCATTTTGGCATGCTTGTGAAGAATGGGAAGAACAAGAGAAAAAGATCCATAGACTACAAAACTTAACAAAGAAATATATGTCTTAATACGGACATGTTAGATAAAAAAAAAACAGCATTTCTGGTTTCTCATTGTTTTCAAACTGAAGAAACTTGATATAATGTTCTCATACTCAATCGGTACAACCACAAAGTTTTTGTCAATCCGGAATCCCAGAGCACAATCATGATGTGATCCCGAAACAGAATTTGGGGAGATGGGATCTGAAAACATCTGGTCTCTACACTAATAGAATGGTGAAAGTAACAATTTTTACAAATAAATTATAATGGAATTCACACCCACCAAATGACCAAATGTCCAGAACAGTTCTACAATAATTCCAACCATTCTCAAGATTCAAAAACCAGGACACTGCACAGTTTATACTGCTTTACTGCCTTACTGCAATTGATTTTCATCTTCTTCAGGAAACAACATCCACTAGTTAGACACTTAGAGAAGAGACTATATGTATCTACAATTCTACACAGTGAATCCTCGATTGGTCTTAGACATGTGATGGAAATCATGTAGAATAGTAAAACAACTGTAAGTACCCTGAATTTCTATCAATCGAAGATCTCAACAATGTGAAGTGATGCAATACTTAACATAAGCAAAACGGCCCTGGTAAACTTTGACATTTTGCAGTGCTGCCATATGACTGACATTGTTCTATTCCTTACGACTCGTGATTCTTGAAGAAATACAAACGGCTCAACTAAGACAACTATGGAATCTTGAGAAAAAGGTCTACGTACTCAGTAATTAACAAAGCTTACTTCTCAGCATATTGGAGCAGGTACACATATACCAACTTCTTCACTTCCAAAGAATGCGACGCCACATTCTTCACAACCTGCACTCAACTAAAACACAACCTAATAAGAATAAATCAATAGAAAGTCAAACTAAATATATAGCGCCAATCAATTTGGCAATAGAACCCAAAAGAAGCCAAGACAGCACTCAATTGGCTTCCATTATGTAAGCCCTCACGAGGTTACTCCAAGGTTGTCCATGGCAATCTTTTGAGAGCTACTTAATTGGCGAAAACACAAGTACAATCCACAGTTTTTGGCCTAAATGGCATCCGAAAACAAACGGCACAAAATTTTGTGGAAGAACCTAGAGGTAATATCATGGGTCCTAGTGACATATTAGAGCCTTAAACAAAGGGTAGGTCCCAAATTTAACCAAAAAACTTGCGCTAGCCTTAACGGGTAATGTATGCCGAAGAGGCTTAAAGTACTTTCGTAATAGGGGAATTGACACTCATACCTATCAAGCGCACTCCAAGGCTGTCCATTGTAAAGTTTTAAGAATATTTGGCTCCATCCAAACTGTTGGTTCAAAATTGGCTAAGAGGTGAAGTGCATAATCCACAATTTTTGGCCAAAATCGCCCTAAACAAAAACGAGTCAAATTTTAGAGGAAGCCACTAGGGTTCATATTATGGGTTTTAGCAAAATACTAGAGCCAAAAACCTAAGGTTCCCAAAATCGGCAAAAAACAGGTGGCTGCTGTAGACTAGTGACTTATGCCGAAAAGACTTAAAGAACTACCCAAACGAAAACCAGCCCTCATATCCAATAAGAGCTGAGCACCCCAAGGCTGTCCATGGTAAAGTTTTGAGAACATTTGGATACTTTCAAAAAAAAGGAATCAAAGTTGGCCAAAACCGAAATATATCCACGATTTTTGGCATAAAATGATCCCGGGAAAAAGGTTGCTCGAATTTATGCGGAAGCCCCTGGGAGTCATACTATGGGTATTACTAAAATATTAGAGCCCAAAATCTATTGCAAATCTTAAATCTGCAAAAAAAAACTCATGCCAAACTTAAGAGGTGGCATGTGCCAAAAGGACTTCTAGAACTACCCTAAGAGAGGAACCATCCCTCATATCTGAATTGAATACTCCAGAACGGTATATATTAATGTTTTGAGAACATTTGATGGCACTTAAAAAAGTAGTCCAAAATTGATGAAAAACGAAGTATATAATCTTCAGTTTTTTTCCAAAATGGCCCCGGAACAAAAACGGCTCAAACTTTTGAAGAAGCCCCTAGGGGTCGTATAATGGGTTTTATCAAAATACTAGAGCCAAAAACCTATGTTAGGTTCTGAAAATGGGCAAAAACAGGCGTCTGTCGAAAACGCTCGAGGATCCGCCCTCATATCCAACAAGAGTACTCTAAGGCCGTGCATAGTGTAAAAGTTTTGAGAACATTTAGCTACTTTCAAAACAGTGGTCAAAGTTTAGCCAAAACTGAAGTATGTAGTCTGTGGCTTTTGGCCCAAATTGGTCCGAGAACAAAAACTGGTCAAATTATACGGAAGCCCTGGGGGTCATATGATAGGTATTACTGTATTAGTAATAAATTAGAAGCAAAAACCTACAGACCTACCGTACATTGCAAAATTAGCAAAAAAAAAAAAAAAACGCATCATATCCTTATTTGTTGTCGGCTGATGTGTGCCATAAGAGCTTAAAGAACTCCCCGAACAGAGGAACCAGCCCCTATAACCAACAAGGCTGCTCCAAGGTAGTCCATGGTAAAGTCTACTTTTAAAAATCTCTGAGCAAAAACTAACACGAGTACTAAGTAAACTTTGATGATTGAAATATGTCGAATGATAAGGTAAACTAGTAGATCCTATCACGAGTACTAAGTCTCCAAAACTACTATCTAGGTAAACTAGTAGATCCTTAGTTCAACAACAATAACAGCGATGATAAAAGAAAAAAGGATGAATATCTTCTCTTCAGTGTTGCATCGATTTATCGTCTAAATTTGAGTTCGATTACCTAGAAAAGCACTAGCTCTCGCAATACCAACATTATCGATCTCTAAGTCGTCTAGATCATAGCTCAGTAACTCATACCAACATTATCGATCTCTAAGCTCACATTAATCAACATTAGCTCTCACAGTCTCACTAATCATTGCACGAAATCTTAGGAGGCACACAACCGCATCCGGATTCCGCATCATATAATTCACTTATAGTATAATCTTCTCCGAAAATCAAACTCATACATTACCATTACAAACTAATTTACGACGAAAACCTCGATCAACGAAGCCGTTATTCCGTAACTTAGACCGACATTATATCATTTCTAAGCTAAAATTAAGCAATACGCAACCTAAAAATACATTAAATCAATCAGAAAATCAATAAAATTAGAGATATAATCCGAAATTAGATTAGAAAAGAAGTGAGAAATTAAGACCTGAGGGAAGAAATTGGAGACGTCGAAGCCTTGAGCGATGAGAGCGAGCAAACGTTTAAGAGCTTCGCAAATTTCGGAATCGAATTTGCTGTCGAGAAGCGGAGCAATGCTAACATCTTCAGGATCGTCGTAAAGGTGAGCGTCGGTGCCGATTCTAAACACCATCGTCGACGCTTTGCTCAGGGAATCCGCCGTCGCTCCGAATTGCGGGAACATTTCTCCCAAATCTTCTGCTTGAAGATTGCTCAGGGGTTTTTTCTGTCTGAGATGTGGGGAAAGGGAAAGGAGAGAAGGTTGGAGATGGCAGCCGAGCTTCTAGGCCAATCGCCGACATTAAAATATCTATTCTAATCACAGTGGACAAAATGGTAATTTACTACTGTCTCCCTATAACTGGAGTACTTCCTCCGACGACATACAAATATACAACACTGACAACGCATTCCACACAATATTGGCGATATACATTTTGCAATTTCAGATACCATTTTAAAATGGTATATACTATTAGACAACATGATAAATCGCAATTATTTGAGATCTAGTGTGGAATTTCAATAGGAGAATTTTGCTATACCACGTAATCCGAGGAGTCTTGTGCATGCTAAATCAAATTAATGTAAATATATATTTTCTTTGTGAAAGTGTGTAACGCAATACATATTCCTGATGTTAATTGTTTTTTAATGTACTAAAACGAAAGGATGAGATAGTTCACATGGAACTTTTTAGAGGTATTTCTTAGGGCAAATCTTGGTTTTGGGAGACATCTTTAGTTCAATATAACACAAGAAAATGTTACGTCAATAAGATATCCTACATCTAATGTTTGTATAGCTGAAAATTTTGCATTGTGAGGCGTTGTCTAGATGCGTTCGGCAATGAATTGTTTAAGTAGTTAATCTTCTTTTGGTTTCCCCAATTGACCACATCTGAACTTCCGATTTAAGGTCAGATCTATTACTGGGAATCATGCATTCGAAGTTTTATGATCTTCTCTACTCCATCAATCTCTACATCAAGATAGTTATAGCACATCTAGAAGTGTTTTTCTCACATCTAAAAGTTACGGTGGTTTTAGATTATGTACAAGGAGTTGTGTTTGATCTATAGTTTATGTAGCTGCTTTGATCGTAAAATTTGCGGTAGTACTCTAGATCTGTTGTAAGTGTCGTTTGGCTACCTATCAATGAAATCTTGTTTTCTCGTTTAGAAAAAAAAGGGTGAGCTTCTTGACTCTTTCATTAAGCCCCTATATTGTGGTGTCGGGCTAGGTCTTGCTATATGCTGATAGCATGTCGTGTCCAACTGTCCGAGCCAGTTTAGCATTGCACAAGCTTTTAATTATTTAAAATGCTGGCTATGGTTTGCAGTTTTAATATATAGTACTCCGTATAAGATATGATGCGGTATATATAATAATATAGGGGAAAATCGGGAATAACAATAATAAAAAAATTAGATTATAGGAGTTGGACTAGCCGTTGAGCAACGATGCATTTTTTTGACTGTTGGGCCGGTCCACGGGCTAAAGGGGTAAAAAATGTAAGTTGGGGCGGGCTATGTGACAGGTTGGACCCAGGCTCATGCCAATAAATCCGGAACCGGCCTAGCCCGCTAGGAAACGGGGCTGTGACGGGCTAAGCCGGCTTTTTTGATTTTTATGTGATTTTTATATACAGTAGAATTTTGTGAAGAAGTTTATTTGAACTCTTTTTTGTATGATTTATTTTAAGTAATTTTTTTTTTTTTTGAATTGTAGGGTGCCAAAGCTTTCAAACCCATCAAACTTCCAAAGCATATGATTACGGGTGATGAAGATGAAGATCTTCAGAAAATCCATGACATTTTGATGGTACCTTTATCATGTTCCCATTTATTTCCACCAACAAATGATTGCATAACTTTTTCACACACAACATACATCATAATTTCCACCAATAATTAGTGCCATGTTGGGACAAGTGTACTATATTTTATAGTAAGTTTGAATTTTCTTTGGCGTGATGGAATGTAGTTTGTCTATTTTTTATGTAGTTTCCCTGTAACACTTAAAATACATCAACGAGACAAGACATTATGACAAATGAAACAATAGAGAATGTTATCACTAATACAGTCAAACAAACAATATTCGGACAATCCTTAACATCATATCTGCGTACTAGACTATGTAGAAACATAAGCAGACGAGCATCACCCTCTTTTAACCATTCTACAATTTCCAGAGATATCACGTTCTTCTCAAGTTGAAGATGCTCCTCATTTAATTGAACCTAGAGCAACGGTTATACCAACTTGATCAAACCCGAAACTTAAATGATTCAAAAGTTCCTACAAAAACAAAACCACACCTGTGTTGCTAAGAAAGCAAGAAATTTGATCGCATCATCCAACTCATTGTTATTGCGAGCCACATACTTGTAATTTGTATAATATTCAAAGGTCTCGTGATCCTGAGACTTGTAGTCTACTTGAAATCTTGTCGGGGACCTTGAAGTGGAATTTGTTGAAGACTTGGTAACAAAATACTTGGTTAGTAAAGAATCACTCTACTTCTTAGTTAGTCTTACATATTGGAGCGTTTATATTCACATTAAGCACAATCATTGTCCCATATTTTTGGACAGTGGTTTCTATGCTGGTTGCCGTCTGATGAGCTACTGGCCATGGTGATCAGTCTTGGCTGGTTGCTTTGGCTTGTACAAATGTGTCTGGCTCATCTTTTGTGGGTTTTATTTGTTCGGAGTTTGCCAAATTTGACAGCTTGGTTGTAGTCTTTTTGCATGATCAATTGTGTTGTCTTTGTGGATTGAAAGATGGTGGAACTGCTAAAACTTGTGTCAATTTGCAGGGCTCCATTCCGAAAATGACAGATTCATTTTCTTTCCCCCGTGATATATGCAAGATAAGGAATGCTCCCATGGAATTCCCTCTGGAACCCTCAAGGTAAACTTTTCTGTTAATTTGCAGCAAACCTTTTATGTTAATAAATTGTTTGTTACTGAAATCCTGAGAAATTTTCAACCAAAAAGTAGAATCATGAACTTCAATTTATATCGTCATTTCAGACTTGAATTTCCAATTCGTTTTTTACGATCAAGTCAAGCTTACATATGTGTCCCATGGAGGTTGGGGGGCGACACAGTGGTAAGTAAATGTCAAGTTACGATCACATTTAAGGTTAATTTTTGAAGTGTACCTTTGATCATAGTTCTTGTAAATATATAGGATAAAGACAGGATATCTGCTCACTACTTGCTAATGATGATGGAGCAGAGACTCCTACATCGTCTCCGAATCCAGTTAGGACAGGTATGAGTGTTCAAGCTATGGATGTTTTTCATTATTTGTTATCTCTTAATTGCATGTTATGAAAACTATGAAGTGTAAAATCCTGGAAAACATGATGAGCATATGACACTGGTGTATTCCTCTTAAAATTTTCAATCTTTCCAATGCAATCCATCAGCTATAGCGTCAATGCTTTGGGATAGACTCATAGCAACAATCATAATAGTAAAGATAATACAAGGGTTGACGCTGAGAGAACATATGTTTTGATATTGACAATGCTGATCGAGCATGCTAGCTTCAGCAGGATGAATTACAAGCACGAGAAATAGAGCTTCTCATGAATTCCCACTTCTTACAAAACGGGGAAGCTAATTTTCTGTGGTTTTCTTTCCCTTAGCCCCGCCTCAACAATTTTGTATGGAAGTTAGCCTCCTCACTCTCAGAATTCTGGCTCTGCCACTAAGGATGACTGTTTCTTCACTTTGTCATGTTACTTTCCTTATTTTTTTTACTTTCTTTTGAGAAATCTAAGTGCTATGTACTGATCTCAAGTGAGATATATTGGCATCTTTTGATTAAAAATGGCTAGTCAACTTTAAAATGTCATTCCCTATTCCTGTGATGCAGGTTTATGAAGTTGATAGTCGTCTTTGTTTTGATGATGACTATTTTGCTCATACGGGGAATCAAGATTATATGATGGCGTTCCGTTTCACTTTCTTTGTGAATGGAAGCGAGTTGGTAAGTTTATGTCTGGTGCTATTCAACAAAATGTAGTACATCTAAATGATTATCCTTTGATAGTAGCTGGTTTGATTTTAATTTCTTCAATTAACATTGTCTTGTTCAATTCGATTTTTTTTTTTTAATGTGTAGGTTGAAGAGGCTCTAATGACACTGGAGCGGTTCAGGGAATATGGTCCATCAGTGGACGACTTGGCGTTACTTATGAGGGCTTCGCGTCCAACAAATATGATTCTCTCTGAGAAGTTAGTTGATGCGTACTTATCTCCTCTGTACGAGTCTTATAGGGATGTAGCTGCTGTTTACAAAGTAATTATCTTGATCCTTTCTAAATATGGAAATACACTTAAAAAACTTATCTAACCATTTTCTCTCTTTGCCTTAGGTGAGGGAGCAATTTAGCAGTCAGGCCCTTGCATTGGATACCGAAGCGTGGAGGAAGGAGATTCAGAGGTTGATGCCCTACGATTTAATTAAGAGATACGTCAGTGCAGTTCTTTACCCTCTTGTTTAGGCACATGTACTATTTGTTTAGAAACTCATAGATCTAGCTATGGTGCACTCTTAACTACTTTGAGTACAGTGCATATAAAAAACCAATGTTTCTGTCTATGTTTTCTCCCTTACTAATTATGCTTTGATCAAAGCAAATTGGGGTTCGGGAGCCGAGTAGAGACAGTAAAGGAGCATGTCCTCCTTTCCATCAGTAGGATTAGTCCACCTCCAATCCTGCTGCTGACATTGTCTTACAAGAATGAGCCGAACCTCAGTCCTTCAGAGATGCGGTGGCCAATTGAAGCCAATGGTTTAGGTGCATCAACCAATCTGTGGGACGCTGTCTCATTCCAAGATACTCAAGATCTTGAGAAAGCCCTGTTTGGAGGACTATGGTCCATTATTTGATGCTTTGCTAGATGGAAGCCTAATTTCAGAGCATCAAGATCTCCTTTTGTGATTATCCGGTCGCATACTAGGATAAGGATACACTCTTCCAAATTGCCAGTAAGGTAGATCGTCCTATTATGGTTGATTTCACCACAGACTAACATTGACAGGGGATTGCTATTACTCAGGCAAGGGCAAAATATGCACGAGTTTGTGTTGAGATTCAGATGGCGCCTGGCGCAACCCCGTATCTTTAATACGGACATGTTAGATAAAAAAAAACAGCATTTCTGGTTTCTCAATGTTTTCAAACTGAAGAAAAGACTATATAATGTTCTCATACTCAATACAACCACATACACCAACTTCTTAAAAAAAAGGTCAAAATTGGCGAAACCCAAGTACAATCCACAGTTTTTGGCCCTAATGGGATCCGAAAAGAAACGGGGCACAAAATATTGTGGAAGAAACTAGAGGTAATATCATGGGTTCTAGTGACATATTAGACCCTTAAACGAAGGGTAGGTCCCAAATTTAACCAAAAAACTTAAGCTAGCCTTAACGGGTAATGTATGGCGAAGCGGCTTAAAGAACTTTCGTAATAGGGGAATTGACACCCATACGACCATACCTATTAAGCGCACTCCAAGGCTGTCCGTTGTAAAGTTTTAAGAATATTTGGCTCCATTTAAACTGCTGGTTCAAAATTGGCTAAAACGTGAAGTGCATGATCCACAATTTTTGGCCAAAATCGCCCTAAACAAAAACGAGTCAAAATTTAGAGGAGGCCACTAGGGTTCAAATTATGGATTTTAGCAAAATACTAGAGCCAAAAACCTAAGTAAGGTTCCCAAAATCGGCAAAGACGTGGCTGCCGTAGACGTGTGACTTATGCCGAAAAGACTTAAAAAACCACCCAAATGAAAACTAGCCCTCATATCCAATAAAAGCACTCAAAGCCTGTCCATGATAAAGTTTTGGGAACATTTCGATACTCTAAAAAAGGAGTCAAAATTGGCCAAAATCGAAATATATAATCCACGATTTCTGGCTTAAAATGATACCGGGAAATAAGTTGCTCAAATTTAGATTTACGACATACAGAGTAATCTTATACTCTATATATTAAAAGATGTGTTAGAGGCAACGACCACGTTCACCGGCTTCAGTTAGGCCATCTGCAATGTCACGTGGCATGCCTCTTCAATTTTCGTTTAAAAAATTCATTTGAAATATCTTTTATGGTAAAGAGTACAGCGACGTTTTCCATATCAAAAAAACATAATATGGAAATTATTAGCTAATTTAAGCAAAATAATATAATTTATGGTGATTATGGTGGTAATCTAATTTATGGAAAATAGAACGAATCGGTATATGGTACCCCGGGGGTACGTAGCTCTAGGTACCCCCGGTTCTAACGGTATATAATGAGTGAAAATTGAAAACTAATGAGTGGAATTCGGGAAATAATGAGTGAAAGTTGGGAAATAATGATTGAAATAAAATTGTATATAATGATTGGAAATTCAGAAATAATGACTGAAAATAAATAATGACTATAATGTTATATATAATGAGTGAAAATCGGAAGATAATGAGTGAAATTGAGAAATAACGAGTAAAAATTGTAAAATAATGAGTGAAAGTATGTAATGTGTGAAATTGAGAAATAATGAGTGAAAATGGTAAAATAATGAGTGACGGTATATAATGACTATAATGTGGTATATAATGAGTGAACAGTTAACCGGGGGGTACGTAGCTCTAGGTACCCCGGGGTACCTAATAATTTGTGAACAAGTATAGTCCTAAGATAATCCACGGTTTTTTTAACAATCGGTATATGGTACCCCGGGGGTACGTAGCTCTAGGTACCCCCGGTTCAAACGGTATATAATGAGTGAAAATCGAAAATTAATGAGTGGAGTTCGGGAAATAATGAGTGAAAGTTGGGAAATAATGATTGGAATAAAGTTGTATATAATGATTGGAAATTCAGAAATATTGACTGAAAATAAATAATGACTATAATGTTATATATAATGAGTGAAAATCGGAAGATAATGAGTGAAAATTGAGAAATAATGAGTAAAAATTGTAAAATAATGAGTGGAAATATATAATGAGTGAAATTGAGAAATAATGAGTGAAAATTGTAAAATAATGAGTGAAAGTATATAATGACTATAATGTGGTATATAATGACTGAACAGTTAACCGGGGGTACGTAGCTCTAGGTACCCCCGGTTCAAACGGTATATAATGAGTGAAAATCGAAAATTAATGAGTGGAGTTCGGGAAATAATGAGTGAAAGTTGGGAAATAATGATTGGAATAAAGTTGTATATAATGATTGGAAATTCAGAAATATTGACTGAAAATAAATAATGACTATAATGTTATATATAATGAGTGAAAATCGGAAGATAATGAGTGAAAATTGAGAAATAATGAGTAAAAATTGTAAAATAATGAGTGGAAATATATAATGAGTGAAATTGAGAAATAATGAGTGAAAATTGTAAAATAATGAGTGAAAGTATATAATGACTATAATGTGGTATATAATGACTGAACAGTTAACCGGGGGTACGTAGCTCTAGGTACCCCCGGGAAATCTAATAATTTGTGTTTTGATAATATGGCTCCGGAGCAAAAATCGCTCAAATATTGGTGGTAATCTCTAATTAGTATGATATAATGAGGATTTACAAAATATTAGATTAAAAAACCTAATAAAAGATAAGGAAAACAGTCAAAACGGTTATAAATCCATACAAAGTGACGAGCGTCGAAACGGATGAAATACTTCACAAAATGAGGAACCAACACTCAAAACCAACAAATATAGTCCTTAGGAATCTATAGTAATGTTTGGAGGACATTTGGATTTTTTCGAAAAATTAATCAATTTTGACCAGAATCGCAGTACATAATCCACGGTTTTTCAATAATATGGCTCCGGAGCGAAATCGCCTCAAATTTTGGTGGTAGTGTCTAAGTATGATATAATGAGGATTTGAAAAGTATTAGAGTCAAAAACCTAATAAAAGATAAGGAAAACGGTCAAAACGATTATAAATCCATACAAAGTGACGAGGGTCGAAACGAATGAAATAATTCATAAAATGAGAAACCAACACTCAAATCCAACAAATATAATCTTAAGGTATATACAATAATGTTTGGAGGACATTTTGATTTTTTCGAAAAATTGATCAAATTTGACCAGAATCGCAATACATAATCCACTGTTTTTCGATAATATGGCTCCGGAACGAAATCGGCTCAAATTTTGATGGTAGTGTCTAAGTATGATATAATGAGGATTTGAAAAATATTAGGGACAAAAATGAAAAACCTAAGTAAAGTTAAGTAAAACGACTAAAATGATTATAAATCCGTACAAAGTGACGAGTGTCGAAACGGATGAAATACTTCACAAAATGAGGAATCAACACTCAAATCCAACAAGTATAATCCTAAGGTATTTACAGTAATGTTAGGGCAACATTTAGATTTTTTTCGAAAAATTGATCAAATTTGACCGGAATCGTAACACATAATCCACAGTTTTTCGATAATATGGCTCCGAAGCGAAATCGGCTCAAAATTTGGTGGTAGTGTCTAAATATGTTATATTGAGGATTTGAAAAATATTAGGGCCAAAACCTAAGTAAAGTTAAGTAAAACGGCCAAAACAGTTATAAATCCCTACAAAGTGACAATGTCGAAACGGATGAAATACTTCATAAAATGAGGACCCAACACTCAAATCCATCAAGTATAGTCTTAAGGTATCTATAGTAATGTTAGGAGGACATTTAGATTTTTTTCGAAAAATTGATCAAATTTGACCGGAATCGTGATACATAATCCACGGTTTTTCCATAATATGGCTCCGGAGCGAAATCGGCTCAAATTTTGGTAGTGGTGTCTAAGATTGATATAATGAGGATTTGAAAAAAATTAGGGCAAAAAACCTAAGTAAAGTTAAGTAAAATGGCTAAAATGGTTGTAAATCCATACAAAGTGACGAGCGTCAAAACGGATGAAATGTTTCACAAAATGAGGAACCAACACTCAAATCCAACAAATAAAGTCCTAAGGTATCTACATTAATGTTTGGAGGACATTAGGATTTTATTCGAAAAATTGATCAAATTTGACCAGAATCGTTGTACATAATCCACGCTTTTCCGATCATATGGCTCCGGAGCGAAATCGGCTCAAAATTTGGTGGTAGTGTGTAAATACGATATAATGAGCATTTCAAAATTATTAGGGCTAAAAGCCTAAGTAAAGTTAAGTAAAACGGCTAAAATAGTTATAAATCCATACAAAGTGACGAGCGTCGAAACGAATGAAATAAGTCACAAAATGAGGAACCAACACTCAACTCCAACGAATATAGTCATAGGTTATCTATAGTAATGTTTGAAGGACATTTGGTTTTTTTTCAAAAAATTGATCAAATTTGACCAGAATCGCAGTACATAATCCACGGTTTTTCGATAATATGGCTCCGGAGCGAAATTTGCTCAAATTTTGATGGTAGTGTCTAAGTATGATATAATGAGATTTGGAAAATATTGGAGTAAAAAACCTAAGAGAAATTAACTAAAACGACAAGAACGGTCATAGATCCATACAAAGTGACGAGCGTCGAAACGCATGATATATATACTTCATAAAATGAGGAGCCAACACTCAAATCCAACAAGCAGAATCCTAAGGTATCTACAGTAATGTTAGGAGGACATTTAGATTTTTTTCGAAAAATTGATCAAATTTGACCGGATTCGTAGTACATAATCCACGGTTTTACCATAATATGGCTCCGGAGCGAAATCGGCTCAAAATTTGGTGGTAGAGTCTAAGTATGATATAACGAGGATTTGAAAAATATTAGGGACAAAAACCTAAGTAAAGTTAAGGAAAACGGCTAAAATCTTATATATATACGAAGTATATATATTATAACGGGTTTTCTAACGTGTGCCCATAAGGCACATGATAAAAGTCCATTTATTTCCTTGATTAAGTGATATTCTCACGTGAAAAAACAAAATATGGAATCTAATTGATATATTCAGGAGAATATCACTTAATTAAGGTAGGAAATCAAGTCTTATCATGTGCCTTATGGGCACATGTTAGAAAAATCCATATTATAAAAGCCGAGTACAACCCTTCATTGATGAACACTTGGTACAATCCTATTGGATGAAATTAAATAAATATTATTAAATATTAGGATATGAAAATACTATATAAAATATTAAATAATATGGTAGTTATCACTAATATATGGAAACACATGATAATTTATGGTAATGATAAGTTAGCTAATTTATGGTAATAAATTGAAATATTATGTAATATAAAGGGTGATGGGATAGTGAGGAAAAAAAATGAAATAGCACAACGGGTGACGTGATAGAGGAATAAAAAAAATGAAATAGCACAACGGGTGACGGGTGATGTACAAGTAGAAAAGAAATAAAATTACAATGAGTTAGTAGAAATAAGTAATAATATAATATGACGGGTGACCAAAGTTGAAGAAAAAAATAATGTAAAACATCGTTCCAAATAATATTATAATAAAAATAAACCTACATTTATTATGAAACGTATATAAACAATATAAGTAGGTAGCCCGGATGCGGGCCGGGCACGCAAACTAGTGGTTTTTGAAAAAAAAAGTATTCCCCCTCCCCTTTTAATTAATCAAGCTCAGTCTTTGAAAACGTCTCAACCGTTTCTCAACGGTTTCTTGCTCTTTCTATGTCAAAAAATCGTCGGCCCCTGTCGTTTTTTATTTATTATTATTATTATAAAAAATCAATGTCTACTATTAATTGATTTTATCTTTATCTTATTATTTTGTACATTCCTTATTATTTATTTGAAGAATCACATAATCTATATTGAAAGTGAAGGTTTTATATAAAATTATTTATTCACAAAAAAATAAGATGATAAAATCTATTATGGAGAAATAAAATGATAAAATCTATTCCGAGCGTACACTGTGCAGTAAACCAGTAAAGGTTTAAAGCAGTTGTTTAAGCAGAGTAGCAGACCTCCTCAGGGGGACAGAAGTCGTCACACACACGCTGAAACAATCGCGTTTTCCCAGTACTGACTACTACCCCTCAGTCCTCGCTAAACTCCAAGAATCTTTCACAGTTTTTACTTTTTTTATTTACTGCCCTTGTAAATTACCACTGTCATTTCACCCTCTCTCCTTTTTTATCTCTCCTCAGTCCACTGCCCAACTCAAAACCCCCCCAATTTTCCCCAATCTCAATTCCCAAATCCCCAAATTTTCCCTGATCATATCTCTCAGTAAATTTCACCTGATTTCGCATTTAATTCGACAGTAAATGTCAACTTCTTTTACTGTCAACCTCTAATTTTGCATTTCCAAGGAGTAACTTTATTACTAGTAGTACTACACACGCTTTCTCTCTCCTCCTCTTCCTCCTCTTTGTGTTTCATAACTCCCCACATTTTTTTGTGTGGTGCTAAAACCCTAAAGGGGGAATCTACCCACCACCCTGAATTTGTTGGGTTGTGTTTTTTTCAGGTAAAGTTTTCAACTTTCCTTGTATTTTTGTTAAATCAAGGTTAATTTACTGTTAAATTGTTGATTTTAATGGCATTTTTGTTGTAATTAGGTGGTGTTTTTGATTAAATTGTGAATGTGTGCACCCATTTCGTTAGCGTATTAGTTAGGGGTAAAGTTTGCGTACACCCGAATTTTTGGGCTAGCAGGATCGTGCACTTATTTTGTTAGCCTATTAGTTAGGGGTAAAGTTGCGTACTCTTGAATCTTCCGTGTGTTTGTGCATGCAGCTGGTTTGTTCAAATTTTCTGAGAAAGTCTTTACCTTTCTTTGATTTGGTTTTGAGTTGAAAGTTCTTGACTTTTGGAATTTGTGTTTAACTATTGTTGAATTTAGAAATCTGGGTGAAACAGGAGGATTTATCAGTGTAAAGTTTATTAGGATTGTAATTGTTGTTGGGTTTGTTGAAAATGTATGATGTTTGATTAAGTATGTTGCAGTACTTTAGAGTTGACATAGATAGCTATGGGTTTGGGCTAGTGGTCATGTGGTGCTGTGTATGGCAGTTGTTGCTGCGAAATTTCGTTAGTCGTGAATGAGAAGTTTCAGTAGTGACAATAATAAGGGTATATGGGTGAGTTGGAAATCGAGTTGCATTGGTTCTAGGTTGTTTTAGCTGACGGTATTGCGTGATGGGGAGATGAATTACGAATTATGTGTGATGGGGCTGAGTGCTAATAATATATATTGTAGGTTTGTTGGTTTAACCTGTATTGAGGTTCGTTTTGTTGATACTTTGGTCAGGTGGAGTGAGAAATCTCAATGGGTTATAGTTCTGAAGAGGACACGGATATTAGTGATTCTGAGATAGACGAGTATGGGGATAAAACTTTTGAGGAGCTTAAAAAGGGAGATCGTGAGGTAAAGGTCTCAGAAGAGAAGTATACGTGTCCGTACTGTCCCGGGAAGAGGAAGCGAGATTACCTATACAAGGATTTGCTGCAGCATGCATCTGGAATTGGGAATGCTAACTCAAATAAGAGGAGGGCGAGGGAGAAGGCAAATCACCTTGGCTTAGCTAAGTTCTTGAAAAATGAGATGCAAAATGGAGCTAGCTCATCTAACTCTAACCAGGCTGCTGACGAGGATCCTCTAGCTGGGTGTGACCATGATGAGAAGTTTGTGTGGCCTTGGATTGGAATTGTGGTGAATATTCCCACTCTTTACAGGGATGGCCGTTATGTAGGGGAAAGTGGTTCGAGGTTGAGAGAGGATTTGAGATCTAGGGGTTTCAACCCTAAGAGGGTTCATCCACTTTGGAATTTCAGAGGCCATTCAGGCACTGCTGTGGTGGAATTCAACAAAGATTGGCTGGGTTTGAACAATGCCTTAGCATTCGCGAAGGATTATGAGTTGAAGCAACATGGAAAGCAGCATTGGCAAGCCAAGGACACTGAGAAGTCTGGCCTTTTTGGCTGGGTTGCACGTGCTGATGACTATACTTCTTCTGGAATTATTGGTGAGCACTTGCGAAAAGTCGCCGACTTAAAGACCATTTCTGAGATGATGGCTGAAGAAGATAGGAAGGCTGACAAACTTGTATCCAATTTGACAAATTTGCTTGAGACTAAGAAAAAGAATCTGCAAGAAATTGAGTCAAGGTTCACTGAAACCTCCATTTCCTTCAACAAGCTGGCCGAAGAAAAAGACAAGCTTCATCAGGCATATAATGAAGGCAAGTATTGTTTCTTCATTCTTGTGTTCATATTATACCCTTATCTATACTAGGCCAATCATGTGCTTGTCATAAAGACTTAAGGAACTTTTTGTTACACCTTTATATGTTGTGCGCCTAAGAACTAATATGTTGATGAGATTTTCATAAAATACGTTTTCGTTCGTGCTGTTAAATTCTCCTAGAAAATAGGTGAATTAATACCAAGCCTTTGGATCCAGGGCCTATTATATGCAAAAGCTATATGCTCTTCTAAAGAACCTTGTGAGCCCCTTAACATCAGCCTATTTAGGCATGTAAAATGAAATACATTTACTACCTCTCTACAGCAGGCCATAGGTCTCATTGAGTTTTTTTTTTTTTTTTTTTTTTTTTTTTTTTTTTTTTTTTTTTTCTAATCACTCTGCTAAATCTGTCTCTCAAACAGCCTAAATTATGAAAAGTCAAATACACTGCATCTGGAGTTGTCTATGACAGATGCACAAGTTTCTTTTCTCTACAAACAATGTTGTTGCTTACCATCTGAATTACTCACGTGAATCAATCATAGTTTTGGGTGTCGAGAATCTCATACCAGCAATTTTTTGTTAGATTTTACGTCATTGCTCTACTAATTTTCCAGTCTTCTATCAATCTTGTTTCAACTTTATTGTGAAGTTCAAGTGCTACTCAAAAGTATTTACTGTTCTAGTAGCCTGATTAGGCATTAAATATACTATCAAATGGCAGTACCTGTTTTCTTATAGCTCCTTTTAATTGCTGCAAAATTTGTTATCGTTTGAACTGTTGTACACTGCCATTTCGTCAAACTTCCTGTGTGCAATATTTCATGTGTATGTTTGTCTTCATCAGAGATTAAAAAGATTCAGCTTAGTGCTCGAGATCATTTTCAGAAGATATTCAATGACCATTCTAAGATCAAAATGCAACTGGAAACTGAGCGGACAGAGCTTGAGTTCCGTGTGCATGAGTTAGAGAAGCGTGAAGCCCATAATGAGAATGAAAGGAAGAAGCTTTCTGAAGAGATTGAAAAGGTATTTGATTCTTACTTGACTGCATTATCTCACTGCCTCCTATTTGAGATTCTTAATGACAGCTATCCCAAAGTTACTTATAAAAACACATCGATTTGGTGTCTGTCCTGTACATTCAAGGACCGATTGTCTAGCCCCATCCAAAATTCAACTTCCTCCAGAATGATGTAACATCAGTTAATTGTTATTGATTCAGACTGCATTAACAATAATTTTCTTCTTCGTTTCAGAATTCCATGAAAAATAGCTCGCTTCAGCATGCTGCAATTGTACAACAGAGGGCTGATGAGAATGTGCTGAAGTTGGCAGAAGTGCAAAAGGTTGGGAAATTTTTGTTTTTTGCTGATTGATTGCAATCTCTTTTTTTGATGATTTTACCATTGCTTATGGTTGGACCCTAATAGCGGTCAAGGTTTTTGGTATATTAGTAATTTGAAAGATCACATGTTATTTTGAAATCTTAAAAGGTCACCTGTATTTTATAAAAGTCACACATGCATCTTGAATTTTGGGGGCTAGCATGGTCCGATTCCAACTATAAGTACTGGCAGAAGGGGTCGCCGCGTCGGATGGTTTTACCAGGTTTGCTTCTTTTGAAGAGTTTGATTCTGACTTGGAAGGCTTTGTAAAACTTTCATGACAGAGAGAGAAGGAGGGTCTGCACAAGCGGATTTTGCAGCTCCAGAACCAGCTAGAGGCAAAACAAGCGCTTGAGCTGGAAATCGAGCAGCTGAGAGGGAAAGTAAACGTGATGAAGCATGTGGGAGATGAAGGAGATATGGAGGTTCTAAATAAAGTGGACGCAATGCTGAAGGATCTGCGAGAAAAGGAGGAAAGTCTAGAGGAGGTGGAGTCTCTGAATCAGACCCTCATTGTAAAGGAGCGCATGAGCAATGAGGAGCTCCAGGATGCTCGCAAGGAATTGATTAATGTATGCATTCAGAACTATACGTAATTGTTTACTTATTCAGTTTCTGCATATTGTTTTAACTCCTCTAATACATACATAACAAATGCTTGCATGAATAAAGGGTTTAAAAGACATGTCAAATCGTGGGATCATTGGTATCAAGAGGATGGGAGAACTAGATGCTACAGTTTTCCAGGAATCGTGCCGTAGAAGATATCCTGAAGACATAGCAGATGATAAAGCTGCAGAGCTGTGCTCATTATGGGATGAGTATCTTAGAGATCCTGATTGGCATCCTTTTAAGATGATTGGGTCTGATGGAGACTACAAGGTACTTGACTTCTGATATTTGAGGTTCTTGTGTTTTTTATAAGTAAGTGGTAGCTGTAGACTTCTTTTAATACTTGAGCTGCAGGTAGAGGAATGTTTGCATTTTGCAGCGTCTTTAAAATGGGTCAAGTATATGACTTATCTTTCTAATCGACAGATAATTTTCATCTCTTTTGGAATTGAGATGGTTCTTTAAATGTGTTGTGTCTGACTTTCTTGTGAAAGTCGGAACATTTAGTTGTTGGAAGATAACGTATGTATGGTATATTGATGTGACTGGAGGTTTACTTGGCTTGCATTTGGCGGGTGGGGGGGGGGTAATTGTGTGTTTCCTTCTAGTTGCAGCCTTGCAGCATAGAATGCTTATTGCTAATCTCGTTTTGCTTGGTGCAGGAAGTAATAAGCGAGGATGATGAAAAACTACGAGACCTGAAAAGAGAATGGGGCGACAACGTATGCGACACTGTTAAGAATGCCCTAAAGGAGATCAACGAGTACAACCCCAGTGGGAGGTACATAATTACTGAACTGTGGAACAACAGAGAGGGAAGGAAGGCCTCGCTGGAGGAAGGAGTCTCTTATATACTGAATAAATGGAAGGAACACAAACGCAAAAGGGGTTGAGTTGAAGGTTTGTCATATCTAGTTGTCGTAAATTTGGAACCATAGTTCTGATATCTGTCCAAAGAACTTTTTCTGATCTGACTGGATGACTAACTGACCTTGGATAATTGTCTCTGTTTCTTTTGCAGGGAGTAATGTCTGTTTAGTTGGGCGTCAGGGCTACATGCACTAGGCATTTCATGAAGCGAAAAGGTTCCATATTATTATGTATTATGTGTTTAATAAAACCACCAATTCATCCCCCTGCTAAAATCAGACCTTGGTTTGTGTCCTCGTTGGTGGCTCGGACATTGAACCTCTACTGTGGCCGGGTTGGCGTAGGGACTTGCTCATTGAGCAAGGGACTTTAGTTCATAACCTGTATTTGGATTTTGAATTTTCTATGTGCTAATTGGCTATTATTTAGGCAAGGTAAAAAAGCTGGTGGCCGGAGGTATAAACCTACCGGACAGTTGTATGCTTCGGATGCTCCTTTCCGAGCTAGATCTGTAATCGTGTATCATGTATTAGTGTTTGCATGAGAGCTTCGTATGAAACAGTCCAATGTATCGTCGTGCATTGTTTGTCATCCAAATTTATTTCTATGTTTGTAACACAAACAGATTAACAGACTGTGTCCTGAGAAATTCAATATAAACCAAGGAGGAGTCCATCCCTAGTCCTACCCACGGATTCAACAACTTGGCGTAATCGGACTCATCCCGCAAAGGCACGAACCAGCTAGATGGTAGATGTATGATGGCAGACCTATTGCAGTGCCAAAAACCTTGGCTCGATTAACTGCTAAACATGAACTCACGACGTTCACACCTAAAGACACAAGCGCAATGAGATTCCATTCTAGAATGACGGGGCGATAATTGATCTTTCCTAAAGAAGACTGTTTCAAAAAAATTTGCCCCGGCGATTCATTTTTACACGCCTAGTTTACCGTTTTAAGATGGTTCCGTGATTCTAAACCGGGCTAGTTCTGCCGAACACGCTACAAAAGGACTGACAAAGATATTTAAAGAAAGCAAAAATGGGGACGCGCCAATTTTCACAAGTGGCATTGTACTGTGTTCTTCTGATCATTTTACAATTCACAGTTACGCTACTTTTTTCCCACTTCCATTTTCTTGTCTGGTCGTACAACATTGAAACCCTGTTTCTTCCTTTCATTTGGTAAAGTTTCTCTGAAACTCTTGCTTATTTTTTGGGGTTTATCAACTTTATTTCCTCGTAATTTTTTAGTTTAATGCCTTTGAATTTATATATTTTCATCATGTTTATGCATGAATTTTTCATATTTTGGCCTTTTAATTATTAAAGTTTGCATCTTTTGTAGCAAGGAACATACGTACCAAGGTCTTATTGCTTGATTATAAGTGTTTGTGTTATTATGATTAGCTTTTTATTTGTTGGTTCTGCTTGATTTGTATTTGCTTTTGTTTATTGCATTTTGTTTGCTGCGAATTTAAACTGCAAAGTTTCTATCTTTGGATGATTCTTTTCATAGTGGGTCAATCAAGTTGTTTTTTTTTTTTTTGAGTGATTAACTTGAAATGGTGATATTAATGGCGAAATTTGCAATTCTTTTGAGGTTTAGTTTGGGTGGAAGCAAATTGATTGATTGATTATGTAGAAAGTTTCAGTTTAATTGTTTGAAGCTCGTTTTCCACTCCGATTTGTTAAGAATTCGGTGTCCCGTGTCCATTTTTTTTTGTAGGGCTGTCTTATTTTGTTGAAAGATCCCTGAAAATAAAATTTGGCAAATGTTAATGTTTCATAACAAAGGGATGTTTTGAGAGGGGTGGGGGGGATGTCGGATTGCTAGTCTTGATGTAAATTGTGAATGAAGGAATTATGTCGCGCTGGAGAAATTACTGATAGGTTTTTGCTCGATTTATTGGAGTTGGAAATGCAATAGCATTGTCATTTGGGGTTCTTACCAAATAGAAAGGTCTAATTGGGTTTGTTACTTTCAGTAGGTTTACTTGGAATCTTTGCAGAATATTCAATGGAAGATAGCAATCAAGAGATAGATAGCCTGCGTGGTCTCGT
Organism: Spergularia marina; assembly: GCA_963680865.1. Lineage (NCBI taxonomy): Eukaryota > Viridiplantae > Streptophyta > Magnoliopsida > Caryophyllales > Caryophyllaceae > Spergularia > Spergularia marina. Next base: position 21,146,310 of record OY804560.1, on the reverse strand, counting down.
GGGAAAACTTTCCAAAGAGCTTGATTACAAGAACCACTTACTGATGGAGAAGGCGGGTTTAAGCCTCGAAAAATTTGCCACTATGAGCTGTCTGATGGAAGAGAAAGATAGGCTCCTTGACGAAAGATCTGAAGTAATTGGTGCACTGATGGCACAGAAGTACAGGTTGCATGAAGCATATATGGAAGGTGATCATATGTTGTGTCGTATGCCTGTATATTTCTCTCTTGTTCAGTATGTGTTGAGGCTGTACATGGTTCTCAAATCAGTGTCTGTACTCATATATGGCTATGCATGATGCACTGGTAGTTTTAGAGTTGTTATTTGAATAAACTGGAGTACATTGGTGCAAGAAATGTTACTTGATGCATCCATGTTTATTGTTCTAATTGCAGGAATTTAAATCCCTGCCTTGTGTCTCAAACACAACCACAGTGTCTTCGATGTTGTTTTAATTGTCGTATGTATTATTAGAAATTGTGATGCTTTTGTATCTTGCACCGTTGATTACTGTGACATGAAGAATCGATGTATTTGTCTAGGACACATGAACATACTTCCTCCCCGTACATGGCTATCAAAATACAATGGCTGATTTCAATTTTTGACCATGTTAAGTTCAAATTATAAGGAAAAGATGATAATGCATGATTTGTGTTCTGCTTGCCTATCCTTTTTTTTTTTCCACACATGACACAACCCCCTAAGAATTTTGTTTGTTTGTTTGTTTGTTTGTGCAGGGATGCAAAATTATGAAGATGCAAAGCTAGAACTGGAGAAGGTTAAGCATGATTTGGAAGTTGCAAAACGCGAACATCATGATCAACCAACAATGGCTTTGGTTGAATACCAGGCAAAGGATGAAGACAGGCTAGGGACTGTCCAAGATATATCGGATGACTCCCAAAATAAGCATCGCAGGGAGCAAGAGAGTCTGATTCTACAATCAGGAGCAGTAAGGCTTCTTTCATTTGATGACAACTATGCATTGAATAAGATAATTGCTGAAATCTTGATGGAAAGATTGATGTAGCTTCAGTTGTATATGAAGTGTTACTTATTACAATACTCAAAGATGGGTTATGCTAGTTACATGCTTAAATGACTACGCAGTTGAGAAGACAGTGCCTGAGGGTTCATGACAAGGAGCTGAAATCTCAAATTGACAATTTGAGGGAAGAACTTGATGAAAGAGTGAAAGAATTGCATCAGATTAAAAGCCGTCATCAAAATCTTTTGTCAAAGGATTACTCAAGCAATGAAGAGCTGCAAGCCGCAAGAAAGGAAGCCATGAATGTATAACTTCTCGCTTCATCTAACCTCTTTCATTCAGTGCTGTCAATACCTATCTTTATCACATCAAAGTTCAGTTTTTCCAACAATGATACTGCTAAGGTCTGTAACTCTGTCTTTACCGATAATGATGGTGGTGTTTACACTGACAGTGTTTCCTAGTTATGACTGCCAAAGGAACAACAATTGGGATCAAGAGAATGGGAGAGATTGATCCACGACCTTTTCGGGATGTATGTTCTAAGAATCTTTGCAGCAGAACGAGGAAGAATTTTGATAATTTATATTCTTCATGGCAAGAAGAAGTCAATAACCCCAGATGGAAACCCTTCAAAAAAAATATCAACGGAAAGGTGCGTCCCCATTATACTATCCTTCTGCATCTGCGTGATTAGCACTTTAGAAACTAGAATGTAAATTACGGTTTATCTTTGACATTTCATGTAGAGAACTTTTATGTTTGCACCCGTCTTTCTACATAACATAGATATGTAAATCCTTAACATACAAGGTTGATATGATCATATGAATCATGACAAAAATGGTTAACAACTGACTTTTCATGCTTAAAAGTTAAAACTTTGCTATGCATGTGAATCTAAGTCTGAAAGATGCAGGAGGTTGTTGATGAAAATGACAAGAAGCTGGTGAAATTAAGAAAAACGTGCGGTGAGGAAGCCTACAAAGCTGTAGTTGACGCATTAATAAGTCTGAATGAGTACAACCCTGACATAAGACATCCTATCTCTGAACTGTGGAACTTCAAAGAGGGAAGGCGGGCTTATTTGAATGAAGTCATCCATTACATAATCCAGCAATGTGAAATTCACAGAGATAAAGAGAATGAGCAGTCTGCAACTGTAATTGAGATGATGGCAGAGAATGAGAGACTGCTAAAGCAATTGGCAGATGTCAATGTTCTGATGGGTGAGAAAGACAAACTTCTTAATGAGAAATATGCAGCAATCGGCAAATTGATGGCCCAGGTCGCAGAGAAGGATAAATTGCTAGGGAAGATGTCTGCAACTGTTAGGACAATATCAGGAGAGAAAGGTGTTGTACTTGAATATTGTAGGGCAGGTGAGTCATTTCAGATGTCTCCTAGACAAACTAAGTAGTCAGTTTTAGCTAAATCTTTCTAGATGGCTGTTGATATGAAGCCTTCATGGGCTTCATCTAGTGCTAAATCTTTTTTTCGAAACTCATATTGCTGAATCAAATTAAGGGCTTGCCTTTGTCTGTGTTTACCCTTCTTACACTTTTTAAGGTTCTGTAGGAAAGAGAGGGAATCAATACATGAAGAAACAAGTTGAAGAGTTGGATAATTCGTTGCAATCTAAAATCGATGAGCTTTGGAAGAAAACCGAGCAACTCCGGGAGAGAAAAGGGAATGCGTACTATGATTTTACATCTTCATCAGATCCAGTAGAGCCTTACAGAAAAAAGTTCAAGGACTCCAAACAAAATGTCATATAGCAAAGTAGTTCAAAATCAGAAAAATGGAAAGGTGAACACTCCAAACAATTATCATGTTATATATTTAGATCTTTAAACTGGACATTTTTTTTTATGAGAAGCGAAGTGCAAGTTTTTCGTTGTAATTAATGTGTAGAGTTGATTGTGTATATTCTTGATCCATTATATGCTTATCATGTATCTCTTATCTCATGTACGATGGTTTACCGGGTGCTGTCTTTCCATTGTTATATAAACATAAAAGAATATTCATGAATTCCATCCGCTGTTTTGTTTTGTGCAATCTCCACTAGGTCTTGGTGGTGTTCGCCATGATTTGATACTATCAATGACTGGACATTCTTACTTATTTTGCTTCATAAAATGTCATTAATTGGAAAGGATTTTTTTTTCTGCTCCATCAACTGCATGGTTTTTAACTTCTTGTCGATGCTGTGGAAGTACAGCATGTTTGCGTTCTTCTCCCTAATTTTCACTGCAGCGAGATCCTTGCAGGTGTTTGTTGTGGTATTGTGTAGACACTCTGAGAGTTCTTGTTTATTTACAATTTTTTAAGATGCCATTGAATTGGAAACAACTCTGTTAGCAAAATACTAAACTTTATGTCAGTTTTCTAGATAGAGCCTTCTCACTTATACAAGGAAACAAGTTTTAACGTCTGTAAAGGGCTTAAAACTTAAAAGTATGTCATCGTCTGTTCCAGCCACATTTCACTGCCTTTACTAGTGAGTAGTGATCATACATACATGATACATACACCCAAGTGAAACTCGATGTCTTTACCCCCTAAACGCGTAGCTGAGTGTAGTCAATCAGGGAAAAACTTATTATTCAGTGCATTTCTGCTGGAAGAGCTCAATTACTTAAATATCAGTCATGTTATGTTTCAAATTTTTGTTTTCATCCATTAACTGATTATTGTTACAGGTTGCTAGCTACCTTGTGTAAAAGATGGAGGTCTGTAGACTGAGGTGTGAAGATTCCGAACAGGAGAAGCACGAGCCACATGCAACACTGAGAGTAATGGAGGCAGACCCTACTCTGCAGTTTATGTAAGTAGTATAAGGTCAAGAGTAAAAGGCAGTTCAAGAAAATGTGGGAAAGTTGTGACGAGAATGATGACAATTTGCACAACTATTCTTGGTTTTAATCCGTTTTGCCATGAAGCTTGTAAGACAAGTATGAGTTTTCTTAGAATTGAGCTGATCTATTCTGAAATGTGTTTCTAAACTGTTCATACTAGCCGAACCTGTCAGCCGAAACTATCAGATGTCTTGCTGTTTTTTTTCCTTGCTTATAAACCTGTCTGTCCTGATTTCTCTCTACTGTTTAACTATTTATCTCTTAAAATTTCGTCAAATTATTAGTCTTTTCGTTTTTTTTTCTTCTTCAAAATTTACCCTTTAACTTTCTACATGTTATTGCTCTTACACTATGACAGTGTCACGTGATGGTTCGTGCTTGCCAACCCTAAAAACAGAGAGACCATTAAGATGCTCCCATTGCATATAAGTATATAACTCGACCACAACTTCACTACATATCATTCTATGTCTGGTAAAAGGCCATATTCTGTTCATTTTACAAAAGTTTCATGCAATTCAAATTATCTTACTTCACTGTCTGAATGCTCATTATTAGCATGCAGTTTTTTTATTTATTTCTTACACACTTTAATACCAAATTATGAAGATTAACACAGAAGTCACTATAATATATGAACGAAAAAAAATGAAATAATGCCCTCTTTTGGAAACTGAAGGTTTTTCTTTTATTTTAAAGAAATACATTATACTTGATTATGTTGTACATGTTATGCATATCAGTTCCCGTCATTGGCACAAGTGTTTGCATCTAGCTACCTTCAACTTTTGAAAATGTTCTGTTAATTGTCATACACATTTTACTTGCTGTACTTCATTTTCTGAAATGTACTGTCACCTTTGGTTGTACGGAAAGTTTGAAAATGCATGCTTTTTTCTTGCTAATACTTTCTATGTTGCTGTCCTTTTTTTTTTTTTTTTATTATTATTATCATCTTTGTAAATGAGTTTTAAAGAACTCACCTGAATTATTCCTGAACTTAGAATCAAGGTTGATGCTTGTTCTTTTTGCGAATCAACTATTTCACTTGGTAAAGGTGAGCTTCTCTGTCTCTATGTTTCTTAGTTTATCAAATTCAGTGTCTTCTGCATTTGAAATTGCAAACTTAAATGAATCTCTCGCTTCCTGACAATATCATTTCTGATGTCTTGGAATCGACCAGTGACTTATTATCATACTTATCAGTTATTACTCACATAACAAATGGCATGTTATGTTTCTGCATCTTTTCAATAACTTAGTACATAGCGTCTTTCTGCTGGTGTTTCTTCATTTTATTTTAGCCAATTGTAATTCAGGAGAAAAACACTGCACTTTGTTCTAGTCTGCACTCTGCAGGTGCGGTTTTTACAGAAGAATATTTTAGAAACCTGCAAGATCTGTATCTAAGTTCATATAACCTGTAATTATTTTTGGATAGCTGTTAAAAATGCAACACCTTGGCTGTTATTCCTTACAAACTTCACATTTTCTCCTGCTTGCAGAGTTGCAGTTGTTTTCTTCGGAAAGAAGGTTCTAGAATGGAAAACCTCAACCATGAGAATGAGCTTAAAAGTTTAAGGAGCCTTGCGATGAGACTCGCTTGTGAGATTGACTACAAGAACCATATGTTGATGGAAAAGGACGAAAATATTGCTAAGCTTGAGGAGAGCTTGATGAAAACGAAGAGGTTGCTGTACGAGAGATCTGAGGCTGTCAGTGTCTTGGTGTCTGAGAATGCGGACAAAAATAAATTGGTTGATGAGAAATCTGCAGCTATCATTGCCTTCAAGAAAGAGAAAGATCAGCTACTTTATAAGACAAGCATAGTTATGAACCTTTTGAAGCAAAATAAACAAAACCTTGATGAGAGTTCTGCAGCTGTCAGCATGTTGATAGCACATAATACAGAGAAAGACATTCTGATTGAAGAGAAAGAACGACTGCTTAACGAGGCTTTAGCATCACTGGACATATTGAAAGTAGAAAAGGAAAAGCTTGTTCATGAAAAAGCTGCAGAGATCTGCACATTGACGGAAGAAAATGCAGAGAAAGAGAGGCAGATTGACGAGATATCTGCCGCTCTTAGAAACCTGATGGTGGAGAGAGATCACTGGTTTGAAGCTTATCTAAAAGGTGATCACTAAAAACTAATTTTTTTTCTTTAAAAAAAAAAAAACCCTCTGCCCTTGATCATTTCATTTGCATGTTTCTGAGATCGTGTCCAGAATTCCTTATAGTATCTGCTAGGAAGACACACAGATTATCACTGAACCAGAAGGCAGAAATTTTTTGGTGCTGAAGTTTTAACGACATTGCAGTATTACCATGTGGAGTAATATTGTTATATTAAGTGTAAAGTTCTTATATTGTGCACCATATGTATTAGCGATCAATAAACTACGTAAGCATTTTTAGTTGTTCGACATATGTCAGTGTTGCTGCTTTCCATTGACTTATGATGCTGGAGAAATGTTTCTGTGACTTAACATTTTGAAACGCCATTCTTCAGAGTCTGCAAAGATTGACCATATGAAGCTAGAAACCGAGAAACCCCTGCTGGTCTTGGAATCTAATAAGGAAGAACTAGAAAGGCTGATGAAGGAGCAGAACGAAATGTTGCAAGAAACTACCAACAACTGAAATAGTGCAAGTTCATTGCTCTCCGGAGCCTCCCAAGGATAAACCAGACCTCGTTCTCCAGGAACAGGTAAGATAGTTTTGCTTTCTAATAAGATTAATTGCTCACAGGCACTATATATGTCTTTTGTTTAGTGTAATTTGTACTTTCCGATTACTGCAGCAGAAATTCCAAGAGCTGGAAGAATTGGGGGCTCAAGTTAACATACTAAGACAAGAACTGGATGAAAAGGCAGAAGCATTGCAGAATTTGGAGATGGACAATCGAACTCTGATGATCAAAGAACTCAGAAGTAACCATGAGCAACAAGCTGCTCGCAGAGCTGCTATCGAGGTACTTGATGATCTTCGCTCTCTATGTTCATTTGTTTCTCTGACAGCAGACTATATGCCTGTCTGTCTAATATTCTGATGACCAAGTCCGAGTCTTATGAAACTTTCACTTCTGTAGAGTCTGCAAACCATTCAGAGAACACGAGTGAATATAGGGATCAAAAGGATTGGAGAGGTGGATCAAAAACCGTTCAGAGATGCATGTTCTAAGAGGTTCCATAGTGGGAATTGGGTCGAGGAGTTTGGGGACTGGAAAGAGAAGTCTATGGAACTATGCTCCTTATGGCAAAACAATATAAGCGATCCTGGTTGGCAACCTTTCAAGCAGGAAGACATCAATGGGAAACTAACTGTATGTTGTATCAAAATTTACTCGAGTTACCTTAATTTTAGACATGCTGTGATCGATACTAACTTGTCCTGAGTGTCATCTGCAGGAGGTGATAGACGAAAATGATAAGTCCTTGAAAGAATTAAGGGAACAATGGGGAGAGGAGGTCTGCCAAGCCGTAACTGAGGCATTGCTTGGAGTGAACGAGTACAATGCAAGTGGGCGCTATCCTGTTTCCGAACTTTGGAACTTCAAGGAGAACAGAAGAGCCACTCTAGGAGAGGTGATACAGTATGTTATCAAGCAATGGAAAATTCACAAGAAAAACTGAATCAATTTCTATCGCGATATAGGACATATATATAGAACTATTTAAAGGTTGAGTGAACTCTCTCCAAATGGAGCATTTTGGCTCATTGGTAAGGGATATATAGTACATAACAAGCAGCAGTGAACAAGCACATATCAGCATATGAATGAGCAAATTTATCCCGTTGATGAACAGTGAAACAACTCTAGGGCGAGAAAAATGCAATTTTGGGAACCGGTCTAATCTTGGACCGATGTCTCAGCCAATTAGCCCTATGACTATATCGTGAGTTGTCAGTATTCTAACTTCTTCCGTTATATCTACTTCTTTTTTTAAAAAGTCGTTTAATTACTTATTTGGGTGTGGATAAAGATTAAAGAATGTATGAGATAAGAATCGAACCTGTGACATCTCATTTTAAGGAGACTGTTTCGAGTGTCAATCTAGCGAGTACCGATTAATGGCCTCAGGTCCAAGTACCCAATTACCAATTACGTAAAATTTCCCCCAAATTCGCTGACTACCAAAATCTTAGAAAACATTTTTTTTTTTTTGAAAAAGAAGAAAACAGGTTGACAATCTCAGGAATCAAAATAGAATGAACTCCAGATCTCGAGATAAATCCGCCATTAGGCAAGCCAGAGAGTACCATTGCAAAAAACTTAGCTTCTTTCATACATTTTCACAGGAAAACAGCTCTAATTTTTTCTGGGCTTTCGACAGCTTCTAACTTAAGTCTCCTTGCTAACTGCTCTCTTCTCACTCAGTCTCTCACCTTTCTCCTCATTTCTCAGGTAATTTAATTGCAATGTTACACTCTTATATTAGTGATTGAATCTTGTAAAGAAAGATTGCAACTTTATTACTTCTAGCTGAAAAAGACCTTGTTTTCTAAAACCCATGATTTTCCGAGGAGAAATTACCAGAAAATCAATGGGATTTACATTTTTCAGTTGGATTTTTATATTTTGGGTAGATTGAATTAGAAACCATGTGTTACAACAACCAAGCCTTGTTCGCAAAATGATTTGGGTCGGTTAACATGAATCGTCATATGTAACCGTCATGTGTGGCCGTGTGGGCCATAAAAGTTAAAGATCATGTTGAACAAGTATAAAAAGAATTGAAACACGCTTAGCAAGAGTTATAAAATATAGTTATAAATTAAAAACCATGTGTTAATATGGCAAAATTTGTGCCCTCTTTGTGTGGAAGTGTGTAATATTATTTGGTTATGTCGAAATTGTGAACATGATGTTTAGCACAGGAATGTCACAAAACTGTGTAATGTATTATTTTAGGACGTGGGTGTTGAAGGAATTCAGGAAAGGTCTATGTTTTTGTGTTGTTGTATAGATTTGTAGAAGATTGTTATGGAATTTAGAGTATTAGACAGTATTTTCGCAGGCGATATAAGTCAGTTTGGTGATTTTGTGGCTGTGTTTGATGGGAATTTACAGATGTGGATTTGGTGGGTGTAATGTAATGGAGAGTCATGATTCTCAAGAGTTGCAGCAGCTGCGTAAGCTCGCAGCGAAGCTTGCAATGGAGATTGATGTTAAAAACATGAGGTTGTTTCACATGGAAGAGAAGTTTGATCAAGTATCTTCAGCTCTCCAGAGGGTGGAGATGGAGAAAATGAAGTTGCAGCAAGAACATGCAAGAGGTATGTTCTGGTCAGTCGTAATTTTGAATTCCTGTCAACAGAAATTTGAGTAGGATTATCTTCCAAAATGTGGTATGTTTGAGTTATGCATTTGCATTGAATATGCATTGTCTCGATGTTAAATTCTCCAGTGTTATTTCAACTTTTGAAAGTTCATGCGAAGAAACAAATGTAACAGATTGTTGAGCTCATAGAAAAATAAGAATTTAGGACTTGGTCTTGTACTATACTAGGGGTGGCTAGATGTGCTTTGCATATATCAAAACTATCTCTTGCAGACTTTCGCCTGCAGTTTTTTAGGGGTGAGGACTCCAAAACCTTGGGCACAGAGTTCTGTTTTCCAGGAGCCGATTTTTTTTTTTTTTTTAGGTGAAGGTAATGGTTAGTGGTTATAAGATTTTAGGTGAGAAGCATTGCAGAGAATCTAGGCACGTAGGTAATTAATGTGGTTTCTTAACTTTGCTCATTCGAGATCAGTTAATGGGTTCGCACTGCGTCATTGTATTTGGGATTGATGATCTTTACTGATGCACTGTTAGGAAACAATTTTTCCACAATTCCACTAGCTGCGGATAATATCTGATAGGTATAGTCATATAGATTAACGTAGGCCATCTTAGGTGGAATTTATGGGGGTAGGTGTATAATTCAACTTTATCTGATCAAGGTCGAACTGATTTGTTTTCTGTTGATAAGCAATCGGCAAAAAAAAAAAAATCATCAGCAAACCACAGGGACGGTGAAGGTTTAAATTAAGATCTATAGAGGGCTCATGTTGTCAATTTCTTACATAAGGGTATCTCTTTCATTATGTTTCAGTTATTCATCCCTTGATATCTGAAACATCACTTTGTTGTAACTTGTCGATGCTCCTTAGGGCTGTTGTCATCTTCCATTTAAACTCATTGTGTGCAGCATGATTGTTATCTTTGTTTTTTCATTATTTTGCATTTTCTGTAATAGCTATGGTTTTTATCTTTTCAGTCTCAATGTGAAGATTTATGTTGATGTGTTTCTTCCAGAAATACAAAGAATGCACTGCATGATGATGAATAGTGAGAAATCAAAGCTTGAGTTGGATACCAAAAGGAAAGAAGTTGAGCTGAGAGCTAAGGAAGTTGACATGCGTGAAAGCCAAGTCAATTCTGAAAAACAGAGGGTGTGTAGTCTCTTATCTGCTGCATTAATTTTTTTTAGCTAAGGGTTCTTAATTTCAAGATTTACTTTCTCATCTTAACTCGTTCTTTGAATAAAAGATGTTTACAAAATGATTTATGGGTTCTTCTCAATTTTCACTTTTCTGAAATCAAAGATTCTTCTGAAGTGTTATTGCACTAAAGCTAAATTTGAATGCCTTGATATTTGTGTTTGATAGGTCAGTGTTTTATTAAGTGAACTGGAGGATGGTGGATCGGAAATGCAAGATTTAGAAACCCTAAACCAAACACTTATAAGTAAAGAGCGTACAACAAATGCAGAGTTGCAGGATGCCCGAAAGGTTTTGATTCGCGTAAGACTCCAGCTCATTTTGGTGCTCACTCTGAAGCATGACTAAGTTTGCATTACCTCTTATAATGCTTAAATTTGAATTATTTGATCCTCCACTATCTAGGGGACTGATACAGTGATACCTTCTATTAACTGGTGCAGTTGCTGCAAGGATTGACAGATGTCCAGGGGGACATCGGAATTAAGAGGATGGGGGAAGTTCAAGTTACACCTTTCCGAGAGGCATGTTTGAAGAACAAGCGTTCAAGTGATTGTGATGTTGAAGCGTCTCGTGTTTGTTCATCTTGGCAACAAACTCTTGGAGATTCTAACTGGCATCCGTTTAAGAATAAAGAACTGAACGGAAAGCTACAGGTGTGATTCCTTCCTTCAGCACTTTGTTTTCTCTGTTGTCTTCTATTAGCTATGTAGTTGGTTGAGGAAGTTTTTGCTTGGTATTGCTAGCCCTTTTGTGCAGAGGTATGGTTGAAGGTCGTTTGATTTTAGACACTTATAACTTTTTAAGTACACTTTCCTGTTCTTAATAAAATTTTCCGTATTCCTCTTCTAGTAGATTGGTTAGTGAATGGGAGCTTAGATATCAACTTTCCCTAATGAAGCAAATGCTTTCTTCTTAGTCCTTTTTTCTGGTCTGCCTCCGTATCATTTGAAAAATACGATTTCGGTCTTCTTTCCTATTCTCTTTATATTATCTAGGGGCACATATCATCAGTAATCAAGGATTCAAGATGTCAAAATCAGAAGTACGTGCTAGATTGTTGTTGTCTTGTTTCTCATAGACTCATGTCAGCATGTGATATCATGTGAGCCTTCATATGTGTGTTTGGTCAATTCAGGAAGTTATAGATGAAGATGACCTTAAATTGAAAGAACTGAAAGTTTTATGGGGTGAGGCAGCATATGACATGGTGGTAAAAGCATTGTTGGAGCTGAATGACTACAACTCCAGTGGTAGATATGTTGTTCCTGAGTTGTGGAGCTATAAGGACGGGAGGAAGGCTAGTCTTCGAGAGGGAATAGAGTATCTTACACAGCGACTAACGACAAAATCCCAGAAGCGCAAACGATAATATTTACTACCTCGAAGGTGTGTTTTCACATCAACTATTTCTTTGCTGATATATTTGAGCGGCCTTCTTTAGACCAGTAGTCTACTGCAAGTGACTGATGAATTTGATATTTTGATTTCCGTCTCTTTCCAAACATCAAACACACTTGAGTATCAATAATAGCTGTATTTGAGTTTCTTGTAGAATTGCTTGTGCCTTTTTGAATTGCCTTGAGCATTGCATTGATAAAGTAAAGCCTTTCTTTTTTATCTTAGTAGGAGAATCGCCCAGGACCGCCATACTCATAATCTTGGGCTTTTGGTATTGAACTAAGAACTCAGAAGTTGAATGTTGACGTCAAAAAAAAAAAAAGAAAAAAAAATGAAAGTTGAATGCATGCCACCACAAACTCGAGTTGATTTTCTGTTCTGTAGCGGGGTTATCTTTCACGTTACTTCTGCTGACTGTAGCAGCCAGCAGGGTTATTCTTAATCACATTCTACAGTAATATTCATGTAGCGCATTACTCTATGAACTTGGTAAGGCCATTATAATGTTACATTGCAGTCATTAATGTGCTGTGATTTTCCAGCCTATCTTTCAGCACCTGCATACTCTGGAACAACGCAAGATCTCAACAAGGCACGACATATCATGTGCTCAAGCTCGAAAGCTGCTAATTTGCAAAACAGATATGGAGAACTGATGTGCGTGAAACAAGCATTAAGAATGGTGAAATCTGCTCTCAACTGTGAAGTACACTTCTCTGACAATTCCAGCAATTCTTGCGAAGGTAAAGTATGTGTACCTGATGGTCTTGAGCCAGACGTTAAAAGTTCTGCATTCCACCAGAGTATGCGCTCAAATAGTTCCTTGTGACCAATTAATGTCTTTTGTATGTCTGCATTTCTGCCAAGTAGTTTTTAAGCTAACCTGAAGTCTAGTGATCACCTCAACAACTGTGTGGCTATTTCCTCGACTCTTGTACTGTTGTCTTGTAAGCTGACGGGCGGAAAAAAAAACAGAAGAAATGGGTAATCTGTAATGCCCATACCTCTCTTCGTGATTTATTCAAATTCAATAACTGATCGTGTTGCTCTTGCTGAGGTCTGATGCTGATGCGATGATGCTAGAATGCTCTGCAGATTTACTTGCTATTGCTCTCACTGTCAGTACTCAGTAGTGTATGCTGATCATAATACACCGTATCACTCTCAGAGACATTACATTCATTTTTACTGTTGCCCTATTCCGCCAATTTTAAGCACTTAAAACTCGTTACTATTACACAAACAAGCAGTGAAAGTGAAACCTTCGTAACAAAACCCTCATTAGAGCTGACAATTGAGGTCCAAATATCATGTTCGGGTTGTACTCAAAACATAGTTACAATTATGACATTTTCATAAATCTGTGTCGGGATCAGTGAACCGTGCTCGTGTATTGTCGATTTCGGACTTTTCTCGATAAACTTGGGTTGGGTTTGTGTTCGGATCAGGATTACCACGTCCCCGGAACATAGAACGCTGGACTCCCAACATCAACTTAACCAACACCATGTGGTTGTCCAAAGTGATTTTGCTATAAATGACATAATAACAAGTAACAACAGTCAGCATCACTGTTTTGTTTTGTCAGTCCTACTTTATACAACAATTATAGTAACAAAGTACTGTATTTGTATTTTACTATGTCTACTTTCAGCACGCAAAGATGTCTCCCAACTCCCATTGAATCATTAATGGGTGAAATCAGATATAGTCATGAACACAGACACAGCTTCAGCATCACTCTACATTGATAATCAAACCCAATTCCTTCCCTCCAATTGCCAATACTCAGGTCTGTCTCTCTTTCTCTTCGTTTGCTGTTTTTTTGGGTGGTTTTGGAGTATTATTACTGTATTTTAAGAAAGATTGTCTTTTAATGGGTTATTATAAGAGAATAATGTGGGTCTTAATGAAGATTGTAACTTTCTTGAAATGCATGTTATGGGTCTTGAACAATTTTATGAATACATTGACATCGATTATGCCAGTACCAGCACTATGTTAGGGCACAACATTAGAGAGCAAATTATTCAAAACGATGAATCGGTTTTTCTAACATATGACATGTTTTAAAAACCCACTTCCTTCCATATTTAAGTGAGATTCTCGGTTTTTTTAACTTGTGGCCCAAAGGCAAAATGTAAGGAACACATATTCTTCTTTATTTAAGTGAGATTCTCCTCAATGTCTCATATTGTGTTTTCCCAAGTGAAAATCTCTGTATAGATAAAGAGAAAATAGCTGTAAATTGACAGCAATTTTGGTAGAATATTCTATGCACTAATGTACAGGACTACAGGAGTAGTGTACATTGTAACAGATTAACTAACTCTTTAACTTACGATTAATTAACTGAATGCATCAGTAGCTTAGACTGTCAAACTTAATGGCATCAGTTTGATTCTGATGATAAAATCTTGAACCTGAAGGAATAGCAGTAGCAGCACGACCATGTGAATAACTACAGTTTCATACAAACCCGTCCGAGTTCTGACAATGGGTTTCTCTAGAAAAAGTTGTTCTTACTGTATTAAGGGAAAAAATAAGTGCATTTACATAATTATAGTTATTACGTTTTTTTGCTAATTAACAATGACAGCAGATAATTGTGCCTTCTGATGTTGTTTGTTTGTGTTTGTGGTCGTAAATACGTTTGTGCATGATCTTCAATTCTCCGAAATTTGCCAGGGACTGAAGCTACATGTTCAGAGTTTGAGACTCGTGCTATATTAAACTCTCAAGATGAGCTAATAGCAAGCTTATATGCGGAGATAAATGTCAGGAACTCGGAGATAAAGGAAGTTCAGGACAAGTATAATCAGACTTGCTCAACTGTGTCTAGTGTAATTGCAAGCCTTATTCAACAAGTTGAAGACCAAAATAAGAGGATTGCCGAATTGGAACACAAGTATCAGGAGAAAGAAGCAGCTTGTTCTTCCTTTGCAAGACTCATTGTTAGCCTTACACAGAAAGTCGATCTTAAAGATGAAGTAATCGCAGATCTAGAGCACCATTGCAATGATATGCATGATGATGTTCAAATGTTTAAGGAAGAGAATTACCGTTGGAACATATATTGCCTTCAAGGTAAATTCTCAATGACCGTCCTAGAACCACAGTGCTGTCATCTCCTGAAAGTATGTATTCATTTCGATTTATATATGTACGAGATGCCGAGTTTAATCATTATTTCAGAGTCAAGAAAGATGCAGGCTGTATATCTGCAAAACAAAACGCTACATTCTGAGATTAAAACTATGGAGAAAAAACTTGAGCAGTCAGTACAAGGGATGGATGGAGCTCAAAGTGGTCAAGGGCATAACTTATCAATGGTAAATCTTTTAATTACAGAAAAAAATGTCTTAATCTCTAGACATCGGAAATATCTTAATACATGTTAAGAGGAAAGTGCTGATCTTGTTTGGATAACGCAGTACCTCAGTAGCGCAACAGTAAGGGACTAAAGAAAACAGACATTGTCTTTTATTTGCTGTATTTATGTCTATGTTTTAAAGCTAACCCGAACATTAACGCTTTGGACAGAATCCGAGTGAGATAGAAACTCTGAGGACTGAACTCGAGGAGAAACTGGATGATGTTCAATACTTGCCAACCCTTACTGAAACACTAATTTTTAGGGAGCGTATGATCAACACTGAGCTTGTAGATGCTCGAGAAGAATTGTTAAGTGTAAGTCTTCAGTGTTTTGTTTGAGGAGATTCATTTCCATTTGACACGAGCAAAATGTCTTGAGTTCAACCAAGAAAGCTGTGTTTCTTCTTGACAGAAACCTGAAAAATGACCTGCAATTTTCGCCTCTTTGTTCAGGGCCTGCAATCAGTGCTCAGTAGCCGAAAAATGCTAGGGATCAAAAGAATGGGAGAACTGAACTCCAGACCTTTCCTTGATGCATGTGGTTCAAAGTTTACAGGAGACGTCGCTGAAATTAAATGTCTGAGGTCTGCTCTTTATGGGAAGAACATCTGAAGGATTCAATTTGGCATCCTTTCAAGCACAGCAACATTAAAGGCAACCTGCAGGTAATATGCAAACTTTTCAGCTTATCCTTCAAGTCACATTTTTAGCTGTAAATTGCTATGCTACCGATCTTTACTTGTGCCTACTGTCTCAGTCCACATTCTATCCATGTATGTCTAAAATATAGGAAATTATTGACGAGAGTGACTCGAGATTGGACGAGTTGAGGAAGGAATGGGGCGAGGAAGTGTACAAGGCAGTGACAACTGCTTTGTTGGAGCTGAATGAGTACAATCCGAGTGGGAGGTATCCAGTTCCGGAAATTTGGAATTTCAAGGAAGACAGGAAAGCGAGTCTGAAAGAAGTTATTGCATACATGATCCAGCAGCTTAAGTCTCACAAACGCAAGCGTCATTAGAGACTCGACTCTTATCAAAGTTCGGGTATCAACTTTAGTTGTAAAGCTACTCACCTTTTACAGCAATTAGCAGGTGTATCATACGGAGTATTGGATAGCTAGACTATACGGAGTATGTGGTAACTGATTGATTGACTATGAATCTACGACTAGTTGCTAAAACTCGAGTGATCCCTGATTTCCTTCATTTTATTAGGTTTCTTTACGTCTGAGTTTAATTCCAAACTTAAAATATTGTTGAAAGAGTTTAACCAACATGTCATATACACAAAAGTAAATTACAAATACAATTGCGACATTTTCATGAAACCCCAATTAGTGATCCGTGCTCGTATCTTGACGATTTCGGAGTTTTTTCCCAATAAAGTCGTGTTCGTGTCCGCATCAGGGTTACCCCGACCTCGTAAGTCGTAACACAGGACATTCTATACACAAGGTAAAAGAGGTAAGAGTGTACCATGTGGTTGTTCCAACTTCCAAGTCACTTTTGCTATAAATGCAGCTTTTGGCTTTTTCACAATCTTACTCCTACTCAGAACTCTCACCTCAATGTGTAATAAAACAAAAGTCTGTGAAAAATGGAGGAATCAGACGTAGTCATGAACACAAACAAAGCTTCAGCATTACTCAACCCTGATAATCAAACTCAATTCCTCCATTATTCAGGTTTTCTCCCTCTCTTAGCTTTCTCATCATTTGCTGCTTTTTTTTTCTTTTTTCTCTTTGGTAGGTTGGAGTATTTATGAGTTATGACTATATACTAAGAAAGATTTCATCTTTTAGTAATTTAGTGGGTTAATTTATGATATTAATGTGAGTCTTTTATTCTTTATATAGATTGTGACATTGTTTAAGTGTATGTTGTGGGTCTGTTGTTAAAAAAAGATTATTTCATGGAAATTTATTTATTTGTGAAAAAGTCCCAAACTTTAGACTTCATTCTCTGTTATTGCACGATTTCAAGGTTTACTAAGTATAGTATATCACGATATATTGTGAAAAGACGGGCGAGGTTGCGTACATTTTGACCTCCTAAACACGGAATAATTTAGATTTTATGATCTCCATGGAAACGGAAATGATTGCTAGAATCGTAGAGAAACAAAATTTGTATGTGAAGTTAGAGAAAACTTGTTTATTGGAAATTTTCTATGTATACTAACTGAAAAACAATGGCTAGACAGTAAAGAAATGATGAGTTTTGATTCATCAGACAGTAAAAGGGTAAAAAAGTCTGATTCAGACAAAATCTTGAACCTGAACAATTAGGCAGTAGCAGTATGACTGTATGACCACTGTTTCTTACAAACGCTTCAGAGTTCCGACAATATGGATTTTCCTAGAAAAGGTTGTTCTTTCTGTTTTAGGGTTAATTGATAACTGATAGGTGAATTCACATGATTGTTAGCTGTATTAGGTTTTTTTTCTCGGAGAAGTGTACCTAATTAACATATGACATCAGATAATTGTGCCTCTTCTGATGTTGTTTGTGTTTGTGTTTGTGTTTGTGGTCGTGGTCGTGGTCGTGGATACGTCATATGTGTGTACATGATCTTTAATTCTTGCTTCCGAAATTTGGCAGCTGGTACTGAAGCTACATGTTCAGGGGCTGAAATTCGCGCTACATTCAACACTCAGGATGAGCTAATAGCAAGCTTGTATGCAAAAATAGGTGTCAGGGACTTGAAAATAAAGGAAGTTGAGGACAAGTATAATAACACTTGCTCAAATGTGTCCAGTGTAATTGCAAGACTTGTTCAACAGGTTGAAGATCAAAATGTGAGAATTGCCGAATTGGAGTACAAGTATGTGGAGAAAGGAGCTGCTTGTTCTTCAGCTTCAAGGCTCATTGCTAGCCTTACACAGGAGATCCATCACAAAAATGAAGATATCGCGGAACTGGAGCACCTTTGCAACAAGATGCAGAATGATGTTAGAAGGTTGAAGGAAGAGAGGTACCGTTTCAACATATATTGCCTCCAAGGTGAGTACTTTATGACAGTTGTTGCTACCACTGAATTACGGTTTCCTGCAGATGTGTATTCATGTCGGTTTATGTGCTAAATAATGAGTTTAAACATTTATCAGAGTCAAGAAAGATGCAGGCCTTATGTTTGCAAAACAAAGGGCTAAAATTTGACATTAGAATTAAGGAGAAAAAGCTTCAGCAATTGGTAAAAGGGATGGATGGAGACCAAAGTCGTCAAGGGCAGAAGTTATCGAAAGTAAGTCATTTGATTACCAAAAAAAATGTCATTTTTCTCTAGCCATTAGAAGTTTCTTAGTACATGGTATGATAAAAGTGCTGATCTTTTTGTATAAGCATGTGCACCTGTACGCGCAGTACCTCAGTAGCGAAACTTGTATTGGAGGATATGAGATAATGAAGATTAGGAATGTGAGATCATGAGATCACTTATTAGTGGGAATAAGGGAAGATTACTATCTTTTTAACATACCTGGAAGCTAAGGGACTTGTCAAAAGAGACAAATTGTATGTGATTCGAACAAAAATTACAGTGTGATTCAAGTTTTGCTCCTTATCTTTGATTTAATTTGCTGTATTTCGAAGTTGACTGAATTTTGATCATTATGCAGAGCAATGCTCTCACAGGTTGAGTCTTACAATCTTAATTTACATCATTAGGTATATCAGTATATGTTTTAAAGCTTATCTGAACATTAATGCTTTGGACAGAATCTGGTAAGCTGTCAACAGAGTGAGATACAAACTCTGAAAACTGAACTCGAGGAGAAATTGGAAGATGTTAACTACTTGCAGAACCTTAATGAAACGCTGATATTTAGGGAGCGTGTGATCAACGATGAGCTAGTAGATGCTCGAGAAGAACTGTTAAGCGTAAGTGTACAGTGTAAGCAAAGTGTAGTACTTTAAACCAAGAAAGCTGTTTTTCTTCTTTGACAGAAACCTGAGAATTGACCTGCCATTTTCGCTTCTGATTCAGGGTCTGCATACAGTGCTGAGTACCAGAACAATGCTAGGGATCAGAAGAATGGGAGAACTGAACACGAAACCCTTCCGTGATGCATGTGGTTCAAAGTTTACAGGAGAAGACTCTGACACTAAATGTGCTGAGGTCTGCTCTTTGTGGGAAGAACATCTGAAGGATCCTCTTTGGCATCCTTTCAAGCACAGCGACATAAAGGGCAGTCTGCAGGTAATGCAGACTTTATAGCTAATCTTTAGTCATCACATTCTAACCTGCTGTTATGTTAGAGATCAGTGTTTGCCTAGTCTCCATCCAAATTTGACATGTTATGGCTTATTTCTATCCATGTATACCGAACTTATATAGGACATTATTGATGAGACTGACTCGAGATTGGAAGAATTGAGAAAGGAATGGGGCGAGGAAGCGTACAAGGCCGTGACAAGTGCTTTATTAGAGCTGAATGAGTACAATCCGAGTGGGAGGTATCCAGTTCCGGAAATTTGGAATTTCAGGGAAGACAGGAAAGCAAGTCTGAAGGAGGTTATAGGATACATCATCCAACAGCTTAAGACTCACAAACGCAAGCGACATTAGAAATCTGACTGCTCTTACTTAAAGCTGTCATCTAACTTGATGAATCCTAACTAGCTCGACTATGACACACACTTTCCTGTATATATACATCTATCGTGTTAAGTAACTTAGTGTCCGAAACAATCAGTGGCAAATTTCGTACTAAAAATTATGAAAAGGTCCTAAAAACAAGAGTGGGACACCGGGAAATTTTTTTCCTGGATCCGCCACTGTGCGCAATTGACATGTGTCAAGGACCCAAGGCTCAGGTGAATCCTAAGTTCCTAACCCGCTAAATCTCAACTTCTCAAATACTCCTTCCCTTTTACCAATTTCTTTACGTTTGGTCTTGCTCATAAAGTCATAAGTCATCTCCCTAACATTTAACTTTGAATATAAGACGATTTCACGATCCATATGATCTCACTCTACAAACAAACCCGACTCGCTTTATGAGGATTCGACTCCGAAATAATCCCCCATATATTACTCTGTATTTTCTAACCACTACGACAATCTTGATCGCGAAGTCGTACTCGGTCCAACGACCATTCCCCCAAACTATTCCTCAGTGGCCCGTTAAAAGGAAAAGCCCAAAGCCCAACATTTTACCCCAAACTTCAACATCACATTTCATATTTATACCTTCTTCCTTAAACCCTAATCGAACCCCCTCTTGCCTCCCTCTCTCTCCTTTTTTTTTCTCTCATCCACCATTTTTTTGTTTTTCTGATTTTTCTCATTTAAATGAAAACTTATGTTTTTCAAGTATTTTTCAGAAGAAACAAAAAGGGCGATGATTATAAAATGACCAAAATACCCTCTCTCTACACCACGGCTCCGCCCTCGTATCCGCCACCACCACCTCTTTCTCTCTCCTCTTTTTTTTTTTTTTTTTGGTTACATGACCCGGAATCGAACCCGGACCCGTTGTTACTTTTTCATTTGTTGAAATCTTTGGGCAATGATTATAAAGAGAGAGGGTAGAGTTTGGGAGATTAATTAATTTTCTCTTAATCTATTTTTACTCGATAGTTTTTTTAGAAGGGTAAAATTTATTTGATAAAAAAACGCCGCTCCCTTTTTTTAATTAATTTATCAAAAGGTTGAGCTTCAAAAAAAAAAATTGGGCGTTTTTTTTTCTTTGAATTTTTCTCTAAAATTTTCGAGTAATTTTAGGTTGGTTGAGGATTTTAATTAAGAAAAAAAACCCACTATGAAGATATCTCTAAATTTACACTTGATATGAGCCCTTTTTATTTTTCCTACAATTTTTTTTTCTTTGTTGAAAGAACATTTTTTTTCATAATTAACGTTAATTGATTAATGATTATACCCTCCGTCCTAGTTCAAACGCCCCTTCCCCAAAATACCCCCGTGTTGAGAAGGTTGTATGATTGGTTTGTCAAAGTTTCAAAAAAATTATATACGGAGTTAGATTAGAGTTTTTTCTAATTTGCTATGCATTTTTTTTTTAACTTTAATTTACCGAGTAGTGTGTACACCCTTCCCATAAGAGTCGATTTTTATGTATTATTTTGATATTGGCTACTTCTAATTCCACGGACAGACAATTAATGGCCCCGATTTTTTACCCTTATCGATTTATTGAATTATTTACGCTTAGTTTAATAACAAGTTTTGG
The DNA here is from genome assembly GCA_963680865.1 of Spergularia marina. Classification (NCBI taxonomy): domain Eukaryota; kingdom Viridiplantae; phylum Streptophyta; class Magnoliopsida; order Caryophyllales; family Caryophyllaceae; genus Spergularia; species Spergularia marina. The sequence goes on along the minus strand of OY804560.1, from coordinate 21,125,002 downwards.
TTTTTCGAAGTTTGATTTGCGTTGTAATTGGAGTAATTGGGGTATTAAAAACCGAAAAGGAACTGTCTTATACTTGAACTACGACTCAATTAGCTAAATGCCTCCATTCCGAGGACTTATTTAGTTTTTTTCGTATTGATTACTCTCATTTGTGAGCGCAAATGCACATAATACGGTACTTATATGAAGTGAGATAAATGATTAACGCAATTTCGATTTATAAGTTAGGTAATTGTCCAATCGCGAACGCAGAAACCCGAAACAACCCGGTACGTTACATATAATGCAATGCAATTTGTGATTACCATAATCAATTGCGTTAAGTAGGTATATATCCAGGTCCACTAATTCACCTGCCCTCAAAGCTTAAACCAACTACTCGGTTTTCACTTGCTTCTCACTTACATTTGACCTAAAATGCTTGTTAAACAATTGGCTACTAATTTAGGTGAGTACCTTACAAACAAAAATTAATATAGGTGCGCAACAATTCAATTTGAAAAATAATTTGTCGAGAATTACAATAACACTATGCTTGCAGACTAGTAGTATATATTTATAGAAGCCGGAGGCTATACAATAACAATTTTAAGCCGTTCCGGCTTTCATAAATCGGGTTTTAACCAACGTTTTCATTTTTTTCCCGAATGGACCTTAACTTGTATGTATCCCTTAAAAACTAATTGAATATGACCGAAATACCCCTAGTTTCCACCTACTTCCCAGGAGCCAGGGAAACAAAAACAGTAAAAAGTAGAGACCATGACAGGGGTATTTCCGGTAGTTTAGGGAAAGTTTAGACCCTGAAGTTCTTTCCAATGAAGGTTTGGCCAAATTGCCATTTAGCAGGGACAAGGTTCCATGAAGTGGAACTGCGTCGGTCACTGGCTGTGACGTGGAAGGAAAGTGACTGACCAACCAGAACAGAGTTTGACTGCCAGTTTTGACCCCAGTTACGGCTCATGCTCATCCACGGTGACCGTGACCCTTTGACGCTCACCCTCACTAAATCACCTGCACCCGCGACGTTGCTGATCAAAACCAGGTTGAAGTAACGGAAGCCGTTGATTGTGAATCTTATCCCACCACTCTTTCTACATGGAATCCTGCACTTTTTACATAAATAAATCTTACTATAACCATGACATTTATAGTGCCTTAATCATTGGACATCTAATGTATATACAAAAATGATTCGTCAACATTGTTATTAATGTCTAGACACGCAAACCTGTCAGTAAAATTGCGTTAGTAATAGTATTTCTACTCTGTAATAAACTTAACTCAAAATAAGGAAATGTGTGTTTAAATTGGACATTGGACGGTTTTAAAGATGTCTAAACTATCGAGTTCTTAATTGTAGTCGTGGCCAAATCACCCCTCTCTTTATCATTAGCATCTTATTAGGCATATGATACCATTACTAAGCTAATATCGTGAGTCAGGACATATATTGGAGAGACTAAGCATTGTCTAATTGTAGCTAGCTAGCCAAATCACACCTTTCGCTATCAAATGCATCCTAAATAAGCATTTGATACCATAATAGTACTATAGATAACACTTTAAAACACGTTTACATATATCTTAAGGTCACGACTTAAGCAAAATAATAGATTTTGATTATAGGTAGAGCATAATCATAAACCATTTTAGTAGAGATTATACCATTTTTCAAATAAGACATGAGTCCATCATATCATAGGCAAAGTAAATGCACAACCAAGAATCAACTTATGTACTCCGTATATATAGTGACACTATATTTACCACTTAGCCGGAGAATTTATTCAATATAGAACAAAAAAAAAATATAAAGTTTCATATCATGTGAAGCGCTTTATTATCGATTGACAATCTTTAACGCACCAATATAGAGATTATATATGAGTGTACTTAACTTTTTACATGGTTATTTTAGAGTTTTAGGGAGAACAATTCTTCTACAGTTTCAGGTAATAAGTCGTGTAAAATCAATATTGGAAGTGTAAAAATTACGACACAAAAGACAGCAAGGACACCATGCAAACAAAGACAAGAAAACAGAGGAAAACAGAGAACACAAAAAAAAAAAAAAAAAAGAAAAAGAGGTGACTTCATACCTGCGAAAAGCAACAGGGACAATGCCAGCCCGATACTCAGCAATCTTAAGGAACATAGGCATAGCGAGGTCGAAATGCGGCCGAGGCGGGTTGCACCACCCACCATTGTCACTAGGCAAGGCGTAATTTGGCGGGCAAAAATTTGTTGCGGTTATGAAGATTGATGGGCTTCCAGGGTGGCACCAACGCGGGTCATTAGCACACTTGAGCTCGAAGCAGGCCCCACAACTCTGCCCGCTGTTGAACAACGCCGTGCTCAATGCGGCCGTTTGCACCCCGTACCCTTGGCTGTACAAGTTTCCGTACCCACACGCTCCCCCTACATACATACATAACATAACAATGCAATGAAACGTTAGATTATTAATTAGTATTCATTTCGTACGGATCACTAGAAACTATGAAAGACATTCCAAACCAAAACATGTTAAAATTAGATTAAGACCATTAAGTTAACTACATTTATTCAATACTCGGGTTTCTAGTGATCCGTACGTTACATGGTTTGGAATGTCTCTCATTTAAATTTAGTCGTCTTGCCTTTCTTACACTAACGTAGACGGATCACTAGAAACCGTGAGACATTCCAAACCATACACTTGTTTTACTAAGCAAATTGCAAGCGAGTGGAAACGTGGAGTATCGAGAAAGTACCCATTGTTCCGGAAGCGTCAGAACCACCATAAAATGTGGCGTGTGCGCTTTCCCAAGCGCCGCCAGTGTACGGGCCGGGGATTCGAGCGTGAATTAGAGAAAAGAGAGAGGAGAGATAGAGGATTATGGGTATGATCATGGTGGCCATTACTAAGTGTAAGGGAGAAGCTTCACTGCTTAAGAGTATAGTGAGAAAGGGGAAGTGTAGGTAGAGCGCTGAGCAAGTATGTGATGGTGGGAACAGAGGAGAGGCAGAGTAGTAGTATATAAAGGAGAGGCAGAGTAGTAGTTAATTTACTTCCGTAATTAATGCGAGTTTGGTTTTGGTCACACCATGACACCACTCTACTCTCTAGTCTCTATATACTCTCTACTCTCCATTCTATATGGTGTGTGTATGTGATTAATTTTCTTGGTTGCCTTTTTTTTTGTTTTTATTGCTTCACACTTTACAGTTGACTCTCTTGATATGTCTTGTAGGATTTATTAGGGTAAATTTATGCTTTATTTTCACTATCATTTCATTTTTTTTTTTTTTTGTGTCTCGGAAGTTGAGTTTACGAGGCAAGCGCAGTCGGTTTTAGATTGGTTGATTTGTGTCGTGGAAATACTGACCGCTTTTAGATAATACTCACAAATTTATTATTGTACTAGTTGACAATTCTCGGGTACGCGATTTAGTTTGGCCAAAATTTGGACTTCGCTAACGGGTAGATACTAGATAGTTAGGTACTTCTAGATGGATCAAGTTGCACTAATGTGTTATATTGTTTTTAACTCGGGAGATTAGGAAGGTGAATAGAATTACTATAATTCATCGTCTTTTTTTTTCACTTTACGATTGTAATTGACACTACCATTGTACTTACACTCACAAGTCACTAACTCATTATAGAACAAAATGGGATCAATTAGATATTTGGACGGTTACAACATTCCATCTTAAGATTAATGTACAGTGAAATTAAATGTCTTTGGTTCTTTGAGGATTCTGTTGGGCTAAGATGAAAAGCAACGGTTGAAATGTGAATTGATAAAAAGCAGAAATGTGAAGGTAACTTTGGTTGGAACTTAGCACGAAAATAGAAGACCATCAGGTCCATCACTATTCATTATCTAAAAGGAGGTTGAAAGCCAGATATGAAAGGGCTTTGCTTCACCTACAAGTTGTGTTCTCTGAATGGCAATCCTCGTTTGACTTTTCATTTTCTTAGCAACTGGGAATCTTCCTTTGGGTAAAAAGTTGCAATCCTAAGTTAATTCTCCACTGTAATTGCCTACACACTCTTTAGTCTTTATAGCATTTGCATTTTTTGTTTTTTACTTGTTCTAGATTTCTCGAAATATCTTACATTCGTCATTCTAGAACCTCTAACTAGCTTAAGATATTGATTAGACACAATATTCACTAATTGAGCTTTTTAGACGCACACTTTGTTACCCCAAAAAAGAGTATAAATTCTCGTATTTCGCTTCAACAAATAATCCACTAAATTGCAAGCAAAACCGATGAAAAGCAGACACTTCAAACACTCTAGTATACTTTGCATAAATGGTTGTAACTGTTAGAAAAATATGATGATAAGGTTCGAAAAATCATTTACCCTACAAAATCTTATCGAGTTTGAGCTTTTTTAATGGATGGGAAAATGGCTTAAACTAGATTTTGAGTGGATTTGAAATTTTAGATCCTCTAGAGTTGAAAATAAATTATACATGGAAGAGATTACAATACTTAATAAGGTAAAAGTTAATTATTTTGCATTTTTTTTGTGCATTCCAAAATTTGTTTATTTTATTTTAATACTAGTTTTAGCAGACTCTAACAATTCTACCAGAAAATAACCCCTCTAGAGGACCTCAGTCTTCGTTCCTTTGTAACCGCCAAATAAAATGATGAATAAAAACAAAAAGGGTGGTTAATGGGTTTTACCTGCCTTCGATTCTAGATAGAGTAGATAAAAGAGATGAAGGTGGGACCCATCAATGCCCCCGCATTTATCGGTCCACGTATTACGCCGTGCATTTACCGTACACCTCCTACATTTCTTCTTTATTCCCCCTTCTTTCAATTCATTCACGCTTTTGTTAGAGACTTTTACTACACCTTCCCTACTCTTTTTCTTTAGTCTCCTCTCAAATTTGGTGGAAAAATGAAAGTTTACTTGTCATCACATTGTGGTTGGAACTTCTAGCTCAAGCTTACTTATCATACTATTGATTATTATTGTCTTTTATTCCGTGTTGTACGGTAGATTTCGAACCATGGATGTATATATGATGCATCTTGGTAAATATAATGCATCTTGGTAAATCGTTGTAACTTACTTGGAATTGAGATGGCAGTTTTGTGACTTGAATAACCACACGTGACATAATAACCGGTTAAGATCAGACTTTGTAAACGGTTGAAAAATACACGGTAATTAAGTTCGAATAATTAATGACAAGTTGGGATCAATCCTTTTAGAAGGAAGGAGGTAGGATGTAGAATATAGTAGGGGTAAAACAGTAGGGTTTGTATGTAGTTCGTGTGTAGCTTAGTATCCCTCCAAGTTAAGGGTATAGAGTGGCAAAGTCCAAGAGAAGACAAGTGTCCAATATATCATCCCATCAACCAAATCCAAAGGAAATCATCTTACTCATCACAAATAAAAATGAGTTGTAAGTGACTTAAGTGTCGAAGTGTAACATATAAGTTAAGGAGGTGGTGTTTCAACTACACATTTGCCACCCTCTTTAATTTTACCTGTGTATGTTGAATCATCAAATATAAAGAAGATTGAAGAAGAAGATTGAGGAAACTAACCAAAAATTTTAGTGTATGGCACGTCATCACGTGAAGTTCTCACCCAACAAAAATAATACAGAGTTCTAGCTGCAATAGGTCTAATAAATCGCTTCATTTCTTCCCTATTTGCCTTTTCTGGTAGTTGTTGTTCGTAAATGTCAACCCTTTGACTAATTAATTGGAGATGTTTCATGTTAAAGTTATATCGTTGACTGAGAACTTAAATGATGTTCAGGGGAAATTTTATTGTAACTTTGTAAGATTGCATGGTGGTTAGATTGGCCGTGTTCAAGATTGGATGATTTGGATCCATGCATGTTGTCGTAGTTTGTAAACCATATACCGCGTGAAAACAGGTTATAATATGAATGTACAAACCATATTTTGATAATCTAAAAAAAACAGAGAAAACATATATCTAAGCGCTAAAAGCCACAAATATTATATTTGCTCGCATTGAATCTGAATATCTGAGCACATCATATATGATCATCTCATTTATAGAGCCTTTTGCCAAAGTAGCCATTCAATTGAAACTATTCCCTACAATAGCCATACAACAATAATATTATCCAAAATGACCAAATTTTAGGAAAATGAATGAATTTGAAACCAAAAAAAAAACATTTGGTCCGGTTTTCTTAAAGTATACCACCAGTAAAAATGAAAACCCCTTTTTCCCCTAAAAATTAAAATAAACCTAAACCCCCTTTTCCCAAAATCGTTGTTCATCAAAATCATCAAGACAAAGGTATGATAAACCTCTTTTGTATCTAAATCAATATATTTGCTCGATATATAGAGGTCATCTTTGTAAGTGTATCTTATGGTGGCAGGTACCTTTTATATGTTCTTGATTTAACAACGTCAATTCTAATTTTGATAGACAAATTTGATTGTGAAATTTATGAAATGAAAAAAAGAATAGTATGCTTGATTATTGGAGTATACCGGGATGTATATGATGATGTTGAACCGGATGAATGAAGTTGTTGGTTTGGCATATATTGGTTCAATAATTATAAAAATTGGTTGTTGAATCGGTTACTATGGGTTGGTTTGGCAAGTTTATCTCTAAGATTGTCATTCTTGGCATTAGTTTTAGAGTATGGCTATCCTATTATGGAGAATAATTTCAATTAAATGACTATTTTGGCAAAAGGCCCTCATTTATAAGACCGAATATTATTTATAATAAAGTACTTCGTATTATTAAACATTGATACTGCATACTCAGTAACATCATAAACGCCGTTCACGCACGACATTATGCTAAATTGAGTAAGGTTGAGATACAAACTTACTAATGTAATATGATTGCCAAATTTCACCTATCAAGTTCTCGGATGAAATGATGATATTCTACTACTTTAGTTCATCTTAATATGCATTCAAGCATAATGAAGGCACAACTCCTAAGCATCATTAGCATTATGGACCAAACATCACGATTTCTACGCTTTTGCTAAAATCCAATGTCTCCACTGTACTCCCCAAATCATATTTACTGAATCTAAGCTTTACGCAACTTCCAAGTTTCTTGAAGAAGCAATTTAAATGGAATCATATAAGTTAAAATCTTCCTACTTTAATTTATTTTTCCGGCCAACCTATGCTCTTGCAACATATATACACCTGGTCCACCCAGCTACCCAATATTATTATAATCATTATTATTATGTAGTCCACACATATTTAATCAGCACTAATTTAATGTATTTGCATCTTTAATTTTCATTTACTCCTATAACAAATTTATAACATAACAAATAACAACTGCCTAAATTAACTAACATAACGGCCCTAGCTCCTTTGGACGAAAATTGCAGATATAGCTAGTACTACCCATTAGTAATCCAAGTATTGACATAGACTCAAGTTTTCAATTGATCTGCCCGAATTTAACCCTTATTCAGTCATCATAATCAATCAATAAATGTATCAATAAATGTCACTATACATTCGTGAAGAATTTTGTCCATTATTTGAAAGTATTCTAGCCGTAAATTAGATCGATATTGATCGATCAATTTCAAACTTGTAATGAAAGCTCAGCCCTCAATCTTCAGATTATCTATTAATTGGACGACCTGATCTTACTCAGAAATTGTAAAAGAAATTATTCTACTTCTAAGCCTTTTATCTAAAAATAATAACGGGGTACTTCCTACCCACAATAATCAATTACTACGATGCAAGTTCTAAATATAGCAAAGGACCTATGCCAAGAATGCAAAAGAAATTAAAGCAATTATACTCCGTATGATGACATTCACATGGTGATCGATCACATATAGCATGAATAATATGCATTTGCCCCCTCTAATTGAACATTGTTTTTAAGTCACATTTGATAATGTTTTGGTTTTGCCCACACCGTCACATTACATCATCCATCACCTCGACTCCGATAGCGAGGCAAATTCAAATATATTTTTTTGTTTTTGAGCCTTTTTCTCTAGATTTTCTTTAAGTTTAATCATTTTTTATTATTATTCTTTTTCTTTGTCATAGGCTCTAATCATTCTTTCGCTGATTTATAAGGCTCGAGGTATGTTAAGTTCTTGATAGTTATGAGTTATATGTCCCGTCTGAAATGTTATAATGCTAGAGTGTAACGTGAAAATTTGAAATTCTTGTCGATCATCATCAAATGTAAATCTGTGTATATATATTGTGGTTCAGAGTATGCTCCTACCCACCGATTAAGTAAATGACTATCAGAAACGAAGTAATCCTTTAACTTTATGTGCTAGGGATGCATGCAAGAGATGAAGATCAAGTGATCACAAACTAAAACGTCTTTTTTTTCCTCAAACATAAAAAGAAATTAATTGAAGATAAACGATAACTACCAAATTTCTAAATTCGTCTATGTTTAAAGATGCGTGTGTGCTTGTGATTGAGCCTTTTCAACATTAAGTTTTTTTTCTTCTAATAACTAGAATAGTTTGTTACTCAAATAATATTTCTAAAGTTCTAAGCAAATTAAAGTGTAAAGTGCCAAAAATCGAACGTACGTATTATAGTACTTCTAGCTCAATGGGCCATTCGAACAAATTTACCTAATTTTAACTCTTTCTCTATATATATTCAAAAGTTATGCATTTATGCATACACTTTTAATTAAGGATTTTTTTTGGTGATGATGATCATTTAACGCACTAAATTGGACGTATAATCCAGAATCAAATCAGAAAAAGTGGGATCAATTTGGACGTATCATGCATGTTAGGCAGAGTAAGTCATCAAACACTTGTTATTATTGTTATTATTATTATTATTAGGCACAAATAAGTGACTCTAACTTATTATTCACACTATTAACCGATTGATTAGGCCAGATCAATGGGACAGTACAAAATCAAGTATTGATAATCATACGAATTCCAATCTGAATTCTCTATCGTTCTTGATTAATTTGAACTAACACTCAGTCTCTCAATTATTTGTACCTAGGTACAATAATTAATTAATAAATAACGCTCTAGTATGTGTACATTTCATTGTTGTAATTTTTTTTCGACACTATATAAAATGATATATTGACCATCATAACATATGATTATCGACAAATACGTTGTCAAAAAAAAAAACTCAAAAATGTTTTGTATAATTGTTTTATGAATAACATTTTATGTATTGTGAATTATCAATAGTTAAACACTTAAACCGTGAAAGTACATGTAAAGTCAAAACGACAATAATTTATTACATTAAATCGAACGAGAGAAGGCTCTTCAATAACTGTGCCAAAAAAAAAAAAAACTTTACTTCAATTATACTTATACTTGGAAGAAGTTCTAATTATAGAAGCATGAAGTTCTCTAACTTATACTTGGAAGTATGTGGACCGCAACTCCGCAAGGAGTTCTACTTAGCTTATTCTTTATAAGCATGCATAGTTGCATACATTGCGTGGTTGATTCATATTAGCTAATAACATGAACCTTAATGAAGAATTCTATAGCCAGTGTTGTTCTGTTGCATAAAAGTAGGTTAATTCGCATCTAAAATTCTGAGACTTTGAAATAAAGGTTGAGTAATAATGCCTATGTAGTGAGATCGATAATGTTGAAAGTTAATGCACATATACTTTACATGAGTTAAAACATACATGATCAGTAATCATATAATCGAGTTTTCTATCAATGAGATATTTCGTGTTTCCTTGGAAACAATTCGGATCTCATCGTACATGTATACTTGTATTCCAAGAAGTACTACAACTTACCTAATTACATATCGTACCATAGAAAGGTTCAATTTTACATAAGGCTTGTCCTAAGTTTGAATTCTTATATCCAAATCCTACTGCGGTGTCTACGAAGTGGTTTCATAGAACGGAAAAAAAAAAAAAAAAAAAAAAACCACTCTATCTTACTCGAAAATAAAAAGGGTATACTCCGTATTTTTGAAGGCCCAAGAAAATGCACAGTTGTGGTACAAGTGAGTAAAAGCCCATTACATTGAATAGATAGTGGGCCGAAGAACCCATAATTTCTGTTATCACTCGCTTTATGGACCTGCTCTGTCAAAGCCCATTCTTAGGTTTCTTCTCAATCTATTGTTAGCAAATAAAAGTATTGATCTTGTGCAAGGTAATATTTAATTTTATGGAGTAATATTTAATCTTGATATCGAAGGTTCAAGTGACTCGAATATTAGCAACATTGAACAATTATGATCTTTGTTGTTGGAATTACCCAAATAACGAAAGCTAGCCCAATAAAGTCAAGTCTCTAACATTATACGGAGCACAATATTGCGTTGCATAGAATAGTTAGACATGATTGGAACTCTGATTATCGGAGAAGATCTTAAAATCATTATTGCCTACAATAAATAAAAACATCGATAACTTATGTACTTAGATACTCTACCATTTAAATACTGGCAGATTGTCGTTTGTAATTTAAATGTCGCTGAATAGTGTTATTATTGTCTTAAAAATATGAGGAAATTTAAACAATCGTCATCGAATAACATTATTATCTTAAAAAAGACAAGTATGTTTAAAGTATCGAAACCCCCCACGATCCACATACTACTCATCCAAAATGTAAATACAACATACATAGGAGTAGATCATAAAATTGGTACAAAGAGGGGAAGGGAATAGTGGTTGACCATATCCAATCCAGCATATACCAAAAGATACCCTTCCTCCAAAAGTGATGGACCATAAGCATTTTGCTTGATCATTGCAAACAACGAGCCGATAAGATAGGAAGAGTGATGCATGACACTTTTGTCATTACCTCCCATGACCTCTTTCATTCTTACCATTAATCCACACTATTTTTTGTCCAATTTTTTCTCAAACTTGTATGAAAACTCTAGATTTTTACTCTTGCAACAATTAAAGATGGATATACTTTTGCTAATTAAAGTTCCCCTAACTTCTACATCATTCATTCTTATTCGTATAGATAATGTTGACATGTGTCAAGTACTTAAGTATCTAATTATAATCTTATGGATTTTATCTCTTTTACTTGGTCTAAGCAATCATTCAATAATGGTCTTTAGTTTAGTCATAGTGGCAATCTTAAAGTACATTATGTATAGTTTCTAATGGTATTATATCCCTCGAAAACGAGAGAGAAAGGCGATATTAGTGAACTCATCATTATACTATTAATTTTTTTAATTACATTATTCACTAATTTCATTATACTATTAATTTTTTTTTTAAATTTTTTAAACTGATGATTTAGCACCTTGCACCATTAGAGAAAATTCTCAACGTGTAACTTGGCACCTCAAAAAATTTAGGTCCATCTCTCAGCTACAATCATTGTTGTAGCTTGCATTGTAGCTTGCCATTGTTTGAAAATGATGTAGTTTGTGAAGTTAACTTGAAGTCTTTCACTTTCCTATGTGGCAATGTGGCATACCAAAACTACAATATCAATATACACTATCGAAATGATGTAATTTATGAATTTGAACGATGTATGTAGCATTAGAGTTGGTATAAGTACCATTTTGTGCCTCTAACATTATACAATATTACAGTATACTACCTCTATTCAAGTTCAAAATGTCCATTTGTTTTGTTGATTATGTCAGATATTTCTAGGTAAATTTGAGACGTTTTATGTCCTAATAACAATTTCACAAGCTCCCTTATGTTAATAAGGTAATGATGTTTAACTTTCAACCCGAGCACCCAAGAGCTACAAAATTACAAAACATTAGCCCAGCATGATCGAAGATACGATTGTGCGTAGATTAGTTTTCTCCAACAGTAAAATTATTATAATCGCAAGCTATGAGCAAAAAGGAAAAATTAAAAACAACAACAAAAGTAAAGTGATGCCAACCAAAATGGTCCGCGTCACAAAGAAAAGTACGGTATAACATAGATTTTAAGGTTAAATATGGTACTCTGTAGTTAGCCAAGCGTACAAGGTACATGATCATATTTAATCATTCAATCGATCAAGCCGACAAAACGCAATACTAAAACTAATAAAAATAGTAAAACTCGAGTTAAAAAAAAAAAGTAGATTTAACATATTCTCTTAGTGGGTCATCAAGACCACTAAAGTTCTTCACATCTACTATAAATCGATAGCCATTCAACTCAATCAAATAGAGAACCTGACACTACAGTCATCGACAAAGTTCTTCACATCTACTATAAATCGATAGCTATTCAACTCAATCAAATAGAGTTCCTGACACTACAGTCATCGACAACTAACTATTACGTACAAGTTTACCATACACCATCATTATCGCTATTAAACCAAACTCCAGCGTTTTCGGACTAGTCAAGCCATTTATCTTAGGGACGGTGCCAGTGACTTTCTTAATTTCCACCATCAATCGAGGTAGAGGACCGAGTTACCCTTACTTTTTATTACTTACATAGTATAGTATAGTATGCCCCTTCCGTTCAGTGGTTAGGACGAATGTTAAATGTTGTACTTGAAAGTTGAAATCTGCTGATAATCTGTTATGCATTTACCACACCGCCGCCACTATATCTACTCCGTAAGTATCTAACACCTTTTCGAAAATCCCATCAAAACTCGACATTCATAATCGTTTTCTCCAATCCATTCTTATAAACTACGGGCCCGTTCGGTATCACTGCCGTTTTCAGTTTTTCGTTTTATTACGTAAAAAATTTAGTTTAATAAGTTACAAATTTAGCTTAAAATTGTTTGGGACTATAATAGTCATATAGAAAATGAAAACTGTCAACCGAAAACTGTAAACCACTTTTTTCTGGTTTTCAAAAACGGGACTTTGGTTTTTAAAAAACAGAAAACAAAAAATAAAAAACGATACCAAACAGACCCTTATAAAATACATCTAAACAAAAGACAATCCAATAAACCAATTTACCAGAAGGAGTAATTCCCACACAAGCTAAAAGTAAACTACCCATAGAATAAACAATAAACAATAAACAATGAACAATAAAAACCATCCACCTCACACAACTTTCACCCCTTTTTTTTCCCTATCAAATTTAGAAACCATACATAATTAACCGGAAGCAACCGGTAGTAGCCGGTTATGTGGCTGAGAGATTTGGTTGGGGTTTAAGCACGGTTTTATGGGGAAATTCTTATTTTTTTTTTTTTTTAAAAAAAAAAAAAAGAAAAAAAGAGAAAATTGCTCCCCATATACCCCGGGGTTTTGTAATAAGAGAGAACCCCTCTTCCCACATTCATAGTTTGTGTCCCCACAAAATAACAAAATCTAGAGAGAGAAAAACCAAACAAATCTTAGAGAGAGAAACACACACATTTATTTTCCTTTTTAAATTTAAAAGAAAAAAAACCGATTTTCGGTTGCGTTAGTTATAAGAGAAAGAAATGAAATGAAATGATCATCATCATTTTCTAGACGTAATCCTCACATTTTTTTTTCTTCTCATTCCAAAAATAATTCTTTTGTAAATTTTACATACAAAATAAACACAATGGAAATTACATTACCCAACATTTGAATAAATTTGTACAATAATATTCATCAAATTTTTTTACTTGTAGATAAGATTTATATTATATATATATATAATATACAATTTATCGGAAGATCATCGAAGAAGTTTCCTTATTTTTATATAATCGAGGTGATTTTTCTCTATCCAATGTTGCTTCGGAATTGTGATCTCTTGTGGGTTTTTCGAATTCGGTTGAAATTCGGAGTTTTTTTTTTATTTATAAAAATATGAAGTGGGTTTTATTATAATTTGGGTGGAAGTTTGGTGGAATTTTGGTAGAATTTGATCAAATTTTGTCTAGATATTTTCAGCTTGATTTGGTATGTGGGTGTTTAATTTAATTTAATCATATGTTAATTTATGCATGTTTGGTGGTGATTTTTTTGATTGATTATTGAATGATCATGATGCTATGATCCGGAATTCTTATGGCGTATGTTAGAAGCAATCGAGTTATATGTTTTTTTTATTAGCAATTAAGCATCATCATATTATAATTCTATGATGATCATAATTTTGTAATTGATCATAAATTTTTTTTTGGTGAATTGTCGGTTGTAATTATTATTTGATTGTTGATTTTATTACCTTATTTTGTAATTGAGAATTATCAATTTCTATCACAATTCTGAAGAATTTAATTTGGTAGTTCTGATGAAACAGTAATAATTGATCAGTTTGATCAGCTTAATGGGATAATTATGATTGATTTTGAGGTTATTTGGGTTAGATTAGCTTATTCAGGAAGCTTTGATATGGAATTGAGATGAATTTAGGATCTGGGTTAAACCCTAGTTGAAGTTATGATGGGGGTTTTTAAAAGATTGAATTTTTATGGGATTTCTGAGAAAATTTGGCTAATTTTGTATGGTTTTTGTTATGTTGTTGCAGGATATTCTTACCATTTCTGGAAATTTGTTTTTTTTTACCTGGTATGTGTATTGTGTGAAAAATGGTGTTGTTGAAGAGAACATTGGATACTGGATTGAATGGGTACCGGTCGCCCGCTGTACCCAGAGCTCCCAGATCCATCAGGGTGAGTTTTCCTTAAAAATCGCGGTAATTGGATTGACATTGCTTGTTGCTTCCCTTTGAAGTTTTGTAACAATTGGATTGGGAATTTTGTTTTGTTTCAGAAGCGGAGTTTGCGTGAAAAGAAAGTTGAAGGTAGCCAGATTTGTGCTTTTGATTTGCTAGCCACTGTGGCTGGGAAGTTGCTGGAGGAGAGTGAATGCTCTTCTGCTTCGAGTAGCGCTGCTGTGGTTTTCGATAAGGGGGGCATTGGTATAAATGGTATTAAGAAGGAGCCACAGGATGTAGATAAACCATTGGGTGGTGAGCATGATGATCAGGGTAGCTCTGAGGGTAGTGTGTATTTTTCGGGGATTCAGAAGGGTGTTTGTAAGGAGAAGGTTGAGACTGTGATTGGTGGAGAGCATGTCTCTCCTCTTGCAAGTTCTGTGTGTTCTGAGAAAGTGTATCCTGAGTACAAATCGGCCGCATCCCAGAAAATGAATGATGATACTGTAAAGGTTTCGAGTAAAATTATACGGGATTTCCCCTTAAGCGGGGAGTCTGATGACACTAATAAAGCAGAGAATGTGCTGAGTAGGAAGTTAGATATTAATGGGGGTGGTTCTGGAGGTTTTACTGTGACTAACAAGTCTCCTGCACTGACCAACTCTGAGGAAATTGTTGAGTTGCCCCTTTGCGGGGAATCTGTTCCTAACGATTCTTTTCTCAAACATGTGAATGATGTAAAGATAGGGTGTAAAGATGATGACGAAATTCTTTGTCGGCGTTTTCAATCTAACAATACAAGGAAGATATTCAGGTCTCCAACACGTATTGGTGACCGGAGATTTAGAAAGATGCTGACATCTAAATACTGGAAATCAGCTCCGAAACTGAAGGATTGTGAACCTAGTAACTCAGGTGAGCGTCTGTTGCTGCTTTGCAGTTCTTTTTATAGATTTAGCCTTTGTAGATTTGAATGCATTTTACTAAATACGCAATTTTCTGTTTCCTGTGTTCTTTTTCGGATTCACCAGGTGGCTCAGCAAGGCACAATTATCACAACAAGAGGCCCTGTTACGAAATAGACAGGTCTCAGCGCAACACTCCTTTCAAAAAGAGGAAGTTGTTTGACAGAAGCTCAATTGTGACTTATGATGGAGGCATCAGTTGTGAAAGTGTTTCTAACTCGCCTGAGAAGAGCAGGGACGATGACAAGGATGCCTTAGCTGGAAAGGTGCATGAAGGTATGTTTTACAGCATTGCGTCATTTGGTAGAGTTTTCAAACGAGATTCAGTAGCGAGGGTAAATTGACTTGATGAATGACTACTCTATTGTGCAGGAAATGTGAAGCTTCCTTCTGGATTTAGGCGCCAAAATTCGTGCAATTCTAGGAACTCTCATGGTAATTGCAATTTTGAGTCTATGTCTATCCTTTTTAAGCAGATATTCGGTTGTTATGGCTAGAAATTCTTATTTGGATTGTGCTTTATTGCAGTGCGGCTTAGCATTAAGTCCTTCAAAGTCCCTGAGCTTTTCGTTGAGGTCCCAGAGAGTACAACTGTTGGTTCACTTAAGGTATAACAACATCATATTACAACCCATTGCTCTTTCGTTAGTGAGACATTGAAATTCGACAATCTAACTTGGCATTATTTTGCTACTTGTTTGGAATCGGAAGTTGTATACCATTTTTATCTTTCAAGTTACTCTGTCGACACAACTTAGTTCTGAATGATTACTTTCCTAAATTGTATCCCTAGGTTTATCTGTCTTCTCCTTACATTTGATACTTTACCATTTATTGTCAGCAATTTACAGTGCTTGGTAGATGTTAATCTATCTGATTGTTTGGAACTGACGATGTATTAAATGTTCACTCGCAGAGAACTGTTCTAGAGGCTGTGACATCTATACTTGGTGGTGGATTACGTGTTGGCGTACTTCTTCAGGGAAAGAAAATTCGAGATGACAACAGAACTTTACTACAAACTGGCATATCCCAAAATGATGACATGGATACAGTTGGGTTTATGTTAGAGCCAAATAGTCCTAATCAGCCTTCTCCCCCAATAAGCCCTAAAGAACCTCCTGCTTCACTTTTGTGTGACTCGCCTAAATTTGTAAATAGGTACTTGATTGTACGACTCCAAAGTCATTTTCCAATGCCGTTCATTCCTTGGTGCTGTTTCTTAATTTCTACATTTGGCTGTTTTTTCAGGCCCCATGTTAACCCTAAAGAAGAAATGTTTCTACTCAGCTCACTGGATAAACCTTCCGTGACTGATTCAAACAGCCCTACTGGAAGTTCTAGGGAATTAGTTCCCTCTGTTGCTGTGGAATTCCCAGAGAAAAATGTTTCTGATTCTAAGGCTCTGGTGCCTGTTCCAGAAGCTAGCTTGGAAGCTTTAGCTGTGTTGCCTGTGAACCACAGATCAAAGCGTTCTGAGATTGGACAACGTCGTACCAGGCGACCATTTTCTGTTACTGAGGTTGAGGCACTTGTCCACGCAGTAGAGAAACTCGGAACTGGAAGGTACTTGTTACTACATCTGAGCCATTCATATTCTTTTGATCACGCGTTTGGCGACAAGGACTGATCTCCTAATCCAATTAAGATTTTTCCCTTCTTACAGGTGGCGCGATGTCAAATTATGTTCCTTTGAGAATGCTAAGCATCGAACTTATGTGGATTTGAAGGTAAGATCCCTTTTTGTTATACTTACTGGTGAAATATGCCCTTCTTCTGATGTGATGTGCCTTATTTCCGAAAAGTTAGAGGACTTCGTTATCATTGTTATGTAGCTTTTGAAAACAAAGACTTGCCACATAAAATTCGCACCCTTTTCGCCAAGGGGACCTGCCTTCTTGGAATGCAGTGGTCCTATATATGATTGTTTTCAGTGCTCTTATTCTCTTTCGCTTTGTTTGTTCCGCACTCTTGTAGTTCCATCGTTGAGGGACTCGATCGAGCTACCTTAAATGTCACTTTGCACATAACTTCCCTGACTGTGATGGGCTAGCTCCTCTCTGACAAGATAACATATTCAATCTACAAAATTAGCATAATTGCAATATTATGTGGTTGATAATTTATTATCTGTTAGTTGTTAATGAGACATGAATCTAAACATGGCTCCAAAATTCTTGTGGGGGGGAAAAGCCTGTGATCCACATGGGTTGTTCACTTGTTCCTCAGCTAAACTCATCTTTACTACTTTAATCATACCTAATAAACAATTAAGCCTATGATTTGTAGCTCATTAAGGGCTTATCTTTATTATCACATGACCTGAGTTGTACTGTTTTTGGTTTACCTGTCACTTATGTCTGCCCTGTCTCTTGATTCAGGATAAGTGGAAAACCTTGGTGCACACGGCACGAATCTCCCCGCAACAAAGGAGAGGCGAGCCAGTTCCGCAAGAGCTTTTAGACAGGGTGTTGGCTGCTCAGGCTTACTGGTCTGAGCACCAAGCCAAGCAACATGGGAAGCCACAGCACAGTATCATACCTAAACTTACCGACTCGGTAGCTTGAATTCTTTCTTAGCTTGTAGATTTCTAATTCTTGTGTAGAAATTGAAGAAATTGTGACAGGTACAACAACAGGAAGATAAGGAAAACATTGTAGAAACGGAAAAAAAAAAAAAGAGAATACAATACATTCATGTAGTTAAAATGTTTCTTACCATTACAGTTTACAGGGTTTAATCTTACCATTATTCATTGCCAAAGTCTCCATTAGTAGGGAGCAAATTTGGCCCTTTTGTAAATGATTTGTAACAGAATAAGGGGGTTATTTCCAAATTGGAACCCACTGTTCTTTAATTTTTGTAAAGACACTAGGAAAATTTTCAATAAAGTCGAGGTTGGTTCTATTCAATATTCTTGCACACGGGTTTTCATTCATTTCGAGTACTGCCTCTATTAACTTTACCAGCTAAACTAACTTATTGCGTTTTTCCGAGTTTCGGATAATTTGACATTCAATTTTTATCAATATTACGCGGTTGTTTTAGTATTATTGCAGCAATCCCGTGAAGAATGGGAAGATGCTGATTCAGTGTTGAAAACATTGAATAAGAAACCGAGTTGACGTACTCGGATTACCAATCTTTGTAATTTAAACATGTGTGAGTTTAAATGGTCAACTGCGTGAATTATTGCATAAGTAAGTAGTAAATAAAACCCAAAATTAGAAGGCTGTTTTGAAAACTCTTTGAGACTGGTAAACTGTCAACCAGGTGAAAGTCAAGTCCTATTAAAATACCATTTGCGTGTAATTTCAGTCTCATCTTATGAGTTATCACAAACCCTCTCAAAATCTCTCCTCGTACCCAAAGTCGAGCTCGAAAACAAGAACAATTTAAGAGTACAGATAGAGTACGTTGTTATTTTCTTACTTCGTTTTTACTATATACATTATTACCGAGTCTAGGAAACGAGTTTTTCTCGTTACACGCATACAGTTTAAAAACACGCCAAACGAGTACGGGTTTTGTGATAGGGGGTAAAAATCGTGATGGCAATGATAAAGAGTTAAGAGTGCCGTCTGGTGCACCAACTTTTACCAAAGAGTCCCCAAAAGAAATGGGCAACCAAGATAGAATAAGAAAAGGGCAGTTGGTCAAATTAGCTGGTAAGCCAAGCATCTTAGCTTTTGCTTATTAGATTGCCATGAATATGAGATCACCGCCTTCTTATTTATCACAACAATTTGCATACATACATACATATACATTACATGATACTACATCATCATCATAACAATATAACATTATACTCATTTACAAATTACAACCCCCCCTCTTTCCTTCCTCTCTCTTACCACGTTACGCCATGTGATATTCCTTCCACTTTATTATATCTCTCCTCTTTTCCCTTTATTTTTCTAATTTTCATTCTATATTATAAATCGTAAAAATTTTAGGATACGAATTTTGAACGTAGATTTACCAGTATACATCAGGTAATCGTTATGTTTGATTTTTTTCTGCCAACACCGAAACCCAACAAAAAGTTATAGGAAATTACTATAGCAAAATGGAAATGTAGTGACGGATTTTGACTTATTGATTATCGAGTATACATGAATTTTTGTAGATTTACATTTTTTTTTTTGGTGGTTTAGGTTTTAAAGAGGCACCAATCATGTTATCCCAAACTTCAAAGATAGTTCCCCCAATTGGGGGTGGGCCCATGATGAAGGGTTACTTGTAAAATGAGGCTACCTTAATAATTTTCTAATAGAATTTGATCGTAGGACATTTATGTTGTTCCATTCCAATGGATTATATTCGAGAAAAATTCGAAAAGTGAATTTGTTTGGTTGTAGGAAATGTGAAATGTAACGTAAACCAGATTGGCAAACCAGGTGCTAGCACATGCAAATGCCAAAACCTTAGATTCATAGGATATGTGCATTTTCAAAGGGTTTTAGGCCTAATTTAGGAAGATGTCACGCTACTCTCTCTTATTAACCCACAGTCTGTCAATTTCCATTTCCAACCCAAATATGATCAGTAGCATGCATGAGACCTAGAATCAAACTCTCATTATTCAGATCTACACATATATGTGTTTAATATCTTATTACAAGTTCTTCATTTGGACTCCACATTCAACATGTCCGTTGGGGCCCTCGGTTCTTTAGATCGGCCGTGAAGAATGAGCAATGCTGTCATATGCTCGTACAATTGTTGGATAATTAACCGTGCACGGCCCTAAAATGGAACATTATGTCAACATAATATGGTTATATCCCACATTACTAGATAGAGTAGCTACTCGAGCTCAAACAAAAAATTACAACACTCGGAGATCCGATAAATGAATTATTTTATCAAAGTCGTATTTTTTAAAGTGAGTTAAAAATAGATCTATTGCAGGATATAGTAAACAAATACATTTTTCTTCCAAAAATAAAGTTAAAAATAGGAGTATAACATTACTCAAAGTGTTTACTTAGGTTACACTCTTTATCTCAAGGGAATAAAGATCCCCAAAAGAAAGGAAAAGAAAAAGGGCAGAAGAGAAATTTGATTTGGGCGATTCCACATTTCGACTGCTTTGGGCTTCCAACCTTAGTTGCAAGTCCAGCTTCTTGGGCTTTCCAGAGCAGTCCAGTTGAGTGAATGTGGGCCTGAGCCTGATTAGCGTGAGTTACAAGCTCAACTCTAAGCCCACAATCTTTTGCAAAAGCAGCCTACAATGTTATTCCGTGTATCTTGACTCTGAGTTGACTTTATCCAATGACCGTGTTGACCGTCAAATTTGACCAACTTTACGGCCAATTTTGGGTATGGTTTGATTAGATAAGGTCACTAGGTCCGTCAGTGTTGGATAAAGATCATAGTGCCAATTCCGAATGGATACCATATTATTGCTTAAATACAAGATTATGTTAAAAATGAATTCTCGTCTGTTTTAGGAGATACAACGGACGTTTGCAACCATCTTTGTAACGACACGGTATTTTCACCGAGCTTGGGGCATGTGGTAAAGTGTATAGATAAAATAATAGGCGTATACGACTCCGTAGGAGTGGATATGAAGAATCGTAAAACTAGGTAAAAAAAAACTCTTTCAGCTGGTGATAGTTGAATAACAGTAGTCTCCTTTTGGGAAGAAAAAAAATTACCAATCAATGCTTTTGTATCTTAACAAATAATCTATGTAGAATACTTCAATTGTGCATATATTAAAATGTAGAATGTTTTGGTTTGTACGATAAACCTTTTGGTACAATTAGGTCGATTCATAAAAATTGGAATCTTGTTGTAAAATATAATGAAGAAAGTTATAGGTGGTGATGGTAAAACCAATCACAATGAAGATTTTAAGATGAACCAATAAGAGGATGATAAACCATACTTAGTGATACTTGATTAGTTGGACATCATCATATATTGCATTAAAATGAAAAGGATATACTTCTCACATTAGCGAATCAAGCTACGACTTTTTACGCAGACAAGACCAATATCTTGTTCTTCACTGAAACAATAGATTACTGGTAGTTAGTGCCTAAGCAATAACAAGCGTACTACATACGAGTACACAATAGGAGAAAAAGAAGGCGAGAAAGAGAAGTGATGAAGTTTTATAATAATGATTACGAGAAGAAATTATTCTCACACCTTTTATTTATTTGTTATTATTTTATTTTATAATTGATGTCGACCATATATAATATAAATTAATACTCTTTTTATATTACTATCAAACGGAACATAAAGTGACATTATAGAGTACTATTTTAAGTAAATATTTAAGATTCCCTTACATTTGTATTTTAAAAACGAGTTTTACATAATATATGAGTAAACAATTAGAGTACGAGAATAGTCGTTTTGGCGATATACGCCGATAAACAGGGATGATAAAAAAAAAGGCTTATTATGGAGTATTATTATTCCCAACCCTCCTCTCATGAGTCATGAGTCATGAGTCTTGGGTTAGAAGTTTGGAACATAGGAGAAGAAGAAGTGCAATTATTCAGTTAAACTAATGTAAAGAAAAAGCTGCTGTTTTCCCAGGTGTTGTAGTACATGTCAAACTTAACCGCTTTTCTTCTTCTTTGCTGTCTCATTTTTCTCTTCCTAGGAATCTAGATCCCTTCTCTCTCTCTCTCTCTCTCCCTCTCTAGTCTCTCCCTCTCCAGGGTTTTGCGCAAAGCTTCTGGCTCACTTTACTTTGCTCTCTTTTGAAGGGTTTTTGCTCAGGTACTTTCCTTCTCTATCTTTCTGGTGTAGGAATTTTTTTCTTGGATTTTGAGCTGAGATTAGTGTAAATTAGCTAACTTTATGATATGGGTATTCATGGGTTTGCCTGTTTATGTTGATTTTGTGTATTATATTCATGGAGTAGTTAATAATATTGCTAGATAAGATTTGAATTATATTTTGTTTATTGCTTATGTTATGTATGACTATTCATGTTAGCCGACCCCAAATCATTTTGCGACTAAGGCTTGGTTAATACGGTTGTCGTTGTTCTATAGTTTGTCTGGTAATCTTAAAAAATTTCCCTTCATTTTTGGGGTGATGGATTAGAAAGGGGAGTATTGGGGTTTGTGTAGAACTTTAGAAGTGAAATTTGCTGACTGTGATTTTTTGGGGGTTTATTTTTGATGTTGCTGTTAGTTGATTTGATTTATGCTTGGAAATGGATCCTCAATTGGAAGAATTATATGGACCGTTGCATCGAATAAAGTTCAATGATCAGATGGGACCAATTCCATCTAGTCGAAATTTGGGGAATATGGTGAGAATGCAGGATTTTGAAGTAAATCCATGTTTTGCAAACCCTCCTCCATTGATGCCCCAAAACCCGAATCATAATTCGGTGGTGCCATCACTAGGACATCAAGTTCAAACCCCTGATGTTGATAGAGCGCTCCATGATGATTTCGACTTTAGTGATGTCGTTTTTAAGTATATTAATCAACTTCTTATGGAAGAGGACGAGGGAGAGAAAACCCGTCCATCTCATGAGCCTTCGGCTCTGGAAGCTAAAGAGAAATCGCTTTATGAGGTGCTTGAGGATACTAATTCTCTTCCTAAAGATCAATATAATGTTCCTGAAGTTACTTACAAGATTTGGAATGACAATGGCAATGTCAACGGCAATGGTGTTACCAGTTGCAGTCCTTGTAGTTACAGTGGAGAAAGCAGTGCAAGCAGCATCATTGATCCTAAGTGGTACGGTTCCCCTTACGGGTACAATCCTACGGCCTTTGTGAATGTTCCTGTCTCGTCATTGCAACCGTCGTATCAAATGTCATTCAGCTCATCAAACAGCTCAGGCGGAATAACTGATGCTTCATACTTGAGCTTTGAGTCATCAACTGGCTCAACAAGTAATGTTATTGGTTCAGTAGATGGTCCAGCGCAGTCTCCTGTTAGTGCCCTTAGTGTGTCTGATATATTCAATGATAGTCAGTCGATCTTGCAGTTTCAGAAAGGGCTTGAGGAGGCAAGGAAATTTCTTCCGAAAGGTTCTCCGTATGAGGCTTTGAAGAACACAAACGCCTCGTTGCAGAGTTGGCCACAAGCTGTCCCTGCTGAGCATGAGAATGGTATTTCGGCACAGGGTACCAGGGGAAAGAAACACCGTCACCCAGAGGAACTGCTAATGGAGGAGCCTGGTAATAAGCAATCAGCGGTCTCTGTGGTTCCCGATGAGGCTGTTATGAGATCCGAAATGTTCGATAGGGTGCTGCTGTGCAGTAAAGGCAAGAATGATGCTGCTCTGAGGGAATCTTTGCAGGGTAAACTTAATAAAAATGTGCAAAATACTCCAGCAAAAGGGTCTACTGGAGGGAGAGGTCGTGGTAGAAAACACAGTGGCAAGAGAAATGTTGTGGATCTAAGATCTCTTTTAAGCCTATGTGCACAAGCAGTTGCATCTAATGATCAAAGGAGTGCAAATGACCTCCTTAGCCAAATCAGGCAACATTCTTCTCAAACTGGAGACGGTAACCAAAGAATGGCACACTATTTTGCAGATGGTTTAGAGGCACGCCTTGCTGGCGTTGGAACCCCTATATATAGAGGTCTTCTCACTGGACCGGGCTCTGCTGTTGACTTTTTGAGAGCTTACCACATGTTTCTGGCGACATGTCCGTTCAAAAAAATTGCAAATTTCTATTCTAATAGAACAATTTCCATGGTGGCTGAGAAGGCAACATGTCTTCATATAATTGATATTGGTATGGTATATGGATTCCAATGGCCTTGTCTACTTCAGCGCCTTTCATCTAGGCCTGGCGGGCCTCCCAAAATCCGCTTAACTGGGATTGATCTTCCACAACCGGGATTTCGACCAGGCAAAAGGCTTGTGGAGTCATTGAGTCGCTTGAAGAACTATGCCGAATCATTTAATATCCCGTTTGAGTTCAATGCTATAGCGAAAAAGTGGGAAACAGTTACCATTGAGGATCTCAAGATTGATGACAATGAGGTGCTTGTTGTTAACTGTTTGTTTAGGTTTAAATACATTCCCGAGGAAACAGCAATGGTGGAGTGTCCAAGGGATATGGTTCTAAACCTGATTAGGAAGATAAAACCAGCAATTTTCATACAAGGTGTGGTCAATGGGGCTTTTAATTCCCCTTTTTTCATAACTCGATTCCGTGAGGCTCTCTTCCACTTTTCAACTTTGTTTGATATGCTGGAGGTGAATCTGCCCCGGGAGGCTAGGGAGAGGATGCTGATTGAAAGAGATATCTTTGGGAGACAGGCAATGAATGTGATTGCATGCGAAGGTTTAGAACGTATAGAAAGGCCTGAGACATACAAGCAATGGCAGGTCCGCATTGAAAGAGCTGGTTTCAAGCAGCTACCTTTAAAGCAGGAAATCACTGATATGGCCAAAAAGAGGGTGAAAGTATATCACAAAGATTTCTCCATCGATGAAGATGGCCGTTGGCTATTGCAGGGATGGAAGGGCAGAATTGTATATGCTGTCACTACTTGGCAGCTTGTTTGAAGCTTGTCATGCCTGAGTGCCTGACTATGTTTAGCAGCAAACCCCTGCTAAGGGCGCGCCTCAATTATCAACATGATCCTTACTTATGAATGAAGGTAACATTATTTATCTTTTCAGTCTATTCTTGTATGATACATCATAACCATCGTTAACCCCCATATGCCCCCGAAGAAACTTCCCGCTCCAAGAGTCCAAGTGGGGAGGAGTTTGAGCTTGCGTAGCATTTTCCATATAATTAGGCTCATTTGTATTGATCATTGATCAATAATGGAACAACCATAAGCTACTTCATGATGAACGCAGTGCAAATTCAAGCTAATTAGTTACTGCGTGTACTATGTCCTAATTTTTTTTCACGTTCTTCTCAGGTATCAACTTCCAGAGTTAGGCTTGTTTCCCTGATCATCTTCAGTTCTTCACCATGCATATACATTCTACATGGAAGAAGTCTTGGAGGTTCCATCTTTAAGTCTCAGTGTTCGTTTTGCATGAAGACGGGTTAATACTAGTAAGACACTCTCCAAATCCTTGAATGTTCAGGGTAATTTAGAATATGTGCAAAAGTCGATCCTTCTAGGCATAAAAGATCGCATAACTTGAAATGGTATCATTAGCTTTGTTTCAAGTTTCAGTGGTGAGATCCTGTTTTTATGATGTTTATAGGAGAGAATTTTATGTAGCGCAAGTACATGGTTGTATACTTGTATTACGTGTAATCAAAACGTTTCACAGTTAGTAAACTATATATCCTATCGTCTAAAGTTTCCAACAAAATCAAACTTTTTTCTATACAAGTTTCAAGTAGGAGTAGTTGATGCAAATTTGTTTTCAAATGTGATTTTGATACTTTGAGTTCACTTTTATCTCCTGTATGTGACTCCATTGATTTGGTCATATCCCATTGAACCAAACCAACTTGCAACTTTGATTTCTTACCACAGCAGCCGGTTTTGGACCAATTCTCCTGGTGCTTCCCCCCTAGTGAAGGGGGACATGGCCGACATCATCCCATCGTCCGTGATAGGTCGTCTTATGGGTCTCCTAGTGGATTAATGCCGATTTTCTGACTGATTGGCGAGAGATAATTTTGTAATTTTTTTTTTTTTTCCGTAATTGTTATGCTTCTTTTCGTTTTGGGTCATCCGTGCGCAGCTTCTTTAAGTTTCAATAGGGGTAAGACTTGCGTGCATCCGATTCCCCCCTCGCCCCGCCTTATGGCATGAGCCTTTAAGGCACCGGGGTAAAGATGTTGTTGTTGCTATGTTTCTTGTAAGATCGATCCCTGTTAGACCACTATTTTCGAGGATAAAAAAGATAAATAAGCAGAATGTCAAACCTTGCATGATGCATGATAGGGATAGTATCAGTCGTCTACTAGCTGCGCAAGTGTAGAGCACCATCATATATAATTAAGTCATTTGATTTCCATTTTCTAGTAGCTGAAAGTCAATGGACTCTTACATACGTTCAATCAATCGGATCAAGGGGATTTCTTGCCTTTTCATTTCAATCGTGCAACTTTCTCAAAGAACGGGACAATTGTCTTTTAACGTATTTGAATTATAGTTTGTCTCAATTCACGTTTTTCATATCATTCTGATAATTAAACTACCATTTATCTAAAAGTATATCACAAAGTTTCCGTAACAACTGAAAATCTAATGAGTCGTGAGATGACTCATGATCTTACAACGTTTAGTTTTATCTAAATTGTCCCGAAACACGATTAATTAGTTTAATTGTTCAACGATTTCAACCCAAGACATCTCGAAACTCGAAACTCAGTAGTTAGCTCGTTTCACAGTCTTAGCTTAACTGTGACACTTAATATCCGGTTTTTTCACGAACTCTAGATTAAAACTGACGTTAGCTTTGAACACAAAAAAAGTCGTATGTTACGCGCGCGCACAGGGAAGAGTAAAGAAGAAGAATGAGCGGAGTGCCAGACTTCTTCTACAAGGAAGCCCAACGCCTTCGTTATGTTGCTCGTTCTGCATTCAAGGTTCTCTCACATCCTACATACCATACATTTATACACTAAAAACCATACACTATAAATCTATAATAATAATAATAATAATAATAATAATAAAGTTCTTATCTTTTTTTTTTTTGTTGTATGATTAATTTTCTGGGAGGAAATCTACAGTTGCTTCAATTACAAGAGAAATACAAGCTAATAAAGCCAGGTTCTTCCGTGCTTGATCTTGGCTGTGCCCCTGGCGCCTGGCTTCAGGTTCACTCTTCTTGTTATTTTCTCTCAGGCATTTCGTCGAACATTTTCTGGGCGTTCTTACTTTTACTTTTGGGTGTTACAGGTAGCTTGTCAGAGCTTGGGTTCTGCTAAAAATGGTGGGGTTGTGGTGGGTATTGATCTAAAGGTAATTTAATCTTTTGGGTGATTTTATTTAACTCAGTAACTTGTGCTGTACATTTTAACAGTTTTAAGGTGTTTTTTTTTGTAAGCTGGGTAATTGGGTATGCGGTATTTTGTGACATGCTACGTCCGTTTTTTTCAGAAAGTTAACATTTTGTTTGAATACGTTCCGTGGAATATGTTTATGTGTAGTACTCCGCCGTAATGTTTTTGATGGTATTGAACATTGCAGAAAGTAAGGGTTCCTTCTGAGTATTGTGATGCCAGAGTTCAAACTGTTTGTGCTGATGTTTTGAACCTTCCTAGAGACCATATCAGGGCACTTTCTCCCAAGGTAATGTGGCGGCGTGGCGCTACTTCAGACCTCGATTAGTCTGTTACTGAGTTTGATGTGGATTTGCATTGCTTATAGAGAGTTTAGGGCACGTTGCATGTACATTCATAATATCGACATTATTCAGCTGTTTGGGGTTTTAACTGTCTGGTTGATTTGTTTTGCGTAATGCAGAAGGCGTTTTCAGTCATCCTATCAGATATGTGCCCTCCAGTGTCTGGAATCAAGGTTAAAGATGCAGCTCTATCAGCGGAATTAGGAATGCGTGCCCTTGACTTGGCTGTTGGAAGCGCTGCTCTGGCTCAAAATGTCTCAGATCCTGAAGAGGAAACTGATGATTCGTCAAAAACTCAAGATGACAATGGCATATTGTGCCCTGGGGGCAACCTTGTCATTAAACTACTGGAGAGTGAAAGTAAGCAAGGTGTGTTTACTGGACAAGCTGCAAAACTGCATCTTTTTCTCTATTTCTGATTTCGACCTCTTACGTTATTTTTGTATGCCTGCAGAATTTAACCAACTATGCAAACCACTCTTCCGAAAGGCATCTTGGTTGAGGCCGAAAGCTACAAGGCCATCATCCAGAGAAATATACTTGATCTGTCAAGGTCTGCGTGCTTGAAACTTAGTATGCTAACTTGAGATTCGCAAATTCTGACAGAAGCTTGCAGCGTAAGGAGAGTCTAAGTGAAGCTAGATCAGGAGACATGACTGAGTTACTGGTAAAAGACACTCAAACGAAGATCACTGACGTGAAGTGTATTTGCAAGCTGCATTCACTTTGCAGTGTCAGCGATTTAGAGAAACATTAAACTTCTGTGTGAATGGATTCCAATGTGCAAAAATTGCTTTGATCTTTGTATACACAGTCTTGACAATGATTTCAATGTGCAGAAGCTGCTTGATCCTTATATACACTGAACAACGTATTCACAAAATGTTACATAATAGTTTGCTACCTAATCGTGTCGTCTAACTCTCAGTATAGAAAGTTAGAAACTAAAAGATGCTATATATGCATACTCCGTATAAAATTGCAAACCATACAGTAAGTTCTATACAAATTTACGCCGTTGCTTGTTGGCCATGGTGCCCTTATTTTCTGGTTCACTGAAATTCTAATGAGATTAGCGAATATAGGTCCGTCCAAGTGACCATAAACCGGTGTCTCTGACTGCAGCCTGAAAATGTAGAGAGTCAAAGGTTAGTGGTCTAAACCTTGTGCAAATCCTAATTTTGCAACTTCTCTGTAAAATAGCATGCCTGTGTTTTTCCCTGAAAAGATGATGCCCACATACCTGTCTTTTAACAGATGGGAAGACATTCCAAAACCTTAAGGTTTCATCTCCAGCTCCAGTTACTATCGTCTACAGATTCATTTATTAAGCATACCATTAGATGCTGTACAGTGTATGATAATAGGAAATTACTGAAAGTGTTGGAACATTCTGCAGATGGCGCCATTACCTGACCATCTGGTGACATAGCTAGATAGAGAACCCGCATACTATGGCCAGTCAGAGTTGCAACCTGTGACGGAAAATTTGGATTGTTGAAGTTTCAAATTCTCTTCGTCTTACATATAAAATGAACCAAATTGTACAAAGATATGCAAAGCCTTACCTTCCCGAGAGTTGGATACTTCCACACCATCACTTGATTCTGAGAATACCCGTGAGTGCTAACTAGTTCATTCACATTCTTACTCCATGCAAGATTGCATACCTTCACATCAATTTATCACAAAATTTCAGTCTAAACTCGAATGTATTGAACAGAAAACGTACTGTGGTACTCTTGGTCAGAATGTTTGAACCATACCTGACTTCCTGTGTCTATGTGGTTTATTTGATTTCCATTTGTTGTGTTCCAGAATCGAATACATCGATCTGCTGTGCCACCTCCAGAAGCAAGAAGGCCATTCTGGTGGGGAGACCAGGCTATGGCCTTTACTGCAGCTGTGTGCTCTGTCAGCTTCAGAACTGGCTGTTGAGAATGCTGATTCCAGACCAAGAGCTGTTTTCATATTTGAAACTTGCAGTCAGTAAAGCTTTTCAAGAATTTCTTTCGGAATTTTTTTTATCTGCACACTAAATTACCTGATTATCATTGCCCCCAGATGCAAGTTCCCTGTCATCATGAGACCATTTCAACCCACAAACCTGAGGCATTAAGAGGAACTTTATAATTTACCGTCTTTAAGATAATAACAGTGAAATTCTGGAAGAGGATTTCGCCTTTACCTCAGACTTATGACCAACTAGCTTGCTGACATAGTCCTTTGAAACGCGAAGGTCGTGCTGAAGTATGTTCCTGTCTCTGCTACCAGAAGCTAAAGTGCGCGAATTCCATGCCAGTACACCAGCTCTTGTTTGATGACCGCTCATGCTTCTTACTCTTTTGCATTGAGTACCGTCCCATACCTAAACGATAGATAAACCATTGTTCTCTTACAACCACCTTACACACATAGTTGAAAAGACACAAGTGATAAGCACACACAACAAACCTGAACTAGCCCGTTGCTCGTCCCAACCGAGACATATGAGCCTTCTTTTGTCCATTGAACAGCACACACACTATCATTTGGTCCTAGATCACACAACCTAGTCACCTGCAACACATGCCAAAAATTCCCATCCTCACTTAGGTATGCACAAACTGTTTGAACATAAAGCTTGAGAAGGCAAAACAAATGAAGAGTGCTTAAGAAACTACACAAATCTTACTTTGCTGCTAGATGCATTCCACAAGTAAACACAAGTTCCAAGTCCAACCGCGAGCACATTTTGCGATGACCAATCAACCAGGTTCAGATAGAAGTCATCCTGCAGTGAAGGGGCATCCAAGACCTACAGTCCACATGTTATGGCTTTAGCATTCTCCACAACCAAAAATTTCCCTCTAAAGTATAAATCTAAGGTTGAACATGCCTAAAACAATCAATATTCAACTCCGATTTTCGATTTAAGTAGTTCACAACTTCAAAGTTCAAACCCACACCCCACTACACCAAGACTACAATAAAAGGGCAACTCCATAATTCTTACATTCAAATAACTTAATTTGTGCAAATATACCAATCTATCAACACATGAACATTAACTTCTCAAAAGTTCAATCAAAAGTGTTGGATAATGATCAAAGAGAAAACAATCACCAAAATTGGCATCGTTCAAAGCAATTTGTACACAGTTTTAAGCTCCAGTAATTCAGTTTATCAAAGTTTTCAACCAAAATGTGATGAAGAAGTCTCCTAATAAGGGTAAATAAGCAATGTGTACACCAAAACATGTCATGTACATACCAAAATCAAAATTTAAAATACAAGCACCATATGAAACACATCTCAAAGATTACCTTATGGGGTGTCTTAGGAACCTTCCTAGGAGCCTTAGGAGGGGTAGAAACCTCATTAGAAACCCCAAAATCTCGGCCTAACCCGGAAGGCGAGAAAGGCGAAGAAGGTGAAGAATACTCCACCTTAAACCTCAGTATATTCTTGTTAGGACTACTGATAGGTGAAGTAGAACCTGCACCAGAAACAGGAGAACCAAAATCAGGACCAAACAACTCTTGCTTTAACAACCTAGTATAAGCCTCATTACTACTACTACTACTCCCTCCTTCTTTCTTAGGAGAAGGCTTCTCAATCAAGCCAAATGCGTGCAGCCTAGAGGATGATCTGCAGGGTATAAATCTGTCACTGCAGATTGATTTTTTCGCTGTCGGCGAAGATGATGCAGATGACAGGCCAGTGATTGATCGAGGAGATGAAATTGTTCTTGGTGATGATAAGTGAAAATTTGATCGGAATGGAGTTGATTCAGTTGCTGGTTTCGCCGCGGCCGGCGACCGGAAAGTGTCAAGCTTAAGATTCGTTTGAGACATCCCTGATGGGAGATTTAACCCACTTTTCCTCCTTTGTTCCAACTCCATTTCTCTGGGGGTTTTTTTACCACAAATTTCTCAGTAAAAAATCAAATAAAGTTGGGATCTTTCAAAACAAATTAGTTAAATTAAAATCAATCAAATTGAGAAATTAAAGATGGGTTCTTTTTTGGGATGAACTGGAAACTTCAATCAGTTGAAAAGTTGGGAACTTTCTTCACAAAATCAATCAAATAACTGGAAACTTCAATCGGAAGATTTGTACTTTTTCTTAATTAGATGAGAAATAAATAAAATGCCACTCTCTTTGCAAAATTGCAATCAGATTAATTGAGCAAAAGAGAGGGCTTTTTTTTATTTTTCTGAGAGAATTGGGGATGAATTTGCAACGGTAATAAAGTTAGGTGAGAAGAAGGGTTTTAAGGAAAGAGTGAAGCTGAAGATTCACTGTGATTTTTATATTTTACGATGGAAAAAGGGAAAAAGAGAGGGAATTTGGAGAATGGGGTTAGGTTTTTCTATAATTGGCTCCAACGGTCAAATTATCTGATTGTAATAATAAGCTCTTACATAAAGTAGCCGTTATAAGTTCCCACTTTGGAGCTGAGGCTTCTCGCAGACGATATTGTCAGCAACTCAGCTTTGATGAACAGATATTGAATCGCAAAAGGTGAACTAGTTGTTCATCCTCCCCACCTTTCGTAGTTCGACTTTTGTTTTCCAACTATCACGAGAGATTTCCTGTTTCTTCTCATTTCTTAGGTTGATTTTCGTACCATTTTAAAACGTTATGAACTTTCTATAGTTACATCTCTTCACAAGTTTGATATGATTCATAACGTCTAAAACGTTTTATAATTACGTCACATTTTTTATCTCGCACTCAACAATGACACAAATAGTAATGTACCCTTAAGGCATGAGTTTTGCAGGAGAGAGCATCCCTTAAAACAACAGTAGCCTAACTCAACACCTTTGGAGTTTGCTTAATTACATGCTTCCAAATGGGAATCCTATGAATCTCGACCTAGAATTGGATTCGAGTAAGCAACAAAACGTAGCTGGTACATTTAGCGGCGTATTGACTGAGCCTAAATCATTTCGGGATCAAATGCCTGTCAACGTTGAAATGTATCGGAGGTGAGAACTTTAAACAACGATTATGATGCTTTGCCATTTTTGCGGTGTTGGAAACCAAACCAACCCCTGCTGAACAAACTACAAAGTGTTTCATGACTTAAAGTTGTAAGCGTTTATGATCTGAAATAATTACCTAAATATCTGACTAACAAGGACCGGCTCTTTTTACACAGAACTTCGGACAACACTACTTACATTCTGGAGCGTTCCTGGTCAGATCGTGTACCTCAACTTGTATCCCCTAAGCCAATCTTCCCCTTTTTCATAATAATCCATTTTGGTGAAGGTTTGCTCCGAAAACTGCACAGAAGCTGCATAAGAAGAGGCACCTCGCCAAGCGTCAAAATTTGGATCTGTCGCTCCAACAACCTTTATAGGAGCTCCACAAGGCCGAATCATGCGAACTCCAGCTTCCAATCGCTCGCTCAGTCCAGGAAATTGGGTACTTCCACCAGTCAGAAGAATGGAACTGGTCATTTTCTCCTCCAAATTCTCCTCCTTGGGCAAAAACCTTCTTAAAGAAACCCCAACCATTTCATCTAATCCTGATTGGTCAATTCCAATTATGCTAGGGTTAAATAAAATTTCTGGGCATCTAAATCTTTCAACCCCCATTACAATCTGGAAGTCCTCCTTTGTGAGAGGACGAGCACGTGGGATATCAGCTTGTTGCGATGAACCAGGTTCCGGCTTGAAGGTTGGGTCAATTTCCTGTCACAAGGATATCAATAAATCATATAAGTGCCGCAAAATCTTCACGAAAGAGGTTGTTCTTTTAGTACGTATTTTGTTGGCACCATCGAATTAAAAGCAGACTTGATTCGAGTAGAACCGTGTAGGGAAGCAAAGCTCTCCCCTGAGAGTTTTAGCATTGCTCCTTTATTAAGGGTTCGAACTCGAGACTTCTGACTAAGATGGTAGAATTTTATGCTAACTCAACCAAGGGCTCATGAGTTTTTCCTTTTGGTAATATACATATACTGTATTCTATTGACTTACCTGAAGTTTAGAAGAAATACGTGCTATCTCTGCCTCGTCCTTGTCGGGTCCCTCTTCTTCATCATCATTATCTTTGCTCATCAGCTTATAGAGATACCAATCTTCGTCCCTAGAACCAAAGGTGTCCTCGCCTTTCCCACGATCAAAGGCAGCTGTTGTCAGCAGTCGCATCCTTTCTTTCTGGGCAGCATTCAATCTCTCACCACGACCAACACCCCCAGATGTATGATCTCCGTTTGTATTCTTACCATTCGTCTTCAATCGTTTCTTCTGTTCAAGTTTCTCTGAAAGTTCCTCATATTTTGCCCGCAACTGTTTTAAATAAAGTTCAGGATTTTCCCTACATACAAGATTAGGAAACATCAGAAATCCTACACAACTACACGGAAGAACATCACAACCAAAGCTTAACTGGTTCAGTGGTTCCTTAAAAAAGGTTGTCATTAAGTTCATCAGGGTGCCAATTAAGGTTAATGATAATAGCTGTTTCATAAACATTGTTGGTTTAGTTAAATGGCTTGCGATGAGGACTTAAATGACCCTTCAGCTTCGGCATTCAGAGGCAATTATATTTATGTGGAACCTCTATATGTGATATGAAGTAAAACCAACAAAACTATAAGAGGTGTTTCAAGGTTGATGCTTTTCAGACAATTTCATCTCTAAGCTCTGATAACTTGCCAGATTACTTAATTTGGCACACAAGTGATGGTTTTCAAAGAGAATTTAGCAAATTGCTTTTAAGTGCCACATATCAGAGACAGCCAATAAGCTACTTCCGTCATTGTACGCATACTCTTATGTATTCCACCCAGCTCCTAAGTATCTAGCAACATATATATGCAGATAATAAGATGAATCTCATGAGTAATGCCATGTAACTAAGAAGAAAAGAGTTTTACTCTTCTGATAAAGATAAGATTCATAAGAAACAGATGGGCCTTTGTGCATGGTCATGCCTCCTTGTGCACAGTAAGAAGAAACCGGTCTCCAGTAGCTGATATGTAGACCATAATACTACTACTACCATATAGGCACAAGATTCAGCATACATCTGCTTCCTCTGCAAGAAAATCAGGTGCTACAGAGAGAGAGGGAGGGGGAGTGGAGAGAGTCTGAAATTAATTGTGCATAAAGAAAGTGAGAACATACAAACGTTTTTCCTCCTCCTGTTGAGTTTGCTTCTCTTTTAGTAATTCCTCTTCAAGGCGTTTCTGCCTGGCTCTCTGACGACCTTCAGTTGTAGTCTTCAGAAAAGTTTGTTTCTTCTTCTCCTTCAGCTGTAGTTAAACAGCAAAACAGACTATCATTTAAAATAAGTACCAAAAGATTGCTTGCAAGGGGACAAGTACACCTAGATAAGAGACAGATTTTACAGCAATCCTGATTGCAGTATCCTAATAACCGGTGCATTTTTTATAATCATTATCTCGGGTTTTATTGACAACAGAACAATTTCGGGAAAAGGGACTTCAGGCTATATCTTAGCCAGAAGATCAAGGAAAATGAAGAAGTTCTTGTCTACCTACTTATTGAATAAAATCAATCCAAAGTTCAGTTCAGCAAACCTGGTCTGGGGTAAGCAAGTTGTCAGGGATATCAACAAGTGGAAATTTTTCAGTTGTTACTGCATCAGCCTTCTCCTCCATCTCATCCTGTTCACCCTTAGCTTTTCGCAAAGATGCAGTCACCTTACCATGCTGACTTTTTACTTCCTCCTCAGTGAGATAACCAGTAACCGAAAGAAAACTGGGGTGGTCCTTCACATCTATACCTTCTAACTGCCCAAGAAGATGATCCAAACCGCATAATTCATTTTCCAATTCATTTATCCGCGATGCCCTCTTAGCTTCAGCCATTTCCCGCAGTCGCTGGCCTTGTCTTTCTTTGATAGCTGCCTTTCTTGCAAGCTCCTGTTCAGAAGGCTGCTCTTCAACTGGTGGCGGAATGAAAGGAAGTTGCCAAAGTTTGGTCTTTTCTTCAGCATCTTGTGTTCCATTCTGTTCCATTTACTACAAAGATAAGATTACAAGTGCTTCAGGAAGAAGCTTGTACGGATATTTCATTTGAAGCTCATTACCTGAAACAATTTAACTTCTGAGGCATAATTTAGAGCAACATAACAGTTTTCCATCTTTAAATCTTCAACTTTCTCCCACGTAAGCTTAGGTCTGTTGCACAAAATACAAGGTCTAAGCCACAAAGCTACCAAACAATCAGAGTAACCAGAACAAATTTAGTTATCCTTACATGTGCTGTGGATATTTCAGTGAAAGCAGCTGCTTCAAGTAATCAGTGACATGATAACCTCCGATATTAGTTCGGCAGCATGCTTCAAAAACAGGCTCTCCACCAACAAACTGAAGACACAAAACAACAGAAAACATAATTGGCATTGCTATTGATACACTCCACGGTACTTCCTCTGGTTTTTCAATTATATATGTTTGTTTTGGATGCCTCACATAGTCAACCCAAACGTAAAGAATGCAATCAAACAGAGGGAGTAAGAATCAACAAGCATTTATACATAATGTATGCATGTACACTGATAATTTCTGTGAAAGATCTACAGAACCCCTTGCATCCCATTCTCACAGTTTCTTAAGCCATTACCTGATTACTCCATAGAATAAATCATGAAGCACATTTACCCTCCACCTAACGTTTTTAGAAGCAGAAACCTACAAAGACATCTAAACATAGGGGGAAAGA
Source organism: Spergularia marina (assembly GCA_963680865.1). Taxonomy (NCBI): domain Eukaryota; kingdom Viridiplantae; phylum Streptophyta; class Magnoliopsida; order Caryophyllales; family Caryophyllaceae; genus Spergularia; species Spergularia marina. Next base: position 21,088,525 of record OY804560.1, on the reverse strand, counting down.
AGGGCAACACTTACTGGTATTATATGGCTGGTGTTAAATCCAGATGAGACAGCAAGACCATCCTCATTGCAAGTACCAAGTCTTTGGTTATATGTATAGCTAAACGCAGCATCAACACCAAATGCTGAAGAAAGAATCAATAACCAAGGAAATGTCAAAATTGATCATTATAAACAAAATGAAAAAAGGAATATTCATAGCTTGTGCTGAAATTTTTTGGATAACTTGGGTAGAGAGAGTACAATATAAGATTTGAGGGACGATGGACTATGAGTCTTAGTAATGGTAAGACTGTAAGAGGTAGAGCACATACCCACTGAAGGAACTCCATAGGTCTCAAAAAGAAGCTCTGCCATTTTAGAACGTGATGGAAGCGGATTGCATGGGCATTCAGTGATCAAGACTGGATGGTCAACCTGCACTGTCCCCAAATAAATCAGAACACGTTGTCAAAGCCAATTCCACAAAATGAGATAGATCGTAAAATATTGGTCAATGCACTTAAGTACTTAACAGTTAACAAACATTAAGAGTAAGATGAAAATCAATGTCATGTCATCAAATTTGAAAAGCAAACACAAGATGTCCCAGCAGTTACAGCTGCACTAACAGAGACCTTCAGCTATCCTCCACCAAAAACTCTTTAAGGAAGATGATTTCTATCATTTCGCGACTAGTATTAAGTTATTAACCAGATTTTCTTAGACTAACCACACACTAATATTCTTAGTATGCGACTAGTATTAAGTTATTAACCAGATTTTCTTAGACTAACCACACACTAATATCCGTATCCAAAAGCTCCATCCAGATTACACATGGATGCAATCATTCTTATGGGACAAAAAGACTCTAGGCCATCATCACATCACTCTCCCAATGTCAGATGTACCTTCTCTGCGGCCCATAACACCGATCTTATTCCTTCATCTTCATTCTTTTTCCAGACACACCGAGAGGTACATCAGATAATTGGGTCCGTAAGTACAACAACCATTCAACTGAGAAGGACAACAAAGCGAGACATAATCACAAGAAAAGAAGTAAAGAACCCGCTGCAGGCAACTTCGAGAAGGGTTCTACATTGCTACCACAGATAAAACAAAGTTGAATAAAATGTTAGGTGAACCCATCTATTTTCTTACACAAACTAAGGTTGCATATTGTAGTCCTTAAGCCATGTGAAATGGACCCCTTAACCCCCGAACATGCACTCTAGAGAATTGTCCCACATTTGTGGAATTACTACCATCATTCTAAACGTAGACCTTTCTGAGACACCTTCCCATATTGACCATACATAGAACCCCATCTGATGCTCTATAGCAGCATCCCAATACCATTTCCACCTAATGAATATGTATATCTGTTTTTACAACACATGGGACATAATAATATACAATTATGAGGATAAGAATTCCAATCTAACAGAGAACGACTTCTGTTTTGGTAACAACTTGTATAAAAAGATCATCTTACCTTAGGCCCATCAACGCCCAATCGATCAAACCCAAAATCAAGAATCTGAGAGTGCAAAAAAACAGAGAAAGCCTTAGTATTTGACATAAGTTACTTCAGTTACCTCATGACCTGCCAGATTATACTTGAACGTCTGTTCCCAATATTAGCACATACAGGGGCATGGAATGAGAATGAAATTTGCACAAAGGAAATTTAAAAAAAAAAAAAAAAAAAAAAAAAAAAACAATATATCCAATGTCATAAGATATCGGCATTCACATAAAGTATGCATGCCTTCACCCTATGATAAATTGTCTTAACACCATACTGTATCACTTACATATTCCATTATTTCAAACTGAAACACAACATTGCTATCAAACGCTGAACGTGGTCCTGAACGCGTGCAATCAAAATATTTCAGCAATTCAGTGTTATGATCTCCAACAACAGAAACAGTTTCTCCTGTACAAGAGCCAAATGCAATAGTTGAGCAACCAGTAGTCACAAATAAGACTATAAGAACAACTACAATATACGCCAATAGAGCCACAGAGGTCAGAACATTGCACATATCTAATTGTCAAAGCCAAAAAGAGTTGCGTCCACCAACTCAACATAATACCAGATTTCTCAAATGAATCGAAACTTCAACATATGTTATACAGATTACACTTATCATAGAGTCTCACATTGGTCAGTTCCCGAGAATTCACTTAAGCAGATTACACTTACTAGATATATCTAAAGATTGACTAATGTGAATCCCAGCGAATTTGTAATCGTCCTAGATGATACAATTCATGAATTCAGATCAGAATCTCTACGTCCCTACTCCAGTGACCCAACCACGTAAAAACTCCCAACCTTATACAAGCTTCTATAACTTCAATATAACCATCATTCACTAGAAAAGCTATCACTCCAAAATTACAATTCGAGGCCAACAAAGCTCAAAAACATCACTATGCCAATACAAACACGAAATTACCGTTATCCACGTGTCTCAAATGCTCTCGTATATGCCAATGTAAAGGTGGGCATAATATCAAAATCCCACTGAAAGTCGCATCGACTTACTGTTATTTCACAATATACATATCATAGTCGATTTAATGAGCCATTTTGTTTTATTCCATCACGTTCCAAAACTAATTAAAAAATCGACATACGACTCAAATGTCAATGCAATAGCAAAATTACACGTCCTAACAATTAAATCAAAATAAACAAAAACAAACATAAACATTTCTTAAATACAAAATACAAAAATAAATAAATAAAAATTAAATTATACCAGTATGTTTATGACGAGGTCTCTGAACAATATTACGGAAAATTACGCGAGGATTATCCTCACCCGCCCACCTGAAAATCATATGATTTAAACTATATAATAAGCAAAATTGCTGCATAATCATGTTAATTAGTACCACTAACTAATTCAATTTAAAATCGACATCAACAAGGAAATTAAGAAATAAGAGAGAAAAAAAACGGGGAAATTAGGGTTTGAGAAAAGAGGGGAAAATTGTAGGTGAAGCAAAACAAACCCGATGCGGAAATAGGAGCCGCCATTGTCGATTACGATTGGTCGAGAAGAAGGAATTGAACTGTAATCAGTTTGTCTCTCGACTTGGCATATGAACGGCATTTTTTCTCTCTCTCTCCTCCAACGCGCGGTGGGTGACTGACTGACTGTGTGGTGGTGTACTGGTGCGTGTTGAAGAAGCTGCTGATTGTTTTACAGTGTTTGGTGTTGGAAACTCGCCGAAGTTCTAAATTGGGAGCCCGTCACGCGGGTAAACGGGTCGATTATTTCGGTTTCGGGTTTAAATCGGGTTCAGACTTATTGGAGTTATAAGTTCGAACGACGTAGTCACGTAGATATTCGACTTTTAAATTGTTTTAAGAGTTAACCATTTGAACGAAAAAACGTTACAATTAGATAATTGATGGAGGCGTAATCCTCAATTCTATGTCCTTTGTTGAGAACACAATCCAATATTCGTTTTTGTTAGCACCCTCAAACCCATATTTGAAATACAATGTTGTGGTGGATTCTCTTAAAAATTTATTCAAACTAGACACCAAGAGTTATCATTTTAGTAAAACCACAATCAAAGACATACTCAAATGAAGCTAATGTACGACTGCGCGAGGACATACTTAATAAATCGAGGCTTTAACTTAACTAGGTAACATTATTCCGTAATAGAGTATACCCTTATACTCTATTATTCCGAACTCATCCAATTACCACCAATCGAAAAAGTAATCCACAAGTTTCTAACTCACACTCATTAATAAATTTTATAACAATGAAACCGTCTCTAAAAACAATATAGCCCACCGCAACAAGCGCCCACTACTTGCGTCGATGCCCAACTGTATCCACAATTCCACACTGCATGTCACCCATACCCAATTTTCCTGGTGGGCCATTCAAACCAATACCCAGTCTCACATGGCCCACAGAATTGAATAACACAAACAAAGGCCCAAATTCAAACCCTCGTCAATTTTCCCGCCAAATTTTCCCCCCTTTTTTCATCCTTCCGCAGGAAGATTGCGACTATTTATTTATGTAGTACTCCACATCCCCTCACCCCCCATAAAATTAAAAAAAAAATCCAAATTAAATTAACCGCCCACATTCAGCTTCCTCAACAAGCCAACGCCTATACACTAAAAAAAACCCTCCATTTCCCCACCATTCAAATTTCCCCTATTTATACACCCCTTAACCCAACTTTATATTATACTTTATTTCTACAAACAAAAAATTAAAACTTTAAGTTTCTATAGCAGGGTGAAATGTCATTAGGTATGGAAGACAAGGAAAATATCGGAATCGAGTTCGAGTTCGAGTGCCAAACGCCGAGGCGTGGCAGAATTCCGGCAGCTCTAGTTTGCCCTCCGGCGCCGAGGAAGAAAAGGGTGTATGCAAATCAACCAGTTGTTCCTCCTCAAGGTGGGTATTTCAAGCCACCGGATCTAGAGTCCATTTTCGCTCCATTGTCGGTGAAGCGGGAAAAGGCCGTGAATCGGCGTTATTAGTAGAAAAGCGTTTAAATGTCAGCTGGTTCAGTTGGTATTGTTAACTTGTTAACTTGCGAGGTGTGAACTATAGGGAATATTAGTAAAGGTTATGTGGTGTATGATATTTCTAATTTTAATTAGTCGGAGTTGAAATGTAGCTTAGTTTTGGAGTGAATTAACGAATGAGATATGAGACATCAGATATGTATGTATTTGAGAAGACAATAATAACAATAGTAGCTATTTCAAAGTTTTCGCATTTTTTTGGTTTATGAAGTTGTGCCTGCGAAACTATATTTGCGACTTTGTGAGTATTTAGATGTTAAACGGCTAATGCATTTAAGTTTTATTTTAGGTGCATTTTAATATTGCGATGTTAACTAGTTTGGGCAAGTAATTACTCCAAAGCCCTTGATTACCTTGGGCTATCTTGGTTTTGGTACTAATTGAGTAATTGGGCCTTATAAATCACAATTTGGGCCTTGTTCGATTACAAAGTTATCCACTCCGGTTACTTTTACGGTTTTACCAATTGTAACTTGTAAGTGTACTACTGTATTTTGATTTGTGAGTACATGCTTCAAGTGGTAGTTGAGTAGCATTTTTTTTTTTTGTACATAAGAGAGGAGTGGAGACATTAAGATTTGAACTCGAGACACCCTTCAGGCAGTTTGAGTTGTTAACCACTTAGCCAACTTTAATCCTCAGTTGAGTAGCATCTTTGAATTGACGTTCCATTGTAATCGTGTCATTATGTTCTAATGTGACACTTCAATGATACATGCACATCATGGGATGTGCAATATTTCGTTAATTGATTGATGATAAGATTTATTTATACTTCAAAAACAATAAATCGTATACTTATTTGTTTTCGCTAAATTTACATATTGATTTTTATTTGTGCGAAGTTTGCTACAGTTTTTTCGAGAACTCTTATTCTTATCAAGTGAAGGCTTCTTCCATCGTAGAAACATTATGTGTTTGGTAAAATGGTTCAAATTCTCTTAATCTTAATAAAAAAACAAAAATGAACGTTTTCAGATTTACCCTCTCGGGGCTTCTATATTCAAACTAAACATAAAGAATTGAAAAAAGCCGGACAGAGTCAAAATCTAACATATATCGAATACGGAAATATGTTTTTCACTTTGATTCATTAATGGAATGAGTTGGGTTAGAATTGAGTGAAAATGTGAATAATAATGCAGTCAAGGGAGAGGATTTTGGTGGTCATAGTCAGTGTGTTTGTACCACACACGCACTGTGAGTGTCAGTCCAGGTGAAAGCTGGTAATGTCGACAAGTACGTGTACCATTTTGGGCCACATTTCTTCCTTATTGGGCTTCTTCGTAAAGTTTTCGTTGGAGACACATCGGATTCTTTTCCACTGTTCGCGGTCCATTGGACCAAGAGGGCCCATCAGGCTTTTCCATTTTTGTTCAAGTTGGCCGTCTAAGGCCTTGTTCATGAACTTAATGAAACCTCGTCATTTCTTTCGTAACGTTTTATTTAAATTTCTCGAATATAAAGCCTGATAAAAAAAATGGAGTATTTAGCGTATCTATACATAACCATTACTCCATTAGTGTTGGGATTGTAGTTTTTGTTTAACTCTAGAAATTGTTTATCGTGTAGAAAACTTTATGAACCTAAAGTACTCTACACTTTGTTAACAAGTTTCAATTCTACTTACGTATGATCTAGACATTTTACGTGTAACAACAAGATCGAACTACGTATGTATCTTCATACATACGTAAAAGTAGAACTCGCTCTTACATACCTCACTTTTCTCGTGGCCCTATGAATTATCTCCAATTCAGCAATTCTCCATGGTGTTTATTCTTACACTCCCAACATTTGTTTTTAGGTCAAATTAACATTCAAAACACTTGAACCCATGATGCTGCTCAATACTAATGGCCACGATTATCCTAAAAGATCGATGTTAGTTCGATCAATCTATACGCATGGAAATGTCGTCATGTATATGTAGATCAAACTCTATACACATGAAGTCTGCATGTGATGATGATCAATCATGGAGTATTCTTGAAGCCAGCTCAAGATCAGTAACAATAACGTTTTCAACCTACGGAATCAATGCTTTGGTTGACCTAAGGTAGAGAGAGATTTCTATAAACTGTATACTCTCAAGTATAACAGTAGTGTCAGAAATAGGGAAAGTTGCCCAAAATAGAAAGTCTCACAGCTGAGATCAATTAATTTTAGTCCCTAGGCTAAGTTACGTACCCGAAATAGTAATAAATTATTTACTAGTATTACTCCACTAGCTAGTATATAATTGCGTGAGTATTAAAGTTAGTGTCAACTTCACTGACCGCAAGCTCCAAGAAGTAAAAGATCAGATACAGTATAAATCCAAGAATTATTCTCATTTCTTTCGACGGATGATGGGATGTGATTTATAATTTCATGACATCGAGCACATCCACCAACATATTCTCCATTTTATATAATATGCTCCAAATTAAACATATACTACCCAAGATCTCTTCCGTAAATCACTACAATATACGAATGGATAGCGGAGTGCTTCCGTTCGGCATAATAAAATCGGAAAATTTAGGGTTTCGAGTATTGAATTGACTCAACCGGTTAATTAAATAGGTCATAGACGAAACTCTGGTTATTTGAATAAGGTTTGAGATCAAAATAAACGTGTGTGCCGAGGATGGTTAAGCTTAGAGCATTCCATCAAAGTTGCAAGGCTAATATTGTTGTAATAATGTATTTACAGTATTCTATATTGGAGAACACGCCTACTAATTACTACGTATGATGGATACGAGTACAGTTATAAATTAAAAATCTTGTCCAAAACTTTTCGAGTTTTTCCGAAGTAAGCAAAATTAGAGAAATACTCTGTATTATATTAATGGTACACACCATACATATTCATAAATCATGATCATCAATCAAGAGTATTAGGGCAGCTAGCAGGTAACGTGTGAGATACTAAACACTTTTTATATGAAAGAAGAAAGCTGAAAGAAGGGCTATACGATGAGTAGGGTGAAGCCATAAAATTTCCCAAATAGAGAAAAACTCGAAACACCAAGTATTCCTACTACTTACACACCTACGTAAATACAAAAACCCCTGCATCTCCAGCTCTTTTATTACTTCTTTGTTACGTTCGTACCACCATGCAAATATTTTCATGATAAATTTTCTACGTTATTTATTTACGTACGTACACGACTTGTATCTTTGATCGATCAATAATAAAGTTTGATCTCTGCAAAAAAAATTGTTCAGCGGAATTTCCGGGCTGTAAAATTTGAATACGTACGGTTTGGAAATTCGTAGACAAATCTTTTCAACCAGACATTTGTGCCCTACTTTGTTAAAGAAGAAAGCCGTTCGTACTACATACAGCATTTCTCTTAGACTCTCTTCCTTCTCGTCCTTCTACTTATTGCTTTTCGTGAAGGACAAGCACTTTCACCAATATTGTTTGCATTTTATGCAAATAATAATTTTACTACGTACTCCTTGTCCCAAGTCGAATCCTTTAGATAATAAACTCTGTTGTTCGAAAGTATCTATCAGAAGTAGTAATAACCGACTGATATTTAATTTGTAATATAAATATCTGGTTATATCTGAATTGAACTACAAGAGTAGATCCTTCAGAAAATTTAGAGCGCATCATTACATTTGAGAGTCACCGGGCCTAATTAGTGTCGATCATGTGATATATAGACGATAATCATGTTATCGATCGATATCATTCAGGCCATCGACTTAAATTGGTTTAACTAGTTGCATATTATTGATCTAGATGTACTGCCTAGGTGACCGATTATCTAAGGAATGTGAGTAGTATAGGATTGTCGTCCGTCATAATTTAATTTAGTACATATTTACGTCTAAATACTCATTTATAAGATGAATTTTTCTAACGTGTGCCCATAGATAGAACATAGGTTAATTATGTGTTACAAGATTCGTGATTAAGATTGATGTGGACTAATGTTACTTACCCCATTTATCGTCTGTGGAGGATTATTCAATTTATCACTTTCAGTCGAAAAGCGTGAAAATTAAAGAAGGAAAAATTAGCTAGTAATCAACCGACCATGAAGATCTTTGTGGGTTATAAGTTGCGTTTGTATTGATTAAATTAAAGTCATTTATTTGTTTTTTTGTGATTGGGTAGTTTTAAAAGATTCAACAAGATGGGGTGCAAGTAGGCTCGTTTTTTTAGTTCAGCTTGTATTTCACGGTTGCCCTACCTATATTGTAATATGTAGTGAATAGTAACTAAATCCAAGGGGGCAAGGGGGAGTTACTCTCTTCAAAAACCGTCGGGCACCAACCCGCCCAACGGCTGTATAATATCGTGATGATCTGAATAAATGTTACAGTAATTAACAAACTATAAATGCACCCACAGAAGTATTAAGGAATGAGGTATGAGCTGAGGAAAACGAAAGGGCTATATATGTAAATGGGAAGATTGATTTAGGCTGATTCGATATTTTCCTTGGGCATCGGAGAAACCCTATACAAAATGATCGATGAGTCTCAAATACGCAACAAGCAATTATATAAACATAAGTTAATATGAGCGAACATTATCAGGATGGTTAATTACATTAATTATCATTTCATTGTATTTGTATTATTCCATTGATAATGACTCTAGTGATCGAATGTCTCGTCCGATTAAAAGTCCCTTTGCCCCTTCGTGTTTCATAAACGGTGGTTATATAATTAAGCCTGATTTTATACAGTTCATAAAGTCCCTTAGTTGAAAAAGTTATGATATGTCATATATCGATCGAACTTGTGGAAATATGATAATGACTAGTGTAAAGAAGTCGGCAAAGCCTTCCAAGTGAGCATAGTAATATCGATACTCCCTCCGTTTTCTAGGTTTTTAATTCTTTACATTTCGTTTGAATTTCTCTCACATATTCAAACGAAACGTACAAAGAACCTAATATAAAACCGGAGGAAGTAGTATCATATTAGCGTTAGTAATTTTCTCAAATAAGTACCCTATTTGAAACCATACTGAATAAGTTTTCGTATATTGTGAATCTAAAACTCGGAAGGTACTTTGTAATGTTGTTTTCCGAAATGTTATATTATAGAGTAGTCAATATTTTCATGTTGAAATTTTTAGGGTAACTCATACGCTCCAGATACACCTTTGCAACCCTATTTTCTAGTGGTGTATAGGCGTATAGCAACATAAAAAAGCCGTAGACATCACTCATTTATTCATCTAGTGACGATTGAATGAGAAGAGCTAAGGGACCTAAAAAACCTATATTTGAAAAAGAAAAAAGAATTGGGTTATATATATGATCATATTTATATCTTGGCTTTGGCTTATTGTAAAATATAGTGATAGACATTGTCGACGGGTCAAGTAATTATGATGATATATAAAAGGGGGAGGATTCTCAATCGAAAGAAATAAATGTGATGGAGCTGAGGTGCTTTGATTTGACATATTCAGAAATAAAGAGGAAAAATGATATCGGATATATGATCTTTGTCACTTAGATTTCTTGATCGAATTCTTGTAAGATTAAAAGTCTTAGAGAAAAAAGAGTTACTCGTAAGTTTTTCTAATTGCATGCCATTTAGCTAGCAGCACTCGCTAGATATGGTGGGTTAGTGAAATTCTTTAATTTGAACCACGTATTATTATGTGACGGTGAATTCAAGTTAAGTAGAAGTATATACATTTCATATAGTGCAAGTTGTTGTGCAAAGTTTTCACATTAAGGCTCTGTTTGATAGGACTTATTCTCATATGAATTCAGATCAGATCAGAATCATTCAGATCAGATCAGTTCAGTTCATAAATGTTCAAATAACTATCTATGTATTTGGTCCATAATTGATACTAATTTGTTGAAATTCAATCAAATTTTCAACCACTTCAGATCAGATCAGATCAGAATCATTCAAATCAGATCATAATCATTCAGATCAGTTCATTTCAGAAAGATGCATTCCTATCAAACAAGGCTTAAGTTTGTATCAACTCATACATTATTTATCGATTTAGATTGGAGACTACACTATCCACGTCATCAGTGATGTCATCGATGAGATCAGCACTCATTTCATGATATCACTGCTGATGTCATCGCCAACTCATTATTGAGTGTGTTTGACTACATAAAAAATGAGCATGTGAAGGTTTAAACCTGTGACATTAGAGTTATCATTTTAACACTTCAACCACCAAGGCAACTAATTTTGTTTTGATATTTTTATTAAAAAAGTTATATATAAGGGATTTCAGATTTTAGGAGATAATTTCAGAAACAACTTTGGACGAGATAATCTGAATCATATTAAATCATTTTATTTTTGAAGATAATTTAGGAAGTAATATATATAGCCGCAGTGTATTAGGAAATAACACATCTTGGGTTTGTTTCATTTTAACTCAAAATACGGGTCAACGGGTGGGGTCAGAGTAAAAAAAAAGTGTGTTAAAAAGTAGTCGGTGTTATGAATTACAGTTCACAAAAACGGGACCCGAAAATAGCGGGTCGCGGGTCATAAATTGTAATTCGTACATAAACATAAAATATTGAAATAAATTCGATATACTTATTAAATTGTTTTTATTGAATCAAACATAACATCTCTAAGATGATACCAAATTAAACACACTTCTTTTAGTCTTAATTTTAGAAAAAGTGGGACAACTGGTTATCTCAAATTTAACCCAAAAGGATACCGGTCAAAACGGGTTCGAGTTATCTATGGCCAGATGTTGATCAGGAAAAAATGGGTATTAAACTTGAACAACGGGTCACATCTGGTCGGTAAGTTTTTTACCGTCATAATATTTTATGTTAATTAGGAGTAATAAAATGGAGTTACAAACAAGTTCATATAACAACCCGTGCAATTTTGCACGGGCCAATAAACTAGTTTACCTCTAACACATAGGAGTACCTTTTAAAAAAAAATTGAGCTAATATTCGTAATTAATAAGGTTTTATTACAATTAAATTATTAATTATTCTTTTATATATATGATGTACTATTTCATTTGGCATCTCTAATAAATGATGACATCACATGATTAGGTACCTTAGCTTAATATGATTATTATTAAATTATATCCAAAAGAAAAAAGTAATATGGGAATCATCATGTTAAGCTAAACAACGAGTACTACTGTACTAGGTTATGTCTAATCTAAGCTATCTGTACTAATGGACTAATTCGATGCCACTTCAAAATTAAATGTGAAGAATTATTGTTAAATTATTTATTTTTATATAATAATTAGTTGGTGAAATAAAATTATTGTGCAACACGATCATGAAAGGGGAGCGGAAGTCGTACGAGGAATATGCACATATGCCAAAGCGATTATTTATATATGAACTCCTAAATTAAATATTTGCAACCACAACCCCACAAATAAAATAAAAAAAATCTACAAGGGTAAAAATTAAATTGTAAGAAAGCGTAACAAACAAAACACATAAAATGATAAAAGCCTCGCGTAGAAGGCATCCGTACGAGGATGGCCAATGCAATGGACCCAACCGGCCATCAACTACCGTGCCCGTTACAAGCCAAAGCACTTGATATTGTCCTATTTTGTGGAATTAACTTGAAACTCAACCAATTAGATATATATAATTGAATTTATAATACTAAAAATAAAGTGTTGTAGCTTACAAATTAAAGAAGAGTTTTAGCTAACCCTCAAAAAAAAAAAAAAAAAAGTTTTGGCATCTATTTCGAGGAGCAGAAATAGTAGTTAGATATAGTTATTGCGCTTCAATCTCGAAAACACGATATGAGATCGAAATATGTTAAATTTTGTACTTCAAGAATATTATTAGCACCTTCCAGGGGTTCTAATATTCGTCTAATGTATACCGTTTTACATTTATTGATCTGGAAGTTTTGTGATCCTACTTGTCTCAAATTCAAACTAAGTAGAATAAACTAAAAGAACAAAAGAAAGAGAATATCTTCTTGCAAGTATTAAGATCCACTGATAGTGAAATATCCAAGCCCGGTCACTTTACAACGAGGCAAAAAATCAATACAGATCTTGATCTATGATGACAAATTAAATTACGATCTATAAATAACCGTTATATATAACGTTTTACTCCCATTTTTATTGTTTTTTTTAAGAAGAGTTATTGACGATATTATATCTACTGTAATTATTTAGATATTTAATTTGCTTATGACCGAGGCTAATTAAATTAGTGAGAAAGTACAGTAATAAGCAGAGTAAAGTGTGGGAGTCCAGCAAGGATTTATGGGAGAAATGCGTGTTGAAAGTCTCTAAGAAGATACAGACTGCGTGGACTGATAGATTCTGCACCTTAAACTAAAGCTAAAGTTAATATTGCCCATGTGATTTGATCCATGGTTGTTCCAAATTTTTTCATGATTTTGAGTTTCCTGCCACTTTTTCATCTAATCGTCCCTTTTAAGGTTACCCTGGAACATGTGCCACGTCATAGACTCATAGCTAAGCCAAGGGTAACAACTAAGATACTTAACCACTGTGCGATTGGACTGCATTTTTCTGATTTGATTTGAATTTAACTGATTTGATTGAATAAAATTGACTTGATTTGATCTGAACTGAATTAATTGATAAATTAACTGCAATTAGATGAATTAATAACTAAAAATAGACTAGATTCACTGATTGTTATTTGGATACTTCTGATTTGATTTGAATAAAACTGACCTGATTTAATTTGATTTGAACAAATCTGATATGATTTGAACAAATCTGATCTGATTTGAAAACACTGTTGAATAAGTTGAATCGCACAGGGCCTTACATTGGTGTAACCTATGTAAGAGAGTGGATAAGTTGATACCAAGTTCATTAGTATGATTCGTAAGAAGATGTAAGCTAAATTGTTTGAATTAGATGTGGTAAAAAAGATGCATTATTATTATCATCAAAATGACTATACTGTAAATTCCGAAGTAACATTGCTAAAAAATTAATCTCCAGTCAAAATATTTTCCAAGAATCCATATTAGTACGATGCCGAGGTTTGGATCACGGTTAATATCAACGTAGTATAAAATTATGAATTGAGGTCATTCACCTATGAATTTTACGTTTTCATATTTGATTTCGCCCCAAAAAAAAAAATCACAACCATACATCAACCAATTCATGCCAAGAAAACCCTCCTTCGAGCTTGGGGTACAAAATTACACAGAGATTCAAGGTCCTATTCAGATATAAGGTGCTTGTGGATAGAGGACGCAAACCATTGTATCCCAAGAAACCTAGACACACACACAACACCAATTCTAGATTTCTAAGCAAAACTTTGAACTATAGAGTTATAGACACACACAACACAATTGTAGCTTATTTAACCACTTGGTGACTTGAATCCCTACAATTTTAATACTCATATACATATATCTAATAATTATCAGTATTATCTAATTCATGTTGAACATGCACTATACCGAAATCACTTACTATATATTCACCTCCTGATACCGGCATAATATGTACAATATCATAAGTAGAACATGATTTCTTAATGACATTATATCGAAATCACTTTCATTTCGTGATACCGTAAATATAAAATCAAATTGTCGATATAGTAAAATTTTAAGAAGGTAAAATAGAGGGGAAGGGGGGCTCAGGGGTAAAAAATCTGGTACCTTGGATCGCGATGTATAACTGTTGTGGGAGTCCACTCTATTTGAAGCTGACAAATTCCTCAGAACCAACCAATTCCCCTAAAATCTCTCACCTCTCTTCCTTTTATTTTTTTTTATTTTTTTATTTTTTTTACTAACCTTAGCTTCCTCTTATTTATATCCCTTCTTTCACACCAACCTACTTCATCACTCCCCCCCTCATCATCTCCTCCAAAACTTTCCCTTCTCCTTCCTCTTCACACCAAGAAAGAAAAAGCTAAGACCCTTCTTTATCTTCTTTGTTACTCTTCTCTCAAAAAAACCCTTGTGAAAAAACAAATAAAAATTAGATTTTGAGATTAGGGTTCTTTACACAATAGATTTCCTCATAATATTCCAATCTTTTTCCTTTGGTAGAAAAGTCTTATTAGGGTTAGGGTTTCATGTTCATCCGAAACACGGAGTCTTCTCGAGAAAGATTACTACAAACCAGCTGTTGTTTTCCGATGCAGCACCATCAAGATTCACATGCACAGCTCCATTGATGACCTCTCTTTAATTCCCTTGTATTTTTTTTCTTAATAACTTGACTTTTCATTTTTTTTTTTTTTTTTTTTTTGTGGAGCTTTCATTTTCAGTGGTCCTTGAAATTAAAAGAACAAAAAAAAAAAAAAAAAAAGGTGTTTTTTTGGGTCCAAAAGAGGTCAAGTGGAAGCAAAGGATATGAGAATCTTGATGATGCTGCAGCGGCAATAAATAGCTATTTTTCCATCTCATTTCATATAAATTATCTCTAATAATAATACTATGTGTTTTCCTCAATTTAATCTCTTATTATTACATTTTACTAAAGTATATATATATGCTTTGCTAGATCTTGTTTAATTATTTATCTTACAAGTTACAATAATCAATCTATATATAGTACAAATTATTTATGTTTTATGTATGTTTGATGATTATGCCAGGTAATGTGATGTGCACTTAAATCTTAGTGTATGATTATAATACTTGGGTTACCTATATATATATATATTTTGCTTAACTAACTAACCATGCAACTAGGCATTTTAATATGTAAGTCATTGTTATTGTTGCTGTATTATTATTAATTTGGTCTATAGTGTTTGTTCTGAGTAACATTATTAGAGCATAATCGATTTCTTATGGGTGAAGTTGTCAATATTACGCATTTGCGCCTTATTATAAACCCGGAAAAATGACGTCTTTGAAGTAATGGAGGAGTGTACGTTTGAGTTGGATCTGAGAAATCTGACCTAAAAAAGTTGTGTATATTTGGTGGAAGCTTTATATATTGTACTGAGTTTATCTGCAGAGGAGGTGGGCATTAGTATGTCTGTACTTTTTTTTGCAGGAAACAGTAATACTAAGATCAGATTCAGATGGAGTTAGATCTACATACATTGATATTTCTCTCTCTTTATATAAATGGTTATTCATTTGTTTCTTTTTTGTGAATAAGTTTCTTGAGTAGTGGAGTATTTTATATATGGTCAATTATTTTTTTTTTTTTCTGAGAGTATAATTGGGTAAAGTTATGTTTTATGCCTGAAAAATGTGTAGTATTTAGCAGGTGATATTTTTTTTCTTCATCTAATCAGCTGATTGATTTGAGATTTTGATCTGATGGATGTGTTTTTTTCTGAAGAAAAAGGTACAATTTGAGGTCAGTTGCTCAATAATTTTGTCACTCATTTTTAATTTGTTTTATTTTCCTCTTTTTTTTTTATATATATATATTCTGTTTGTAGGTGAAGAATGTGTCCTTCCAGCGGGTATAAACTTGTGAAAATATTTCTTGTTTTCATGTAGTCAAATGAAGAATCCTGGAATGTTTAGTATTTGATTGTACTTAGGAAAAAACAACAATGTTGTAATCTGTAAACTTTAATTTGTAGTGAGTTCTAACACATTATTATTACTAGTTTAAAGAAAACTCGGTTGTAAGAATTTGTGATGACGCAACTTGGTGCGTCATCAATACGTTTGTTTATGTCAGTTCAATAACCATTGTACCGTTGAATTTGGATATGCATATTGACAAATGTTAGTGTTTTTCACGCGTTAATATCTATACGTCGAATCTCATAATGACGAAAAAGGTGAAGAATGATTTTTGTTGTTATCATGTACAAATGGCCTAATAACCTTATGAATCATTAAGTGCTATTTGATATAATGTTTATGTTGAAAACAACGATTTTACAAGTCGCCATTGTTTGGACACATTACTAGCCACTTAGCTAGTTTAGAGTATGTACGATTGAATCTGCAGATATAATGAAAACTGCACATTTATTTTTTGTCACTTCGATAACTATTACGGAGTATACTATTGGAATATGCTCCATTTAAATTAACAAGTGTTAGAAATTTTCACACGTTAATATCTTCAAGCCTAATTATTGCTTATCGAGAACTTCAAATCTAAGACTTTAGGCACCACTAAATTTAAATCTATACTTTTACATCTATATATTTATACTCTATCATAATTAAATTGCAAGACTTTGCACTATATATACGTAGCTACGTACATTCACTTCAAGAGCTAGCTAGGAAAACTTTGAACTTGCAAGAATTCGCACTCCACAGTCATGAGATCAGATTTCTCTATCTATCAATTTTGCCCATACATATATAATAATTTCACAGACCTATATATATATGTATCGTTTTATACCTTAGGTTGTCTGTTTGTTAAGTTTCGCGTGAGAATCTCCTACATACATACGCTAATTTGTATGCGGTATGCCCTCCTTGGCGTAAGACCTTCTTATCCAAATTTTTGTCCTTATTAAGATCTCATGCATACGCGTTAATTAGGACTAAAATTAGGACCTTGAACATAACATTTATAAGCAGTTTTGCATTCTGAATCATGCCATACTTCCATTTCGTAGTTGATTGTTGTTAGACTTGTTACTGGCCGGTGATACTGTTCTACTTGAGTTTCCACATTATCTTGACTAATTATATACGACAGCTGTTGTTGTTCATCACTTCAAAAATAACTTTTTGATGGTACGTAGTACAATTTAGAAAAAGGCCAACAATATAGTGTAAATTAGTCTCGCCATAATTATAGTTATGGTAGCTAGTTTGAATATGTGAGATCGGAGAAAGTACAATTAAACGCTAACAATCTAAATTCCAAGGGTCCAACGGAGTAGTAATTCGCACGCGCTTTACATCTACGTATGTAGTGATCTAAAAGTACACGACTACACGTACAATTACTCTTCATTTGTAAGAGTCAAGCTGATGATCTAATGTTTTTGTAAATTTTTCATCAAATCATCATTTCAGGGTTCTATATATTGTGCTAATAAAAACACAAGAATCAAGCTGATGTCAGTATAGTTATTTTCGAGCAGTAGATCATAAACACATTGTATAACTTTAATTTTAATTAGTTTACTGCCTGATTTCCAAATCAAGCTTGTTCATTGGTCTGTATTAAGTTAGTCTGAATTAATTAACAATGTACAGTCACTATTGTCTCTCAAACGATCGAATTAAAATTTCAATTTTATTCATTTATTAATTAAGCTCACATAATCGTAAAAACAATGCCATCAGATAAAACATACAATCTTCGCAGCACAACTACATATATACTAGACGTAGTTGAAAGAAATTAAAACACGCATTTTGTAAATTAAGGAAATGCAAAACCAAAATCTCATAAGAGACAACACGATCATTGGATTCTATCTCGATCTAGTCATTTCGAAATATATATTTAGTGTTAATTATTAATACTCACCCAACCGCTAACTAATAAGTACGGAGTAATAAGCAAAAAACCCTTAATCAATTTATTTCAGTTTCTTTATCATGAAGGACATGCATTGAGAGTTATTGTAGGATCATGTTAACGCTTACTTGTGGTATATATGTTGGAATATTGGACTATCATTATTTAGAGTTTAATGTTTTTGAGAAAACGGGTTGAATGGTGACCGGTAAAGCCTGATATATAATATGATCCAATACAGGCCTAGGTCTATCTTGGTTGGTTTATTAATAAAGTGTGATATTAATAGGTGTAGGGCATGTAACATTATAGACTGGGCAGCCTGATGGGGGGCCCAATTACAGCTCTAATATGGCTAGGTCTCTCCTCCTGTCTAAACCGCCTTTAACCTATAAGTAGGTTATTGGGGATGGCATGCCCCATTGATTGCCGTCATACAGTACGTAGAAGAAGGAGGAGAAGTTCCTGGTATACCTACGAGTTATCTATTGGGGATATCTATATTATGGCTTCCGCTGACAGTATGTTCTCTAATACATCAATCTAGACTAATAATTCTACAATATATACTGAAAATTGACCTTGAATAAAGATTTTATTGTCTATAATAAAACCTTTACATATGGCTTTAAATAGGTCATATAAACATAGATGTATGGAGACTAAATGTAGTAGGTGTAACTCCTACTGTTCTAAACTAGTTGAGTACAACGTAGTACTTAACAGTAAATGTCACCTTTAATTTGCGATATGGTACAACCTTCCAAATCAAATTTTCCTCTCAAAATACAGCAATTATGCTTGTCCTTTTTCTTGCTTGTCCTGTGTACGTGGACACATACATCGATCTTCTCCGGACTAAATTAGTAGGAGTTCGACTAGCTAAGTAGAGGTTTCGAGTTTAACCTTTTGTAAAGGAAACGTGGTAGAGAGATTAATTAGGATAAGTTTTCCTTTTTTTCCTCATCAGAAAAATGCACATATTTTGTAACACAAATAAACAACGAAATGAGCGCTAAGATGTAAGATATTATAGGTGTACATTATTCCTAGTATTCCGAATGTAACTATAAATAAAAAAAAACCTTGTGACTTTGTGAGATAATCTTGCCGACGTATGTGACTATGTTCCTAGACGACTCGAAATCGAGCCAAGCCAAATGATGGGAAATAACCGTTAGTTGAATCTAGCGTAATCTTGCAGTATCTTGCGTAATGGTACCACAATTGTACCGGAAATAAAAGTTGTGGTACCAAAATTAATGACAGAGGGAGACCATGTGTTGAGAATGCGACGGGTATAGCCTCTAATACTGAAACGTCCGTACAATAATAACGCCCTATTAAATCCAATTACAGCTTGTTTAAGGGTTATGATATCGTCAAAGAAATGTACGCGTCTGAGAGGAGGTGGCGTGGAAGAAGCTTTCGTTTCTCTGACATTTAATGAGAGTGATATAAAAGTTTCTAGTTTTTTCCCGAGGGAGCATTGTATAATTTGCGATAATATTAAAAGAATTCGGAGATCCTAACCTGAATAAAGAAAAAAAAATGCCACAAATGGGTTATATCTAGAATTTTAATTTGGGCCATTTTCTACTGGGATAGATTCGCATTACTACAGACCGGCCCACGCTTTTTTTGCCCGAGATCCTTTATTGAGGGCCGGCCCACTTAGTATTGGACCTTGTTGTATTGTACATTGTACAAATTTTGCGGCAACTTTAATCATGGGGCTTCTCTAATACTCAACTGTGATGACTTGGAATTTAGATGGCGTGGGCCGTCAAAAACGGGCCTATAAGACCCTCTTATATAAATTGGGCTTTTACAAGTTGAGCTATCAATAACTTGGTAAAGTTGCCTGGCTCAATACAAGAAATAATCAGTTGACACGATTATGAATATGATTTCATCACGGATTTATGGTCATCCTATACATGCATCTGTAAGCCGAAAATAATAACATACTCCCGGGGTAATACCCCCAGGATAAAACAATTATTATTAAAATAATAAAAAAATTCCAGCCCCCTCTTTATCCACGTTAAACCGACTGGCGGTTATTATTCTGGGGGTATTTACCCCCGAGATATAGTATCACCACTGTCTGTAAACAGCTTCTTTATATTTTTAACGTAAAAGGTAAGGTTAGTTCACATTCAAACTCCCCCTTACCTCGTCCTATGACGAATCTTTTGAGAAAATGGAGTGATGTTGTACTACCACCTCTAGGATTACAAAACATCCACCATTAACTTAATTAAGATTATTAAAGGAATATAATTGATGCCTCCTAAAACACTATCAATAAAATGACAAAAGTAAGAATTTATCCTCTGGTTTTGCCTATTTGTCTGAGGGTTCAAAAGAATCAAAAAATTTCTTATTGTTTTTTTTATTACATCCAATAAATTTGGAAGTTTTATTGGTCTCCATTACCACAACATAGTGACATACTATCACTTCTCCAACACGATCAACGGATAAATGATCAATTTTTTTTTCCAATAAATTTTCTTGATTGCAAATCAAACACCTGTGTGCATGATCTTTGTCACTCTCACAATAATTCGTAATAAATTCTTCATTTAATAAAAAATAATTGAAACGAAATTTAATAAAAATCTGATAAATAAATGACTGAAAGACCAATAATATAACTTGCAGAGTTACCCATAATTTACGAACATGCATTCTATTCTTCTTAATTGATGCAAAAACTATGTATACTTCTTAATTACAGATTCTATTCTCACTCACTCGTATATTTTTATAAGTTTTGACTAGATTTTGTAAGTATTAGGAAGGTTTTTTTTTTTTTTTTTTTTGCCTAGTTGTGGCCTGGCGTGGACCGTTCTATTGACTGTGACTGCTGGTTTTTTTGGGCCGCCAATTTGCAGGGTACCAGTATATGTACCGTTGAGCTCAATTACAAGTTTTACCAACGTGCTTTCACATGTAAGCACATGTACAATTGTAAGGTATAATTTCCATGCAAAGTTGCAAACATGCATATCGATTAGGATAGGGTTGTAGTTCAACACATACACTAGCATATTCCAGATATATATATGGAATGTGTAAAGTGTCGATTACAGTGATACAAAGATGTTGTACATGTACTTGGTCAGTTACATGCCTCGTTGTATAGGCAAATGGTCTGATCGATATATGAACCAAATCACGTTTTGAGTTTTTGTAATTTTTAATTTGTATTCAATTTACAAGAACGTTTGAAATGATACCATGTGTCTTATACAAACTCGAGTATATACTGTGCAAGTTTGAGCTGTCTCATAAAGAACCATTGATGGCACTAATTAGCAACCTTTATTTCGAAGTTGTGTGATTGACAAACAATCAAAGAAACATGTCTAAGACCTAGAGATCGGGCATACAGTTATGTTTATAATTAGCTAAAGGTGTAGTTAATTAGTTAATTGCCGAATAATATAGTGCCAAAACAAAACAAAAAATGGAGTGACTAACGGCCAAAAAACAGAATAACGCCGGGAGCAAGTAAAGACAAAAGTTGATATAGTTGTTTATTCAGTGCAAATCTTGTTAGTTAATTAATCGATAATCTTAAACTAAAAGTAATCACAAAGAGAATATTAAAGTTAACAACATCAACTTGATCCGAAATAATAATGTCTTCTTGCTATATTTTGGTTCGAATTGACTAATTATTGTTTAATACAAGTTGATTATCATAATGAATCAAATTTTAAGCAATTATCGATCATTATAAAATGCAATGTGGTCCAACAAATATTAATTAGACACATCACTCAAGACTAGAGTAGTAATAAGAGACTAATTAAGATTAAGGGACTCTATTAATATACTCTCCTTCTTTAGTGTAAAAAATAGAGACCTAAACAATGAAGATCCTAATTAATTAACTAATTTCTAGTCTTTAATTTCCACTTAGTTAAAGTAGGAGATCAGAGGTGAATTGAAATGCTACCTTTCACTGGGACTAGCCGCTCTTTACAACGATAATGCTCCATGTTTCGGGTAAATATGTTTCATGCACCTCGTTACAATGCAAGCAAAGACATCGAAATAAATTAAACGTCACTTTTTAGTTATCATCAATTTATCATATCATACTTCAAGCCAAATCAGAACGATACTACCAAGAGATCGACTTGATCTACATATTCTTGTCCATTAATTGACAAGGCCAAGCATAACAAATTTGAATATAATTAGACTGATGACGATTAATCTAGGTTACGGAGTGCAAATATGAGTGATTTTCGATTACGTTAGAATTCTGCCATTTAAAATATGAAGATAAACATGGATAAGACCTCAATCTAGGCGTATCAGCGTATGTGAATGTGACATTAACATATTGCATTCAAAATGCATTATTATCGTACAACCCTGACATACGCGGCAATGTGATATTTCTAAGAAGCATCACCAGATCCTTCTACTTGTAGTACCAAAACTTTCGAACTCAACGTAGACAATTACACATGTACGAGTCTTTGTGTTCAATTGACCAAATGTAAATTACATTATGTAAACATGTAACGTAAGGTTTTTTCGTTCCAATCCCGGTTTGACTACGACTAAGCAGTCTTTGGAAAAAAACAAGTTTGTCATTTAGCTGCACTAATGCAGAATGCCATTTGTATTTCTTATCTGAACATATCGGATCTGAACTCACTTGAATGAATCTGATCAGCTCAAATCTCATTTGAATTTGTTTAAAATATAGCTGAATATAGATGTACTAATACAATCAAACAATCTCGATTCATGGTTTGTTATTTGTACTAGCTATTCTGATTTGATCTAATATAATGTGAATCAATCAAACTTGATTTAAATGACTCTTATCTGATATGATCTGAACACACTCCTTTTCAAAATTGTGTCGTACCGGGCCTAAGCCTAGGCTTCTGTATCTGTGTGAATGTATTTATGTTCAAAGAGAAATTAAACATAAAAACGTGCGCACCAAAGAACATGAAAGCGACTAATTCAGTAGTAGTACTTATGAATCAACTTAGCATGTTAACGTGATGCACGAGTGCACGACCACAGCGGAAACTATATAGTACCCCATTGTGCTGAATAACACCCAACATAACTCTGATCGACACGACTAACTTATCACTTCCTAGTTCATTATTATTAGGAAAGAACAATGTTCATACAATCAATCATACATTCATTCCCATGCTCTGATGATGCTCAGAGCCTAAGCATTGATGTCTCGCGCTTGATGCGAAATCATACGAATTGAGTTCACAAAGTGTTCAACTCGTTCACACGTATTGACTTATTACATTTAACTCTTTATTAGTCTGCGACATCTCTTATTAGCAAAGTAATTGACGTTCGGTACGAAATTCAAAAAGTTACTAGTATACATTTTGCAAAGAAATTGACATTCGACTAGATTAGTTTAAATTTCTCATCTCGCCTAGTAGAGTGAACTCGAAGTCATTGTCAATTTGTCATTCCTCTTGTTCAGTTTATTTCCTGCAATTCAAGAACGTAGGAACATTTAATTCTTACAATACAATTAACTAAACAAATTTCGTCATCTCTCGATATTTCGTTCACCATTAGTATGAACATATATACACATATATACTAAATCTGGTCTAAATTTTAAATTTTGATATGACCAGATGATCAGTAGATCGGTCAGACAATTATACATATATACACAATAAATGATAAAAAAAATGTATTAAAAAGAACATATATGCAGTGCTCTAAAACGAACACGTTGAACATTATATTCATTCATTTAATTCTGTTAACGTAATTACTCAAGTACCCTTCACGCTGCGTGATGGGAGAGATCAAGCTAAAAACTTAGCTTAGTGATGATCTGATGATTAATAATGTGGCGTATACTCTACAATTGTTAATTGTGAAGAGAAAATCAAAAGGAAATCTTTGTTATGAAAAGTAAACTAATTAAACAAATTCCAGATAACAGAATCATATATACTCATGACTCATGAGACAGCGGCGTTTTGCCCACTTAATTATGTAAATGAAGACTGAGTAGATGTAGTAGTTTAGTTTAAGAAATCAAATTAGAAGAATTTATATAGATGTTCAGTATCTATAATGTTATATTTATTCTGCAAGAAACGTACAATTGCTAACAGAAAGAAATTTGGACGGCCAGATCAGATATCATTAATTATATTATTGCTTTGGTTTATATATAGGGAGGTGCATTATTGTTACAAGAACAAAATGTTGATGTAATTTATGAAATATTTTGATAAATTTCAACTTACTTAAATCTAAGGAATTATAATCATGGTTCAGCTAACTGCGAGTCAATATATATGACTTTTTGAGAAACATGGTGAGCTCTGCGTCTCCGCCCATTGTAATCAATTTGGTTCCGCCTTGCTATGCATTGATGCTACGTGACAATATGAACAGTCGAAGTTTACATTTTGATTTTTCAATGTGGACATATGAATATATGATCTTCACAAAGCCATGAGAACACAGTATAGTATGGATAAATTAAATCATCATCACTCTCGTATATTTGTAATTTCCATTTCTAATGCAGTCAAAGATGACTTATTACAAAATCGCTTCGGTTAAGAAACAATAATCGATCAATATAATCTTCAAAACAATAATGTCTTCACGAGTCATTTGATGAAAACCTAAACTTCTACATTTTCATCATCCGATAACAGTTGGCATGAGTATCTACTAGTTAGATCAAGAATTCAAGATCATCTAGGTTACAATAACAAAAATGTTATGGCTTAACGGACTCATTTGCTTTTACAATTGGTATGGTGAAAATGGTAAAATGTACGCGGCATTATACTTATGTTTACGCTAAAAATATAAAGAGGTGGTATATGTTCTACTAAATACCAATGCTAGTAACAAAATTAGAGTTCCTATTAAGATGCTAGTGAAGAATTAGACTGTAACGTGCATCATCGGTAGATCTGAAATTCCATACATATAAAATACATTCCTAGCACATTTGGACCTATAGAAGGAGATTGTGGTAAACAAAGAAATCAGCATGCATGCAGTTGCAAGACATGCACCAGTCAGTCAGTAACCACTCATCAGTCATTATTTTACCGAGGATTTGTCAAAGAGAAAAGATCGATACAGTGAAAAAGATGACGTAAAACAGTAAAAAAAGATCATGTCAGTAAGTCAGTTTGTGACTGATAGACGTGTTAACCTTCACTAGTCATTTCTCAGACGCATATGATTTTCTTCGTTGATAATGCTTCGTAAAAGGCTGATTTTTACAGCCAATCATTCTTAAGATCTGGCTTCGCGAGTCTCATTGGGCTTTGATTTTAGCCCGCCAACGAATTTAGAGGGGGAATATCAAATTAAGTGGAGATTCTTGCGCTAGAACACGACACGAACTCGACTCGAATATGTTAAGAGTGACGATCTCACTTTTCGATCAATTAAAAGTATTAATTCTTATAAAATACGGCTTTACATTGATCAGTACATATATTGCGTAAAAATGTCTTTTACATTAACAACGATCTTTTGAGCATATGCGGGATCCTTTACCTATGAATAGTGTTCTACAAGACATATAGGCTTTGAGTTTTGAGGCGAAGAGGAGTGATAAGCGGGACATTGTTTTGCTATAGCTTCAATTATTAAGCAAAAAGAAGAGTGTAGATAATCTATCTTAATTAAACAAGCACGTCACGCCAATCATCCACTTCCTCTGCACTACGCCATTTTTAGTAAGAAAACTAATGGGAATGAAAAAGAAACATTTTATACAAATCAAAGTTTTAAAATATGTATATTGACCTCGTGAAAACGACTACTATTCCATCCTAATGATAACTATATGAGTGAGCTTTATTTTTTCTCCGTTATTAATTAATTGTAGGGTGCTTGATTATCACTAATTTAACGTTGAGTTATTGACCGTCTTTGTTGTTGTTAATTACTAATAATGCAAATGGAATGTATTACCTCAAAAAAAAAAAACAATGGAATGTAGTGCTAGTGATGCCATGACATTTGATGTGTGTGGTATACTGGTACGGATTTGTGATGAATTTTGAAGTCAAAACCAATATTTTCTATAATTTAACTAGTGCGGATTACCTGTTTCATTTTCCTATCCTATTTCATGTACCCCTCCAATAACGTGCTAGCATTTCATTATTTATCTCTAAAATATTTATTTTCTTGAAAGAATTATGAAATAGTAGCATATGAGTGAAGAGGTATATAGGGTGGGATAGAAAAACGAGACAGGTGATCCACACTGTAATTTAACTTGCAATTATGCAAATGTATACATGAGCGGTATATCCAAGTATATACTATTAGTCAAACTTCTAATCAAGATCATATATTCTGATTATCAGTTTTATAATTTTTTTATTTCTCAAATGATGCCAAACACAATGACTAAAAAACTTATTAGTTCTCTATGATTTACCGTGTGAAATTGGATTATTCTCAAGTCTCACACGTGAGACCAATAAACTGAATAATAAATATAATTATATTTGTATTTCAGTTTTGTCCGGTACCTCGGCTTTTAAAAATGCGTTTTGGTGTGTTGGTCTCACATAGTCACAATAACTTATGATGAGACCGTGGTGTCACACAAGACTTACTGATTACCGTATATATGCTTCTGATTAGGATCCAAGTCTTAAATTACCCTTTACCTGTTTTTCACTTCAGGTTCTGCATAGTTCAGTTTCTCTCAGTGAGATTTTCTTTCCCTGCATAACTCCTCTGTCCATTTTTTTTTACTGCTTCTATAATTGATATGTTGTCAACACCACGTCATTATAGTTGGAGCATTTAATTTGCATTTTGATATTTGGCCATATAGGGAAAGTCTAATTGTGTGCACTACAATCCTCAACAATATCTATCGAAGCTCTTGAAATATTGAGGCCATGATAATTTGGCCAGCGACCCAAAGTATATGTGTATGTATTAAATGGTGAAATATGAAACCTAGATTGATTATTAGTACTTCAACACTGGATGAAAATTTTCGGTTCCTAGGAATTGATAGATGGACTATAGGATAGTTTTCGCCTTGTTTTGCATTTGCAAGACTTGATCACAAATTTACCTTATGTACCATAATAATCACATCAAATAGTCCGAAATACGAATCATATAACCAAATCGCACTTTCATAAGTGTTTTCAATCCTTCACACTAAAAAATAAACGTTAGGAGACATCAATCATGAAGTATCACACCATTACGGGGTTTGTCCCATGTCGAACCCATTGGACCATTTGATCGGCTCTAAGTTCATCCAATTAACCAAATTTCAACAAAGGCTATGGACCCTAAACTACTAGTAGTGCACTAGTACTACCAATCATTTTTCCTCATATAGTACTACCATATCAAAATGAATGTTTATAATAAGCAATCAATTAAACCCACTGAATTGCATTACATTATTACATTACATGCAAAATCAAACAACTTAACCATGACGTGTGCATTCATTGGGAATTCACTTCACTTTACACACTACACCAAACTGAAAGAAAACAAATTTTGCTCACACTCCAAACAGAGAAACAAATTACAGTATAATTTTATTTTCTAACCAAAAAAAAAAATTAAAACTAAATTAAAATGAAATGAAATTAATCTTTCACACTCAATTTTTTTTTCTTCCCAAAATGGTGTTCTTATCAAAGCTAAAGTGAGGCCCAGGTGATGCCCACTGCCACACTCTTCTGTCACACTCTTCTCACATTTCTCTCTCTCTCTTTACTAATAAATAGTCTTTAAAATCTCTCCACTTTCTTCTCCCCAAATTTCTCACTTGTTTGAGAGACTTCAGACTCCTTCTCCTCATCAAATTCTATCTAATCTTATTATAATCTCTACTTTCTCTCTCCTCCTCCTCCTACAATTCCTACCACCCACAATCCTAATCTCACCCAATTCCTATTAAAGTTCGCATCTTTCACTTCTAATCACTTACCTACACTTCCCAATTTCATAAAGTTTTCGGACTTTCGATTCAGTCCGAATCTGAGTCGAATTAGAAACCCACAAAAACCCCTATAAAAGTTTGCATCTTTGACATCTAATCACTCACCTATACCTCACAATCATCGGATTTAGTCCGAATTCGAGTAGGATACGGTAATTATTTCCAACCAAGAATCAGAAATCCATAAAAACACTATAAAAAGTTCGCATCAATCACCATTCACCTCTACCTTTTTCTGATTCCGAGTCAATCGGATTTAGTTCGGATTCGAGTTTGGCACTTTCTGTTAAACCCAGAATCAGAAACCCACCAAAACCCCTGTAAAGTTCGCATCAATTTCACTAAAAATTCAACAAAGTTTGCATCTTTATTACGAATTACCAAAAAAAAGGTATATGATCATGGCATCAGAAGCGTCAATTACATCTCCAACGGCAAAAACGACGCTGTATTTCGACGAAAAATGGAAACTTTCGAAGAAAGAATCGAGCACAAGAAGCAGCAGAAGTTGTAGATCTTCATCTTCGTTTCTACCAGACAATTCGTCGAACAAGAGATGTGCCTTCTCGAGGAAGTGTGCTAGGCTTGTTAAAGAACAGAGAGCTAGATTCTACATCATGCGACGGTGTGTTGTTATGCTTATTTGTTGGCGAGATTACAATGGTGATTCCTGATAATCTTACTGCGGTAAAAAAAAAAAATTTTGGGGGGTAATTTTCCTCTTTCGTTTCCGCGAGATGGTAAAAAAAAATTGAGGTAAAAAATCAATGGCGTCCGAGGAGAAAAGAGGAATTATCATTAGGGTTCAGAGATCATCATCATCATCATCAGTCATATACTAATTGTACAGTTTTTTTTTTTTTTTTTTTTTTTGGATTTAATTAGAACTTTAATTTCTTTTTCTTTTTAGCCCCAAAATAATCCAATTTTGGGTTTTTTTTATTTACAGTAATTACTCAATGTAACTTTGCTCAGATTTCAATGAAAGGGAAATAATCATCTGTTTAGGAAAGTTAATTTAATTTCTTGTTAATTTTTTACCTTTACCCCCCCAATGTATTTAATCCATTACGCCAAATCGCGTAACGTAGATTGTGACGGCAAAAACTTAGGTAAGACGATCACGAAAAGGGAAAAGCCCGAAAACGTTGTGGCTGCAAATTGCAATGTAGCTAAAACACTCAATTGAGGGTGGAATTGGGTGGATGAGCTCAGCTGATTACGCGATTAAATTAGGTTACTTAAATTAAATTAAATCTTAGAAGGAATATACTTGAAATTAGGTGAAATTGTACTAGTGGGATGCCAATAAAGAAATGCAAGGATGAGCATATTAATCAACGTGGAGAGGAGAGAGAAAATGAAAGAGTCCTAGGGTCTAGGGATACCCTAAATGGGCGGCAGAGATGCCCTTAATTTTGTTGCTAATTTACTATCCCAATTGTAATTTTTGTTAATCACAAGGAAAACTTTGGTTTAATTGCGTATTCATCACAATATTAAGGGTTTTCATGCGCTTTGAGGGAAAAAAAATTCTTCCTTGATCTACTGAGTTTACAAGCAAAACGGCTTATAGTCGAGGTGAATCTAGCTCGATTTTTCGTGGTAGTCTTGTTCCCGGTGAATACCGGACATGACATCCCTGGATTTGTCGTGAATCGTAGGCCGTATTATGGGAGGTTGATGCAATATTGAATCTCATAATCATATGCTTTGGGGGGTTTCATTATTTCATGTGTACTACGAGTATATGGGTTTTGACCATCTTATGGACCACTTTGACTTAAATATGGCCACATTGTTAAAAAGTATGGTTGTGAACTTGTGATTCCTGAATCTTTATGGCCTTGGTCAGCCTATGAACATGGTGGCTGATAATTTTTGGATAAGTTTTGGCCACTTGTTTCCTCTACGACGAAGTATGTAACACCCATATAATACAGTGTTGGGTTTATCATTTCTCTTCCACAAACAAGAGCAAGAGATAGTCGGAAAATAAGGAAAAGAAGAGGATGCCTAAGTAGAGTTCACCTATGGTTATATTAGCGTCTTAATTAACGACATTATTTTATTTTCTCGTTCATGTCTATTCTTAGTGAACATAGTTTGTCACTCCAGATATGTACCTTAAGGTGTGAGATAATTGAATCGACTTAAAATTTAATATGGCAAAAAAATATAGTCATCATAATCTGATTTTCACTAGACTAGTACAATGATACTCTTATTTGAAATTGAAATGAGATCCTTGATAAATTTTGTAATTACTCAATGGTCCTTACATTTCAACAGGGCTTGATCAGGATGCGGGTCAGTTGACATTTGATACAGAAGTGCGACTATTGAACCGAATGCCGATTTTGTAATTAATTTTCTGATCAACTATCACATCTTCTGCAATGTAAGTATTCCCCTCATACGGTCCTAAATAATTAGCATTGATTATATTATTATATAAATAAAATATTATTCATTTATTCATAATCATACATTCTTTATCCATTCAACATTAATTCGAAATTAGTAATAGTACGGGACAAACCCTTTGTGAGGATGACACCGGCCAAGAAAACTTAAACTATTTTTCGAAAAGTGACGAGATACAACCCACAATTGACGTATGTCGTAATTCGTCTAGAAACGTCGCAATCATAATATATATAACTACACTCTCTTATCTTTTATTCAAATTAAACGTAATTTAACTAAGGAAACGAACATCTATAGAATGTAGATCAAATTTTTTCAATCAAAAACTTGATACTCTGCGATGACTAGCCAAGTTTATGTCTGAATGTATGATGCATCCATAGGTAAGTGTAATTATGAGTTGAGAGAGGAGGCTAAAATTGTCATCCAGAAATTACAGCTAATGTTTCTGTAATTCTGTCCCATGCATACATACACTCTAGATTTTTCTCTGTTTGTGGGGAAGGATTATTCATGTAGATCTGATACTGACTACTCACTAAAAAAAAATAAAAAAATTGGAAGGAACTTTGGGACTCCTCATAAAGTGCTGTGATCCATTACTTAAACAGGCAAATTCAGATAAAATAGGAACAATATGATAATATAACTCCAAAATGTTATATGTTGTGCTCTTTTTAAAAGCTGTCTTACAAGTAAGTCCTCCTTTTTTAGTAGTAGTAATCAATGTTTATAGAATTGACACACATATAGCAATGGTTGTTTCTTTGCTTGTTCATCTAAGTTCGCCTCCTAAAGTTTATCCTGTAAACCACCTCGTGTGTCTGATAGTGTTCAATGAGATGACGGGTTTTTTACCTATAATAGTAAGAATTAAACTGAACTGAACTTGACTCAACCTATTATCAATAACACAGAAGACGAACTCGCGTAATGCCTTTATATACATAGGATATTTGAAGGTATTGAGAACTGCAAATTAATGAAGGACTTTTGCTGACAAGGCAGCACGCCAAGGACACATGGGGTTGCTTAGTCAAGGGTTGTCAACATGGCCTTATTTAAACTTCGAACCTTTTTAAGTAGTACTAGTTAATTAATGTAGTAACCAAAACCAAGATACTCTTACCTGCAGTAACACTGCCCTCCTATGGTCCTAGGTGAGTGTGGTTGAAATCAATCCTTCAGCGAGAAGTCTCGAGGTCAAATTCTTAATTAAAACAAATTTTGGTGTATAAACGCTACTATAAGAGAATTATAAGAAAAAAGGGGCGTCAAGCCGTCAACTATTTTTTTATTTATCAATTGCTCGAGAGATTGAATATATATATATGCACTAAGAACACACAATGTGTATGTAATGTCAAGGTATTCAGAACATACAAACTAAGACATCAAAGTCGAAGCTCATTCACATTGACATGTACCTTAGATTCTTGGTGTTTGAAGAGTTGATTATTGATTCTAAGATATATATAACTTCACTATCGCCTTTTTTAGTTTGTCTGCACTTTGTCGTTGTCTCGTTAAGGGCTAAACAATTACCAACAAGCATTATATTAAAATCCCCAAATAAGATTACTATCAATGGTGAATTCAATGCAACGTAATGTAGGTAACCTCCATACATACTTTACTATTATCTACGATCACAATCCTAGAAATGTAATTTTGTAAACCACAATAAATCATCAAATGTTATCCTACATGCTCAATAATGAACAAACAAGGACCAAAAGCAGCATTGGGGAAGTGGGGGTCTAGCACAATGTCTGTTTTCCATCCTAGCTAGAAATAGTGATCATTGATTTGAGAATAGAAGTTGCCACAATGAGGTGTATTGGAGAAGATACGAACAAAAGTTAACAGTATCGTTGTTGATTTTTTCTGACCTTTATGCAAATTGGGTATGGGTAGAGCACTTTGACGAAATAGAGAAGAAAATGTTAATTTATAAGTTCGTGGATTATTTCTTATACTGCTTAGTGGTCTAACGATTTTAACTAGCTTAAGATGTAATCCGACTTGACCTTCGAGATGATCTACTTTATTTTCTACGATGAAACACAACACTCTGCCCTTGAGTTTCAAATTGGTTAAAGATTTGACTAATCAACATCAATACATGTCACTGGAATAATTCACACATAACATCACTGTAACAACTCGAAAGTCGAAACTAAAACACTTTCCTACAGATAGGCTAAACGGGCTAGCCAATTCACGCCTAGTTTATGTTTGATGGGGGTATGTATGAAGTGGCACGTACAAATACGACAGATGATCCACTCTCTCATTATTATTGACACTTACATTAAAGACTGTACGCCGGAAATAATGGAATTTGATAAGGAGAGAATCATGTACCGTATCAGAAATGGGTATCCAACACGTAATGGGAACAGTTATGTGGGCATTTGTGTCTGGCCCGAAAGCTTGTAAACAAAGGACATGAGAGGTAACATATGATATGAATACAGCCCAACAGCATGAGCACCGGCCTCCTTTGTTCGTTCAACCGTCACATCATTGTGTACCCCTTCCTAGCCCTTCTAACGGCCCTACTATTCACTTCTATAGCCCTACCAATTATTTCGAGACTTAGTGGTTAAATGTTCATATCCCGACTTAGCAATCTAAATTGAAATTATATATTTGTCAAGTGCATTTTAGACCGTTGCGAAATTATTTTGAGCTTAAGTGAGGTTGGATAATAGTGAAGCGAGAACTTTCGTGGTTTAAAGGAGTTGGACAAGTACAAAAACCACTTCATTGCAAGTGTTTATGGCAACTTATGATAATGAGTATCCCACTCTTTTATGGAAGTTTGAAACCCTTTGACTTTAATATCATCCTTCCTCTAGACATATTATTTTTAATATCGTTTGACTCATTTATGGTTGAAGTAGGGCGTAAAAAAGAATCAAGGTTGACTTAGTAAGAAACTCAACCTGCGTCTGCACATAGGTTATCAAGGGTTGTGATCCTCCTATACCTATCTCCGCGACATCAACAGCTCTTGGTGTACTGAAAAAGAAAGCAAAATGTCAAAACGATAACAATTCATAACACCGGAGGATTGGAGGAATACAATACTAGTTCCCAACTCTTATGTGATCATAATTCATAATCCATTTTCCCACTGTTTGATGTTGTTGGTGATCTTTTGTCAAGATGGTTCGGACCTACAATCACGTGATTATGAGTCATGTGATTCCTTGGTGGGTCATTTTTTTTTTCTTATCCAATGTCTATGTTGGGCCTTTTGTTTTGTACACTTCCATAGCCTGCCTAACCCAAAGTTTAGGCCCCTAATATTCCCGTCAGCCTATTAAATAAATTCGGGTTTGTCCCTAAAAAAAATAAAATAAAATAAAAAGGGATTGTATGGCATTATTATCTTCGGCATGCATAATTAAGTTTAGACATGATGCTTTACCAACTAAAATGGCCCCCCGTGCCATTCTTCCTCGTTTCCTTTTGTCTACCTGAACTTCTATTATATCGACGATCCAATGAATCATATAGTACTTCCTCTAT
Source organism: Spergularia marina (assembly GCA_963680865.1). NCBI lineage: Eukaryota > Viridiplantae > Streptophyta > Magnoliopsida > Caryophyllales > Caryophyllaceae > Spergularia > Spergularia marina. The sequence goes on along the minus strand of OY804560.1, from coordinate 21,054,590 downwards.
TCCATTCAATTGTTTACGTTGGGGTGAGTTTTATGAGGGGAACCCAATCACAACGTAAATAATTGAATCAATGAAGGGAGTAATATTTTATATTGTTGTTGCAAAAGGATTTTGAAACTACAAAGATTCAATTGTGTAATAGTGTATTGCTTAGGGAGTAATCGGATTTCAAAATTTAGATAATCTTACCATAAAAATCGTGCAATCTAACGAATATATTGGATGCTTCTCGTCTAATTTAGGCCGTGTCGACATGTCGTTAATGAATAGACTAGTACTACTATTGGAGACTGATTAAGTAATTTTTCAGGGAAAATCAAAAGGAAACTTCGATTGCACCGTCACAAAACAAAAACGGGTTAGCTCGCAACTCATACTACTACTTCCTGTCCAAAGTAACCAACTCATGAACTCAACAGTCAACACTTTGTCGCTGGGGCCTCAATTTGTTGTAAAATTGGTCAATTGGCCCAAATATTGGGCTGTTTGCTTCCATGGACTCGTTATTCATGTGAGACCAACTAAGCTAAATTATTCATCAACATAAGCACAACAGCCATCACCCTTGTGCAGTTGTGCTTAATTGAGTAAAGAAGGCAATCCATAATTAAAGTTGGTTAGTGTAACTGTGTTAGTAAATCGGTGACTGAATTCGGCCATCGTCTAGATTTTTTTTTGGATCTGTATAGCTAACTTGGTAGTGATGGGCGAGTCTCCAAACATAGATTTTTGTTTGGACTACATTAAAATCTCATTTTAGTAAAATCAAACTGCTTGTCAGTGTTGAAATAGTAATTCATATCATCCTCATCCGGTCATCCCACATACGATTTACAAATACAAGATCAAGAGTCCACCATCAATAATTTGCTCACATAGTCACATTCATGACTTCGCTTTGAACCCCCCTTATAACACAAGAAGTTATAGTTCGACTCTTAAGTCTTACCTCCCCTTCATCCTTGCAAGTTATAACTCCTTTTATGCATCTCATGTCCCACTTCCATGTCCAAATCCCGTTCCCCCTCACTGATCGGTGGTATAATCTGAAATAAGACAGGAAAGTCGGACAAATGAATCCGGAGTTCCGCACCGACTACATGTTGAAAAGAAAATTGAAAAAGAAGATTGGCCACAAAAGGTCAGCCACATCGGAGAGATGAGATGATCTTTTACTCCAATCTTATTGGTGACGCTGCTGACGAAAATATCAACAACTGAGTCAAACCAAAACCAAAACCAACCAAAAGAAAAAAAAAACATAGAAAAAAAAAAAAGCGCCTTTAATTATTTGATCCGCAATTCTTCCCTCTCCCTCCATTTACTTCTTCTTAACGGATCACTCAACCCAACCTCGGCGATTTCTCCCCCTCCCTTCCTTTCTCTCTCTCCTCAAACCTAGGGTTTTTATCGTCGGACTGTCTCAATTCTTCGCAACTATTTTTCTCTTTGTTCCGTGATGAAGAAGTTTCAGGTGCGTCGTCTTCCGCATTCCCCCCTCTCTTCTTTGATCGTCGCAGTTTTTTTTTTTTTTTTTTTTTTTTGAGTTTTTTGCTTAATTTTACTGGCATTCATTTTGAATTAGGCGATTACGATCGAAGCTTCTGAATTACGCCTCAATAATTCGAGATTTCTTTCGAAAAAGACGATGGAAAATTGATGTTTGTTGAGTTGCTTGCTAATTTTAGGTATGAATTTCCGGTAACTAGCGCTCTTTTGATTTGATTTTTGTTTTTGGAATGTTTCGTGTTGATAGTGAAATTATGAGTATTTGTGAAGCGTTATTGAGAAGTTACTGGTATTCTGATGATTTTTTTTTGCGGAATTATGATCATATACGGAGCGTTGTTGAGAAATTACTGGCAAAATGATGATAATCGTCTAGTATAAGTTACTCGCAACATGTTAATTGGTTAATTGAGTCCTCTAGTTCAAGTAGATTTATCAGAGATTGAAGAGATCAAATTATTAATTGTACATGAAGTAATACTCTAACATTTTGAGAGAATTGTGATGATTTTCTTACTATTGACGTGAAACTTACATGAATCTTGATTCTAATTACTTTGATGCTGGTGTGTTTCATGATATATGAGCTGATTACGATCAGTTTGTCCGAGACATTGTTAATTGTTTAGGAAGTTACATTAATTTCAAGAAGTTGATCAGGTCGAAGCACATAGATGCTACACCAATATCAGTATATACATTGTCATAAGATTCGCAGTAATGTCATAGTATAAGTTGAATTATGTGTATAGCATAACTTTGACACTGGGAAATGACCATGTCATTTTAGACAATGAAGCCGAGAGTAGTCTGTACACGGATTATTGTACAGTTTGATGAGGAAGTAACTGTGAGAGCTATGATTAGCATAGGTGATTTAGTCTCAGACGCTTGTGTTGGAGATCCCTCACATATCTGTATAAATAGGTCGCTGTTGTTGTACTCTATGTCGAGGTGTTAATGTGTTCCTTGAGGTGTTTCTCAAGATACGGAGATTGATATGTTATACTTTCTCCATTTCATTAGGTTCTTTGCATTTGGTTTGATTCTGTGAGAGGATTTCAATCCAAATGCAAAGAACCTAATGAAATGGAAGGAGTACAAGTTTGAAGCAACGGTTGTAAACTTTTATTGATGTGGTTATTGCTCGGTTTTGTTCAATGTCCATGAGTTTGCCTGAATTGGGATGTGGAGAGAGGATACTGTTAATAGGATTTACAGGATTCCTCTCCACAATTCTCAGATTCTGTTTTGACAGGAACTACTTGCGTTTATAACTGTGTACTGTAGTTTATATGTTTTCTTTATTACGCTGATGGAAATTTTAGAGGTGTAATAGCTCCTTTGTTGGACTTTTGCCTTTTGGAGGTAGGAGCATTTTCAATTTAAAATAGGCACCAAATTTGGCAGTTTCACTCTTTTTTTGGAAGTTTCTTTATGACCAACATTTGTTTATTGGCTTCTGTAATCAATTTAAAATAGGCATAAGATATAGTTGTGAAATGTCACAAAGCTAATCAACCATGATATCAGGACGTTTTAGGTTAGATTAATGAGCATTAGGCTAATGCATGGGGCGTCAATTAGCTCTTTTATGAGGATGTCTTATGACTCTATCCTCATTTTTTTTGCTCTTAATACATTAACAAAATATTTTCAATGCAAAATTAATGGGTTGTCAGTGGAGCTGCTATGCATTTCTAAGAAATATTCCTTATGTTCTTATGGCTTCTAGATGCATTTGTGGCCTCTTGGATAAGTGGTTGTCTTATAAGCAATCCTTTTAGCTATTTGAATTTAGAGTATGAGAACATGAACTGAGTGATTTCTGGTGATGTAATGAGGCTGCCCAGAATAGTATGCACGGGAATGTCACTTTTATCGGGGCTTCTGATTGCCCTTTTTGTAGGTAAATAGCATTTAATATCTCTAAATCTTTGATATTGCTTTGAGCTTAACGGACATTATACGCCTAGACAATGATCTTATTCTAGTCTGACACTCTGCTTTGGTGCATGGGCTTGATGGTCTTGATGGTCTTGATGGATGTATCACTCTCATTGTGGTTTTAATATTGAATGGTGTAGTAAGCCTTTGAGGCTTTGACACTTGAACTTTTATGTGAATTTCACCCAAAGTAAAGAATTTGCAAACGTGTCTTCCAAAAAAAAGAAGTGTCACTTATAGAATTGTATTGACTCTTTGTCAGATTAAGGGGGCCATCGTTATATTTGAAACTGATGCAACTTTATTGTTTTATGATATTATATGGAATCAAAGAGCTTACATTGATGATCTTTGCTTATAATTTACACTCCGACTATGATCCTATGATCTTAGATATATTGGCTATGGTTCTTCTGTGATCTGATTGTTCTTTTTTCTTTCCTGTCCTACCAGACTACTCGGCCACTTTAGCAATACAGATGGGCAGAATATGTTTCACTTTCGAAAGAATACTGACTCTGATGATCTGATCTTTATGCTGCCTAAATATGTTCTTTATTGGGTAATTCTCGCTTTCTGATACCGCCTGAATTGTACTGCACACCGCCCACGCTCAGTTGGTTAAGCCTCTATGGCAAGGGTAACTTTCTGAAATGAACTCTTACGTCTAATTTCTGATATTGTGCTTGTATTTTCCGTCATCTTTAGGACAGAGTAGCTCATGTTCATGAAGTATGGCATTAACCAGGGCCCCTGCACTTCTTTCGTGGAATTTCCTTGCATGTCTCCGCTGTCCCGTTCACACTTTTCACTTGTAAGTTTTCTTCAACCTCCGATTCCTTCCACAGTTTTACCTGAATTTTCCTAATATTTATAATCAATTTTTGTTCAAAGCTTCCTTGCGTGGTACTTTCTCCTAGTTTGTTCTTATCAGATTGCTACTATAGGTCTATAACTCTATAAGCCTATAGCAGTTACATGTGATGTTTTTGCGTGGTACTCGTACCTTCTCCCAGTTTGTTCTTATCAGATTGCTACTATAAGCCTATAGCAGTTACATGTGAATATGTGATGTTTTTGCGTGGTACCTTCTCCCAGTTTGTTCTTATCGGATTGCTTCTATAAGCCTATAGCAGTTATGTGTAATGTTTTGGATTACTCCTTTGATGCTGGATAATTTATTTGTTAAGGACATAAAAATAGCACTTACAGAATCAACAGTATTCGTTTTGTCTTTGAGTAACCTGTAGATTCATGATTTGTCAATATGGTTTCTAGGAGACTGGATCTTGACATGATCCTATAATAAACAAAGGTGGAAAGTGGGAATGATCAAATGAGGGGATGCATTCCCGAATCAACTCCAATGTTATTTGAGGAATCAGACTCTTGATCAAGTATAGGTTGTATAAAGACCTTGTTTTTGATGAGTTGAGGATGTTATATCCCGGTGAAATACAATTGGAATGTGAACTTTCTCCTCGATAATCAACTACATCGAATTTGCAAGAAATTAGGATGGTTGGGGAATATCTTGAGATCACTGTCATAAACCCTTGTACCAGTATGGCAGTATAGATATTCAGGCTACAAAGGGGATAGTTAATGTTAGTGATTGTAGTTGCTAACAGGATTTGGATACTGCCCACTCCTATTGTTCCTGTTTAGCAGTTTGATACCATTTCTGTACGAACTAAGGAGACTAATGGGTGAGCGCAAAACTTCCTGGATATGAGGAAGCTAGTGTTGGTTTACTCAGCAGAGAAGGAGGTAAGGCCAGCTACCACACAGACCTGTTCTAGGAACAATGAAATAAGGAACTAGAGAATCTGAAATCGGGGATTGATTATGATAACAGAGGTCTTACGAAAAGTTAGGAATTTCCGGTTATCCTTCTTTGCCTCTGAGGATCCATATACTTTTGCTGGATAATTTAGTAGCAGTAAGCAAAGTGTTTTCTTGCTCAATTGGAGATTTCTTGGCCTTCTTTGGTTTGTAATTCACTTCCTTTACCAAGTTTCATTGCCAAGATTCACTATCTAGTACTTACATTAGATGATGGCCCAAACTTGTTATCTTTCCAAAGAATATTTTTCGCTGTATGTTGAACGTTGAATGTTTAGACATAGCTTTCAGCTAATACCCATTACTCAGTTAGAAAACGTTGAACGGCCTGGCTCTTTGTAATCAATGGATAGGAAGAAACAGTTGGGCTTTATATGTGTTGTCAGCGTATCACTCATGTGTTTCATGTTTATATAGGTTTGGGTTCTTTTTAAGGGAGAAAGGGTGTTAGTTGAATACTTGAATGGGCTTCAGACTTTCAGAGTCCACTTTGGGCACTCGTGTAGAATAGGACGTTTTCAGTGATTTGATACGCTTCCTAAATCCTTGCTGATCCTAAACACTTGCAGATCTAGTCATACAGAATGTGTTTGCTTTAATTACCCTTGTGGCCTGTGGGGTAGAAGAATTCTGTGACTAACCCTTTAAAGCTTTAGTTAGTTCATTGGTTGAGACTTGAGTTTCTTAGTCCTTTGATTACATATCCTCCCTCGTATGTCCGAGTGGTCAGTTCGGCTTTGGTTTGACAGTAGGCGTTCAATTGGGGGCGGGTGCTTACCATTATACTAGAAAATAGAATTTCCTATGAATTAAGGTTCAATAAGATGTTTGGTATTACTTTCTCGTTTTTTGGAATGGTGACATTTGGTTGGAAACTTGAATATGTGAGAGGAACTGAACCAAGCGAATTATATAAACTGTCACTAAAACTGAAGTGATAGTATTTTGAGGAGAAGGGGCAAATTCAATGTGTCTCAAAATTGAAAGCGATAGTATTAGAGAAACCGTCACAAAAACTAAAGCGATAATTAAGTGTTGGAAATCATAGTGAACGGGTTAAGTACCCTTTTTCGGTGAGAAAGCATGTTACATAGGGGCGGAATTTGATGTGGTGCGAGGAGAGAAAGAGGAGCAATAGCCAATAGGTGCTTTTTGTTGGTACTTTGGGTGGGTGAGGTGGTTGAGGAGAGGTGGCTGCAATGGAGTTGGGAGGCCTAAACATTTAACAATGGCGATAGGAGGACAATGTGGGCGGTGAATTGGTGGTGTTGGTGGGAAAGCAGTATGGACGAGGTAACTATCTAGGAGTTAAATTAAGCTTAATTAACACAGATTAGTGCGAGTAACTGTTCTAATTCATCGAAAAACTGAGTGATGCGTCTTTGGTCGAACAAAAGTGCGATGTAAAGTGATTCTCACAACGATATATTATAATAAGGTGGTTCTTGATAAAATGTTACATTTATAAGGCTGGTTACGCCTCATACTTTCTACTGTATTTGTTTTCAAAAGATTATTAACTCGAAAATGGCGTCCCCGTCCAACCATCCCTATTCCCTAGTAACCAACCACCCAAATTGTGTGATTTGTGCCGAAAAGTATAGATAAGTAAAAGTGGGATTAGAATGTAAGGCATATATTGATTTCTACTAATACTGGCAACATATAGACTGATGGACATAAATTAAGTTACGTGGAATCAACAAGTGAATTCATTTCAAAGTGAGCCTAAGACATTTCTAGCATTACAATTTTATTATGAATTTGTTATCTTAGATTGTCAAAATGCTTACTAATATCTTATAAGATAACGTTATAATATGGTAGGGTGTGAATAATCTTGTGTCACAATCTAAGGAGATTTATCCTGTTGTAATAGCGTGGTGCAGTTTTGTAGTAACTTGCTAATAGTAAGCTGAGCACTTAACCGCACAAAACTATGGCTCTTGGCCTGGCTGTAAGCTTAAGAGGATAACGATAGCAAGTAGTATTGCAGAATTATTGGCTTCTTCCTAAATTCTAATCCGAAAATCTGAAGTAGTCATTTAACGCAACGTTATAGGGTCATCTGCCACACAAACCTTGTGCCAAAAGACACCAAAAAGTTGCATATCATTGCGCTGCTGCTCCTTGAAGGGAAGAATTAAAAAAAAAAAAACTATATTTTCTCTCTTCTAAAAGACCCTTTTTTTTTTCTCTCTCTCCTAGATACACGTGAAAGTGCCACCAACCTAGAAAGTATCCTCCATGTCAGCCCTAAGAAATCCTCAACACCCAATGGAATTGTGCCACGTCACTGGATAAGAGAGCTTAGCTTGAACTTAAAAAAAGGGTAATAAATGAATGTGGATTATTTCGCAGGTATTATTATGGGTAGCTTACTGAGAATAGATCCTACCAAGCCACCAATCCTTGCCCATGATTAAGATAGATTTATCTAAGATGCAAAATAACGAATGTACCACTGCCATTTTTGTTACTGTTACCTATGATTGTTCTTAGATATTTCTTTGTCAGGAATGATTTGATTTTCATTTGATTGATTATGTGTTTTAAATCATTTTAAAATAATGTTCTCCTTCTTTTTGCATTGGTGTCTCTTTTTGGACCATTACTTTGATTTTGATGGTGTTTTATAGCTAACTACTAGGACTAACTAGTAATTGGAAATCCACCTTGGAAAATATACTACTGTATGGTATAAGCATTGTATTAACGTCTACTCGTATGTTATATGCTAGATGACGTGAATCTTCAATTTTTTCTTCCGAGTTATCGTTGTTGGATATATTCTTGCTTTCTTTGTGATATTAAAGTTGGATAGTAGTACTGAATACTGATGATGAAAGCACATACCAAGTCCATGGAATAGTAACATATAGTTGAGTATAATTATTGAGGTGAGGTGTGGAGGAAGTTGATATTTACCAAATTAAGAACCATATTAATAATCATACAAAAACTTCGATGGCGATGGAGTTATACATTTGATGGATACAATTATACAAAGCCATTGTACATGGAAAATAACTGGAAAGTGATTTTCTTTTACATTCATGGTTTACAATGCAGGATTTTAAGATATTTTTTCCTGACATGAGTTTGCAGTTTTTTAATATAAAAATGTGAAAAAGATATTTAGCTTTACAATACAACTTCATACTCAATTTGAGAGTCAACCCAAAAACAAGGTTTTCCCTTTGCCAAAAAAATCTGTTGTATTTTTAATTTTGAAGATATCACTGTGCACGTTGTTGGCTGTTTTTATGTTGCTTCATGCACAATTGTGAAAATTTTCGAAATCAATGAGGGTCGTGAGTCGTGAATGTTGTAAAGAATAGCTCACAGAATCACAGTTGATCCAATTTATGAAAATTTAAGCATGCTTATATTTCTTAACTACATAAATGATTACTGTACTATTAATATTGATTTTGGGTTCCTTCTGCCAATATGCCGTTTTTCTACCCTGTATTAAAGCATAATATTATGCTTAATTTCGGACTTGTACGCTGCCTTGTTGAAAAGAATTTCCTGATTGTTACATAGTACAGTTGAAGTTGTACCTAAAAATTCAGGGGCATTATAGTCAATGAAGCACTTGAATAATTGCTTTAACTTTGCTAAAGAGAGAAATTTTACAGAAAGAGAGAGAGAGAGGGGGAACAGTGGTCCTCTGATTATTGTTTGCATATGAAACCAAAGGTTGTCCCTTACTCAGCTCTCATCACCGTCAGTCCATCACTCTTAAAATCACACACAAACACCTCTTTCTCTCTCCTCTCTGTCTCTGTTTTTCTGAAAATCCCACTCTTTAGCCTTTGCTATCTTCAGAGTTTTTTCATCTTCAACGGATCTTTACCTCTTATCTCTTCCCTCCACTCGTGACCTACTATAATATACACAAAAAATTGAATTTTTAGTGACCCCCCCAATCTTTCTTATTTGTGGGCCTAATTTTTTTTTTTTAATTTTTATTTGGATTATTTTTTTCACTCTGAACTCCTCAGCTGGGTATATTTCCCATTTAGCTGACTTCTCTGATTCTTTCACTACCAGAAGAAACCCATTCCCTGTTAGTCTGTTACTATAAGATTGTAATTTTTTTGAGCTCTGTGCCCTTCTCTTCCTTCTCTCATACTCTTTACCCCATTTTACTGGTCCTATATAAGCTAGAAGTAGAATCAATGCATTCTTACACCACAAATCATAAGCTACATTTATAGAATTATAGAATTGGTCAATTTCTGTGTTGGGTTTTCCCAGGGTTTAAGGCTTAGATCAGTGCCTTTCCTATTCTTGTTTGCAGCTTTTTGCTCTCATCAGCTTTTATTCAATAGGGTTCAGGGTTTTTCCTTTTTTCTTCTTTAGTACTAGTACCTATTTTGCTGCAAAGCTTGAAGCTTGTTCCTCAATCATCTCAATTGCCATTTCTTTGCTAGAACCTTTATAATTCTCTCACTTTGCCCCATTTCATAAAATTACATCTTTCTTCTTTTTCCTTGCTTTGCTTTGTCCAAGTTTCCTCTTTTTGTCCTCAGACAGTATCACAGAGGATTTGAAATTGAAACTGAGCTTTTGTTAAATCAACTCAAGCTTTTTCTTGAAGTTTGACCTTTCCTCTGTCTCTACTGATTAGGATGAACATCATTTCTATCCAATATACAGGCTACAAGCCTTGAAATTTTCTTCGGGTTGGGAGTAATTGATTGGGTTAGACTCCAAGGGATTCTTTCCAAAATGAGCTCCTGTTTGAGTGGAGGTGGTCGAACTGCCTATGGAATTGACCTTGATATTGTTAAATCTCCCTCAACTTCCAGAACATCTCATTCTTCTTCACCTTCCTCTACAATATCAGAATCAAGCAATTCTCCACTTGCCCTCTCCACTCGAAAGCCGAGAACTCCACGAAAACGCCCCAATCAGACATACAATGAGGCAGCTGCTTTGCTCTCCACAGCATATCCAAACATTTTCTCAGCTAATGATTGCTCTAAACCTTGCAAATTCATCAAACCCCATGAGTATTCTTCCTTTTCTTTTGAGGATTCCTCAGATGAATTGCTCATACCTTTTGCAGTTGATAAACCTTCTTTCCAGATTGACTCAACTGCTTATGAAAAGCCGTACTCAAATGATACAGATGACTATGGCTGCCAAACGAATTCCTCAAATTTGTGTGACGGGTATGAAGATTTTGATGCGGAATCTATCCTTGATGAGGAGCTTGATGAGGGTGGTATAGATAGTATAATGGGTAATTCGGGTGTGTGTCTTGAAGAGGAAATCACTACTTGCAATAATGGTACTAGTGGTGTCGGTGTCCCCATTGATTTTTGCTATGGGTATCCGCTCGGATTAGGACTAGGATTAGGTGGGAGATTTGATTTTGGATTTGGAATGATGAGAGGGGGAATAGCTAGAGCATTTAGACAAACTGATGAAGGAGACTGGTGGAGATTTCCTGCTGTTAATGTAGGTGAAATTTCACCCACATTCAATAAACCTATATCGCCTGAGAAGAAAAAGAAGAAGAAAAAGGTGATGAAACTAAACGCAATGCCTCCTTCTCCGGCACAAAGCAAAGAAAATTCTGTGTCGGTTCCCAAGCCCAGTTCAACTACAAGCAAGGAAGATTCCGCCCCGAATCCCAAGTCAGCTTCAATATCAAGCAAGGAAAATTCAGTCCCTGTACCAAAACCCAGTGCTGCGATGCTTTTGAAACTGAATTACGATGATGTTTTGGATGCCTGGTCCGATAAGGGTTCGCCTTTCTCCGAGGACCTTTCAGGCTCAGAATTTTCAGGGAGTGATGGCTTGGTAAGTTGCAATCTTAAGTTAGTTTCTGTCTCCATGTCCCAGTTTAGCTTTAGCATGAATTGAGAAACAGATAGTTGGTGTAGATATATTGATTAATTTACGCAATCTAAAGTCGTGTGATGGCCACACTTCTGTTCCTAATTGGGTGATATCTAGCTTATTTTAGAGGTCTTCTGGATCATCAGTCGCCAATCATCACCTTATTTTAAGAGAAGCAATATGCCAAATAGATGGGCATTAGAAAGGAATGATCTTTGTGCTTAATCAATTCTTTAATATGCTGCAAATTCCTTGTTTTGGAGCCTTCTTTTGGCATCATCTCACTGATGAAGTGATGATTGAAGCATGTCAATTTATTATTTAGTCTTAAATGACAACAGCAAACAAAAGTGTTGTGTTTAATCATTATTTAATTTTCGCTGTCCCAGGCTTAGATGTATTGTTTATGCTGACAAAACTGCTACTGTTGTTTCCTAAGTTAAAAATCTAGTTAAATCCTGCTGTATTGGTTTATTCTGGTAGTTATATAATAATGCTGGTGAAAATGTTAGTATTTATTTCGTAATAGTTTTTTTTTTTCCAAATATATACTCCATAATACTTTGTGTAATTCTCTGTTGCATCTTTACATTTTCCGGAGCTTTTGCTGCAAGTAGCAAATGAGTAATTTAACTGGTGTCTTTGAAATGGCAGGCGCGGTTGGCGCAAATAGATCTGTTCGGGGAGAATGGAGCCTTGAGGGAAGCAAGCGTTCAGCGGTACAAGGAGAAACGACGAACACGTCTTTTCTCTAAGAAAATAAGGTACCAAGTCAGGAAGGTTAATGCTGATCAACGGCCCAGAATGAAGGTATGTTCATGTACTTTGCCCCTGTTGATCATATGCAATTTCTGTCATGAGTCATGACAAATTGGAGTGTTAGGGTTGGAATTTGTGCTTTGTTGCGTTGTGCTCCTTTTTTCTGTATCTTATATAATGACTGCGGCTGAGAACAGTGGGTTAGAACATTGTTGCAGAGCTTTACTTATGAAGTGAAGTTCTAGAGTTAATTCCCTTGTGATTGATGTTCGAATTTAGAGATAGATTCAGTGTACTCCGTAGTTGCGATTTGCTGCAGTCTGCAGACATCACCACCTGTTGGTAGGGGTGGCTGCGAAGTTTAAACACCACGTAGCTTCTCATATGGTCTAGATGTCCTCTTTCCTTTGCAAAAGCCAAAAAAACCCGTCTTCCCGTATCTTCTTCCCGAAAGGTCTCGTACTCTTTATGTCTTGAAGTGATTAGTGGCAATATTCGAGTCTTGAATTTTAGAGTTGGCAAACATTTGGGATGGAAAATCTTCCTGTGATCTCAGTTGGTGTGTCCTGCCAACAGTTACTGGGTTTAAATATCGCCGTGCATATACTGTGACAAGCCTAATAAATGTTGATACGCTGCATTTCTTCTTCACGATCTAATGACACAGAACTCTGACATTTGTTCACGTTGTGTGTTTCAGGGCCGATTCGTTAGAAGGTCGAATTCATCAGGAGGTGAAGAAACATAGGGAGGAATTGGTAGCTTATTTTCTACGCTTTGATCCTTTTTGCGTCTTTGTACTATAGGACGTTATACTTTTGTAAGAAGTCTGTCAAATTTCGACAGGCTTCAATAGCAGTAGCTGAGATTAGGTAACAGGGATAATTGAGGATTTTTAGTGGTAAAATTCAATCGATTTTTGTAGTCTTAAACCATGGCTTCCCTCCGTTTTAAATCTCATTTTGTGTATGTATATATGTCCTTTGTATATTTTTGTTGCGAGAATGCGAGTAGACGTGGTAAAATATTATTTGTATAAACGCTAAATGAATTTATGTTAAGACTACACATTAAACACCATTACGCGGAGTAATCAAATTTTAAGTTATGAATAGAGGCCCCTAAGGTGATCATCGCGAATCGAATACGAAATTGTTGTAGGGATTTCCAAGGGTGGTTTGGACATAGGAATCATAGTTCTTACCATTTGATGACATCCCTTTGTAAAAGATGTGGGCATACTTCTCCATGACGAAACCCTATGCATTTTCCGTTAAATATTTCAATTTGCGCTAATTTCGATCACTTTTTTCAAATTAGTCAAATGTTCACAATTTTTTCTCACGGGTAGTTCTTTGTTAGAGATTTTCGTTAAGCGCATTTAGTCCACGCCGCCCGTTAAAACTGTCTAACACAAGTAGGTTTTTAAGTCTAATAAGACCCAATAATTTAGTTCATAAAGTCTTCTGCTAAGATTTTGAGCCGTTGTCGGGCTATTTTATGCCAAAATTGGTGGATTGTATATTCGTTTTTCGCCAATTTTGACCACTATTTTTTAAAGTAGAAGAACTGTTGTCAAAACCTTACTACTCCTATAACATAGACAATTTTAAAGTACCGTCATACTGGCTAATAAGTGGCTATGAAGACCGATTCCTTTTTACAGGGAATCGTTTAACCCTTTCCATTCGGGTCACATAGCAATATTCCGTAGTTAAGCAAGTTAAAATACTCCGGAGGTTCTTTAACGTATGAAATGCAAGAATTTTCACTATGAAATGTTTGAACTTTTTTTAACCGAAGAAAATCAACACGATTTTCTTAAATCCACTTTTAAACGTATCTCCTTTTATTTATTCCCTAAACAAAACCTCTTCTTCACATAAATCGCATTTCTGACCTGCTATGGCCTACCAACAACTTCACTACTACTCATCATCATCATCGCACTTTTCTCCCCTCACCGTCTCCTCCGCCGTCAGAACAACCGTCAACTCCGCCGTCCTTGTCCCCTCTCCTTAAGTCGACGGTCAACTCTCTCTCTCTCTCTCTTTCAAATTTTGTTACTTTTAATTAATTATTATTGCCTACCTTAATTTTAATTAGGTTTTCTTGATTGCGTATTTTGTTTATTCTTTAGATTAATTTGATCATCTTACTAGGTTTTGTTGATTGCAAGAATTTGATTATTAAGGGGAGTAATCTTTTTAACTGTTTTGGGGATTGTGATTGTACTGTCGGAGTATGAGGCTTACTGGTGAAGTTTTAGAATTTGGAAGGATTATTAGAGATAGCTTATTTGGTAATTAAAATGGTTAGAATTTATAGTCTGATTGCGAAATTGTATTCGAGAAGGATGAGTATATGATTCATTGGTCACATACACTTGGAAGTTGGAAGGAAATCGATAGACGTTGTTTCGGATAGGAGACGTTTAATTTATACCTAAGGAGTGTTGAAGAAGCTTTCTTGATAAGTTAATAGGAAGTAGAATGTTCATAATCCTACTTGATATTAAGAAAATTTTGATAGAGCTGCTTAGGAAGAGTGTGATTTTCTTGTCGAGTTTATGTGATTGGTGCGTTTGCAATATGTTTGCATTGTTTTTCTCGTCGAGTTTCTTTAATTGGATGATTCTGAGATTTATTTGTGTTCAGGAAAATCTATTCATAAGTGTTGTTGTTTGTGATAAGTTTGTTTCTTGGTTTGTGTATATAGACCTTTAAAAGACGGAAAATACGAGTGATGCAATTGACTTGAGTGGTGTTTTTCTCGTCGAGTTTCTTTAATTGGATGGTTCTGAGTTTTATCTGTGTTCGGGAAAGTCTATTTATAAGTGTTGTTGTTTGTGATAAGTTTGTTGGTTTGTTTGTGTATATAGACCTTTAAAAGACGGAAAATATGAGTGATGCAATTGACTTGAGTGGTGATGGTGGTGTTCTGAAGACTTTTGTAAGGCGGCCAAAAGAGGATGCCGATGGCCCAACAGAGGATCTCCCGGTAGTGGATGGTAATTTAGTGACAGTTTTTTGATGTGCAGTAGAAATTTTATTTTAACCTTTTGTATCTTCATGCCCTCGGAAAAAGGTTTTGTTTCTTCATGCCCTCGGAAAAAGGTTTTGTATCTTGGTGACAATAGAGTGAAATGTGTAAAGGCATCTGTTTCGTAATAGGGAAAAATGTGCCCATTATTTGATAGGCCATTCGATGTAGAATCTTATAGTTTTTATTAAAACTTTATAGAATGATAAATCTTTGTGTCTGTTGAAAATCAACAGAGTCCATTGACTGCTGCATCCTTATTTGGTTGAATTCATTGTGAATTATCTGCTGGCTTATTTACTAAAGTGATGCATTTTCATTGAGCAGTCCACTATGAGGGCATTCTTGCGGAAACAGGTGAAGTTTTCGATACTACCCATGAAGACAACAGTATTTTCTCTTTTGAAATAGGGAAAGGCTCAGTAATTAAGGCTTGGGATATTGCAATTAGAACAATGAAGGTAAATTAAGATTTTCTCTCTCGCTTCATCTTATGAGATAATGAACTTATCCCTGAATAAACTTGTGGACATTCCATATTCACAGGTTGGGGAGATAGCTAAGATTACTTGCAAGCCGGAGTATGCATATGGAAGTGCCGGTTCTCCACCTGAGATTCCTTCTGAGTAAAGTCACTTCTCCTCTTAACTAAAAGTATTTTTCTGACTTCTTTTGTTATGGAAAATTCTAAGACTTATAACCACTGTTCCAGTAGTACTTGATTCAGTGTATCTAATGAATACAATTAGTTTCAATATTGGACCTAGACTACATTCAAACGGTGGTGTTATAATTTACGTTCCATACCCTGTTTAGAAAACCTGAAAGAGAGTTCTCACGGATAGTAATTTAAGTTTCAGAACGTACAAACAAGTTCTTGATAGGTACGCTGAGATTAGGGTTTTTTTTTTTTTTTTTTTTTAAAGTTTATTTTACTTTTTGGTCTCCCTTTAGTTTTCCATTTCAGTTGTTATACCCAGATGGGATTTCTTAACTGATGACATTATTATTTGCAATCTAGTGCCACCCTTATCTTTGAGGTGGAGTTGTTGTCCTGCCGGCCACGCAAGGGTTTAAGTGCTGGTGGTGCTGCTGATGAGAGAGCCCGACTGGAGTAAGTTGCTTATCTTTTCTGTTCTGCTTATTTCATTCAAGTCAACGCTTTATTTCTAAATACTATCGGGTATCAATGAAACTAGGGAGCTGAAAAAGCAAAGAGAGATGGCAGCTGCTGTGAAGGAAGAAGAGAAGAAGAAGAGGGAGGAGGCTAAAGCTGCCGCAGCTGCTCGTATTCAGGCCAAGATGGAGTCAAAGAAAGGAAAGGGAAAGGGCAAAGCCAAATAGGTACTTTACGCTGTTTTCATCTCTTACAAAAAGATGTAGAAACATAGTTTGAGTACTGCTTTCAGACCTATGTGCGGTGATGCTTTTGGACTAGCATTTGCTTAAAATAGCACTGTATACTGTATCAAATATATGCTTCAAGTTTTTAGACGATGGAAGAGAAGTCTTATTCAATCTTTACATTTAACAAAAAATTTGAATGGGAGAGTGAAAAATAAAAACTTCATGGGCCACTCTTCAATACACGGGGTGAACAAGCTGGAAAATGAGTGGCCGATGTAACTAATGAAACGTAACTCTTGTCCTGGAAACACATTACTCTCGGTAAAATTGTTTCTTCAAAAAAATCCTAGGACAGCTTTTAACATTTAGGAAGATCAGCTGGCGGTGGAAGCAGCTTCTGATTTGGCAGCTTCCCGTCTAAAACTACCCAGGCAGTCTTCAAGCCCCAGCTGGTGTGAACTTCCAGGTGGCAGTGCATAAACCACACTCCTGGAAAACCCGAAAATTTTCACAATTAGATTAATTTCTAACAGAAAATTATATAGTTAGCCACCCTGTAATAATGTGTAAGAGAAGTGAAACAAAATGTTACCTGGGTTATCGGCAAGAAAGCGGATGGCAACCCATCCTCCGTCAGGCACGCCAACAGTGTTCCTTTCAACAGGATCAATTAGGTTGAACTTAGCAGGGTCGTTTTTAGGGTCAAAATTGCCGAAGCCTTGACCAACCACAAAGAAGTTAAATCCGTGGAGGTGAAGAGGGTGGCTCTCAGTCCCAAGGATGCTGGTGTCTTGCATGATTAACTCCACACTCGTGTTGTATGGAACAACCACCACTTTTGTTTTATTTATTACCATTGTGTTGTTGGGTGGTGTACCGGTGTAGTTGAAGGGGGTCAGTGAAGCAGGTAAGTCACCTGCGTAAACTCCGTTTGATTGGCCGAAGTAGTGTGATTGAAGCAGAGCTTTTGTGGGCATGACAAAAGACACATTGTTAATTGCAGCAGCAAACATGGTCTTATTTGTTGGACCTTGACATTTTTGGTTTTTAGGGCACGGGGTTGTTCCTAATCCGACTGTGAACAAGAACTGGCTGTCAACATGTTTTGGCACGTTTGCGGGGTATTCTGCATTTCCTAAGCTTCTGAGTGTGCTTGTATAATTGGTAACAAAAGATGTGTCCCTTAGTGTTGGAAGTGTGGGTTTGTAGAGAGGAAGATTTTTAATGGAAGGTGATGTTTTGGGGCTCTGGTATTGGAGGATGCCAGCTACCGTGGAGTTATCGAATGTTCCTTTGCCAGTCACATAAGGTCGAGCCATCATGAGGAATGTGGCACTGGGGTGATAGGGTTTGGTTTTGAGGAGGACATTGGAGGTTTGGCCTGGAGTTATGATGATTACATCTGTCTCAAAGGGCTTGACGTAGACAGCATCAACATCAACCACGGTGAGTGTGTGGTTGGCAATACTGAAGAAAAGCTCATCATTGAGTGCGGCATTGACTAGTCTGAGGAGATACGTTTTGCCTGGTTTTACGTCCAACCTGAAGGTATCTGTACATTACAGAATATTTACTCTTAGAATCTTATATTGCATTTTTCTTGCATTATGTCGAAGGGAAAGTCTGGTTACCTTTTGAAGAGCAGTTATATAGTGGCCCAGGGAGGCCATTGATTGTATAGGCATCGGATACATTTGGACCGCCTCCGGTTTGTGTTGCTTGCTTAATGACTGCCTCAGTATCTGCATTCCACCACTCCCCTGCGGTCCGCAAAAGGTTAGTGAGACCATGAAAGTCACAATGTTTCATATCATTAAACAGGAAGAGTGAAGCTTCTTCCGAACTCTAGAGCATCAAATTTACTATTTAGTGTAATCATATGGTTGAAGCTTACCAAACACCATAGGAACTTCCTTGTAAGGATGAGGAAACGGGTATGGAACGTTGGGCTTGGGAAGAATAACAATGGGTCCGTAAAGGGTTGATCGGAGCCAAGAGATATGGGCGTGCCACCAAAGTGTGCCTCTTTGCCCGACTATGGTGAAGTTGTATACGTACGATTGCCCAGTTTGAATGGGGCATTGCGTTATATATGCTGGCCCATCTGCCCATCCACTCCGAAGCTGTCTGATACCATGCCTGTTCACACAGTTAACATAAAAGATTATTAAGCACCAAGTAATTAATTATTTACCGATTGATGATATATTTGTTAGATGTTTAGTCACCCGTGCTCTTTCGTTAAGTGCAAGTAAAGAGTGATTAAGAAATAAGACTGGTTGTTCCGATTAAGTCCTTTGGAGTAAAATGTTTCGAAACTCTACGAGATAGGTTTTCTTGACATTTGGTTTCAGTTGGTGGTATGAAAGTGAGTGTTGAAATAAAGTTGGCCCCTGTGTGAAATTAGGGATAGTGAAGGAAAAAAATATGAAGTTGACATTGATGTTATGAAATGGAGTATGCTATAGACTTGAAGGCTGCCAGCCAATACCAATGGATGCTGATGTTGTTGGGAACATGGTTGACAACTTTGATCAGTAGCCGATCCCCTTCCCGAGCAACAATGCGAGGTCCCGGAAACTGCCCGTTTACTGTGACTATGCTCTTCGTGTGGCATAATCGTGTGACATTTTGCATCTTGATCTATCAACACACAACAAAGAACATTGTTAAGAAATAAAGCAGTGAGGCAGGGAAGAAGAATGGTAGAGAGAATTAAGATTTTTCATGTACGTCGAACTTGTAGTGTCTAGTAATGCCAGTGTATGTTGCCCCAACGACAGTATCAGAGAGCGCCAAGAAAGCGGCAATGCTGAAAAGGGCAATGAACATCCTCAGAGTTGCCATAGTTGTAGCTCTGGGTCTTAGGATTGTGTGTTTCAGATGATATTGAGACGAATGGATTGAACGAGTCGAGAATGATGATAGAATTCGAGGACATTGAGAGTTATATAGGGTATGTGAGCTGATTAGGTGAAGATTGAACTAGAAATCGATGTTCCAGCATGCACTTTTGTTTGTTAGATTGTTACTTTTAGAGTGATCGTAAAGTCTATGCCCGGTATTAGATAAGAGTAGGAAGAGGAAGATTATTGGCTCTTTCAAGTTTCTGTCTATGCTTTTTCTTCAGCTTTAGATTCAAGCTCCCCATGGAAGAAAATGACCTATTTAGCTTGTGTTTTTACTGCCATTCTTTTTGCATTGATTATGTTAAAAAGTAAAATAGTGATCAAATATATCATTGAAATGATCGAATTTAGTTTTTTTTTTTTTTTTTTTTTTTTTTTTTTTTTTTTGTCGTGGAACATAATAGTATATGCAAATTGACTTGAAGAATTGTACACATTTTTTGTTATGTGTTGTGAAGTAACAATCGATCTAATGCGATTCGGGTCGCAATTTCCACCAAGGGTCACTTAAGGCTTTCTAGTGTTTTCGACATATATTAGGGTGATGTATATCCGACCCGCACTTATTACCACACCGTAGGCGCGAACATTTGAGGCATTGAGGCCAAGTTGTTGTATTTACTTTACTTCATGGAGAAGTACCTTTGAGATTAGTAAGGCTCAATGGACATTAAATCAATCTCTTCACATATTATCTATGAATGAATGCATCAATGTTGATATTTTTATATTTTAGCCTTGAACCAAAAACAAAAGCGAGTGACATACTCTCTAGAAATAATTCAATTGTAAGCAACAATAGTTTGACCCAGCCGACTTGCATATACTTTGATTTCGACAGTCTAATTAGTTGTAAACAAAGTTCAGCTAAAAAAAAGAGATAATAAGATGAACTATCCCATCTACCAAACATGAATTTCCCAAGTCATTATCAATGTTATGAGTTCTTTGGGGTGTTCTTGATGTCGAATTGCGTTAAACTTGTACACAGATAAAAAGAGTCATTGACATGTCATTAGCGAGACGACAATGACGCCCGAGTCTTAGTTCCAAAATAATTAGAGTTTCGATAGTGTGAGATTAAGTTTTGGTATGATTTGGTGTGTAAATGTAGGGATCTTGTGATTGACGAAGCAATATATACTATTTTTTAAGTTTTAGGACATGAAAAAGCTTCACTTAATAGGTACTCATGTCGTTTGAAAAACTCCCTAAATATACGCATGCACAGTTGCAAGGTCTACCTCCATACAAGATTGCATTACAAAATACTTCTACTGAAACTAGTACCCTAGTCATTGAGGTCTCGCCACATAAAAAAAAAAAAAAGAGAAGATGATGAAGAAGAAAGTAATGTTTCCTTCTAAACTTGTAAAATCTTTCTGATATGTCATTTTCGTCAATCGAACACGGATTTATAGAATATACGTGGATGTTGAATAAATTATACGAGTAATAAAATCAAAATTCGAAAAAATGTTGTGGAATGTTTTATTGTTCTCATAATAGGGTGTGGATCATACCAACTCCAACTTTAAATTTCACGATGATTTTATGGTGTTGTTTCATGTAAATTGTTCGATTGAGGAATATTACAATTGGTATTAGAACACGAAGATTGCAATTTAACGTAATTAATTTTAAGTTTGTGCGGACTTTAAATAGACCCTAAAAA
The DNA here is from genome assembly GCA_963680865.1 of Spergularia marina. Taxonomy (NCBI): domain Eukaryota; kingdom Viridiplantae; phylum Streptophyta; class Magnoliopsida; order Caryophyllales; family Caryophyllaceae; genus Spergularia; species Spergularia marina. The sequence goes on along the minus strand of OY804560.1, from coordinate 21,033,698 downwards.
AAACAAATACTAAACTCCTTATTCCAAACACCAACTTTCACAATGGTAGGACTTCAATTCTACTTCTTGACAGAGCTTATTTGATTCGACACATTAAACAACTTGGTTATAATCTACGAAGTTTTGCACTTGAAGTTTTGGGTCCTACTTTAAAATCAATCTACTTCGTCGGATATTATATACTCCCTCCGTTTTTTTTTTAATTCGTTTCATTTGAATATGTGAGGGATTACGACTATACAAGTATGCTTACAAATTGGAGGCGCTCTTATTGTCTTCCCTTTTTACACCTATCACATGTAAAAATTTCCGCTCTTTAGAGTTAGAACCACAAATTATCGGAAAAATTAGAAGAATCATGCCCAACACAACCCTTGCTTGTTAGTATGTTTTTAAGTTTCAACATAGTGGCTTGGTTAGTTGCTTGTCACAGGGGTTAAAATGAACTCACCTTTGGAGCTGGTTCGATATGATAACTTTTATCGACTCACCTTTGACCCGCATCTTTATGTCCAAGACTTATGCCTCTGGAAATCAAATGGGTCTGACCATAAGTTATGGTGGAATCGTCTCATACAAGACTTTGTCACGTCCGATAGTTAGATTAAGCATTATACTCTATACTACGCTTTGATAAGTTAATTGAGTGTCACAAGTTGAGTGTTATAGAAATTGAATATTTCGCTTGGTCATTCAACAGTAAAAAGTCGGGAAATTGAATTACAAACTCATCATCAACACACTTTCTTACAGATCAGAGTTACTGGCCTAAGAAAATTGCTCTGTGACAAGTTGATCAGAACTCTTATGGTAAAAAAGAAAAAAAACACTCGAAAACCAAAACAAGAACAAAAAAAATTTCGCCATAGGTAAAAAAAATCGAAGTTATTCTCAGCTGATGCAGCTGTTTGGAAAATGTTGTTAAGAAAGCCGGTCGGTTTCAAGTTGTCAACACTTGGGAAGATCGGAAGGTGGTGGCAGAAGCTTCTGATGAGGTAGCTTCCCGTCTAAGACAACCCATGCCATCTTCAATCCCCAACTTGTGTGAACTTCCAAGTGACAATGCATAAACCATACACCTACAAAAAAAAAACATTTCATAATTAGTACGTAGTCAATATTAGCTTACCAGGTTGTTTGCGTTTTTTCTTTTTTTTATTTATATTGTGAAGTAGCAGTTAGTCGTTTATTTTGACAGGATTGGATAACGTACCAGGATTATCAGCGAAAAAGCGAATGGCGACCCATCCTCCATCAGGAACACCAACAGTGTTCCTTTCAACAGGGTCAATAAGGTTAAACTTAGCAGGGTCTTTGTTTGGATTAAAATTGCCGAACCCTTGGCCAACCACAAAGAAGTTGTACCCGTGGAGGTGAAGAGGGTGGCTCTCAGTCCCGAGAATGCTTGTGTCCTGCATAACTAACTCGACACTCGTGTTGTACGGGACAACAACCACCTTCGTCTTGTTGATCACCATTGTGTTGTTTGGTGGTGTACCGGTGTAGTTGAAGGGCCTCAGCGCGGCTGGTAAGTCACCCGTGTAAACCCCGTTTGATTGGCCACTGTAGTGTGATTGGAGCAGAGCTTTTGTAGGCATAACAAAGGAAACATTGTTAACTGCAGCAGCAAACATGGTTTTATTTTGTGGACCTTGACACTTTTGGTTTTTAGGGCATGGGTTTGTTCCTAATCCAACTGTGAAGAAGAAGTGTTTGTCAACCTTCTTTGGCACGTTAGCAGGAAATTGCGCGTTTGCTAGGCTTCTGAGTTTGCTGGTGTAATTGGTAGCGAAACCTGTGTCCCTCAATGCTGGAAGAACAGGTTTAAGGAGAGGGAGCTTGTTTGCGGATGAAATTGGTTTTAGTGGGTGGTGATACTGGAGGATTCCGGCCACAGTCGAGTTGTCGAAAGTGCCGTTTCCTGTGACATAAGGCCTAGCCATCATGAGAAACCTGGCATTGGGGTAATAAGGTTTGGTTTTGAGCAGAATGTTGCTGGTTTGTCCTGGTGTAATGACAATTGTGTCTGTTTCAAAGGGTTTGACATAGACAGCATCAACATCTACTACTGTGAGTGTATGATTCGCGACGCTGAAGAACAGTTCGTCATTGAGTGCAGCGTTGATCACCCTTAGAAGATAAGTCTTTCCTGGCTTAACATTCAGTTTGAAGGTGTCTGCAAAACATACAGGGGAAAAGTTAGCTGATGAGTGAGTCTCTTTGTTTTTATGAAGTGTGTAGAATAAGATTTTAGAGTATAGTTTTCTTGACATATTTGATGTTATGTTCTTATGTACCTTTAGCTGAGCAGTTGTATAATGGTCCGGGAAGGCCATTAATGGTGTAGGCATCGGACACGTTAGGGCCGCCACCAGTTTGCAAAGCTTGCTTGATGACAGCCTCAGGGTCTGCGTTCCACCACTCTCCTGCAAACATCACTCACCTTGGTAAAACTGATTGCAACATTATCTTTTCCGAGGAAACGACTATTCTCATACGCTTTAAGTGTATAATTAGGGTGTGAGAATAGTCGATCCATGGAACATTAGATATGGGCTAAAGGGAGCGTACCGAATATCATAGGAACCTCCTTGTAGGGCTGGGGAAATGGGTAGGGAACACCGAGCTTAGGAAGAATGATAATGGGTCCATAAAGAGTTGATCGGAGCCAAGAAATGTGGGCATGCCACCAAAGTGTGCCTCTTTGCCCAACAATGGTGAAGTTGTATACATAAGACTGCCCAGTTTGTATGGGGCACTGGGCTATATATGCTGGTCCATCAGCCCACCCACTTCGTAGCTGCCTGATTCCATGCCTGTCATTAATTCGAAAACTCGTTCAGAACATTTTACGAGACATGATACACATACACAAAATATAAGTGTGTTTTATAAGGTACGAGAGTTTTATTTTATCTATGTTGACGCTAATGACGATATCAGTTTCATTTCCAAAATTCGTTGGAGTCGATAAGACGTAATGGAAAAATGAAATGTTGTACCAGTGGATGGAAACATTATTTGGGACATGATTGACAACTTTGATAACAAGCCTATCACCCTCCCGTGCAACAATGCGAGGCCCGGGAAACTGGCCGTTAACTGTAACGATGCTCTTCGTATGGCATAATCTTGTCACACTTTGCATCTTGATCTACACATTTAGGATTACGTTTGCCACAACAATATGGTTAGCACAAATTCGAAACATGCATATAATTAATGGGAGCGACTATCCTCACGTCACCTCAACTCATTCCTAGACATTATTGTAAAATGAAGTGCGTGAAAGTGAATCGTTATGTTAGGTGTAAGGATAGATGCTCCCAAAACTAATACGCAAACATAAACAAATATACGAGGAAAATCAGTTTTAATTTCATGTACATCAAAGTTGTAGTGCCTAGTGACTCCAGTGTCAGCTGCACCAACACCGTTACTCGTAAGCATTAAGCAAGCAATGCTACACAAAAGAGCAAGGAGCGAAAATCCGAAAGCCGCCATTGTTGGCAGAATGAGAAGCTGATCGAATACTTGTGTGATTGAGAGAGACAAATGCTTGAGAATGATGATGGATTTTGTAACAATGGAGCTTATATAGGTTGCATTCACATAAGTAGGTGAAAAAAACATATGGAAATAAAACCTCCAGCATGCACTGTGGACCAATTAGGTTGTTAGATTGTTACTTTTAGAGTGACCTTAAAGTCTATATTATGTTGAATTGATAATCACTGATTAATTAAAAATATTATTTGACCTATTTCTAGTTAATGCCAACCTTTTTTAAGTATGTAGTATGATTTGGTTTTTATAAATTTGGGCATAAGAATGTTTGCGAGGATATCCTTTAAGAGTGTATGAACAGTTGAACATGCTAACTTAGTACAGTTACGAGTTACGAGCTCGCTACAACGTATATACAATTAACGGAGTTTTGGAACAGGCGTTACAGATTGCTGTATTGTTAATAATGATGTATGTCTACCTTAGTGAATTTCTAGATTAACTGATTTAAGCATATTTTTTGGGTGAAAATAATTTAGACTATGATTGAATGAAAGTTATACTAAGTGGTGTGATACGAGTGATTAGTCAAGACATTACAAGAGCATACCAAAAAAGTCTTCACTTACGGGGTACTCTTGTCCTTGTAAATTTGCGGGGTTTATACACTTTGCATGGTTGCAAGGTCTACGTCCGTATAAGAGTGCATTACAAAATACCACTACTCTCTTTCGGATAGGATAATTACGTATGCCATTGTGGGCGCAACGATGGTAGAGACACAAAAATACGAAGTGCTATACGGGGAGTATTTCTTTTTTTATATTTCGGTACTAATTTTTGACCGTATGAAATATAAATAATGCTCATCATAGCGTGTCTGAATCATTTAACAAATTAGAGTTTCGTTTGTTAGGGAGAAAATGGGTAAAAATGGAACAAATGAATTCAGACTCGGAGTCACCGGACCAGATTTGACCGACCTAGTGACCAATATTGATCCTCAAAAGTGGTCAAGTACATAATAATGTGGTAATTAGATGATGAATTCTGATGCATAGTTCAATGATGTGTTGATCGCAATTTGCATAGCTAGAGACCTAGAGTAGCAATGTTAAGAAGGTTGAGTACTTCTTAAGCTTTTCTAAACTGTTCAAGAGATCCTAAAACCCTCGTCCATATTCAGTCTCATAGAATGGACACTGCCTTCCTCTAATAAAGACCCTTTTTTTAGGTCAAGACGGGATTAGGGGATCATTTATTCATACACCTTGCTGTTTCTTCTCATATGTGATTATTTTGGGACGAATATATCGGCATTGGTACGCTCTGATATAATCTCACTGATATACAACATGTCAACATTATATAATCTCACTGATATACAACATGCTAACATGAACATCTTCAACATCAACTTGGAAGCTGTACAGCTTCGTAGCTGTAGATACACGTACAACAAAATCTCCCACGTAAACCATGAAGCTGCACAGCTTTTCAAATATTTCGAAGAAGCAGGAATTTCTCTTTCTTTTTCTTTTTTTCTCATCTTTTTCCGGATTGACCGTGTACACCAGCACCTCCAAGTCTCGTGAAGGCGTCCCTATCTAAAGCTAAAGTTTACATAAGATGTGAACAAGCCTATGAATCAAAAGGTTGGGAGGTTACGGTCTGTTAAACCATGTATGAAGCATCAACATGACCCTCTTCATGCCAACCAGCCCCGACCTTAAATTTACACACAGGACATGTTCCTTGTTGTCTGAGCCACGGGTCAATGCAATTAGCATGATACTGCAGAGATAAGAGGAAATCTATGTCAGATTTCAAGTTATGTCAATGGAATTATGTAAACACCAACACTTTAGAACAAATATAAAATCTTATTCAAAAAATCCCGCCACAAAATACAACAGACCCACAGAAGCCTAAAGGTCAGCAAGTGGTCTCCCAACAAGACAAACTAACGTCTTTTAATTCCAACATTCACACGAACATAGCTAATGATGATCAGGACAGTGAGCGCCACCTGAAAATCTTAGGTGATGAAACCACAGCTAAATTTTTTTAAGTGAGCCCATTTGTGTAATAAATCTCATTGACAAGACAACAAATCTTGTCTGCTTGAAAACCATAAAAAACCTAGTACCCAAGAAGACGTTAAGTATTAGGCGGGAATAGAACTAACCAGTGCTGAGTAAGGATGGCCTATAGCTGTTCAAGGGATACCCAGATACGCTATGCTTCATCACCAAAGCACAATGGATACTGCTCTGGCTACCTTCCACCCTAAATCCTACTCCCCGAAACAATACAACAGGAAAAAGAGGGCTCCAAGTCCCCCGTTTAACACATACCCAACCATGGCAAATTACAGAGAGATGAATTCCCACTACATCACCACCTATTTGCCTAACTGCACCTAGTTCCTTAGGTTATATATGAGAAACGATTCATAGGTTATTAAAGTTCTTTAACGTCTTCCAGCACACGTCACCCACCCACCGAGGGTAATATGCCTTTTTTGGTCGATTTGGGGGCCCTACCAAAGGTTTATAGCTTCAATATTCTGCAAACGCCCATAATATGACTTCAAGGTTCAACCATAAAAGTTTAACCCGTTTTTATTCCGGAACCATCCATGGTCAAAAACTATGGACTATATACTATGTTTTTCGCCACTTTTAACCAGCTTTTTGAAAGTTGCTAGATTTTCTCAAAAAATTACCAAGGACATGTTTTGGTTTACTTTGCTATATAGGAGAAACAATTCATCTACTATTAAAGTTCTTAAGCGTCTTCAGGCACACACACATTACGTACAGAAGGTAACATACCATAGTTCATCGATTTCGGGGGCCTACCAAATGTTTTTGGCTCTAATATTTTGCACACGACCACGATAAGACATCTAGGTTGAACCATAAAAGTTAGGGCCGTCTTTATTCCGGAGACATTTTGATCAATAACCATGGACTATGTACAACGTTTTTGACCAATTTGACCACCTTTTTAAAAGTTGTTAGATTTTCTCAAAACTTTACCAAGGAGGCCTTGTTATACTTTTGTTATATATGAAAAACGATTCATCAGTTATTAAGTTCTTTAACGTCTTCAAGCACACGTCACCTACTAAGGGTAATATGCCATAGTTTGTCGATTTTGTAGACCTACCTAACGTCTACGCCTCTAATATTTTTCACACGCTCATAATACGACCACTAGGTTCATCCATAAATGTTTCTAAGCTATTTTCGGCCAAAAGTTGTGGAATTTTGACCAAATTTTACGCCAATTTTTTAAGAGTTACTAGATTTTCTGAAAAATTACAAAAGGCGGCCTTGGTGTACTTTTGTTATATGTGAAACGATTCATGTATTTTTTAATGTCTTTCAACATACCCGAAAATATGCGTTTTTGTCGTTTTGGGGGGGCCTACCAAAGGTTTTTTAGCTCTAACAATATAACGTCTACGTTCATCCATAAGAGTTTGGGCTGTTTTCATTTCGGAGTCGTTTTTGGCCAAAATTCGTGGACTATATATTTCGGTTTGGGCCAATTTTGACCAGTTTTTTTAGAAAGTTACTCGATTTTCTCAAAAGAATTCCAAGGAGGGTCCTTGGTGCACTTTTGTTATATATGAGAAACGATTCATAAGTTAGTAAAGTTCTCTAATGTATTTCGCCACACGTCGTCACACACGAAGGTAGTAAGCCTTTTTTTGTCGATTTGGGGGTTCTGCAAATGGTTTTTCACTCCAATATTTCGCGTCATTAGGCACGTGCACATTACGTAGAGTAGGTAATATAATAGTTTGTCGATTTGGAGGGTCTACCAAAGGTTTTTAGCTCTAATATTTTGGAAAAGCCCACAATACAACCTCTACGTTCATCCATAAGCGTTTGGGCTGTTTTTATTTCGGAGCCGTTTTTGGCCAAAATTCGTGGACTATATACTACGGTTTGGGCCAATTTTGACCAGTTGTTTTAAAAGTTACTTAATTTTCTCAAAAGATTGCTAAGGAGGATCCTTGATGTACATTTGTTTTATAAGATAAACGATTCATCTGTTAGTAAAGTCCTTTAATGTCTTTCGCCACACGTCGTCACACACCGAGGGTAGTATGCCTTTTTTGTCGATTTGGGGGCTCTGCAAATGGTTTATCACTCCAATATTTTGCGAACGCCAATTATATAACCTCAAGATTCATCCATAAAAGAATGGGCCATTTTTATTCCGGAACTTTTCTTGGCCAAAAACCGTGTACTATACACTTCGGATTTCGCCACTTTTGACCATATTTTCAAAATTTGCTAAATTTTCACAAAACATACCGCGGACATGCTTGAATTACTTTTGTTATAGAGGGGAAACAACTCATCTACAATTAAAGTTCTTTAACGTCATTAGGCACGTGCACATTACGTAGAGTAGGTAATATAATAGTTTGTCGATTTGGGGGGTCTACCAAAGGTTTTTACCTCTAATATTTTGGAAAAGCCCACAATACAACCTCTACGTTCATCCATAAGCGTTTGGGCTGTTTTTATTTCGGAGCCGTTTTTGGCCAAAATTCGTGGACTATATACTACGGTTTGGGCCAATTTTGACCAGTTTTTTTTAAAGTTACTAGATTTTCTCAAAAGATTACCAAGGACGTCCTTGGTGTAATTTTGTTATATAAGATAAACGATTCATCTGTAGGTAAAGTTCTTTAATGTTGTTCGCCATACGCCGTCACACACCGAAGGTAATATGCCCGTTTTTGTCGATTTGGGGGCTCTGCAAATGGTTTATCACTCCAATATTTTGCGAACACCCATTTTATGACCTCAAGATTCATCCATAAAAGAATGGGCCATTTTTATTCCGGAACTTTTCTTGGCAAAAACCGTGGACTATACACTTCGGATTTCTCCACTTTTGACCATATTTTGAAATTTTGCTAAATTTTCACAAAACTTACCGGGAACATGCTTAGTTTACTTTTGTTATAGAGGGGAAACAACACATCTACTATTCAAGTTCTTTAACGTCTTTAGGCACACACACATTACGTAAAGTAGGTAATATACCATAGTTTGTCGATTTGGGGGGTCTACCAAAGTTGTTTAGCTCTAATATTTTGGAAAAGCCTACAATATTATCTCTATGTTCATCCATAAGAATTTGGGCTGTTTTTATTTCGGAGTCGTTTTTGGCCAAAATTTGGGGACTATATACTACGGTTTGGGCCAATTTGACCATTTTTTGAAAGTTACTAGGTTTTCTCAAAAGATTACCAAGGACGTCCTTGGTGTACTTTTGCTATATAAGATAACGATTCATCTGTTAGTGAAGTTCTTTAATGTTGTTCGCCATACGCCGTCACACACCAAAGGTAATATGCCCGTTTTTGTCGATTTGGGGGCTCTGCAAATGGTTTATCACTCCAATATTTTGCGAACACCCATTATATGACCTCAAGATTCATCCATAAAAGAATGGGCTATTTTTATTCCGGAACTTTTCTTGGCCAAAAAACTGTGGACTATACACTTCAGATTTCGCCACTTTTGACCATATTTTAAAAATTTGCTAAATTTTCACAAAACTTAACGGGGACATGCTTAGTTTACTTTTGTTATAGAGGGGAAACAACACATCTACTATTAAAGTTCTTTAACGTCTTTAGGCACACACACATTACATAAAGTAGGTAATATACCATAGTTTGTCGATTTGCGGGGGCTACCAAAGGTTTTTAGCTCTAATATATTGGGAAAGCCCACAATATTATCTTTACGTTCATCCATAAGAATTTGGGCTGTTTTTATTTCGGAGTCGTTTTTGGCAAAAATTCGTGGACTATATACTACGGTTTGGGCCAATTTTGCCAAGTTTTTTGAAATTTACTAGATTTTCTCAAAAGATTACCAAGGACGTCCTTGGTGTACTTTTGTTATATAAGATAAACGATTCATCTATTAGGAAAGTTCTTTAATGACTTTCGCCACACCACGGATAGTATGCCTTCTTTTGTCAATAAGGGGGCTCTGCAAATGGTTTATCACTCCAATATTTTGCGAACGCCAATTATATGACCTCAAGATTCATCCATAAAAGAATGGGCCATTTTTATTCCGGAACTTTTCTTAGCCAAAAACCGTGGACTATACACTTCGGATTTCGCCACTTTTGACCATATTTTAAAATTTTGCTAAATTTTCACAAAACTTCCCGGGGACATGCTTAGTTTACTTTTTTTATAGAGGGGAAACAACACATCTGCTATTAAAGTTCTTTAACGTCTTTAGGCACACACATTACGTAAAGTAGGTAATATACCATAGTTTGTCGATTTGGGGGGTCTACCAAAGGTTTTTAGCTCTAATATTTTGGAAAAGCCCACAATATTATCTTTAAGTTCATCCATAAGAATTTGGGCTGTTTTTATTTCGGAGTCGTTTTTGGCAAAAACTCGTGGACTATATACTACGGTTTGGGCCAATTTTGACCAGTTTTTGAAAGTTACTAGATTTTTTCAAAAGATTACCAAGGACGTCCGTCGTTTAATTTTGTTATATAAGATAAACGATTCATCTGTTAGTAAAGTTCTTTAAGGTCTTTCGCCACATGTCGTCACACACTGAGGGTAGTATGCCTTTTTTTTCGATTTGGGGGCTCTGCAAATGCTTTATCACTCAAATATTTTGCGAACACCCATTATATGACCTCAAGGTTCATCCATAAAAGAATGGGCCATTTTTATTCCGGAACTGTTCTTGGCCAAAAACCGTGGATTATACACTTTAGATTTCGCCACTTTTGACCATATTTTCAAATTTGCTAAATTTTCACAAAACTTACCGGGGACATGTTTGGTTTACTTTTGTAATAGAGGGGAAACAACTCATCTACTATTAAAGCTGTTTAACGTCTTTCGGCACACACACATTACGTAGAGTAGGTAATATACCATAGTTTGTCAAATTGGGGGGTCTACCAAAGTTGTTTAGCTCTAATATTTTGGAAAAGCCTACAATATTATCTTTAAGTTCATCCATAAGAATTTGGGCTGTTTTTATTTCGGAGTCGTTTTTGGCAAAAATTCGTGGACTATATACTACGGTTTGGGCCAATTTTGACCAGTTTTTGAAAGTTACTAGATTTTCTCAAAAGATTAACAAGGACGTCCGTGCTTTACTTTTGTTATATAAGATAAACGATTCATCTGTTAGTAAAGTTCTTAAAGGTCTTTCGCCACACGTCGTCACAGACCGAGGGTAGTATGCCTTTTTTTTCGATTTGGGGGCTCTGCAAATGGTTTATCACACCAATATTTTGCGAACGCCAATTATAGGACCTCAAGATTCATCCATAAAAGAATGGGCCATTTTTATTCCGGAACTTTTCTTGGCCAAAAAACGTGTACTATACACTTCGGATTTCGCCACTTTTGACCATATTTTAAAATTTTGCTAAATTTTCACAAACCTTACCGGGGACATGCTTAGTTTACTTTTGTTATAGAGGGGAAACAACACATTTACTATTAAAGTTCTATAACGTCTTTAGGCACACACACATTACGTAAAGTAGGTAATATACCATAGTTTGTCGATTTGGGGGGTCTACCAAAGGTTTTTAGCTCTAATATTTTGGAAAAGCCCACAATATTATCTTTACGTTCATCCATAAGAATTTGGGCTGTTTTCATTTCGGAGTCGTTTTTGGCAAAAATTCGTGGACTATATACTACGGTTTGGGCCAATTTTGACCAGTTTTTTGAAATTTACTAGATTTTCTCAAAAGATAACCAAGGACGTCCTTGGTGTACTTTTGTTATATAATATAAACGATTCATCTATTAGTAAAGTTCTTTAATGACTTTCGCCACACCGAGGATAGTACGCCTTTTTTTATCGATTTGGGGGCTCTGCAAATGGTTTATCACTCCAATATTTTGCGAACGCCAATTATATGACCTCAAGATTCATCCATATAAGAATGGGCCATTTTTATTCCGGAACTTTTCTTAGCCAAAAACCGTGGACTATACACTTCGGATTTCGCCACTTTTGACCATATTTTAAAAATTGCTAAATTTTCACAAAACTTACCGGGGACATGCTTAGTTTACTTTTGTTATAGAGGGGAAACAACACATCTACTATTAAAGTTCTTTAACGTCTTTAGGCACACACACATTACGAAGAGTAGGTAATATACCATAGTTTGTCGGTTTGGGGGGTCTACCAAAGGTTTTTAGCTCTAGTATTTTGGATGAGCCCACAATATAATCTTTACGTTCATCCATAAGAATTTGGGCTGTTTTTATTTCGAAGTCGTTTTTTGGCAAAAATTCGTGGACTATTACGGTTTGGGCCAATTTTGACCAGTTTTTTGAAATTTACTAGATTTTCTCAAAAGATTACCAAGGACGTCCTTGGTGTACTTTTGTTATATAAGATAAACGATTCATCTATTAGGAAAGTTCTTGAATGACTTTCGCCACACCGAGGATAGTATGCCTTTTTTTGTCGATTTGGGGGCTCTACAAATGGTTTATCACTCCAATATTTTGCGACCGCCAATTATATAACCTCAAGATTCATTCATAAAAGAATGGGCCATTTTTATTCGGGAACTTTTCTTAGCCAAAAGCCGTGGACTACACTTCGGACTTCGCCACATTTGACCATATTTTAAAAATTTGCTAAATTTTCACAAAACTTACCGGGGACATGCTTAGTTTACTTTTGTTATAGAGGGGAAACAACTCATCTACTATTAAAGTTCTTTAACGTCTTTCGGCACACACACATTACGTAGAGTAGGTAATATACCATAGTTTGTCGATTTGGGGGTCTCCCAAAGGTGTTAAGCTCTAATATTTTGGAAAAGCCCACAATATTATCTTTACGTTCATCCATAAGAATTTGGGCTGTTTTTATTTCGGAGTCGTTTTTGGCAAAAATTCGTGGATTATATACTACGGTTTGGGCCAATTTTGACCAGTTTTTGAAAGTTACTAGATTTTCTCAAAAGATTACCAAGGACGTCAGTGGTTTACTTTTGTTATATAAGATAAACGATTCATCTGTTAGTAAAGTTCTTTAAGGTCTTTCGCCACACGTCGTCACACACCGAGGGTAGTATGCCCGTTTTTGTCGATTTGGGGGCTCTGCAAATGGTTTATCACCAATATTTTGCGAACACCCATTATATGAACTCAAGGTTCATCCATAAAAGAAAGGGCCATTTTTATTCCGGAACTGTTCTTGGCCAAAAACCGTGGACTATACACTTCGAATTTCGCCACTTTTGACCACATTTACAAAATTTGTTAAATTTTCACAAAACTTACCAAGGACATGCATGGTTTACTTTTTTTTATAGATGGGAAACAACTCATCTATTATTAAAGTTCTTTAACGTCTTTAGGCACACGCACATTACGTAGAGACGGTAGAGTAGGTAATATACCATAGTTTGTTGATTTGGGGGGTCTACCAAAGGTCTTTAGCTCTAATATTTTGGAAAAGCCCACAATATTATCTCCACATTCATTCATAAGAATTTGGGCTGTTTTTATTTCGGAGTCGTTTTTGGCAAAAATTCGTGGACTATATACTACGGCTTGGGCCAATTTTGACCAGTTTTTGAAAGTTACTAAATTTTCTCAAAAGATTACCAAGGACGTCCTTGGTATACTTTTGTTATATAAGATAACGATTCAGCTGTTAGTAAAGTTCTTTAATGTCTTTCGCCATACGTTGTCACACACCGAAGGTAGTATGCCCGTTTTTGTCGATTTGGGGGCTCTGCAAATGGTTTATCACTCCAATATTTCGCGAACGCCCATTATATGACCTAAAGGTTCATCTGTAAAAGAATGGGCCATTATTATTCCGGAACTGTTCTTGGCCAAAAACCGTGGACTATACATTTCGGATTTCGCCACTTTTGACCATATTTTCAAATTTGCTAAATTTTCACAAAACTTACTGGGGACATGTTTAGTTTACTTTTGTTATAGAGGGGAAACAACTCATCTACTATTAAAGTTCTTTAACGTCTTTAGGCACACAGACATTACGTAGAGTAGGTAATATACCATAATTTGTCAATTTGGGGGGTCTACCATAGGGTTTTTATCTCTAATATTTTGGAAAAGCCCATAATATTATCTCTATGTTCATCCATAAGAATTTGGGCTGTTTTTATTTCGGAGTCGTTTTTGGCCAAAATTCGTGGACTATATACTACGCTTTGGGCCAATTTTGACCAGTTTTTGAAAGTTACTAGATTTTTTCAAAAGATTACCAAGGACGTCCTTGGTTTACTTTTGTTATATAAGATAAACGATTCAGCCGCCACACGTCGTCACACAGCGAGGGTAGTATGCCTTTTTTTTCGATTTGGGGGCTATGCAAGTGCTTTATTACTCTAATATTTTGCGAACACCCATTATATGACCTCAAGGTTCATCCATAAAAGAATGGGCTATTTTTATTCCGGAACTGTTCTTGGCCAAAAACATTGGACTATACACTTCGGATTTCGCCACTTTTGACCAGATTTACAAAATTTGTTAAATTTTCACAAAACTTACCAAGGACATGCATGGTTTACTTTTTTTTTTAGAGGGGAAACAATTCATCTACTATTAAAGTTCTTTAACGTCTTTAGGCACACACACATTACGTATACTAGGTAATATACCAAGGTTTGTCGATTTGGGGGGGGGGTCTAGCAAAGGTTTTTAGCTCTAATATTTTGTACACGACTACAATAAGACATCTAGGTTCGTCCATAAAAATTGGGGCAGTTTGTATTCCAAGCAATTTTTAGCAAAAAAAACGTGGAATATACACTACAGTTTTTGCGAATTTTGACCACCCTTTTAAAAGATGTTAGATTTTCTCAAAACTTTACCAAGGAGAACTTGTTATGCCTTTGTTATATATGGGAAACGATTCATCAGCTATTAAAGTTCTTTAATAGCTTCCCATGTCACCTACTTAGGGTAATATGTCATAGTTTGTAGATTTTGTACACCTACCTAAGGTCTTTGGCTGTAATATTTTGCACATATTCCTAACATGTCTACTAGGTTCATCCTAAAATGTTTAGGTCATTTTTACTCCTAAGCCATTTTTGGCTAAAAACCGTGGACTATATACTTCGTTTTTGGCCAATTTTGACCAGTTCACAAAAAGTTGATAGATTTAATCAAAAATTTACCAAGGACGCCCTTGGTGTAACTTTTGTTACATCTGAGAAACAATCCATCTGTTATTAAAGTTCTTCAATGTCTATCGGTACACGTCACCTACCTAGGAAAATATGCCTTTTGTCGATTTGGGGGCCATACCAAAGGTTTATCGCTCTAATATTTTGCAAACGCCCATAATAGGACCTCGAGGTTCATCCATAAAAGTTTGAACCCTGGACTATATACTTTGCTTTTCACCACTTCAGACCAGTTTTTTAAAAATTGCTAAATTCTCACAAATATTTACCAAGGACATGCTTGGTTTACTTTTGTTATATATTAAAGTTCTTTAATGTCGTGGGGCACACGCTAAGGTAGCATGCCATAGTTTGTTGATTTGGGGGGCCTACCGAAGGTTTTTGCCTCTTATATTTTGCACACAACCACAATAAGACATATAGGTTCATCCATAGAAGTTTGGGCTGTTTTTATTTCGCAGCAATTTCTGGCCAAAAACCATTGACAGTATTGTGATTTTGGCCAACTTTGACCACCTTTTCAAATGTTGTTAGATTTACTCAAAACTTTACTAAGGAGACCTTGTAATACTTTGCTACCTTGTAATACTTTGCTATATATGCGAAACTATTCATCAGTTATTATTGTTCTTTAACGTCTTCAAGCACACTTCCTCACACGTCACCTACCAAAAACAATACCCCATAGTTTGTCGATTTTGTACACCTACCTAAAGTATTTGGCTTTAATCGTTTACACACGCTCATAATAGGACTACTAGGTTCATCCATAAATGTTTGGGCCATTTTTATTCCTGGGCTATTCTAGGCCAAAAGTCATACACTATTACTTCGTTTTTTTTTTTTACCAAAAAAAATATATATACTTCGTTTTTTTGCCAAATTAGACCAGTTTTTTTTAGTTACTAGATTTTCTCAAAAATTTACCAAGAAAGTCCTTGGTGTACTTTGGTTATATATGAGAAACAATTCATTTGTTATTAAAAAATTTTAATGTCTTTCGGTACACGTCACCTACCTAGGAAAATATGCCTTTTTTGTCATTTGGAGGACCTACCAAAAGTTTTTAGCTCTTATATATTGGGAAAACCCACAATTTAAGCTCTAGGTTCATCCATAGATTAAGATGTTTTATAACGGGGTTGTTTTTGGCCAAAATTTGTCAACTACGTAGGAAAATATGCCTTTGTTGTCGATTTTGGGGACCTACCAAAGGATTTTAGCTCTTATATATTGGAAAAACCCAGAATTTAAGCTCTAGGTTCATCCATAAAAGTTTGGAATGTTTTTATAACGGGGTCGTTTCTGGCCAAAATTCATGGACAAGACTTCCGTTTTGGCCAAATTTGACCAGTTTTTTAAACATTACTAGATTTTCTCAAAAATTTACCTAGGATGTCCTTGGTGTACTTTTGTTATATCTGAGAAATGATTCATCTATTATAAAAGTTTTTGGATGTCTTTCGGCACATTTCACCTACCTAGGAAAATATGCTCTTTTGTTGTCGATTTGGGGGGCCTACTAGAGGTGTTTGTCTCTAAAATTTTGAGAAAACCCACCATTTAACTTCTAGGTTCTTCCATAAAAATTTGGGAAGCTTTTATAACGGAGACGTTTTGGGCCAAATTTCGTGAACTATATACTTTGGTTTTGGCCAAATTTGACTGAATTTTCTCAAAAATTTACTAAGGGCGTCCTTGGTGTAATTTTGTTATATTAAAGAAACGATTCATCTGTTATTAAGGTTCTATAATGTCTTTCAGCATACGTTACCCACCGAAGATAATACTAGTATGCCTCTTTTTTTGTCGATTTGGGGGGCCTACCAAAGGTTTATCGCTCTAATAATTTGCAAATGCCCATAATGCGACCCGAAGGTTCAACCATATAAGTTTGGCCCGTTTGTATTCCGAATTCCGGAACCAATCTTGGCCAAAAAATGTGGACTATATACTTCGGTTTTTTACCACTTTTGACCGGTTGAAAACTGCTAGATCTTCTCAAAAGTTTACCAAGGACATGCTTGGTTTACTTCTATTATCTATGACAAACGATTAATGTGTTACTAAAGTTCTTTAACGTCTTCCACCACACATCGGCACGCGTCACCTACTAAGGGTAATACTCCGTATGCCATAGTTTGTCGATTTTTACACCTACCTAAGGTCTTTGGCTCGATTAGTTTGCACACGCTCAGAATAGGACCACTAGGATCATCCATAAATGTTCGGACCGTTTTATTCCCCACGTGTTTCGGCTAAAAGACGTGGACTATATACTTTGTTTTTGGCCAAATTTGAACAGTTTTTTTAAAGTTACTCGATTTTCTCCAAAATTTACCAAGGACGTCCTTGGTGTACTATTGTTATATAAGAAAAACGAATCAAATGTTATTGAAGTTTTTAATATCTTTCGGCACACATCGGAGGAAAATATGCCTTTTATTGTCGATTTGGGGGGCCTACCAAAGGTTTTTAGCTCTCATATTTAGGAAAAGCCCACAATGTAACCTCTAGGTTCATCCTTAAAAGTTTGGGCTGTTATTATTTCGCAGTCGTTTTTGGCCAAATTTCGTGGACTACACATGGGTTTTGGCCAATTAGGACGAGGTTTTTGGAAGTTACTAGATTTTCTCAAAAAAAATTCCAAGGACATCCTTGTTGTCCTTGTTATATATGAAAAACGATTCATCTGATATTAAATTTCTTTGATGTCTTTCAGCACGCGTCACCTACTAAGGGTAATATGCCTTTTTTGTCGCTTTTGGGGCCCTACCGAAGGTTTTTGGCTCTAATATTTTGTAAACGTAGATAATATGACCTCTAGGTTCATCCATAAAAGTTTGGCTCGTTTTTTATTTCGGATCCATTTTTGCACAAAAACCATGATTATATACTTCACTTTTGCGCAATTTTGAGATTCTGGCCAATCTGATAGAAATGACATAACTAAATGACAATATGCTTATGATGGCAACATTTCCCACTCAAATCTCGATATGCAACATCACTCATAGATCAGAAAAAATACTCTGAAGCCTCAATCCGTGAAGAGTATGCAAAAGATGAGCATTCAAGCACACACGAATGCATATATGAGAAAATAAACATATTCCATTGAATGAGCTAACCTGGTGCAAGCACGGCAAACTGCGTATCAAATCTCCAACATTTACTTGCTCCAAACATACACTGCAAGTTAAATCATCTTCAGAGCTTCCCTTGGAGCTGCCAACATTGATCGAAATGTCCAGCGGCTTCTGATTTAGAGGAAAGTCAAATACAAATTTCAATCAAAAGTCAAAACTAGAGAACTCGGTCGTTTCAATAAAATGTGAAGTATCAAAAAGATGAATTTGGTTATCAAGTGCACTTCATATTTATAAGATAGTTCAACTCATCAAAAACCCTCTTTCAACTAGCAGTGACACAAACCTTAGCAACACGGTGATATAACTTTTGGCCGTGCACTTAGAATAAGGACTTAAATGGCAAGGCCATGCCTCAAGGAGGATAGGGCTACTAAACCCTGAAAGCCAACTTGCCCAAGTAACATTAATAAGGGATTAATACATCAAAAGCCCATAAAATATTCTTAAGGAATCACCCTTTTTGGAATTTGGACGTCCATAGCTGAGAGATCAAAGGGATACTTACACTACTAAGCATACTCGAACAAGACATTGACAGAGATCTCTCTCAGAAAGATGAGAAAAAATCTACATTTCTAAGACATTGCTTGGCGAAAAATTTAACAACACTTCCCATTTGTCCAATCTAAAATAATATCTTCACAGAGAATGTACAGAAGAACTCTAGAATAACAATAATAGTCATTTCACAATGAACTGATGTCAAGTTATCCTGAAGAGAAGTACCTCGGGAGATGATGAAGATGGTGAGTGCTGCAATGCTCCTAAACCACTGTGAACGGAGAATGCTTGTTAATAAAAAAAAAATACATTTCACATAAACTAAACATCTAGCACAAGACACAATACCCACTCTCAAAGGATAAGTTTATAAATGCCTTAATGGGAACACACTCCGCAGAAACTAAACTTCTAGCACAGCACACAAATGAATTACTCTCTGGACAAGAAAGTAAAAAAAACCCACAGATCAGATAAGCCTCAACCCAAGTATAAACAAGACACCAAATAAAACACAACGATTACGTGTTCCCTTTCAAATGGAGGAAATCAGAGTCTATGTATTCTGCTACACTTGCTGTTCAGCAGCAAAATCCAAAGATAGCAATTATTACTACTGCTAAAATATTGTGTGCAAGTGTATTAACATTATGCCTCGACATACAACTAAATCTCCCCACACAAATAATATCATATAACAGAATCAATCCTTTATTGTAGTCCATTATGCAGTCCAGTAAAATTTATTACAAACTCTTAGTGTGTTTTACTACGGAGCCACTATTGAACTAAATTCAAACTATGAAGTAAAGACCATCCATCTGACAACAAAACTCAGCAACATTCATGCATTTTCTAGAACTCACTTTCAGCAGTGGTAGCCTGATTAGCAAAATCTAACAACAATTCTTTTTTTCTTTTTTTTTTTGCCCTGGACAACATAAGCAACCACAATGACAACTCACATTGTCAAGACTCAAGGCTTAGGCATACGAGAAAAAGCCAAAATGAGCCAATAAACAAGATAACATCTTTCTGATTAACTAATGGCTAAAAAAGTGTCCAAAAAACATCTGACACATGTGCAAATTGAAATCTTAAGTCCAAAAATGTTTAGTAGCGAAAATTCATAGACCATGATGGAATACAAACCTTTTAAACAAATAACTTAGTTGAAATGAACACCTGGAGCTCTAATGCAGATCCGCAATGAAATTACACTAAACTACATAAAAATACAAAATTTGTCTATAAGAATAAAAGGATAAACAGACTAGGTTTCAGAAATAGGATAAACAAACATCTAACCTTTGGGGACCAGTAACTTTATACTTGTGGACGGGAAGAGCATTTATCTGTTCTTCACTCATTGAGGTAACCGAAGGTACATTGTCTGCATCTAGCGCTCTCAATGTTTCATAATCTACTAACAGTAGAGAGCATTGGAAATGAGAGTAATATAAATAACAAAAGAAGGAAAAACAGGATGACCCAATACAAAAGGAAAGAAACACTTGGTGAAAAGGCCGCAAGCTCATCAAACCTAAATCATCGAATTCTCGATCAAGAAGAGCAAGCTGCAGCCTAAGGCCCTGCAGACGTCCTCTAGACGCAAATGCAATTGATGGTGGCATCTGCAACCGCAGTTCTGTATGGCGAAGTAGACCACTTGCAGCTACAGCATGTGCTTGTGCCTGAGCTTGAAGTTGTTGACATGTTGCATACATTCTTAGGCTGGTGGCCATCAAAAAGAAGCCAAACACAAGCCATAGCTTTGCATATGATGAACAAAAGCCTTGTCAGATCCCTTTAACAACTGAATCAACAAAAATAAACACAACGCAACTACAATGCAATAAGAACGATGCACCTACCAAAAAATTTGGTGACATTTGATGGGAATTAAGTACAACGAAAAGCAATAGCACTGCCACACAGAAATGTTTGGACGAAATCAATACCCCATAAGAACAGTAGAATCCAAAGCTGATAATTACATTGTTAATCCTAAAAATGACAATATTATAGAACCATATATATTACCAGTAACAAGGAGCGCGAGTGAGTTAGCATTGACTGGCCTAGCTGCGTGGATCCGCTGAGGATACCAAGCAAACCGACAAGAAAATATATTCAATTAACATCTGTATAACAGGAACATGAACACCATTCTGTACATAAACTAAAAAAGAAGAAATGGAAGGGACATACTACTCGTCGTTCTGGGACTATCCCGGGAAACGAACTTTCAATATCGGCTCGAGTCCCTCGAAAAACAAAACTCATGATTGCAGACTATACCGAAAAGAACACCAGTCTCGAATTTTCTACAGAACAATGTAGGGCCCCTAAAGACTGAACTGCAGATTACAAGTAGCCATCAACATAACAATAGGAGGACATATATATATATACAGTGAACCTAACACAGTGCCAATAAACAACAACCTCATATAATCTGCAATAAATACAAATCAAATATGATCAACAATCAAGGAAATGAAAACTTATCTGTATCTGGGTAGTGTAATCAATTGAGATCACAATAAATAACTTACTAAAACACCCCCCTTTTCCCAATTTTTTACTTTTTTTTGCACTGAATTTAACTCTAGAAAACGCCTAAAATCAATAAAGTATTAAAGTGATCATCTTTCATTAGCAAGAAATTAAATTGAAGATACCAAATTAGATATATTCATGAATATCATTAATTAAGAGCTTTAATTCTCTATTATAATGCTCAGCATCATAGAATAAACCCACAATTAAATTAAACCCTAATTTCAGTAAATTGAGCTCAAATTTCTACAATCAAACATTTCAATTATAATTATACACACAAAAAAGACTTATGAAGAAAAACTACAGAGAAATGCACAAGAACCCCTAAATTAAGCAAGTTGAGCTCAAATTTCTACAAATTAAACAGATTTTTCCCAGAAATGATGCAAACCCATGAAGAAAAACAAGCTTAATTACAACATTTCATCAAAACCCATTAAAAATAACAACTTTATTTGCAAAATCTCATTACAATAAACCCAGAAAAAAATAAACAAACCAAATTGCATACAAAATTAAATGGAAAATTGAATGAAAGAGGGAAACTTACAATTTACAATTCAATTACAAAGTAATGAGTCGAATCACAACGTCGTACCAAACATTTGATGAACAAGAGAATCCTTGTTGTTTTTTAATTTGTTAAATATTTCTAAAACTATACAACAACAAAAAAATATCCAAAAGTTAGAAAGAATCAATGAAATTGAAACTACACTGTTTATTAGTTCCCCAATTTGTCTGTTTTTTTTTATCGGTTTGGATTTATGTTAATTTTTAATTTGGTGGGAAATTGAATCAAAATTGCCTAATTATAAGTTTTCTGTGTCTTATCCCTATTCCAGTAAATTATCGGTTTAGCTTGATAAGGTTAGTCCAACGACTATTCTTCCACGTCAAAACCAACAGAATGCTGAGATGGAATGGGTACGAGTCTTTAGATTGGTCTAGATCGATAGTGAAGTTTCGACGAGAATCAAGTTTCAAAGGGAATAACGTATTAGCGATTAAACAAAATAGTCGATCATTTGTTATATAGAAAAGGAGTGAACAGTTATTTTTAGTAGTAGGTGGATTTACGTTTCTAAGTGGACAAATATGACGTGAATTAAGGGCTCATTTAGTGACTTTCTAATGGAGTTGTTCATCTGATCTAAGGTGTCGTTTGGATACATTGAAAATACATAAAAAAAATGGTTTACGATGAGTTGTTTGATTACCACAAAGTGTATTGGAATTATCTTCCTCCAAAGTTTATAGATTTCTGTACCTTGGGGGGGATAGGAATGAGAATTCTATGTCCCACTTTGTGTACCACTTTATGTACCCTTCCAATCACAACCTTGCAAACCCATTTTTCAACATTAAAAAATTATAATTTAACTGATTTCTAAGGATTGGATTGGAGGGGTATAGGGAGTGGGACACAAAAATGGAACATAGGATCTCCACTCGGGGGGTAGGTAGTAGAAATTCCAATGGAATTTCATATTCCCTTGTTCATCCAAACAAATTTTCCCAATTTTCATGCTTTCTTAATTCCTATGATTTGCAAATCCATTGGAATCCGACTTCTCCAGTGTATTCAAACGAACACTAAGAGCACATTGAAACTCTTCAAATTATGAATCAATAACATAAGCGACAACAAAAAGACTATACGGAGTATTCGTTTTGTGATCAAACACAAGTAAATGATTGTATTAAACAAATGACTCATCGTTTTAGTGAAAATTTTCAAATTCCGTCTTTCTCTAGTATCAGTCAGCCAAACAACAGTAAACAATTGAATTGAAATTCCAGAATTAGGTGCTGTTTGGTTAGAAATCAATGTTCGGAATAACTTAAAGAGAAACTTTAATTAAAGTGTCCCTGGAATCTTTCCGCAAGTGATACTTATTTATGATTTTTTTTTTTAAATTTTAAAAAATTGATACTTATTTATGAGCCCACATTTCTTGAACAAACGTGGTCCTGGACTACTGGGCCTGACCCAAAATATCCAAGCCATCGACCAACTGGATCCAACCCAGTCAACATATATTGACTCTTGAATGTTGACTTGACATCCTCCAAATTTGGATCACACGAGGTGCTATTTTATGCTTACAATAGCTTGCCTACTAGCAAGTTGCAAAGTTCTCATAAATGTCTCTTATCTCTCAGAAAACAAGTACAATTTCGACCGTCGGAGCTACATTTGCACCAATGTCATCTTGGGCGAGAAATATCCATTCGATCACATATTCAAACAAGAAGTTACGAGTAGTAACTTTTAAAACAATGAAGCGTGTATCAAATAAGTCTTCCAAAAAATGAGAACTAATGGGAGTTGCTAAATATTAGGTTTTTGCGAATTATCGTAATCAATCCAACGACCACGACGAAATCGAAATCCTTGTTGTAGTGAGGTTTTACAACAAAGCCCATGATTGGTGTGGCCGGTTGTTGAGTGAAGACTAGATAGCTAGGTTCACAAAATGCATGTGATGAACATCCATCTTGTTTCCCATGTCACGAATTTAAGCAACACCCCCTTTTTTTGGCTAAATTTTTATGCGAGTACTACAAATTCTACATTTGCCTTCTGACAAGCAAGAACATGAGCAGCGTATGATTTGGGGGCCTCATCACATCACACGTGAATTATTGGACATAATAAGACCCATCGGGTCAATTTCAACCTACTCTATTATCATCACTCTTACATCTCATGTAAGTCACCCAAATCTTGTGGGATCGTTTTTAAGGTTTATGCATGTGGAAACGGTACAAGTTTATGTTACTGCAAAATTACGCATACTATCAATCTTTGCAAAGTTGCAAGGAGTAGTTGTTCGGTTTAACTTATACATACCCAAATCTGCAACGGAAATGTGCTAGTCATCACTTCCGAACCTCATATTTCCCAAACCAAATATCATTTCATTTATAACATCTCATATTCTCATACGACACACTTCGTATATAATACTATCACTGATTTACTAGTAATCTATACACTATTTACATGTATGGAAATGCTTGAAATATACATAAAGGCAAAGCCCCCATGAAGCTGGCAAATCTTAGACAGTCACTAAGTACGTGCCACGTGGTGCTCCTCCAAAGCTTTAGCTCAAGCTTGAAGATATCTTTACCAACCTCTTGTTGGTCACTCATACTGTCATACTGATACATCACTGCCTGAGTGACTGATCACAATATCTTTTTCCAAGGACATTTACGTAATTTACACACCCCAAGTTTACATACACCATGAAGTGATAAAAAAGATTTTATACACTATTTTCTAGTTTTCTATAGGCCCAGCCCTAGTCTCTGACTGGCCAAATCACACCTAACCTCTGCTAACCCTACCCTAGAATTTTCCAAATCAAACTCCATCCACATGTTTTGTTGATGATGATGCCCTATTATATAAGCCTCCACACCAAGTAAATCCGAATTACCAAACGTAAAACAATGTACTCCCTCCGTTCCTCTCACTTCTCCCGGAACCCGATATAATAACCGTTCCATCGATACCATCATTTCGGCCCCTTGGAACATTAGTGTCACGGAAGGCAAAGGCGGGTACCCTTGTTGTGTTAATGGGATACGATAACACAAGTCCATTGCTCCTTGGAACACGTAATTTGGGTCCCCTAGTTCCCTTAATTTACCCCTAGTTTGAGCTAAAAACTCGTTTTTCAAAGCCGTATAAGCCGGACCTAGTAAAAACGTAAATTGAGTGCCTGAATCAACCATGGTTTGACCCGCACCCGTGTGATCGGGTTGTAGGACTGACTTTGGTAAATTTAGTAATTTCTGCCCAACTTTAATCCCTTCGAATTGTACCGAATACGCAACACGATCAAAATACGGTAACGGACTAGATACTTTTACCATAGGTGTGTAACTTCTTTGCTTAAGCCATGGAAAATTGGCATCTCCGAATAACAACACACCCGAACTATCCTGACCCGAAATACAATACGAAAATTTCGGGTAATTCATTTGTGTCACAAATGATAATGAACCCCGGTTCATACCCAATAACCCGGTTGTCCTCGAGTCGTCTGATGTGCTAAGACCCGAATCCATACACCCGAATACAACACCGGGTACGGCCGACCCGCCCATCTTGAAATTATCCATGGCAAGTGTCCCTTCCATGGACGACATATCCGCGTACCCGACCGTGGCGTGGCAGAGTTTTCTCGGGTCACAGGAAACGGGTATGGTCAAATCCCGGGTCCGGGTCTTACAAACGGGCGAAGTACACGGAACCGGGTTATAAGAAGTGGAATGAATCGGGTCAAATAATGAATTAACATTCGGGTTTTTCTTGCAATGAAGCCAAGAAAGCTCACTTCCAGTGTCCAACACCATTGTAACAGGCTGAGGTGGCGTGCCAACTAGGAGAGATACCGTCAAGCTTACGTTATGATGAAACGGGAGCTTGCTTGCTGGCCGTTGGACTGACCCAGAAGGAATCTTCTTAGCCACAAGCTCAAACATAACAGAATCAGAGGATAATTTACTCTGTTTTGCTTGGGTAAAAACAGAGCATATGATGATAAAATTAATAATACTATGTATTACATGAAATTTCGAAGTACCCATTAATTTAATCTTCTCAATGAAGCTTTTGGGGTGGAAAAGATGTAAACTTTGATTATAAAACGGACCAAAGTTTTGATCTTTTATTCTTTTTTGTGATTTTTGTTGGGGTTTTTTTGGAGTGTTTGAGAGGTGTTCGATGAAATGACGCTGAGAAGTTTGGTGTATATTTGTGTAGTGTAGAAGAAGTGGGAATTAAGGGAGTGTTTGGGTAGGTGATTTATAGGATGATTCAAGTGGAAAGAGGGAAAAAGGTACAAACAGCTGGTTGTGAATGGGAAGAAAGAACTTTGAGTTTCCCAAGGAGGGAAAAGAGTGGGTATTTGGGAACAAAACAAACAAACAAGGTCTTATCTAAATTCAAATTTAAATATTATTCATCAATTAAATTTGTTCATTTTATTGGTTTTTTCTTTACTCAAAAATTGTTTTACTAGGTGGTGTGGTTGTTTCTTCTTGGAAGGTGCCTTTCTTTGCCTCCCTTTTATCAGATGGTTCCAAGGACTCACAGACTGTAATTTACAAGTATTTTTGACAAAATCTTGTGGTGTTGAATTGGGACAATAGTGAGGCTCCAGTTGGATTTTAAATGTAAACGTGTTAAAATACATATTTCGATACGGAAAATAACTAATAAACGATTTTCATAATTGTGTAAGGCTTTAAGTGACTTGTGACCTAGTATCATTATGATAAGAACAAATTTGGATTCAATCGGTTGAGTGAAATCTAACATATTTTCTAGACAGCGATAGTTTCGAATCTGATCCAACCGTACTCATTTTAATTCAGGATAAATGAAACAACTTAATTTGGAAGCGTCTGAGCGAAATGTAACGTACATAGGGAGAGAGTAGAGTGTAAGGTTGAACGGGGAGTGAGATAACATTCGAAACGTGCAAATTACGTAGGGATTAGGAGGGGAACTATCCTTTTCGGGTGATGCAATCATAGTTGCAAACTGGCAAGTATACGTTGAGCCGTGTGTAATGATCAAGCCTTTGTCAATAGGATGTCAAAGGTGTCCGACAAACACTTTTATATACTCCGTTTTTTGGTGACAACAGAGGACGGCAGATTGCTAAAGTTAGAAAACTACAACCATGTAAACTTAATAGTAAAAGAATAAAGGAGAAAGGAAAACTACCATTTGTGGCTTTGGCTTCACCCAAAGTCTAATATGTTCAACTCTAGTGTGCTTAGTTTATGGGTGGTAAATCATTCATATAAGCATACATCACACGGTAAATTATTGTACCATGCTCTCGGGAATATAAGGAGCATATTGATCATTCTCACTATGCTCCTCGTACTCCCGTGAGCGTGGTATAACTATTGACAACACACCTCCTATGTTTTCCATGACCTCATTAACTTTGAAGTTCCAAACTACTAAGGTTCTTTTCACCTCGTCACCGTTTTTAGATTTAGCTTCGCTAGACTTGTGGCCCCAACTACACGTCTTACTCTCCTAGAATCCTAGGTCTATGGGCATGTTGTGCGGAGCTAACACATTATCTAGTTCCTAAATTTTCCATGAATTTATACGAACTACTAAAGTTATATTCTTCTCACTTAGAGTCTTTATACCGATTTGAAATTTTAGGTGTATACTAGATTTTAAGATTAAAATTACATATTCGATGTATCTAAACTTAACAAAGTTCTTAGAATTAGTGTGTGGTTTTGAAATCCTACTGTCAATTAGAGGGATAATTATGCTTGGCGCTTGCCTATGTTTTTATCAAAGCATAATCTATAGTTTCAATTATTGTGCTAAATCAAACTCTAGGTATAATCAAGTTCGTTCATATTCTGTTTATCCCCACCATTTTTTAGATTATCTGACTAATCAGCAATCTATAGCTCCATCAGTCAACTTAATCTCATAATCTACTGGTAATCACAACACATAATCAATGCTATATAGGGGCCTAGGACGACTGAGCTCAATTATTAATCAAGGATTTGTTCATACATTTCTATCACGCGGGCGTATCATATACATAGAATTTTGTCGATTAAGTATTAATTACAAATTGTCGTCGTCTATTGTGTTCATTTATTTTTCCCTTCGTGTTGATCAATAATATCTTATAACGACATACCAATATACAATCACCCTCAATCCCACTGGTGTATTTCCCTCCCAACACTCCATCCATTCAAAAAGTTAGGAGCCGAACAAGCTAAGTAACCATCTGTTTAAGAGATGAGAGCATATCTCAGTCGCACCAACTAATATTATTGGTCAATTGCATTATTGTACATTTGTACCGCAATGATCTTATAGTTTTCAACCTACTGTGGAAAAATGACACTCGGACTATTAATAGTTTGATACCTATGTCACTATGTGTACTGGATGTGCAATGTCACACTACAGTGTTTGGATATATTGTTGTACTGTAATTATTGTGATTGTAAATTGTCATTTTTGTACTTGTTCGGAAGGTAGGGGTCGAGTTAGCAATGTCTTGATGAAACTTGCGACTTTGTGAGTATAAAAGTTGTAATTCGAGTATATATCTAATTATCTATTATATTTGAAATTTCCGGGAGAGTAATTGACATCCGAAAATCATTGGAAGTTCACGACAATTCAACATTGTTGGTAAAAATTATCGAAGTTTCTCTGTTTATTTAATTTGCAAAATTGCACGTAGCTCACGCTTATTTTCATTACGGAACATATACTGGTATCAAAAAGAAAAGAAATAACAATCTATAGTGATGTACCAATGTACAATAACCTCAATAATGATTACTATACAACTTTCATTCTTATCGTCTAATCTCTTCTTTATAGGTAAAACCAAACTTGATTGCACTTCGCAATGAGAAAGAAACCCAAATTGCAATAAGATTATAGTTCCTTTTGGTTTCAAAAAAACCCAAATTGCAATGAGATTATAGTTCCTTTTGCTTTCAAGAAACATCTTTCTACATATATCACTTCGCAAATTAAACGTATGTCATACGAATTCATTCAACAGTCAATTTTTCTTTGTTATGTACTCCGATATGGCGATATGCATGCACATCTAGGGTGACAAATGGGTCTTGGTCGGTTCCGGGTCGGGTTATGCCGGATTAGTTCGTATTAGGTCGGGTCCTACCGGGTCGAATGATCATTCGGGTCGGTTTTGGGTTGGGTCGGGCTGGTTTTTGGGTCGGTTATATCGAGGAAATTTTGTACCGAATCAGGTCGGTTTCGAGTCGGGTCATGGTCATGGTCATTTTTGACGTTAGTTCAATTTTTGGCATTACCAGTCGGGTCATTGTCGGGTAACAGGAGGTCGGGTCGGTTACGGGTCGGGTAATCATCGGTTCGAATCATCATCAGGTCGGGTCTTGTTGGGTTTGGTTGATCACAATTTCGGGTCTTGTCGGGTTATTTTTTCGGGTCAATTAATCGGGTCGGGTTGGGTTGGGTTTGCCAGTCCTAGACCATGCATGCGGCTTTTCAACAAAACCAGTGGCTTTGAACCATTCCACCGTAGGTTTCAACTTCCATTTCACAATTTCAAGTCAAAAATAAAGATGATCATTAGCTTAAATGAATGTCTTAATCAACACGAATGTATACCAAACCTATCTTATCATGACCATCAATGCATGAGCATGCACAAACAAATTATTGAAAGGGTTTTTTCGATCAAGTGACAAGATCATTGTTGAAACAAATTAAAGTGTAGTGGTTCGACAAATCAGATCAAATATCATTCAAAATTCACTATGAATCTGATTACCAACAATTTTCATTGTGAAATCAAATGTTAACATCTGCAATGAGCCTAGCTACATGGTTGTCTTAACTCAAAACTAGAGACATATTAAGCCTCGGTGGGTTTTGAAAAATTGGTTAAAAACTCGAAAAGATTGAAATTAAAACACGAATACATTAGCTAATTATAGAGAGCGAGTTGTGGTTTAATTTAATAGACTACCTTGACGGGCCTTCGACTTTAGTTTGTCCATGCCCAACTTTCAACTATTCATCATTTTGGTTTCCGTATATATCTAAGCTACTATGAACTACCACACGACACTAAAAATATGCTTGTAAAGTGTGAAAATCATATGAAGTCAACAATAAATTATGCAGTGGAAGCTGAAACAAAATTCATATATATGTAATAATGAACGAGTAATTTTAAGTTTGTTATCGTTATATATAAACTTACGATTTGAGGTTCGGATTTTGTTCAATCCCTACTAATTAATACGTAGTATAAACATCATTAATTTCTAGTCGACTAAACTCCAAAGTGGAGTACTGAATTTCCAAGACTCGACTTTAGACTCGCGAATTCGTTGACATAGTCTAGCACGACATACTAGCATGTCAACATACTAGTATATGAGTATGACAATCTTGAATCTTTTCAAGCAAAGTGGAATAATGTAGCAATAATCGATCTCTCTCCAATATATGCATGACAGCCACAATGGAGCATGCGCTTCTTGGCAAGTAGCTAGTGCCTGATAATTCCCAGCTTCCTCCTTACGACTCCGCCATCATCAGTCTCAGTCATCAAATTAGTCATATACATGGCTGCTTGTTTTAAATGCACTGATGTTAACTTCCTTCATTTTCATTATTATTTGTCTTAACTTTCTTAATAACTTCATCTCCAAAGTCTTTTGTGCCGGACAACTGTTTTCTTATCAACCAAACGTTGTGGAAGCAGTCTCTTAGCCATACTTTTTACGTAACAATCTTCCATTATTACTAATTAGTAATTACTGTAGAAAGGGACTTCCCTGTTTTTACACTAAGGAAGCACATAATTCCACTCGTACGTCCTGTTACTTCAACGTAATAATGACATTTCATTTTGTGAAATTACGCGGGCCTGGGCCACACCCGTAAAGAGAAGTAACTCTTTGATTTATATGGTAGACAAGTCTCTTCTATTTTTCCAATGTGGGACACTCATATGTGGAGTATTTTGGGTGTCACTCAACACTCCCCTCTCACATATGAGGTCCCTTTTAAGGACAGACTGGCTTACCGTAAAGCCAGCTGTAATTATGCACTGATTTTACAGTGGCCGAATTATCGGCATTTTCAGCCCAGATTAATTCATTGAGACCCAGGACTTTAACCATGGGCTCTGATACCATGTGAAATTACGCGGGCCTGGGCCAGACCCGTAAGGAGAAGAGATAGTCCACTTAATAAGCCCAAGGAGTGTCCATCCTAAAACCAATTGGCAATAGGAAGCGTAACTCCTTTGTTTATATGGTAGACAAATATCTTCTATTTTTCCAATGTGGGACACTCATATGTGCAGTATTTTTGGGTGTCACTTCAACACATTTTATGTTAGGCATGTACACAAACAGTGTCATTATGGCTCTATTTTGTATGCACGTACGTACGTACACTTCAAAAATCGAAAATTTCGCAAAATTCCATTTGAGACATTAATATGACGAACGTGTATGCGAGTAGTGTCAATATGTTATTATAGTACGTATTTGAATGTTTGAAATAATCTGAATATATAAGTTATTTCTGTACGTGTTCTGAGGCCGTGAAAGTGTGAAACTTTAACCAACCATTCTTCGTTTACAATCATACCTTATAGACTTTCATACCCCGTTTCAAGACAACTTAACACCTTATTCAAAACACGGCGAATCTAACACATTTCATTGGAATTTCTCTATTTTTATAAGAAACCGTTTAACTTCGGTTTATCAAAAACATTTTATTCTAAGTTCAGTTCGATTATTAACTAATTTTCTTTTATAAAGTCGAGTTTGTCCATTTTAACGACCAATTTTATTCTAAGTTTCACATTTTAACGACCACAAAAAAAAGGATAATATATACAAGAGGCCGTCGGTCGTACCAACAAATCTCCAATTACCTTTTAAGAAACTTTATGGAGTAATATAGAAGATGGGGAGAGTGCACTGAAAGAATACTACTCACGTAGATGTAATCGGGAAGAAAGTAGGATTTGATTAGCGCATGGCGGCCGGTTCTCTGTTAACAACACGTCTATTTTTTTTAATTAGGTGT
Source organism: Spergularia marina (assembly GCA_963680865.1). Classification (NCBI taxonomy): domain Eukaryota; kingdom Viridiplantae; phylum Streptophyta; class Magnoliopsida; order Caryophyllales; family Caryophyllaceae; genus Spergularia; species Spergularia marina. Next base: position 21,002,093 of record OY804560.1, on the reverse strand, counting down.
ATGTAGGTCCAAATAGCTTACCAGATTCATGTCTGTTTGTTAAAATTATTTGCACAGTTTTCTGTGCTTCCTACATTTTCAAACTCCAATTATTCTCAATTGATCGACATTATTTGACATGAAAATAAACTAACCAAAACTATACAAGCTTTTATGTGACATCTCGTTAGTGTAGTAGTTAAGTGTTATTATTCAATGTTCATTGCTTTGTTTGATTGCCTTGGTCATGAAATCAATCATATTTTAGTATATTTAGAGTTGTACATGTATAGGAACATATTCAAGGCACTTATTCGTGCCGTTTTTGAATAATTCAAGGTCTGTTTGATATCGTTTTCTGTTTTTAGTTTTCAGTTTTTTTGAAAACCAAAGTCCCGCTTTTTAAAACCAGAAAAAAGTGGTTTTCAGTTTTCATTTGTCAGTTTTTATTTTCAGTATGACTATTATAACACCATACAATTAAAATTTATTTTTGCAACTTAACTAAATTTTTTACACAAAAAACCAAAAACTGAAAACGGCAGTGATACCGAACGGGCCTTGAGCTAATTAATTCGTTTATGAAGTATTCACGGCATACATAATGGGGAAATTGCCTTTTCGATATGAAGTACTTTTATGTCAAAAGCATCAACGATTCAACGCAAAGGAACTCGTACTATTATGTCATAAAACTGTCTTATAAAATATTCACGATATGATGATTGTACTGGAAGGGATTGAAAGTTAATAAACCCCCATAATTCTTTTGTGATTAGATTTATGTATTAATTGTGACGGTTTAGTTATAGGCTCTGTTTTACAAGTCCGCAATTTCCTGATCTGATTTGGATGGATCTAATTAACTGATTTGATTTGAATAAATGTAATCGAATTTGATTTGATCTGAATTTGTTGACAAATCACAAAATAATTACTTTCTCATCCGACCTAGTTTGATTTAAATGAATCTAATATGATCTTAATTCAGTCTTCTTTAAAGTTGAATCAAATGCGGTCAAAATAGTAGCGAAGAATTGAAGATATAATAAATTTATAGTTATTCAATTAAGAGAGCAAACTTTTTAGGGAAAGATAATGCATAAAATCACTTGCTGAAGGTGTATATAATACGTGTTGTTCGTGCCCCAGTGCTGGGTAGTAGTTCTTGATGGGGTCCTATAACTAGAAAACACTATTCTGCACCCAAACAAAGTGGCCGAAAGTCGATCGTTTTATTTGTTTCGTACTTAATATAAAGCCGTGTTTAGGGCATTGTTTTATTTGTTTTCATACTTAATAAAGCCGTGTTTAGGGCATTTTATTAGGGGCTAAGGTTCATCTATACAAAATCGGATTTGTCGACTCTTTGTTATTGATCCGTGCTACAGTTCATTTACAATAATATGCTCGTGAATTTGTGATTAATAAGGGAACTAGGGTTCATCTATGATAACTTATGATAAGACCGCTTCATATGAGACTTTGCCCTTATCATGAGATAGAATAGTGGTCTATACAAAAGTTTTGTTTATAACGTCGAGTTAGTTTGTACACCCCGCACATCCAAGATTCGTCCCCTTGACCGACGACAACAGAAAAGGAACATACAGAAGCCGGATCCTTACTCTTTCCTCGAAAAGTTCCTGGAAAGAACAGCCAACATTAGTGCAAGTGAGCAACCCATACTGCAACAACTAAGGGTAGAACCAACACTTCGTGGAGCCGACTTGCCGGCTTGTCATCAACCCATTCAATCAGAAAAGTAAAAACCAGTGTTAAACAAACCATTTGCAATAACTTTTCGATAGTCATCGTATGGTAAACTTGAGAAGCCTGCAGTGGGCAAAGACAGATACTCCGTATCAACAACTACACCAGAAAGAAAAGATTGAAATGTGTTTAGATACACTAGTATTAGGAGCAAAGGGATCAAGACCAGCGGACCTGCTGAAGCAATCTCAACGTCGCTAGCTTTTCTAGAGCCGGAGCATACTTTGACAATTGCACCTCTGGCACAGAAGAAGCAGAAGCGAGTTTCCCACCAACACTGGAAATTTTGTTTAGCATGGGTTGAGCTTGTAGACAAAGATTCAGAGGTAGAAATTCATGCTTCACAAGATGAATTAGATCTTTCACTTCTGGAAGCACACAAGACATAAGACCTTTTGATACCTGGAGCCAGAAAATGCCAGAAGAAAATTTCATATTTAATCTCAAACCACCATTATTGAGAAGTCTACATCTGAAATTTTCATAATAACAATCCTAACATAAGCCAGCAATGGTTCCACTTACCAGGTCTAGAAGAAGTGCGGACCGCGAAAGCTGTCAAACATGAACAATACCACTATTAAGCTATTTTCAATTGCTCAAATCTTGTGTCAAGGTATAATTGCAAGCTTTGCGGAGCTGTTGGATCAGGCCTGTCTCACAGATCATTAAATTCATTCAAGTTGGAAAGATGGTTCCTGATCATCTCACACAGTCTACGAATTTCTGTGGTACGCTTGTACTGCTAACATACTTGAAATGCGCAGCGAGCTGTCATCTGTTGAACAACGAAAACGATTTCATAAATCCACTACTCTAGTCTCCTTACCACTCAGCCAAATTAGACAGACTAAAGTATACAGAGCAATAAATCAAATCATGAGTTGGAGAAACAAATTTGTTGGACAATGAAGCAACAAAACACTGACAACCAAGAAGGCTGAGTTCCCTAACTGAGAAGCAAGGGGTTCCAAAGTCAGGGAAAGGAAACCCGGGAATAATATCAGTCGATGACACAAACGAGCCATGGAAATGAGATAAATTACAGAAGCAGAATTAAAAAGGACAAAAAAAAAAAATCCAACACAGATATATGCATCACATTGCAAGCAGATAAAACCAGCACTGACAGGCAGCATCACAATAGATATAGTCATGTAAACAAGACTTACGGCATAAAGACTCTCCAAACTTCGAAAGATTACGTGATATCTCCAAGACAGTCCTGTATGTCTCCCACAAATATTTGAACCCAGAGTTACAACTTCACGGTCAGATCTGTCTTTCCCCTTCTCTCCACTAACGAAGCTTAGCATAAGATCCTCTGGCCGCTTATCTGACTCTAGATCTTCGACAGTCAGTGCGTCTTCTAATGCTTGAGCTTGATTACGAGCAATCTCAGCTTTTTCAATTGATAGGTGGATGAAATGCTTAATTACCTCCTCCAGAGATTTCACATATCCTTGTTGACACACATTGCAATATTGGATTAAACCGTCTTTCGCATACCTACCCTTCCCCATATCAACACAGAGTTCAATGTACTTAAATATGATCTTTTCCAATGGCTTCTGCCATGCCCTGTACCTTTTCTAAGTAAGCATATCATGAATAGCTTGCAGTGCATCTAGCTTCTGCCCAACTTTAATAAGCTCTGCAACAGAAAATACCTAGGCTCAGGGCATGTAACTTTTCGAGATACACAAAACTCCACTGATCGCCAAATCACAAACACAAAGGAAAAAGGAAGGTAAAACTTGAAAGTTGAAACTATCCACTTATCCAGGCAACAAAAGACGACAGCTATCCAATTTCAAACAATTATTCGACAACTATTTAGTTCATCAACTCAACAGCATTGTATCTTACTATCTAATATCATTTTCAAATAGACAAATGCAATCTAAATAGTGGAAAAGGATTGATTAGTTGGATTTATAACACGGCAAACACAATTGTGAAGGCGCATAATGCCTTCAGTTTCATACAGGGTCAATTGGACTAAATCAATATAGCCCTCTAAACCCTAGGGCCCTATTTGTCAATGAATAGAACATACTTATCCCAATGTCAGTTAAACGCAATCGAAGACAACTATTCGCTGGAGACTAAAAACTCGATAAATTATAAAACTCCCAACTAAAGGGATCATTGATAATAAAGTAGACGGTCACGGAATTACTAATACCTCCCCTTTAGAGTCAGCTTCAAAGAACACCAATACAAACAAATGAAACATGTACAACAACATCTTTAACCCCAGTGCCTTAAAGGCTCCTGTCATAAGGCGGGGTAAGGGGGGTCGGAATGTCGGATGCACAAATGCAACATCTAACAGCACAAAATCAAAGATAAGACGCGAAAGAAACGAAAATTGTTTCAGGACATTTTCCGGGTTTCGCAAGAGTTGACATCTTTTACATTTAATCACAAACAGATGAGACAGTCTTATATGAGACAGTCTCACGATAATTATCTATCTACCAAGATACGAACTAAGTTGAAAATCATGGGAATCTTCTGATTAACTATCTTAATTAGGGCAGTTCTACTTACAACACACTATTAATCTCCAAATTCTATCAACTACAAATTAGAAAACGCACAGCATAATCACATTATTATAGAAATGAAATTGGAAGTTTTAATTAATCATGACATGCAAAGTTTCTATCTTAATCCTACAAATTGTTTAGATTGAAAAATAATCTCAGCAAATTTCCGTCAAATGAAAAATGTAACAGTTTATAATGAACCGAAATCAGAAATTTGATCAAACAGGGGTTGAAAAAACATCTAATAATACGGAAAGAGGGTTTAAGAATTACCTGAGCAGTTGCTAATTTGATTTGGGCGTAATTCGCACGATTGGATTGGGCGTGAAATTGAGAAAGAAATCACTGTGTTCCGTTTATGGTCTGGGGTTTAGTAGGGTTTTACACTGATCAAGTCTTGTACTAGTTAGCAACGATACGGACTCGAACACCGATACGAATACGTGAGACTGCATTTTGAAAATAAAATTGATATATCCATACTGAATTCGATTTATACCCGGAAAAAAACGATTTACTGAAATTTGAGTGGCGGGTCGGGACCGGGTAGTTAAGCCGGGTTGGGTGCTTTTGCTTACCTCTACCGATTAGCAATTCAGCATGTTGTTGAATACCGAGTAGAGTTAAAAGCGCATCGGCGAACTTATCAAGGTCAGTCTGCGCAAATGGGTCATGTATGTGTGAGCGAAGAGATCTAGGTGAGCCCCCATTAGCCACTAAGCCCAGTCTGTCGATACAGGAATTATTATTTCTATAATAATGTAATTGAGCTCTACACGTGAGTTTCCCACGTTTAAGAAAAAAGGATACAGTTGGATTATTATATAAATCAAGATTATAAGATTTGAATCGTGCATTGCACGACTAATATCCACCGTTTCCGTTTCCGTTTCCGTCCTTACGATGGGCAAGAACTTACAAGCATGAAGCATGTTTCATGTTCAAAGCTCATTTTCTAATACTCATATCATTGTCCTAAAACCGTCTCATAGACTCATACAACATTCATAACATGATGGTATCGAATGGTATTGACAAGCAAGAATAGACACCCATTATGATCGGATTAGATATTACACATTTAATTGTGACATGTAAGGTATAGTAGCAGATACTTTGCAGTTATTTAATCTAATTAAGAGAGCAAATTTTTTAGTGAAAATATAATGCATGATCACTTGTTGAAGATGCATAATTGCATATAATATATGTAGTTCTTTACCCCAGTGCTGGGTAGTACTTCTTGACTACTTGATGGGGTCCTATATGTAACTTAGAAAACACTAATTATTTTAGCACCCAAACAAAAGTGGCCGAAAGTTTATCATTTTATTTGTTTTCCTACCCTTTTTTTTATTCAAAGAGATTTGTTTTCATACTTAATAAACCATGTTTACTGTTTAGGGCATTTTGTCGGGGCCATGGGCTAGGGTTCATCTACACAAAATCGCTAACATCCTTGTGAGATACCTAAACGGCTCAAATTATACCATGTTTCCTAAATTATTTTAAGTGTGGTCTCTGCTCCTCTATAGTGAGAGGGATCACCATGCTCTTTGCGCTCCCGAAAGCATGGATATAAGCACTGCCTAAACGGTTAATTTTATGGTCAACAAACAAAAGAAGGAAACAAATAACATGGCAACAATTTTCTAGACCATCTAATAATCGATGCATCCCAAGATCGACCAACAAAGCTGGCAATGTGTCAAAGTGGTAACAATTAGGCAAAAGATACGCAGAAATTATAAAGATACGAGGAGCTTAATAACAATTTTAGTCCGAGGACATGTCCCAAAATGCAATAAAATGAAGAATTTAAAGGGGACATTATGAAGAGCGATTCATGGGTGTTGGTTTCCTTTCTTATGGACCAAGATACTATGACAACCGAAATATTACCCTCTCTTATAAGGTAATGCTCACATTGGCTAGGGACAGCTCATTCTTCAATCATTCATGCAAAATCCCACCTAAAATTTGTGGTTTTGCGTCAATCAGTTTGACAACTAGTGTTTACTCTCATAGGTTCGATGAAGCACGGAAACTCCTAAGGTCGTGTCACCCCCACCCCCTGACCTACTATAGTAGAGATGACGGGTTTAGAAGTATTAAAACTCCTAATGCATGTCAAACTACCACTTCCACGTTCCTATTTCAGTTCCCGTCCCGGGCCTGATTAAAGATGAAAATTTTGCCCATAAACAACTAAATCGCTTGGAATCTCGTGGGACCGTAAATGTCCAAGGAAAAATCACCGAGACAGAAAGGCAATCCTGTTACTGAAAACCAGTTGCCCAAACAGTTTCGAAAGAGCGATGCAAAGATCGCTCAAAGTCAATGAAAATGGTCAATACATCTGAGCTCGAGATGTACCAACAACTAAGAACATGAAACCCAGAAATCAATTCAGATTCCTCAGATGACCGACACAGAAAACTGTACAAGGAATAATAATACATCAGGTTGCACTTGCACAATAACTTGAGCAGGAATGAAAGAACATGGAGTACTGTACATGTAACATTATACGAGCAATGACACGGCAATAATCATGTGCATTAATAAATGCAGGCCATTCACCAAAAACCTTAGGTCTGAAGAACTTGAATTATAAAAGAATCAGTAGAGCAAACAATCCCAGATTATTAATCGTAAACGACACGCAACCAGGTTGCTGAAATGCTGATCTGGTACACACTTGAATACAGGAATAGCATAAATGAAGTCAGAGATCACAAGGAGGTGATCTGGTGTCAACTAAAACTGTCACACTCACTAAATCATTACTCTGACATCACTTGCACAGCATGATGATATTCAATTCAGCAAGCAACTAACATATGGAGACAACCTCACAGCAATAACACAATGCATCAGGGAGATTAGGATGTGTACTCTCTACCCTCTAATCATCTGAAGACGCCGATCAGGAAGACTTTCCCAGAGGACCACTGATGCCTCCGGAAAACTCCCAACCTTGTATACTACGAACCCCACCCCCCCCCCCCCCCCCCCCCGGGGTCAGAAGTCGCAAAGGTTCAGATAATAAAGTTTCACCAAGCAATAGAACCTAACAAAGCCTAAGTCCCATATTCCATCCCACGGGCACAGGTAAATGGAAAAAAGCTGCAGAACTAAGAAGATGATCGTTGCCTAAAGTCCCAAATCAATGACATTGAACTAAACATTTTCAGAAACTCTAATCTTAAGAAATTATTACCAGTGCGCGTGGCAGACTCAGACACCAAATTTCACCAAGTTAAGCAGCATGGTTAAGAGGACAAAGATCAACAAGATAATTCATGTTTCTCAATTCCAAATAATGACGCCACAAACAATCAAACAGAAGAAACCTGAAAGAGATACAATCAGAAGCAAACATACGAAAAGGCGGTTCTTCCACAATTCAAATGTATGGTTGTCTTAGACTAGAGTATGACATTGAAACAAATGACAGACTTTGCAAACCCATGAATGTCACATATCAAAGCCAAAACAATCGTAGTTAGCAACAAAATTCTTAAGAAAGAACAACAATACCCCTACTATAACATCAAACACATCCATCAAACTACTACAAACTCACGGCAATGCCAAGAGCAAAAACATCGATCATTCTAAACAATGTCACAAAATAAACAATCTGGCCAGCCAGGTACCACTCGATTTCGGACACTAGCACATAGACTACTACCAACAAGTCACCAAAATGTTCTTCCTAATATATTGCTAACCAAGAGCAAAAACATCGATCATTCTAAACTATCCCACAAATCAACAAACAATCCAGCCAGCCAGGTACCACTCGATTTCGGACAAAGTACCACCAACAAGTCACCACATCAATTCCTAGAATGTTCTTCCTAACACATTGCTAACCAAAACCCAAATACTTCAATCACACTACACTTCTATGAGTATACAACATACACAAACAGGAAGAATGCTAACCACTCAAGACACGATTTCGAAACCAAAGTTAGATCATGCTAGACAAAAATTGGATTAGAGCAAGATAATAACAATGATCATCATCATACATAGAAAACTAAATACATTTTTTTTATGGTTTCAAAAAAGGGTGTACCTCAATACGAAATAATACAGAAATCGGATTACATAACATTTATAGTTACTTTTACCCGTATGCAACCCACATTTTGTTTTATGCATCTCCTTCTCCAAACTCCCCCCACTTTCTTACTCATCCCCTCATCCCCTACATTTCCCTCCACTCCCTCCCGAGGGCCAAGGCGATACCGTCTTTTTATGTACAATCCAACCCTTTGATTGGCGGTCACCACCTCCGTATCCTTCCGCCCATGTCAAGCCCTCGATTCCTCCTCGAATTAGACCCGAAAACAGACAACGAAGACCGGCTCCTAATCCGACTCCTCGGTCCATCCAACCTCGAATCCGAGCTCGAGCTAGTGGAATCAGACGATTGAGCCGCTGCAACACCCATACCACCACCAAAACAAGAAAACAAATTCCGAAAAGCTCGTCTAATCCCACCACTCTCCCTATCCCTCCCACCTCTATTCCCCCACGATATCCTCCTCGGTACCCCACCTTGATTAAACCCACCGTCCATCTCCGTATAAACCACCGGCAATTCTCTCTCACCACCACCACCACCACTAACTCCGCCACCACCACCTATCCCTCCTCCTCCTCCTCTTCTCCCACCGGCAAATCTCCCAACCGCGAACCCTCCCCCTGGCAACCTCCATATCGTCAACCCAACCGTCTCATCCTCATTACTATCCACCACATTCTGCGGCGGTGGAGAAGGCGACTGTGTTTGCGATTGCGATCGCGTTACCGCGGCGGCGTTGTTATCAGGCGGAAGCTCATGCCGACAAACGGGACAAGAATTCCTCAAGTTTAACCACGGTAAAATACAATCCGGATGGTAAATATGTTTACAAGGCATCTCCCGCGCTTCCGATCCTAATTCGAACGCTTCTTTACAAACAGCGCAATGCGACTCCGTGCTGACGTGGCTCTCGACGATTTCAATCACCGGCATAGACTCGATCGCCGCCTTCGACGCCGGCGGCTGCTCCGCTCTTCCGATTCCGTTTATTTCAATCTGCGCTAATTGATCCAACAGCCGATCAAACCCTGACCCGAGCAGAAACTCCGATACACTCGCCGGCAACGGTCGGAGCCCCAGACCTCCGCCGTCGTCGTAGTAAAGCTCGTATCCACCTCCACCGCCGCCTACTGAATTCAGATCCTCCGGCGGAGCGCGGAGGACGATCACTGGATTAAACGGCGATCTATCTCCGCCGTTACGGCGGCTACGACGGAGACGCGGACTCGATGAAATCTGTTGCGTCTGAGTGACGGTTTCCGCGGCGGTGGTGAGGTTGTTGGAGGTAGGGGAAGGTGAGTTGGAGTTGGAGTTTCCGATGTACATAGCGGCGGCGGGGAAACGACGTCGTCTGGTATCGGAGAGTGATTGGTGGAGAAGAGGATTCGGAGATTCGATTTCTTCGACAAAGCCACCGTGGCAGTCCGGACAGTTGACGACGGCGGACGGTGGCGGTGATGTGAAATCGACGCTGTTGAAAACCCTAACAAATCTGTTGCATCTGTAACACCAATACGATGACAACGATGCCGGTGCCGGTGACGTCACCGCCGACGACATCTAATTTTCTCAATTCAATTTAATTTTTATTCCTCACCGAATCTAAATCTGAAAAAAAACTAATCAAAAATTAATCAAATTTTTTTTCGAAAATTTCGGAGTTATGAATAAATTAAATTAAATTAAATTAAATTGATTGGATTTGAGGGGGGTGTGAGGAGAGAGAAAATGGCCGGGTGGGGGGAGAGAGATCCCGGCGAAGGAGGAGAGAGAGAGAAGGTTTGTTTTTCGAGTGAGGAGGAGAGAGAAAATTGGGGGAGAAGAGAAAAAATGTGAAATGAAATGCGAATTTTGGTGGAATAATAATAGACAAAAAAAGGAGGAGAGGGGGAAAAAAAGAAAAGGTTTTTTCGACGGAATTGGGAATAAAACGCGTGAGTGTTTGTAGCGTGTCAATCACGCTTTAAATTGGTATATGGTTGGGTCATGGGTGGAGAGGTTTAACGCTGTTAGTCCGCCGTTATTAATGGATATAGCTACATACTAGTAGGTCAATACTCAAATAGGTTGGGTTGAATTTGAAAGAGTTAAAAAAAAAAAAAAATTGTTTTGTAGCCGAAAGATGGAGGAAAATGAGGAAGGGATAATTGAGGTGGGGGAAGCGCGTGTTTCGCCGTGCCGGAAGGATTTGTTCGAAGCAAGAGTAGCCGTAGGACGATACTGTACTGTGTGATATTGGTAAAGATTTGTATATTATATATGGAGTATATTATATGGTTGTATTGAAGTTTCGTGGACGTAATTTGTGTATGGTGGAACGAGTGAGTGAGTGGAGAAACTTGGTGGGGATTTGTACAAGAACCTAAGATCACACTTAATAAAGGGAAGCGTTGAGTGCATGGAATTGTAAATTGTCCAAGTTTGTTCCCCAAGGGTAAGTTCTCTTCCTTATTAGGTATGGTTGTATTGTTGTAAACTTTGTAATGAGTGGGAATGTGGGATATGACTTGATTTGCATGGCTCAAATTTAATCTAAAAATGGGATTGTATATTTTTGGAAAGCAATATTACCCTGTTTATATCCTGTGTTGATGAAATGGAGTTTTGTTGTAAAAAAACAAATTGTAGAAAAAGAAAATTGTGATAAATTGTTAAGATTGTGTTGGAATACCAATGACCATGTACAAAATATTAGAATTTTTGGTTGGAATACATTCAAACTTGAATTGGTGTATGTAGTCTAAAAAAAACTGAATTTACACGCAAATTTTATGGTCATGTTTTATGCTTTGAAACTTTCTAGGCAAAATATACATGCTTTTTGAGTATTTGGAAAAATCTACGTGAATTTGCTTATACAAGAAGATATATGGGTTGACATCATAGGCTCACAACCAAAACTCGTTAAATGTACTTCGTTTAATTACAATGACCAGATTAAATTACTAGAATACAGAATTTGGGGCTCATGTAATAGTTTTTGGCTCCACTCTTGGAGAAATGTCATGTGCAAGTTTTAAATCATTCACTCCAAGCCAAGTATCAAGTATGGCTCAATCTGATCTTTTCATGCATTTGGATAGACTTCAGTTTCATATGTATATGCCGGATCCTGTGGATTTATGTGCATGTGGTTTGTTTGTTCTTTAATCGCTTTGATTAGATATCATTTGATCGACTCTTGATTTTTTTTTTTGGTACATAGGAGTAGTCGAGCAGATTGATTATCTCCAATCAACAATAACTCAATTACAAAATAAATGCCAATTGTAAAATCAAATATTCCATACAAGCTAAAGCTACTTATAAGTTATAAACAAACGAGTCCGTACAAGATGAATGCTAAATTGCTAAGCATGGTGGATGCTTTCATGCAATTCGTTGGGTCATATGATAATCAACAAGTACGTGTTCTATACTCAACTCTAGCTATCAAGCACACCTTATTTTTAATCGCAATAGTAATCTTGACTACCGTGCCATACTTTATAGGCCGAAATTTAATTACACAGTACATGAATATATACTATATGTTTACTCATTGTCGTAGGTAATTTAAATGAAGTTAACATACGTATCATTATTTTCGTCGCTAAACCATTGACTTAACAAAGGATAGTAGTATATACATAGAAGTCAAATCCATAGTTTGCTTTCCTTTCTTCCGGGTTGGATACCCATAGATTCCTAAATTTCGTCTATTTTGAAGTGAGTATAGTGATCTCTGGATCAAATAAAGACCTATGTGACTATGTTTAGTGCTTTTACAACAAATCAACGATTAATTTGGTTTAAAAATAACTCCTAATTAACATGGTTAGGCAAAGCAGTAAAACAAATTAAACCCGCAATTTTTTTTAGGTAGGAGATAAGGTTAGCAACTCGTTACATAAGACGTATCGTTATCCAATCCTCCGAATGAATTTACCACGAATTCAATTGAATTCCGAATTATAAACACTGGTACATTACTGACCTTATGATCATGCATTATCGTACTATCATATATATGATACCTATCTAGAAAATAAACTAGATTTTGATGCACGTACAAGTCAAATTCCCGCCCATACCATAGTTTATCGAATTAATGAAACGTGTATTGAAATAATTTCTTGGTGGACAATCCACTGTCAATTCTCTATATATATTTCGACTATGATATAATTCATTTTAACATATGATAATGGACAGACATAGGAAGGTTTGATGTAAGTTTACAATAATATTTGCTTACGAACCGGTCCGACCGCGCTGACCTCAAAGCGTGTTTAATTGTAAACGAAGACCGGAGTAAACTATGTTAGCCGCCTCATATAATTAAGTCAACGAATAAGTCGTTGCTCACCTGGCTTGTTCATCTTGAATAATTTTGGTTTGGACTTTGCTCAAATATGCTTGGGGAAAAAAATGGTGTAAAAATTTGAAGGTTATTTCTACGTCGGTTGGTAATAATGTAATGTATAAATCTCCAAATTTATTGTACGATACATATACTATTATTATTTACCTTTTAATTAAAAATTGACAGCCTTCTATTAACAAATCTTATTTAGTACATAACAATGTGTACTTGGTTAGAACTCGTGTATCCCCGACGTCACCTACACTTAGAAGTTGGGATATGAAGTGTTGAGAGACTACCAAAATAAGTTAAGACGTTGATTTTCCAAGTTGTTTGCTCGATTAATGAAACATAATTGTGTTCCACTTGGATTAGCCAGTAAGTTAAACGTATCAATTGCATCTTTGCATGCGTTTTGCGTTACGTTGTAGGGGGCCTCCTTTGACGTTAACTTCTGTTTTTATATGGCAATAGCCAATAGGCATAGTTGGTCAAACTGCTAAAGCGAAAGAGAAATCCAAAAGGCTTAAATTGATAACTATGATAATTGATAAGGGACCAAAGGAATACCAAAATTATTGGTTATCAATCATAGTCTTATCAATTTGATTGAAATTTAATTGCATTATAGGTACGTATAGGGTGATAAATAAATTATTGAAAATTGAATTCGACAATAGTATATCAACGACTTCGCAATGGTTCATTATTTATAGAGTTTATCGACAAAATTTGAAACATGTCCAACGTTTAATACGTATTTAAAGCTCCTCGAGGTCACATAACAATCAGATACTCGGATATGTGGTTACAGTGTTAGTACATACTCAGAACCTCTTGCTCGGTAATTCTATAATAATATACAAGGATGGAATAAGCACAGGATGCTAGAGTCATTTTTAAACGAATTAATTTTCATCTCGATTTCGTATACTAATTAAATAATTGAAATTGTTAAATCCAAACAAAAAGAAAGGGCTAAGATTCTAAAAGAAAAGTTCTTTTTAAGAAAAAGGGTGTTGCATGCTTTAACTTTTTTGTGCTAAGTTGCTTTAATTTTAGTGAAGATAATGACTTTGAGTATCATGACAAATAAAATGGTGATGAAACTTAGGAAACAAGTGGCCCATTTGCAGGAGTATGGACCGGGCCGGATCGTGGTCCGCCATCTATGAATCTCATAGCCCACGGGTACATGGACCAAGATATTTTACCTGCATGTCTGATCATTTTTGTTTCTTTTCTATTTGGAATTTCTTAAAAAATCTCTCGTAAGAAAGTGCTGACTTTTTTTTTTTGAGACACACATGAGAGAAATTTCTTGCTAGCATAATGCTCAGGCAGATTCAGAGGATTGTACGGTTTATATTCCCTTCGTTTTTGTGAGGATCGAGGTGAAATTAGTGTTAAAAAATCAACTTGTCTGAGGGTTGTCATGAGCAAGAATGGTCATATTCCCGATACTGCTTCTAGGTACAAATCAAAAGAGGAAAAAAAAACTCTCTTAATTTCGTGTAGACGAGGCATTTGATATGTATTTCTCTCACATATTCAAGCGTAATTATTGTCTTGTGAGTTGTGACTTGTCCGATACATTTAATCAAGTTTTAACAAATTTGGGCAACCTTACGGGCTTTATAGAAGAAGAGAAAAAATAACTTCATGGAGTAACGGGAGCACATTACATGGCCCAAATTGGATAAGAAGCAAATAGGTCCAATTGTATTGGGCCTGAACATACGGGCCAGCCCAAAATTTAGAAGTGGAGAAATGAAAAGGAAGCCAGGTGAACATTTCGCCTTTCTTTTTCCTGCTCATTGAGCAAAGAAACAAGGAAAAGTTAGTTGGTAGTTGTGTGACTGTGTTTGACTATTCTAACTGTCGAGAAGAAATTAAAGAGCAAAGATGCAGGTGAAGCTGTGCATTCTCAACTTTCTACAAGACTATCTAATTCGTTACGTCGTTACGCGAATTCAAGTGGTAGACCTATCGATTTCATCTACGAGGTCGAGGTCCTATTGTTGAAACTTGAGAATTATTACATGTTTTGTCGGTGTTTAGCTCGATCTGCACCACTATGAGGGCTAATTAGTTAATCGACTCAACAACAACAACAACAACTACTAGGTATCAATCAACTAGAAATTTTGTGATGTACTGCAATGAACAATCAAGTCTAAAACGAGGGAATTTAAGAAAATAGTAATTATAAATGGCTTTGTCCTTAGATTAATAATATACATTGCAACATTTATACATACAAAATAAACTCGACAATGCATGGTACAACCACGAAATAGAAAACGAAACATTTTTTTTTATTACATATGCTTACAAACTCGATGGGCAATGGTAAACAAATTAAAAGCATACAATTTATGTAATATTCACCATATATGAACAATTAACAATGATTTGCTGAGCTTCAAATATATGCATGCATACCGACGCATTATTAAACCAACCTTAGGAACTTTTAGTGTGCAACACTGAACCATCATTTCCTGCCAACAACCTATACTTATCCTTTCTTGTATAGTTGGTGCATTGAAAGCCCAATGTGGCAGCCAATAGCCATTGAACAAAGTTAGCTACTTCATGTGGACTTTTACCTCGTGAACAAGTAGCTTCACTAGGAAGTTGGTCCAAAAATGTTACCTCATAACTTGTTCTAGGATTCATGAAGAAGCAAAACAAATCCAAACCCTTCCACCCTCGAGCCGTGGTTGCGTGAAAAAACCCGGCCTTGTAATTTAAGGCTACGGGTACGATTTGATCAGTTAACTCAGCGAATAAACCACTGAACCTTAACAAGAAAGGTTCGCGACAAGTTGTCCCCTCAGGACACATTGCCAAGTCACCTTTGCTTAACATCTTTTTGATCATATCTGCATCGGCTTGTCGATCCCTAGTAAGACGTATGGTTGGTATGGGTGCGAAAATCTCAGTGACTCGTGACAGCGAGTAAGTAAGAGCTGGGATCTTTCTACCCAAGACACGAGATAATATGACGGGGTCCATCAATGCGCGATGGTTGCACACAAAAAGGACACCTTTATTTGAAGAGGAAGGTGGTGGAGGTGGCTTTCCCTTGACTATGATTGAAAGACCATATATGCCCTTAACGTAAGGGGTGGCACATAATGGTAGGACTAACACCATTATCATACGTATTATTCCTATGATCACACCTAGTGGAAGGTACACTAAAATTAAGACGGATGTGGCCGGTTTCGGGTGTTTTACAAGGCGGCCGTCGTGGAAAATCACCGGAAGTGGCTGCTTGAAGTTTTGGTTGTCTTCCATACGCTTAAGCTTGGTTGTAAATGGTGGACTACATTGTTCCTGAAATAATATCATTAAATTAAATGCAACATTATTATTAGACATCCATTTCATAATAATTAATGAAAATAAAAGCCGATCAATATACATCAATTCTACGCCTAGTGAGTATGTATGTAGTGACTAAGATTGCGATATATTAACCGTATTATTTATTTATTCTCCTTTAATTTGAAAATCTCTCACAAATTAAAATAACACGGGAATAACATAGTGAATCGGAATGAGTATATACAGCTAGTCAGCTACTACCCTCAAACATAAGTTACCTTGCAAAGTGACATAAATGAGTTGCTTCCACTTGACACTCCCATCCCTAGGGAAGGCCTTTCACCGAAACCAAAAAACTTAACAACCCGATCTGAACCCAAACCGACATTTTTAACGAAACCCGTGGCAAACCCGAACCTATTAACTTCCAATTCACTACCAATAACCTCATCAACCCTCAAATGTTCCTTAACGAACCTCTCAACCATAACCCTAGGTGTTTTAGTCACAACAACTTTCTTCTCATATTGACTAAACACCCTCCATGCATCCATATTAACCTCGTCCATATAAAACTTGGGTAACACGGCCCGACCCACATACTCGATATCGGATACCCGGAGCCCCACAACGGCTATAAATACGGTAAGTCTCAATGCGGCATCGTCCATACCTAACATTTTAAGGATCCGGATCACGGGCCAGAAAATGAGAAGTAGGGCGAACCGGATTGGACCCGAAGCCTCGAACGCGACGAGCATGAAGTACGAAAACGGGTCAGGATCCGAAACTAACGTACCTTCTAGCTCCGACACTACCGATGACTCCATTGTATGTATGTATGTAGCTTAGGTTGTACGCTTGTTTTTAATATGGTTAGGCTAATTTTTTCAGTTGATAATAAGAAATGGAAAAACCATGCATATGTGATGTGTAGCCAACTTTTTAGATGTTTGGAAGAGAATGACGTTAGTAGTTATATATATACCCATAATACATGATATAAATACACAACTACTTATTGCTTAGTTAGCATCCTACCAAAACAAGGAAAACCAATATTTTACCAACATTTTATTATTACTAATTACTAATTACTAATTAATAATGAGAGTACACATAAGACGTGTCTGCACCAAAAATCATAAATAAAGACCATTTTGTAGGGTGTGTCGGAGTGTTTGAAGTTTTAGGAGAAGTTTTGTAATTGTACGGGCTTTTGAAACTTTACTCTAGAATACGTTGTAACAACGATATGTTTTGTAGTAAGAGAACACGAAAATGACGCTTTTTGCAGCATTTTTGAGTTTTGAGTTGGAATTTAAGATCATTTCGTTATAGTTTTATCTAAACTTCGTCATACATAAGTAGAAAAACACGAAAAATAACACTTTAAATGTCGCCGTGTCGATTAATTACTTGACTGGGAAACATATACTTATTTCGATCCAAAGAGATTTTCTTGTTTCTTTTTGCAGTTTTGAGTTGGCATGTTAGGGACTATTTCTATAACAAATGAAACCCTCGTTTGCCTTGAAATCCAGTAGACTCGATAGATTGCAATGCAGAATGAAATATTTACTGCGTTTTGCAGCAAGTGAACGATTCATTTGGTCTAAAAATAGCTCCCAACATGACACCTCAAACTGAAAAAAAACGAATTTTTTTTTGAATCCGATGGAGTATGGAGTATTTATTATAAGTTATTGGTTCAGAAATATCCGCAAATTATCTGCATGTACGTATTATTAACCCATTTAAGCAACGAAAAACAACAACATTGCTATTTGCTCATTTGGGGCCATATATGTGGAGTACGTCTTAAGAAATAATTTCAAGCTTAATATATAAAATTTAGGTCTTTTGTTTCTTAGTAAGAGTCTTACGTTGGAGGGTGTGACTGTACGATAAGTACATGGGGAAAAAAAATAGAGTAGTGAAGTTCACGACTTCCTTAGCATAGATTTTTCAAGCACACTTTACTTGTTTCACAACTGTTTGGTTATGTTTTCTTCTTAATTTGGGTATCTTCTATCTCTTAATCTTGTCATTTTTCCAGGGTAGATTAATTTGAGGAAGTTAATGACAATAATCAAACAATACTCAGAAAATAAAAACATGTAATATACATATTTCGTTTTTTTTTAGTTGTTAATGTGTGATTGAAATCCAGAGAGAAAGTGAACCCCTGACTAAATTCTATTAAAAGCAATTGTGACACTTAGGTAGTAGGTACTTTAATTAGTGGTGCATGTAGCGTTGCGTAGTACACTGGTGCGTATATAATTGGTGTGATAAATTGGTTCTATTGACTTTGAATTTGAATTGGAAGCACGTCAATGTCGCTGGGAAATTGGAACAGATGACAAATAATGGAATTCAATGACATTACAGAGTTATACGGACTATTCAGTGGCGGATTCAGAAAAAATATTTTCCAGTGTCCCAACAATAATTTTGCGGTATCCCTCTCTTCTTTTTAGACTTTTCTCATAAATTTTAGTACAAAAAATCGTGTTTCGGAAAAATTTCCCGCTGTCCTGGGACCCCATCCCCTTTTATGTATATCCGCCACTGATTATATTACCTCTTCAAAATATAGGATTTTCTCACTTTTCGAGATGGTATATGTTTAAACGACAAGGCTAAACATTATAAAATCATAATATTATGAAACCTTATTTTGAGATGAATCTACCATGTATAATAACTTTGCCTATATAAATCTTATAAAATTTTTTGTTACATCGAAAGTCAATGTCCCACCTCGAAAACCGAGAACGACATACTCTATACTCCGTATCTCTAAGGAGGGAGTACCGGAGTATACTATCTAAGAGGAGACGTAATGGACCCTCTGGGGTCGTGGTCCAATGGTAACATTATTAGGATAAAAGGGTTTGCCAAATAGTCTCAGAGGTCAAGTGGTCGAGCACAGCTTCCCTGCCTTCTCCAATAACGTGTGGAATGTACGGTAGCTATTGGATCCTCGATCTCCCGACTAATGGTTAGAAGAAAGTTAACCTAGTAGGGAGAGTTCGGGCTCGAATCACCATAGCCCAATCCTGGATTATTAACTAATCATTGTCCCGGAAAAATTATCTTACGATTAGACTAGTACTCAAAAATGCATGAATACATGATATACCAAGAAGTAACTAATTACTTTTAATGCATACATGTGTTGTAATGTTGTATAATTAAACTCAACAATAAAAAAGGGAGTATGAAACGGTGGTCTATTTTCCTAGACAATTAATTTAATTTGCTTGACAAGACAAAGTTGGTGAATGTCATTAAGAAGCAAAATCTGCATGCCACTTGTGTAACACAAGTTGAGTTATAGGATTACTTATGATTGCAATTAAAATCGGTACTTATAATAAGTTGCGGAGTATCCAAAGAGCTATTAATGAATTAGCGGCTCACTTATTTAAAAATCGCCGCTTTAACAGTTTTCAGCTAGGCCGTCTAATTCTAATGTACTACTCCATGTCAATTTCAAAATCGTTGCGTCTTTATCATATCATAATCCTTGATTAAGAAATTTAAAAAAAAGTCGGTAGTTTTGTCTGTTTGCGGTTTTCATTTGCTTGATAAATAAGCCGGAAAATAAACTTCATTAATCAAATGAAAAATGAAAACTCGTAATTGAAATATGAAGTAGCTACTCGAGCCTCTTGTTTTCTATAATCATTTTTCATTTTAAAAAATAGTGAAAACTAAAAAATCCAAAAATGATCCCAACCAATGTTCTTGGGAATAGTTTTCACTTCCCCAAGCAAATGGAGTAGAATCATAGTAGCAACTAGTTTTTTTTTTCTTTTAATCGGATTTGTAATTTTTGTACTCAAAATTATGAAGTCCCCACAAAACCAATTAGGGGACATTTCGATTTGTTTTCCTCTCAACTCGTCATGCTCTATAATTCGTAATCTAACTGTAATCCACTTTATTTTTTATAATATTTTTTGGGTTAAAAACGAGAGCGAGTAGGGATCTATTCACTCACATCAACTTCCAGCATAACTTAAAACAAGAAACAATTTCAGATGATGCATGATAAAGTTGAGTGTGTGTGTGTGTTGCCAAAGAGTGTGCAGAGATTCGTGCAAGTTTTTATCTAGAAATCTAGAAGTTTAGATTGGTTTTCCAATGGTAGTCGTGAATTTTATGAAATGAAATTTGAAATAATTTACTTTGCGTGGGCTTTGCCTTTGGTGGGAATGCTTAGGAAGTTTATGATTGGGCCGTAGAGTAAGACAACCCTGAACGACCCACTATGTAGATTGGATTTAGA
This sequence comes from Spergularia marina, assembly GCA_963680865.1. Taxonomy (NCBI): domain Eukaryota; kingdom Viridiplantae; phylum Streptophyta; class Magnoliopsida; order Caryophyllales; family Caryophyllaceae; genus Spergularia; species Spergularia marina. The sequence goes on along the minus strand of OY804560.1, from coordinate 20,981,703 downwards.
AGTGTCAAATGGATGAAAATCTTCATAAAGTACTCCGTACACTATAAGTTGCAAGTTGTGCAGTTGAATAGTTCGATCGATTGGTTTAACCGATAAAGTTGGAGGACGATATTCACGACTATTTTTCCGTTTGAATGTAACTACATTATGCTCATCTTACCAAGAAAATAAAAAAAGGAGATGATTACGGAAGGTGTCGCCAGTAGCCTATTATGCGTGGCTCTAGTTTGAATCTTCATCCTTAATTACATTTATGATTGGCGAAGCTATTTTTATGAAAATTCGAGTTTTGGGTTAGAGTAATGTACTAATGCTTTTTAGGTGAGACCTCTTCACCAAATGAGACTACTTAACACGTTACTTTTCAAATATTAGCATGTCCTTTTTTATGCACGATTACTTTTCAAAGATATACATACCCTACTCTAAAATAATACTCCGTATAATGATTTTTCAAAAGTAATATTTAAATGGTTTTATACGACAAGGCGACGTCGATCACAATGAAATTTGTGTTTGGGGTACACCTGATCAATTGATCATGGTTCGAATTTTATATACATGTTAACACACGAGCCATTGTAAAATGAAATTGCCAAGATAGCGGGTGGGGGTTATAATCAAGTCTCGGAATCATTTTGATTTGTCAAATTATATAACAAATGGAGAAAGATAGTCTTGTACTCTTGTACAGAGGATGGACTTTCGGCAACTTTCGTGGTGTCTTCATGGTCACAGCTACTTCACCTATACAGAATTTAACATCTAAAGTAGTAAAGTTCTGCAACATTTCTTAGTTCTATTAGAACGTGTTCCCGTTATTGTTCACCAAATTTAGAGAGAAAATTATCATAGGAGTCCACAAAGCTCGTAAATACTACTTTTTAGTTTACGAGGATGCGAGATCGCTACGTTATGTATTACTCCATGTCGTAGAAAAATGACTGTCAATTTGAATATTCAAACATATATACACTAGATATTTGCATTTTTATGGGTACATTTAATTGAATTTATGTCATATTTTCAAATTGAATACCATATGTTTATTTATATCTAATTAATTCAACCTGATCGATAGGGCCAAAGATCAGAGCACATTACATGGCATACGCAGTGGGAGACGTAAGACGTTGCATAGTACTTCCATATCAAATTATAAAGTAGTTGATCGCATGCAGACAAGTAGAGATCAGACAACTAATTTGAAGTATCAGATTACCTGCCGAAATTCTTTCGTAATTCTTGTTCCACAAGCTAACTAACTAGTTTCAATTGTGCATGCATAAGGAACAAGACAAGGAGAACATAATCACATATGCAAGATCTTCTAGAAGCTTCACCTTTTGAAAATAAAATCTCACCCTTATTTCCTAACTAACCATCAGCATCTTCTTCATTTCCAGCATCGATCACCATTCTTATAACCGTTGATAGATATAAAATACATTGACATCATATATGAGAATATGATTACGAAATTGATACAATAATTGCTCAAAGTAAGGTGCTTTGAAGATAGATTATATTACTCTCCCGTTCGCCTATTAAATGCGTAGGGCCGGAACACAGTTTTTAAGAAAAATAGAATAAAGAATGAGTTTTGTGGTCCACTTGGTGTAAAATTACACATAGGGTATGTCTCACTTGCATTTTTAAAAATGTAAGGGTATAATGGTCTTTATATGTACAAATAAGGAAAGATTATAAGTCGGAAGTTTAAAGATGATGAACACCCCTAAATAGAAAGTAGGAAGTTTAAAGGCGAACGGAGGGAATACTCCCTATGTAAATAAAGAGTCCCTTCAAAGTGCGGTTGCCGGTTTAATATACTAATATACTCGTACTGTTCTAGATGACATGCTTAAAACTATGTTTTTAGGTGTCATTTTATTATTTGTGAAACTGAATTATCACTTACACAGTTACTGCACGGGGTATGTTGTGTAGTTTTATTCAATTCGGATCAATTGAAGTATCTAACATAAGAAAAAACATAAAGAACGAACTAAAACAAATCAAAACAGAGACAATATACATTAACCAATGAAATGTATTATTTTTCTTTATGAAACATTGGTTTTAATTGAGACTGAATGAACTAATTGACCTTATCATTCTATATATACTCTAATATATTACTACAACATTCAATAATTATTATTCCACAATTACATCAAACTCTATTAAAAAATACAAATAATTAATAAAACCAAATGAAAATTCTAGTGAAAATGAAGCAAAAAATAATTGCCTTTAACTCTCAGTACGTAGGCAACAAATTTGATGAATTTTTTGTATTAGCTTTTTTTGAATGAAGAGCTTAAAATCAAAGTTTTGGCCACCTTCTTTACGTAACTTATCCACGAACTCTTTGCATACGACACTACCGTTCCATCATTTCCAGCCAACAACCTGTACTTATCTTTCCTTGTAAAGTTGGTGCATTCAAAACCCAACGTAGCAGCCAATAATCGTTGAACATAATTCGCCACGTCATGCGGGCTTTGACCCGCCGAGCAAGTAGCCTCGGCAGGTAGTTGGTTTAAGAATGTAACCTCGTAAATTGGCCTAGGGTTCATGAAGAAGAAAAATGGATCCAAACCTTTCCACCCACGAGCCGTGGTTGCATGAAAAAACCCGACTCTGTAGTTCATAGCTACAGGCACAATTCTATCGGTTAACTCAGCAAATAAGGCACTAAACCTTAACAAGAAAGGTTCACGACATGTAGTCCCCTCCGGACAGACGACCAAATCACCTTGTCGCAACTCCTTTTTAATTTTTTCCGCGTCCACGTGGCGATCACGGGTTAGTGGAATAGTTGGGATTGGTGATAATATTTCGGAAACCCTAGAGATAGAGTATGTGACTGCAGGAATTCTTCTTCCTAGGGTGTAAGATAATATAACAGGATCCATGAGAGTACGATGAGTGCATACAAAGAGAACTCCGCCATTCGAGGTGGCCGAAGGTGGTGGTGGTGGCTTTCCCTTGACGACTACTCGGCCACCAAACACAGCGGTCACGTAGGGGATGGCCCATAATGGCAAAAGTACACCAAATGACATGCGGATAATTGCTAGAACCACGCCAATTGGGATCCACAAGAGGATTAGTAGGGCGATTAGTGGCGTTGGGCGCTTAACTAGGCGGCCATCGTGGAAGATCACCGGAAGTGGACGGATGATGTCGCGGTGGTCGTTGAGATAGTTGTTTGTTTTGGTGGCGTATGGTGGACTGCATTTTTCCTACAAGGGAAATATTCATGCAATTACGTATGTTAGTTCAAATAACATTGTGCATTTTGCTCAAAAAAAAGTAAAAATAAATAAACATTGTGCATATTTTTCTTATGTTCGAAGTTACGACATTTTCACTCCATCTTATCTTACTACAGCATTCCAAATTTAGGACATAATACAGAAAAGTGGGTTTCAATCTTTTTTTATAAATATAATAAAAACCACATGCTAAAATGGTGATGATATGTGGTTAAGGCTAACTAACAAAAGCATAACAAGATTGTACATAAATTACGATCAAATTCTATAGAGTAATTAAGAAGGAAATCAATGTTACTGACCTTGCAAAGTGACATGAATGAGTTAGTACTAACACTAGCATTAGACATTATTCCCAAACCTAAAGAAGGCTTCTCGTCACCAAACAACTTAGCAACACGATCTGAAATAGACCCGACATTTTTAAGCAAACCCGTTGCAACCCCAAATCGGTTCACAACCAACTCACTCCCAATAACCTCATCAGCCCTCAAATGTCCCTTAACAAATCTCTCCATCATGAGCCTAGGAGTTTTAGTCACCACAACTCTTTTATCATATTGACTAAAAACCTTCCATGCATCCATGTCAATCGCGTCCATATAAAACTTGGGTAAGACAGCCCTAGCTACGGACTCAATATCAGATATCCGTAGCCCTGCCACAGCAATAAAAATAGTTAGCTTTAGCCCGACTTCCTCCATACCAAACAAGTCTAGCAAGCGGATTATTGGCCAAAGCACAAGAAGCAATGTGAAACGTATAAGACCCGATGCTTCGAATGCAATAAGCATGAAGTACGAAAATGGATCCGCATCCTTCAGCAGAGTTCCCTCAAACTTTGCCACTACTGACTCCATTGATGCTCCTCTCAGTTCAATTTCCAAGCTTTAATTTTTTACACTAACTTGTATTAGAAGCTAGGGTTTTTTGATTTTGGAAGACAATGTAAGATAATTATCAACGATCCAATTGTTAAAATGAGATTTAAAGGGTTGATAAAAGTGTGTGTGAATGATTTGAAAAAATGTTCTATGAAAAAGAGTGGCAGTTTATCAGTTTACACCAACCTTTGGGTTATTTTTCTCTGCATGGTACGTCGTTGCCGTGCTTTTTATATATAGAGAGTTTTTTCCACCATGAAATAATTTTTATTTGGCCTGTTTTATTAGGTAAGATTTTAGTGACCAAATCAATAAGGAAAAGAGAGAGTAAACCACGCTAAGATACAAGATCTTGATTACTTAACTTCAACAACCATAGTTTAATTCTAATTAAATTGATTCATACATACCATTTCTTTGAGTCCACGTTGGCGGTCCAAGTATGCAATTTTGAGGTTATCTATACTACTATGTATGTAGGTCACTAACCTACAAAATTAAGGATTATACCATGTTAATTGTGACAATAATATATGTTCTCCACGTATATATAATGATTGGGAAGGTACGTACGTACCTTATTAATATTGCTTTGTGATGTTGATGGCAACGCAACTATAGTATCTCTTCAAATACAACAAGACATTTCACATTATTAATACATTGACTAGTATCGATCTCTTCTCAAGTTCCTATGTATTTAATCACTTGATCGGATTTCCCTTATAATTAGCATGGATTTGAATCCGTTTCACGTATTCGTTTGTACCTAGCTATTGTATGCCAAAATATATATAATAAAACGTGCACTACATTTCGATGGGTATGTTACATTTTCTTACGATTCACTCTTCTAATTAAACTTGTGACTTATCAAAAACAAAAACAAAAAATTAGACTTAAAACTTTAAAGATCAATCTATAGATCAAATTGGTCATTGATTAGTGATAACCAGAGATCAATATGTGCGTGATCTTCACAAAAACATGTATAGTGAAACTCTGTGAAAGGTTATGGTGTTATTATGGATGATTATATATGACTAATTATCTCACAATTAATGTGTTCACGACACACCAATTTTTGCACCAGAACATTAAGTAAAGAAAAAGGCTATTTGTATATGGATATACATTTGCAAATGTATATATATCCATTTTTGATCATATGTCCCACCACATTTTCATTTCTCTCTCCTTACTCTTACCACATAAAGTAAAAAAGAATACCTTAATTGCCCCTTATATATACTTGGTAATGTATATGACATATACAAATAGCCTAACTCTTAAGTAAAGTTGGTCCGAAATTTTCCCACATATAAGTCGAGGGGTCCGTAAGCATAATCTCATTTAAGCAATCCAATTGGTTAATTTTCTATTCTATCTACTTTGCACCAAATGGAAATCAAGGGGAAAACTTTTGCTTAAATGGCATGCAAAAGTTGGTTGGAAAACCGAATATATGTTGGTCTCTAGATTAAACGAAAAGGACTTAAGATCTCCTCTTATCTTCTCTTTACTTATTTGTAAACAAGATCTAGATAGGTTTAAAGGTTTCGATTTTTTTTGTTTAATAATGTATGTAGTTAATTACTTGCAATTTTGTGTGTTGGTCTTACAATAACTTATGGTGAGACCGTCTCACACAAGACTTGCTGTTTTGCAAATACATAACCAGTTTAATTAGATTAGACCGGGAAAAAAATGGGCATCGTGTAAAGATACCTACAATAATAATTTTAAAAGGTAGAGTTAGGGTGACGCTAATTAAGTCGATAATAGCAGATGGTGTATGCATGTAACAATTACCAAACAAATTCAACCAAATAAGTTACTCTGGTATACTTCCTCCTTTCACTTAGATACTTAGCGTTTGATTTGAATGTTACTTAGATATTTAAACAAAAAGTTAAAGAGAACGGCGGTAAGCCGGAAATACTTTAAATGCTTCAATGACTGACTAAGCACAATCTTGGAGATCAGAGTGATGATCAACTCTTGCTTGGGGTAAATCAATCATATCAATGTGTTATGTCTGCCGCAATTTTTGGCTAATTAATCTTATCAATCACGAATCAAGAAAATATAAGAAAGTTCGTTGAAATTGAAAAGCTATATCAAAATGACAAAACACTAATAATCAAATCACTTGTTTCGTGATTAGGTACGTACCGTTGGGAATTTTCGTACATGCATTAAGCCAAAATAACGTTACAGCCTACAACAAGTTTCTCCATGGCGTGCTTTAATTCAACAATTTTCGACCAATCTTTTTGATCATTGACTTTTGTAAGTGGGTTTCTTTAAAAACTGTAACTCGATCAATTTTTACATATAAAATTTATAAGTCAAATGGTCGAATGAAAGAAGTTTTGTTGACTTATTTTCTCCGCTATGTTGATCAGAGGTACCACACTCGACGGTATAGTTTGCTCAATAAGTTAGTCATTCTATCGCGGAACTGTCTCAAAGTATGAAACCGTCTATGAGTCTCCCCTAAATCACAAGTTCACAACTCTAATTTTTCATTTGCCACGACTTGTGAATGAAATCTTCGGTAATACGTTTTAGCAATCATGTGCTCCCTCCATTTCATTCAGCTGTTTATGTTGGGTTTGGGTTTCCCTTACAAAACCCGATCCAATGTAAACAATTGAATGAAATGGAGGGAGTACATTTCGAGTTGTTGGGCTCAAACGAATTCCGGCAATGCTATTTTTGGGCTTTGGGTCATACTCACACACTCGAGATATGGTTTTATGGGCCTATCTTTCAGTTAAGTTGAGTTTATGAAAGATTTATGTCTGGGCCAAACCCTAGGCATTGGTTTGATGGGCCTATCTTTCAATAAGTATCTTTGGAGTTGTTGGGATGAATCGCGTCTTTTATTACTTCTCACAAAATGATTGCTATACGCCTATAACGCTTGGTTGTCCGTAATCGCAACAGACAACTAAAAATGAACATAACAGCGTCTTTGGTAAAAACTACTCCGTAGGAAGGAACCGGCGGGAAAGAAAACGCATTACTGATTTATAACACGTAAGTAACCAAGTACTCGTAGTACTTAAGATGTTAGTCGGTCTAAATGTTGTATACTCGGTTTATATGCTTATATCTCCGTCCTACAACATTAACTGCCCCTCTATAATAAGAAAAAAACGTGGCAATTCCCTTTCTTAATGAGTCGACTTCTAACGATACACAAACCCAAGTTGAACTTGAACAAGGCCCATGGTTGAGACATGGGCTCAAGTGTTAAGCCAGGATCGGCTCATTAAACCATTCGGGCTCGGTCCGTTACCTCTATGGTAAAATGCATCCCAAAATTGTGGGTCGAACCAAGTTAAAGAGGCAAAGAGCGTATATACACTAAAAACAGGGGACAATTATGTTGATTCTGAATGAAGTTTAGTAGGAGTACTAATGTACTATGATTAGTTTAATTTTGGACCTCGTAAAAAGAGATTGACAAAGACGATGTAATGTCATTCATCCGAAAATGCCACCAAGCTTCCAGGAACTTCAACAAGAATCTATTCTATAATATCTACTGCTTACTCCTTCAAATATAAAATAAAATTGGTTTAAGCTGACAAAATACAGAGTTCTTAAAATATACTTCCACACCAGTGAATGAATGTGATGTGGTTGAGAAGTTGGTACTTGTTCAATGGCTTAGTACTCTTTTATAATTTTATACCTTTAAATTTTCGTATTATAATTATTATGACGTATAAGCGTTGCATTATCTTCATTATCTAAGCTAATCGCTTAATCATCGGAACATTTTAATTATTTTTTCGTTTAATTTTTGTGTTTTGAAAGATGATTAAGCAATATTTGTGAAAATTAACATTATTGTTGATTTCATATTTAAACTGAAAAAAAAAAGATGGCCAAACACTTCACTGGCTGTTGTCTAATGCATTTAAGAGCACAGGGAGTGGTCGATTACCAACCCATAAAATATTGTATTGCAACGTAAACTCCAGCATAATAATAAGCTAAAGATTTCGAAACGTTAATTAAACAAATTGTACCACTCTAACTAGTTTTAAAAACCAAATTATTATTAGATTGAGCCGTTAAATTGAATGTTAATTAGTGATATTCTTGAAAAGTTGGATTTTACTCGTATATAGTGGGGGTTATGTGGAAACTAAACTGTAGTCGAGGGCCACCACGTACACTAGCATGATGGTTCCCATCTGCTAAACAAGAGGGTCACGCCTCGCGCATTCAACTCTTATTACTTTCGCTCAATTCTTAACTCTCACCTTTAATAATATGTAAATACTACTCCATTCATATACAATCTTCCTCTTAATACTTTTTGCACAAAGTTTTAGGTATGTATTAAAAATTATTAAAAGCAAGTGAGAAAGGAAACAAGAACACTTTGGAAGCATTTTATTGGTTCAAATGTTACTAAAATAAGAAACAGAAATATTAGATGTGAATTCCCCTAAAAGAAAAACAGGAAGATTGGATATGAATGGAGGAAGTAAAATTTTAATACGGTCAATTCGAATATATATCCAAATAATTTACTGTATTTATTAATTACCGTGATAAAAAATAATTTGCGCAATGTAGCGTAACCCTAGTGGTGAAATGGTTAGGGAAAATCTTCTCTTTTTAGAAGATGCTCGTACGTGTAAGGCCGTGCATGCGGTCCCAATATTGCTTTAGAGCAAGTCACGTGATTAAGATCAAAGCACTTTCATATGTCAGCTTAATATATAATCTTCTTATCCGTAGCATAAAATTATTGAATACTGTATATATATATATACTCCCACATTAACTCGGATGCAGGGCACGTTCGTATATCCAATGGCTAAGCCTTGGCCTTGTGGAAATGGAGTAATGTCTCGTTAAAACAAAGAATCTTGCAAAGCACGATCACATTATTCTTCTTCGCTCTTTACATTCACTTTTCATGTCGAGCAAGGATGATATTAGGGCGTCGTTTCTTCGTTCAATGGGTTATCGACTTATCAAGGTGATCGTGAACTATATTTCAACCTTAGTCAGAGTAGTGAGTTGAGTTTTTCTCTTTTTTTGGCTATATGGTCTAATTAAGTCAAAGTTGTTGACAGGAAATTAAGCGTGAGTACATATGAAATATGTAATCCGTACGTAACAAAAGAGTTGTACGAATAGAAATAAGATTAGTAACCGAATATTACTAGTAGCAATGAACTAATTCGAATACTTTGTGCAATTCTAACGTGGTAAAGTCAGAGAGTTGTCTTGCTTTGTTGCTAATTTTGACTCCACTATCTATCTTGTTTCAGGTTTGACACTAATGTGTTTGTCCTTTATTTTTTTGAGGGTAGACACTAGTGTCTTTGTCAAAACAGAGCATATGCCGCGGAAATATCAATCATGATAGTGGCTCCGGCGCGACATGCGTAGTTATTTTTATCCTGAGCCTCTAAACCATGATCACCAATTCATATAATAGACTTTTATTTGGTTTGAATTAGAAAACTTTATTTGATACGGTTTTAACAGGTAATTGAACGGAATATCGATTTGAGGCGTGAGTTAGAAAAGTTCTTGTTTTGACATCCCGACCCACCACCGTCATAATACATAATGTAATCGATATAACGAGAAGTCCTACACTAAACCAATTCATCATTGGCTTAAATCGGGAGAAAATTGACTTTCATTATTGGAAAAATGGGCAAAATTGCTTGTAAATATGCGTAAACCGCCCTTGATTTTTTGAACCGTGTGACAAATGTAATCAAGGTTGTTTTGACCAAATGAATAAGCATTCACATATGCTTGTTCCCTTAATCCCCCCTATTGGATGGTGAGATGGACTGTGGCTAAGCACCTACCAACGATCACATTGTCCCTTTGGTACCATTTGAAATAGTGCACAACCATGACCTTATGTAAAAGCTTTTCTAAACCCTGAATCTCTCGCGTAACTTTGAAAGAAAACACCTTGTTAATAAGATGGATGATTGGTGTTACAAAACGTTATAATATTCTTGATTCCTTTTTTCTCATCGGAATATTATTCACATTATTGAGGTGTATTGGTGGAAGTAAATTAAAGGCCGAGATTGAACAATGGTTTTGGCTAGAGCTGGCGATGAGGAGTACATAAGGGTGGTGGAGTCAAAGATGTGCATTGTTACCAATTCATGTCGGAGTAGTATTTTCCACAATACAATAACCCAACAAGTAGCGATAACCAATTGTAGACCGTGGATGCTGAGTGAAAGTGGCAAATAAGTGTTTGTTTGAAATGACTTAGGGTTTGAGGGTTTAACACGACTATATATTTTTTTTCACGGGAGTGTGCCTGTTGAGAGACTAGTGCTTTTGTTCATTTGAATTTTGTTGAATCGGGTGCACTAAGTTTGTAGGTTGTAGCATGACATGAATGACATAATGAAACAGTTTACAGAATACTTGCCTTATCTCATACTTCTATTAAATGCTTAATCGACTAGTCAAATTCTAGTTTTATAACTAAATCTAAAATCTTTTACCTCCAAAACCAAATGTCGGTTTCCACGAAAGCAGGCCAACAGAACCAGACGTCTCATCATCTATCTACTCCTCTTAATTACACGCGGTTCTGTTCAAAACACACCAAAACACGAAACCGCATTACTTCCCCAACTAAATCTCACAACCTTCCTAATGTAGCTAAAAAGGAAGAGAAAGATGGAAGATTTGCCTACCAACTCAAAAACTTCCCAAAATTGCACCATTTCCAAACTCACATACCCAAATCTCCAAGGACTATGGCACACACCCTAGTTATAGAAAAACATTAGATTTCATCTCATCTCATTTCATCCAAACACACTTTCACTTACACTTACACTTACACACATGATGAATACATGACATACCCCCCCCCTCTCACACACCTACACCAGTCCCTCTCTCCTCTCTCTTCTCTCCCCCCATAAATCAGTGGGCACTTGCCTTCTTACATGACGTGAATTCAGTTTTTGCCCCCAAAAGTACATTAAATTACTCTCTAAACTATTCTAATTTATTCCAAAATATCCAAAAACCTGCACCTCCTTTAATTTTCCTTTTTATATGATACTTTTCCATTTTATTTTATTTATTTTTCCCATTTATTATATTTTAAATAAATTTAATTCCAAAACATTTAGTAATGAATATTTCTTTCTTAAAATAAAACTTTCCTTATTCTCTCTCTACCTCCCAAAATGAAAACCCTAGAACAGAAAGCCCAGCCAGCCACCCCCTAGTAGTACTGTAATAACAAATCTCATTGTTTAGATTTAATCTCATCCGTCCAATTTCTCATCCAACGGTCAAAACCCTACCATTTACTCGTGCTTATCACTCTACATAATTTTCCGGTCTTTTTCATTTTTTTTTTCCCTCTCTCCTCTCTCTTCTCCTTTCACAGTATACTCACTTATAATCTCTCTCTTTCTCACAACAAACATCAATGGCGAAAACCCTAATTTTAGGGATTTATCGATCTCACTAACCCTAATTTTTTTTACTCTCAACATTTCACCAACTTTCTTACACCGTTCTCTTCACCGTGAAGTTTCAAGTCGACCCAGCTGAAAAAGTTTCAATCTTGAGCTCAAAATTTTGATCTTTTTTTATTTTTTTAGTTTTTAATCAAAGTTTAATTTTTTTGATTTTGGGTTTTTTTTTCATGGAATGATATCTGAAAGTTATAATCATAATAATAATAATATCATGACGTCGGAAGTTGGGGTTCGATCGATCGATTATGGGGAAGAATTAGGGATTTTGTTGAAGGAGAGAGAGAGAGAAAGAGAGAGAAATTTCGAAATTTTTCGTAGTCCGTCGGCGCCGCCAACCGTCGACGGCTCACTCTCCGCCGTCGGCGGTCTTTTCTCCGGCGGCGGTGACGGTGGTGGTGGTGGTAAGAGGGAGATTTCCGAGGAAGAGCTTCGGTCTGATCCAGCTTACATTAATTATTACTATTCCAATGTTAATTTAAACCCTAGGTTACCCCCGCCGTTGCTGTCGAAAGAGGACTGGCGGTATGCGCAGCGGTGGGGCGGTGGCGGTGGCGGTGGCGGTGGTGGTGGTGGGCTTGGTGGGATTGGGGATAGGAGGAAGATGGTGAATAGTAATAGTAATAATGGTAGAGGTGATGAGTTTCATGGAAATGTGAATGGTGGTAGTAATAATGTTAACAATGGTGTTGGAAATGGTCATGGAGATGGTGATCATGGTGTTGAGAAATCGCTTTTCGCGAAACCGGTCGGGTTTAATGGAGGAGAGGAGAATGGTGTGGGTGGTGGTGGTGGTGGACAGAGTGAGTGGAGTGGTGTTGGGTTGCCTGGTCTTGGGTTAGGGTTAGGGAGTAGGCAGAAGAGTATTGCTGAAATTATTCAGGTACCCTCCCCCCCTTTTGCCCCTCGACCGCCTTTTTTAAGTAGTTTGAATTGAATGTTTTGTTTTAGCTTAGTTTCGATTCGATTTGTTTGTTTAATCTAGGTTTTATATGATTTCAGTGTGTTATGGATGAAGGTTATTGGGTTTGGGTTGAGTTGGTTGATTGATTATCTTTCGTTGTTTATAGAAATCGATTCGTTTTATTGACTTAGGGTTTAGTAAATTGGAGTTGGCTGGCAAAGGTGATTGCTTTTGGTTGAGTTGATTGTTTTGTGTGGGTTGTGTTGCTGATATCTTGATGAACTTGTTTGGGAGATGGTGATGTATGGAGGTTTATGCCAAAGATTGAATCTTTTGTATGATGTTTCGATGTCATTGGTAATATTGTTTTTGACTTGTTCCTTGAACTTGTTTTTATTTGCTCTGAATGGTTAATATTTGATAGCAATGGTGTGATTTATATGGACATGTATTATGGTTTCTTGAACCCAAAATGATGTTTGTATGATTTTTTGGCGATATTAGTATGATTCGGACTAGGTTATTGGGGAGTGTTTTTGTGACGGTTATCATCTTATATCCCATGGATTATTGATTTTTCATTGATGAAAACTTTTGATGCCATTTTTGGTTGTTATGCCATTTTTTTTTCATGTTGCATCTTCTCTTTCATATTTATGCTGCTTAAAGATTCGAGATTTCTAATTAATTGGTGTCGGAGTTGTGTGTTTACATTGGACCTCTCGGGAAGCACTGTTCATGGAGGTTTGTTTTCTCTTGAACAGGATGATTTGAATCACTCAACCTCTATGCCAAGAATTCCTTCTCGTCCAGCTAGCCGCAATGCTTTTGATGAGAGCATTGCATCTTCAGAGGCTCAATTAGCTCCCCTGTCCTCATCAGATGGTCTACATACCAGTGGAGATGTGCAAGGCAATTCAGGAAACCACAATTCTGGTGTCTCTGCTGCTCTGAGTTATGCGTCTGCTTTAGGTGGTGCTTCCTTGTCTAGGAGCACCACTCCGGATCCTCAACTTATAGCTAGAGCCCCCAGTCCTCGTATACCGACTGCTGAAGGAAGGGTGAACTCTATGGACAAAAGAAGTGTCAATAGTCCAATTGCACTTCACGCCACTTCAAATGGTCCAAGTGCTGCTGCAGACCTTGTGGCTGCTTTGTCTGGCATGAGCCTCTCTGTTGATCCTCATATGGACGAGGAGAGGCAGATGAGGTCCCAATTTCAGCGCGGTGAACATCAAAACCTGTTCAATCATGTTGATCATAACCATATGAAGAAAAATTCACACCTCAATTCTGTCGACTATGTGCCTTTCCATCAGCAAGCCTTTTCTCCCAAAGGCTCGTATTCCACCGTGGGAAAAGGCAGTGTGGATCAGAACTACTTTATGAGGTCTGATGGAATAATGGATCATCACAAGCATGGTGGGCCAAACTCACCTTCAAACTTTCACAGTGTTGGTAGCCCGAGCTCAGCTATTCCTAATTACAGTTTAAGCGGGCACAACATCAATCCTGCTCTAGCTTCGATGATGGCTGGCCAACTCGGCAGTGGTGCGTTGCCCCCTTTGTTTGAAAATGCTGCTGCTTCAGCTATCGGTGTAGGTGGCATGGATTCAAGAGGTTTGGGTGGTAGTCTTTCTTCACGAGCAAATTTAATGGCTGCTGCAGCGGAGTTGCAAAATTATGGCAGAGGGGGGAGTCACTCTGCAGGGACTGGTCTTCAGGTATCCCAGTTGGATCCATTGTATCTACACTATTTATCAACAGGTGATTACGCTGCTGCTGCTCAGCTGGCAGCTCTCGGTGACCCTACCATAGATGGGGGAAACTCTTACATGGATCTGTTGGCACTTCAAAAAGCCTATTTAGGCAGTCTGCTCTCACCAAAATCAGACTCTGGTCGGCAATACCTAGGAAAATCTGCTGGAATGAATCATGGTTATTATGGCAATCCAGGTTTTGGGATGGGCCCGGGGTATGGTGGTAATCATCTAGGAAATTCACTTCTTCCCAATTCTCCTGTTGGACCTGGTAGTCCTTTAAGGCATGAGAGGAACATGAGATTGCCATCTGGGATGAGAAACTTAGCTGCTGGCATGATGGGGAATTGGCGGTCTGAAGCTGGCTCCTTCATGGAGCAAAGTTTTGGATCTTCCCTACTTGATGAATTCAAAAGCAACAAGACTCGGTGTTTCGAGCTTGCTGAAATTGCCAATCATGTTGTGGAATTCAGGTCTGCACTTTCTTCAAATTTGTTCAATCATTCATATTGGTGCTGTAGTTTTTTTTCAAGTTTTAATCCATTCATCTAAATTTCTCAGTGCTGATCAATATGGGAGTCGTTTCATCCAGCAAAAGCTTGAAACAGCCACAACAGAGGAGAAGAATATGGTTTTCCATGAAATCATTCCTCAAGCATTGTCATTAATGACAGATGTATTTGGTAACTATGTGATCCAAAAGGTAATCATAGTGCTGTTCTTGCCACCAGTATGGTGACATTTATTTTTTTCTTCTTGGGGAGCATTAAAGCTGCATAGGATATATAACAGTGGTAATAATTATATTCGTTTCAGTTTTTTGAGCATGGCACTCCATCCCAAATTCGAGAACTGGCAGACAAGCTCACTGGTCATGTCTTGACGCTTAGTCTTCAGATGTATGGCTGTCGCGTAATTCAGAAGGTATAGCTCTTATGAACCTCACTTTGCAATCTTATTGTGATAAACAGTTCCCTGGAATGGCTCTCTCTTTTGTTCTATTGATTTTCTGGGATGATTTTCAAGTATTTTGGCCTTGATATTTTCTCATTTCTTCTCGCTTGTGCCTTCAGATACTGTACGTGTTTTTTTTCTCTTTATTACAGCAAAGAAGTCTCTAGGGAAAAGGCCATGTCTTATTGTATTTCATGTTTTCTGAATTGTAGGCGATTGAAGTTGTCGATCTGGACCAACAGAAGAAGATGGTTGTTGAACTAGATGGGCAAATAATGCGTTGTGTTCGTGATCAAAATGGAAATCATGTGATCCAGAAGTGCATCGAGTGCATACCTGAAGATGCTATTCAATTTATAATCACAACTTTTTACGATCAAGTTGTGACTTTGTCTACTCATCCATATGGGTGTCGTGTTATTCAGGTTCAGCACTTAACTTTGTAAATTTCAAGTCAATTTTCGGTTGATGATAAACATGCTAAAAGTCGTTCTGTTTTGTAGCGAGTTTTGGAACACTGTCATGACACAACAACCCAGCGTATAGTGATGGATGAGATCATGCAGTCTGTCTGCATGTTGGCCCAGGACCAGTACGGAAATTATGTTGTTCAGGTTTGTTTTGCCTAAACTATTCCTTGAAAATGGCGAGAACATTGCTGTGGTCATAAACAGTTCAAATTTCCTTTTTAGTGGTATAGTTGTCAGTTTTCTGACTTGTAATTGATTTGTCTCGTTCTTCTGTGACATGCAAACTTGAGATGGTTCGGCACTATTGGAAATATGTGAATTGTTAAATCTCGTATGACCTCTTTGTTCCTTTCCAAAGTATCATCTGTTAGCTGTATTACTATTGGCTATGGGTTAGTAGTAGAGATCAGTGCACATTAAATTTTGTTGTACATCTGTAGAAAAGATTTGTACGTTCTACATCAGTACATGTGCAAGTATTGCGTATATTTTATTCGTAAATGTTTTTTGTATGGAGATTAAAAGTAGAACGCTTTTTAGTATTCCCTTGATATCTTAACATTACGAGAAGCTTTTGTTTTGTACTTCCGCAAAATCACCCTTTCTTGAGTGTACATGAATTCGTAGTCCAACAATAACAGTTTTTTTTTGGGTTATTCCATCAAATAGTCGTGTCTTGCTGATTTGATGGTAAGACTTTTTGGGTCAGAGGTCATTTGCGTCTTCCATACTGGTGTAAAGTCCACTTGAACAACCTCTAAGATGTTCTTTAACATGAAAATGTGTGATTTGGCCGGCCATTAGCAGGCTGGTTGATTATTCTTTGGCCATGATGTGTGGGGGTCTGTTGGGCCTTGGAGTACATATGTGGCATATATATCTCTGTTATGCGCAGTAATCTTGCAAATTGATATTTTGATATGTACTTGAGATACATGTTCAGTCGTTATTTTTGCTTGGGTAGTTGGGTATATGCGATGACTAGATGAGTGGCATGGGGAGGATGTCCATTCATGTTCTTATATGTATTCATGTAGACATGCATATATTGATTTCTTTAACACATGCAGCATGTTCTGGAGCATGGAAAACCTCATGAACGCACTGCTATCATAAACAAATTGACCGGGAAGATAGTCCCGATGAGTCAGCAGAAATTCGCTTCAAATGTTATAGAGAAGTGCCTTGCATTTGGGGATGCAACCGAGCGAAGGAACATGGTCAATGAAATGCTTACACCTATTGAAGATGCTGAGCCGCTTCAGGTTTGCTTCATTAACATCAGTCATCACTTCGGTTTTAATCGTCTCAGTAGGCTTTAGATATAGATGTGGATTTTTTTTCGGAATTTTGTTTATTGTTGAGTTAAGTATGCCTGGAACCTATGCCTTGATTCACTATGTACATCCGACTTCCTAGTAGATGCAGAATCCGAGGCTCTGTTTTTATTGGTCGCTCTTGTTCGTGATATACTCTTTCGTACATCTAACCCATTATCTCAGAGGCAATAAAAACCTCAGAGAAGGCTATATGAGATAGAATATGAAGCATTCTGTTTCTCACCTTCCCTATTCTCGGGGGTTGTTCTTTAGTCAGTTCACCTGTTCGATGAATAGGGTAACAACTTAAAAATTCTGCTCCAGAACACGTTAGTATATTACCTTCCACCCAAAAAAAGAAATTTCGGACTTGTTAATGGGAGCATCTTCTGAGATAGTCTTACTTCATCACAAGTTTCACAACAGCTTCCACTTGAAGCATTCAAGGACATGTTGGTGGGAGTATTTGGTGTTTACATTATGGCATCTTCTATAGGTCTTTTCTGTTACGCTGTTTCTAAAAGCATTTTGCGCTTCTTTTTGCATCTATGCATCAGTCGTTGTTAACAATGTTTCAAGGATTCTGTGATCCAATTGAAGTTAGTATATTTGGATTCACTCATTTGCTTAATGTAAGATCACTCTTCTCGGGCTAATTTGCTTTGCTGTGGGGTTGAATATTTTTGTTCAGGCGATGATGAAAGATCAGTTTGCAAACTATGTTGTACAGAAAGTGCTGGAAACTTGTGATGACCAGCAACTTGAGGTCATCCTCAACCGAATAAAGAATCATTTGAACGCACTGAAGAAGTATACATATGGAAAGCATATTGTTGCTCGTGTAGAGAAACTTGTTGCTGCTGGAGGTAAATGCTTTTACCTTTTTTTGTACGATAATGTTGGCTCTTGTTTGGGACGAGTTTATTTAACTAGCATAGGTTGTGGGGGTTTCTCTAACATTGATCCTGATACTGATCCACCTACTGGAGTACCGATAGACTTTCACCCACTCTAGCAGAACTCCAATTGCCTTTTCCCTCTAAAAGATGGGTGTAAATTTCTATTAAAATTTAAAGGAGATTGCGTATTGCTTGAGGGGTGGGGGTTTATAGAGCAAGAAATCCTTTGGGGCTTAAAAATTTCAAATTAGCATCTCTGTTCGAGAGATTTTTAGCGTGCACATACGAGGTTCTTCAGTTTTTATCAATCATATTCTGAGTCATTGTGAGAGAGCTGGATACCTGATTCGTAACTAGATTGACTATGCATGCTAGTGGGAGCTTTATGTATGGCTAGTTGGCTACATGCAAACTGAAAACATGGTGGACGATGAACTCTAGATGTTTAAAACAAAACGATAGCATAGAGTACCTTCCATTGCAACAGCAGTTTTTGATTCTTCAGTCTACCTTACTATCTAATGTACTAAAAATTATTCTCTCATTTGTCCTCGTTCTAGCTATGTTAGCAACAGCAGTTTTTGATTCTTCAGTTTACCTTACTATCTAATGTGCTAAAAATTATTCACTCATTTGTCCTCGTTCTAGCTACGTTAACTTGTTTTGTTGTGGAAATCAACGTAATGATTACCGTTGTGTATTGCAGAGAGGAGAATCAGTCTGCAGACTCCGTACCCTCCTCCTCCTCCTGCTCCATCGACTCCTCCTCCAATGGCATAGGAGAGAAAGGTGTTGTACAGCTAACTGAGGCTAGTTTGAGTATGGCTCTCTACCCTTTGTTTTTTTATGCCTGCTGTTGGCTCCTGTCTATTTATTAAGGTTGGACGAGAGCTAGATGAGAAATAAAAAGTTTGTTGGTTGTACTTGTAAACCTGTAAATTGTAGCTTTTTCGAGGATATATACCTAGAACCAGGTTAGTTTTGAGGCTCGAATGGTACAAGAAGGTACCGGATGCCCTTGCAGAGGAGAGACTAAAATTACTGTACAAGTTTCGAGGGTGTATAGAGAAATGTGGAGGTTAGTAAATTTGTGACTTGTGACTGTACAGATGTTGCTAGCTGGAGAAAGAGAGAGCCTTTGATGTTAGATTTGAGAGGCTATAAGTTTTCCTTTACCTGTATCGGATGCTTAATTTTCTCTTTTAAAGAACAGTTTTTCTCATCTCATTTTGGATGTTCGTTCTTGCATTACTGTTGGCTTCGGCTTCTGATACGGTTAGTCTGTATGTTTGGTGATGAATGTTTACCTTGCTTGTCGATTATCGTTTTAAGTGGTTCCAGTAAAACTCAGTTAAACCCCTTTCTATGAAAAGCTTGATTCACCCTTGCAGCTTGACTGCTGCCTATAGTTTTGAGGGAAGGGAAGATATTCAGGTTGATCTTCCCATCTCCGAAAGGCGCATGGGTGAACTAGTCACCCAAATTCCATGACCCTGCAAACCCGAAAATCATTTGGGACGATGAACGCGACTATGATCTATGGGCTTCCATAAAAACAACGCGAGCTCTACCGATCACGTCTTCTTTCAATCCTATACAACTAGTTTGCATGGCTGGTCTGCCCCCAACATATTTATATTGTTATATTGTTATATACTTAATTTATAAAAATTTCAAACTATCCTTACTATGATACTAGTTTTAAACCCGCACGTTGAACGATTTAAATATTATATCATACTGAATGAATGTTTGACTTTCCATCAATTATGTTAACTCTTAAGTGAAAATATCAAGTAACATTTATTGCAAGTCACACACAGCATACTCGTTTATCAATGTTAAATTTCTATTTCATAGTATGATAGTCTAATATAATCTAGTCTATACTCATTTTGTTTCTTCAAAAGTCATTCTAAAACTGTTATAAAACTCCGTTAAGTGTAGAAATGGATTTTTTGCATTTTTGTTGGATGATAATTGAATAATACATATCTATCATACGGACTACATGCAATGGTTATACCATATTCCTCGAGCATGATGGTTTTTCTCACAATAGAGTAATGACTACTCTTAAATTGAATTTAAATAATATTAAGTGTGCTTCCTACTCCTCTATTGTGAGAAAGACCAACATGCTCATTGTGCTTCCGGGAGCATGATATAATTATCGAGTACATGTGTATATATGGAACTCATTTTGAATAGCATTTCATATTAGATTTGTGTGTTCTAAATTCCCAATAGGTACGAAATTACACTATTCAAAGCATCGAGAAGAAGAGTTCTAAAATTACAAAGTAAAAGTTATGAATTAAATGATTTTTATATCGCAATATTATGAAAGTTGGTCTCTTTTTTTTTTTTTTTTATACTAAATGATAGGCTACTGATAAAATTGTATCATTTTGCAATAGATCACACTCTTTAACCATACTAGTATGATGGACTCTTTCAGTATTTCTAACAAAGTTGATCTCCTTTATTTTTTATTTTTATCCTAAATGATAAATTATTGATAAAATTATAATTCTGTTTGCAATAAACACCCTTTCACCAAATTGTACATATTCTACATTTTCTGGTCCACAATAATTGTTTTTCTAAATTTAATTGATTCGGACCAAAAATTCCATCAAATCCACTTTAAATACACAAACACTAAACTCGTGATATGATCAACAAATTTAATACACAATTACTGACTTGCCTCTCAGAGTTCCCATCATTGATCAAATTGCTATTATATACCCATAAAGTTTAAGTATCCCTCTCTAATTGTACCTACCTTATATTAATTTCTGATCCAAATGTTTTTGCTAAACTTATTTGATTCATTACCAAAAAAAAAAAAAATCAAATCAAATATATTTTAAAATACAAACACTAAACTCGTGCTGTAATCAACAGATTTGATACGCAATTACTGACTTGCCTCATAGAATTCACCTCATTGATCAAATTGCCATTATAAACCTCTAAACTTGAAGTACCATTCTCCAATTGTACATATCCTATAATCATTCTTGATACGCAATAATGTTTTTGCTAAAATTAGTTGATTCAATACCAATAAAAAAACATCAAATCTACTTCAAAACACAAACCCCTAAACTTTTGAGCATTTCCTCCCTAATTGCACCTATAAATAGCCACACAAACTAATTCAATAATTCATCACTATCTACTTCTAAATCTCTCAAAAACATATTTTTTTTTTACTTTTATATTTTAGCAAGTTTATTTATAGGCAGTGGTAACAAAGTACAAGTACTTTGCTGAAATTACAGCAGCAGTACTAGGATCTGACCGGAGAAAATCGCCCAAATTTAAGGTGACAAACTTCCACGTGAAGTCCCTGTCCTTAGATTGCGACCTGTATCTGATCCTCAACTTCATTCCATTTTCTCTCTCCTCTCTTTATTTTTTCTTCTTTCTTTTCTTCAGTCTTCTTCTTCCTCCAAATTTCCCATAAAAAAGCCGCAATCTTTTACACAAATCACTCTAACTTTGATAAAGATTTAATCTTTTCGAAAATCCCAGAAAAACCCAGTAATTTTTTTCGAAAATCTCGATCTTTTGATACTCAATTTCATACCTTTTTGGTTTTTTTTTTTGGGGTGATTTTTTTTTTTTGGGAGTAAAAAAAAAAGGGTAAGTAGTAGTAAAAAAAAAATTGAATTGAATGATAATAATGGAAGATCAATGGGAAATGGGATTACCAAAAATTGAGGATCTAACCCCATTAACACAATCTTTGCTTACCCCAGAAATAGCTACGGCATTTGGGATAACCCCAGAAAACATAAGGCCAGTGATTGATTTGAATAGGGCGTGTTTCGAAACGTATTCGACAATTTACCCGAAAGAAGACAGCTTTGATGCGATGAGTTTAAGATTGTTTTCCGGGAGGAGTGACGTGGACAGTGGTGGGAAGATGAAGAGGGGTGATTCCCTTGTACCTGACGAGGTGAATTCCGGGTCAAAAGATGAGAATGGGGATGAAACCGGGCTTAATCGGGCCGTAAAACGGCCCAGGTTGGTATGGACTCCACAGCTACATAAGAGATTTGTTGATGTAATTGAGCATTTGGGGATTGATAAGGCGGTTCCGAAAACGATCATGGAGATGATGAATGTGGAGGGTTTAACCAGGGAGAATGTGGCTAGTCATTTGCAGAAGTATAGGCTGTATTTGAAGAGGGTGGAGGGTTTAGCTCATGAGGCTCATTCTAATCCTAGGAGGCCTCCTACATTGTTTGATTGTGAAGGGTTTGGTTCGATTTCGACACCAATGCCAATGCCATTGCCACAGGTACAGGCTCAGGCTCAGCATCAGCAGCAGCATTGTAATTCTCTGCCACTGATGCCGATACCGGTACCAGGGCCGCCTCCTATGCCGTATGGTGGTGGGTTTGGAAATTTGGGTTTGGGTTTGGGTGGTGGTAGTTCTGCTCCACCTGGATTGAACTGTGGGCTAGAGTCTGGGGCATTCAACATGTTCTGGAACAGGCAAAGAGGCTGATGAATGTTTTCTGATGTGATGTTTTTTTTTTAGTTGTTTTACTGTCATCAGTTTGCAGTACAAAAATTGTACTTTTAATTGTATCTTTGTCTCATACCAATAGTTTCTGAATAAGGTAGTTGGTGTCAATTTTTTGAGTTTTTGACCACACATAATGAAATGTACTGGTCGTTCTGTTTTATAAGGAAACAAAATGTTCTTTTTTTCTGAATCTTGCTCCTGAAGTCACTGATCTTTACTAGTACTTGTTGATTAGAATGATTACTACTCAGCTCCGTTCCCTTGGATTGACGAATGCAGATCTGATCAAGTTAGTCCCTCATTTGGACATACAAGTTATTATTGAATGAAACGCTGAACATATGATTGTCAATCTCTAGTAATGACGACAGTTATCAGACTTCAGACACAAACATTACTTCATGCTCACTGCTAAGGCGAAATCTCTTACGTCCTGTACCACTTGCTTCGACTTTCCTGCAGCCTTCTTGGGATAATATGAGGATGTGACCAGTGAGATTCAATTTCGTTCACCATGTGTCATCTCACTGAGGTGAAACGAAACTATATTCGTTTTTGATAATCGATTTGGATCATTTCGATTTCACTAGTGATTCCTACACGATTATTTACCAACACCATGCAAACGAGGCAGGGAAGGATCTACAGGGGACTAAAGCGCTAATTTCACAATAATCCATTAAATTTCAATGTGAATTTCTGACATACAATACTGTAAATCTCTCTTGCAGAAACATAAATCAAGAAGAAAGCACAAACTGTGAAATTACACAAGAACGAAAACCGAGGAAAATACATAATTCAGGTAGGGGGACAGAAGGTAATCACATACCTAGGAGCATCACAGGTCTTAAGTCCTGTTGCCTCATCAAAGGGATAGCTATAAGCCCTAGGACAGACCACTTTAAACAGCTTTCCGAAAACTGTCGTCTGACACTTATCCCCTGCAAAATCACCAGTACAACAATACATTGGCGAACCAGTAGCCAAACAAGCGCTCTTACACCCTACAACATTGCCTCCTTGTTTCACCTCCAATGCTGACGGGCAGGCAACATTCAAGTTCACCTCACAGGCCGCGACTCCACAACTTCCCCCACCAAGTCGGCCTCCAAGGGGTATAACAGACACGGGGAGGTTAAACCCGTCAACAAGGCTAACATCATAGAAATGTAGGGGATTTACAGGAGTTCCAAAGGTCATTTCCACCACAGTTGCAGGTGGTTTCCCTCCAATGCCCTTACACTGCAGAAGGCCACTGCAGTCGCCTGTCTGGCAGAAGCCAAAGCCTGTATTCTGATCAAATGTGCAACCCTGTCTTGCCCATATTCTGCCTGACCAATGCTGTGAAACTCTGAACACCCGCCTTTGCCCTGACGGCAACAAGAAACCGCCTCCCAGGGGAGTTTCGTGGCCAGTAGTAGCGAGAATTCCTGGCCATATGGTGTGATCACAGTTGTTTGTTACCATCAGTTTTACACCATCTGCACAAAACAAGCAAAAAAACATCAGTGTGATAAGATACAAGAATGAAGTTGTACAGAGTATTTCGGATTTACTGACCTGCTTGGGAATACACAAAGGAAAACAGGAATAGTGTGATAAGATACAGAAGAGACGACATTCTGATTATGAATTTTTCTGATGACATTTACGCCTTTCAAAATTCTGCAGTGTAAAATGGTTATGGAAGACTAGAAGAGTAACAGTTACTCCCACCAACTTCTCCTCATAACTGATCACTTCACCCACTTTCACCCTAATAAGTGTTTTCCTTATTTATTTTTATTTTTTTAAATGATGCAAATCGGTAAGAATTTGGGTGTTACTGTCAAAGAAAGGATGGGAATCATGGGATAGTGATTTGTAAGTTTCGTATTTAGACTACGCTTCCTATAGTAAGACCGTCTTTTCCAAGTTTTGCTGTAAACGCTCATTTTCGAGTCTGATGTGTCAAGAATAAATTGAAAGCAGGAAGCCAAAAACTAATTACTCAATATTGTGAAGAATCCCTTCAGCAGGAACAACCAGGAAAGCTTCAGTGGTTACAGTAATGACCTGAACTTACAGCTTAAACGTGTTCTACACTGAAGTGGTTAAGAGCTTAAATCCGAAAACTTGCAAGTTTAGTCTCTAATTACGCGTTAATCCCATGGAGGAAGAACACAATTCCTTTGTAAGTAAGAGTCCTGCTTTCAGCTCCAACACACCACAAATGCCCTTGCAACTCCAGTTTTCTTTCTACCCCAGCGGTGTCCCATACAAACTTGAACAGCCCTAGTGCGCGGTCTAATTGTTTTACTCCACGCCAAATCGCATTCTCTTCATCTGATGTCAATATCTTTCCCATGTACAAGCATAGCTTATCTTTCTCGCCGGTCTCACATAACCCACCAGAGACCTCCACCTCCATATCACGGATAGTACTGTGCAGATAATACCGAAGAAGTGTAAACAAGCAGCGGGATGAGTGACCAAGTGCCATAAGGAGCCTCTTCTGCACTAAGCTCTCACGGTGCTGGACCTCTTTGTACCCTATGTCCCGTTCAACTACCACATCTTTGATTTGGCTCAACCCCTCTTTCATTGCCTCGAGTTTTGCAACATGAAATGCTAATCCTTCTTCCTCTTTTAAACATTTGATGAGGTCTCTGAACATTTCAAGGACCTCCTCCCATTTCCGAGATGATTGGCAATAGGGTGCTTTAGATCCTTTAGGCCTCATCCACGAAGAAGCGTCATCATCATGGCGGCAAGCTGTTTTGTCTAGGAACTTCAGACAAGTAGCCACAATTTGCTGACCCATAAACGTCCCTTTGTTAGGGCTCTGAGGACCCATCAATTCGATGTCTGTTTTCAGTCCGTTCAGTATCTCTTCAAGTGCTCCTGTCCATATGCGGTGCTGAGTAACTTGTGGACATATGGTAAATCGGACAGTCTTCCGCTGCTGAGCAGAAATGTCCAAAAAGTTGCATACTTTAGTGAATGTACCAATAGTAATAGGATCCCTCTCAATAGGTTTGGTAAAAAATACAGGTGGATAACAGTTTTTTCCTGCCATTGCAGAGTTTACAGTCTTCAGTACTTCTTCCTGTACAGAAGGATTCCCAAGGAAAGCTCTTGAGAGTGCCTTGAAATTGTGCATCCTACGAAGAAGACGTTCATCATTGACAGTTGAATTATCATGGACATCAACTAACTTCCCATCAACCAAATCCACATTCTTCAGTAAATTGCTCAATTTTATCAATCTCGGAAAATTCTCCCTGTACCATCCCAAAGGCAAGCTTTTTTCATAATTTGATTCTGGACAGTGATGGATTGCTGCATTTAAATTCAGAGAGCCATTCCGCACAGCTCTAACTACACCTTTCGAACCAGATGAATTTAGGAAGCCCTGAATGTAATTACAAGCTAAACACTTGAGCCTCATCTCCTCTCACACTGTATTTCGACATGTCATTTGTTAAACATCAGTTCACCAGCAACATTAAAGACCACAACTCATCATCATTACATGGCCTAGGACATCAGAGAAACACATAACGCGCAGATTGCAACCACAAACATTTTTTAATTTTCAGAACCCATAACTTCAAATGTTTCTGCCGTATTCCAACTTCAGAATTTCACCACCCCGAATATCAAGTCCTAGTTTCGCCCTTGATTACCGACCCACATCAACCTCTTAGCTCTCGAGACAACAAGAACAATGACAATATGACATCAACCCATGATCTTTAATGAATTCTAGTTTCAGATTTCGCCACCACGGATTTCAAAACCTACCTCCACCCCTGATTACAATCCCACATTTCTACCAGAAATTCACATTCATTCCACTACTCCCCAAACAACAAGAACAATGACAACACAGTATACTCAAAAACCAACAATTTCTAGGAGTAACAACATCAAATTACACAAAAACTAATTGATAAAACTTCATCATCAAACACCTGGTATGCACACCTCCAGACCTCAATCCTCATAACCATGATTTACAAAAACAACCCCCCTACTCATCTTTACCCCACAAAATAAACCTTGTGCTACAAGTTTCATCAAATTCAACAATTCACATAATAAAGTTTCAATCTTTACAACAACAAAGCAAGGAAATCCTAGGAAAACAATCAAATGATGGTTAAAATGTTCAAACTTTACAACATACTGAGCATATACAACAAAAAAACAACATCATCACTAACCCAGCGCCTTAAAAGCTCCCGCCATAAGGCGTGGTACGTGGGGTCACATATACGCAACCCTTAACCCAGTTGAAACATAGGGAGAGTCTGGGCATGTATAACCCAAAATGAAAATTTCGAGAATCGCACCGACTAACTGCTACTTCATACTATTTAGTGAGCATATAAGAGAAAGGTTCCAACTTACAATCGCATAAACCCAGTAATAATCTTCAACAACACAAGCTTCAAAGGGAAGATACACAAAATATTTTGCCGGTTTTTTTTTTCCTCAAACGAAAAACCTTCTCTTTTTTTTTTGGTTATGATGAGACGGCTGGTTCGAACCGGCGACCTGGGTATCAGGCAACCCGGATAGTAATCGGGTTGAATTGACCAAACCGGTTAATTAATTAAACCTCTTTCTAATTGACCCCTTAAGAACCGGATCAGCCGGTAACAAACTAACAAAGTGTACCTACATTACCCATAAAACGCAGCGTTTTGGACTATGGAGTAACCGGTTTATCCGGTTCTTATCTTGATTGGGTTAATAATAATAATAACCCTAAACCAAACCCCCTCATTTTTTCCTCCGCTCTTCCATTCTCTCTCCTAAATCGTGGGTTCAATCTGAAAAGATCAAGTAAGCCTTTTATTTTATTTTTTTGATTAATTTTTATTTTTTTTGGGTTTAATTTCATATTTTTTTTTATATTTTTTTTGCAAAATTATTTTAGTAGGTTTGTTCTTATATTACATTATATTATTTTGACTATGTGTAGCTTGTAACTTTTTTGGGTTTAATTTCATTTTTTTTTATATGGGATTGTTCTTGTATTACATTATATTAAGTTGATTTTGTTTGTTTTGTTATAAAGTTCTGATCTTTGACCTCCATGCTGAATTTCTGAAATACCCCTTTTGTAATTTGTGTTTTTTTGGCTTGATTTTGGGTAATTTTGGTGTAATTTGATGTTTTATGGGTATAATTGGAAGTGTATAAGTATAAATGTTAATGTTGGAATTATTGTGTGAATTATAATGAAATAATTAATGAGTTGGTGTAATTTTGGTGGAAAAGGTGGTAGTGATTTGAGTGAAAAAAATGGCAACTGGGTTTGAGCCAGTGCATGTAAGTTCACAGAAGCATGACCCAGCTTGGAAGCATGTTCATATGCATAAGGAAGGGGATAAAGTTCAGCTCAAGTGTATATACTGTACTAAAGTGTTTAGGGGTGGTGGGATTCATAGGATTAAGGAACACTTGGCCTGTCAGAAGGGTAATGCATCGACCTGTCATCGAGTTCCCCCCGATGTCAGGCAAGCAATGCAGCAAAGTTTGGATGTCGTTGTAGTGAGGAAGAGGAAGAAGCAAAAGCTTCTTGATGAGATGTTTTCTAGCGCGAATACTAGTACCCCACCCCCTAGTGATGATGTTGATGGGTTTGGGAATGAGTGTGGTATCAACAATGAGGTGCACTCGATTACCAATTCTGATGCCCTTGAGCCTATCTCAGTACTGATGACCCCCAGACCGTCTTCAACCATTAAATTGACGGAGAAGAGGAAACGAGGGAGGCCTAATAAGAATTCTTTAGTTACTCTGAATGCTAATCGTGATATTATTCCTGTGAGTGACCTTGGTCAAATTACTCCTGTGAATGGAACGAAGGTTAACTCTGAAGTACAATTGGCAATAGGCCGGTTTTTATATGATGTTGGTGTTCCTCCAGATGCTGTGAATTCGGTCTATTTTCAGCCGATGCTTGATGCTATAGCTTTAGAGGGAACAGGAGTCGTGGGACCCTCACATCAGGACCTCAGAGGGTGGATTTTGAAGAGTGCAGTTGATGAGGTCAAGTCCGATATGGACTATTGTGCAAGGGCATGGGGACGCACTGGTTGTTCGATTTTGGTGGAGGAGTTCAGCACTGGGAAGGAAATGACTGTCGTAAACTTTCTGGTATATTGCTCTGAAGGCACTATGTTCTCAAAGTCTGTAGATGTAACCAATTTGATGGATGCAACGGATTCGCTATTTGAATTATTTAAGGAAGTAGTGGAAGAAGTTGGGGATAACCATGTCTTGCAAGTCGTTACACCCAATGAAGACTGTTATGCTGCTGTAGGAAAAAGATTGTCCGATTCATACCCTACATTGTATTGGGCTCCTTGTGCTGCTAGTTCCATAATGTTGATGCTTGAAGACTTTGAGAAATTTGAGTGGATAAATGCAGTCTTAGAGCAATGCAGGTCTATAACAAGGTTCATATATAATCACAGTGTCGTCCTTAATATGATGCGAAGGTATACTTTTGGCATGGATCTAGTTGTGCCCGATCTTAGCGCTTCTGTAACCAGTTTTAGATCTGTGAAGCGAATGGTCGAACTAAAGCACAATTTGCAAGCCTTGGTTACATCACAGGAATGGGTAGATTCTTATTTTTCTAAAAAGGATGGGGCTTTAGCTATATTGGATCTTATAAGTGATCATTCTTTCTGGTCCTCCTGTGACCAAGTTGTCCAATTAACTTATCCACTTCTGCGAGTTTTGAGTATTGTGACGAGTGAGAAGAAACCTGCCATGGGATATATTTATGCAGGAATGTACCGAGTCAAAGAGGCTATAAAGACGGAATTCAGAAAGAAGGTGGACTATTTGACTTATTGGAATGTCATCGATCAGAGGTGGGCACAACATCAGCAGCTTCCGCTTTATGCTGCAGGGTTTTACCTCAATCCGAAGTTCTTCTACAGCCTCGATGGAGATATACCTGGTACAGTTGTGTCAGGAATGTTTGATTGTATAGAGAGATTAGTTCCTGATACCAAAATACAGGATAAAATTATCAAAGAACTCAACTCCTACAAAGTTGCTGCTGGTGATTTTGGACGGAAGATGGCAATCCGAGCTAGAGAGACCCTTCTGCCATGTAAGTACTTAGTCAATGTTGAAAAGTGGAAATTATCTCCTTGGCATATTTGACGCTCCTTTGTTTCTACAGAATTCTGAAATCCCTTTAAAAGTGGCAAATATCTTTACTTCTCCATTATTAAAGGGGCTCTTCTGTGTTAGTGTACTTTTTGTGGTCAGTCATACTACGTCTGTTCTTTACATTCGTTAACGTTTCATTTGATTTCTTCTCCCATAATCAAACCAAACCTTAAAAAAATGAAAAGAACGGAGGGAGTATTAAACATTGAGATATTAATCACAAATTTGAGTGTCTAAACCTTTTGATATGATCTTAAATTTATGCCCTCCAATCTGAACTTTGTTTAGTATTAGATTATATCATTTCAAGTGTGACCGTGTTCAACCAGCCTGGAGTTATTCATCTTTTATCGACTCTTGAGAAGTATTTATGCATCACCTGTTACAGGCTGTTTGTGTCGGTGTCCCCCCTTTCTTATTGTCAACATCCTGGAGACTGTGACATTTCCGGGTAGACGGGAGTCTTTAAAGTAGTCTTCTTTGGTTATCTTAACTGTTATGTTCTTACTTGTGTCATGCAGCTGAATGGTGGTCAACATATGGAGGGGGCTGCCCAAACCTGTCACGTTTAGCTGTCCGCATTCTTGGTCAATGTTGCAGTTTAAAACGATTTAAACAAGATAGTATCCCACTGGAGCAAATGCACAACACTCTGAACAGTCTGGAACATCGGAGACTTAGCGATCAAGTCTTCACTCAGTTTAACTTACGGCTGAGACAATTGTGAGTGATCTACTAATTCAAAAGTAGATAATTAACGGTGAAGAGAGAGCTTCATTTGTTTTAACAACATTTTTGTACAGGTCTCAGAAAGACAAGCAGCATGATAATACGGATCCCTTCTCCGTGGATAATCAGGCCAGTGTTGCTGACTGGATAGTAAAGAAGGAATTGTGCTTAGAAGACCCCGGAAGTTCTGATTGGGCGTCAATTGAGCTGCCTTCATCGAACAAAATGCGATTGAAATCCCCCATTGATGAATATGAAGAACTGAGTGGTGGTAATGGGAGTAGTTTTCCCTTAACTTCATTTTGCCCTTGTTATGTGAACCCAAAAGTTTTTTTTGTTAACTGAAGTTCATAATAATTTGCAGGGTTTGATGACTATGAAATTTTCGGTGGAGTGAAGGAAGATGAAGACACTCTTGCAGACAATATAGGGGATCAGTAACTGGTAATTAGTTTTACTCTTGTGCATTTAGTAGGATTGCACAACATCCTCGTCCTACTGTTTTCAGTGCTCTGATTTCTGATCATAGACGATGCTGTCTCACTTAAGCTCAGTCATACTTTTCACTGCCCTATTGTTTCACTTAAGCTCAGTGCAATTGAGATTTGGGGAAGAGGATATTTAGGGAGGAGCTCCAGGAAATTTGCCGAATGAAGCATTCGCATTACCGGGAATGGACTGATGCAGAATCAGAACCTTATGATGCTTATTCCCTTTAGTTAGTCTTAGTTGGGAATGGCAAGAGTGTATAGGTAAAGAGTTCTTAGTTCTAGAAATGTAAATATATATATCCTTTCTCGCCGCCTTTTTCCCCGACAACTGAGTGTAAGATACCATGTATGAGTTCAGTTTGCAAAATACAGGCAAACTTTGCAAATTTGATTCATTGCCTTCAGTTTTTGGTCAGTGTGTCCAAATTTTGGTGCCTTTTACATGAATCTTACAAGTTACACACTTACACCCCTTTAATTTGGCAATACTGATGGAAGAATCAGATAAGAATAAGGGGGTAAATTTAAAAGGTGAAAGGCGAAAATTATATACAAGAAGATGAGAAAATCACCTAAAACTGTTATTGCACAATCAATAATTAGCCATTTTAGAGTACAATCCAAAGTCACTAATCTCTCTAAACAAAATTAGAATGGTGAAAAAAAAAAGTCCTGAATCACACAGTGGTAGTGTACAAAGCTCAATCTCCAACAAATTAGAACTCCTTTGCTTTAGCTATCTGCCTTCATCTCCACCTGACAAAGACAACAAAGTTACTGAACCACCTTCAATATCCATATAAGATTCAGCAGGATATGAATGCAGAAAATCTTCAAATTCTCCAGTACCATTTCCGGGGCGTTTGTTGTTGCCTATCTTCCCGTTATATCCACCAGGTACGGCCATCACATCCGGCAAGGCAGCCTCGCCTTGCAAGTACCTCACTGCCTGCCTCATCGAGGGCCGAGCATCCATAGCCTCTGCTGAGCATAATAAGCCCAACTTCAACACTATAGCAGCTTCAACCTCATTATAATCACCCTTCAATCTAGAATCCATTACATCATATATGGCCCCTTCCTTCCATCTATCCCACACCCAATCAACTAAGATCAACTCCTCTGGCAGTGCCTTGGGCTCAATAGGCCTTCTGCCACAAGCCACTTCCATTATCAATGCACCAAAGGCAAACACATCAGCAGCCGGCGTGGGCTTCCCTGTTCGGGTCAGTTCTGGTGCTAAATACCCAAGTGTTCCGACAACCCGGGTAGTGTTAGCATGAGCTCCATGCTCATATAACTTGGCCAATCCGAAATCACCCAGCCTACCACCAAAATCAGCATCAAGCAACACATTTCCTGCCTTGATATCTCTATGTATCACAGTCTGCTCCCACTCTTCATGTAAATACAGCAACCCAGAGGCAACATCTTTGATGATTTTGAACCTCTGATTCCAGCTCAAAACCATAGGAGAATTAGTAAATAAGTACTTATCCAAACTTCCATTTGACATATAATCATAGACAAGTATCAAATCTCCCCTGCGCCGACACCACCCAAGTAATTGGACTAGATTCCGGTGGCGCAGCCGCCCAATACTGGCTATCTCAGCCACAAATTCTTGCAAACCTTGCCTTGATTCATGGGAAATCCTTTTAACAGCCACCTCAGTTTTCGACTTTGGAAGGATCCCCTTGTAAACTCTTCCAAACCCACCAAAACCAAGCAACTGTTTCTCTCTGAAACCCCTAGTAGCTTTCTTAAGCTCATTGTAGGGGAATCTATGAGGACCAACATCAAGTTCCCAAGATTCAATCACATCCCTATTCTTATACAACCAAAACATATAAATACCTAATCCCACAGCAATAAAGAAGACAAACACAGATGCTAATGATACCCCTAAAATCATCCCAAAGTTCGTCTTTTTCGCCTTTGGGAGTTTAGGCAGGGATGCCAAATCAAGAGGGGTTGCTTGACCATTCACCTTAAAACTCCACCCCATTATGTAATGTGAACTAGCTAGCAAACCAGTTGAAGCTGAAAACCCAACATACATAAACTCATCCAAATAAAGAGAAAGGTCTACATCATAAGACAACAAACTCCTATTTGGTTTATTGGAGGTTGGAGAAAGAGTAACATTCAATTTATTCGAACTCGAATCGTAATCAACCCAACACATGATTGTTTCCATACTCTTCATAGTAATATTCTGAGCTGTGGAATTACCATCGACATAATAAGCTGCCGAAGCAGAAGCATTTGAAACCATACTATCTATATTAATACCAACATGATTATCATCAATATCCTTAAACTCAAAATCTTGTACCTCATCAAACTCAATTGCAAAAACGTGATTAGTAAGATTCCCATTATCAGAAGAATTAAGCAACCCTAAATATTGGCTAGGCTGAGCACCAGGAAGCAGTTTAGAAGGAGAAAAGGCAAAGGCAAATCCATGCCCACCTAAAGTTTGAAACTGAGGAACAATTGCAAAAGCAAAGATTGATGAAAAGGAAACAGCTTTCCCATCACTTGCACTCTTTACCCTTATTGGAGAAGGAGTAAAAGCGTGACCAAGAAGCCTCTTTGTGTCATTTGTCAGCTGAAGAATGCCATTATGTTGAATCTGAGCAACTCCATTTAAGCTCAACTTGTCACCTGCAGTTTTAAACCCACTGAAAAAAAGCTCCTGACTTTGAGTAAATTCTGGGGTTTTTACCACAAATAAGATGAGAAAAACCCAGAAAGATTGAATCTTTGATGCCATGAAACAGTAAATATTACTCTTGATTAAAAATCAGTGTAAGATAAACATAGCTAGCTAGGGTTTGTTTGAGGTCTGATTTTTTTTTTCTTTCAAAATGAAGAGACAAAAAATAAGTGGGGGAGTGGCTGTAAAGTGATATAATTGGGAGGAATTAAGTTAAGTAGAAACACAAGGCAATATTTTCACATGGAAAACAATAGAAATAGTATCAAATCATAAAAATGGGGCCTGCCAATCAACAGTGTGAAGTAGAAGTTTTATACATTCCAAGTTGATTGTTTTGGCACATTTATGCTCCTGTCTGTCATTTGTTTGTGGAGTGGTCACTGATTAAAGTGTACTGGAAGTTACCACTTACCACAGTGTAGCTAAATACAGCAACTTTTAACAGTTTTAAGCCTCAGTTTTTTTTTTTTTTTTTTATACCAATCAGGCAATCATCACATTTTTCACATACAATGAACCTTGGCTCTCAAAATTGGAGTTCATAGTTGTCAATCTTGTAAAATTTTGAGGTGTGATGTGAGAATCTAGGCTTGTGTAGTTGTTCACTGGTCATTCTTTTGCTATTCTCATCTTGTTGGTGGGTAGAGTCCCGTAGAATGTGCAAGCGGTTCGATCTATTAATGGAATGAATTTTTTTAACCGATGACAAAATGTTTCTTCTAGTACCGAGTTTCTATTTGGGTGTAGACACGTTAATAGTGAGTAAATCTAACGAATGTAAGCAACTTTGTTTGTCATACGGTGCGATCGAGTTGATTGTCTCAGCACATTGGGCTCTTGCCTATCAATGATTGTTACTCTTTTTACGCCCAAATTACCAATTTTCACATACACTGAACCTTGGCTCTCGAAACTGAAGTTCAAAGTTGTTAAGTTGAAATTTTTTTGAGGTGTGATGTGGGGATCTAGGCTTGTGTCTACGTCATTGCTGCTATGCCATTGGTTTAGCCTTGCTGGTGGGAATTTTTTTTTTCTTGTATCAAGTTTCT
This sequence comes from Spergularia marina, assembly GCA_963680865.1. Classification (NCBI taxonomy): domain Eukaryota; kingdom Viridiplantae; phylum Streptophyta; class Magnoliopsida; order Caryophyllales; family Caryophyllaceae; genus Spergularia; species Spergularia marina. The sequence goes on along the minus strand of OY804560.1, from coordinate 20,946,978 downwards.
ATTTGCGTGTAAGCACATTTATAATGAGTTGATCTAATGAATGTAAACAACTTTGTTAGTTATACTCGATATCTCATTAAAACTCCGTCATGATATGAACTACCCACTCAATAAGTGTAATATTTAACCTATTCCAAACTAATGCACATAACAATCTAGCTAAATGAGGTGGAAAAAAATTATGACACTTTTTGTATCTCATATAAGTAGATAATTTACTCCTAGTGGTGAAATTATCAACCATTGTGATAGTGTAGTATTGCCTAAACAAACCAATTAACGGGGAGATACAAGCATCTCAATTCATAGATTAAAACTTTGCAAGAATAGTGAGAGTTTTGTGTGAGACGATTTTATCGTAAGAACATCTTAATATTTCATTTGGAAAGATTTATAAATAATTGTTTCATTATAAGTTTCACTTTTATGTTGCTAAACTATTATTTCTTCACGACAGTTCTTGTCATTCAAATACGAATTAAAATTCGATTTGTACAATATTTGTTAGTTAATAATAGAATCGTTAATTATACTCAATCACCTAGTGAAATCATGTGATCATGTGTTCACACGCACACACACAAAAAAAAAAAAAAAAGAATGTCCCGGAAGTATGATGGAATTAGGTCATGCAAGATTAGTGACAATTAGAATTTTTTTATGTATAGATTCTTTTATGATCCGTTTACCAACCGGCGTACGTTAACAACGTTAAATTCGAAATGATCGAGTAGTTGGCCACTTTTAAATTAATGGTTATAGGTGATTAGGTATGTTAAGACTATCACTAATGGAGTAGTATATAATAGCTTGTTCATCACTCACAATTAATTATCAAACGTGTGATAGCGTCGTACTTCTTTTTGTACTAATTTTTAGTAGTCCACCCAAATTTAGCTTTAGCCATCATAACTCATGAATTGTACACGACCAACCTAAGTCAACGCAAGACATTGTCCATTATACTTGATTAAAGCAACTAAAAGTTGGCCAACTTAAGTTGAAGAGTTTGACTTATTAATCTCAATGGAACAGGAACACCAACCAAAGTCTTAGCGCACTTGTTTCTTTTAGGTAAAAAACGAGGAGATGGATTATAAAAGCACTCGCACTCCGTATGTAATCCGTATCTAGGTACATAGTATGCAAACATAAACATGCTTTCACGAAATAAATATCTCGAAACTGTTTAGCAATAAAATGTATGTAGTCATATCGTAAAATGAGTCTTCTCATTTGTGATATTCATTCACTAACAAAAATCAATCATAGTTTTTATGTGAGATTCCCGACTTTGATATCTGATCTCTATGAATTAATCATATAACAGACTAACAGCCTCTGCAAATGTTGTGGACCAAACAACTAACTAATTATTTAAGGTATACGGAGTACTCCCTTTATATTTTCTATGAGTAAAAGTTTAGATTCAATTCATCTTACATATTCATATCAACATCAATTGGTTAAAATAGCATACATAGCTTAGACCTCCATCCATATATGTTCAAAAAGTCGTATTCTCCGTGACTTGGCACAAGGTAGTGCCTTGGTCTACGGTCTACCTTAGACTTGAAGTGCTCCTTAATTCAATGTTCACAAAACCACATTGACTTGGATAATTATTAAAACATTTTTTTTTAAATAGGGTAATTAATTATTAGATTAGACCTTGTTTAATCCACTAAATTAATTAATTGTTGTGCTTGAGTACTTCCAGAAGCTCTAAATTGTGAGCAAAAACAACAAATGTTGAACCATAAATTGGGCCAAAGCCCAAAATGATATCTGAATACAAGTTCCACAGTGAATATTGGGCCAGTATTGGTTTACATGGCACATCTCTCTCACATGGTGTCGATGGTTTTACAGATAATCCATGGTCGTATCATTCAACTTAGATAGAACACCATTTTAATATCGACATTGCGTACTCTCAATTTCAGTCAATTGTTCACGTTAGGTATCGGTCCGACGAAAACAACTTAATGAAATTGAGGGAATATATAACTTGATAATAGTGACTCATTCTCGACATCACTTCAGCAACGGCATATAGAAGAAAAACGATCATAATAGTCGAAAGCAAGTTTAGAAGCAAGCCGATCGTGAATTGTTACACAAAAATTACAGGACTGCAATTCACAAAAGCAAGAAAGACGTAGTATTACGAACTATAAAATTGGAATTCCTCGGAAATTCAAATTAAAAGACACAAAATAAATACAATTCTCCCCTTTCCCTCGTACGTTGTACAAAGGGAAAGAAAAATAAGGCCCTAAAATGTGTACAAGCAGCTCCCATCATCACTCCTTGCTGTTGGATCAAAGTTCTTTGCATTTGGGTCTGTACAACCTTCTGGCACTGGGATCTTACCTGTCTGAGCTGCTTTCCCTGCATATCCAAACACAACGTACATATGCTTATTAGCAACTCTTAGCGCCACAAACACGTTTTTTCCAAGACTTACTTAGAATGAATGAAATTGTTACGAAGATAATAGAGGAAAAAACGTAGAAGTAGAGGAGGCAGTGGTAACACCACTGCCACTCCCCTTTTGGTCTCGTTTTTATTCCTATTAGCCCGTAATGATAACTTCCATTCTACGCAAGCCCTTAATTATTATATCACATCTACTACTAAGGTGCGAACCTCCGAGTTAAGACACTTAACCGAAAAATTCGCCTCTGTCGATCGAATCTTGGTTGGCATTTCCAAGGGCGGCCTCGTTCAAGTACTTGTCAGCCAATTGGACTCTCTTGACGTTGTCCTGCTCTTGGACAAGCATGTTTCCGTACTCGAGAAGCTTTTCCAAAGTCATTTGTGGTTGGTCGAACACTGGGGGTCCGTCCCTGGAGTTCACCAGCTTCTTTCCCATACCCTCGATACCAACGTCTTGAACCCACTTCCTGACCAAGTCATCGTACACACGAGCCCTCAAGGCACCGAAGAAATCTAACATTACACAAAAACAACATCGAAGTAATTAACTATCGCCCCAAAAACTATAAAAAAATATAAAGAAATAGCTCTGATACCATAATAAGACTGGATATAGATTATAGTTGGCCTTACCAATGGATTGACCAGGGAAGGAATCAACGATGGTAATAACGTCTTCAGGTTTGACATTGTCAGTCCTGAAGATACCGGTACAGACACCGATACGGTCCTCACGAGTAGGAGCCCAGTAGAACTTCTCCATACGACCATCACGGATAAGGGGAGCGTACAAAGTCGAGAAATCGTTACCAGTGACGATGATGGGGACACGTGCATTCTCCTGCTTGTTGTACATACCAGGGAGCTGCACATTGGTGGGGGCATCAGCAATGTTCATAAGGGTAGCGTTAACCATCTGGTTGTTGACAGTGTACTGGGTTGTGCCACCCATACGACCGGCACCAGCGTCGAGATCGTTGATGAACAAGGCGCACATCTTTCCCTTGGCAATGATGTCTGCTGCCTCACGGTACCTTTGCCTGATCAACTTGGCTGGCTCTCCTGCGTTACCACTTTCCAACTCTCCAGCACTCATCATGATTGGGCTGTTTAATTAATTAATGTCAAGCAACATACGTAAATAGTTAGAACAAGAAACTTTATATTAACGGGATTTAATTAACACGATTGGTCGATTGATTGATTGATTGATTCGAGGTATGTACTTACTTGATTCCCATCTTGGCGAAGACGAGCTCAGCTTGGAAGGATTTACCTTGACCTTTGCCTCCCCAGATACCCAAAATGAGAGGAACCTAATAATAATGAGACATAAAGTTCAGTATAACAAAATGTCTAACATGTACTCCGTACTAATTAATCTTTAAAATGTTAACCACTTGGCATGCAATTAATCAAGTACGTACCTTAATGTTAGGCAACTTCATGAAGTTCTTGGCAACGTGAACAATAAGCTTGTCCATGAAAGCAGGTGCAATGTAGAAATCACCAACTCTGTTGTCCAACCTATAGTCCATAACAAATACATAGTAGTGCATGTTAGTTAAAATTTTCGATATACAACGGGAATAACATTACCCTAATGTCTCAAATCAAATAAAGTACGTGATCGAGTTTGTTAGAGAAATGTTTACTTTCTAAGCCCGGTAGACTCATATTCATAGGAGGTCATGATGGGGACGTGAGTGCCGGCGCCCATGGGAGCTTGGAATTTACTGTCGACGTGACCCTTGGCGTTTCTGATGTCGAGCTGATCGTCGGACTGATCGGTGCCCAAATGAGCCCATCTGTCCACTTTCTTTTCGGTCTTCTTCTCTTCGCTGGCCGCCGCCCTGATGCTCATGGTGGACACCTTGCCACTTGGGAGTCTCATGCTTGAGGTCTTCTTCAAACTACTGCCCATGAAGGCAGAGCTTCCATTTGAGCCATTCAACTTCAACTGCATAAGTTTAGTTTACGTGTTTAGTACAAAACTCGCATTTTGGTTATCGCTACTCACCTATACTCGTAGTCTCGTACACACAAGGCTAAGCTACCATACGTATTCCACTACCCTTTGATTCAAAACTCGTGTTCTATATATATATACATACAGGTGTAGCATTATCTTTTCGGTTCAAAACTCGCATTTTGGTTATAACTACTCACCTATATACACGAGGCTAAGCTAGTAAGCTACCATACATAGTCCACTACCCGTTGATTGAAAACTCGTGTTCTATATATATATACAGGTGTAGCATTATCTTTTCGGTTCAACTCGCATTTTGTTTATAACTACTCACCTATATACACGAGGCTAAGCTACCATACGTAGTCCACTACCTTTTGATTCAAAACTCGTGTTCTATATATACAGGCTGTAGCATTATCTTTTCAATTCAAAACTCGCATTTTGGCTATAGCTACTCACCTATGTAGATGGTTAAATCTAAGTGTATTTATATATAGTATCATATTTTATACTTTGAATATTTCACCGTACAAGCCCAATCGACTACACCACACTAAGTAAACCTCTAAAAATGGTTTAGGTAAGAAATCTTTGGTTTACTTTGTTCAATTCTCTAAATCTGTTCAAACACATCAGTAAATCCCTAAGATACCATTAATTTCTAACAAGCAGGGGAAAACAGAGAGCAAACGGATCAAAAATGTTGGATAAGTAGTAACTTCTACAATACGAGCACTATATACTAGTATATAGTTCGTTTTAGTCGTCTCATACTACGAAACAGTCACATAAGTACGAGTACATACGAGAACCTATTATTCAACGACCGTGTGACAAGGCCTAAGCTTAACAAGATGATTGATGTAAAAATAGCTTAATTAAGGATCACACAAAGCTTAATTATCACAAGATGATCACTTTTAGCAAAATATAAAATACGAGTTTGCATAATAAGCCTAATGATCATGCAAAATAGGTCTTCACTAAGAAGCTAAGTAAAGCTACAAATACATACTAGTACCTCTAGTGATATAACTAGAAACTACAGGAAGAGGAGGAGGAGAGCTTACGGGTGCGCGGTTGACGGCGCCGATAGTCGAGGCAGCAGCGGTAGCCATTGGTGGTGGTTAAGTCCAACGGCTTTGTATGAGAAGGTAAGGAAGTTAGGAGAAATGCAAAGGAGAATGTAAAGTATGTTATAAGCTTTACCAGTCTGAGGGAGTGAGGCAGTGTGTTGGGAATGGACTTATAGCAACTACCCAAAGTAGTATGTGCACCAGAAATTGTTTGATGTGGCATTCTGGATTAGCCTTGGGATCTCAAATGCCACACAATCAAGATTGCCCTTGTGCCACGTGGCACCTCTAGGTTGGCTTAGCACTACTTAGTCCACAAAAATTGGGCTCCTTTGAGGTTGGAATTTCAGCTTGAATCTTCTCCACTTGTGACACTTCCTCTTTTTTAACTTGTTATCTTTATGGATCACTGGATCACCTTATTACTCTTGCCTTGTTTACCACAAATTCTAAGCCTCCTTTTAACCGGAATTAGGCCTTCTCAGACAGTGTCTGTGAGTCTGAGATTACAATTCGAAAATCGTCTATGTTTAAAATGTCTTATAATTTTTGTTATTCGTAACACTAACAGTTCGACCTCGTATCTATAACAAAATATTTAAAACCCGTCTGATTTGTAGTAAAATGACCCTTGTGATTTCCGCTAGCCGTGTTAATGTTAACTTATGTTATACCCTTTGTTGTTCATGGCCACAAATTCATAATCACATAAGTTTTAGATTAGCCTTAGGTTTCACTCTCGAAAGTGTCAATGTCTTGTAAGTTTGTGAAGCAATTGGAATCCCATCACTAGTAGTTTCTCTTTAAAAGCTCTCCCTCTCTGCATCTCTCGTTCCCCCCCCCCCCCCCCTTATCTCCCAATACACATAATAATGTCAATGAGCTTTGTCACATTATTGTAACCCTTTTGTCTCTCAGTCTCCCATTTTCTCTCCGGTTCTTTTCACGTTCCAATCACCAATAACTGTAACGGATAATCTTCATTGGTTGGTTATTTGTGTAAATATGAAGTCATAAATTGAAATGAGATAATCATACGAAATTTCTTTATGTACCGAAATTTTACTTTGGTGTCGTCTCGAGCATTTAACGAAAAAAGTTGGGAATTTGTATGCATTAATCGTGTTTTAATGAAGAGCTCATCGCAATATGTTTATGATGTTAGGTTGAATCCTCTCATTGTAGCACAAATTGTAAAGGATAATAATCGCCTTAAGTATAAGGGTCACTAGTTTCATAAAATTTTAAGAATACAAATTAATATAGAAAAAAAAAAACGATTCAATCAAATTCTCATACTGAATTGTTTATATAGGCCCAATCTAAGATCCTACGGGATTGGGCCTCACAATATATTGTCCTGACATAGCAACCTTGGCTTTCAGTATCACGGCCCAAATGTCTGCTTGGGATGTATACTTGTCTGATCGGATTGGTATATATCAAGTCGGTTTTAGGTCGGGTCATGAGACATTGTTTACATTCCTTCTGGATACTACTCACTGAAATTTGTTTACAGAAAAAAGCAAATACAGTATATACTCTATCCTTTGTTTCTCATTTTTCGAAAGTCATATCGAATGAAATAAATGGAGGGGGCACAAGAGCCCCCGCCACCGTCTCGGATACGTGAATTGATAATTGATATTAGCTTCTTTTTTTTTTTACTTGTAAAAATGGGATAATGATCCTTTAGATTTGTTTGTGGTAGAGTTTGTGAACTTTACCAAAAGTAGTAATAAGACAAAATGAAAGAATTTTGAAACGGACATATATAAATGTTAATTTATTTATTCATATCTTTTTAGGTAAACTCTATTAGATAAAGTTGAAAATCAACTCTAGAGAATCCATACACGTAAAAATGACAGAATAAAAGAACAAAAAAAACTTTAACGAACTTGAAATGACAAAAGGTGAACTTTTCATGCGAGTAAAATATGCATGTGTGTCCCTCGTGATGTCGTTTACTCTTATTATGCTTCGTTTCTCCTTTAATAGATGAAGTAGCTTATTAGGGTGTTACAATGGGATTATTTTGTTTAGGGATATTTTGTGCTTAGCTAGGAGATTTAATTTTTGTTCTTTTAATTATATACGTAGAGAGGGTAGTAAAGCGGCTCATGTAGCGGTGCATTTAGGTCCTATAGACTATAGCTCTAGAGTTTGGATTGATAGCGGTCCTACTACTGTACTCGATTGTGCTGCTATGGATCTCATAGCAGCAATTATTTAATACAGTTGTCGGAGGTTTTTGATGTCAAAAAAAAAAAAAAGTTACATAAGAGTAACTCTTTTTAGCCTAAAAATTTTAACCAACATACTTTAAACATATACGAGTATATCATAATTACTATAAATTGTTCTACTTTCTTATATTTTTTTTATATGAGGAATTTTAAATGTCATTTAGAATTTACACAATTAAATTTCTATATTACGCACCATTAATGCCCTGTTTGATAAGACTGCATCTTTCTGAACTGACCTGATCTGATCTGAATGATTCTGATTTGATCTGAATGATTCTGATATGATCTGATCTGATCTGAATTGGTTGAAAATTTGATTGAATTTCAACGAATTAGTATCAATTATGGACCAAATACATAGATAGTTATTTGAACAATTCTGAACTGAACTGACCTGATATGAATGATTCTGATCTGATCTGATTTGATCTGATTTGAATGATTCTGATCTGATCTGATCTGAATGATTCTGATCTAATCTAAATTCATCTGAGAATAAGTCCTATCAAACAGGGTCTAACTCCCTTTATTTACATCCCATCCTATTATCATTTTCAGCATCATTGTCGTCTACTCGTCTATATGAACTTATAGATAAAGCAAATAGTGTACATCACTCATAAATTGCTGCCAAGTACTGTGGAGATCCATTGCTATTATTATTCCTTCTTATTGTCTAAAAATGACAAAGACTTTAGGTTATAATAATAGGGAAGTAGCTTAATTATTGTGATTGAGGACAATCTAGTCGATGAGTCATGAACTCTAATACTCTATAACCCATCAATAAACGTTAATTAATATTGTATGAGACAAGGATCCTATTTAGCCTAGTTTGATAACTAAAATAATGGGAAAAAAATATAGCCGCCATGCACTAAGTTCATCCTTGAAAAAAATGATGGTGATGAGGACATGCATTAACATAATTACATGACAACTTAATTTTGGTGTTTAAACTTTAAACCCAAGCCAATCAATTGCAACAAAAAGAGTTGATTTAGACATAATTGTGTGCTGAAGTAGGTATAAAGGCTCTTCAATCCCTAGCCCATCATCACACATTTTCCACAATTGATGAGCCATTGTTATGGTAATGTTGCATAAATAAAGTGCATGCTCGGGCACTGATTTTATAATTCACATTAGTATGATCGATATTGTCTATTTAATTTGCAAGCTGATATATGTCTCTAATTCTCTATATAGATTTGTTTTTAAACACATTTTCAAAATGAGTTCATAGTAGTATTCCAGGTCAGTGTAGGCGTTAAGTAGTATATATGTATCCACTTTTGTGGAGCTAAGGCAACCATAAGTCACCCGTTCGAAAGTTGTATGAATAACGGTATAATGAAAACATCCTATTTCACAAAGTATTTTTGTTTCGTGATATGAAACTCTCTCCGGCCACCTTAAATGTGTGACTTCAGACTTCGGACACTTAGCTTGCTCTATTCTAAGATTTTCCATTGAATTTTTTTTAATTTTGTTATCCAAACAATGAGAAAGATGCATGTGTATCTAGTCGGGCATAATATATCGCGTAATCTACAATAATAAAATTTATACGGTGCCAAAAATGTAGAAAAGTACGTGAATTGACCATTTAAATTAAAAAGTTAGAGATTGTAATAGGGATAAAAAGGCTAAGATTATAATATTTGTATGATTGCACACATAATTGCCAATTGTCACCCCCATTATCCACCCCTAAGTCCCTAATAATGATTACGCAATTCCATTAGAGCACTTAATTAACCTCCAAAACATAATCTAGTGGTGATGGAGAAAAAACTTTATCAAAATAATAATCGAGCAAAACGGATACCAAATAGAGCAAGTAGTTAAGGATTTTAGAGGCCTAATATTCATAGAAAAATTAACAAATTTGCATGCTCTTATAAAATTAAAAGAATAAAAATGTAGCCCATGTAGGAGACCCGAAAAACATCAACTTTAAAATTAAAGGAACCATTGTCCCTTAATTACACATTAAAAGGAAAATAAAACCCATTGATTCCTTTTCTTGCATAGTTCCAAATTATCCCTATAAAAGGCAAAGTTAAGATGAAGATTAATCTTATCTAAGCATTCAAAGCAAAGAGTAGTACATATATAGTCTAGTTGCTCGAGTTTGTTTTAACGCTCAAACGAGCTCGTTGTAAAACAAAAGTCTATTTAAGCACGATTTATAGGCGTGTGGGAAAAATGACTGGAATAAGTACGTCATGTGGTGCATGTAAGTTCCTAAGGAGGAAATGCACAAGTGAATGTGTGTTTGGGCCTTATTTTTGCTATACTGAAGCAACATCCCATTTTGCAGCAGTTCACAAAATGTTTGGAGCAAGTAATGTATCAAGGCTTCTTCTTCACCTTCCTGAACAATTTAGGAGTGAAGCTGCCTTGTCCATTACGTATGAGGCTCTTGCTCGAATGCGCGATCCTGTTTATGGCTGTGTTGCTTACATCTATGCCCTACAACAAGAGGTTTGATTATTCTTCCTTGCTTAAGGCCGAGTACCACATTCTTTGTTTGTTTTATTTATATGACTTGCTCACTTCTCGAAACACATCGTAACTAATAGGGAAAATGAAAGGCGACGATATTACGAGATAATATCGAGAGATATTATGGAGTAATATGGTCCAAATGTATTACCATATATTAATCCGAACGAGTACTTATACAGAAGAAATTGATTAATATGCATGCATATATATTTCTACAGTAATCAAAATACAAGAAACTTAACCCCAACCGCAAAATATACGTGACGAAATGATTGTGGTACGATGGAATTTGGTACATTCTCACTGCGTGCCTTTAACATCTAAGCTACCCCAGCCATAGGATGGCTGTGATGACAAATTAAAGTTCACAAATCGTAACTATTTGCGGGCCTATCCCTAACATTGAACAACAACATAGGATAGTCCCACATATGGGAGTAAAAACATCAGGTAAATTGCCAAATTGGTAAAAATCAATGACGCGTACGTTAATTACTGGAAGTACTACACTAAGTGTAAGTAACATGTACAGATCGATAATGTACTAACGTATTGTAATTTGTACCTCATTATTATTGTCAGCATGGCGTTAACATATAATATCACAATCTATAGTTTATACTATATGTGTAATGTCACAATGGTGCAATTCTTTGACATTATTATTTATACAGGTTGCAAATTTACAAGAAGAGATAGAAGTTCTAGGCAACCAAATGGCAAATGCAAGCATTGTAGAAAGTAGTACTACTACTACTACTACTGAATTTTGGGGTTCTCATCAAGAAACAACCAACAATTTCATCATGAACGATCCACAATATATATCTCCATCATTGGATGAAATTCCAATGATGGATCTCCAAGAATATTGGACTATACATAATAGTTCTCTAAATTATGATCATCAACAACAACATTTGCTACAAATGCCACATGATAATCATAACCAACAACAACAAGAACACTTCAACAACAATGCCGGCCACGACACGATATTTAGTGTTTGTGACTGTCAGCTTGAACTATACGGAACATCTTTTCAGTAGGTATATGGTGCTGGAGCCTAAGAAAACGTACAAGGACTTGGTTCCTTCACCTTGCTTATTATTAAGTAATTATGTCCGCATAGTTAGTCTACTTGTTTTTCTTGTTATATAGGCGCCAGCTAAAGCTATAGAGAAAAGAACAGGAGCATGTAAACCACAGTATATATCCTAAAGTGACACTCCTAATCGATCACTAGGCCAGGTTGAGTACCTCTGTATCGTTCCAATTTTATCAGATGTCCCCAAAGGGACATGCCAGGTTGAGCACCTATATAGTTAATGTCTTCTTGTTATCGTATATTGTAGTATAGCTAACTTGGTTGGCTAGAATCATGTTCAATGTATGTAACTATGTAAGTATAATCCTGTGTAATTAATTCGTACTTTTTCGGCTCTTGCCTAATCTATGAGGATTGAAAATTAATTGTTCGCCACAATCTAATGGTGAATTAAGAGTTTAGTAAAAAAAAACATGCAAATTCGTGACACGATTCATCATATATAATCTCTCGTAAAATTCCAAACTATATATACATTCGATCATAACGTAGGTCGAGTAATTACGATAAAACATTCGACGAGAGTAACTTACTAGGTATCTTTCACATTTTAACTGCAAATCTCTTTGTAATTTTACCTACAAACCCTGCATTTTCTTGTATAATACTACAACACTTTTTTTTTCCAAAAATGCAAGACCAAAATTACGCCGTGAATGATTCTATAAACTTTGTTAGCCCAAATCCTTATCATTTCGACTCATGGGGCCCAGACATGCACGTTGGGCTTGTGCAGTACACCTTAACCCATAAGAATGGAAGAATGAAGCCAAGAACAAAACTGATATCACATCTTTCTTCATTTCTGGCTTTCTCTGCTTGTGATTATCCATTCTAACAAACAAGCTAAGGCATGCACACGACAGAGCACGGAAATACGGAATCATACCGAACACTTATCGACATATCCCGATAGCTAAGCTCGACATATCCCGATAGCTAAGGTCGAAGGCCGGGATCAGCTCACTTGTGCTACTATCTGAAGATAAGAACACAATGGGTGCATTATTATCTTTCTACCTCCTATATTCTGCCTGCCTCCCCTTGCAGAATATGGTAAAGCGTCTTAATGATTCTTCGCAAGAATACGGAATACAAATCAGGACCATACTGATGCAACATCACAAATAGCAAGATGCCTTACAAGTTACATCAACACATTGAAAACTTATAGTACAAGTTCAATGCAACGCTTGACAAAGGAACACAACGACAACAACTCTCGTCTTATCACCATGTTGATTTCCCAAATGGTTAGACGAGATTCAACCCTGCTAAACAACGGATACGACTACAACAACATACAGTTAATTGCTTAATGTTACACCACAACGACTACGAATCAAGAACACTTCAGCTCGATCAGTCATATCGACACGAGAACATCGAAAATGATACGATAGTTCTAATTAACAAATTAGACTAGTCTGGAAAATCAGAGAAAAATCACTACACCCCAAGAACAACCGGATTTATATCACAGGGAACATAAAACTACGCAGCCTTGGTACGGTACCTAAACTATCCTTTCCATCTACTACTAAAGATCAATTACATGAAAAAAAAGAGTCCTCCCTATTTAAGTAAGGCGGAAAACATCAGCACGCACAAAAGCATAAGGAATTAATAAACCTCCCTAACTTCTTACACCACAGTTAAATCAAACTTAACCTAGACAAAAACTTGTTAGTCCAACACCATTAAAACTAACAACATTTCTCAGCCCACATTATACTCAGATGATCAGTAAGACGGCGGCGGGCGAGGCGGGGGACCCCAGAACATATCAGGAGGCATCTGACCATTAGGAAGCATATTAGGAGGAATATTGTACATAGGCATTGTCATTGAAGATGTACTTGGATCAGCAGCAGCAGCAGCTAATGCACTAGCACCACTGTCCGCATGTGCTTCAGCACCTCCTCCATCTCCACCAGCACTTGCATCAGCAGCAGCAACAACAACAACCTCAGGTCCAGCAGCATTCACATTCACATTCACATTCGCATTCACATTCGTCTCGTCGTCGACGGGGAGACGCTCGTAAGTAGCATTACTAAATGTAGCAGCTATGACTAATACAGGACCAGAAGCGACCAGCGGTCCAACGACCCCTCCGCCTACAACCTGACCCTGTCCACCCGCGAGGTAGACAGTTAAGCCGGTCGCCCCAGGCGGGGAGGGGGCGGGCAAGAACGCTCCGGACAAGGAGAGTACCTCGAACCGCCCGTGAAGGGTTACAACCCCGCTTGGGGCGGCCGGCTGGCGGAGCGTCACGTTAGTGACGATTCCGCTCCCGCTCAACACCGACACCCCCCGGTGTCGGCGTTGAGCAAAATTAGACAAACAATCAACAATATCAGCACCACTACTAATCTCCAACACATGACTTCTCAATGCATTTGGACTCTCCTTAGTAATTATTATTGGCGGCTTTGGTTTATTCTTCGACCCTGGCGGCCGTCCCCTCGGCCGCCGCCCACCGCTGCTTCCGCCGCTTCCGTGCTCCACCAACTCCAACCCACCACCACCTCCGCTTCCTGTTTGCTGATTGTCTTCCGATTCCGGGTGGTTGTCTCGGCTGTCGTCCGAGTCCGGGTTGCCGTTGTGGTTGCTGTCGTGTTGTTGACGCTCAGACTTAACGCCTCCTCTCATTGCTACATTACCAGCCCACCACCTGTTTGACATATCTCTTTTATTTTTTTTTCTCTCACACAATCCCCTAATTTTACCAAATATACTAAAACTTCTACTTCACTCTTCTTCTTTTTTTTTTTTCTTCTTTTTTGTTTGTGGGGTTTCTTAGTTTTTACCAAACTCAAGAAAAATTTGGTATTTTGGAAAAAGGTGGAAGTCAAGGAAGGTGAAACTAACAACTAACAACAGTGTATTTTTTTTCTTCTTTTTGGTTTGGTGTTGTCAAGAATACTCAACAACAACAATGAGAATTTGGTAGTGGTTGTTGTTGTTGGGTTTGCATTGAATTCTAACTTCTTTTCTTTTCAATCAACAACAAATTACAACAGGTGTAAAAAATCATGCCTTAATATTATCACAAGAAACACACCCCAAAAAAAAAAAAAAAAAAAAAAAGACTTCAAATTTGAAATCTTGAAAAAGAAGACAACTTTATCTAAGTTTTACAACTCCAAGAAGGGAGAAAGATTCAATCTTTGGCAAGGAAATAGTGAGAATTTTGGAGAGAGAAAATGAACCCACCTCTTAATTCCTGGAGAATAACCCAAAGACATGCAACCTCTCTCTCTTCTCTCTCTCTCTCTCTCTCTCTCTCTCTCTCAAAGTACAGGAATAGCTGAAATGTAGCTGTCCAGATAATCCAAACAAAGCTCAAAGTTGAAAGCTTTGAAATAAGAGAGGGGGGAGTCAAAGAAAAAACTTAAGGGTATTTTGGGGTCTTTCTCTCTCTATCTCTACCTCCAAAAACAAGGGGCAAAGAGTGGATAAGGAAGGGCAAAGTTGGAAATGTATAATATGGGACTTACTGTTGAAGCCAAAGATAGAAAGAAAGGCGGTTAGAGTTGGGGAGAAATGTGGAGTTGAGTAGTGAAGAAGGGGTTTTAGGATTTCCTTTCTGGGAAGGTCTGTTCTTTCCTTTTCCCTTTCTGACCCTTCAAGCTGTGGGGGTCTTAGTGGGGCTGCTGTTTTATCCTTCCTTTGTGCCTTTAAACTTTAGGGTATGATTTGTGATAATTCTGATAAATTGTTCTAGGAATACTAATTAATCTTTGCTACTACTTAGCATTTTATAATTAGGGTTTAGGAGAAGTATTATCACTTCTTTTTGCAACAAGAATGCCAATTTTCTTTCATGGTATTATTATGTTGAGTTATATTCGTGTTGTTAGTAGATACTAACAATGACTACTACGTTTGTAAAAGTTCTCTATTATTGTAACGGGTTTAAAAGAAATAGTTTCAATTGCTATATACTAGACGTTGTCTTATAATTGCTCACCCCGAGTATGTACAACTAATCTATAATCTATTCTAGTTACTCATATTCTAATTATTACTCTGAAATTATACTCCGTTTTTTTATAGTATCGACTTGTAATATTTTTGAAGTGATTTAATAGTTTGTACAACGTTACCAGACAATATCATTCAAAATTAGCTCACATCCATTTCAAAGAATATCTATAGGGCAATCTAGTTGCAAGAATATGAGTACAGAGTACACATGAAACACCTCTAGAAATAGACATTGAAAAACAAGCTACTTGTACATGTCTTTGCAGATAGAGTATAACTTTTCTTTTCCTATAAAAAATCAAAAGATTTTTTTATCCATTTTGGGATGATGAACAAGAGTGTACACTGGACCACTCTTAAAGAAAGAAAGAAAGAAAGAATTTCATCAAAACAATTGTTATACAAATTGCCCCTTGACATTATTCTATCCTCTTGTGATGGAATTCAATGGATAAATAAGTACCTTCCAAAAGAATACTGATATTATAGATAAATGCTTGGAAATTTTAGCACATGATAGTTGTGAAACTATCCATTTGTTTAGTGATAATAATAATAATTCTAAATTTTCATGTAAAAAACAACATACATAACCTTTCCATGTACTCGTATTCAATTTACAAAAATACGCGTTTTGAGATTTGTCTCATTTAACATGGTCGCTAATACTCGTAGTCACGAGGTCTCAATTCATTGTATCGTATTTTAAATTTGCGTACATTTAACCGTCAATTACCAGAACTTGAAATGAAAGTCGATAAATAATACGAGTAGTGTTTAAACGAGTCGAATTAGACAAAAGTTGAATAGCATGCGTAAGTGTAAGGTTGCCGGAATCAGGGCACCATGTAGTCATGTAGAGTGATGTACACATTCCCCTCGATGGTGCGATTGGAGCAGAAAGGGGCGAACGGGGGAGTGGGACCCAGTAGCCACCCCCAACGCAGATTAAGAGGGAACCAGCGGCGGAGGTTTGAGCATGGAGGGTGATGGAGTTCTGCGGACACATTTAGTGGGGCCCTTGGTTTTGTTAATTCACTGTCTCCCTTTTTCTCATTTTCTGATTTTTGTGTGTATCTATTACGAGTAGTTGTCCAAATTTCTCAATGAGGGTTTTACCCAGCATCCCCATTTGGCAATCTGTACTAGTGTCCTCAGACTGCTAATGGCTTATAAGTTACTACTCTAGTATTGGCGATTTCGCGGTGCGATTTGGCTTTAGCTAGCCAATTCGGTTTTGAGGTGATAACGAGTTGAACTGAGCGTGCTTACAATTACAAATGCGTAGTGACAAGAATGATCGAAACTAATCGTGGTCGATATTAAATTTGCTTAGGACTACTAGTAAATTATGGACAAGACAATGTTAGAGTTAATTAAAGAGTACTACTGTACACTGTACTATGATTCTAGGCTTAATAAATCATGAAGTGTGAGTGTGACATTTGGTTTGATTTGAAGTTTTTTTTTTCATCTTTTATGAAAAGTCAAACTTCAGCATCTCAGAGTAAAAAATTTAAATCTTTAGTAAAAGGTCATCTTGAGATTTGTTTGAGCTACTCATGCTAATATGAAGCTAATTTAGACTACTCAACGACAATCTATATTGTAATTTTTTTTCTATTTTTGTCCAAGAGATAAGAATACATTATGCGCAAATAGAAACTGCCCATTCGTATTAGTCCGTGTCAAACTATGTAATATTTTATATCGTAAGCAAGTTTCTAGTCGAGATTTAGCCGAACCGATTACCGTCAAAGTGCGCGCATTGGCTCATGCAAGCGGGCAGAGCAAAGAAGCCAGGTTGAACAACTCGGACCAGATGAAATGAAATGCGCAAACCAAGTTTGGTGGGTGCTGCAACACTAAGATTAATTTTTAGATGGACTTCCCGATGTTGTAACAGCCAACACCTGGTTCACCAACATGATCTTTAATTTATTGAGATTTTCGTAGTTTTAGAAGCAGCTGCTAAATGTCCTTGAAATCTTCGACATTTGTCCCAGTTCGGCTCTGCATAAAAAAGCCTCCCTACTTTCTACTTTCCACTTACAGCTTCCACCTAGGTGTGCCTCATGCCTAGAATCAGACATTCAGACCACGGTCAAACTAAGCTTGGTCCAAACATTTTCTTTCGATAAAGACTATTGACATTCCCCGAAGATGAGCTGAAACTCCTGAAAGGGTTATATTTCGGAACGTATATTAACGTGGAGTGTTAATAGTCCCTCTCTCACGGTTGCTGCATTCGAGTAGAGTTTGGTGAAAGAAAACTCTGGTTTCGTTTGTGAAATAATGAATCGTTCTAATATGGGATTCTTTGCGTATGTTAAGTTTTTAATATACATATATAATATAATAATATCACAATTTAGATTAGCCCTAAGAAACACCATTAAGAAATTTCACCGCCCCCTCACGCAAAGGCCCACTTGGGCTTGAAGCGTGGGTAATTCAGTGGCCCACGAACACAACATTTAAATTGAACTTTTTTTTTTATTAAGGCTCCAACACAATAAAGCAGGGGGCTACCAAGATTCGAACATGAGACCTCAGGATCGCTGAGCCTCTTATACCATGTTAGATAACCAACTAAGCCAAAAGTTAGACTGATGGTTAGAGTACCCACAATGGTTTTATACTTCAACAGTTTACTTTGAAGGCAAATCTTGCGTCATTTTGAGTTGTCATTTGGTGCTTCGATAATTCTTGTCGATCCTACAAATGTGAGACATCGATTCACACAAAATTTACATCATAGAAATCGATATTGAAATAACTATACGCAGTATAAGATAACACGAAATTGAGTACGGAATAATTCTCGAGGTTGTAAGTCATTTAACGTGTTTATTAACACTCATAAGTGAAATTAGTGAGCAATTAGCAAGATTAATGTCATCCTCACAATGAACAAGAATATGATTTTTCAGATGGGAAGCTGGCTGTAAAATGTAGGCCAATCACAAAGAAAGAAAGAAGTGGGAAGAGAGCAACATCCTAAACAATGGCTGGACTAAACGTCTCTTTGACTCTCAAAATCCCACCAAAACCCTCTCTTTCTCTCTTCAAACCCCTTCACCAATCTTCTCCTTCACTCTTCCCTACACCCCACCATCTTTCCCAAACTGTAATACTTCACCATTCACTTCTCAATCACTTCACCTTTGATTTCCCCATTTTTATCTTATTCTTATGCTTTAACTTTTGTGTTTTTTTTTTCAGCAGGAAATTCAGACTTTACAGGTTTCTGATAACAGTAAAAATGCATCATTCTTATCAAATTTGGGTTCAGCAAGTTTGATTGCTCTTCTGTCTGCTTCTCTGTGCTTCACCCACCCTGCTCTTGCTTTCAAGGTACTTCCTGAATTGAATTATCCTTTTAGGTGCGAAAAGTTATCGTAAGACGGTCTTATAGTAATACGGAGTTGGGTACTTTAAGTTGGTATGAGTGTAGAAGGTCTTATCGTAGGACGGTCTTACCCAGAACTCGAACTCCCTCGGGTTTAGGAAAAAGGTGCTTACTTTTTGTTATGTCAATGTTGGGAAATAGGGAGGAGGGCCATATGGGCAGGGAGTGACAAGAGGGCAGGATTTGTCAGGGAAAGACTTCAGTGGAAAGACTTTGATTAAGCAAGACTTCAAAACGGTATCTCAATTTCTTCTCTATTAAGTGCATTTCTTGTCAAAATTGAGTAATTTATATGATACTTTGATATAATGTGGTTGTATAAAGATGAATTCCTTTTGGAAATGATTGTGTGATGCAGTCAATTTTGCGAATGGCGAATTTCAAAGGCGCTAATTTGTTGGGTGCTAGCTTCTTTGATGCTGATCTAACAGGTTTTTTTTCCCTTTGGTTGCTCATATCATTGTGCAAGTGACTTTCAAATCATATTGGTCTTTGGGAATTGCTTTTAGTGTACCATAATCTATTAATGCATTTGCTTAGAACTGTTAGAAGTTGGTACTAGTATGAGTAGGGTTTAGTGTACCATAATTGGTGTGCAAGTCATCAAATTTGTTTCAAATCAAATTGGTCTTTTGGAATTGCTTGTAGTGTACCATAAATCTATTAATACATTTGGTTAGAGCTGCTAGAAGTTTTTACTAGTATGGGTTGGGCCGGGCTGGGGTTCTCGGTGCGGGATGGGTATTTTGTTTTTGGCTTGGGGGTGTGGGTGATGTGATGAATATAATGAGAGAGGAGAAGTCACAAGTAAGGAAGATTTTGGTCGATGGCGAAGTTTTGATAACATTTGTCTACTTTTTAAAAGTGGACAAACTTGGCCATACCAATGTATATAGACTCCTAAACAGGCGAAGCGGCCTTCGAATTCCTCAAGGGCATTCTCAAGTAATCTAATGTAACATTGCGAGAACTTTTAGATTCTTTGGAAAAAGCGGTCACAAAGGCGATAATTGGACAAAAACGAAGGCTATAATTCGCCATTTTTGCCCACAAAGCTCCGCAACGATAACATCTCAAATTTTAGTCCCTAGGGGCAATATTATGGGTTTTGGTTTTGGAGTCGAAAATCTATGATAGATTCCCAAAATATGCAAAAAGTGAATGTTAGCCTCAATGAGTAATGTGTGCAAAGGGGCTTAAAGAACTTCCCAAACACATGAATGTGCCCTCATATCCAACAAGGGTACTCGTAGGTTGTGTATGGAAAAGTTTTGAGAACATTAGACTCCTCAAAAGTGGCCAAATTAAAGTATATAATCATCGGTTTTTCGCTAAATATGGGCAAAAAACGAAGTGTATATGACTCTTTATCGAAATTAGCTCCGGAATAAAAATAGCCCAACTTTTTATGGATGAACCTAGAGGTCATATCATGGGCGGGTGCAAAATATCAGAGTCAAAAACCTTTGGTAGGTTTACATAGTCGACAAAAAAACTCATATTAACCTCCATATGTAACGAGTGCCGAACGGCGTTAAGGAACTTCCATGAAAGAAGAATTGTTTCTCATGGCTAACAAAAGTATACCAAAGATGTCCATGGTCAAGTTTTGATAAATTTTAGCAACTTTCGAAAAATTGGTCAAATTGGCAAAAACCGAAGTGTATAATCCATCGTTTTTGGCCAAAATTGGCGCCGCGATTAAAACAGGCCAAAATTTTATGGAAGAACCTAATGGTCAAATGATGGGTGTGTGCAAAATATTAGAACCATAAACCTTTGGTAGGTGTATAAAATCGACATATTAACCTCGAAAGGCAATCTGAAAAGCGTTAAAAGAACGCAAAATATGGATCTAAAAATCTTGGTAAAAAAATCGACAATAAAAACTCCAATTAACCTCAATACGTATTGAAAGGAGTTAAAAGAATTTCAATGACAGAAGAATTGTTACTCATATCTAACAAAACTACACCAAGGATGTCCACGATCAAGTATTGATAAAATTTAGCAACTTCTCAAAAATAGGTTTAAATTGGCAAGTTTTTGGCCAAAAGGCTCCGAAATAAAAAAAAAACCTAAATTTTCATGGAAGAACTTAAAGGTGAAATCATGGGTGTGTGCAAAGATATTAGAGCCAAATACCTTTGTTAGGTGTACAAAATCGACGAAAAAACCCAGATTCACCTCTATAGGTAACGAGTGCCGAAAGGCGTTAAAGGACATCAATTACCGATGGATCGTTTCTTGTATGCAAAAAAGAGAACACCAAAGATGTCCAAGCTGAACTTTTAAGAATATTTAGCTACTTTAAAAAAAATGGTAAATGTTGGCTAAAAACAAAGTATATATATAATTCACCTTTTTTTGGCTGAAAATGGCTCCGGAATTAGAAAGGCCCAAACTTTTATGGATTATCCTAGAGGTCATATTTTGGGTAGGTGCAAAATATTAGGGGCAAAAACCTTTAGCTGGTTTACATAATTGTAAAAAAAAACTTACATTAACCTCAATAGGTATGAGTTTCGAGAAGCCTTAAAGAACTTTGATGACCGAAGAATCGTTGCTCATATCTAGCAAAAGTACACCAAAGGTGTCTATGGTCAGTTTTGATAAAATTTAGCAACTTTCCAAAAACTCGTAAAATTGGCTAAAATGAAGTATATATTTCACTGTTTTTGGCTGAAAATGGCTCTGGAATAAAAATGGCCCAACTTTTTATGGATGAACCCAGAGGCCATATCATGGGTGGGTGCAAAATGTTAGAGCCATAAACCTTTCGTGGGGTGTACATAATCGACCAAAAAAATTCATATTAATCTCAATTTGTGACGAGTGCTGAAAGGCGTTAAAAAACTTCAAAGATACAACAACCGTTTCTCATATCTTACAAAACTACACCAACTATGTCCATGGTCAAGTTTTGATAAAATCTAGTAATTTTCCAAAAACTAGTCAAAATTGGCAAAACCAAAGTGTATAGTCCATCGTTTTTGCCAAAAATGGCTCCTCAATGAAAACAACCCAAAATTCTATGGAAGAACCTAATGGTCAAATTATGGGTGTGTGCAAAAATATCAGAGCCAAAAACCTTTGGTAGGTGTACAAAATCGACAAGAAACCCATAATAACATGAATTGGTAACTAGTGCCGAAAGACGTTAAAGGACTTCAATAACCGATGATTCGTTTCTTGTATCAAACAAAAGTACACCCAAGACATCCAAGGTGAATTTTTAAGAAGATTTAGCTACTTTCATCGTTTTTGGCCAAAAATGGCACCGGAAAATAAAGGCCCCACTATATATGGATGAACCTAAAGGTCATATTATGGGTGGGTGCAGAATATTAGACCCAAAAACCTTTGGTAGGTGAACAAAATCGTTTCTCATATTTAGCAAAAGTACTCAAGTACACCAAGGATGTCCATGGTCAAGTTTTGATAAAATTTAGCAACTTTCCAATAACGGTCAAAATTAGCAAAAAAAACGAAGTGTATAGTCCACTGTTTTTGGCCAAAATTTTCGCTAAAACAGTGAAAATTAGCCAAAACCGATGTATAAAATCTACTGTTTTTTTTTTTTCTTTTTTGAAGTCTCTGTGGATCATACTATCTCTTTTAGAAGTATATAACAGCCTAAAACCAATGGTAAGTTCCAAAATTGCAAAAATGTAGTATAAGGGATAATATAATATAATAATAAGTAAATGTGACCGGTGACGAAGAATAGGATTAATGTAATATGTGTACAAAATACTAATGGCGAAAAAGTAAAAAGACTACAAGTACATTATGATAATTGAGGTGCAAGGAATATACATGCGTAGGTCGAGCGTGAGCCGGAGCCTCAAACTAGTAGCTCCCTATTTATAACTTCTACAATGGAGTAATTCCTGAGCAACTACATTGAATAAGATTTGACCCATTTGCCCTTCCCTCCTTTTAAAGTGAGAGTGTGGGCTTGGGACTTTTGGGAGGGCTATTCTATCTAAGATGGGTTATGTTAACTTATGGTTATGGCATACTGGAACTCAATTACCCAAAGATCCTTAAGCATTAATCGCCCTTTTATGCTATTTGTAATATGATGAGGTTGATGCTTAAGTAGTCACATACTTACATCTGGTTAAATTGATCACTCGGCTGTTGTTGCTTGATACTGAAGTTGGTTCGCTTCAAGTGTTACGTAGCTTGGTGTTTGATGGGCATCGAAATTTGGCTTTAACTTCACATGTTTCTGTTATTCAATGTATTCAGGAGCTGATCTTTCCGATTCTGATTTGAGAGGAGCTGATTTTTCCTTAGCAAATGTCACCAAGGTGTACCATTGACTACTCTTAACTTTTTTTCTTTTTTCTTTTTTCTTTTCTAATCCAACTTATAATGGAGGGACACTCATCATGTTGCAATGCCTATGTGATTGCTCAATGTTGACCTTTTTGCTTTTGTGATAAGAAAAACTGCATGGTTGCTGGACACATGTAAACCATAATTTAAGTTCAACACCAGTGATGATGGTCGATAAAAGCGCAGGGTTAATTTCTGGTTACTGTAAGCCTGCTGCCTACAGGCTACAAGTCTTGGGACATTTTTAAAATTCTGTAACTTATGATTGCCTTTGCAGGTTAATTTAACGAATGCTAACTTGGAAGGAGCTCTAACCACCGGCAACACATCTTTCAGAGGATCAAACATTACCGGAGCAGGTATAGCCCTATAATTGCATAGAACGTCATTTGGGTTGTAAATTGTTTGGGCTCGATAACAGGTGGGGGTGGGCAATGTCGTAAACCTTCAGAGTTGGACTTTTGCTGCTGCTAGGATGTATGTCTCTGATCTGAATGCAAAATGCATCACCAGTTCCGTTACCCACTTAACCTGTAATGCAAATTTGTATTGTCCCTTGAGCAATGGTGTTCAATTGAGGTTTGTAACAGTCGTACAGAAAGTGTTTCGGCTGTTGACTACCACAAAAACATCCTGAAAGTTTATGTCCTGAATATTGCTAAATATCAGAAACACCAATTCTTAGCTGACAAAATTTTGGGTAGGATATCTCCTGTTATACTGTTTGGGCCACGCTTTACGGCCAATTGACATTTGCCCTAGCTTTCCTATAATCGAACTGATGCTGTGGGCACTATTGACAAACAGATTTCACTGATGTGCCTATAAGAGACGATCAGCGAGAATACCTTTGCAAAGTTGCTAATGGGTGAGATGGTTTCTTCTTGACATAGCAATCTACGTGCCTTGATTACATATCTTTGGATCTGATTTTGTATATTTTACTTTCAGGGTGAATCCAACAACGGGAAATGCCACGCGAGAAACTCTCTTTTGCAAGTAGATTCCTGGTACATTGTCTTCTTTGTTGCAAGTTTGTATATTCTGGTACATCATATGAGAAAATATAGGATCTTTCACCACACATATCGCTGTGCATTGTAGCTTGTATCATGTGAGTTATGACTAATATTATGAAGCAATAGAAGTCACTACAATTAAAAATGTTTCTTGACGACTTGTCAATCCAGTAAATGCCCACTGATGAAAAACCAACCTTGTGTTTCCTGAAAATAGTGCCTTAAAAACGTTACCTCAGTGCGAGCCTTTGGCGAGGTTAGGTGGGATCAGATGTGCGCAAGCCATTCACCTATGTTGAACAAATGGGGATTCTGCTTTCGAAAAATAGAGCCAACGTGAAAGTTGATTAGGCTAGCATTACTGTTGCTTTGCTGTGCGCAATCCTTGGTGGTGTTTGGTTCGATCTGTTGGATACTAACTCAATTGCTGGATAGGGGTCTAGAGCAGTAGTAAGCAAAATGAAGAATGCAAAAGAAAGCACTTATATTAAGAAAGCAAAATTAAAGCTTTTGGTTTACTTCATTACAAAGGTAACCAAAGCTAAATCAGAATGAGCTGCAAAGCTTCATTCTTTGATACTACTACTACAATGTAAGAGGAGTTGAAACTCCCCTACTAATCATAATGATCTTATTTGAAACTCTAGAGATAGCGGCGGGTTTTCAGTTGTTCATGCCAGTGGCGTTCTTGACAGCCTCAGCGGCATCCTGTGCCTTGGCCTTCATCTGTGAACCAGCCTGCATCACATTCGAATAATGTCAGAAACACACAGATAATATTCAAACTGATAATGATCATAACTCATAAGAAAAAGATAGTTTAGCCAAACCTCTTGGACTGATTCCTTAGCTGACTGCATCATGTCACTGGCCTTGTCAGTCATCTGGCTGGTCTTCTCCTGAAAAATACATTACGTGTTTAATCATACGACTGTCTTACACAACACTTACCGAAACTAAAAGAGAAAGTAACACGAGAAGGGTCAAGTTACCTGGGTCTGGGCCTTGGCCTGACCGGCATTGTAGCTGGCGCTCTGGGAGGAGTTCATATTGAGATGTTAAAGTTGGTGTTTCGTGTTTAAAAAGGATATGAAAGTTGATAGAAGATGAAGAGGATGAATCTCAAATTTGAGTATGATTCAAATCCAATTTAGAGCTGCTATTTATAATGTTGGGAGATCATCCATGACCATAAGCTTAAACATGTGTTTTCCTATGCTAAAATTAATCTCAGCCAAGGCTTGTTTATAGCAAAACTCATGCTTGATCTTGACTTATTCTGTCATATTACAAGTTATGCAAATATCATGGAGTGACTTGTAAGTTTTTGTCAGATATTTGTTCAATTACCAATTTTGAGCCTCTTACTGTAGTTATTTTTGTTTCATTGGTCCATCTGGCTCATCTACGAGTCTACGACCATCGCTTATTTTACGACATGATTTGTACGGTGTATGAGAGTAGGTCCGAGTAAGATTGGTCGATTTGTATCTATGGATATTATCGATATAAAATGAATGATCCTCTTATTCTGGGAGGTAGAAATCAACAGTTGCGCCGGAATTTCACGATGTTAATGAATAGTTGCCTGCCGACTTCAAACAAACAAAAAAACTCCGACATGTATCTGATGCATTATTCTTGATTTTGTACATGCCCATCAACATAGGTATCAGTCGATATTATTTTTAATTATATTAATAACGAGATTATAATGTTTAGGCTAACCATTACTTGCTACTATAATAATAACAACCATGTCTTACTTATAAAATGGTTTAAGGTCGACCAATATAAATCGTCATTCATCACCGTCTTGCACAAGCTAAACAACGTTTACATTTGTTCTAAAATCAAATAAATTTGTTTTGGACCTTCCTCGACGTTGGATTTTTGTTACGCTAGTGATTAAGAGATCAACCTTTAGCCTCCGGTCGAGTTTCAATAGGTGGGAACTTTATCCATCATAAGTATAATGTTGAAATTTCCCAAGTGATCAAGTCAAATTACTTGAAAACAGAGATTTTTACAATTGATTCTCATAACTCTATAGTTCTGTGATCATTATAAAGTTCGGAGAGCAAACCATCCTAGGTAGTAATCGGATTACGATGCCCGCCACGAGATCCGCCAACGACGACAATGTCGAAACAGCTATCTACACCACTGCGGCCCACTACCCAATGACCTGGGTTTCATATTTGGGTTCATCATTCACCCCTTGTTTCCAAACTCCTCTCAACTATCTAAACCATATGGATGGCATCATGGCGTATACGAGAAGCTGGACCAATAATTGTATGGGTTGGGTGCCACCTTACTCGCAGATTTACGTCTCCATTCTGCTGTACATTCAGACTATGAGAGCCATGGAAGCTGCTGGAGTACTCGTCTTTTCGGAATCTTACTTGGGTCTGCGGCATTTTCTCGAATACTACCCTGCTGATACCTTGTGGATCCCAGGTCCACTGGTTAGCTGTTTCAAGAACTTGGCTTGTTTTTCACCTAACCTAACAGGCTTCGGCAATGTGACCCCTGCACTGCCTGCAGCCCCTAACTGGAGTCGTGCTTCGTGTTTCGGCATTCAGGGTCCTGCGGCTACTCACCTGCCGAACATCAGTGTTTTCTTTTCTAAGCTGAACTGTTTGTGCTGCAGCAGAGCGGCATGAGATGACTCAGGGCATGACTCAGACTCGGCGGTTTCATGATGACACTGATGGGCCTATATACCTGTCGTCTGTGTTTGGCCAAACTTGTGATAACAGTGTGGAGGAGCGTAGAGTTGTCTCTGCACCAGGTGCAGGCCTGGTCTACGCTGGAAACTGCACGCTATGGCAACAGGCTGCCGAGTTTCTTAAGCACAATGATCTGCCCCCGAATTTGAATCGAGAGGACGGTTCTGATGTGACCAACGACTGGATGTCCTTCCTCCGCCTGGATCATAACTCGAACTGGTTTTCCTATGTTGCTGCAATGATGGCCAAGTACTGTCAATACTGGCGCGGCTCTCGCCTTTTGAGTGAGTGTTCACCCAATGGTTCTGCTGCTGGAGCTGTTTGCTTAAGCGCTCTCCGAGGGTCTGATATTTTCCATTCACCTAAGTGGAATGCAGAAACCGGAGAAGGCGATTCTACTGAGCATGGCAACGCTAACCAGAGAGGCCACTATTCTCTCTATCACTCTGGAGTTGCTCTTCAATGCTGAAGTTGCTCTGGACGGTATTCCTGAAACAGACAGGCTTGCTGCCGCCACCTACCACTTCAATCTCATCCCAAAACGCGCTGAGCCTGAAGACTATCGTTCTGGGTGATTCTGGACTATCACTCCCGCGACTCACAAGACACGAAACATCTCGGTGTATGAAGGTGTACGTTCAACCATTCACCAAGTCTACCACCATGACCCGTCACTGTATGATTCCGATGATTGAGAATCTTGGGCTTGTAGGAAAGATCAGCCGAGATTGGGTCTCATCTCCTTTTGTTGAACGGTCTCTTCATTGAAAAGCCGTCAATCTGTCTGTTTTTTCGATTTAGTGGTGTCATTTAGTGTGAAATTGAGAGCTCCCTATCATTATTCATTGTGGTAAATTGCTTCACTGACGCTACTTTCGTGGTTATACAACGGGTTGCAGATCACTTCTCGCAATAGTCAGAGTAACATCATAATATTCTCCTCGAAACTGTATTAGACTTGTAAATGTTGAGAGCATGAAAACACTTGTTCAGTTGATTATACAGTTTTGCTGCATACAGACTCGAGTTCTCCATGAGCACATTACATAAGCTTCAGGCCTCGGGGAACATAATCTATTTCACAGTCATGACATCTGCAGGGCGGACACTGTGTACACAGCACAACGATGTTTCTGTTAAAGATATCAAAATCTATTGCAGCATGCTGCAGGTCATACATTCTTATGGCCGGTTTTGACAGATTTACACGAAAGAGAG
Source organism: Spergularia marina (assembly GCA_963680865.1). Classification (NCBI taxonomy): domain Eukaryota; kingdom Viridiplantae; phylum Streptophyta; class Magnoliopsida; order Caryophyllales; family Caryophyllaceae; genus Spergularia; species Spergularia marina. The sequence continues at coordinate 20,918,887 of OY804560.1, read as the reverse complement.
GGCTGTCAAATAGCCTGGAGAAGTATGAACCCAACCTCACTAACTTCTAAGTCAAGTTTTGGTTTGGACTTGCAACTTCGCCCACAATGCAGGGCAACTCTGATATTATAGTACAGTACATAACAACAGCTATTAGCTAACCTCTATATGGACATGGCTTCCCTTGGTTTACAGCTTCTTATATTCACTTTCATGTTACTGGTCACACTCCAGCTATTTGTGATCTCACAGCACTGTCTTCGTGGCGCCTGTTCATCAAATCACATCAGACATGTCAGTATTCAAACAAGGGTGTGAAATACCCGTTATTTTTCTGTTTCAAGTAGATCAAGAGAAACACCAATGAATCAAAGACATCAAACATTGTCGCATTTGAAGAGAGACTAATCTGAATATTGCATGCAAGTTTTGACAGTTTCATAAAACCAAGTTTAATACTATAATGATAGAAAACAAACCTTCAGCCAGTGGTCAGGGCTAGTTTTTGTTGCAGTCACTGTAAATTTCTCCACAGATGTCGCATACTTGTAAGCGATTTGCTTACATTTATCTCCAACCTCAGTCGTAGCAACCCTCTTGTAAATACTCAAGGTCTTGCCTTCACCAACATCCTGAACTTGGTCTAGGTAATACATGATAGGCCTCTCGCATGGATCATCCTTCAGAGGACGGGTATTGAACACAAAAGGCCCCTCACTATAACTGCGCCAAGTACGAAATGTTTGGAGAGGCGTACTCAGCACTCTGGATGAAACTAAGGAAGGATATAACTGGGCCGTATATCCCCATGCAATCGAGACTGACCATTTACGTTTGTGATCATAGCAGAAACTCTGCTGTACAGTAAGCCCAGGATCAACGCGGTATGACTGCATCAGCTTTTTTAAAGAGTCCAACTGGGTTTGGCCTGGAAATAATGGCTTTACAGAGTCAAGATGGTGTAGTGACACCAGTGGAGCCAGGGGATGTGCTGCTAGGAGGCCGTAAGGATCGCCTCTAACGTCAAGCTGTAAAATAAACATATACGGAGTATATCATTACATCAAGATGGGAATGAAAACTGAAACCAAAAAATTCAGATTGTTGGGTTAGGGCCTTAGGGGGACTGTGTTCTGGCATTTGCATAAACAAATCATTGAATCGGGCCTTAATTAAGCACTTATTATGTGATGTTCAACATTTGTTTCGCTATTTTCCTCGAGTATAGAACAAGTAAACTACCATCATTCAGCTAATACTGGATGATTCAATCAGAGGGCTCAAAGCCGTTTATTCTTCATTCTATTTTTCATCTAACAAAACCGGCAGATAGTAGGAGTAGCACATACAGAATAATATTGTAATGTTATAGAAACCTTCGAAAGATAAAACAAAACTTTGTATTTAGGCGCATTTAAAGGGTTCAGCTTGTTGCTGTCTGCAATTAGAATGCAAAACCAAAGATAAACCAACTTAGCATATATCAACACACAGTAGTTGTAGTTCTTTGTAAAGAACAGACCAATCGAACAAAGAAGAAAATATAGGAGTGTAAAAACGAAGTCCAGAGCGTAAAATTCATCTAGCCAAAAGAAAACGTAGTTTCAGCATAATTTCGACGATATAACTCTAATAATCATGATCCATGAGCGACACAGGTGTTAATCTTGCTAGACCAAATCAAATCACTGCAATATAATCAGACCACCTGAATTCAACAAAAGCTGGCAATATGGAATTTTAATCGAGTAAAAGAATAGTTACCCAATAAATTCAAAATCATTTCCACCGTCCAATTTGGCCATGGAAGTGGGGTTAGGTTCCCTCCGAAAAGGACAAGCCCAAACATATGAAAAGGTCCTGATTCTAGTACACAACATTTAAGACCTTAATACGGAGTATGTTAATTACACGCCACTCTATTTCATCGCACTCTAATATTTTCCTCTTTTTTACCTCTCCCCGTCTCTTGTTACTCGGTATTATTTCCGAGAGTTTGTTGGTGACGCTCGATTTTCCTCTCCAAGTCCAAGGAACCATGTCACGAAAGAGTGACATAACACGTCTCACCGTTTGTCATAGCCGAAAATCTTAACCCATAAGTCATTACAAAGAGTGCACCAAGGGAATGATAAAATAACATGTTTCATGTTTGTGAACTGTGACAGAGGCCATTGTCAGGTTATAGCATCTATGGTTGGAAACATTGAAAAGGAACATGTGTCCGCAGACACTTGGCACACAACTAATGGTATGTACCCTAATATATTAGGTGAACGACAAGCTCTACTCCTTTTTACTTTCCTATGACACTATTGAGTCATTATCTTACAAAGTGGACTGTAATTTCATTTTAGAAATCATGAACTTTCTCCACTTTATTACTAGGGTGCTTTACTTACAATAAATTAGCATTCATGTCGACACTAAGTAGTGACTAAAAGGTTGTTGAAAAAGCTTACTCTTGACTCTACATGGCTCCTTCGGGTTGGGTATGCGCCTTTCCTTAACATAAAAGTCATACCAAGTCCTCAATGAGGGAGACTGGGGGAGAAGGGAAAAGATTAAGACTCATGTAGTCATATTTATTATGATATTATCCGATCCAAAATCGCCCCATATCGACCGATAATTTTCAGTTCAAGTCATGAAGTTTTGGCCCTAAACCCGAACGACCAATTGAAATACAACTAAATTTCTCCATTTGAAAAACCGAATCCTAACATCAAATCTGACCTAAGTGACCCCGATAGACCGATAGTGATACAATGTAAACCCAAAATCTTGCCTCTTTTCTTGTTAAGTGAGAAACACCGTCCAAGAATTAGATGAAGGACTTTGACGGTCGAAGATACTCGAAAATAACCTTTCTTACTACGCCATTATTAAGACACTAGGGTAATGTATCATTACGATTTAATCGAACTTCACACAAACATAGCTACAAAATGTGGTTGACTGACATCGTAATCTTCACACTTCACACTTCACACCTACTACATATACATGTCTCATATCTGCATGTGACACATAATGGGATGACCAACTTCCACTATTACCTTAAAATTCAGTAAAACAAGAAACAGCACATGTATCCGAATAAACTACTACTTAAACCGCTTCTCCAAAAACAAGAGACAAATCTTTCGTTGGCTTCACCAATACGTGGCCCATGCCCACTAAAACCCGCCGGCTACCCGGAACGGCCTGTACGGCAGCACTAGCCCAAAATTATCCTACCGTTGGCACGAAACGTTACAAATTTAACCGACCCAAATTTAATCGAGTTTCAAAATCAGGTCATGAGTCCTCGTATCAATCTAATAACTACGAGTCTACCACACATAAAACAATCCGTAATCACATCTCCAATTATATTACTTCCAACGGTACGACTCCCAATCCCGATTCAACACAAATAGCACTCTATCTCGCTATTCAAAGGTTTCTGTCTATCACGAGATAACAACATAACACGATTGTCAAAACCGACCAATTAAACACCATATCAACTCAACATTTCCATGTGCTAACGAATAATTTGTCTCAAATGACACTAGTTCTAAACAATTGATACTGTTACTAGTATATTCTGACCGAGTATTATAAACAATAATGGGGGAGCCATTACCACCAATTTGCACATGTTCTTCCCAATAGCAAAGCATTACCCTTACTATTATAAGAAATTATTAACTCCACTAAACATCATTTTAATTTAATTAATTAAAAAACAACAATAACATTACTACACAGAATGCGGCACATATTTCCACTCGTATACATATTTTCAGTCGTTTTGGTTCATCGATAGTCAAGTATATGGGGTCCATATTGTTTCACGGCTCTCTACCGACTTCTTGTAATTTTTTTATCTTACCATTAATAATATAAACACGATCTATCATTCAAAAAAAATAAAAAAAATACCTGGTGAAAACCGGGTTCACGGGTAAGAGGAACACCAAGCTCAGAAATACAAGCGGATACTTTCTCATCCGACCCGTAATAATTATGGTATCTTTCTATACACGCATCCAATATCCCGACCAACTCACAAGCCAACGGATAACTCACGGCGAACCCACCACCGCCAAACGCCGTCTCGTACCCGTGCATCACGTCTTGCTCCACGCTTTCGCTGTTCCCTCCGACGAAGAACAACCGCCGGTGATCGTATTTCGACAGCACCGCCGCCAAGTTCGCCGGAAAAAACACCGTGTCGTCGTCTCCCATCACAAACCACCGCACCTCCGGCAACCCCATTTCAAAGCTCTCCTTTAATATCCGTGCAATTCTATCCGACGGCTTACTCGACTTCCTAACCCATTTCGGCGACCCGGATGAGACCCGATACTCCGGCCCGGATGATAATTCGGGTTTTTGACTCGGGTTCGGGTCCTGATCGAGCCAGACGAAGCCACGTGTAAGATTCGACCACCATAGCTGTGAGTACTTCCGGCGGTCGGGCCACGTGGCGGCGGACCCACTTAGAGAAAACACAATATGATCGGGTCGGGTCGGGGTGGGTTTCGGGTCGGAGAAGTTGGGACGGCAACCGGGTAAAAATGACGGGGAAGGGGAATTGGAGGAGAGTGAGAAGAAGCGGGCGGCGGTGGTGACGGAGGAGGTGGTGGTGGTTGAAGAGAAAGCGGCGAAGGCGACGAGGGAGATTGAAAGGATGAAGCAGAGTGTTAAAGAAGCTTTCGTAAAACGGAGGAGGTGGTCCCAGTAGTGTAACGACGACGACGACGACGGTTTAGTAGCGGTTGATATTTCCGGCGATAAAAAGCGATGGAATTTCATGGGTTTTTTGTGATTTATTTGATTGTGATTGTGATTGTTGATGTTATTATTATTATCTGGGTCGTCTTGAATCATAGTATATAAATCTATATATACTTTTTATGATGATTTGAACTTTAATGGTGAGTGTTTTTGTTCGTAAGAGAGAGAGAGTGAGCGGTTAAAAAAGGAGAAGAAGTAAAGAGGGGGGAAGAAATTAAATAGTTACCGTTTTTGTTTGATTTTTGAAAAGATTTGATAAAGAGGAGGAGGAGGAGGAGAAATTACCAAAGTGGGGTTCAAAATGTTGAAACGTTAGATTTGGAATGTTGGAATGTTGGATGTTGGATGTTGGATGTGTTGAGGTTTGTGTGCGTGGCGTGACTAGCGTGAGCGTTACTTTTCTAGTACTCTGGTCTCGAAGTGGAATTTGTTTCGGGGGAAACGAGGTGAAGGTTTTTGTTTTATAGAAAGTCAAATGATTTGATTTTGGGAAAGAATGATCTTTTGAACCGTTTGGCAAACTCGACCCGATCCGATTCGTTAACTCGAGAATTTGATCCGATAAGATCTGAAATTATGATCTATCAAACCCGACACAATCCGACCCGATGATGACCCGAACCGACACAATCCGGTGATAACCCGACCTCATGTTACCCGACAATGACCCGACAGGTAATGCCAAAAATTGAAATAACGTCCATAAATGACCATTAGTAACTAAAACCGATTGTGACCCGACTCAAAACCAACCTGATCCGGCACAAAATTTTCTCGATAGAACCGACCCAAAACCGACTCGACCCAACCCGAAACCGACCCGAAAGATCAACTGACCTGGTAAGACCCGACCTGATACGAACCGACCCGCCAGAACCCGACCCGAAACCGACCCGACGACCCATTTGCCGTTATGTTATTGGATTGTATGCTTAAATTGGGGGTTTGGAGATTTTGACATCACCGAGTAATATTCTTTCTATTTTGCTCGTGAATTAATCCTGAAATGGATTGAGATTTAAGAGGATAATCTCATGAGTCAGTTATGAGTCATATAACTCATACTCATGGATATTACCAAAGGTAAAAAATTGTCTACGTGTATGATGAATTCGAAGAATTGTACTTAATTAACATGGCATCGGTATAAAGCTATTAGTTCTTTGTTGATTGCACTCAATTAACATGGGACATTGCATTGTTTATTGATTTGTAGGTAACATTCTTTTGGCGATTGTTCGGTATTTCTGATTTGAAAACATGTAGGCTTCACATTCAGCCATTTTCGAACGTTTTGTATTTAGGCTTGACCCAAGACGTAATATTTATTCCATGTTGGGCCTATACAAACGTTTAAGCTGGTGCCCATTCGTATTGGTCCGTCTCGTCACGGATCTTAATTAGTTGGGCTGGCCCATTATATATTGCAGATCATGACTTGGGCCTGAATATGACATTTGTTTTCAACACCATCTCTTGATGTCTTTGAGTTGAGCGAGTTAGACCTAGAGGTGGCAAATGGGTCGTCGGGTCGGTTTCGGGTCGGGTTCTGGCGGGTTGATTCGTATCAGGTCGGGTAATACCGGGTCAGATGATCTTTCGGGTCGGTTTCGGGTTGGGTCGAGTCGGTTTTGGGTCGGTTCTATCGAGAAAATTTTGTGCCGGATCGGGTTGGTTTTGAGTCGGGTCACAATCGGTTTTAGTTACTAATGGTCATTTATGGACGTTATTTCAATTTTTGGCATTACCTGTCGGGTCATTGTCGGGTAACATGAGGTCGGGTCGGGTCATCACCGGCTTGTGTCGGTTCGGGTCATCATCGGGCCGGGTGTCGGGTTTGATAAATCATAATTTCGGGTCTTATCGGGTCAGATTCTCGGGTCAACGAATCAGGTCGGGTCGGGTTTGCCAGCCCTAGTTAGACCAAACGAGAGACGACTGAAAGAGTTTATTACGCGTTTTTAACATTGTTGTATTCTTGGCGTTCCGAACACATCTTTGATTAAGCTAGATCGAGTACTCGATCACGTAACGTGTCTAGTACTCTAGTTATGGTGTTTTACATATAGATGTAGTACGTTCTCATAGAAACGAAGGTATTGAGTACGATAATCACTCAAATTGGTCGATTTTCCACTCAGTGTTCTAAGGTTTGATAGAATGACATCAATTTTTCAGCTTTGATAACTTAAGCATGATAAGTTGCCGTGAATTTTTCCTTAAAATGATGTAGATGAAACTTTAAGAAATAACAAAGTTAAAAGTCATGACTCACGGGTGAGATGAGATGATACACAATCTCTTTCATATGGACAAAATTTCGCTAAATTACAGGAATTAAACATTATTGCATTGCACATAAATAAACTAATATATGTAATAATCGGACAAATTGTTTCATAATTTCAATTGTAGATCTTGGACGTATCTCGATCTTTGGAGAAAGGAAGACCATATGACTAACTACTAGGCCTCTTTTTCACGTCAAATTTAGTCTGAATTCGAATAATCACGTGAATAAAATGTCCTAGTGAGTCGAGTTTTTTTTCGTGAGCTTCATCAACACTACTACATCCATTCTCAAAGATTAAACTCGATGACATTCGTGTTAATCTGACTAAGTACTCATAACTGGCGGTTCATATACGAAGTATATAACAAGTATTTAGACGGTATGTAGCTATCGAATCAGAGAACAACTGTTAGATATGATCAACATGAACTAATGAAATAATAATTAGAGTCAATTACGAAGGAAAGTGACACTCATTTATAAATAATTTAAAATTAATTAAGTGTCTAATTAGAACTCTTAACGACAACGTCCAAACAGTTTAATCACCATGCAACGTCAATTTGTCATTTCTTGACATCGACACTTTGAAGATCGAACATGCAATTCGTCGGTTTGATTTTCACTTCATGCACCTAAGCACCTTCTATCGTATTGATTAAGATTATAGGTCCACTTTAAAACAAATTAGTCAGAAAACCATGATTTGCGTAATCTAAGTATGAGTATGCGATAATTAATAAGAAAATGAGAGGATAATATAGAGATCATTTGTTTTTTTGGTGCTTATGCTGATGAAGAGATTACTTGTAGTACTACAATAATGTATAGTTTTAATTTTTGTGTGAAAACTTTTTGCTAGCTCCCTACGTGAAAAGTATTTTATCATTTTATTTAATTGTTTAATTTTGAAAAGCCAATTCAATCTGAACTGATTAGATCCTTGGTACTCGAGATCTTGTTTAGCTTTTGGCCTTCTCCATATTCCGTATATATTTATATTGGTCGTTTCATTCCAACAATTAAACAAACCTAAAGACGATGTATTTGCTCGGAAGGAGCATATCTTATTTAAGGTACGTAGTAGTAGTACATAGTATACATCTTGAAATATAAATAATTCAACGAAACAGACGAAGTATACGACAGAACACAGATGTAACACAAGCATTGTGAAGAAGCAATGAGGGACATAGTGTATATACTCAGGTGACGTGCATTTTCAATCAATTCATAAGCATACACAGATGACTAAAAATGGGTTCCAATTCTATGTTTCCATTTACCCTTTTTAACCATGGGCTTTTCACCCAAAAATATGACAGTTGAATAAAATCCTTCTCATGGGCCCACTCTCAATTAATTTGCCATTTTTAGGCCCTATTTAACAGTGTAAATCTTCTAGTTAGGGCCCAAATTAATGATAGTAGCTTTTCATCAAACTTATTTCTTTTCCCTTAAAAAAATATTAATTAATTAATAATAAAAATGTCAGTCCATTGACCTTTTTTCTCCAGTTACTTTCATGTCTTCAATATCCAATTAAAAGTACTTAGCAGAACATTCATGTTTTATTTTTATTTTGTTCACTTTTAATTTTAGTTTCTACTAAACTACTATATATATCTACTACTCAACAACTTTTCACTTCATTAGAACTTCAACTTATAGAGTTATATCTACTAAAAAACAAAACAACACAAAAAAAAGGCAAGAATATGATTTTAGGAGACCTCAATAATCTTCCTACAACAAAACCCATGAAGAAATTCAACCATGAAGCTTACTTCTCATGGAAGGATCATCACAAAGAAGAGGCGGCGGGTTTCATCGACGAGGCAGCCCGTATGACTCACAAGGAAGGTGGTGGTGGTTGTGTATGGCCTCCTAGATCATATGCATGTAGTTTTTGTAAGAGGGAGTTTAAGTCAGCTCAAGCTCTTGGTGGTCATATGAATGTTCATAGAAGAGATAGGGCTTTGCTCAAACAAGTTATTAATATTAATAACCATGGTAACATTAGTATTAATAATAATAATAATGATCCATTTGTTCCTTCTTCTTCACTACTACCATTAAAACATAACCATGATTATTCTTCTATAAGTTCCTTCAAATCATCAAAAGTTGGTCATAACAACCTTTCTCATCTAAGTGTCCCTAGGAAAATGTCTTCTAATTTATCATCTCATAATAATTACCATGTTAGTAGTACCATGAAGGTTGATTTGAGACTTCAATCACAAGATACAAAAGAGGTGAAAATTCGCGGTGAAAGGAGTTGTAATGATCATGCTGCTGATGATGGGTGTTACTTGAGCTACAAGAGGTGTAAGAAAAATGGTGATTATGTTACACTATTGCCATCATTTTTAGATGAGACGATCAAGCTTTCAAATGTTAAAGCTAGTAAATCTATGGATGATTTGGATCTCGAGCTAAGGCTTGGTAATCCTCCTCAGAAAGTTAAGTAGACAAGAAGATGCATCTCGGAATTTTCAATTTTGAGAGTACGATAATCACATATATGCTCTCAAACGTTAACATGAAGAATCTATGGGAAATTAGCTAGTCATCAGGAGGTAGAACTAGCTAGAAGAATGCATTTGCCATTACTTGGTAATGCAACTTAAAGTTATCGAATTGATGTACAATTAGATTAGTAATTCAAGAGGGGCTAATTAATTAATTATTTTCTTTTAAGTGATTGTACTGAATTTCAATAATTCAATGAATTTGTAGCTTAATTGAGATCAAAGTTTGTAGTCTTAATATTGATCTATTTGAAGGGAGCGTATAAACATCGATGTAGGTTTCAAAACTGTTTTTAATTGATCGTATAATTCAATTTATGTTTTTGATGCATCTAGTCGTTGATGTTACTAGTTTGATGTCGTCAATGGTAAGCTCCAAATAGTTAATGGTTTGAAACTTGAAAGTCACGTTCTTAGAAGTTGTTAACTTAGCATGCATCCAAAAACTCATTTTTCTTCATTCTAATTAAGCTACCTAGGAACCTTCCATGAAGAATCTAATAAATAAGGTGTGTCTTATTATGATAAACTAGACAAAATCATTGTAAGTTAATCACAAAGTTTTGAATTTCACCCAAAATATGTTCAATAAGTACATGAATGTACATGCATATCTGAGGTATTTGTTAATGTAATAATTCTTACAAATTGATCGAAACTATCACTATATTTGATTTTGAACCATTCTCCTAATAGGGACATGACAATATGACATGATAACATCACTTCACCTAGCATGCATGTTATAAACTTATAACCTAAAATGCTCACTCTCGCTCTCACACGTCAAACCAAATCTGCAATTACGAACTCCAAGCATCGCAAGGGCCGGGGTCGGGGTTATACTCATCGAGGACATGCTTACTTAATAAACCAATTAATTTCATTATCATAATAACAAAGCGTTTTGTTAAGTTGTTGACCTTGCGTAATCTTATAAAACTATCGATTTGCCCACAGAAAACGTACGTGTTATTCATTTCCTTATTTAATTAAATGATATATAAATGTATGTCTTCAATATATAACAATCCGCTCAACCTTTTGATTGACATGGTCGTTTCAAATATACACTGTAATCATATAGAGACGAGGTCATCTTGGATAATCCGAGAATTTAAGTGTCTAATAATAATAATAATAATAATAATACCACTTATTATGTAATGATCGCCACTGTCTACGGCATTATTCTTGCCTCTGATCTATATGCAGTGCTACTGTTTATCTATACAGCCTACTATATATCTAATATTCGAAACTTAGGGCGGTATATGACAAAAACAATTACATGGTTTGTAAAGTCTTGGGATAAGTTGATTATCCATGAGAGCATGTGATTAGCTAGTAACACTCTTAACTACCCCTCCTTGTGTAGATGTGTGGCTAACCCTAATATACTATGGAATAATACACCGTATCTCATTAATTTTGCATGAAAAATCATCAATGCATGTTTACTACAAGCTAAGATATATAGGGTTATTCTATAGCTTGTGTTTTATTTAACTTGTTACTTTTAAATTCCTTAATGTATCTCGATTACATACAATTTCGTATTGAAAAATTATCGGTCACTATTTAAAATCTAACTTTTGTTGAAGTAATGTTTGTGTATTAACCAACACATTTACCGACTCATTCACATTGTCATGTATCTTTTGCCGATCAGATCTTAGTTTAATTTGATTCATCGGTCTCTGAACAATCTATGTGGTAAATTAAAACATGATATATTTCATTTATTAAAATGATGAACGATTACATTTCTTGATTACATAATTATCGCCTGCTTAATATCAGATTTCAAACAATCAAAGAATAAAAAGAAGAAAAAATAAAACAAATGAAATAATTTGGAATTAATTAAAGCGCGACATTGAAATTGGAATCGACAAAACATGAGACAAGGGTTAACCTTAAAGAAAGTAAAGTGCGTGTGAAAAGATCGATGTAGTAAAACCTAGTACACAAGAACATTGCAAGTTTGCAACCATGCATGAAGTTGCATGAAATTGATAAGGATGGTTCATGCAATACGACCAACCAAATATACATATTGATGAAAATTGGAACATGCATTAAAACCTTAAAATAGACTTCTTCTTTCTTTTTTCTATTGAATTCCCTGTTTTTTTTTTTTTGCAGCATTCAATCTGAGAAATAAAGAATTGTCTCAGAATTTAAGGTACAAAAAGTGCACAAAAATGGGAAGAAAGTTATGAGTTGATAAACTGTCAACCCTTTTATAAACTGGAAATAATGAAGCTGGCACTGATGTTGCTGCTGTCTTTCAGATATGAATTTCTTCGTGTGTTCTCACTTAGGGCAGATTTTGACAGAGGAGTGAGAGAGCGAGAGGACAGAAAAAATCTTGAGGGGGTTTAACTTAATTAACAAACTTTTTACTACACCGCGTTACAATATATTAGTACTACGATAAGTAGATACGCGGCTCTAAATTTGTTTTTTGAAGTAAATTAAAGCCGATAACTTTAGCAAACTTAGTGGTGTGAGCAGTGGTGCATGTACGTATATAGGACTATAGGAGGGGATGGGGTCCCTAAACACCGGAAAATTTTCCCGAAACGCGATTTTTTATACTAAAAGAAGAGAGGGACACCGTAAAATTATTGTTAAGAACACCGAGAAATATTCTTTCTGAATCCACCATTGGGTGAGAGATTACTTCTTATTTACGTGAGTTATTCCTAGTCCAGTTCTTATAAGTTTGAGCTAGAAAAACGCTGAAATCAGACTCACCGTGTGACACCCTATCACATTTTCATATAGTACCATTTTTTTACCAAGGTCTGACTTTTTTAAGGTGAAAGCGTGTCACCAAAATCAGGTAAAATTGGAGGGGGGGGGGAAGGGGGTAATTGGTGCAGGGAAAAGCACATGGGAAAATTTATATGATCTGATACATAAGTATTTCAAAGGGATTTATTATGGGATTCAGAAAAGAGCAGGGGAATTAAAAAGTTATTAAGTTAACGTTGATGGGTTACTAAATGTGGAAAGCTTTGAGAATTGGTAACTTGTTTAATACTACTCCGCATGGTGTTTGTCTTTGGTTTGGGGGGATGTGGCTTCACTTCAGTTTGTTCTTAAGAGTTTCCTTTTTCGGTACATTGGACAAGTCTGGCTACTTGCCTAGTTCAGCCTTAATACCCTTGTCCCAAAAACTTTATTGGTCTCATTATGGAAGAATAATTGTGTACTCTGCCCAATCTAGTGCTCATCTTGTAGTAGACTCGTCTTTTTTAGCTTCGGGTATTCAACTAGTGAATTCTATAATCACGTGCGCATGATAACGTAGTTATACTAGGCGTTTGTATATGGCGATTAGTTCCGTATACACCAACGCAATCAATTGTATTATTAGCGAGATATATATATCTATTGAATATGCGTATCACCAAACATTTCGCGAAAACTAATGCCTCAAGTTTAGCCCAATCGAACATTTGGACTATGAATGACAATCTTCAGTGATCCATATGTATTACTTGAGTCCAACTTATTAAAAGCCCGATTTTTAGACGGATAGTAGATAAAACTGAACAGTGATCTTTACGTTTCTCTCATTTCTGTCGATTTCCACACTCCAATTGAACTAGGAATCGTCAACAATGGCTTCAAATTCTTCGAAAAGATGGTCACTTTCCGGCATGACTGCTCTTGTTACTGGTGGCACTCGTGGAATTGGGTAATTTTTACTCCCCTCTTTCTCTCTCCTCCTAAATTTTCTTATCAATCAAATTTGAGTAATAAATTGTGTAATCTTGTGTTTTAAGCTATCTGGGTTTTTGTTAGTTATGTTAGAGAGTGATTAATTGTATGGTTTTAGAGAATTGGGTAATTTTCCAATCAATCAAAATGATCAAATGAATTATAAAGGTGTAATCTTGAAGTTAATGTTAATCTGGGTTTTTGATGATTTATTTTTTTTATGGTTTTTGGGTGATTATAGGAATGCAGTAGTGGAAGAATTGGGAGGGTTTGGAGCAAGAATCCACCTTTGTTCAAGGAATGAGGCAGAACTTAACAAATGTATTGAAGAGTGGAAGATTAAGGGTTTTGATGTCACTGGTTCTGTCTGTGATGTTACTTCTAGGGATCAAAGAGAGAAACTTATGCAGGACGTTTCTAAGGTTTTTGATGGAAAGCTCAACATTCTTGTAAGTTTTAATTTATATTAGTCCTGCAATTTTCTGGGGTTTTGGGTAATGTTTGATTCATTGCCTGGATTTTGGGTTGTGGTTTTCAAGTGATTTATGGGGATTTGGTTGAATTTCGCATTTGGATTAATTGGTTAAACATGTTGTTTATTACTTTATGAGAATGATTGGTTTCAGACTTATTGGATTTGAATATGGTAGCGTATGAACCTTGACCTGCAAGCGTTTGTTGTTGGTTACCTTTGCGAGTATGGTGTTATCCATTATGTATTTGTTAGAAGTTGAAATTGGATGAGTCAAGGAATGAATAAAATTGTATTTCGATTTAGCATATGAACTTGATACTGTTATACTCTTCGAGTTCATGGTTTGTGACTTTGCAAGTGTCTGATTTTAGCCTCGATGATTGACTTTCCGTTTAGAAGCATATAGGTAACTTTGGCCAATCATGGATTTGCAAGATGCTATTAGCTTGTTTAAGGCTGAGAATTTTTCTTTCTGGAGGGTAAGATGATATGAACATGTAGTGTAACTACTGTACTGACCATGAATGACTTTTTTAACATCAAGAGAGTACTTCTGTGGCTTATATCTAAGTGTTTACTCAGTGCCAGAGCTTCGCTATGATGCAGTGGACAGTGGAAAATTACCTGGCCTTAGAACATATAGTTGCCATTTTCTTAGTGTAGAGTACGAAGAACCGAAGAAAGTTGGAGTATCCGATTGACCTTTTTAGTATAGATTGGATTAGTATTTTCTACTGAAGTCAGGATATGCCATGGAGTGTAAGAGTGTGAGACTCTGAGTGTTTGATATCAACCTCGAATCATTAGCTCCCCATTTCAAAGTTTAAATTAGAAAGCTTTGCTGACTAATCACCATTTTGCTCAGTGATATTCCTGGGCTCACCTATCCTATCACCTAGTTCTCATGAAAAGATCGTTTAAACTTTCAGTTTATAAGCTTGATGGTTTACAATAAGAAACTTGTTTATGTACTTAGTAGTGCTTTCCTTCATGAAAAGGGGCAATATTCAATGAGCAGATACCCTAGCTCTACAATTCTCTAATAGGGAAATCGTATGTGTGCTTTATTTTTTCTAGTTGCACAAACGCTGTTTCATTTGTTTGCTTGAATTGGATTCTCAGCATTAAGGCATTAGGTCATTATGTGCCAGTTGTTCTGTAGCATAGCAAGGAATGGCCTATAATATATGTTGCAATTTCAGGTGAGTGCAGCTGTCTGGTGCTTGTTTTCTCACCTTCAATTTGCTTAGAAATGTCTATTGTCGTCGTCTTTGCTTAAGACCTTGGCTTAGGCTTAGACTTGTTGACGTCTTTAATGTGCTCATACAGTATTCGTGTATTCTTGCTATACAGGCATTACACTTCCTTTCGTTGAGTCACCAGTTCTCCCAGTGTGAAGAAGTTTGTAATTTTAAAGGGTCTGTAATTTCTTTCATTACTTGTCTCCAGATAAACAATGCTGGCACAAACATTAGGAAACCAACTGTCGAGTTTTCTCCTGAAGAGTATGCTAAAGTCATGGCGACCAATTTGGAATCTGCTTATCACCTTTGCCAGCTAGGGTATCCTCTCTTGAAGAACTCTGGAGCAGGAAGTATCATTTTCATTTCATCAGTTGCAGGTGTTACACATTTGGGGTCTGGGTCTGTTTATGGAGCTAGTAAAGGTGAACTATAAGTTGCCCTTCCCTTTTCATATGTGGAGTACATATAAGTGAAAATTTTATTAATTACATTCTGGTTGTAACTTTTCAGCTGCCATTAATCAGCTCACTAAAAATCTAGCATGTGAGTGGGCGAAGGATAATATCAGGACAAACTCCGTTTCCCCTTGGTATATCAGAACTTCACTTGTGGATCATGTAAGACCTTTCTCTAGATTCTACTACTTGCTGATTTCCTGTCTTTGCTAGCTTTTTTCACTTTCTGTGTGTTTTACAACTCGTTTCTGCTAGCCTACCAGTGTTTAGATTTAAAGATGAGAGCAGGGAATTCAACATACATAGAGAGCATGGAGGTCAACATACAAAGAGAGGTTAACTTGCTTTTCCACCCGTCCAATGGACCCAGTTTCATAGCCAACTCCATTATCTGTATAATGGGGAAGGATGATAAAAGTTCATTTAAAGGATGTCGTATTTGCCGAATTTATAGTGGGAATCAACCTGAGCTCCGTGCCCAGTATTCAGCAGTTAGATGCACCGTCTTAATGGTGTCCTGTGGTCTTGCTTTGGTAGTAGACTGGGTTGCTCCTATTCTTTAATCCCGCACACCCCCGTCGTTATCATTATTAACGAAAAAGGAGTGTATTTCAAATTCCGCTCTCATTCTCACCTCAGCTATTCTACCAAACTTCCACAAACTGAAGACTATCATTTTCTTTCGTACTCGTGTGCATACCAGACTAGGTACCAAGGTAGATGATCAAAACCCAACCTCCAAAAGGCACCAATTATTCAGGTGAATCATACTTAGGTTGTTCCACCTAGAAATAGAAGGGCAGTGAAAACATTTTGTTTCGAGAGTGTAAGTTTTTTCTTAATCCGGGGATACTATTCTCATAATTCCACATCTTAGAGTTCAATTAAGTGTAGACCAGGTAAACTCTTCTGATGTTGATTTCGCTTATCCCCTCTATATCCTAAAAATCCACCAAGAAGAAGCTATCTGATCCATTTTATTGAAAATAGTGGGGGCATTAGTTTGTGGGCCTTGTGGGCATGAGTATGATTGTTAGTAGTGTGATTCAATTCTTTAGGATAAGGCATGACGAGACCAACAACCCTTGACATGAAGTTTTAATTGTTACTTATTAGTCCTGTGTTTATACATTTCGTTTCGATGTTTTATGTAACAGTCTATATCACCCCACCATGAAATTTTCATGCGCTTTCTATTTCATCCTCTTAATGTAAACCTCTTTCTCACCTAGTGATTCAAATAGTGATGAGACTTTCACCAACCAATTTCTTTCACTAAGTGCTGTAATCGTCTTTCAGATTACTGAGCTGTTTATAATTTGTGTTAGAGCATGTTCGTTTTGGTTTGTAGATTATATTAGTTACGTGGTCCGCACTAAATATGCATGTTATATCACTTATAAGGACAGTTTGATTTTTCACTTCTGGCTTTTCATTGCGTTTGGTAATTATACATTGGTGCCCGAAGAATGATTGCTTAGGTTACTTGACACCACTAAGATTTCTGCACTGAGAATTTGTTTTGGACTAACATGTATTGTACATCAGGCATCTGGGCTGTCTTTAGCTAAGAATTTCCATTATGAAGGTACCTCGAGAGTTCTCAGCTCATTTGGGGATAGGATAGTCATCTCTTTGGGAAAACACCATCTCTAGGTTCTGAATTCTTACCTATCTTGCAATGTGACTCTTTACGTCTGAACCCCCCCCCCCTCCGGGTCCACTTGGAGCGGGAATTCGGGAACCTCTTTGGAGACACTGGGGTAATGATGATGATGGTGGCAGCTGTGTTGCTCTTGCGTCCTACCCTAATGTGACGAGCAATAAAAGGGGTAGGCCAAAGTAGTCGAAAGTAGTTAGGGAAACAATGTTGAGCTGAAATTGGCTGTTAATCGCCGTTCTCAGTTTACATAATAGTATAGACGTAGAGAATAATTCAAACTTTTTGCCAAGAAGTTTCCTTTCATCTTGTATACGAACTCTTTAGGGCCCTCCATAACTGTGATAGGCGTTAACTTCATTGATGTAAACGACTTGTTCTTCAGTTGCTTGCTGATGAGAGCTTCGTGGATAAAGTCGTCTCCCGCACACCTTTGGGCCGTGTTGGAGAGCCTGAGGAGGTGGCCTCACTGGTGACATTTCTCTGCCTTCCTGCTGCTTCCTACATCACTGGCCAAGTCATCTGTGTTGATGGTGGAATGACTGTTAATGGTTTTAACCCTGGTCTTTGCTAGCTTTCTACTGCCTGCTATCAGACTCGCCTCTCTGGCCGCGATTCTCAGGGCAATGTTTAGGTTAGTTATCTACCTTGTGTATATATTTGTACTATGAAAACAAGACAGTCTCAATAATCTTTGCCAAATGCAAAAGGTATAATGTATTAATGTTAATTTTTCTTATTGAACATCGTTTCTGAATTTTCTTAACTGCGATCTCCATGTGTTGAATGAGCTTAAGAAACTCGTTTACACATGTTAGTTGGTCTAAGGGACTCGTGAGGGCATAGACAGGTTTCGAACCTTGGTTATAGCCTATCACCTATGGGTACTAAATTACTAATGAACTAGACAAATTACCGATTATGCAACTGCGGCCAACATTTCTCTTTTTTTTTTCTTTTTTTTGACGAGCATTTCTCTAACTAGGATAGATTAGTCGTAATAGTGTATGTTTTATTTTTCTTTTAGACGTCGTAAAAAAAAAAAAAAAAAACTAGGATAGATGTCATTTTTGAAATGTGGGTCAGCAACTATGGGCTACATGGGATAAGAGGCTACATGATTGTAAATTAAATACTTAAATAACGAAATTTGGTACGTTTGTTCCCGCCCATTAAACTAATCATCATAGAATTACATACTTTATTCGATTTTGAACATCTTAATCATCTTTAATTAGTCAGCCCTTGAGTTGTTTTTTTCTCTTTAATTCTAATTAGTGGAGAGGAATAAGCCATAGTATTTCTATCTTGAAACTTTCGTGCATTTAATTTCGCTCCTAACCATCACATCAACTACACCTTGGGTTTTAAGAAATCTCTCTAAATTACAATAATGAGAGTGAGAGTCGGATTCTTATCCGTTCAAAGAAAAATTTCATATATTCCGATATCTTCGTGACTTCAACTTCACATCTCGTTCTAAGATGGCTCGTTCCTAGTAATGGTTAATTTTCTACCCACTTGTTATCTAGTAAAATTAAATCATCATTCCGTCTTCTTTAATATACAATTCCGTCATATATCGATCAATTAATTATTAACAATTTAAAATGACGAATGGAGTATAAATCTAATTAACGTTCTTTCAAGAAACGTTTCGAGCTAAAAGAGTTTTGATTAAAGAAAAGGTTTATAAACGTTGAAGGGCCAGCACAACAATTCAAAAGGGGCCTTAGGACAAAATGATATAATATTAACATGATTGTTGATTGTTGGTCCAATAAATTATTTTAAGACTGATTAGTCTCGTGTTAGCTTTTTCAAAATTAGAATGATTGAGAATTAGAAATATCCCACCAAATTTGATTACTGGTGCTAAATATGTGTCATTTACTCAAGCCCAAGGTCAAATTCTATGATTCTTCATGATCAAGGATTTTGCAAGCAACTTCAAATGTCGTAAATTTCATGATTTATATTTCTAAGAAGAGTGAAAATTGGACCAATAATGTCTAAGATATTTTTGGTTTTCGTAGGGTCCATAAATCCATCCATCATCTACACAAGATGTAGTAAAGCAAAAGAAATAACATTGGGCTCAAAGATTTTTTTGGCCTTTGGGTCAGGTAAAAGATACTAGTACGAGTACTAGTAAAATGTTATTTTCGTTCTTTTGAATTGATAAAAATACTTTTGATTTTATGAAACTGTCATTTGAGTTTTATTTTTTTTTTAAATATCAAATGAGTCGGACAAGCATAATGACACGTCAGGAGAGTAAAATCCAAATATAATTTCACCGTAAATAAGTATACAAGATCATTCATTCATATCCGATTCCGCAGGAGTAATACCGATCTCAAAAAGGCCGTTTACAAAGAAAAGATATACGACTATACGAGTATGGACTATGGAGTATTTTCATTTCATGTATTTGTGAAGTTTCTTCCAAGTTTGTAATTACTAAATTAGGCCGGACATCACGTGTCGAGGTTTTGGGGTGGCGTCATAATTAATGCATGCCAGCCTATACTCCATCTACGTGGCACACTTTAACTGGAAAATGTTGGTCTCAGGTTAGGTCCGCCTAGGATTCGTGTGATCTTCGTTCGGGCCCCACCCGTTTCCTTTTCACCCCCACCCCCCAACTCCTCACTCTAAAACGGACCCTACACGTGTCACTTTTCCAAGCCACCTGTTCGTTTTCGGGTCAATTGGTCAACCCACCCGGCGACTTTTTCAAATTGTTTGGCAGTTGCAAGCTGCAACATGCAACTCATGCAACCACGCAACTTTTCTTGCTTTTTTTGCCTAAATGTGTCAAATGTTTTCTGTTGTTACATTTTGTTTGCTCTTAAATCGGGGAAAACTTGGCGCCGTGAATTCATCGATTCAATGCAATCGTCTTGTCGAACACTAGATAGCTCAATTAGTAAGGTTGCACAACAACGTTCAAAATAATACATACAGAGTATAAACCTAACAATAACGAACATAGCTCTTTCAAATTGACAAGCAACTTCTTTGTGTACATATATTATGTATAGACAAAGGTATACTTTTGCCCTTGCATGCTACGACGACGTACATACTCCATTTGATTGAAAGAGTTTCTGTTTTTTTTTCAGTTTTGAGTTAGCATGTTAGGGACTTTTTTTAGACCAAATGAAACCCCCGTTTGACTTAAAATAATCAAGAAAATTTGGTAAATTGCAATGCCAAATGAAATATTTACTAATTCATTTGATATAAAAAGAGCTCATATAACACACCACCTCAAAAATGCAAAAAACTTATCGAAGGGAGTATAATATAACGAAGTACTTCCTTTCCTTACCTCGGACTATGTATTTATACGGACCATCACATCGAGTTTGGGGTAATAGTTCCTTCCTCAGACATTAAAAATACCCTAATCGAGGATGAGTCATAGATTTCGGAAGGAATTAAGGGCATATAATGATAAATTAAACTATAATCATGATGGTTGCCTTTATGTTTTGGGTACGTGTCCAAAGTAATTAGGCTCTAAATTATTCCAAATCAATAACATGATATTTGAATTGGAATCAACATGGGTGGCAGTATAAAATTATTTAGCATGACTTTGATATTTTTTTGTCCGAATATTACATTGTACGTTGAAACTTGAAATACATGTCCTACACACGACCGTATGACACGTTAGCAAAGTCTAAGGTGCAAAAATGGGTTGGCATCGATCGTTCAATATTTGTACGTATGCTTGCTTGAAAGGGACGAGGGAACATTAATTTAGTGTATTAGTAATTTTTTAATTTCGTCCGATCATTATAATTATAAAAAGGGTTGGTGTGGTTAAGGAGTGGCATGATCTAATTGGATGATTATTAGCAACTAATTGTATCGTTAATTAGTCTAAGTCTGACATTAATTAGCATCACCGATCATCATCGGTTCCGACATTAAGAAAAAATAATCAAAAGGTGAAGATAATTAAGGTTTAGATTAACTCAAGTTGCTTAATCTCGCTGGATATAGACTTGTAGGTCAGCGCCATTTGCATTATTATTTTAGAAGATAATACGCCAAAAAGAAGAACGCAAGAACATTACCTACATATTATTTGGACGGCACATTAATCAAATGTGTTTTCGTAAAGCAAAATAGCGTAAGAGTGTATTGCAATCACGTATTGGCTAATGACGTATGTACTCCTTTCTCCCTCCATTGCTCTATATATATATGTTTTATTTTCATTCAATTATGTGATCATAATAAATTGGTCCATGGTTCGGAGGGCTAACTCCCTGTAAAATTATTGTGTGATTAGCTTATATACGCAATTAAAGTTCAATGGTACGAAATATATCTTGGGCGACGCAACGTGGTTTAATATCTTATGAGTAGATTTGAAATTAATATCGGCAGTGCTCATGTTAGATAGGTAACATACTAATAACATATATATGTGGTACAATGTACAAAATAAATTGGATGAAATAAAGGTAACTCGTGTGGACTAATCTTTCTAGTGTGTAGAATTGCGAACAAACAATACATAATCCTTAAACAATTAAAACCCAACTTGGATATATTCTCCCAAAATTTTCATTCCTAATAATTGATGACATGGGTTTTATTTATGTCTAACTATAAAACCATTTAACTAGAAATGAGCAACAAACTCATCACTACTTCATAAAATTAGTCTTCTCAATCCCTTTTAATTTTCGACGTGGAATAATATTCTTCTCCACATTTGAGCAATCCTCAAAAAACGAACATTACTTTTATTCGACTAAAACTAATTAAGCCATATTTAAGATCATAATTACCACTACTTATGTATACTTTATATTCAATCTTATCAGCCATCTATAAATCTACTCAATAATACTTAAGTGAGGATGGATTGGTGGAACAGTTTTAGTGCTATTGTCGAACTTAAATAAATTATATTCCATTAGCAATGGCGTGAAAATTGAGCTAGCGCTAGTTAAATTACTTTGCATTATATATATTTTTCATTAAATATTTAAATTGTGAAGATAAAATTAATGTAACTCATAATAACAATGTCAACTTACAAGAATTGCAACGACACGTTTTATAATTCACATCATCGACATTATACCAGTTTTAGTTTATACAGTACTAGTACACTCCATCCGATTGTTTGACACTAGACTCATTATAACATAGTATTAAATATAATTGACATTTTACCAAATATTTATAATAAGATGTACTGTATTAATTAGACATTTTCGTAACTCTTAAAAATTTGATTATTGTTTCCATTAGCACAAACAACTGGTGGCCGCGATTGGATAATGGAATTAGATTATTCTTTAATTAAGTTTTTTTAATTCGAGGAGAGAGAAGAATGGGCGATGAATTATTATTCATTTTATTATTCGCGCGGCAAAACTAGGGACTGGTTTTGGAGAAAGATCGGGAAAATTATAAAGAAATAAATACAATTAAAAAAAAAAAAAAAAGATGAAGAAAAAGGGGGGATGAACGAAGAGAAGAGAGGGAGATGACGAGAAATATAAAGATGCGGCTTCAAGAACACGTCACTTGAAGGACACATGTCGAAGCAAACGGGCGTTTGCTCAACAGTGGAACACTCCCCGAAAGTAGATATTCTGAGAGCTTAAGGTCGTGTCATACTTGATCCTGACTTGTGGGCCCTTACGTGTCCATTTCTTACTGAGAGATGATATTATAGACTCTATTCACTCCAAACTGGTTACAGCTGGTTACTTTTTCACCACTCAGATTTTTCTTCCAACATTTTTTACCATTTACCCCCCTTACTACAATATTGGTATTTTTTAATTAAGGGTTAATTCACGTGATACCCTTGTTTTTTGCCGATTTACACATTGTACCCAATGTTTTGTATTTTTGTACCCAAATACCATCAAAATTTGTCTATTTTTACATGGTACATTTACCTTTAAAATTCCGTGAAAGCTGTTAATTGTAAAAAAACAACCTTGATTTTCTCGTTCATCACCATCTCTATCTTCCCCCCACCACTTTCATGGTCAGCATATTCAATATTTCCCACCACCGTCATCAACATCTTCATCATTTTCCACCACCACCATCATTTCCACTTATAATAAACTCCATAACCACCATTTTTTATTTCTCCATTGAAACCAACTTTTAAACGGCATTAATGGAATTTTAAAAGTAAGGATACCATGTAAAAATAGTCAAATATTCAGGAGATTTTGTACAAATTTGTTAACACTCGGTACCACGTGAATTAACCCTTTAATTAATTAATGGAATTGTGTTAATTAAATTTATTTGATAATATTTGTATCTTCATCATTATTGATGTATGTGCTGTTGACGATAATATTAATAAATTTTTGTTTATTTAAAAAAAAAATTAAACATTTTATTTTTGTCGATCTCATTTTTTACCTTTCACCTATTCATAGGCACAATAATGTCATATCTCCACATTTTGTAATTAAATATTCAACAACGATTAAGTAGGCGAGTCTATTATGCATAGAAGGTGCTTCAGTCAAGGAACCACGTTAATATTTTGATTACTTGACGTCTTAACCTTTTAACTTGTCACATAAGTACTGATTCGGAACCAACGAAATTATTTTTTCCTAGAGTTCCTATAAGTTACACTTGGGGAAACAAGCACTCAACATGGTGTAAATTTTCTTTGAGAAAGTGTTAATGTATATACATATACATTTCTAAATATATATCCCTAATTTTTTATCCACATGTCTCACCATATTCCAATTCTCTCTCTTCAATCTCACATAAAAATACAAAACATACTCATACTACCCTCCATATATGTTTAGTAACGTATATCAAATATACAAATAGCCTTACTCATTTTCTTTTACCTTGCGCCGTACCAAAATTATAAGCATAGGATAGGATTAGTAAAATTTCGAAAATTCAAGGAGGTGATGTGCAAGTGCAACAGAGTGAAATGAAAATAATAAATAAGTTTAAAAAAGAAAAAAGAACAAAGGAAATTAAATGGTAAAGTGGGACCGGGCTGCTGCTACCAAAAGGACCACATGCGTGTCAGTAAAGGAAGGCCGTTTAAACTACTCGTGCTAAACTCTCATTGGTCCACGTTCCTTGAAAAATTTCCACTGCCCCCACCACCTCCCCCTCCCTCCCCACCCGTCAAAAAGTATCTCCACGTGGTACTCTTACTAACCCGACATAAAACCATTCCTTCTCATTTTTTTCTCTTCTCTCTCCTCCATCCAACGGCTCATATTCCATCTCACCCTCTCTACGTCACTCCAACTGTACGTGTCGGGCACTGCCCCTCACCGATTCCGGGCTGCCCGTTTTCTCCTGCCCGTTACCCCCCCTCCCCTCTTTTTTTTTATATAATCCCCTCTTCTTCTTCGGACTCCTCTCCCCATTCTTTCGCTTCGTTTTTCTCTCTCCTCTCTGAACCGGGTTTATTTTTTTGTTAATTTCGGTCGGTTTATTTTTTATTTCGGAAATGGCGGGAATGTGTTGTGGTATTAATGTTGGTGAGACCGAACCGGCTACTCCGGTCGAACCAGCGGCTCGGACCGGTCGTCGTCGTAGGCTTGAAATTAGGAAGATTATCTCCGACATCTCCGATAATCACCGGCTAATTAAGCGCCAGAGAGCTTCTGTTTCCGATCAAGATTCCGATTCCTCCGCTGCCGTTGATAATAGTAATAGTAGTAGTAATTGCTCGATTTTGTTGAAACTTGAAGTTGAAGATTCGAAAGAAGAGATCGTCGTTGATGAGATTCCGAAGTTCGGTGTGACGTCAGTTTGTGGTCGGAGAAGAGATATGGAAGACGCCGTCTCAATTCGACCGTCGTTTTGCGTGAAAGAAGGTAACAAGAAGAGGAAGTTTGACGGCGGTGGCGGTGCTCATTTCTACGGTGTTTTCGACGGCCATGGTTGCTCTCATGTAATACTTCTCGATTAATCGTAATATTGAAGTTTACTTTTTAATCAAGAATTTGAATTAAAATTGACAGAAATAAAATGAAAGTGAGATTGATTGTGTTTGATTTGTGTATTGTGTAGGTTGCGAAAAAGTGCAAAGAAAGGATGCACGCAATACTTGAGGAGGAGATCGAGAAGCGTGAAGGTGACGATGAGAAATGGAGTGAAACGATGTCGTCTGGCTTCAGGAGGATGGATGAAGAAGTCGGAGAGCGAAATAATAACAATAACGCCGCCGCTGCAGACGGTTCGGCGCCGTCGACTTCTTGCCGATGTGAGCTTCAAACACCGCAGTGCGACGCCGTAGGTTCAACCGCAGTTGTCGCCGTCGTAACGCCGGAAAAAATCGTCGTTTCAAATTGCGGTGACTCACGCGCCGTGCTCTGCCGTGGTGGCGTCGCGATTCCTCTCTCATCTGATCATAAGGTGAGTTGAATTTACCATACTACCCCTCGCATATTTCCAAAAAAACACGGTCATTTTCGCTGGGATTTATAACTGATGATAGATTCTGTCGATGAAATGATTGCAGCCTGATAGACCAGATGAGCTGAACCGTATCGAAGAAGCTGGAGGACGTGTCATATACTGGGACGGTGCACGTGTCCTCGGGATGCTCGCCATGTCGAGAGCCATCGGCGACAATTACCTCAAACCTTACGTCATACCCGACCCGGAAGTAACCGTCACGGACCGGACCGCGGAGGACGAGTGCTTGATCTTAGCCAGCGACGGCCTTTGGGACGTCGTATCGAACGAGACCGCCTCAGCCGTGGCGAGGATGTGCTTATTAAATGCCGAAAAGCCGCCTTCTCCGCCTCGCTCACCCGGCAACGACTCCGTAGTCGATGCCGGGAGAGAGAGCTCGGACAAGGCGTGCTCGGACAAGGCGTGCTCGGACGCCTCAATCTTGCTAACGAAGTTAGCTCTAGCGAGGCATAGCTCGGATAATGTTAGTGTGGTAGTAGTTGATTTAAGGAGGAGGAGATTAAATCGATAATACGATGATAAATGATTCATTGTTATTAATTAGTAGTATTACATTGAAGATCGTTAACTAAAATTAGCAGATCGTATTATAATAGTAGCAGCGCTAATTGTTATAATTAAGTAAAAAGTAGTAAAAAAGTAAATTTGAGTTTTTGGCTCACCCATTGTTTTTTGATGGGGTAAAATCTTTTTTACTATTTTTTTTTTTACTCTTTTTAATTAGGTTAGATTTTTCTTCCTCCTTTGAATGATTGGAGGAATTGTGTGAAATTAATTTGAAATTACCACGGTAAAAATGTTAGGTTTAAATGTATAGAAATATCATACCGTGGTATTTTCATGTAGTAGTATACTAGTATGTACTAGCCGTTGTTATATTTGTTGCAACGACTTTATTATCTAAATCAATGTATTCTTCATAAATCATAAAAGTATTTCCGGTGAAGTTTAACTTTTTTTTTTTTTACCATACAGTAAATAATTTTCTGGTGGTGAATTGGTGCGATTAGATTTTTTGTTTGGGTGGCAAAAAAAAATGGGTGGCTAAGAAGAGGATAAGATAATTTAAGCGTTGATTAAATCGAAAGTATTAAAATGGGAGATATTTTGTATTTTGAAGGTCTACTTGCTTAGCTTAAAATGTTGGGGCGGTGATTTTTGATGGTGAGATGGATAATTTCGGTGTATTTAATTATGAGATTGACTGAGTAATAATATGTATCCTATACTTCTGGCTGTCGATTGAATTTTGATGTTTATATGTTACTTGTAGTTGACTGTAAATGCGTCGTTTTAATTGATTGTAGAACATATTGAATCGAATAGCTCTCATTATTCATTAAGTCCTCCAGATCATTAGAACGAAATTTGAGGAGTCGATCTATGGATGGGTCGGGCGAGGAGAGGAGTTATGGACGATTGGGATTGGTCGTCCTCGGTCTACACCAATGACATTGTCGGATTGGAGTACCGGGGTTAACTCTCCTTTAGCCGAACTGGTTCGGCGTACTCCTCTAGGAATATGCCTGAATCTGAGTGTTGAGACATGAGAAATAATGCTGAACATTTTCACGACTAATTGGAATGATTCACATTATTGACTTGGTCACTTGGTCTTCGCAGATGTTAGGAAGGATGTTGCTGGTTTTGTATCATGGGAATTGTTCCAAGTTTTCAAAATTTGGGTAATGAAAGTGGTTTTGAGTTCTGATGTAGTAATGTCCATCAAAATGGAAAAGGAACAACTTGTCGAAAAGTGCCGATGAATGTCGATAAACTCGGCTATGGAGGGAGAACAGGTTGTAAATCTAAACTGTGAATCGAAATAAGCAAATCGTATGAACTTTTTCTTAATTACAGAAATGTTCTTCTTATGAAGTTGTTAAAACGATGAGATGCTAATTGCATCTTGCATTGTTTAACGTCAATTAATTGAGTATCGAACCTAATGCACTCAATCATACTAAGATAAAACATCTTTATTATCCCTTAGTCACAACAAGTATTTACATACAAGTGTTTTACTATAACGAATTTGTCTTTATATGGAAAATCGCTAAATAATGAAATAGATCGATTCGTCCAAGAAACTAAAAATGTGTGGTTAATTTGAGTGGAGGAAAATAGTACTCTAGTATAGTAAGCTTATCGACTTATCTTTTCTCAGGAGAAAAAAGTTGGGAAGATGTTCGAAATTGAAGATTTGGGAAAGGATTTGATTCCAAGGGTAATTCAGTCCAAACACACAGTCCTTTGACATGAGTGAAAGGCTACAAGCTGGCCAACATTAATTGTCTTACGTGGTAACACGTAGGCACAACCCTCCATCATGGCATAAATCCAAAGTTTTGGATGGCCAAAATGTACCCTTTGATTGCTCCTTTGCGGTAAAAAAATGCCGAACATCATCTATGAGGGCATTTTGGTCATTTTCTTCTCACTGTACCGATCAAAGTATAAATCGTCGAATAAGATTTTGTTCTATCGGTTATAAGTTTCATGTGATTGCCTGCTTGGACTGTTTCGAAATTGAATATTTATTTATGGCATTGAGTTTAGGATTTGACTGATGCATATTATTATTATAATGGATCTGTTTTTCTATGAGAATGACTATTAACACTGCATGAAAGTAATTTCAGCACTCTCACTAAATGAAGTCCCAACGAGAGTGAGATGTATACGATTGCTAGTGGGAGTCATCAAAGATAGATCTGGGGTGTCAATAGTCGCTCTCTTTTCCTACTTGTTACGAGTACTTGTTAGCGTTAATTTTGAATATTGAACAAATTTTGATAAAACATTAACAAATGAGAAGAACTAGTTGGGTAGAAGATGTTGGGCCAGGAAAATGGAAATCAAGCCTTCGAGGTAACATTTTGCTCAAACTTGGGTCAGACCTTTTACTGTCCTGCTCATTCGGGTTTTGGTTCGCAGATGTTGGGTGAGCCCAAAGATAACTTTTTCTTGAAGTCCACCTTATGAAGTACAACAAGTCTCCCGTGAGACCGTCTCACAGGATGAGACGGACTCAAAAACAAGATAGCCCATTAATGAAAATAAAATAAAAAAAGGAGTTAATAAGTTATAACCTTGAGTTTTGTAATCAAAACTACAAGCTATAAATGTTTATGCTAACATTTGAGTTTTGAACTTAAAAGTTTGAGTTTTTAATGTAAATTTCTAATTTAACTTAAACCTTGAATTTTCGTTATAAGTTTTTGAGTTTTATATTTATATAAATCTTTAAACTCATAATATAAATTCTCGAATACTTAATATAAATATTTGAGTCAATTTAATTAATTAATCACCATAAAAATGCACAAAAGATATGAGAAATATTGTGAGATAAAAATAATTGAGAGGATAGTGTATAATTTATTGGGCTTTTAGTATTAGATTTGGTATGTGAGACCGTCTCATATAACAATTTGCCTATGGAGTATTATTTCTCCCTACCTAGTTCTCAGGTCATCTACCTTGAAGGTGTCCCATTTTATCTTAATTCTTACTGTATTTCTTAATCAACAAAAATAAGCATCATAATCACAAATCTAAAAAAGATCGGAATTGGGAGCCTTACTCCAGTAATTCCTTCCTCACATCCTTAAAATCAGCTTCATTTCACTCAATAAGCACGGCATTGATATCGTACTCCATAACCTAGAGGTATACGCAATCTTTGCACTTCTACATATATACTGATAAACAATGACATGTATTCCTTATTACTTGTAAGTGTTTGAATGATTTTTTTACATCGACGAGCACAAACAAAAAAAATCTATTCTACATTAATATATTTTAGATTGCGGACTCATACTTGACGAGTAATGAGAGTGCAATGTATCATTAACCATAATGAATCGTACATGAAAAGTATAAGATCACGAGATACATGACAAATTTCTCGAGATCCCGAGGATACGTTATTAGAAGATCTTAAATTAGGAAAGAAGAAAAAAAACTAAAAAAAAAGAGCATTGTATAAGTCTCACTTCCCTTCATTCTTCCCGCCCCACACTAATTTTTTAGTCCAAAAAAAAAAAAAACTGTATTTTTTTTCTGGGTTTGTTGAAGACTTAATTCGTACAGTACAAGATTCCATGGCGCCCTTGTGATGAACAAACCCTAAGGGCATCTTAGTTCAAACGATTTCCGAGGTGGGTTTTCTCTCAAAATTGCGTTTTGGTTACGCCTCCTACTTGTTCGATGAATTGTCTCTGTGAAATTCTCAGATGTGGGTTTAATCAATTTTGATTCTTTGTTGCAGCAATTCGTTCATTCGATTTTGTTGTTGAGTTTATTTTTTTGTTTTTGTTAATTTGGGGAAATTAATTTATGTATGGGTTTTTTTCTTACTAGGTGATTGTTGTTGCTTGTTTTTGAAGTTTTGCTGATTCTTTAGTTGTATCTTACTATTTGATTTCTTAGGGACTTGTAATTTTACTGCCCATTTCATATTTTTTCCCTTTGTTTCATGGTTTGATTCAATTTGTATCAGTGATTGTCTTTTTTGGTACATTGGAGCAGCTGGCGCAGCCTCTCTATGTTGCAATAGGGGTAAGGCTTGCGTGCATCCGACCCCCCTTATCTCGCCTTATGGCGGGAGCCTTTAAGGCACTGCGGTAAATATGTTATTATTATTGGAGCAGCTGGCGCTGCGGGGGTGAGGATATGAGGATTCGAACACGGGACAACCCCAGGCAGGTTGAGTGCCTAGCCGCTAGGCCAACCTTGATCATCTTGTCTTAGTGGTTGTAGATTGCTGTACTCTTTATTGTGCTCATTGGTAGTGCATTAAGAGTTGATATTGTTGAAATTCAGATTAGTTTGATCGAGGGTTAATGTTTAATGTGCATTGGGAATAAGTTGGAATCAATTGATACTGAAAGCCATTTTCAATATTTCGTGAGGCGAGATGGGGCGAAATATGCTGTTGTGTTTGTACATATGTTGGTGCTAGGGGCGGAGGAAGGCGAGGGTGAACTTAATTTTTGAATTGATCGATCTATTTTGTGTTTTGGCATTTCAGTGTTCCGAAATGAATACTCATAAGCCTCCCAATATGCTGGATGCTACCCTTACTGAAATTACTCATGTCGTCAACCCCCTGAGGGAGGACCTGGAAACAAGAATGCGGATCATTGATCAAATAAGAGAAGTTGTCAATTCGGTTGAAAGTTTGAGAGGTATGGTTTCGTTTAGATGTGCATGATCAACGGTTCTTCAGTTTAATCTGCCGCAATCCTGGTACAACTAATTATGCAACCTTCCTGTTCTATGCTCCTTACTATGCTTTTCAATGTGGTAAAAGCGTAAAGCTAATGAGGATATCTAGGTAAAATCTCAAAATGTTACACGAATTACGCCTAATATACTCCTAAACTACAAGCTACCGTGCAATGGAGTTGTCCTTTTGTTCAACTGGTCTAACATGTCTCATCCAATCATCTTTTTATAGTGCTTACCTTATTATGAGGATACTATGATAAAGATCAGAATAACCAGTGTTTGTGTTCCTTGAAGACTAAACTTTAGCTTATACATGGTGATTTTTTTTTTTGGCTTGCATAGAACAGTTTTTTCAGTTTATCTTGTTATATTAGTAGAATCGTTTTATTGCACATGACAGTCATGCTCTTTCACTAAATGAATAGATGTGAATGAACATTTTTATGGATGATCACCCATGCTATGTTTTCATCCCTGACCCTTGTTCTCATCAGAGTACCAATTTGTTATAATGACATAATGACTAAATTATTCCTACCAGGTGCTACTGTGGAGCCGTTTGGGTCTTTCTTATCTCAGCTCTATACACGCTGGGGAGATCTGGATATCTCAGTTGAGCTTTCCAATGGCTCTTATATTTTAGTCCCTGCTAAGAAGCACAAGAATATGTTGCTGGGAGATTTACTAAAAGCATTGCGGAGGACAGGTTATATTTCTGTAAACTAACACGCGTGTGTTGTGCTTCTATAGTTCTATCTGTTTGTCAGCTTTTACTGATCTTCCATATTCCCCATTCGCTGAAGACGTGGATTATATTTTAGGTTAGAAGTGAGGTCATATTTGCGGTGAGCTCTTTCTTATTTGTGTTTTTATTCTAGTATAGATTAGTTTTTTACTACAAAAAAGCAAATGGTCTAAAATGATGTCAGGTAGTCCTTCTACCAGAAAGTTCTCTTATGCTAATTGAATACTCGACTGATTTGGGGGAGGAGAGGGGGCGGGGACTAGCTTAAAGTAACATTTACAATTGACATTATTGCAAAAACAAGTGATTCAGATTAGGCGCTAAGCTGATAACTGGTAGTGTGCAATAACCAAGCTTTAAAGGACTATGTAAACCTAATAACGGCATTGTGTGCCAGAGCAATGGTTACTCCATCTTCATGACTTTTAAAACTTTCCTATACAGATTTTTATCTTATCTAAAGATCATTGATCAAAATGTCATGAAGATTGGCCAGGCCTTGGATTTGGTTATGTACTTATGTTCAGGGTTTGATTGATGAGCACATTATATTCTTGAATGTTGAAAACTCCATACTCTTGTCTCTTGTTTGGTACAAATTAGAAGCAACTTTTTTAGGGTCAGGCTCTTATCAGTTACAGTAGAGAACGGTGTTGATTATTGTAGTGAACATGTTTTGCAGGCAGCTTCAGCAGGCTGCAATTTGTGTCTCATGCCAGGGTACCAATCCTTAAGCTCGAAAGCAGATATCGGAACATCTCTTGTGACATCTCAATTAACAACCTGTCAGGACACATGAAGTCTAAATTCTTGCTGTGGATCAGTCTTATAGATCGTCGTTTTCGTGATATGGTTCTGTTGGTACGGGATTCTAACGACTACTTAATAAAGCTTCTATTGAGCATAACGGAAAACTTAGTTTGGGTTATTAACTTTTTTCTATCTTCATTTCAGGTGAAAGAGTGGGCAAAAGCTAATGGTATTAATAACCCAAGAAGTGGAACATTTAACTCGTACTCACTGTCTTTACTTATTATATTCCATTTTCAGGTATGCTAAATGTATGCAGTTACTACGTACTGAGGCTTTGATTTTAATTGCAGTCTCGCAGTTAGCTTTGATCCATGTCTATGTCTTCACTTTACTTCTTTCTATGGTCTCTGTCTAGTGCCTGGCAGTCACTTAATTACCTTTCTGCTTTTATGCTATTATATAGTAGGTAATATTTGCCAGATGGTGAAATTTATTCTCTGTTTTTCTCCATCTTTGTGCAGACATGTGCTCCAGCAATTTTGCCTCCACTTAAAGACTTGTATCCTGGAAACATGGCTGATGAACTTATAGGTGAAGAATAGTGTCTTTTGTCTAGTAACTCAAACGCTGTCCCCCTTGCTCCCAGTATCCATGGTAGTGAAAAAACTTGGGAAATTTGAGGTCACATTCACTTATTTAGGTGTAGATCACTCTGGTTATCTTTTCAACTCCACATTTTGCCTATCTGAGAACATGTGTTTGAAACATCTAAAGTTATTCATGTACACCCCCCCCCCCCTTTAATGCAGAAACATGTTTGAGTTTATGACCAAATTTTGGTTCCTGCAGGGGTAAGGGCTGATGTGGAGAAGCACATTGAAGAAGTAGCCTTCAGCAATATAGCAAAATTCAGGAAAGTGAGAAAAGCGAACCACAACAGTTTGTCTGAGCTCTTCGTCTCTTTCCTTGGCAAGGTATTGCTGTTTCTCCCAGATTTTAGCCATGTTAAGTCTCAAAGTTGAACAGTAATTTGCCTTTGCCGTGGCCCCCGTGGGAGAAAAAATGGATGGAATTTAACATGTAGATTTTGATACCTCCCTACTCCCTTTCTCTGTTCCAGTCATTGGACCATCAAGAATAGATTGGCTGCAAAACTTGAGGGCCTTTGAGGTTAAGCAGCCACTTCTTTGTATTGGGATTGTTGAATGGTCTTCATGATATCCAAAAGGTGTACCGCAAAGCTTTGCCCTTTAGGTACCGTGTACGCAGTATGGACTTAGTGACCTGCTCCTAAAACCAACCACTAAGTTCTGGGGGTTTGATATGATTTTTTAAGCCAAACCCGGATGACCCGCCTAAGCATAACTAAATTTCTGATAATCATAGTTGACACAGTGGGGACCCGAAAGCTGATCAAAGTACTTAGTTTTAATTCGGAAGAAGATGACTCAGTGCAGTCAGTTGCAGCCAACCTGTTTGATAGCTTTACCTGCCACTCATTGAATACTCAAAAGGGTTGACAGATATAAACGACCACCAGGAAACAGCTTATTGTTAAACTTACAAGCCATATTCTTTACAAGTGGTCTACTCATATAGTACAATCTGTGACATGGATTTAGGACTTTCATGCAGTTTTCCAACATGTTTATTTGAGCTTTATATTGGAAGCTGCTCTATATTCGAAGTAGGTGATGAATTTACTAGTCTTATAAAGAAACTACACTATTATGACTGGTAATTTGACTCGTGTTGTGTAGTTTTTGGACATTAGTAAAAGGGCAACAGAGCAAGGCATTTGCACTTACAGTGGACAATGGGAAGATATCAGTACAAATACCAGATGGCTCCCAAAAACATTTGCCATGTTTGTATGTTCTTTTCTCATTTGCCGTCTCTCTACATCTTTTTTCTGTGCTTTTTATTTAAGTGGGTTTATATATTACTCCGTACATTTCATTTGAGACCACCAGATTGAAGATCCATTTGAACAACCTGCAAACACTGCTAGGGCTGTTACCCGTTCTCATCTGACAAGGATAGGTGAAGTGTTTAGGAACACATACTACACGATTACTAATCCAAACCAGAGTCGGGATACTATTATCCCCTCGTTAGTTCGGCAAGAAATATTCCAACTTTTTCCTGGAGCAGCATTTGTAATTCCAAGAGCTGGTGGTAGGCCCTATCCATGGCCAAATCGCAATGCACCTCGTGGCACCCTTTCATCCTCACCCATCCAACATCAGTCCCAGAAGGCAAGACAAGTGAATCAGCCAAAAAAGTTTATGGTGCAAAATGGTATGCAAGTATCTCAAGGAGAAGCTCTCACAGTTAACCAGCAGCCGTCAAGAGAAAAGCCTAGAAACAGGCGGCCAAATGCTGACAGGCAAAAAACTGACAGGCAAAAAACAGCTCAGCAAAGTCGAGGACCGGTGCAGTCAGTACCACCTCAGGTAGCTACGCCTCAATGGCAAGGACCAGTGCAACTAGCTCCGCCTCCATGGAGAGGACCAGTGCAGCCAGCTCAGATAGTTAGGCCTCCATGGCAAGGACCAGTGCAGACAGTCCCTCCTGTGATGTTGAGGCCTCCATGGCCGCATACTTTACAGCCAAGCTACGGTAACAATGTTTCTTCTCAGTCATCTTTTAAGGCATCTCCTTCACAAGCGCAACAAGTTTGGCGGCCAAAGCAGGCTGATATGTAAAGTGACCAGTTCATGCTGTTTTAGTTCATTTTGGGCTTCACAGGAGCTTTAAGGAACTGGTTGTTCTTGTTTTCCTTTGTTTTCCAAAAGCAACTGTGCTGATTGGTACGACGGCGAAGAATCTGATTTTTGGGGCTGAAATGGAACGATTTTTGGAATAACATTGCACAAATATGTAAAGATCAAGAAACCTTTTGGCCCGCCCTTCTCAGGGATCATATTCATTGTTGACTTGTTGCATCCCTTCAAACAAGAAAGTTACCTGTTTTGGGAAGATATAGTAATTTCCATATCTATTGTCAATTTGTCACTGCCATAGATAGTAACATCTAGTTAAATTTTTGAGAATTACTGTATCCTGATGAAGAAAAGATAATTTTTTTTTCTTATGATGGAGAAATATAGTTGCTCTAACATTCAACAATATATATGTGACTTGACATACAACAAATTTCCGGTGTTCAACATAAATACAAGATATCAGGCATTCGATTACATTACAGTACCTATGAAAAGATACAAGGAATTTCGCAGCATCAGCACGATGACATTTGATGGTAGCTTGGGGCTTGTGTGTGGTAAATCTTTCTTTAGGTTACAAAGAACAGCCTATAAATTTAATTCCTATACACTAAGCTAGTACAAAAATCAAAAGAATTTCCTATTAGTCAATCTCTCTTCGGGTGTATTGTTGATTTCACCAGTGTAATACCTCGACAACCCATGCAGGATCAAACCATCAGGTTACCCACTGAAAGCTGCAACAGAATATGCCAGACTCGAGCTTTTCACTGGTCATCTGCGCAGTAGATGTTTATCACATCTCAAGATCTTATAGCTAGCATGAGGACCCTCAGATGTGTCATGGATAGCTGTCCGCCATCCCATTGCCTTAGCAATTTCTTGTACTTCTTCAACTATAGAGACAGTATCTCGAATGTAAGCACGTCCACCTGGTCTAAGCACTCGATCCATCTCCAGCATGATGCTAGAAATGTTGCATCTGATATCAAGTGAAAAATACAACTACATGAAACAAACTCACAGAGAGAGGGCATAAGGGTTTCAAAAGCTAATAAAATGGTAGTGACCAATCTTTATAATGTAGCTTCAAATTCAAGCGGAACCAATTTCTTTAAAGATAAGGCTAAGAATATGGTAACAACCATAGATCCAGAATTAAGTGCTCAGCTGCTGAAAACGGTTTAATAACTTTTAAGTGGTTGAGTAGTTTCAATGCAAAAAGTTTAATTGGTCAAAAGTCTATTTGATTTTCATTAGCAAACGCAGTTACTGAAATTTCCATTTATAGTACAGAGTACTGACCAATGGGAGAAGGAAACTGAATATACCTTTTTTGTTCAACTGCAAAGAGACCAGAGGCATGCAACAGATCATAAGTTCTTGGGTATGTGTCGAAAGGCTCACACCTGCACAAAGCAAGCAAGTCATTACGAATTACGTGCTAGAACAGGGAGTTTAGCTGAAGTATGACAGATGTACAATAACCACAGACAACATCCGTACAGATGGCAAAGTACTATCATAGTGCAATAAGCGTACTGTCTATGGTCGACATTTGACATTTGAACTACCATTTGCGCATAAGACTGGCAATACCACATCAATCAACATTAGAGAGCAGTGATATGCATACCAATCATGCATCACCCCAATCAGTCCACGATCATAGATGACTGGCAGCGTGTTTGGTCCACTGACAGGAACAACGTTCATAACCCAGCAATCTATGCCATTATTAATTAGGGAAGCTGCAAATCTGTAAGAAAAAGAGAAGAAGTTTCAGGATGACAAGTGTTAACAAGAACTAGTGAACCGAACAACGTCAGCTAGAGAGACTAATGCAAGATCCACAAGGATGAAGGCAAAATAGAGATAGTTTTGATACCCTCCATAACCAGCTCTCATGTCCATCACATTTCTTAATCTCATACTCTTCCAATGCCAAGCACGAACATAGCTTCCAATAATTTCATTCCAATACTTAGATTCAGCATTGAAGAGCTCTTTCCTAGATATGTAGGCGTCAATTTGGATGCTCTGCAGCCTCTCTGGAGGAGTTACCAATCGTTCAGGCCAGTCCGTCACATTTCCTCCATAACCATTTTCTGGCAACCGAGCAATACATGGTTTGAGGTTAACATACCTAATTAGTCAGAAGAACAAGTGTCATATCAGGGACATTAGAATTTCAGAAGAGATAAAGCAGACAGCAGCCATACAAATTAAGTGGTGTTTGCAGACAGTGAATTTAAGTGTTACTTGCAAACAAGTACAGATACCAAAGAAAATTAGGATTCTATCGCTATCATATAATATCTCATAAGAAACAATTAGTGTGCTAAAGCCTCATGGAGACATGTATGGAAGCACTGACAGGAAACAAAGGATCAATTACCACAGCCCAGTCCAGGATAACTGTCAAGATATACAATTCGATCAGTTGTTGCACATACAAATGCACATCATGAAAGACATGTCAAAAGTATGAAAACTGAAAAGGCATAGTCCTTGACCAAGGTGCACAATCGCATTCCATAGAAGGGGAAGAAAGAATAGGATATTCTGGAATCAGATACATTAAGCTGTCCCAATTGAACCCCAGAACCCTGAGAAAGCTAAATCCCCAAAGCCCTTATTTTTTGCTTGTTTCAACCTGGCCAAGTTCCCCCTTCATCCACCGGGTCTCATGAGTTTAACGGAAAAGAAAGAGCATAAGAATATGTACCAGGCATCTTCTCGCATCAAATTTTATGTGCACATAATTTCAAATCAATTTACAGCAAATTCCAATTAACGAAATACTCTCGTCCTACATGGCATCAGAAGCTAATGAAATGTTTTAAGTTTTAATGAATGAACCACAATTTAGAAATTAAACCTATCTGACTCTTACACTAGCAAGTAACAAAGATAATGTTTGGAAGTATCATCCAAAAGGCCTTATCAAATTCATCATATTTCAAATCCATAAAGAGAGCAACAACATACCAAACATTATCTGGATCGTCATTGGCATCACAGAGAGGAGGATGAGTTCCAGCTTCACGGCTTGTGTAGCAACTATTATTCAAAGGCTTTTGCCATATTGCGATATAGCCTTCCTTTTTAACCAGCTCCCAGCAAAGTCTAGTCGTAAGGTCAACCATTTCTGGCAAAAACGATGAAAAAATAGAATTCTGGTGTGAGATCACTTGCAACAGTAATTTATTTGAAAAAAAAAACACAAGCAAATATGAGATAATTCATTAAGTTGGTGAGCTCCCTCAATCAAAGACAAAAAGGAAAGGAAACACCCCACCATCATAATTTTTGCATAGGTTCCTGAGTGGTCATTGTCAGCTTATAATATGATTTATGAGAACATGTAACGAGAAAAAGTAAAATAAGATATATGAGACATCTAACCTTTCCATTGTTCTTCTAAAATCGGTTCATGCTTATAAACTGGCTGTGCAGCCCAAGCGAAGTAACCTCCTGCCCGCAGCATCCTATTGACCTCAAGTAGAAGAATTCCATCTTTATCATCCGAATGTTGAAAGAAGAGCAAAAGATTAATACAGTCGAAACTTTGCAGAAAGAAGGTAAAAGCAAACATAAAGTACAAAATTAATACTTTTGTCCAATGCTGTATACCATGAATTTGGAACCTATTTTCTACCAAATATTGTCACCATTTCCAGTGTGTCATCCACACTTCCAGGCAAGAAATCACTCAGACGAGTCATTTAATATAGATAGATTAAGCTACTCCTTGTGCCCACATGCAAAGGCTAAACACCTATACAAAAATAACTACATGCAAAAACAAGTGTTGCGTACGTATGATTAGTAAATGATGTAAAAAAGTTACTTTCAACTCCTATTACATTTGGTAGAAATCTGAAAAGTGCAGCTTCTAAATTGTATAGGGTCAAAAGTCAAAGGATCAGAACCCAAAGTTGAGGGTTAACATACTAAACGAGATGGAAATCAAGTTCCAAGTTCACAATGCGGTGCAGAAGTTTATAACAGTTTCCAGGGACTCATTGGACTTTTGCAATGGTATATCTAACTCGAACTTTGGATTTAAGGCCATTTGTAAAATTACAACTACTATAGTGCTATTTGTCTAGTTATAGCAAATAGTACTGTAATAGTGATTCAGCAACATAACAGTTCACAAATTCATTACTTTTTGGGTCATCATAATTTTAAACTGCAATTGCTGAGCAGAACATAGGACCAAAGAGATACTCTATACAACACAAAAGGATCCTAAGATCTCCAAAAATAATTATTATTTAATTAAGAGCTTTAGAAATACTACTATATACCCATGACACATTCACAATTGATTTAAAACAAATTTTGCAAGCTTGATGAATATATGCAATTAGCTAAATGAGTTAATAGAAATCATGATGCATCCATGCATTTGGGACAAGGTACCGAGTTGAATATCTTACCATCACGAGTCCAATTAATTCTACACCTTGAGCAGTGAATCATTTCAAAAGCCTGACTGGGATATGGTAGACGGCGAGTAGAAAAGGCTGCTACCATTGCAGGCACACCACGCTCAAGTGCAAATTGAATTTGATTCTCATGAACATCCTTTGGAGCTACTGATAGAGTCGTGACATTTCGTGACATTAGGTAAGCACCAAAACTTGCAACACCACATCCCACGTCTAGTACAATACGTGTGTGTCGACCAAGTGCAACTGCAGGAACCATCTACATAAGATAATCAAATGAGAATGGGAGTCGTGCAAACATTAATATTCTGAGCTAATTGCAGGCGACTCAAAAACTGACTGGTAGAGAACCTGAGAGATCTGATCCAAGTACTGATCTGCACCATGTATAAACTGTGTACCACCTCCAGGAAACTTGAATTTGTCCTTGTCTCTTGTCATCCAGTTTTGACCCCCTTTATCTTCAACCAGACGCGTGTGTGGAACATTGAAGTACCATACCTGCAATTAACGGCATGCGTCAGAACTAGTCACTCACACAAAAGGCCAGATGACAAACTTCAGACACCAAATCATCAAAAAACATTTTTGTATTCATTCAACCATTCTGAAGAGTGGAACGACCCCCTACGAATATACCAATGGGATCCATCTTCTTTTTCAAACTATTCACAAAATTCTACGCCATCTTATGCATGATGTGTTCACTCAACTCATCCCCTAACTATAGCCACTTCCTTAATCTGCCCCATTCTATATATTTCCTCATATTCAAACCCTTGCTACCTAAGGCACCATTATTTCCATGATTGAAGGTAATCAAGATCCCATCTTGTTGCATCTCCTAAAACTCTAACAAAATACGGAGCTCCTAGAGCTAAATTCAATCACAGCTACAGAGTAAGACGACCATATTAAGGCTAGACGATAAACTTCATACATCACTAAACATTTTAGCATCCTTCCTCATTCTCTCATCCTACCATCTTACTTAGTGGTAAAATCTCCAGCAACCATGGCTTTCCGTCATTTTTTTTCCTCTCTCTCTCCGAAATATTCACGAAATT
This sequence comes from Spergularia marina, assembly GCA_963680865.1. NCBI lineage: Eukaryota > Viridiplantae > Streptophyta > Magnoliopsida > Caryophyllales > Caryophyllaceae > Spergularia > Spergularia marina. The sequence continues at coordinate 20,878,254 of OY804560.1, read as the reverse complement.
CTCTCGAAACTCAACTCATTCCCTAAACATACCCTCTTCCTTAATCCACTAAATTCAATACATTTCCTCGAACTCAAACCTATACTAACTAAACCCCCTTCCTTCCGAGATCGAATGCAATCAAGATCCTATCTTGTTGCATCTCCTAATACTCTAACAACAAAAGGAGCTCCTAAAGCTAAATTCCCATAAAAATTCCAGCTAAACAAGCTTCAACAACAAGCAATCAAACAATAAATCATCATACATTGCCAAATTCAACTACCTAAACAAAAAAAGTACATAACTTGCAACAATAAACAAGCACAAAATCAAAACCTCGTCACGGCTTTTGGGCCAAGGGATAGGGATCTTATAATTCTTCGGCGGCGGAACGAGGCAGCTCAACCCTTTACCACTCTCAGGACAATGCCGCTCAAACTTCTCCCCTTTCTCAGTAGAATTCAGCTTCTTGATCGCCTCAACATTATCCATACACGGAATAACTTCTCGCATACTCTCCCCACACATCGGATACCTCGAAACCCTAACCTTAGATTTCTCCCCCTTCGGATCAGAATCAACGGCGGTGGTTACATTCCCCCAATCCTCCACCACCGTCGGATCATACTCCCCGATCTCGAAGTCATCCGTCATCGCTCCGTTCTCGTCCACCACGCCGAACCTCTTTAACGGCTCCTCCGCCGCCGCCGACGGCGGAGGTGGTGGTGGAGAGGGAATAGGAGTGGGAGTAGTGTCGGTGGGAATGGTGGAGTTTATAAGAGAGGAGAGGTTGAGTGATGAGTGGAGGTTAGGGGAGATGGCGACGGAAGCGGTGGTTGAAGCGGCGGCGGAGGTGGTGGTGGTGGTGGAGGAGGAGAAGAGGAGGGAGGCGGAGCCGACATTGGACCAGCGGAGGCCGAGGAAGAAGGCGGAGAAAGAGAGGAAGAAGAAAGCGGAGATCTTGATGAATAGCTGTGATTTGAGGATGTCTGTTACGCCATTGCTGTTGATTGAAGGTAATTTCATGGTGGTTTTTTTGGTGGTGGTGGTTTGATCTAGTGATCTAGTGTTGATGACGGTGGTGATGTTGCTTCTTCAGCAAGTGTCATCGAACATGAGAGATAGAGATCGAGTCATAGAATACGAGTTGTTGTCTTGTGTTGTGTGTTGTGTGTCGTCTATCTATGATTGAAGTCCGGGGGTACGGTAATGGTCCACACATTCTTTACTTTATTTATCGAAACTCGTCCCGATATCTCATAAGCGATAACAGACCAACAAATTGTTTTATCGTCTTATTATAACATGATACTCTAATTCAATAGAAACTCATTTAAACACGAGATAAATAGGTGCTTTTGTTGAATCTAGAGGTTGATCACCGAACTACATGACTCTTGTTAATTCTCACAGAATCGAGTCTCATTTGGTCCAACTTCCACAAACTTCATACTAATCAGCCTCTTGCAATACAATCTAGTCGTTCGTGGAGTAGTTAGATAAATACGTACAGGGTATAGATACTGGATTACGTAATCCATGGCCTCGATAAAACTGCGTGTTGATCAAACATCGATCTAATTGTATCCTCATTACACTTCTACATCGTCCAAACCATTATATCACAACTCGTATATAAATACTCGATTCCATTAACCATTCCTATCCTCGTCATTATCAACTCTTTTTAAAACCCGATTCTAATTTAAACCAACAACGTTCCCGATTCCGAACCGATACTTGCTCACTCCCCTCCCACCAAACACGTCTATCACGCTCAAACCCAAACCCCCGTTAAAACGGAAATAAATCGCACGGATTTTCGTCTTTTTCTTCTCTATAAAATAAAATCTTCCCTCTTCCACCTAAGTAGAACCAACCAGTAGCAATTTCCCCTCTTTTAATTTTTTTTTTCTTTCGAATTGTTTTTCTCAAGATTAAATTAATTAATCAAATCCCCCCCCCCCAAATTAATTCAAAAAATTCCCTCATTTTCCCCCAATTAATTTTACCAATCCAAATCAATCACAATTCCCCCCAATTTCTAGGGTTTGATCGGAAAAAAAAAGAATAGGGTTTTGAATCTTTAATTCTTGAAAAAGAACGAAAATTGGGCGGAAAAAAAAATCTGAAAACCCTAGAAAAAAAGAATTGAGAATTGATTGATGAAATAATGGCAATTCCGGGGGTAAAAGAGTCAAAAGCAGCGGAAAAAGCGGAAGCGTCGGTATCAAAGTCGATAACGGAGACGGTAAACGGGTCCCACAATTTCGAGATCAAGGGTTACTCTCTTTCGAAAGGAATGGGACCGGGAAAGTACATATCGAGTGATACTTTTACCGTGGGTGGTTACGATTGGGCGATTTACTTTTACCCAGACGGTAAAAATCCGGAGGATAATTCAATGTATGTTTCGGTTTTTATTGCGTTGGCGAGCGAAGGGACAGATGTTAGGGCTTTGTTTGAACTTACTTTGGTTGATCAAACTGCTAAACAAGAGGATAAGATTCATAGCCATTTCGCCCGTACTCTTGATAGCGGTCCTTATACTCTTAAGTATAAGGGTAGCATGTGGTATATTCCTCCACACGTTTCTTATTCATTTATGTTTTGTTATGTTTTGTTGTGTTATGTTTTTGTTGTTGTTTGTCGTTTGTGGTAATCTTTATGTGAATGTAGGGTTTTTAGTGGGGGTTTTAGGGAATTGTGATTGATTGCGTTGTTGTGTGGATTACGAGTTACGTTGGAGTAGGATTGGAGTCGAGTATGTGACGTAGAGGATTATTAGGTCGGGTTGTGATCGGTTTTTTTTTATGTGAATATGAGGTTTTTAGTGGGTTTAGGGAATGATGATTGCGTTGTTGTGTGGATTGCGAGTTACTTAGAGTATGTGACCCTTAGGATTTTGGTTGTGATCGGTTTTTATGTGAATGTAGAGTTTGAGGTAGTTTATGTGAATATGAGGTTTTTAGTGGGTTTAGGGAAAGATGATTGCTTTTTTGTGTGGATTATGAGTTACTTTGGAGTAGGATTGGAGTCGAGTTTGGGACCCGGAGATTATTAAGTAGGGTTGTGATCGTTTTTTTTTGGAGTAGGATTGGAGTCGAGTTTGGGACCCGGAGATTATTAAGTAGGGTTGTGATCGTTTTTTTTTGGAGTAGGATTGGAGTTGGTGGTCACTTGTTTCGCGGGGGATAGGAATAATGTACATGTATGTGAATTGTTTGAGTTCCCAAATTTGAGTGTACGTTTGGTTATTTGAAGCATATATAAGGACGGGGGGCATGTGGATTGTGAGTTGGGAGTTGCTTGATGTAATTGGTTGTTTGTGATGGGTGTGATATTGTTGTTTTGGGACTTGGTGATATCGAATGTTACATTATGTGAGCTAGTTAATCCAAGTGTACATTTGAAGCATTCGGGCGGGCATTGTGGTTAAATGTGCAATGCTTTTGATGGATGATAGTTTTACTTGATTTAGTGGTTTTTGAGAATGGTGTTTGGTGATTTCATTACGGATTTGTTGGGGCTTATGTGTATGTGTGTGAGCAACTTGAATTATATCGTAGTGGTCTGATAGTTTTTAGTTATGTTTAAATCAGTAGTTTGTATTTTTTTTTAATTGTTTTGAGACTTGATGATGGGTTGATGTCTCTTTTAATTATATGTTGGTTTTCATTGGTTTTTTTTTTTTCCATTTCATGTTGGTGAGAGTAGGGTTTAAGGAATTTTGTAGAAGAGTTTTCCATTAATGAGTTCGTTTACTTTTTTTTTCTTTCAAATGATTTGATGATCACTTTATCTTGTGGATTGCGCATGCAGCATTTATTTTTGTATACCATGTAATGTAAGGATTGTCGGGAAATAATCATGTGGCAAAGTAGTTTAGTGAGTCTGCATCAAGAAATGTAGTACGGAGTGGTCTAAAATTGTTAGATCTTATCGTCATATCGACTACAGAGACCATCTACTTGGCTTGACTTCATTACGGATAACGGAGTATTTTGTTTAACTGTTTTTGAACTCTAGATAGTAGAACTGTAGAAGAGAGTGGACCTTAGATAGTTGAACTGTAGAAGAGAGTGGAATTTTCGTTACTTTAAGGCAATGTCTCAGACAGCATTTCTCTATATTTCTTTTCCTCCTTCACTGGTTACGTAATATTGGGGGCATGGGGTCATGAGCCTTGTTTATGATTGATGAATGTAGTTATTTAGCATTTTTTTTTGTGTGTTTCTATTATTTTGCAGGGGCTACAAGCGCTTTTTCAGGAGGAGTCTTTTAGAGACTTCAGATTATTTGGAAGGAGACTGCCTGAAATTGAGGTGCACTGTGGGAGTCGTGAAAAGCCGCATGGAGAGGCCTAAGCAATATAAGATATCTGCTCCGATATCTCACATGGGTGAGAATTTTAAGGACTTGCTGGAAAGTGGAAATGGGTGTGACATCATTTTCAAAGTTGGAGATGAGAACTTTAAAGCTCATAAACTGGTTCTTGCTGCTCGTTCACCTGTTTTTAGAGCCCAGTTCTTTGGACTTGTTGGTGACCCTAAAATGGATTCAGTGACAGTAGAAGATGTAGAGCCTTATACCTTCAAGGTGAACTGCTTTCTTGTCTTTTGCTCCTACCTTTATGTCTGATGACATGAGCATTGTCATACAAGTTTCCTTGTGTTTTTTTGTTGTCCCTTGCAAGATGTAACTTGGCCTGACTCTTGATATGGAGAGAAATATTCCTTGTTGTTTTTGATATGGAAGATGTAAATCAAATTACAGATTGGAAAATTTATGAAGCTACCTAGATATGACTGATTTACCGTGAGAGGCCAAATGTGTAAGTAGCTGCGATGAGTGCTTTTTGGGGGGGGGGGATTTAGGGAGCCCTTTTAGTAGCTAGTGCTTATATATTTAACTTCTGGATGGGGAGTTTAAGTTTTGATCTAGAGTGTGCAACTTAGTTTAAGGAGGCGCGAGGCGCACGGAGGCGCTGGGGGGCCGTTGCGATGAGGCGCAAGGCGCGAGGCGAAGGCGCACGCCTCATGCACACACGAGGCGCACTCATTTAGCAAACAAAATTCTATTTTTTGAAACCACAATTTGCAGAAAATTACCCCTTTTGTGGTATTTAAAAAGGGCCTATGGTTAAAGAAGTATAAACAAGGGATTAAGGGGCAAAGGGAAGGGTAAAAATAAGATTACAAGAGAAAGAAAACTGGAAATTGCAGAGTCATGCGCCTCGCGTGCGCCTCAGGGCCTGCGCCTCAGTGCGCCTCGGTGCGCCTCATGCACACTTGTGCGCCTCAGGCTTCTGAGGCGTTGGCAGCTGCGCCTAGGCGCGCCTCAGGCGCGCTTTTTTAAACTAAGGTGTGCAATTTTATTAAGAAAATACTGAGGCTTTGAATCTTTATTCATGTTTCCATTTTGTCGGGTACTTGGTTACCCAAATGTTTTTAGGTCATATATGCTTTTTATTTGGTGTGGTCAAGGGTAAACCTACACTTCGGTAACCAAGTCTGACTTAGACATGTGTAACTGTGCCATAAGCCTTGAATAAGTTTTCATGTCAGATTGTGTCTTCGTCTCCAATTCTCCATGTTCATGTCCATGTCCTAATTTGCTGTTAATCTCATTCAGGTAATGCTACAGTACATATACTCTGATAGCCTTCCTGATCTCTGTGAGATAACAGGATCCAATTCTTCGGTCCCAATGGCATTTTTGGTTCAACATTTGTTGGCGGCTGCTGATCGTTTTGGTCTTGATAGACTGAAAGTTATTTGTGAATCCAAATTATTTGAAGAAATCACAGTGGAAACTGTTTGTACAACGCTCTCATTGGCAGAGCAGCATAGATGTGAGCAGTTGAAGAGTGCTTGTTTAAAATATGCAGCAGCAAACTTGAATGGTGCGTTTAACTCATTGAATGAATTTGCAATAGTTTTCTCTATTAGCTGAATCTGTTTTATGTAACAGGCAGTGCGAATGAATTAACATAGTTTAATTATGACTATAATTTTGGGCTATAGTATCGTTTTGGTTTCAATATGTATTAAAAGGTTTTGATATAGGGGTTTAAACCCGCAGACAACCGTGATATTGTTGCTGATACGTTTGTTCATCTGACTCAGTCAGCTTTTATCTCGAGGTTGTTCTCGTGTTTTCAGCTCAATATTTCTTTTGTGTTCTGAATAAGCACAGTAGTTTTTCTCCATCTTTTGTTGTGTGGCGGTATTTAGTTTCGAGTTGCATGACTTGCATGCGATTTGGATGTCAAGGAATTATGATCACTTGCCAATTTTTAAGTAATGGAAAATTTCCTCTGATAAGACCTGCCCTCACCAGTTACCTTAGTGCATAACCTGTGCTGTCCGTGATTACGCAAGCCGCTAGTCCATGGTTCACTTGATTAACTCATGGATTAACTCAGCAGGATCTTTAAGCGTATTAGGTCTAGGTTGTTAGAAAATGGAGGTGGAGGCGAATTATCTTGGCTGAGGTGGCTTGGTGCTTTATGGTGGAGTGGTGATAGAAAGCCTGACGGGGATGGGGTGCTGTGAATGGCTAGCATGATGGTAAGGAGTGGAGGAGTATGTGACTACCGATCTCAGCCTCATGCTCTTACCCATGTCTCCGAGGTGGCTTGGTGCTTTACGGTGGAGTGGTGATAGAAAGCCTGACGGGGATGGGGTGCTGGGAATGGCTAGCATGACGGTAAAGAGTGGAGGAGTATGTGACTACCGATCTCAGCCTCATGCTCTTACCCATGTCTCCGAGGTGGCTTGGTGCTTTATGGTGGAGTGGTGATAGAAAGCCTGACGGGGATGGGGTGCTCTGAATGGCTAGCATGACGGTAAAGAGTGGAGGAGTATGTGACTACCGATCTCAGCCTCATGCTCTTACCCACGTCTCCTTTTTGTTTGACCAAGTGTAAACAGTCTTGACTTGAGACATTATGGCCCTTGTGACGCCAGAATGTGTGACGAAACATTGTTATTCCTCAATGGGCTTGTTTGATGTGCTCCCACGAGTCATGATAAGGGGGAGTGGTTCATACAGTCTTCCTGCTTTTATAAAAATTGTGGGTTGGGTGATGGTAATGATGGACGCTATGCTGGTGGATATATAACACGCTCCCCGTCTCTGTTTGCAAGTCCGTGTTTGTTGAGCTAAACTATATTGGCGACTCTGGGTTCATTCTTTTATATTTCTTATGTGCTAAACTGCTGTTTGTAGGATAATATATACACCGTTGCAGTGTTTGTTTATCTGGTGCAGTTTTTGATATTTCATATGATTGATGCTATTCTTTTGCAGTTTGTTACTTTTGGCATCTTTATGTGTCAATAATTCTGTTTTCCTTCACCTTGCTTGTATAGTTGTATGTCATATCTCAGTGACGACATCTCGCTCTCTGTTATACTCCGTATTATGTATTGTCTTGGTGATTTTGACATATTACCTATAGGCTTGTCGGTTCTGCATATCTTTCGATGGTTTATTTCGTTTTTAATAACTTGTATTTGCATCTTTATGTTTGGTGTAAGATGATTGTTGGGTGAAGACGTTCCTTTGCAAATTAGAAAGTGTATTAATAGCAGCTGTGTTTTAGTTTTGGGTTTCAATATGTCAATACTGCATTTTATTTATAAACTTTACTTATTTTATGTTCACTACATGTTTCAGCGGTTATGCACTCGGACGGCTACAAGCATCTCGAACAGATTTGCCCCTCGCTGCTGTCTGAACTGCTCCTGACCGTTGCCTCAGGGGACGAGATTCCGAGTGCGCCAGTTAGCAAGAAGAGAAGCAGCAGCAGCGTTGTTGGACTTAACATAGCTGCAGATGTGGTTCCCGTAGCACCTGATCTTGCAGCTCCTGTTCCTCCTCCTGCTGGTCCTGCTGATGAGCCTATTGGGAGGCGACTCCGGAGACGGCTACATTAGATCCATGATGTTGCACATGTAGAAGCTTAGTGTTTTGCTTCTGTTCATTTTATCCATCTGGGGTTTTAGCACTCTTTTGTGTTTAAAAGGTGGTGTAGATAGCATAAGTGACTGTCCTATTTTGACTGACTTGACAAAAGTATCAGATGGAAATATTAAATATGCCCCTCCTTTCATCTTTGTTTAGCACATATATAAATTACCTCCAGCTCGCTGTTCATATGTTTCTTTTATGTATTTCAGATGATTGGAGATGATGCCCATCTTCAGTCTCACTATGCTCTGCAGGTTTGCGATACCAAACCATTCTGATTTACATGCATAATCGGTTTCATGGATTTTTCAGTATCAGCAGGTTATTGTTATCATGAGTCTCCCATCTTTCTGGCAAGTCAGCTACAAAATGCGTCAATGGAACGAGGTGAGGTTTTGCCGTATAATGATTCCTGTATGTGCATGGAACTTTGTGTAGTTTAGTAGCATTTGGAACCTGTAGATTCCAAGGTGCTAATTTTGTTTATACGCATTGATTGTACTAGCCTTTGCGCCAATATAAGAGGATTTATAAAGTATAATAGAGTTTGCAATGAAAGAAGCAACATATCAAGAAATTACTAACACAGCTCTGATACAGTTTGCTGGAGCAGAACAGTCGTAAATTATTTGTCTGCTCTCTTATTTTCTGACCTATCATTTGCCAAGTCTAGTTGTATTTGGTTCCCTTGGCATTGCGGGTGTCAATACAGCTAGGCCACAGGAAAGTACCGATAGCAAATTCTCTCTTGAAGGCAATGTCGCCTTGCCCTGTGAGGCCGTACTCAGCAAATAGTCTGTCAAGAGTAGTTTCAGGCATATGCTGGTAGTCAGCTTTGGTGTACCTTGGGTAGTGGAGTGGCATTTGGAAGTACTTCACTCCGGTTTTCTTCCGGCTTTCCATCCCTTCCCTGCTTCTCTCTCCTTGCTCTAATTTTTGCCTTCCTCAGCTGTACTATCTTTGTGCATGTAATGTCTCCTTAAGCTTGAAGTTTGATGTACTGTTTATATAATGGTAGCTCATTCACATGATGGCAATGCTACGAACGAGAAGGTTCGGAATGCATGTCAAAAGTCACAAGATTAGGGTGGTGTACCAGAAGCCGCATGTGCAGTGTAGTGTTCATGCAAGTGATCTGTTCTACTTCTGGTACATGCACAGTCGCACAGATGCATGCACACCCATTTACCCAACTAATGACGCTGGGGAGACGAAAACGACACCACCAAGAGTTTTGCAGAGAAGAGAAAAGGTGTCTGGGACACTGCCTAGCTGCAAGCTCTCATGCATTTACGAGTTCCTCGTGGTGTAATACTATGAGTCCGCGTTCGTGATCACTTGACCATTCGTCTAGGGGTGATCAATACTCGGTATCACTTAAGTTTCGGATGCTTTGAAATGGAAAGTGTCGATTGTTTTACCCTCTGGCATGAAAAAAGTGCACATGATTAGGTTAAGGGAGTGACTGAGTGAGCAAGAAAAACCTGTTCGGTTATAAATGGAGGTACGTAATAATAATACCTCTATGAAAGGTAAACGGAGTCGAAATGTCACTTAAAAAAAGACATGAAGCGGTCTGATCAGTCACACTAGAGGTGTAAATTGCCAAGTGACCTACCAAAATTATTGTACTTGTGTGTGAATTGGGCATATATCATGGTCTAAAACACATTGTATGGGGCCTTCTTATTTCAGTACTTTGATGTCTGGGGTAGTACATTCTTGGTTTGTTGCTAATGAAGATGAGGTCACGTATTTACATGACATCACTTGGGCGAATTGTAATCAAACAATCAACCCATAACTCTATTATATTTTAGTGAGTTTTCGGTCCTCTCAACCATGACAGATGAAGAATATTTCAATTTAGTTCGAATATGACGTATTTTTTCCGGTAAATTATATTATTTCATCGACTACAAACTTGTACTATACAAATTATTGATTAGCCATGGATTTCTGTGAATGTGGTAGGTTCAATGATGGAAGAGTTAGAGGCAGAAACACGTTATAGTGTTGTAAACTTCACAAATACTAGTGGTTTTAGCAGGTGATTATATATTGTTGTTAAAGCCCAGCCACTTAAAAAGTTTCATGATTCATCATGATTATTACAGTACATTTGTTTCTGTTTTGATCTGGTAAGTGAACAATACAAAGCTTGACATTTGTTTCTAGTCCCACTCGTTGGCAAACCAAGTAAGGAATGTAATTAGCTATTTTTGGACCTGCCTTGTGGCACATAATCCAATAGACTATGAACAGTATTTATTTTAATCATGTCAAAAACAGAGAAATAAGTAGTTTATGAAGTAAATCGTTTGAGTTTTGGTGCGTGTATATTAAATGGTTTCAAGAATAATTTTTAAGGTTTAGACCCGACTTTAAAGATTCCAAAATACTACGAAAATTTGTGAAGGTGACCCAAAAAAATATTTGGAAGTTAAAGTACCCTAACTTTTGGAACTAATTCACAAAGGGGTGGCACAAAGTCTCCCATCAATGAGCAGATAACTTAGCTTAACGAAGGTTCTACTTGTGTCCACTAGTATCGTATCATAGCATAGTACAAGCGTGTGCATTAGTGCTGATTGCCGACATATGAAAATGAGGTGAAAACACTTCCGAGCTAAGTATCGCCGAATTTCTAAGAGTCTTTATCTTCATGGGGTAATAATAGTACATCCGAAGCGTCATACACACACAATTCACTAAGACCTCAAATTAAATATAATGTATCTTCTACCGTGTCTTTCGATCGGTTAGCATTTGATTTGAGTATGTATATAAGACGATAAAAGGAACTAAACAAGTAGTACTCCGTACTTGAATTCTCTTACCATTGGAATTTGATCCACAAAAATGGCAAAGAAATGAAAAATCCATTCAATAGTTAAGTGGAGTAACTCATACTACATACTAAGTTGCTGATTTCTCTGTATATAAATCAAAACGTTAACAATTTAGGCGATCGAAATTTTTTAAGTCAGCAAATGCGTTGACATAAATAAACATCTCAAGGCTCACAACAACCTGAAGAATTTAATGATTGAGACTACCCTTAGATCACGCCACGCGTATAAATCACGACTCTACACGTTAGCGATAGAATAACGAGAAAGAAGGGGGACCTCGTCCTCTCACCACCCACCAACTCTTCCAGAAACTTCCGCCAAACTCTTGGCTGACATTTACCGGAAAAATATAGTGGCTCATAATTCGCCACGTGTCCCTAAACTCCACATCACTGTCCTACGTGGCACAAGGTTTAACTCGATAATGATACTCAACAATTCTTATTGTAGCTAAATTTAGGGCACGTTTTTAGCAAAAAAAAACTCGAATTTTCTCTCTCCTCAAAACACTTAATTTCTGTGGCAAGATTCAATTTTGATTGTGTGGAACAAGTTTCCGAGTGATAATATTACTGGGTTTTTGTGGGTTTTTCATTTGGTTGACGTTTTTGGTGTTTTGTGTTTTGGTGTGTTGTTGAAGCTTTCTCTCTCCTCAGAGATGAATGGGGAGGGAGGAGGAGGAGGAGGAAGAGAAGGGGTAAAAATGGAAATAGATTTGGTGGTAAGGAAGGAGGAGGAGAGAGAAAAGGAAGTGTATATGTGGGGCTATCTGCCTGGAGCATTGCCGCAGCGGACACCGATACAGTCGCCGGTAAATGTCAAACTTCCGCCGTCGATTGGTAAATGGAGGGATGTTTGCGGCGGCGGTTGCGGTTTTGCCATGGCCATCTCTGGTTGCTCTCTCTCTCTGTCTTCCCTTTAACTTATTTGTTACGCTTCTTTGCTTATTGAGCTCTGCAATGCTACTGATTGTGTGTGTTAGTGTGTAAGATGCTGGGTTATGAATTTTAATTGTGATTTAATGTTAGTGTGTAAGTAATTTGCTATCTATTTTGTTGGGTGAAATCATTTTAATAAAAAATAATGATGAAATGTTGTGATGAAGGTGAAAAAAAAAAGTTTGAATTGAATTGAATTTGTAGAAATGGAAGTTTTTATTTTATTGTGGGTGACATAGTAAGTGCAAATGGAAGCTGTAATTGTGGGTATGGTACATTTTGGATCCGGGTTCGAGATCCGTCTGCATCAATCTGATTTGTTCTAAGACATGCTGAGAAAAGTTATTTTGGGATTTTTAGGATCTAGCTTAGTTTGACCAATTTTAGATTGATTATTGGTAATAATTGTAATTAGAGAGGCTGTGGTGCAGCTGCTAATTGAATGATTGACTATTCCGAGTTTCCGACTATTCTTTTTGGTGAAGATTCGATTGGAATTGAGGAGCTACGAGTTATTCCCTCCGTTTCTTTCAATTCTTTACGTTTGGTCGGAAAAAGACGACATTGTTTTTTTGCAATGTGGGTTCATATTAGTGATTTAAATGCTGAATTATTGCGTGTGTGTTTGACATAGATACTGGAAAGCTGATCACTTGGGGCTCAACGGATGATTTAGGCCAGAGCTATGTGACTTCCGGAAAGCATGGGGTAATGCAGGACTTTTTATTTTGCATTGAACTTGATCAATTGGGAATTTTATCTTGTTTCTTGAACTATAAATTAAAGCTTGTTTGCTATTGCATTTGATTCAAGGAAACACCAGAGCCTTTTCCTCTTCCTTCAGAAGCTTCTAATATAATGAGATCAGCTGCTGGTTGGGCGCATTGTGTTTCCGTCACAGGTAATGGGAGCATTTCGTGGCTTTCCGTATTAAAAATGTCCGTTTAATGATTTTTACTGTCCTTATATTGATTTTACCCCTGCGTTATTGTGGAAGCGTTTGAGGCATTGGGGTAATGTTGTCGTTGTTGTATTGATTTTACGCTGTCCGGAGCATTAGGGATAGATGAAATAATATGTGTGTTCATAGATTGGGGTGTAAATATCACCATTGGGAAGAATAAAAATGACTACCTGAGTATTTTGTATCAAATTTCGAGTCTGTTTTCTGAGTTTGCACCTCGCTAAATGCAGACAGAGCAGAAGTTTATACATGGGGATGGAAGGAATGTGTACCCTCGGGAAAGGTATTTGGAGATACTTCTCCTGGAAGCTTAGAGAAGGAGTCATTTGAAAAGCAAAGCACTCTATCTACCGAACAAGGTAATTAGCAGTTGGAACTTGTGTTATGGTAACTGGTGAGGAAGAGAACTGCCTTTTAGGGTGGTTGAACTTTGAGAGGTGCTTCATAGATGATTTTTGCAGTGAGCCCCTGTACCCAAGGGTCAAAAAATGCTACTGACAATAAAGGATCAGGGGAAGAGACTACGAAGCGAAGAAGAGTGTCATCTGCTAAAACAACTCCCGAGAGCTCCTCGCCAGCTGAGGAATCACTCTCGGCTTTGCCCTGCCTGGTCACACTTAGCCCTGGTGTCAGGATATCTGCTGTTGCTGCTGGGGGTCGGCACACCTTAGCATTATCAGGTAAATTTGCTGAATAAGCTATTGAGGGCTTGGCCTTGCCTTTTGTGGCTATGTCAGGAACCCGATCATTGTCTTTAAGTTAGTTTGGTATTTCGTCAAAACTTGAAAATAAACTATACTTGTGAGCTGTGCCTTCAGAGTAGTCATGGTCAAGTTTATTGATTGAAATGGTGCCTTTTTTTTTTAATTTATTTTACATAATAAAGTACCTACCTGATGTTGGAGATTGTAAGATTGCTGATGGATTTTTATGTTTCCTGAAGCTTAGATATAGGTCAAGTGTGGGGCTGGGGCTATGGAGGAGAAGGGCAACTAGGTCTGGGCTCAAGGATACGTATGGTATCATCTCCACACCCCGTGCCATGTATAGAGTCTTCTTATAGGAAAGATAGACATTCTGGCTTCTCTCAAGCAAGCTTAAGCTCGGAAGGCCATGGTTTCAGAGTTCCTGGGTCATACATCAAGGGCATTGCCTGTGGGGGACGACACAGTGCAGTAATTACAGGTGAGTATCAGTTATCAAGAGTTACATCATGGCCATGTTTTCATTGATGTCTTTTTTCTTTCTTCTTAATCTTTTTTTTTTTTTTTTTGATTGAGAAAGATATCAATGTTGAATTTGTTCATACCACGATTGTAGATTTTCTATTGGTTCAGTTGTCATGTGGTTCTTCACAGGCTTGTACCCGTATCCCCTTTTAAATAGTGAAACTCTAATTCCAATCTAACAGACTGCGTCTTTTGCAATGCTTGTATTTCATAAGCACTATGTACTGAAATAAAATTTTCTTGTTGCGTGAATAGATGCTGGAGCGGTTCTTGCTTTTGGATGGGGCCTCTATGGACAGGTATGGGGGTAGATGTTTCCTGATAAATGGCATTCTGTTTGTTATGCCTCATTTGCAATTCAATGGCATGCCATATACAGAAATGTTTCTGCAAGGTGACCCTGCAAAAAATAGTTCTCAGATATTAACTGTTGATCTTATCAGCTGTTTTATAGCAACTTTCGGGTTTCAATGGCCTTTTTCTGGGGTGATTTAGCTGGTTGGGCTTTTGTTTTATGCACTATTTGTAAATATTTGTAAATGTTTTAGTCAGAGGTAAAATCTTCCCTTTTGGCATCTAATAGTAGTGTTACATGACTTAATGTTTTCCTTTTCCTGTCTTCTGTTTTCCGTTGGATGAACTGTGTGGTGTGGATATGTAGGTAAATAGAAACGGTGAAGATTAAAAAGCAAAGTAGATGTTCAAGATGAAGACAATGTAGCAAGGGATCAGATGATTCTTTCCCTCTTTGTATCCAACCTTTTTCTTTTAGCATTTTGTTAGAAGTGTATGTTGTATATTATATTGCTTCTCGTCAGTCTGTGTGGTGACCATGATGACTGTTACCTGTTGCAGTGTGGGCAAGGAACCACTGATGATGTGCTAAGCCCTGCTTGTGTATCTTCACTGCTTGGTATTCGAATTGAGGCAGTCGCAGCAGGTTTGTGGCATAGTATCTGCATATCTGCTGATGGTGATGTGTATGCTTTTGGAGGGAATCAGTTTGGGCAGCTAGGAACAGGTTCTGACCAAGCAGAGGTAAATCCTTATGATTCTTTTACGTGGTTGCCTGTAAGGCTGTGTGACTTACAAATAGATCTCCCAACCATGTGTTCTTGTTTTCAGACTCTTCCAAGGCTGTTGGATGCAGCGAGTATAGAAAATGTTCACGCAAAGATATTATCATGTGGAGCTCGTCACAGCGCCATAGTTACAGGTATATTTCCACTCAGAAATTGTTCATCATTGTCGTTGGGTGTTGGAACTGTGGTGCTGTCACTGCTGTGGATGCAATTGGTTTCTTGTCAGGATTAGAGATTTTCATTTATACCTCAGGCCTTGTTCCTGTGTATAGTATGTCCCTTTGTTCCAGACTGTATATGTTGAATCCACGTAAATGCTTCCTAATTAGGCTCATGTGTCTACAATTCTTCAAGATTACTGGTTTTAGTGACGTTTTTCTTACTGATGACGTGCATTTTCTCAAATGTAGAGGATGGAAAAGCCTACTGCTGGGGCTGGAACAAGTATGGACAGGTAAGAGAATCTTTACTCACAGATGCTTATGACATATGAATCACTGGTCGAAAACAGGTCATAACAATTACCTTGCCTGTGGTGTAGCTTGGTCTGGGCGATGTGATTGACCGCAACATTCCAGCAGAGGTACAAATTGAAGGGCGTTTAGCGAAAAATGTAGCTTGTGGCTGGTGGCATACACTTCTCCTAGCAGAATCTGTCACTTGAGCTATGTAAGTTAGGAAAAAGCTTAGACATGGCTCAGTTTTGTTAGGTTAGTGTGTCCAGTCCAGCAAATGGGACACAGAAACTACTGATAAAATGACAACAAGGGTGAAGTAATGTAAATAGCATAGGGCTTTGTATACAGATTTGTGCATGTGATCATTCATTCATGGAATCCATGGGAAGGGTTTGAATTTTAATGTTAAGCCTCAATTCCCTTCCAGCAAGATGTGCTGCAGATTTTAGCGAGCGGTATTACATCTTGACTTTGGTGTGTGTTTCTCGAATAAAACCCTGCTATTTAGAATTACTCCGTCTATTGCCAATCTGCTTTAGGGTGAAATATCTTCTACGGTTCTAGCCACCTAGTATTGTTGCATCGTATCGTATGGTGATCTGGTCCGTTGAAATCAACTTGAGTTTACACTGCATCGATCTAGAAACAGATGAGTATCTTGTATAGCTTGAGAAAGGTCTAACCTTTAGCTTTTATGATGGCTGAACAAGCATGCAAAGTTTGACGAACTATTTCAACTATTGAGAATGACATGATGGCAGGTACCCTGAGTTCAATCGGAGCTCAAGTGATCTAGAGTCTAGACTTCTAGTAATATCGTCTTTTTATGTCTTTAATCGAAATATTTTGGACGATAGCTTGGACTATCCAATCGATTTTTGCTTTATGTTCCTTTGCTCGTATATTCTCCGTTTGTGTGGATATTCTCGCTTAGTTTGGCAAATTCAAACTAAATGTAAATGACAAGATTTGATATAAATAATCTCAATCCACAATTAATGTTCTGCCCTAGTTCTCGCCTCCAAATCAATTAAAAATTGTACTCGACCAGTTCAAGACGACTATTGTAATCGATGTAACATTCCAGGGTTGCATAGTTAAGTAGAAAATTATTGCTGCGATCTTATTTCGGGGTCTTCACCAAATTTTTTTATTGATGGAGTGAGTCGAGTACTACGTCGTATTCTATGTGTCACTTTGAAATTGTAATGACTGGTTCCTCGAGGAGTAATAAGCTACTTTAAAAATCTCAACCTCATCTCTTTTGTTATACTTAGTTAGTTAGCTTGACGACTTTGGGAAACTCTTTCGTAGGTATTTGAAATGTATCTTCTCTTATACTCTTTTGTCAATGTACGTTTAATTTAAAAAAATTTAACGAGTGAAAAAAGGTTGAATGAGATTCTATTTACGTAATTGGATTTGAAACTCTTTACGTTCAGACCAGATATGACCAACTGAAAGAAATCGAGAGATTAATAAAGGAGTAGCAATTTAGCATGGTGGAGTGGTCATATTCATCGTCTTTGAAAAGTCTTCCAACATTTGACAAATCACATCTTTTCCCCAAATATAAATCCGACTAATATACTATAAAGTAACAATATTACGACATCAGCAGCGTAAATAATACATTTCTTTCTTCATATATCATCATCTCAAACTAAACCAACCCCAAAACTTTCCAAAAAATGAACCTACACCTCCACAACCTCCTCACGGCGGCGCTACTACTCGCCGCCGTAGGACTAGCCACATCGTCACGGCAATGCCCGCCGTGCGGCACCGCACGTGTGCCATACCCACTAAGCACGGGCCCCACTTGTGGGGACCAAGACTACAAAATCCAGTGTAACAACGGTACACTTAAGTTCCCTACGTCCAACAACACGTACACCATCACATCCACTCATCCGTCATCTCAACGGCTAGTAATCCAGCCATCCACCTTCCAACCCAACACCTGCGTCACAGAGGATCTTTCCACCACTGGTGTCCAGCTCAGCCCAACGGCGCCGTTTAATATAACGGGGGACAACACCATCATGTTTCTCAACTGTACTCCCATATTATTCGGGTCCCCACTTAACTGCTCAACTAACAGCCTTTGCCACGTTTACGTCAACGCTACGCGACAGGCGTCCGCGTGTAGGAACGCGCCTATTTGTTGTACGTTTAGAGCTGGTGGTGGTACGACGTCGTATTCTATCACGTTGCGGAGTGGGGCCTGTCGGGCTTACACTAGCTTTGTTGACTTGAACCCGGCCCTGCCCGTTAATAAGTGGGGTCAGCCCGGGTTGATGATCCAGTGGTTGCTTCCTCAGGAACCTGTTTGTACGACTCAAGCTGACTGTGCCGTTGATCAAGGGAACTCCACGTGTCAGGCTGATCCTAATAGTAATAAGGGGGTTCGTAGGTGTTTTTGCAACTCTGGTCTTCATTGGGATGGTGTCAATGGCTTTTGTGCTCTAAGTAAGTTTTTCGTCACTTTGCGTGTGTCACGTACTCGCCACTCATATACGTAATACGTGTATATCTGTTAAAAACGTCTCGTTTAAATTATTTTCGCATTTTCAATCAGAGTTGAAACATAGTAGCATATAATATGCATTGAATTTTGATGAATTTGTGTTTGGTTTGTTGACTTGGTGTTGGTGCAGATGATGTTTGTGATGATCCAAATGGTTGCAAAAGTAGTAAAGCCGGCCTAATAGCAGGTAACCTAAGTCACAAGCTAAGAGACACCTTCTTTGACCAATAAAGTCACCACACTAGCAAAATTCAACTTATACTTTTGTAAGTCAACCTTGGCGCAATTGTCAACCAATTTTGGATAAGATCGTCTTATTGTCTCTTGGTTGACGAGAAAAACCATACTACAACGGATATTATATTCTCGTGACAACATTTTTACTATCTCGTATCAATGAATGGTTTACCTTTGTTTATCGGAATAATAAACTAGGTAATGTAGTAAATTTGATTGACCAATGCAAGAAGTAGAGTGATTAAACATTGAAGAGGTTTTGTGCAGGCTTAGTATCAGGAATAGGAGGTGCGTTGATAGTTGCTGTCATAGCCATTCTGTTCTACCGACGCCAGCGCAAGATTAGAGAGGCGCGAGAGCGAGTTAAGAAGGAGAGGGAGGAGATTCTGAATTCGGGAGGGGGCAGAACAGCAAAGATTTTCAGTGGTAGGGAGATGAAGAAAGCAACCAGTAATTTCTCGAGAGACCGTCTTTTAGGAGCAGGTGGTTTTGGGGAAGTCTACAAAGGTGTCCTTGATGATGGGACACTCATTGCTGTCAA
The DNA here is from genome assembly GCA_963680865.1 of Spergularia marina. Classification (NCBI taxonomy): domain Eukaryota; kingdom Viridiplantae; phylum Streptophyta; class Magnoliopsida; order Caryophyllales; family Caryophyllaceae; genus Spergularia; species Spergularia marina. Next base: position 20,859,461 of record OY804560.1, on the reverse strand, counting down.
ATGTGCTAAGGTTGGGAATGCGAAAGGAACAGATCAAATTCTGAATGAAGTCCGAATTCTCTGCCAAGTCAATCACAAGTGTCTTGTTGGTTTGCTTGGTTGTTGTGTTGAGCTTGAACAGCCTATTATGGTGTACGAGTTCATCTCCAATGGGACGCTCAACGAGCACATACACGGGATTGTACCAGGAGGATACAGTCGCCTGTCATGGTCTGATCGTCTGACTGCTGCTTACCAAACTGCTGAGGCACTTGCTTACCTACATTTCTCAGCAAATCCTCCCATTTATCACAGGGATGTGAAGTCATCCAACATATTGCTAGATGAGAAGTTGAATGCTAAGGTGTCAGATTTCGGACTGTCGAGGTTAGCTGAGACAGACATGAGCCATATCTCAACTTGTGCACAAGGGACGCTTGGATATCTAGACCCTGAGTATTACAGGAACTACCAGTTGACAGATAAGAGCGATGTTTACAGCTTTGGGGTTGTATTGTTGGAGCTTTTGACGTCCCAAAAGGCAATTGATTTCAACAGAGAAGCTGATGATGTCAACTTGGCAATGTATGTGAAGAGGTTGGTTGATGAGGAGCGAATCATGGATGCTATAGACCCTGTATTGAAGGAAGGAGCTGGCACCATCGAGCTCGACACCATGAAAGCTGTGGGATTTCTAGCCATCGGGTGCTTGGAGGAACGCAGGCAAAACCGTCCCTCCATGAAAGAAATTGCAGAAGAGATCGAGTATATTATCAGCATAGCAACTGCACAGAAAGTCGATAACTGAGACACCCAGAAAAGCCAGTATTCTAAGACATTCACAAGTTAGTTAACAAAACGGAAAAAGAGTGGTTCATTCCCAAGCAAGTTTGTTCAATTGTTCTGTCAGTTTAGGACTTTAGTCCATATAAAAATTTTACTGCTTTCTTTATGCAGTATTTTTCCTTTTGAAATAGTTCTGATTCTGCAGGTTGTTACATGATGCATATACTGCATTGCAACAGGAATTTCCCTGCTATCTGTTTCCGATGTCTGCGCGGCTGCTCCTCAAAAATCTGTTTTAAGACACAAACAAATCGACAACAAAGTGCTCTGATGCACAGTTTGCAATGAAATGAGTAGTACAACAACATTTAGATTAAACATAGACTTCAAAGCCCTAAAGCTTATAATTTACTTTAATCTGGCGTACAGATCACAATCTTACCAGATGGACAAAACAGTAACAATAATGACAAAAACAACAGTGATCGTTCCAGAATCTATCAAGACCGAAACTTAGGAATGTAAAACCTCAAGACTTAAAATTGTGAGTATTCAGCTAATCCTCGTCCTTGAGAATTCAGATTATCTAGTTCCTAGGTGCTGCCCATTCAACTCTGAGAATGAGATTATCATAACCATATCCATTAAGCTTGTTGATGGCTCTCTGAGCATCTTCCTTGTTGACAAAGTTGACAAATCCAAAACCTCTGCTCACGCCAGTCTTTTGGTCAATAGCAACATAAGTACGAGTAACTGCACCAAAAGGACGGAAAAGCTCCTGCAAGTCAGGCTCCCTTGTATCCTCCGAAAGGTTGGTCACCCTAACAGAGTTCTCCTCATTTCTACGCTTCATGTCACTTCCACTCTGTCTCTCCGCTCCAGGTCGCATGCTTGGAGGCACGTATGCTCCCTTTACTGCACCAGAAGCAGATGCCTCTGCAGCAGGCTTGTTAAGAGGAGCATCATCCTGTGGAGCCAAGTCTTTGTAGGGGCACTTGACACTCCAGTGGTCACCTTTCTTACCACAAATTCTACACACCATGAGAACTGCACCTCCTTTGTCGAGTTGGGACAATGAATCACCTGCCCCCTTAGTATCTTCTTGCTTGGTGCCTACAATAGCTCATAGGAGAAGTCAGCAAATACAATGAAGCAAGATCACCTCTCTGAGTAGAATTTGAAGGAATATTAACTTCACAAAGAGATTAACTTTCACTATCACCTGCCACCCCAACTTTAGTGTTCAATAATAATTTGGTAAAGGGTATAGTGGGTAAGAGTAAAATATGGCAAGATGTCGATTATCAGATGTCGATTTGTAAAGGAAACCAAAAGACAGAAAGCACAACAAAAAAATTCAAACTTGAACTCGAAGCTACATTACATCAACAGGCATCCTTCCATCACTTTAATCCTCAGGTTCTTGTATTACAGATTGTTAAAATGCTTCATTAATCGTCAGAACCATCTTATCCACACATGCCTAGCCATAACCCAAACCTAAGCAACTACAGTTCCTTCCACCAGAAACATGGAAAGATTTACTTGAAGTAAAGCCCACAAGTGACAAACAGAAAGAACGTGGCAATCAAGTACAATCTAGGATGCTAAGACCACCCCCATTGAAACACACACCCAAGGTATGAACACGTAACAGCAAAGTCCACAAGGATTACTGATGAATATATGCAAATACAGCCTATTTTTTCATACAAGTAAATTACTTATCCAGCTACAAAAATAGACCTAAAACCCATAGCACGCATCTCCTAAGGCAAATCGGTTCGGCTTACTATAGCCACTGGCTAAGTTCCATCTGCTCAAAACATGTCAAAGCAAATTCGAGACAGCTCAACGAATACCAGACCTCTTCTCTAGCAAGTAGCAACTCCAGCTCGTCGTAACAAGGTATTCATAGCCAAAGTAAACAAATTTCATAAATGAAACTAACCAACGAGTATAATTCCAGCTAACTTTCTACTCTTTCGACATCACAACCCTCAATCATCAGACCACAACCGATATATTTTCAAGGAATCCTCAAACCTCTTCGCCACCCATTTTTGTTCCTCCTAACAAAGCCACTCTAACTCACAATTCACTTCAAAAGGTCTTGATAGATGTAGCTTCTATGAATCTTACTCTCAACAACCGAATCCCATAAACAAAACTAACCAATTTCTCCTGATAAATCAGGCCTTTACGGTTAATTTTAACATGCTAACTCTGAAAAAACAATAATAACTCAAAAGTTTACAACTTTCACAAGCATCTCATCCCAAAGTTTGATCTTTGCTCGAACAACCGAATTCCGTAAACGAAACTAATCAATTCATCTAGTAATGCCTGATAATTTTCTCCACTTCCAAACTCCAAGTTCCAACATTGGACACACCTTACTCATCAAGCAACTCCCAACACCAAAATTCCAAAAAGTTTACAACTTTCACAAGCATCACATCCCAAAACACTCACAAACATAACACAAATCAACCAAATCATCAAAACCCATCCCCAAATTTCCCAATTCATAACAAACAAATCATACTTTAGGTCAAACAATTCACCCAAAAAAAACCCCCAATTCAATTTACCCCCAATTCAATTTACCCCCAATTCCCCCAATCAAATAATCAAACAAACATCAAAAATCAAAAATCAAATACCCAAATCAGAATTCCACGATAAAACCCTAAAAAAAGCACAGTAAAAGTAAAAAAAAAAATTTACCAGGAGCGCGAGGGCGTTCAATGAAGATCTCCTCAGTAGAAACCATAGTGAGCTGACCTTCATCCTTAACGGCGTCGCCAAACTTAGGCCAAGAGCGGCGCTCGACGGCGCGTTTACTCAGACGCGTCTTAGCCAACTTGCGTGTGCGCGTGGTGGTGGTAATCTTAACCCTATGACCATCATCATTAAACTTGTACTCAATCACCTTCTTAATTCCTAGTTCATCAGGACCAATCACTTGCTTTGGTGGCAATAGAAAGTCCAAATCTTCGGCATCTTCTTCTTCAAGCTCCCCCCATCGTAGCTTCGCCGGCTTCTCGGTTTCGACAACCATTGTTTTTTGTGTGTGAGTTGTGTGTGTGTGACGGCGAGGAGATAGTCTGTGTGGAAAAGATTAGGGCTTTTTATGCGTTTTGGACCAAAATAAGAGATTTTGCATAGTAAGTTGGCAACTTTATTTAAGGAGTTACACTTTTGGTGTCGATTTTGGGACTTACCATAAGTTTTTTCCGACTATAATAGGAGTATTTGTCACTCGAGAGACTTCTACAAGAGTTTGAGTTATGTTTTGATCCTTGTTAATTTTGGGTCAAAAATTGTGGATCATATACTTCTGATTATGGTCGATCATGCCCGTATTAGGTATGGGTGTCGGTTCTTATATTAGTGAACTTTCTAAGCCCCTTTGTCACACGTCTACCGATTTTGGGACTTATGATCTACTATACGTTTCTAGCTCAAATATTTTGTTAATTAAAACTAATAATATTACACCTACATGCTTCCGCATTGACCTGAGTTTCTTATTCTTTACACAACAGTTTAAACGGTTTTTGCTTTGGGTCGATTACTAGTTTGCATGCTCGTGCCACGACCGGGCTTATATTGTTTATACTCATTCTATAAGAAAATTTTTGGCTTATCTTAGTTCTAATGAATTATCATAATGATTATTTTCCATAAATTTGCTAATACTATACTACGTATTCTAATAAATTAGTATAATGATTATTTTCCATAAATTAACTATATTATACTACTGAGGAGATCTTCATTGCGCGCCCAGGCCGGCCCGGCACGACGGGCGTGACCCGGGCCGCGGCATTCGATTGCTTGAAATTGCCGTACCAGGGCCCGACACGAGGCACGATGGCCCGGCCCGCTCAATGCACGAGGAAGCCGGCCCGCCCAAGCCCAAGCCCGAATTACCATTTTTTATACTATTTTTAAAAAAAAATTGAAATGATATTATATTTCTACAGACCAGAAGCAAAGCCCGATATGTGGGCACGAGCCCGGCCCAGCCCGAGCATGACGTGCCGGCGTGCCTCGTGCTGTGCTCGGGACGACATTGAAAATTTCGGCACAACACGAGCCCGACCCGAAGGCACGAAGCTCGTGCCGGGCCTCGGGGATGGTTGGGCACGACGGGCCGGCACGAAGCCCAACACGGCCCGGCCCGCTGCCAACTCTAACCATATCATAACCGATAATTATATTTAATGCTAATTTTATGTTCTATCCAATTAATGAATGCCAAGTGTCCTCCTAAAAAAGACTTGGTTTCAGGTTTTAATATATAATACTAGTTTGCATGCTCGGCTCGCGTCCGGGCTGCATATCCATATTGTTATACTCATTTTATAAAATTGTCAATTTACCTTTGTTATAATATTAGTAGCGACACTATTATTTTCCATAAATTATCTCACCACCATAATCAACATAAATTGTATTAGTTTCCATAAATTATCTCACCACCATAATCAACATAAATTATATTAGTTTCCATAAATTAGCTAATAATTTCCATATTATGTAATTACTTAGTACTATCCAATTAATAAATGCCAAGTGTTGTTATAAGAAAAAACATGGTTTAATATTTTAATATATAGTATTAGATTAGATTAGATATTATTAAATGTCATCCGTTTCGACGCTCGTCACTTTGTATGGATCTATGAACGTTCTCGTCGTTTTACTTTACTTCTCTTCGGTTTTTACTCTAATACTTTCCAAATCCTCATTATATCATATATAGACACTAGCACCAAAATTTGAGCCGATTTCGCTCCGTAGCCATATTATTGAAAAACCGTGGATTATGTACTACCATTCCGGTCAAATTTGATCAATTTTTCGAAAAAAAATCTAAACGTCCTCCAACATTACTGTAGATACCTTAGGATTACACTTGTTGGATTTGAGGGTTTGTTCCTCGTTTTGTGAAGTATTTCATCCATTTCGACGCTCGTCACTTAGTATGGATTTAAAACCATTTTAGCCGTTTTACTTAACTTTATTTAGGTTTTTGGCCCTCATATTTCTCAAATCCTCATTATATCATACTTAGACACTATCAACAAAATTTGAGCCGATTTCGTTCCGGCACCATATTATCGAAAAACCGTGGATTATTTACTGCGATTCTGGTCAAATTTGATCAATTTTTCGAAAAAATCCAAATGTACTCCAAACATTACTGTAGATACCTTAGGATAATAATTATTGGATTTGAGTGTTGGTTCCTCATTTTATAAAGTATTTCATGCGTTTCGACGCTCGTCACTTTTGTATGGAATTATGACCGCTCTCGTCGTTTTACTTAAATTCTCTTCGGTTTTTTACTCTAATATTTTCCAAATCATCATTATATCATATTTAGACACTACCACCAAAATTTGAGCCGATTTCGCTCCGGAGCCATATTATCGAAAAACCGTGGATTATGTACTACGATTCCGGTCAAATTTGATCAATTTTTCGAAAAAAATCTAATTGTCCTCCTAACATTACTGTAGATACCTTAGGATTATACTTGTTGGATTTGAGTTTTTGTTCCTCATTTTGTGAAGTATTTCATCCATTTCGACGCTTGTCACTTTGTATGGATTTATAACCATTTTAGCCGTTTTACTTAACTTTATTTAGGTTTTTGGCCCTAATATTTTCCAAATCCTCATTATATCATACTTAGACACTATCATAAAAAATTGAGCCGATTTCGTTCCGGAACCATATTATCGAAAAACCGTGGATTATGTACTGCGATTCTGGTCAAATTTGATCAATTTTTCGAAAAAATCCAAATGTACTCCAAACATTAATGTATATACCTTAGGATTATACTTATTGGATTTGAGTGTTGGTTCCTCATTTTTGAAGAATTTATGCGTTTCGACGCTCGTTACTTTGTATGGAACTATGACAGTTCTCGTCGTTTTACTTAACATCTCTTAGGTTTTTTACTCTAATATTTTCTAAATGCTCATTATATCATATTTAGACACTACCACCAAAATTTCAGCCGATTTCGCTCCGGAGCCATGTTATCGAAAAACCGTGGATTATGTACTACGATTCCGGTAAAATGTGATCAATTTTTCGAAAAATATCTAATTGTCCTCCTAACATTACTGTAAATACCTTAGGATTATACTTGTTGTATTTGAGTGTTTGTTCCTCATTTTTTGAAGAATTTCATCCATTTCGACGCTCATTACTTTGTAAGGATGTATGACCGTTCTCGTCGTTTTACTTAACTTTATTTAGGTTTTTGACCCTAATAATTTCCAAATCCTCATTATATCATACTGATACACTATCATCAAAATTTGAGCCGATTTCGTTCCGAAACCATATTATCGAAAAACCGTGGATTATATATTCCTATTCTGGTCAAATTTGATCAATTTTTCGAAAAAAATCCGAATGTACTCCAAACATTACTGTAGATACCTTAGGATAATAATTATTGGATTTGAGTGTTGGTTCCTCATTTTATGAAGTATTTCATGCGTTTCGACGCTCGTCACTTTGTATGGAACTGTGACCGTTCTCGTCGTTTTACTTAAATTCTCTTCTGTTTTTACTGTAATATTTTCCAAATTCTCATTATATCATATTTAGACACCACCACCAAAATTTGAGTCGATTTCACTACGGAGCAGTAATATAGAAAAATCGTGGATTATGTACTGCAATTTTGGTCAAATTTGATCAATTTTTCGAAAAACATCTAAATGTCCTCCTAACATTACTGTAGATACCTTAGGATTATACTAGTTGGATTTGAGTGTTTGTTCCTCATTTTGTGAAATATTTCATCCATTTCGACGCTCGTCACTTTGTAGGGATTTAAAACCCATTTTATCGGTTATGCTTAACTTTATTTAGGTTTTTGGCCCTAATATTTCTCTAATCCTCATTATATGATACATAGACACTATCATCAAAATTTGATCGTTCCGGAACCATATTATCGAAAAATCGTGGATTATACTGCGAATCTGGTCAAATTTGATCAATTTTTCGAAAAAATCCTAATGTACTCCAAACATTACTGTAGATACCTAAGGATTATACTTATTGGATTTGAGTGTTGGTTTCTCATTTATGAAGTATTTCATGCGTTTCGACGCTTGTTACGTTGTATGGAACTATGACCTTTCTTGTCGTATTACTTAACTTCTCTTCGGTTTTTTACTCTAAGATTTTCCAAATCCTCATTATATCATATTTAGACACCACCACCAAAATTTGAGCCGATTTCACTACGGAGCCATATTATTGAAAAACCGTGGATTATGTACTGCAATTTTGGTCAAATTTGATCAATTTTTCGAAAAACATCTAAATGTCCTCCTAATATTACTGTAGATAACTTAAGATTATACTAATTGGATTTGACTGATGGTTCCTCATTTTGTGAAATATTTCATCCATATCGACGCTCGTCACTTCGTATGGATTTCTAACCATTTTAACCGTTTTAATTAACTTTATTTAGGTTTTTGGTACTCATATTTCTCAAATCCTCAGTATATCATACTTAGACACTATCATCAAAATTTGAGCCGATTTCGTTACGGAACCATATTATTGAAAAACCGTGGATTATGTACTGCGATTCAAGTCAAATTTGATAAATTTTTCGAAAAAATCCAAATAAACTCCAGACATTACTGTAGATACCAAAGGATAATACTTATTGGATTTGAGTGGTGGTTCCTTATTTTATGAAGTATTTCATGCGTTTCGACGCTTGTCACTTTGTATGGAATTATAACCGTTCTCGTCGTTTTACTTAACTTCTCTTCGGTTTTTACTCTAATATTTTCCAAATCCTCATTATATCATAATTAGACACTACCACCAAAATTTGAGCCGATTTCGTTCCGGAGCCATATTATCAAAAAAACCGTGGATTATGTACTACGATTCCGGTCAAATTTGATCAATTTTTCGAAAAAAATTTAAATGTTCTTCTAACATTACTGTAGATACCTTAGGATTATACTTGTTGGATTTGAGTGTTCGTTCCTCATTTTGTGAAGAATTTCATCCATTTCGACGCTCGTCACTTTGTATGGATTTATAACCATTTTAGCCGTTGTACTTAACTCTATTTAGGTTTTTGTCCCTCATAATTCTCAAATCCGCATTATATCATATTTAGACACTATCATCAAAATTTGAGCCGATTTTGTTCCGGAACCATATTATCGAAAAATCAAATGTACTCCAAACATTACTGTAGATACTTTACGATTATGCTTATTGGATTTGAGTGTTGGTTCCTCATTTTATGAAATATTTCATGTGTTTCGACGCTCGTCACTTTGTTTGTAATTATGACCGTTCTCGTCGTTTTACTTAACTTCTCTTCGGTTTTTTACTCTAATATTTTCCAAATCCTCATTATATCATATTTAGACACTGCCACCAAAATTTGAGCCGATTTCGCTCCGGAGCCATATTATCGAAAAACCGTGGATTATGTACTACGATGCCAGTCAAATTTGATCAATTTTTCGAAAAAAAATCTAAATGTCCTTCTAACATTACTGTAGATACCTTAGGATTATACTTGTTGGATTTCGGTGTTTGTTCCTCATTTTGTGAATTATTTCATCCATTTCGACGCTCGTTACTTTGTTTGGAACTATGACCGTTCTCGTCGTTTTATTTAACTTCTCTTCGATTTTTAACTATAATATTTTCCAAACCCTTATTATATCATATTTAGACAGTACCACCAAAATTTGAGCCGATTTCGCTCCGGAGCCATACTACCACAAAAATTTGAGCCGATTTCGCTCCGGAGCCATATTATCGAAAAACCGTGGATTATGTACTACGATTCTGGTCAAATTTGATCAATTTTTCGAAAAAAATTTAAATGTCCTCCTAATATTACTGTAGATACCTTTGGATTATACTTGTTGGATTTCACTATTTATTCCTCATTTTGTGAATTATTTCATCTATTTCGACGCTCGTTACTTTGTATGGATTTATAACCATTTTAATCCTTTTTACTTAACTTTATTTAGGTTTTTGGCCCTAATATTTCTCAAATCCTCATTATATCATACTTAGACACTATCATCAAAATTTGAGCCGATTTCGTTCCGGAACCATATTATCGAAAAACCGTGGATTATTTACTGCGATTCTGGTCAAATTTTATCAATTTTTCGAAAAAATCCAAATGTACTCCAAAAATTACTGTAGATACCTTAGGATTATACTTATTGGAATTGAGTGTTGGTTCCTCATTTTATGAAGTATTTCATGCGTTTCGACGCTCGTCACTTTGTATGGAACTATGATAGTTCTCGTCGTTTTACTTAAATTCTTATCGGTTTTTTACTCTAATATTTTCCAAATCCTCATTATATCATATTTAGACACTACCACCAAAATTTGAGCCGATTTCGCTCCGGAGCCATATTATCGAAAAACCGTGGATTATGTACTACGATTCCGGTCAAATTTGATCAATTTTTCGAAAAAAATTTAAATGTCCTCCTAGCATTACTGTAGATAACTTAGGATTATACTTGTTGGATTTGAGTGTTTGTTCATCATTTTCTGAAGTATTTCATCCATTTCGACGCTCGTTACTTTGTATGGATTTATAACCATTTTAGTCCTTTTTACTTAACTTTATTTAGGTTTTTCGCCCTAATATTTCTCAAATCCTCATTATATCATACTTTGACACTGTCATCAAAGTTTGAGCCGATTTCGTTCCAAAAAACCGTGGATTATGTACTGCAATTCCGGTCAAATTTGATCAATTTTTCGAAAAAATCCAAATGTACTCCAAACATTACTGTAGATACCTTAGGATTATACTTGTTGGATTTGAGTGTTTGTTCCTCATTTTGTGAAGTATTTCATCCATTTCGACGCTCGTCACTTTGTATGGATTTATAACCATTTTAGCCGTTTTACTTAACTTTATTTATGTTTTTGTCTCTAATATTTCTCAAATCCTCATTATATCATACTTAGACACTATCGTCAAAATTTGAGCCGATTTCGTTCCGGAACCATATTATCGAAAAACCGTGTGCGATTCTGGTCAAATTTTATCAATTTTCGAAAAAATCCAAATGGACTCCAAAAATTAATGTAGATACCTTAGGATAATACTTATTGGATTTGGGTGTCGATTCCTTATTTTTTTGAAGTATTTCATGTGTTTCGACGCTCGTCACTTTGTTTAGAATTATGACCGTTCTCGTCGTTTTACTTAACTTCTCTTCGATTTTTAACTATAATATTTTCCAAACCCTTATTATGTCATATTTAGACACTACCACCAAAATTTGAGCCGATTTCGCTCCGGAGCCATATTATCGGAAAACCGTGGGTTATGTGCTACGATTCCGATCAAATTTGATCAATTTTTCGAAAAAATCCAAATGTACTCCAAACATTACTATAGATACCTTAGGATTATACTAATTGGATTTTATTGATGGTTCCTCATTTTATGAAGTATCTCATGTGTTTCGACGCTAGTCACTTTGTATGGAATTATGACCTTTCTCGTCGTTTTACTAAACTTCTCTTCGGTTTTTTACTCCAGTATTTTCCAAATCCTCATTATATCATATTTAGACACTACCACAAAAATTTGAGCCGATTTCGCTCCGGAGCCATATTATCGAAAAACCGTGGATTATGTACTACGATTCTGGTCAAATTTAATCAATTTTTCGAAAAAAATTTAAATGTCCTCCTAACATTACTGTAGATACCTTAGGATTACACTTGTTGGATTTCACTGTTTATTTCTCATTTTGTGAAGTATTTCATCCATTTCGACGCTCGTTACTTTGTATGGATTTATAACCATTTTAGTCCTTTTTACTTAAATTTATTTAGGTTTTTGGCCCTAATATTTCTCAAATCCTCATTATATCATACTTAGACACTATCATCAAAATTTGAGCCGATTTCGTTCCGGAACCATATTATCGAAAAACCGTGGATTATTATTTACTGCGATTCTGATCAAATTTTATCAATTTTTCGAAAAAATCCAAATGTACTCCAAAAATTACGGTATATACCTTAGGATTATATTTATTGGATTTGAGTGTTGGTTCCTCATTTTATGAAGTATTTCATGCGTTTCGACGCTCGTCACTTTGTATGGAACTATGACAGTTCTCGTCGTTTTACTTAAATTCTCATCGGTTTTTTACTCTAATATTTTCCAAATCCTCATTATATCATATTTAGACACTACCACCAAAATTTGAGCCGATTTCGCTCCGGAGCCATATTATCGAAAAACCGTGGATTATGTACTACGATTCCGGTCAAATTTGATCAATTTTTCGAAAAAATTTAAATGTCCTCCTGGCATTAATGTAGATACCTTAGGATGATACTTGTTGGATTTGAGTGTTTGTTCATCATTTTGTGAAGTATTTCATCCATTTCGACGCTCGTCACTTGTATGGATTTATAACCATTTTAGCCCTTTTTACTTAACTTTATTTAGGTTTTTGGCCCTAATATTTATCAAATCCTCATTATAACATACTTAGACACTATCATCAAAATTTGAGCCGATTTCATTCTGCAACCATATTATCGAAAAACCGTGGATTATGTACTACGATTCTGGTCAAATTTGATCAATTTTTCGAAAAAATTTAAATGTCCTCCTAACATTACTGTTGATACCTTAGGATTATACTTGTTGGATTTGAGTGTTTGTTCCTCATTTTGTGAAGTATTTCATCCATTTCGACGCTCGTCACTTTGTATGCATCTATGACCGTTCTCGTCGTTTTACTTAACTTTATTTGGCTTTTTGGCCCTAATATTTCTCAAATCCTCATTATATCATACTTAGACACTATCATCAAAATTTGAGCCGATTTCGTTCCGTAACCATATTATCGAAAAACCATGGATTATGTATTGCGATTCTGGTCAAATTTGATCAATTTTTCGAAAAATTCCAAATGTACTCCAAACATTACTTTAGATACCTTAGGACTATACTTATTGGATTTGAGTGTTGGTTTCTCATTTTATGAAATATTTCATCTGTTTTGACCCTTATTACTTTGTATGGATTTATAATCGTTTTGGCCGTTTTCCGTATCTTTTATAAGGTTTTTGACTCTAATATTTTTTAAATCCTCATTATATCATACTTAGACACTGCCACTAAAATTTGAGTCCATTTCGCTGCGAAGCCATATTATCAAAAAACCGTGGATTATGTAATGCGATTTTGGTCAAATTTCATAATTTTTTCGAAAAAGTTTAATGTCCTCCAAACATTACTGTAGATTCCTAAGGACTATACTTGTTGGATTTGAGTGTTGGTTCCTCATTTTGAGAAGTATTTCATCCGTTTCGACGCTATTATCGAAAAATTGCACTATTATTTTCCATAAATTAGCTTACCACCATAATCCCCATAAATTATATTATTTTGCATAAATTAGCTGATAATTTCCATATTGGAGTAAGTTTTTAATGTTATCTAATTAATGAATGTCAGGTGTCGTTCTAGGAAAGACTTGGTTTCAGATTTGAATATATAGTATTAGATAAGTCAAAGACAGTAGGTTATATATATTTATATATGATTTGTATTTAACAATTTTTCACCCAAGGTCGTTCCAACATTTTAAAGACCCTAGTGCTAAGTCGGAAAACAGGCCCCCATATATATCTGAGTATTTTGTAATATATTTTTAGACCTAGTTTCCTTTCTTTCACCAAGCAAAATATGTTGATCGAAACCAAAAGAGAAAAGTTGAAAAAAAAAGGTGGGGGCTTGCAAAAGGTAAGAAAATGCATTCCATGAGGTTCGAACTCACGCAACAATAAGGCCCATCAATAAGTTTCTTATAATAGATCAACTAGCAGACTATGATTTCTGGCAGCTCACTTGGTTGAGCTATCACTCTCCCAACATGGAAGTTAGAGGTCCGATCCTTATCAGCCCCAACTTGTAATGTTAGGGGGTTTCTTTGTGATGTGGGCCCTCTTGTAGGATCCCTGTGCCGGGTTCATGTCTGGTTTCCAGCTGTTCAATTGGGGTCTTCTTGTGAGTTAGTTCCCTTAAATAACCCCTAATTCCACAGGGACTAACAGTAAATTACAGTATAAAAAAATGATTTCAACATGTTTCTTAGCCAGGGCCCGCCCTGACCCCCCGAAGGTGCGGCCGCCTAGGGCCCACCATTTTATGGAGTCCAATCTCCGAAAGAAATAACAATTTCGATATATATTTTTTTAAAGGCTGGTTTCTCCGTAATGTAGAAAAGTTCTTTTAAACTCTTGCAAAATAGGTCACCTGTTGAAGGTGTATATACCGTGCGTGAGATTATTTTTCCAAATTTTGCATGTGTTTGGTTACTGTTAGATAACCAACTGAGCCAAAAGTCTAGACTGATGGTTAGGGCACTCACAACGGTTTTATATTTCAACACGCCCCCTCACGCAAAGGCCCATTTGGGCTTGAAGCATGGGTAATTCACTGCCCCACAAACACAACACTTAAACCGAGCTCTTTTTTTTTTATTAAGGCTCCAACACAACAAAGGAGGGGGCTACCATGATTCGAACTCGAGACCTCATGATCGCTGAGTCTCTGATACCATGTTAGATAATCAACTGAGCCAAAAGTTTAGACTGATGGTTAGGGCACTCCCAACGATTTTATACTTCAACAATTACTTCAATACTCTGTTCCTACAAACTGAGTATTAACTACATACACTCGTAGTGTTATACTTTGTCGAATGAGAATGCATAATACTCCGAAGATGAGAATGAGAAAATCACTATATATATGTGGAAAGTTTCAAAAATGACATGTCTGACACTTTATAGATCATACACGATCATTGTTGGAACATGTGTGAGCTTGTCCCATATTGAAAAATAAGTGGGATGTTGCTAGCCATATAAACAAGAGGGTTACTCCTCCTATTGTCAATTGGTTTTAGGATGGAACCCCGCTTGGGCGTATGGGCTAGGGTTTGACTCCCCCGTTTGGTCTCTCCTCCCCCAACGATTGGTATCAGAGCCCAAGGTTCGGCCTGGGCCCTGGGTGCAGACACCACACCGCCTGGTAGGCCTTTGTCAGATTGGGCGCCACAGACAATTCTGCTAGGTCCTTATCAGATTGGACGCTACAATTTGGTGGTGGTCTGACCCAATTTGGTTCGAGGGGGAGAGAATTTGATCGGCTCACACATGAGGAGGAGATTGTTGGAACATGTGTGAGCTTGTCCCACATTGAAAAATAAGTGGGATGTTGCTAGCCATATAAACAAGAGGGTTACTCCTCCTATTGCCAATTGATTTTAGGATGGAACACCGCTTGGGCGTATGGGCTAGGGTTTGACTCCCTCGTTTGGTCTCTCCTCCCCCAACAATTGGCATCAGAGCAGGTTAGATCCGTTGCTTTCGCTGTATTTTGGATTAGGCGTATTATTTGTTTCTTTGGCTTGTTGCGCTTTTCTGGTGAGAAGATGTATTTGGTGAACGTTTTGAAAACTGACATGTTGTTCACCGGAGAAATTAGTGGTTGGCTATGGCAGTTAATTATTTTGGCGAATGTGGTAAATTCATTGGTGACTAAAGGTGCAACGGAGGAGATCTTGGAGGAGAATTTCCTTTTGTTGATCTTTTTGTGTTTTACTTATGATGTTAGTGCTTTTATCGCTGATTTTGTAACTATTGTGGATTTGTGGGATGTCCGGCTTGGGACGATGTTCTTTGAGTTGAATATCTTTTGGTTGGGGAGTTCTAAGGTTGAGCATGATAGTGTTGATGGCGAGGTGGAGTTATCCTTGTGCGCAGGTCAAGCTTCAAGGTCAACCAGAAAAGCTACCAACGTTTGTTTTTTGGTTATGTGCCTCTGTGAGGCGTTTGGCTTCCCGGTGGGGCGATTTGGGCTTGAATAGAGCCGCTGAATTGTGCTTTGATAGAACTGATGTTTTGTGCTTCGAATAGAACCGCTTGTTTTGAGTTTCGTGGAGCTGTTGTTTAGGATTCTATGAAGCTATCAATTTGGGTTTTCTGGAGCTATTGGTTTGGGTTCTAGGTGGAGGTGCTGTTATGGGTTCTATGTGAAGCTGTAGGTTTTGGGTTCTAGTTGAAGTTGTTGGTGTCTCGAAAGGGGCAAATTGGATCCTTGTAGGGTCATTTGTATTCGTGTCTCATAAGAGGCAATTTGGGACTCTAACGAGTCTGTTGCATTTGGTTTCGGAAGAGACCGTTTGGATTCCTTTGGAGTCGTTTGAATTTGAATTTGTTTTGGTGTTCCTTGGAGCAATTTGGTTGGACTTTGGATCTAACGTTTGTACCTCTCACTCAGTGGGGTAATTTGGCTCTTTGGGATGTTTGGTTCGGTCTTGAGTGTTTGGCTTGTTATAAGTAATTTGGTGCTCGCGACACGTTTGGTTACTCAAGAGGGACAATTTTTATTTGTATTGGCCATTTGTATCTTTAATCAGACTATTGGGTACTTTGGTACAATCGGCCGTTTGTGAGGAGAAACGTTTGGAATTTGGTAACTTGTGGACATTTGGTTATACCGTTTGGTTGTGACGTTTGGTACTTCATTCACTAGGTTTGTGACGATGGTAGTGTTCTGCAATTTGGCGTTGTGGTGCGACGGCATTTCGATGCATTCGGTATCCTAGGATATGTTTGGGTAGATGCTACATTGATCAAGTTGGTAATGATGGTACGTTTGGTCACGTTTGGTGCACATGGTACATTTGTAATTGGTTTTCCTTTGGGTGTAAGAGAGTTCAAGTCAAGGTGGAGATTGTTGAAATATGTGCCTTGAACGTCTTAACAATTTGGGTATGTCGTAGTGGTAATTGAGGAAGGAGCTCAAGGCGTGATTCTACGACGTACGGGTGTTGGGCGAGAATCGGAATGAAGATCGATTGAGAGGTCGCGCGGTCCGCGGAGGTGAAGCCGCGGAGCGCGGCTAATCTAGAGAAAACGAGGCAGAAGAGTTGTCGCGGTTTTGGGCTTCGCGTTATTTGTTTCCGTATTGCATTTATCGGACTATTAGGTTAATTTCTTATGAGGGGACTATATAAACACCCTAACCCCCTCATAGTCTCATGCTGCGAAGCCAACATGTAAGGTCGGAAGACCTGAAGACCGATGACACGAGATGGAGTCATTCTCTATCTATTGTGGGTACACTGAGTCATGATAGGGGGTTTTCTCTATGACGGTGGCTTCATTGGTTGGTGAGATTAGAGAGCGTTTGTTAGGTTCTTAGTTGATCGCAAGAACGTTTGGCTTACTAAATCTCGTTCGTATTTGGTGAGTTCTTTTCAGGTTGAACTCACAACCTTGTATTGGCACTATTTCTCCACATAGTGATATTGGTTTCTCCTCCGTTTGGTGGACGTAGCTGGCAAATTGCTGGTGAACCACGTTAAATATGTTACGTTGTATTTTCTTTACGTTCATATTGTTGTGTTATTGTTTAATATCACGTTGTTCATCTTCTCGCACCTATCGAACAAGCATAGCTGGGATTGGACGCCTTTGTTCCAACAATCATGAATATAATTACATACTCAATTCAGGTTACCTATTTATATACTTTTACTACAAGTCTAAACAGGCAGTCAAGGTCGGTTAATTTGTACTCATTAGAGATGAGTAGTAGACTATTAGGAGGAGTAAACAATTGCGTGTTACGTAGTAGTGCAAATTTGACTCTACGTACGGATAGAAATTGCATGGCGCCAAATCTTAATTACTTAGAATGAGATTGTAAGTAAGCGTATAGCAGACCTTAATTATTTGGTCAATGTCATTTTCATTCATCACGACTTATGATCAATTATTTTTAGACGAGTTGGGTTTTCTTCTTTCTTCTAATAAAAAGCTACTACATACCATATATGTCTTTCTAAATGCACAACATCATGATTGCGTGTGATAATGTGGGAGTAACTATCTAGCTAGTCCAATTCAATCAAAGTAAGGTGGTTGAGATATCGTTCTTCTTAATCAACTAGCTTATATATAATCAATAGACGAAGAAAATTAGTCCGTTCCAGTTGTTGTAGTCGATCGATACAGTACTTTCCATGTTGAAAGGTATTATTTGGTGAATGAGTTTCAAGTAACAATTACCACGATTCAGGAAGTAGGTTTTTGGTCACAAGTTTAGGCGCGCAACAACTTTCACGTGAAGTACCTTGACAAGCATCGTGAGCTCTGACACATATTCGGTTAGGGTAGTGTTGGTTCCACCTAACAAGAGGTCATTATGAGTTTAACTTCTAATAGAAGCGTAAGAAATGTTTCAAAAAAAAAAACGGGTGAAATAAGTGAAATTAATACGTAGATGTATGGCCAAATTTGGTACATATTTTTTGATAATTTAGACGAGTATGTTGTATATATAATTGTTGAATTGAACCAGATAAATCGTCTCTCTTTATATGTACTAAAAAATCCTTGACTTCGCTCAATGCATGTTGCCAACTAGCATACATACATGATGCGTGTTGGAGGTTACATACGGATCGGAGTATATATACGAGTACCGCAAGCGTACACTTGATTTGGACTTCGGACTTCGTCGGTGAATTATCCTTTTTTTTCTTGATTTAAAGAAGACGACTTAGCTAAGTTGTTATATTCTCCTCCAATTTTATTGATGTAGTATCATGCATTGCCATGATACCTGCCTGCAATTAGTAATGTGGTTTAGTACTTTAAACACGTACTTAATTACTAATATGTTGTTTAGTCAATGGTAATTAATTTAGTAGTCATGCATGTATGTTTTCATTACCTAGTAAATACATATGCATAGTCGCATTGCTTGAAACATGTATCTTGAGATTATTATATTTTGTTTGTAAGGGTCAAACGACGCATCATTTTTGTACAATGGATGGCAAATTGGCCATGGTTTTGATTATTTTCCTTACTAATAATTCGCGAGCGAGCTGATTTTATTGATTGCTATCATTGGAAAAAAAAAACCCACAAATTTAGGTTAATATATGCTTCTTAATGATGACCAATTGCGTAGTTTTTTCATATTGGAATATTTGGTACATTATGAGGAAAAAAATGTTATAAATGGTTTACAATTAAAAAAACAAATTGTAACAATGTACATACGAGTACATAATATCTCATATTGTATGAGAGTACGAGAGGCATACTTTGTCGACATCGTTCTCTAAACGTGTGTGGAGTTAGGTTAGAATCAAACTTTAACCTTTTGAATTGTGTCATAACAATACGATCACAGTGCGATTTAGAATCTCTATCCTACCCTACACATAGTGGGATGATTTCGTAATTTCGGTCAAGAGACACGAGTTAGCATTCATACCGTCAACGTAGGTAATGCCTTCTAGTTAATACCAAAAGTAAGCATATATAACTCGGTCCGTGGACCGTGGTGAACGGTGATCTAAAATGGCGAAGGTCAGCCGCGGGGTGTACGTATAAAGCCAAAGAGGTTACTATGCTTGCAAATTGTAATTATACGGAGTAGTTCTTAAAGTTAGCATTTAAACGCGTACGTAATAATGTAATATATATGTCGATGGTCAAACAAAAGAGCAGCCCTATGACTCTATGAGATTAGGCGAGTTTTGTCACTTTTCTTTAACCTTAAAAGACTGCCTTTTATTGTGTGAATCATGGACAATAATTCATGTGAGTTGTACAGATTCTTCCATCATACGCTTTCTTAATTAATTATAATAAAACTTAGAAATTATAATGTTGCATGCAATTCATCTACCAGCAGTCGGCTAACAGCAACAAAGTCAACATCGTGTATCTACCTGCATGTTCTTCCCTAATTTAAAAGTATATGGACTTTTGTTCTTGTATGTCATTCTTTACTAATCTTACTATGTAGATGATTATGATTTTGTTATGAATGCAGTATGAGTTGTTTAATTTCTTAGTTTTATTGTGATGATAGTTAGGGAAACAATATCGATCGAGGGTTTTGAACGTAGATCACGAGTATCACGTCTCAATGACTTTACCAGCTAAACTAGCTGACATGAGTGACATCTACATATAATGTATATAATGCGGTCCTCTGGTAGATTAACCTTGTCAAATAAGTGAGAATAATTTAAATTTCTGCACCATCTTATATATCTAGTCGAATTCGAGTTAGGAAATAAAGTCGCATCGAAATTGCGACTCCCCAAGACTTCTAGTCAATTAGTAATCTTCTGTGTAGGGCTAATGCAGGTATAAATCTATTCTTGTTAGACAAAATTAATTAGAATCATAACCACTGAAAGGTCAATGACCATTTTCTTCCACCAAACGAGTTAGGCCTTTCTCCAATTCACAACGAAAGGGCGTCGGTGGGCAATGATCAAATTGATCATGAGGGTCGTCCTAAACACATACTAGTAGTTAATTAAATTTTGTAATCCATCGTCACGTTTCCTTACACTAACCGATTTTAATTCGACTTCGAGTCGCATTCAAACTATATTATTTACACAGTTGTTGTAATAAGCACGATCATAATGACCCTCGTCAATGAGGAGCGCACGACAGAACTGAACCAAACCTGACCTCGCAAGGCTTGGGCTCATACCACCAATTAAACTCAGCTTCGGCTGAATCTCGCCACATCAAAGATAGATTCAAATTTACTTTTTTCGTGTTATTCTGAAATATATATTTCACGTCGATAGTGTCGATTTGGGTGAATTTCGTGACTTTCAACTCTTTTACTCTTTTAGGTGAAGCTACCTACCCAAAGACCCCAACCCAAAAGGGAAGAAAGTGCGGGAAAAACAGACATAACAAAAAGCCTTGCGTGGTGTGCTATCTCCCTCAGCATAACGAATAGACGACAAAAAGCCACAAAACTCTTACCGAAACTAGGAAAATTCCATCACACCTAAAAGCATATTCTACGAGTCCGAGCTCATTTGATATGGTTAATTCTTTTTCAAACTTAAAATACGGAAAATTAAAAATACTTGCAAAGAAGATAAAGGACCGGTCCAAAATCTCTCTCCTCCAGATGTATAAATACGGACAGCTTAACGTTTAATTCTTGTCATTCTCACCAATCAGATTTCATTTATAATTTTTCCAAAGATTCAACCTTTCATTCATAAAATCAAATCATTAAATTATTTTTTTCATACAATTAGAAATCTTATATTATACGACCACCCCTTTGCCCCCATTCTTCCTCTCCTATCCACACCGACACCATCCCAAGCCCTGACAAGTCTTTGTTGTTAGGGCACTCTTCAATTATCATCCGATTTCATCTTCTTCAGGTTTTTTAATTAATCCCTCTTTTTTTTTTTTTTTTTTTATTCTTGGTATTTTTTGCTGGATCTTTTGGTTGTGTTTTTTTTGGGGGTTTTGTTAGCTTGTTAGATAAGCTTTTTGATTGTTGCATGATGTGGGTAATGTGTTAAATCTTGATTTGATTGATGGGTTTTGCTCAAATTTTGAAATTTGATCATTTTTATTTTTGTGAATTTCTTCAATTTTTTTTCTATTGTGATATAGTTTGATCTCATGGGATTTCAATAAAGTTGTGATCTTTGTCAACAAATTAACTAAAATTCATCTGATTAAACTTGATTTCATAAAGCTGTTGCTGAATGTTTGCTAATTTATGTAATTGTCATCAATTTTAATGGATTATATTGGTGAGAACTGAATTATGGATTGTTCATAGTAGTAATCTGTGGTGGTGAAGTGTGAATGAGAAGCTAAGGTTATCATCATTTACTGTTGAGCAGGTAGTAGCACCAACTTAAGGAGTGAAAATGAAGGCTTTGATTCTTGTTGGAGGATTCGGAACAAGGCTGAGGCCATTGACGCTCAGCTTTCCTAAGCCTCTCGTCGATTTCGCTAACAAGCCTATGATCCTTCATCAGGTTTACATCTGCAACAGCTTATATTACAAGCCTAACAATAATATGATTTTGCTGTTTTCTGCTGATTTGGTAACTTAGTATTAGTGTTACTAGCTTAAAAACTATGAATGAATTAGGTATGACAGTGGATAGAGTACTTCAGATTCGATTTATATCACTGCCCGGAATTTCGACTTATAATTAGGCTGATCGCGCAATGAAATGAAGATCTGCTGCTTGTAAAAGATAAATTGGCTAAGATAGATCATCCATCGTTTTTTGTAACATTGCTGCCTCTGGTTCATGTAGCGCTATCATGTGAGATATGCGGAAAATTTAATATGTTCTCATACGTTCGCTCTAAATGTGTCCAGATCGAAGCTCTGAAGGCTGTTGGAGTTACTGAAGTTGTTTTGGCTATCAATTACCAGCCAGAGGTACTCTATCTAGATCTGTGCTGTAGTATTGAGTAAGTTTACATTTACTACTTAATTTTGAGATATCTTACGCTTCTGCATCTTCCAACAGGTGATGCTGAGCTTTTTGAAGGATTTTGAGGCGAAAATTGGGATCAAAATTACTTGTTCCCAAGAGACTGAACCTATGGGCACTGCAGGTCCCTTGGCATTGGCTCGGGACAAACTGATTGATGATTCTGGTGAGCCATTTTTCGTTCTCAACAGTGATGTTATCAGTGAGTACCCGTTGAAGGAAATGGTCGAATTCCACAAAGCTCACGGAGGAGAGGCTTCAATCATGGTCACAAAGGTAATTTTGATCTGGTTACCTCTCTTTTCATCTTTTTACTTCTGATGCAAGTTTTGGACAGGTCACTAAAGTACTAATAATTTTATAGGTTGATGAGCCATCAAAATATGGTGTTGTTGTTATGGAGGAATCAACTGGAAAGGTTGAGAAGTTTGTTGAGAAACCTAAATTATTCGTTGGCAACAAGATCAATGCTGGGATTTACCTGTTAAACCCATCTGTCATCGATAAAATTGAACTCAGACCCACCTCGATTGAAAAAGAAGTGTTCCCTAAAATTGCCGCTGAAAAGCAGCTGTATGCTATGGTTCTACCTGGTTTTTGGATGGACATTGGACAGCCAAGAGATTACATTACAGGCCTCAGGCTCTACTTGGATTCACTGAGGAAGAAATCTTCACCCAAATTGTCCAGTGGTGCTCATATTGTTGGAAATGTGTTGGTAGACGAGACTGCAACCATTGGAGAGGGATGTCTGATAGGACCAGACGTTGCAATTGGCCCAGGCTGTGTGATAGAGGCCGGAGTTAGACTCTCTCGCTGCACAATTATGCGAGGTGTTAGGGTCAAGAAACACGCTTGCATCTCTAGCAGTATCATCGGATGGCACTCCACTGTCGGGCAGTGGGCTCGCGTGGAGAACATGACCGTTCTTGGAGAAGATGTCCACGTCTCTGATGAGGTTTACAGTAATGGCGGAGTCGTACTGCCTCATAAGGAGATCAAAACCAGCATTTTGAAGCCAGAGATAGTCATGTGAGCGGACTAGTTCATGTACGAGGTAGATTGCTCTTTGGAGGCTGTAATTTATCCAAAATTCGGATCGATTTCTTGTTCTTCTATTTTCTTATATTGGTGCACTTTTAGTATTATTTGCCCACCAGAGGTTTTTTTTGTGAGTTTTAGCAAGGTTTCTGAAGACTGCAGACCCTGCTATGAACCGTTGTATGTTGTTCCTATAGCACCCACCCCCCCTCCCCCTAAAAGTGTACATAGGAAAATAATTGTATTGGTTCATTTGTAATTTTTCCCCCATTGGTCAACTCATTGGTTTGCTTGTAGCTCAATAATACAAGTTTTATTCTTCCTAATAGTTCTTCCTAAGAGTTTTAATTTAAATATGAGGAGTGTAAAAATTACTACTAAAAAAAACCGTTTTAAAGCCGTAAACTAAAAGCAATATACTAGATGCAATGTGCATGATTGATCTGTGAAGTGTAAAGCAGCTGGTAAAACCATTGGGCAATTAAACAACAAGGTGGTGAGGGAATTGGAAAGGGCCCATGTGTGTGGGTTCCTTGTTATCATGTGAAATGGCAACTTTGCCACCAAACAATTGTAGATCAGTTACTCCATTATCAGCTTGATCCACAAGTTAAGCATATTCCTTCATCTCTAACCCAATCTGTTGAATTGAGTAGAGTATAATTGTATCATCATGTAATCATGGATTCATGGTGTAGTTATTTACCACAACCATTTTTTCTCTTACCGCACGGGTTTAGCATACACTACGTTAGATGTTGAAATTTAATCAGAGGTATGAACTTTTAGACAAGGTAAATTAATTGAATCGTTGCTTTTTCCATAATTTTAACGGAGAAAATTTGATTAATTCGTGTCATCTCTCACACCCATGCATTAGACTCTATCGAACACGAAATTCTAGATATTTTCATTTTAACTGGATTTATAAAATGAATAAATAACGGAAAATGCACGCGGTACCCCTGTACTTTGGGGGTTTGCACACGGTACCCATGTACTTCAACTTAGTGCACACGGTACCCCCGTACTTTTAGGAACTGCACAGTATGCCCTCTTTTTAGCTCTGATCCCGTTAGTCTATGCTTAATAATGTTGACATGACTACAATTTACTTAACTTAATTACCAAATAATGTAAAATAAAATGATGATAATAATTAGAAAAAATTAAGCCCCAACCCTTCATTTTTCTCTCTCCTGTCCCCTTTCCCCTTCCCCTTCCTTGCCCACCATCACCACATACTAACTTACAAATGTGTATTAAGAGGGATAAGTTGATATTTAATCTGTAGTTAGTATGTTAATGATGTAGAATAGTTGCTTAAATAAAGCACTAAAAAGATTCTCTAATGATGTTATGAGAAAAGAGGCAAAAAAAGGGTATGATGTGCATTTTTCAAAAGTAAAAGGGTACCATGTGCACTAAGTTGAAGTATAGGGATACCGTGTGCAAACCTCCAAATTACAGGGGTACCATGTGCATTTTCCGAATAAATAAAGTTACTCCACTTTGTTTGCTCTCCGAGATAACTTTTAACCATTTTAATTACTAGGAAAAAAATATCTAATAAGTTAAAAGTGAAATGACGATAATACCCCTATATATATCTCTCAATCTCATTGCTTCTTAAACCCCTGAAACTCGTATAAAAGAGGAAGAAGGGCTCACTTAAACCCTAGTACTTAAATTTTCTCTCTCCTCTGAAACTCAAAAAAAAGATGGCGTTTTCAGCAATTCTCCGAAGATCTTGTGCTAGGGCGGCGCCGTTGGCTTCAAGATTCATCGGATCTCAGAGAAACGCTCACTCATCCGCCGCCGTATCCACCGCCGTCTCCGCCTTGAAGCGCGCCACTCTCACTCCTCGTTTCACCCGCCCTGCTCTTTCCTCCGCCGCCGGC
Organism: Spergularia marina; assembly: GCA_963680865.1. NCBI lineage: Eukaryota > Viridiplantae > Streptophyta > Magnoliopsida > Caryophyllales > Caryophyllaceae > Spergularia > Spergularia marina. The sequence continues at coordinate 20,834,326 of OY804560.1, read as the reverse complement.
CGCTTTTTCTCCACTGACGCCGTCGCTGACGGTGAGCGTTTCTCCGATAAGAAGCTCCTCGATGTCATTCGCACTGAAATCGATGTCGCCGTCGAGGCTGACGATCTCGAGAAGGTCCTTTCTATCTCTCTCTCCTCTTTTTTTTTAATTGGTCCATTTTTTAGGGTTTCTGAATTCATTTTCGAAGCGTATTTGTTAAGATTCATGATTAATTTATTGTTAGATATAAAAGACCTGACCTTTGGGAATTTCCGTCTGTTAATTTGATGAATTCGGCGTTATTTTGAACCCTAGGTGATTTTTGTGTAAATTTGTTTGCTGTTAATTGAAGTTCTTACTATTTTCCCCTAATTTTGGCGCTTTAGACCGATTGTTGGAGTGGTACCGGTAGCGTAATTCGTAGGTTTCGTTGTTTAATTTGCTGGAAAGGAGTTGAGGAATGTGGTAGGAATTGGTGAGAGATTAACGCGTCTGCTGTGATAAGAATTGCCTCTTGTTTATGCTGATTGCGGCGCGGACTCATGAGTGATAGGTCCAATGTCGAGGTGTTAGGGTTGGTTGAATGTAAATAGAGTTGTAGTATTGTGGAATTAAGGTTGGCAAGGTTTCGAAAGTTTGTATCTTTGGTTTATCATTTGTCGTTCTTTGTTAAAATTCCGTAAGCTATGCATTTTGAGTAAGAAAGTAGGGCAGGGAGACGAGAGAGAGAGGGAGGGAGAACCCGTAAGCTATGCATTTTGAGTAAGAAAGTAGGGCAGGGAGACGAGAGAGAGGAAGGGAGAACGGGAGAGAAGTTTAAATTTTTGTCCGGCTAAAATGTCCCACCGCTCTATCTTGTTCTCTAACTCGTTCTGTTGGTCACATTTGCCTGACTTCCACAATGCGGTACTCCATTTCGACATCTAGTATTTAAAAAGTTATCTCTTTTAGATTTATACTTCTCTTTTCTTATCTTAGAGCCATAGAATGCAGAAGTTGAGGAGAAAATCGATTCTAAAAGACCTTCCAAGGGTCTGGAATGGTTGGTTCTTGTAATGGAGATGGTATTCGGCTTTTTTTTTTTAGCTTTTTATCCTCCTCTGTGGCATAAGTGATGCATAGGGTGAGGAAATGGCATAAGACGTGTGATGATAGAGCTCTCCTTAACCTTATGAGTGTGCATTTCATTTTTATGTATGAGTGAACTGGTGGAGATGTTTAAAGTTCTGCTTGGTGCTTATATAGGGGTTAGGGTTCTTGATGCCGTAAACATATTGGTGGTTACTACAGTTCTCAAGTATCTTTGATGCTCGTCTACTCTGTTATTCACTGAAAGTTTACATCTGTTGTCAACTAGTACATTTGGCATCCTGTACCTTTGTTTTAGAGAGCTCCACCATTTGCATCTTATTCAGCTGTTTAACTGTTTCCTGTCTGTGCAGACTGTGGATGCTCCTGGTGACTTCCCTTTCAAGATTGAGGATAATCCTGGGGAACAGATAGTGACTCTTACAAGAGAATATGAAGGTGAAACCATTACAGTTGAAGTATCCATGCCCAATCTTATCACTGGTGAAGAGGATGAAGGTGAGGATGACGATGACAATGAAGACGATGATAATGAGTCCCATAACTCAAATGTACCACTTCTTATAACTGTTATCAAGAAAGATGAAAATGCACCATATCTGGAGTTCGACTGTACTGGCTACCCTGATGAAATCAAGATCAACAGCTTATCACTCAGGAATCCGGCAACTGAAGATCAGCTTGCATATGAGGGTCCTGATTTCTTGTAAGTGATCTTTTGCGTTTCCCTCAAGTTGTGTGATATTTCCAATCTCATACTATATCCTAATTCATGGGCTTCTCCCTGATTACTCTCTTTGCTTTTGCAGTGATTTGGATGAAAATCTGCAGAAGGCCTTCCACAAATATCTGGAGATCAGAGGTATCAAGCCCAGCACCACAAACTTCTTGCACGAGTACATGATCGAGAAGGACAACAAGGAGTATGTTAACTGGCTCAGGGATGTCGAGAAATTCATAGAGGCATAAGCTCTGCTCTCGTGGTGATTGAAGAACGTAGCTTTGAAATTGTCGCACAAACCAGTATAACGGGATTTGTTGTCAAGATCTTTTGCTATCAAACTTAGCTCGTACTATAATGTAACAAACCAGATTGTTGGAGCAAAGTCTGTCGTGAACGAATTAGTCTTTAAATCAAATAGTACAAGTTACTTCATGCTTCAGATCTGCAGAAGGATTTACGTCTACCACTTTGGCATTTGCTTACGATTCCAGAAATTCGAGTTAAGTTTAACTGCCTTTACTTTGGAGCATGTAAAGGTATACAAATTCATATCCGGCTATCAAAAGCTTCTTTGTATAGAAGTTTTGAGTTTGCGCTTGAATTTTTAGAATTGATCAAATCTGGACAATTGTATGGAAAAGTTTGAACTAGTCGTAAATCAAATGTTGAAGTTTCCATATTAGATGTACCAATAACAAGGATCTTCCTTTTACGGTAACCATGCAAAGTAGGTACATAGGTTCGTAATCCTCTCTGGCTTTCGCTTAATCATATCGGCTTTTACACCTTATTATAAATCAAGCCGAGATAAATTTGTCAATCTTTATTACGAGTATACACCCTGTTATGAATCAGGCCGGAGATAAATGTGTCCATCTTTGTCTAATGCTTGTGGTTATTCCGGTTCCAACTTCATAGTGTTAGTTTGGGTTTGGGAGAGTCAAATTGTCATATCTCACTCGAAACCAGATGTTAAGAATCAATAATATGAATTATATATAAAAATAGCTTGCAATTTGATATTGCATAAATGATTGCGTTTCACTCGAAGATTACATGATAATTTATTTTGTACGAAAATAATACTAGTAATAATAATAATAATAGCCAACTCTAATATAACCACCCAGATATGCAGTAAAGAAAGAGTCTAGCTAGCGCAAGCTAAAAACATACACAGACGTACCCAAAAAGGCAGCGGGAGAGGGGATGGGAAAAATTTGAGCCCCTTTTCCCTCAAACAAACTGCACTACTTTGGGGAGTCACAAGGAACAATTTATAAGCAAAATTCTTCAAGAGCTCTGCGACACAACTGGAAGGTCCTTGTGGGTAAATACCACAGCTTTGTCGCCATCCACGATTTGCCCGCTTCCCCTAAGAACCCTAATCATCATCACAAAGTGACAAAACGGTTAGAAACATCGCTAGCATTTGTCAAAGTGTATACAAAGATGAGTAGCGTGCAAGACAAACTAATGTATCATTTGTTGTTTGTTAACACTTCAGTGTCGAAAAGTTTAGTGAAAACTGAAAAGAGAGTGCTTACTCCCTTGTCTTGCAAGGAACAGTGACCAGGTAGATTGTTTAGGATATAGGCAATAACATGAAGGTGAAAAAAGAAAGGTTTTGGTCAATGAATGATCGAGTTAATCTCATTATGCTCACAATTTGGACACTTGTTAAGCCTTCTAACCCGACTAAGGTGGCCGCATATATGTAATCTGTGAGACTGTGACTATAGATACCAAGATGTAAAACATACCATTTTGTGGTTAACAGCCCTTCAACACCAACCGGACCTCGAGCATGAATCCTACTTGTACTGATCCCAACCTGTTGGCAATGAACATAGCGGGTTAATTACTTTTTTAGTTAAGAAATAAAAATATGTTGGTTCTATTAGCTAATTCAGTGTGATAAGGAACGTGCCTCAGCACCCAGTCCAAAACGAGCCCCATCACAGAATCTTGTACTTGCATTGTGGAGAACAGCAGCACTGCAAGTTAACGCAAACATTTATCCCATGTCAGTTTCGAAAAGCAAGCATTCATTCCATTCAGAAGTTCCATCATAAGAAACTATATTTCTCAAATGAGTAACTAGTGGAATACCTGTCTACTTGCTGCAAGAATGTCTCCGCAACTTTGTGATCTTCTGTCACAATGCAATCAGTATGCGAACTGCAGCCCAACAACGTAAACAAAAAGTGACGAGGAAAGGAAAATCATTAATGATAACAAGTCAAAACTCATGGTATGACAATTCTGACAAGATGACTGAAGACATACCTTCCATGTTCATTGATATGTTCAATCGCGGCAGACACATCATCCACAATTTCCACAGTGCAAGCTGGTGAGCTATACTCCTTATGAAATGTCTCTGTTGATAGGATACTGAGCCCATTAAAGGCAGTAACTCTAGGCCCGCCATACACTACCACACCTGAGAAACATGTCGCATACAGTCAAGATCTAAACATCGCGGGCAATGTGAGGGAGGGTAGAGATTGAGAGGGATACCTTCAGATTTGAGATCATTTACAAGATCAGTCAAGCCTCCATTCTGTTGCAGATCCTTATGTACAAGGAGTGTTTCCTAAAGAAAACATACATACATATACTCAAAAAGGGGGAAAAACAAAATAACTAATTGACTCAATGTTCCAGCAACTCAAGAATTAAGAGCCACAAAATACTAAGAAGAAATTACCATTGCATTACAAGCAGCAGGATAATCCAGTTTTGCATCAATAACAATTCGCTTCGCCATGTCCAAATTGGCAGATTTATCAACATACACATGACAAATTCCATCTATACAGAAAACGGACAAGTTTGGTCAGATCACATGCCATCATAAGCCTAATAGTTACTCCCACAAACATAAATTTTGGTATATATAGCTTACCAGCGTGTCCTAGAACAGGAATTTTGGTGGATTCCTTAATCTGAGAAACAAGTTTATTGCTACCTCTTGGAATCACGAGATCAATGACATCATCGAGCTGCATCAAGTAGATATTGTCAGTCCAATACATGTTACACAGGCCACACAGCCCTTCCCATAATGAACAGGGCATCCGTTAACTAACCTTAAGCAGATCAGGAATCTCATCTCTTGTGGTGACTAATCCAATTAATTTCTCGCCAACAGTTTTTGGTAGGGCATTAGTGATAACCTAAAATCAAGAAATGTTGTATGAGAAAAGAGTAGCAAACAAGCAAAAATCCTCAAGTATCAAAGTCTCCAAAGGAGCTTCCAGCAAAACGTAAACACGCTACAAACTTAAAGTGCAAACCTTGTGCAAAACTGCATTTGAACGCCTTGCCTCTTTTCCACCCTTCAACAGAAGCCCATTACCACTCCGTACTGCCAATGAAGCTATCTGCAAGTTTCCAAATGGACCACGATGTTAGCAGTTGATGAACAAAAAATGCTTTTTCTAGGTGCAACTACAACAAACAATAAAAAAAACTCAGGGCAAGCTCACGTGGACCTCAGATTAGATATAGAAAGAGACTACATGAAATAGTCGACTTAGCCTAAACAGCATAAGAAATGAGAACAGCATAAGAAATGAGATCATCTAAATAAAGGTCAGTTTATATTGCACAAGAGTTACTAGCAAGTTCATGTCCTGCCAAAATCATGTCTTATCTGTAAAAGGCACAGAAAAGTACCAAGTCTGCAATTCAAGCAAAGCTTCATCCAAATCTATAAAAGAAATCTTGATAAGTGTTCAGTAAAGGTCATTCACTAATTCTTCCAGAATCAGAGGTCCTGATTGTTGAAAAAATAGATATGGGTCTAAAGTTCTGACCGAGGCAAAGAGAATTCAGAAGTCAAAACTATATTATTCAAGCTTGCAGAGCATTTCAGTGAAGTCAAAGCGTTAGATTAGCATCTAAAGGCTACAATTGATTGCAGCCGTTTCCCACATTTTCACGCCCAACATGAAAACGAACAGGGATTATTAGGAAATTAACCAACCAGCGGTACATAACACTCCCATTGAAGGGTTGTGGGATAAAATGAAAGAAATGAATAACTAGATAGCACCAATAAGGATGCCAATCAGGATCACACATACCTGGACTAAAGCATCTGGACGTGACTCAAAAACAATAAGAAGAACACCCAGTGGACATGATGTTTTGTCCAATACGAGTCCATCTGCAACCTGGAGAGTGAATGACACCAATAGGAGACAAGTGAGAAATTTTTCTTATTCTCTAATTACCTCAAAAACATATTGAACAACATGAGGAAATTCAAAGTTAAAATGTCATATTCCAAATTGGTTTAACGCTGTTTAAGTTACCCTGCAGTAAGCCTTCACCCAACTTCTATAATATGGCCAAAAGAAACACGTAGCTACAAGGTACAAGCGAGAAACTCAAGGTGGGCTTAAAGCATTTTGTTTGGTTTTGAGATTGAGCGGATTGTTTAGTGCCTCAACTCAGAGTAAGTGCATCCTGAGCCTTCACTTGCTCCACCCCTTAGCTGGCTGCATAAACTTGACCCCCCCCCCCCCCCGACTGTTAAATGTCTATTCCTATACTACGCAAAACCTACTGAATATCTGAGTGGATTGGAAACATATTACTAAACCACCATTCTTCAGATTATCATCCAAGTCCACATATAGTTTGTCCGTCTTTTGGAAGGACTGAACTCAACTACACAATAGATAAATGGGATAAGGAAACAATTCCGTACCTCAGTTCTCTTTAGAATTTGCCCAATAGGTTCTTCCATATCAGCAAGCACACGTATTGATTTTGCAAGACTAGAGATCTGCAAACAGAGAGATGCAAAGAGTAAAGACAAAGAACGCCATTGACAATATTTATCTAAACAAAAAGAAAGACAAAAGGTAATAAAACATGTCAAAATAACTTAATATTAGTTTAGAGTGTAAAACAGTGTCTTGCCTTGCCAGGCTTCAAGGCTAAGCGGGCCACCAACGATGTATCATATCCAGCTAGTTCTGCTGCCGCGACATCAATATCATTTTCACTCTTGATCAGTGATTCATTTGTTTCTAAGGCATCAGCTATGTCTAGCAAAATCTGCTTCCTTTCTTGTGAAGTGAGTGCCTGTTAAACAGTATCAGTTGCAAATTATATCTGAAGCTTAACTTACATCAACATGGTAGGAGTTGAGCATAAAAACACAATTAATAACACTTAGATCTTGTACCTGAAGCTTCCTAGAGCTATCTCTAGCTGCGACTGCCATCTCACGTGCGCCAGTTTCTTTAGATGAAACCCATAGATGAGCATCTTTGTGAAACAAGGTGCCAACGCGCTTACCATCAAGCACTTTGATAATATTATCAGTCGCCTTGCCACTAAAAAAAAACAAAGAGAACAATCACGTTAGAGAAATCAAGGGAGAGAAACCAGCAAAAGGCTTACCAGAATCCTGACGACAAAAAAGGGTTGAAAACACATGCCCTCAAGAATAACAGTTGAAGAAGACACAGGCCAAGGTATTTACGGTAAATTAAATGCTACATGGCTTGAAGTAGGGTGTCTGGGAACTATTATTGCTTTTACCAATATGATGTTCCTCGCTATAGTTACCTAACTGATGAAATCTAGACATCGTATTAAAATCCCAAGTACTCAGCAAATAAAACATTGGCCCAAGGCTGTTCCCTAACTATTGAACTATGGCAAATCTATCATTAGAGGTTATAGAGTATTCAAAACACAAAATTGCCAGGTTAGCACGACTCACTACTTAAGTCAAATGATATACCCCCTCCATAAAGGACCGTCCCTTTATTCTCAGTATGTCTCATATGAGTATATGAATGTCCCGGTAGTAAAAAAAATACTAAACCAAAAATCCCCGTTTCACACTATGCTCACACGGAGTTGGCAACCTTCAACTTGCAAATAACTTTTCCTTACATGCTTAACAGTGCAAATAACATACTTCCCCTTGTCGATGTTGCAACAGTACAGCAAAGAGATAAGAATTACGATTGCTACCATATTGAACTAAAAGAAACTCATGGACAGAACCGAAGCACTCAGTGAAAGATACCAACTCAAGCAAACAATAGCAGTGACAAACATTACTAAGCTATCAGGCATCCAATCACAAAATATATAATTGCCCTTACCTAGCAACAATTACAGGAATTCCGGCATAGGCAGCATAAACGGCTGCTTTCACTTTAGCAGTCATACCTCCTCTGCCCAACCTGGACTTGTCCCCGAAAGTGATTTCTCCCTGGTGTTTCTCTTTAACATAAGTGTAGATAAGCTTTGATCGGGGATCACTTGGGGGACCACTATAAAGACCGTCCACGTCACTTAACAAAATAAGTAGATCTGCTTTTAATTCCAAAGCGAGTAGAGCCGCTAAACTATCATTATCCCAAAAGATACCAGAAGAATCCTGCAATACATCTCAAACTACCATAATTAGACCAACGAAGGCTGCAAATGAAACTCTGTGAGGGTGGTAATAAGCAAATCTTAAACATCCACAATGAATCTAAAGATATGCATTAAGTATATTGACAAAGTCTGAACAAAACAAATTTTGACTCTCAGATACAAGGTGAGATTTTGGAGTTTCACAATGACCCAGAAATTGCCCCATAAGAGGCAATCCCTAAGACACCTGATAAAAATGGGAAAAGCAGCTTCAAGCTGTGTATTCAAAAGAAAATATGCGGTTTACTTGTTTTCGAGCTATCCTGATCACGCGATGACAAACTTTACCTTGTTTAATGTAGTACCCTGGTTACAAGCGGAAAAAAAATCCATCAATTAAAAGTAAGTCAGCAAACAGCACATACCTCATAAGGAGCGTTCCTGGTACTTACTGCGTCATTCTCATTCAACACAGGCACAACTTTTAGATCTAACAACTGATTCACAGTTTCAGTTAACTGTGATCTAAAATGTGGATCCCTAAAGTCATTGTCCGTCACCAGTAGTTGGGCGGAAGTCAGATCCAACTGTAAAACATCAAGACATCATTAGATTCATATAACTGCTGCTGCCACTGCCAGAGGACTGCAGGGTTTGTAAATTTCTACCTGACTAAATAATGTGTCATAAAGTGCCATGAGGCCATTCTGCCCAACAGCAGCACAGGCTTTCCCATCAAGTTCAGATTGTGGCTTTTGAAGATCTGCAAAACTGGAAAAGACAGAAGACATATATGTTAACATTATACACTCCAGTCCCCCTGACATATCTTTACACAAAAGATGAAGAAAATGAAAATCAAACGAGTCATGTGGCAAGTAGAAAAAATTAAGCTCTTTGTGTTTGTATCTTTTATTTTACCATCTCACTAGTCACTATGTTCATTACTCCTATGCCATTATATACTCACCCTAGTCTTACAACTAACACTCTAACAGGCAAATTAGAATATCAATTATCAGAAACTACAGTCAACACTGATAAGAGGACAACGAGATAAATTTTGGTCGAGGGACACAAACTTCCATAACTTACTCCCGGTGTAGTAATTTTACTTTGCATCCTTTGCATAACACTGTCATCTCTCATTTTACTAGTGCAATGAACTAGAATACACAAGTTATCCACAGTAATAAGCTTTATAAAAAGTTCAGCCAGAAACCTGCTGTTAACCATCTTCCTGAATCTAAGCCTCTGACGACCGGCACTAACAGCTCCTGAAGTCACCAAAATCACCTCATGCCCATTAGCATTCAACTCCTTCAGCTGCATAGAATTAATCTTAGGGTTAAGCTCCAACAATCGTCAGTGAATTTGGAAAAATGAAACAACCAACAGATGCCCCCACCAATAAAAAAATCACTTTGCTGCAAAGTGCTACTATATTCTGGAAGAGATAAGTTAACTAACCTGCTCACAAAGTGCGCCAAGTCTTCCTACAGCGAGTCTACCATCACTCCGTGTAACAACAGCAGTCCCGACCTGTCAATATTCACACACAAATTTAGAAACAAAATCAGAACCCAAACTTGAGAATGATATGAAGATAATTAGAGCTAAGGTTAAGAAAGCACTCTTAGAGAACACTTGTGCTTTCTTAAATCGGAAATCCTCAATCATGATGATTCTTAAATAGTGCTACGAAATCCTTTGATTACCATCCATTCTTTCACAATTATAACAATATATCTTTCCATCCAAACGGATTCAAATACAAGAATACGTTATAATGATTAAGTAGTCGAGATTCTGGCTGAATTATTCTTTCTATGGTCCGTAAATCTTAACGACGTTTTTGTTCCTACAATCCTACTTGGTCTCTGAGATCGAGCACTGGTATTATGCAAACACAAAAGAAAACAAAAAGTACTCATCTTATTGGAATCCATGTTCCACCATACAAGAAAATGATCAAGAGAAACTTGAACATGTCCAATAAGTTGTGTGGAGAAGCTGATTTTGATTCTTTTTTAATCAGAAATTTCTGTTTATCCAACCTAACCAAGCAACATATATCAGAAAAAGAAAGTCTAAATCTTGTGAAGTTATAAATAACAACCGATCATTGATACAATCATCCTGCTCAAGAGTCGACCTTGTCTCTCAATTATGATGGTAAAACACGCCTAGCTAGAACGGTCTCACACAAAACTTTCGCCTTAAAAATCCGATCCATTTATTCCCCCTAAAAAGCAATAATTATTTTCTACAACCTTATCAAACTATTTCCCTCCATTAATTTATTTTTCATATCTTTTTCTCCTCTCTCACTTTCACTAGTAGAGACTATTCAAGACTTACAAAAAAGCAAAGACAAAACAAAGAAAAAGTGGGGCCCAAATGTGACATTGTACACAAGAATTCCGAGAATCTAAAACGTACGATCCCATGTAGTATTAGTCACAAAACACAATCTTTTTTCCACATTTTTTGCTTTTATTTTTATTTTCTAACGGACGAAACTTAAACAACACAACACATAAGTGACCCTTAAAAATCATTAATGCATCATTCACTTGCTGACTTTCATCATATCTCAACAACTCACCGCAAATAACATGATTACATGATCACTTAAATACAGGTCAAATTATCCAAAAATGAGGGATATTTATTATTTATTACTCAAAAAATGGCCAACACTACACATCCAGATAAAATAGGCAAACTTTCCCAAAGATCAAAACTTTACTACTATAGTTAGTATAGTATGCATTTTTTTTGGGATAAGATGAATCAGCAAAATCAGAACTTTATTTCGTAATATTAGCTAAAAATGGAAAGAAAAAAAATTGGCTTCTTTAAAAAAAAAAAAGCAAAAAAACATGAAACAAAAGTAAGCCCAACAAAGATCAAAACTTTACTAAATTTACAAAACTAGTAAAAATCACAAATTCACGAAAATTAGTCTTGATTAAATTAATTACATAAATAAAAAAAATCGATACCATTTTAATAAATTCTTTGAAAAATCATAACAACTTTTTAAAATAAAAAAGGGCGATGATTATGCCGAGACAGGTATCACTAATATCGAGGCAATAGTACATGGAATCTTATTTCCATAATAAAATGTATTGCCTTTGACATTAGTAATTTAATTTCCGCCTTGTCAAAATCATCGCCCTTTTCTGCAAAGTTCGAAACTTTGGACAGAACCAATCATCAACAAAGATTAATCAGAATAACCCACGAATTAGCAATCAAATTAACAACAAAAACAATCAAATTAACGAAAAAATACAATGAATTTAAAGAATGAAAAAATTGCAATTGAAATTAAAAGAATATAAATATACCTTGACGACAACACGCTTGACATCCCTGACGAAAACTCTTGAGGGATCCATGTTGTCCATGCCGACTCGGTCGAGTTAAGAGGAAGGAAGTGGGTGGACTCGGTCAGTATGGGAGGCGACTCGGTGAATGGAGGAAACCAGGGGGATTAGGAGAAGAGAGAGAGAGTGGTGGCAAAGAAGTGTGATGAAGAAGTTGATGAATTTGAGTAGTGGTAGGGCATTTAAAACCCTCAATTTATATCATTTTCCTCTTCCCCAAAAGCCCTTCTCCTCATACACACGTGGGGGAATCTTATTGGTGCCACCTCATCCCTTTCTTTAGCACTTGGAAATTTCGTCACTTGCAAATTGTTATCGGCTTACGCACTTATCTTGGAGCAACGATTTTGGGTGTAACCGTTGCATGTAGATATTCGACAAAAAGCGAAAGTCAGACAGTCGGTCCAAGAACCGGGAAAAATAGTAGATATAACGACTTGAGGGGTAAAAATGTAAAATTAATTACTAATATGTCAAAACATGTTACCAAAAGAAGTATGTATATCCGATAGTACTCTGTATGATTTATTGTTGACGGATTTGGACCGAATTATTAACAGGCAATCGGGTATATTAGGGACGATTCCATGGTATAAAAAGTATATGCAATTGTCAATGACTATGGGTTAATGAGATAGTAGTCATCTAGTTAAAGTTTGTAAGTGCTAATTAAGTAAAGAGGTTTTCGTATAGTCTTGCCATATCTATGTTTGCGTGTTGAAGTTTTTATGCCAAAGTATCTTCGTTCCTATGCATGTGTATGTTATTGTGTTCGTTCGATGGATTAAGAAATGGACTCATTGTTTAATGCAACATGTATTTAGGTTGTGAAATCACATTGATTCCATGGATGCATGTATCTATATGTTATTACCATTTATCAAATATATTGTGTACTAGATGTAATCAAAATCATTATGAAGTGTATATCTTACGTTTAATAACTAGCTATAATCACGATAACTTGCTTCCGAAGCTTGATACCTGGTAACATGGTTAAGAGCTTCAGACTCGAAATTAATAATTCTCGTTTTTCAAATTGTTATGTCCTACCATATAATCCCGTACCTTATTGTATTAATCATAAGTTCATACCAAGAATCAATAATGTTAATAACTCCCCCTTCTCATTATTCGTTTGTTCTACCTAAACTTCATGTGCGTGCATAGAGCATTACGACTCCTAAAGAGTACTAATAGATTTAAAATAACTTTAGCAATGAACATGGATTTAGGACTAAAACGATGAAACATTTCCAAAGTACATGTCCACAAAGTAGTACACCTATGATATCTTAAATATGACTACGCGAAATTAGGAAAAAAGTTCGGGTTCAACAAGCAACCTTAATGTTTATGTAAACACACATCTAGAAACCAGAGTAACAACACTACTTTTAAAAAGCAATATTTTTGTACAAGATTACATCCCGATATTATGAGGCTAGATTTTTCCGATTTTTTTTTAAATATCGTTATTTTGAAAATAGCAAAACTGATAAGAACAAAATATATTATTAAATACGTGATTTTTTTTTTTGTGTGTATGGGAGAATACAAGTGGAGGAGAAAGCAGGCGATCGAGTACACAGAGGAGCATAGGGACATAGTGGGGGAGGTTAAATTTGACTCTTTGGTAGTGGTAGGATCCGTGTAATACGGGTACTCTTTACTTGGGCACATGGGTTATTTGTTTTTTCTTTCAAGTTATTACCTTTTTATTTTCCGGCGGGACCAAGGTCACATTTGTTTATGGTTATTCTAAGCCGTAACAATTCTATCCCAACTCGAACTCTAACTCTGCCAGAGTAATAACTGTTGTTCTCGGACTTTGAGTACGACAAAAACTCGAATCAAATGTTAACAATTTAAGAAACGAAGGGATTACTATGTGTGTTATGCTATGTATCTGGCTAATCAGTCCAACTGAAACTTTAGTATGTACTGTATCTCTTCTAGGAGTTTGAACTTTCGGAATTAAACTTTAAAGAGTATAATAATGTTAAAAACTCACGAGAAACGTACGCTCAGATCGTGGCAACTCTAATTCAGTTCAAGGTGGTATCTCCACAAATTAGTTTACTTTTTTACATTTATTTTTTGTATTCTCATCCCGTATTCAAAGGAGACGTAAAGAATCCGATGAAACGGATAAGAATATAATTTACGGGAATTTGATAAACGGTATCGAGTATACTATTTAAGAGGTCTACATCGATGGCGATTCCCAAATCATCCAAACAACAAAACCCAACATCCAATAGGAAATCAACATTCGTCCCAAACATTATGTGGATGTTAAAGCAGCTAAAGGTACTTTGCTATCACAAGTTTTGTCACGTTTTCGGGCTTTGCTCTTGTGACTTCATGAATCAAATTGTCCTAGTGTCACGTTATGCTTTTAGCTCCCATATTGATCGATCGATGAAAGAAATGAAACGACTATAAAAGTGTACGTTATGGTGGAAATTATAGCTTGATACGAGCCATAATTAAGTGTTAGACATATTGTGTTTTGTATCGTTACCCGATAATGTGAATTCCATGTGAAAACTCGCAAACCTAAAGAGTACCGTATGAGTCTCTATAGAAACTCGATTAATTTCTCAAAGTTTAAAACTGACGCATGAATAGGAAGTGTACCATTTACGGATGAAAAGAAGGCGACGTATAATTGGATAAACGAGCTAGAAGGGGGAAGTGACTTGAGCATATTCTCATCAACCAAATGGAAATTAAGTTGGTCCATGCAAATGTCATCTTTCTAGTGCATGTGTGAAGTGCAGTACTATACTTGGTCGAGACTTATTGATGACCGAAGAAAATGTTTGGAAGATTGTTAAGGCGTAAGAACATGGTGAAGGTCCTTAATAATTTGGTACATTTTGTGGTCTATTCTCATGATGCGAATGCAATAACGATACGTGGCTTTGGGTTTTGGTTCTATTCAACTTATTTGTGTTATTATTGGAAGTTTCTGTTAAGTATGCCGTCGTATATATGCATTTTCATTTTACCTCGAATTACGTATGAGTAATTTCTTTAAAACCGTATATCGACACGAAAACATATATTTCTGCTAGTTAGCTCATTTCATTCACGCTATTTGATAATCATTATGATCGATGTTTGATTTACAGCTGAAATAATTATATGTCCTTCAATTGATAATCTATGAGCAAATTCAATATGTTGTACTTGAATCTATTAGCAAAGCATGTATGATTCTCACATCTATTATTGCATTGAAGATTATTCAAGTTAATTTTTTTTTTTTTTGCCAATTCAACGCTTTGTATATAAGTTTTTAATATGCATACATGTACTCTAAACCCAGTCCTTCTTTGATTATTTTTCTATCATTAAGCTAACGTCATGCATAATCTTAATCATTGTAGTCTTAGCAGACAATGACATTCCTCAATAACATCAGTGCATATCAAGGACATACTACATCATATCATATATTCTAATAATCTTTGAAAATTAACAAATTAGGATAGTACATTTGTGTTCAATCATATGTTGTCCACAATAAAAAATGAATAGTTGAGACTTTAACATCAAGCTAAGGAAATGTACTATCTTAAAACAACATGGAGTATGTAACATTGCTATAGACCCTATAGTGTATTCAAGTTAAACTAGTTAATTGGACGAGAGATATCGAAAAATTGCGTAGCCTATGCTCTAGGCAATAATAGCCATACGTTCAAGCGAGGTTCCTTTACCTCTTGAACTAGTTTATACACATATCCGATCCTTGATAAAGTACGTCAAACTGTGACAACCATTTCACAATTTAAAGAGCTAACATGTATTCATTATAAGTATTTGTGACGCCCTACCTTATAAAGGTCCTCGAAATATATATGTGGAGATTGGAGTACTCAAGTTCAAACTGTATAGTCCCACTTTTATTATTATAAAATTAACTTGGTTGAAATGGTGCACAAATTAAAATGTCCCTTTGGCTATAAGGTACGGGTACCCTATCATAGTCCATAAGGTAAGTCCATGTTACACGACTCTAGCTAGGTCTCAATATTTCGTCCCATAGCAATAAGTATTCTTAGGGTTTAATCATGATCTAAGCAATTGTTATTGGTCATTGGATTGGTTAGTTTTGATCGATCGGCATCTTTAGACTTTATTATTTGGGCATCAAATTAAAGCATCTTGATTTCAGTATTGTTTTTTTCTTAATATTCTCACTTGTGTCCTAAAATTGTAGGACAGAAGCTTTTTGTCCTATGTTATTCTGACTTTATTTTCTATACTTAAATCAATTTTTTGCAACTTGCGTGCATTAACAAAGGTTTAGCACAGCTAGAGAGGCCGGCGTTTCTATACTAAGATAACCTGTCTGCGTCAAATAAGCGGAGGATAGCTAATGAAAGTTGTTCTACGGTGATATTTATGTTTCGGATTTAAAAATTCGTCGTGTCATTATCACTATTAAACGGTCTTAATCAAATTTCCTTAAAATATCGCAGAGCTATAAGATTCAAATTCATATTCACTTAATCACTTAAAATAATAAATTTCTCTTATACTATAACGTATCTAACATTGAACATCCATTTTCGCATTTTCTATATGAGTTTTCTAAATAACAAATCAACAACGAATTATGTAGACACTTCACATTTCAGAGCAACTTATAAATAGACTCTATATTTTATACTCGTAGTTCGCAATGAGTGTTATAACCGTAAATCGTGGGTCGAAAAACAGTATCACAACGAGGAGTTGCTAAGATTTCAAGAGTTATATAGGGTGTGTTTGGCCAAGCTTTTGAAGTGTTTCTGAACTGTTTCTGGGTCCTAGAAACTGAAAACTGGCAAAACACCCAAAACTGAGAAACTGTTTCTAGTTTCTGAGAAGCACTTAGTGTAAATTTGTTCTTCAGAAGTAAAAGCTCCAATTTGGAGCTTCTTCTCCAGAAACTGTTTCTGAGAAATAGTTCTGCAGAAGTTGGAGTTTGGCCAAACAGGCCCATAATGTGTTGAAAAGTGACATTACATTCTAATCGAAGTGTTCGAGACTTCAAAATGTTCACTAGGAAATGCTAATAAGATGGCAAATGGAGAAAAGACGATAGATAGGCTCCTCTAGTTTATGGTGTAGGATTAGAATAAGATTGTGGTGCAAGTGCACAAGTAAATTATGTCAGTAATTTCGTCATTTCATGATTGTTCAGATATTTTTTGGACACTACGGATCTCGCAATCCAATGATATAGCTCCAACATTTGATGGACAATGCCTGATAATTACTTTACAAAAATAATCATTGATCCAGTTCAATGTTCGCGGCGAATATGGGGCCGTGAATCCTACTTTTTGGCTAACGCCCCCTCAACCGTTCATGTAAAATTACCTTCACTAGCGTACAACAGGGGTTAGTCTGTGGTTCATTGACTATCTCAAACTTTTAGCGACTATATAAATGTAATCTTGAAAATTCGACGAAAAAATCTTAAAAATAGTGTTTCTTATGTAAAAGTTTAAGGAGGACATTGAGTAAATAAGTTACTCGTATTATTTATCTTGACAACGTTATATTTCCAACTTAAATTAGATTCAGATTCGATAAATCCAATCAAGACTGGATCAAATTAGTTTGCATAAACAACAAATTGATTTTGTAATCTACCTTCTTTTCGAGTTCAACAAAAGACATCGTTCATGTAATCGAGGCTCATCATCTCCTCGTTCGATTTCCTTACACAATAGACTCGAAATAGTTAGGGTGCAATTGTCACTTTCACCATTTTGGATTTACTCACTACTCCACTTGATATGTACCTAAACCACAATACCGAGTAACAAGTTAAAAATCATATGATATAATGATACAAATTAAAAATGATAGTGAAGCTTGACTTTACTTCTTGATTGCCATCAAAAGTAAACACATAACAAAGGAAGGCCAAGCGTAACCTCATAAGGTTGAGATCCGGAAAAGATTAATCTATTAACCCCTCTAATTTTTTTTAACGATTGTTCACATGTGGTATCTTACATTAGTTGGTAAAATGTAGTTTATGCATCAAATTCGGATTCTATTTAGCAAACCTCGGTGAAAAGTGGTTAGATATCGAAAAATGTTGGTCTGATGCCGATCTAAATACGACCTTTCTCGCGCTTAACACTAATTTAGGATTGGAGTCATACTCAGATCTTTATGACCTCCTTTTTTCAATAGACATGTTGCTCCGATCAGTATATCAGATGTCAGTTGGATTAACCGATCAAGTTGTGTGCTTAGCATACTCATCGGTATTCCCGTGATAAAACGTACAGTACAAAGTTTTTAGGTAACAAAGATGCCTTCAGAAATAAGAAGTGACAAAGATGAAGAGAAAAAAAATGGTGTTAATAATTGCTCGGTGAGAAAGAGGAAAACCGCCGCTGGTTGTTGACCAGCAGATAAAATGTTGCTCTTCATGACGTCACCCACAATCAATCAATTAGGTCCCTGCCTGCTAAAGCGTCGTCTTCAATAAACTTTACCAGCTTTTAACAAAAAATATTACTCTTCCCCGTCTCAGCTCAAACGCCCCTTATGCAATGTGAAAATTAATAAAAATAGAAAAGAGAATGTAATAATTTATGGGGTGTTTGAAGTGGAACGTCTCAAAATGGAATATGGGACGTTTGAGCTGGAACGGGAGGAGTACCTTGAAAGACACCTTCAAGGAGATTTGGAGTCCGGAGTATGATTTAGTCCGTACTTGAGTTAAAACGTATTACAAAGAATGACATATATTTTCGTTCATCTCGAGCCCCATGGACGAAAACAGTAGATAAGAGTGTATTTACCATCTCAGATACTCGGACAAAAGTAAAAATGACATACACCGTATTGATACACTAATAAAAACCGAAGTTCTATTTACACAAAATTGTCAGCAGCCTAGAAGGAACCATTTTTCCAAACTATTAAGATGAAACTTGAAAGAGAATGAAGTGAAATGTAACAAAACAAATCCTACCACTTCACACTAGATCATTCTCTCCATCCCATCATATCTAATGATGATTCTGTCAAATCTAACAAAACATCAAAATGATTAAGTGGGAGAAAGAAAAAGAAACAAGACGTCATACAATTTTTTTTTTTTTTGCAAGGACTTTTCTGAAAAATCAATGGTAGGGCGCTGAAACAAAGAGCAAGCTTTACACGAAAAACCAGACTTTGATGAAGAGTCCTAAAGCAAACTGCAACACAAACGCAGCTACCAAAACCACCATGAGATCGTTCCCATCAACGCAAGACCTGAGGTTTGAGGTAACAAAGCAGGCCGATACACCACTTGCGAGGAGTATGATCACCCATCTGAGGAATTCCACAGGAATTACCAACACAAACTGCACAAAATTCGCCAATGTCTCTGTGTCAAATCCTCAGGTAGTGATGGAATACGTATACCAAATAGGATTACAAGCTTAAATCATTAAATGACTTTTCAGTTTTCAGCAGGTAGCAATAGCATCACTGCTTGGCAAATTTCACACAGCAAAGACAATATGACAAATTTAGTGCAGGGGGTAGTTAGGGGTCAAATAGCCATATCAGTTAACAGAAGGGTAATTGAATTTGCTACCTTTGCAGAACCTGACAAGCCAAGCTTCCTTGATGTACCGTTTACATTTGTTTTTTTTTTTTTTTTTTAAATTGGAGGGGGGGGGGGGGTAAAGAATTAACGATGGCTGGAAATTTCTAATTTTCTAACACGGAGAGGATCCCCACTCAGTAGCTGCCACTACCATCAGCCTTTCAAAGCAATTTCAAAAGCAATCTCACTGAAAAAGTTAATCATAGCCCTTTGCCTAATAAAAAATACCATTGAGACTGCGGAAAAAAAAGTCATCCGTGAGATGACTAACATCTCGCATGGGTAGCTAGCGGAAGTCCTGAGCTAGGATGTTCTATTGAGTATCAATATGGACAGCAAGTGTGTACTTAAAGCAATAAATTAGCAACACTAGTCACAACAAATCATTTCAGCTCAAGAACTTGCAGTTCTAAGAGGAAGAGATCCGTCTGCTTGTTCGAAGTAAAGCACAGCAGGAAGTAACTGGACAATTAAGGCCAAGAATAACAGTGGACCAGTAGCATACATGCAGACACAGACCTTCCAAACTTCAAAATGAATATGATGGTGGATACTTACACAGCTTAGAATGAAGATGAAGAGTGAATATCCCCACATGCACCAGAAGCGTACAAGGCTAGCAGGTGACCCCATATACTGAAGCAAGAAATAGAATGCTAGCGGCACCACTATCGCATATCCATAAATTGTGCTTGCTGCCAGACTCATAAAGCTGACATTAAAATTCCAAGTTGAACTCCCAATTAAGTAGGTTGCTAAATTTCCCAGCGCAGCAATCACAAAAACGAGTGTTGTGGAGACCCAGATAAGACCATAGCTGAAAGATTCAAATCATTATCCCAATCAAGCTTGCAATTCAAAGGGAAGACAAGGTAAAAGATGTACAATTCAGACAGGCAATCTTTTCAGCAATAAGAATGGTCATCATGTTTTCTAATACTCCGTATTTTGCCATCCTGAACGAATGTCTATGAGATAAAGGTAAGTAGGATGTGTTATAAATTTTCACTACCACACATGCGAGTTGAGGAAAAATTACATGAAGCTGCAATTTTTGGTTATTTGGTAGCATTGGAAACAAGTATTTTAAAGTCCCCAACCTACCAAGGCTTTTCAAAGGTTACAAATACATACAATGAACATGTTCATACAACATTAAAATGAATCTAGAGTTTATGTTGATGCAGATTTTCAGTCTCAGTCTAAGACTCTAAGCATAATACTATCACCTATCGTCGTAGAAGCAGTTTCTAGGGCTGGAAAAGCTAATGCTATCGAGATTCGACTTTTGAGACATTGTCTATTTAGGATTAAAAAATGTTAAATCTTCTCCAAAAAAACTAAAAAGTCTTGCAAGTCACAGATACATGCTACGATGGGTATTTGATGCCTAGAAAAGGGACCAAGACAAATGGAAAGTTCTGTTAAATCAGACTAAAGCCAATGGGAATTTACAGAACTTCACATAACATCAGAATCACTCCAAAAGCAACCTCCAAAAATTACTGTCAATCAGCCTAAATCCCCTCATGTATCCTAATCTAAATCCACTCATGGGTGTGTTTTTCTAGCCGTAACTCTTATGCTTCTGTTTCCTCCAACACAGGCTGGACATTCAATATTTTGGTCAAAGGATCATAATAAGTTCTAGAACAAGAATGGCTCAAAATTTGTGGAAGTCCCTAGGGGTCATATTCTGGGGTTTAACAACATATTAGAGCCAACAATCTATGGTACGTTGCAAAATTGCCAAAAACGGTCGCTAGCCTCAATGAGTGACGTGCACCGAAATGGCTGAATGAACTTCCCTAACGGAGGAACCAACTCTCGTATTAAACAAGAGTACTTCAACGTTGCGCATGGTGAATTTATGACAACAATTAGCTACTTCAAAAAAAATATCATAATTGGCCAAAACCGAAGTATATAGTCCACAGTTTTCGGCCAACAATGGCCCTGGAACAAAAGGCTCATTTTTTTGTGGAAGCCCCTAGGGGTCACATTACGGGTTTTAGCAATAGATTAGAGCCAAAAATGTATGGAAGGTCCCAAAATCGACAAATAACGCACGCTATGCTCAATCGGTGACATGCGCACAAAGGGCTTAAAGAACTTTCCTAATAGAGGAACCAACACTGATGACTTACAAGGACACTCCAGCTTGTCCATTGGTAGTCAAAATGGCCAAAACTGAAGTAAATCCACGTTTTTTTGGCCCGAAACAAAAATGGCTCAAAACTTTGTAGAAGCCCTAGGGGGTCATATTGTAGGTTTCAGCATAATATGAGATCCGAAAACCTATGGTAGGTCCCAAAATCGCAAAAAAACGCAGGCTAGATTCAATGGGTGATGTGTGCCAAAAGGGCTTATTGAACTTCCCTCCAACAAGAGTACTCAAAGGCTGTCTGTGGTGAAATTTTGAGAACATTTGACTACTTCAAAAAAAGTATCAAAATTGGCCCAAACCGAAGCAGTTAAATCCATTATTGGCCCAAATAACCCCGGAACAAAACCGGGTCAATTTTTTTGGAGCTCCTAAAGATCATATTAAGTCTTTTGGAATAATATTGGCGCAGAAGACCTACAATAGGTGCCCCAAAAAGGTCAAAAGCACACGTCAACAGAAGGGACTTAAAGACCCCTAAACGGGTAACTGGCCCTCAAAATCGTCAAAGGCACTACCAAGTAATCTATGGCAATGTTTTGAGAATATTTAAATTCTTCAAAAGAAGGGGCCAAAAAGCCAAAATTGGAGAACGCAATCCATGGGTTTTGGCCCAAAAATACAATGGAAAAAAAGGCTCAAACTCTTGTGGGGTAATATTATGGGATATAGCAGATTATTAGAGCCAAAAATCTATGATGGGTGACCTGTGCCGAAAGAGCTTAAAGACCTTTGCTAATAGAGGAACTAGCCCTCATATCCAACAAACGCAGTCCAAGGTTGTTCATAGTAGAGTTTTGACAACATTTGTCTACTTTGAAAAAAGTAGTCAAAATTGGCCAAAAACCAAAGAATATAATCCACGTAATTTGGCCAAAAACCAAAGAATATAATCCACGTAATTTGGCCAAATATGGTCTCGAAACAAAAACAACTCAAATCTTTGTGAGAGTCCCTAGGGATTATATTATATGTGTTGCGAAAATATTAGAGCTAAAAACCTATGGTAGGTACCAAAAACGCGCGCTAACCTCAAGAGGTGACGTGTGCCGAAAGGGCTTAAGGAACTTTTTCAAAATTAGGGACCAGCTCTAATATCCAACAAGGGAACTCCAACGTTGTTCATGGTAAAGCTTTGAGAACATTTGGATAGTTTTTAAAAAGTGGTCAAAATTGGCTAAAACCGAACTATATAATCCACGGTTTCTTTGCCCTGAATGGTGTCTGAACAAAACAACTCAAATTTTTGTGGGAGCCCCTAGGGATCATACTATATGCATCGGAAAAATATTAGAGCTAAAAACCTATGGTAGGTACCAAAATCGGTGAAAAACGCGCGCTAACCTTACTAGGTGACATGTGCTGATAGGGCTTAAAATAAACTTCACTAACACAGGACTGACCCTCATATCCAACAAAGGCACTCCAATGTCCGTGGTAAACTTCTAAAAACATTTGGGTACTTTAAAAAGGCGATCAAGGTTGGCCAAAATTGTAGTATATAGGTATATCCATGGTTTTTGGTCGAAAAAAGTCTATGGCTAAATTTTTTGTGCGAGCTCTTAGGAGGCCTTGGGGCCTGCAGTATCTCTCTCTCTGCTACTTGTAACTGAGCATAGTTACTAGTTCATTCAACTGTTTGGACAGATTTAAACGGCCTATTTTGCTTGAGGCAGCATGCAGAAGCAAACATGACGGAAAACCACAAATTGGCAATATGAAAACGGTAAGTAGAAACTAGAAAGTGATGCTCCCCTTTATAGATAGGATAAAAGACCAACATAGATGAAAGCTAATACTCACAGGTCAGGATTTGCGTCGATCTTGTTGAAGAAATCACCAGTTCGAGGATCTAAGGAACTTAGCAATCTGTTGAGAACAATGTCTGTATCCACATTAAAGTACTGTGTGTATGATGAGATGCTGAAATATCCCTGCCAATTGTTATTTGGGGGCGCCCCACCTCCTTCTGCAAAACATCCACAATATCAGTGTCAGTACGCTGGTAAAATTCAAAACAAAATAAAAACTTTTTCTGTCATGATTAAAGATCCAACATTTAATAAGTTCCGAAAGAAAAATGGCCGGGTAGATTTCAGGTAGAAAAAAAATTTGGGTGGTCAAATTGATAGAGTTTCTTCGCGAATAAAGATGCTTTACAAGCAATTTAAAGACTACAGTTGTCTTGTATCTTTGACTGAAAAGGAGAGTAGGTAACTGTACTAATGTACAGGTCAAGGAAGCAAGGAATCATTCACTATATTGTCTACGAAGATAGCTTTAAGGGATCGGTTCTTTTAAAAACACTGCTGTGACCCATAAAAATGGATGACTCGTGAAGAAAGACGAACTAGATAAAGTGGAAGCTCCTGGAAATCGTCCAAAGCTAATACACTATCATATTGCAAGAGTACAATATGTGGGAAGGATCAAAGTCTCCGACATACAAGTTACATAAACAAAGCCCTTGATTTTCAGCCTCTCTCAATATATTCAAGAGAATGTAAGAACAAGGCAAAACAAATGGATGAAATCAAAATCATCCACGCAATTGATAGACGCCAGGTTAACAAAAAAAAAAAAAAAACTAGTTGAGTAACCATCACACCCTCCATTTCCATCAATTCCAACAAACGATTTTTGTAGAAACCCATTATCATAACATCCATCAATTTAACATACCGCTAGAACTGGCAAGATTCTGATATCCCGGTCCCTTCTCACCACCCTGCTGTGGAGGAAAGATTTGCAAATTCGCTTCAGGCCCTACACAACTCACACAGGGTAAGCAAAATTTTCATCTCACACACAGTGTTACACACACACACACCAGCATCGTTAACCAAGTCTCTACATACCGCGATAAGCATCTCCTTTCTTCTCCTCAGCTACTACAGCCTACAACCAAATAAACTCGATTCAACACACCGAAAAACCAACCAATTCATTTCACAATCACTCGTTCTTTGACGAACCCACAAATTATATCACTCCTCTCCTCTCCACTACCACATGCATCCCTAACAATTAACCATACAAAATTTCCCCAAATTTACTCAAATTCAGCTCGAATATCTAATTAACCCTACAACAATTCCCTAAAATCACTCAATTTCAGCTCGAATATCTAATTAACCCTACAACAATTCCTAAAATTAATCAAATTCAGCTAGAATATCTAATTAAGCCATAATTACCCTAAAGATCATGCCTTTTTTCATTTTTTTCAATCAAATCAATCGAATCATCAACGAAAACCTAACAAAGGCGGGAACTTTGCAATCAATAGTGAAAAATTTCATCAATTCTAGGGTTTATACATAAACTAATTGAACAAAAGTCGATTAACAATCAAGAAATTTGATTAAATTAAGCTACATTTCGACGAACAACAATGCATGAACAATTAAAAAGCGGCCATCAAATTGAAAATAGAAAAGAGGAGAGAGAAAGTTACAGGAACAGAGCCAAGTAAATGGGAGCTTGGAAGATTAGAGAAAGGATCGTCCTCCATAGTCAAGCGTATAGAAGAAGATAAAGATGATCTTGAGGAGAGAGAGAAAATCGATTGAATTTTGGGGATTAATTAAAAAAATTATTGGGATTCGAAGTTAGGTTGAATTTTCAGAGTGGTTTTTGCAGCCACTTGTAATTGTTTGAATTTGTTATGTTTTGATAAAATTGATTGATTTTTTCGTTGTGCTTGAGGAAGAAGAAAGAGGGGAAAAAATGGTGTTAAGAGTTATTATTGAGCTACGATTTCTTGTTGGAAAGCATGGAATGTGAATCATGCGATTAGTTCGTTAGAGTTGGGTTGCATGATTACGTCGAGTCGTCGATGTTTGTGACCTGAGTTTTGACTTCCGTACATTGATACATGACAGTGACAACAACGGTATGGTGCTACGAAACAGTCTTAGGAGACGGAGAAAAGCTTACTAGTATTTCATATTCTGGTGAATTAGAGTCGAGGGAGCATTGTTTTTTTTATATTTGGGATTCTATAGACTACGTACATGCTTGTATTGGTAGAGATGGAATAAAAGCGTCGTCGTCTAGACCTTCTCTCTTGCATTGCTTCGATCTCTTTTCGGCGGATTGTTCTTGAAATTATGATGGGTGTACTCAATTTAGGTGGGTTACAGACTTATGATAGGTCATCTCGGGATAAGTGAGAGCCTTATAGACTTTAACTAACAACTGGATTAGATAACACCAAACACCAAAGTTTACCTTCATTATACTCCGTATAAGGTTACGTTTGGTATCAACCCCTTTTCCAGTTTTGTATCAAAAATTTAGTTAAATAAGCTTAAA
Organism: Spergularia marina; assembly: GCA_963680865.1. Lineage (NCBI taxonomy): Eukaryota > Viridiplantae > Streptophyta > Magnoliopsida > Caryophyllales > Caryophyllaceae > Spergularia > Spergularia marina. The sequence goes on along the minus strand of OY804560.1, from coordinate 20,808,632 downwards.
ATTACCTACAAATTGATTTATTTCTAGATTTTGGTTATTTTTTTATTAAAAACAACTCAAATTGAAAACAAAAAACGATATTAAACGAGGCTATAACGCATTTGCAATGTGCAAAAGTGAATCTAAAATGTATTAAAACTAAGAAAAAATGTCTGAGCCCGGGTTCGAACCGCGGACCTCTAGTGTGTGAGACTAGCGTGATAACCGACTACACCACCCAGACAATCTTGTTAATTTATGAATGAAATTAATTTTGATGATAAACACGTTGCTATACTTGCTAATGACGCACTAAGCTATTGGGCTGGACTTGTTAGTGATAAGATAGCTTTGTCCAATCACCAAAGCCCAGTTATATGGACTCTACAAAAAGAAAAGAAAAGGCCCATTAACAGGACCACCTCAATTGTGACCATTCGTACGAAGTAATTACTATCTCAATATCTCATATACCACGAGTTAATCGTGCCGGATACTCTGTCGTTCGACGGTTCTATTCGATTGGTAATGGATTAATGGATCGAGGGAGAACCATAACTTGCCACCAGAAACGACTAACTCGTGTTATTGCTTATTTTTTACATTGATCAGATTGTTTTACCGTTAGAGAGTGTTTTTTTTATCAATATTTTTGAGAAGATGGTGTTTTTTTTTCTTCTTTCTTTTTACAAAGTAACAAATGAAGAATTTTACGATGAGCTATGCAAAGCACGACGTATTCCGCGATGTTAACGTTGATGTTTGAGTATACTGATCGACTATACTCTTATAGTTCTAGTCCTCTACAAGCTTTAATTTTATAGTTTTACATATTCATCATCATAGTAGTATAGTAATGAGTAATGACAATGATATATACTACGTATATCATATAAAGTAATAAAAACAAATTGTCAACATTCACCAAACCTCAATTCCATAAACACAGAAAATTTTTCTCGACACAATACGTTTCCATGCATTATTCTTCTCATGCTAGATTTTGCAAATATAGCACATACATACGCTACCACATTTCTTCTCCAACCTTGTACAATGGCCACCACCACCACCACCACGACGTCATTATTCGCTCTACTCGCCGTGGTCCACCTCTACACCTCCACCGTGGCGGTCGCAAAACCTGACCCCTACTTTTCCAAAACTACCCTTTTCTCCGACTACGCAAAAATGACGTCCAACCTTAAAATCTTCATGTATCCTACCACTTCACCACGTGATGTCAACAACAACAACAATAATGTTAACAATTATAACTTCTCCGACACGCTACCACCGCCACTCTCTCTCTTCTACACTTCCCTTCTCACGTCACACTTCCTCACGCGCGACCCAACCCAAGCTACGCTCTTCTTCCTTCCTTTCAAACCTCAATCCTCGCGCTCTCTAGCGCGTCACATGGAAAACATCCGCACCGCCTACCCTTACTGGGACCGGTCGTTGGGCGCTGATCATTTCTTCCTCACGTGTCATGGGGTGGGCCCCACGTCTAGTCGAAACGTAGTCGAGTTGCTTAAGAACGCGGTACAAGTCTCCTGCTTTCCCTCCCCAGCGCGTGAGTTTGTCCCGCACAAGGATGTTACTCTCCCGCCATATTTCTCAGCCCCACTCGCCCCACGCGCGGGAGTTGATACCGTGAAAGTCACGCGCTTCCTTGGTTACTTTAGGTTTGATCAGGTACGTTCAGGCGCAGATCAAATCAGTGCGTTGAAAAAAGATGTTGACTTTTTGATCGAATCTGAACCGTTGGATGAGAGTGTGTACGTGGAGAACATGAGAATAAGTAAGTTTTGTTTGTTTATGTATGATGACGTGGAGGGAATGAGGGGATTGGGTGTGGCGCTGTCGCAGGGGTGTGTTCCTGTGGTGATTACGGACCGTCCGATACAGGACTTTCCACTTATGGATGTGATCCGATGGTCGGAAATTGGTTTGTTTGTGAGGTCAAGTGTGGGGCCGGATGAACTGAAGCGTGTGTTGAACCGCACGTGTGAGGAAGTTGGTGTGTATGAGAAGATGAGGAGATTGTGTGTGGCGGCAGCACAGCATTTCGAATGGAGTGGTGAACCGTACGATGCGTTTCATATTGTGGTGTACCAACTTTGGTTAAGGAGACATGCCATAAGGTATGCTCGGCGGGAAGTGGAGTCAATGTAGAGGAATGATCGCAACAATCTTCACATCTACGCCGGCGCGTACAAGTCGTTTGGGAAAATGGGTGTTCATTTACATCTACATGGATACAGTGATTAATTTATTTTTCTTCGTGTAATAATGATAGAAACTGAGCTATTTGATTGATACCTATAGTCTATCAAATGAACGTGTGATGTTGACTCGGCAATTGATATAAAAGCTCTTTCACAAAATTATAGTCATAGCTCATTGAGCAAGGATTGATTAACGGATGATTTCATACTTTGCACTTTGCACTTTCGAACAATTCGGTGTACAAACATCAAACCTGATACTCTAACACAAAAGTAAAATGTTGCCATGTTGGTTAAGATAACAACATATTTACGCGTGCATCAATTTATCGATATGTCAAAATCTGTCACCAATATGTCAAAATATAACTAGAAAAAACCACTAATACTAAACATAAAATATTGATAATCGCTTCTATATATATCTTTATCCCAACAATTACATTACACTTACACAAATTCCACACAATCTCAATTCCGAGTTTCAGATCTCAACTTCGCGCATTCGAACCAACACTCCGAGTTTCCGATGAGTTGATACTCGATAGAGTCAAAATGATCCTAGACCACTAACAGTGGCTTATAGAGTCCTAGCTCGATAGGGACAATTGGACAAATGCACAAAACTCTTGCCAAAACTTTTGGTGTCTTCCGATTGAAGCCAACTTTATCAGCACCTCTCGGCTCTCGCACTTTCCCCACCAACTCAGAACACCACACAAACACAGTCAAACTCCATCTCTTTCACATCGCACATCACCAAACTTCATTCACCATGGCAAAAGGTAACATTTCTTATCATCCCATATCATTATTTTCATCGAATTAATTCATGGGCAGTAAATTTTGATCATAAAACATAGAAAGATGTAAACTTTTAATCTGGGTTCTTCTCAAAATGTTGAATTTTTTTTTTTTTTTTGGCAATTGTATAGAAAATGAGAATGAATTGTCGAATCAAACGACGCCGTATGAAGAGGCAATGAGTGCACTTTCCTCATTGATTACTACACGAACTCGTGCTGAGAAGAGTAACAGTGGTGATCGTTTTGATCTGCTTCATGATTACGTTAAGGTCGTATTTAATTTTCAGTTATGTTATATGATATAATATGATATGATATTATTCAATGTTATATTGTTTGTGGGTTCATTTTGATTTTTGGGATTTTGCGAAAGGTGATAAATGTTTGGATTGGATATGTAGATATTGGAGTTGGAAGAGCCAATTGCGAAGTTGAAGGTTATTCATGTGGCTGGTACCAAAGGAAAGGTGATTTCTTTTCACCTCAATCTAGCTCTTAAAAGTTAAAACCCTGTGCTTTGTTTGTTAAGTACATTTGCTCGGTTTTCGAGTGAGGTTGATTGGAAAGGCTGCCTATAATCAGCCCCCTACTGCCTTAGGAGTGTTGTTATTGCCATTCTATTTGTAGCCAGTTGATTAGGATTACACAGTCGAGAAGCTAATTAGCTTAGGAATGTATGGCATTTGGCATGTGCTACTAATTCAAGGAGTTTTATGTAATTTATGGTTTTCTCATGTCTTGATGTAATGTTCAGATACATGTGTTTATCGACTTTAATTTGTCTTTTCTCGGACTTTTGAATGTAGGATCATATTCTGGCTGCTTTAAGAGTGTCGTAGAGCTACTAAACTTGCATAGTTTTAGTTCCGGTTACTTGTTAGGCTATATGGTCATCCTTAGAGTGGAAGAAATTTGTATTCGTGTCAAAATTTATATAGGCTGGGAACCACTTAAACATGAACATGACATGATTCACCCTAAATTCACTGCTGGTTGTGGAATCGGAAATAACCATTATCGTCTGTAAGTACATTGTTCAGTGAATCAGTGTGGTTACTTAAACCTGCAATTTTGTGAGTTATATGTAATACATCTCGAAAAGTAACTATTACCAAACGAGATGTAAAGTTTAGTTATTGGGGCTATATGCACAGGGTTCAACATGCGTCTTTGCCGAGTCCATATTACGGAATTGCGGTTTTAGTACGGGGCTTTTTACATCTCCTCATCTCATTGATGTCCGGGAAAGATTTCGTCTTAATGGGTGAGCTATATATATTCTTTTCGTCAAAAGCAAGATGTTCTGATATGCATAAACAAGTCATTCGTGTATTTTTGCAAACATTTCCTTGTCTCTAGCATTCATGTTGTAAAAATGCTTAAAAGCATCCATTGGAGTTTACTTACAAGTTACAATTGGACAGTTTTCTTCTTCATACCATTAACTTCTAAGATATCATTCCAAAGAGTTAATTTCAAAACAATTTTGTCTATTCTCTACTTTGAGGGATATCAGTTGGTGGAATAGGTTTATTTTAGTATAGCCGTTCCATGCTTCATTAACGTGTCATATACTTGCTGGAGAAAATTAAGTCCTTTTCAGCTAAATCTTTGCTAGTTTGAGTACAATGGAACATTTGTTTCTTGGATTTTGTTTGTGCTTAATCGGAAGACTTATAGAGGAGCTATGTTCTTGATGAAAAATGGGAAAACTTGAACTCTTCGTTTGAAATTGTTACAATCGATTTTCACCTTCTGTGGTTCTTTATGCTGTACATGTCGTAGTAGTGTATATGTCCGTCTTCTTACCTGAGGGATTTTCTCTTGTGTAGTACTGAAATCTGTCAAGACAAGTTTTTGGCCTACTTCTGGTGGTGTTTTGATACGCTGAAGGTATTGTTTTACTTCTGTAGGGTGATCATGGCCCATGTGACATAATCTCCTCTTATATTCCATCTTTAAAGTATGCTAAAATTTCACTCAAAAAGAAAAAGTTTGCTAAATTCGGTCATCTTACATAAAGTTCTAAACTTTGTGGCCTACTGGCCTCTATCCTCTGTAATTTATATAACCTCAATTTAGCCCAAAGTTTCTGTTTAGCAGTTACATTTTTGTTTAACAGTTACTACAGATATGAAGTAGGGCATCTCTCTTGACACTTTATGTAGCACTAAAGCGAAATGGATATATATGTAAACGGTTAAGGGGTTTATGAGTATTCTTGTGTCAAAGGCTCAAAGCTACAATGAATGTTTTAGTTGGTACTTGTAAAGAGTTATCTTTTATGCAGTTCCTTTGATTGCTCTTTGCAGGAAAAAGTTACTGATGATATACCTATGCCTACTTACTTTCGCTTCCTTGCACTGCTTGCCTTCAAAATATTTTCTGCTGAGCAGGTTAATAATGAGCATTATCTTGTTATCTTTTGTTTCTTTTCCTGGTATTGATATAATGAATCTGTTGACAAAAAAATTAAACATTCTTGAGCAGTAGATGTGAAACTTCTCTGCAGGTTGATGTTGCTATAATGGAGGTTGGGTTAGGAGGAAGATATGATGCAACAAATGTGGTACGCCTTATGTCTCTTCTGAGAGTATTTAATACTTGTGTTTGTGTGTGGCTTCCTAAGTGGTGCATGTTCTCACTTCTCAGGTCCAGGCACCAGTTGTTTGCGGTATATCATCTCTTGGGTATGATCACGTGGAAATCCTTGGTCAGTAATCTATCTCTATAGTGAAATTTAATTCTGTTAGGTTTCATTTAAGTTTTATTATGGGCTTCCCCACCCCCGCAGCATTAGCTGCTCCTAAAAAAAGTTTGATGATGGGCTTTCCTTGCACAAGTTTCCTTGAATGTTGTGCATTGAAATGTTTGCCTGTAACTGATTGTTTTCTTTTAAATCATTTTCTTCTTTTTGCACTCTTCCTCAGCTAATATTCCTTTCCTTCTGCAAAAGGCTTACTAAATATAATTTTTTTTATATAGTAGACTGTACCTGATGCAAATGTAGATAATTGTTTGCATGATACATCCATCTCATTGACTATCGTCTTTTTGGCTATATATTGTTGTAGGAAACACTCTTGGTCTCATTGCTGGAGAAAAAGCTGGCATTCTTAAGGTGGACCTCACATATCCTTCTTTCTCAAGTTAGGCATGTTTATTCTACTCAGGTTTGTTATTACTAATTTTTGAATATTTGTTTCAGGAAGGTGTCCCTGCATTTACTGTCCCACAGCCAGAGGAAGCGATGTGCGTGCTTAAAGAGAACGGCTCTAAGTTGAATGTGAGTTGACCCTAGACTGAGCTTGTATTTTTAAAGGCGCAAGAGGCTTGCGGAACAGAATATGGAAGCCTTTGGATAAATTAGTAGTACCACTAGTATGTAGCTCTGACAAAACTTATATTTGAGGCACGCTTCAAGTCTTTTTCTAATCCTGTCCTCCTCTCTGGGAGAGAAAGTATATATATTTGGGAGTCATTTGAGCAGTTTTACATTGGTGAAAATACAAGTGGTCAGAACTGGGTTTTCCTTCAACACTAGGATTGCTAATAAATAGGAGTTATGTACAGTCTTAATCAGTATCCTTAGGCGATATCTAATATATCATCCATCAATCTAGCATTGGCAGAAAGTAGGGAGGCTCTTTTTGGTTATTGATTTTTCTTTTTACTTATTCTGATCAATTATCTAGTGCCAGAAGCTTTCTGCTAGTCTGTAATAGATCAGCAAAGAATTGCAGGTTAATCTTCAAGTAGCATCACCCTTGGACCCCAACTTGCTAAGTGGTTTGCGACTCGGTCTTGAAGGCGAACATCAATTAGTAAACGCTGGTCTTGCTGTGGCATTGTGCTCTTCTTGGCTTCAGAGGACTGGACATCTTGAAGTCCCTTACCATATAAGTGCGGTGTGTATGTCATTGAACAGTTGGTTTGATATTCATGTTTCTCCACTCTTCATATATTAAAATAAACTTCTTATGTGTTGGTAGAACTCATTGCCTGAGCAGTTCGTTAAAGGGCTGACAACAGCTTGTTTTCAAGGAAGGGCGCAAATTGTTCCTGATCAATACATAAAGGATGATGGTTCTCAAGATTTAGTGTTTTATCTGGATGGAGCCCATAGTCCTGAAAGCATGGAAGTTTGTGCAAAATGGTTTTTCCATGCCATTAAGGAGGAAGAGCAATCGGTGGCATCCATTGACCATCAAACTTCTGATAAACCAAGCTTGTCTCTGGCTCATGGTTTCCACCACACAACTACTAGAAAAGCTTCAACTCAGGTATTTGGCAATTTTTGTTTCATTGTTGTTTGGTTGTGTGTGGTTTCTCAGTGGTCTTCGATCAGAATTCAGTAATGCGTGAGTCCTTGTGTGGATCAACCAGAAGTCCAGAACTTACGTGGGGCCATTCTCTTGGAAGTATCTCCTGGATTTGAACTCCATGTTTGATTCATAGAATAATCTCATGCAACAACCTGCTTATAGACTCTTTTATCCCAAGCTCATGCTGTAAGTATCTAGCTTTATACCAGCTCTGGAGTAGGAAATTAGCATGGGCATGCATCTCACGTAGCTACTCTTGTATACGCTAAATTTTCATCTTAAGATTAAAGACATGGGGAAGTCGGAACCTAAATGATGGAACAACGTGACTTCTCCTTTTTGGGAACTTCCAGTTCCTAGTCTCTGGTAGCTCCACAAATAATGCCTGAATATTTGTTGCTACATTTACGATGAATTTCACCCTTTTTCTAGTTGTTTTATAGAGAATGATAAAGTGATAATCACAAATTCTTTCTTCGAGAAAGCTTATGCTGTCTTCTTTATTTGTATGCTCTATAAATTTATGATCATGCTGTTTGAGACTTTGAGAGACCTCTTTCACTTCCAAGCCAACTTGCTTTCTCCAAATGATAGGAAAAGTTACAAATATTGATTGAAATGTTCAAAGGAGAGGATGGTAGGTCTTGCTGGTGCAATTGTACCAACCAGCATACTTTATATCCCTTCCATTTTAGGGCAAACCTTATCCTCCATCAAAGAGGAAGGGAAAAACAGAAAGGAGGGAGTCGTCCTCTGTCAAAAAGAAACAGAAGGAAACAGATATAGGTTCTGGACTGCATGACCATATATATCATCTATTAGATCTTAAATGAGAAAGCATCACAATGAGTTTTGGGAACCCTGCTGATACTTTAGCTTGCATGGAATTCCGGATGATAACCCCTGAACGGACTGACTGACTTGTGCTATCAATGGATGTGCAGATATTGCTCTTCAATTGTATGTCGGTGAGGGATCCCCAGTTACTTCTACCACGGCTAATGAAAACTTGTGCAAACCATGGTAAATACCTATGCAGGTTGCTTGCATATCTGGTTACGAAATACGTTATCTAGTGTATGAGAGTTCTGATTTAAGATTGAATTCGGAAGATTGTTTCCATTTCATAATTATCTTTTGGGTGAAACCAAGATTTTATTTGATGAACAGATGTTATTTGATGAACAGGAGTGCACTTTAAGCAGGCGCTTTTTGTTCCTAATGTATCAGTATATAACAAGGTCAGCAGTAAAGTCCCTCAACAAGAGAATCAAGTTGATTTGTCATGGCAGTTGACTCTGCAGAGGGTCTGGGAAAGTCTCATTGCTGAAAAAGGTAGGATCTTGACTAAAATTGTCTCCCGCTCTCCCTCCTGTCCTCGTGGGAATTTGTTGTATCTTAGTCCTCGGTTACTCTGTCCTGCATTCTTCAATCTGTGCATAGGGCTTCATTTGTTTTAAGGTGTTGAGTCATATGCGTGACATCATACAAAATTCGGAAGAAAATCAGTTCCATAATGTACCTTTGGTCCTATTGTTCTGAAAACAGGGTTTCTCAGTGCATCCAATTTCTTAAATTTCAGGTGGACATGCCAAGAGCACAGACATCAGTTTTGAAGAAACCAGGGATGAAGTGGAAAAGGGTGTTATCAGTGGGACAAACAGCAAAGTCTTTCCCACGCTTCCCTTAGCTATCAAATGGCTGAGAGACAATGTCCGACAAAATCAATCTGTCCGTGTGCAGGTAAAGCATGCTGTACTGTTTTTTTATGGGATACATATTTTAACCCCCTTGTGTTGCACTCTCAGAAATCGGGCAAGCTTAACACTTAAGACTTTGTTGCAAATTTTTAGGTGCTCGTAACTGGTTCCCTGCATTTGGTGGGCGACGTCTTGAGATTAATAAGGAAGTAACCCTTAGATGTCTCGAGTCTGGATAGCTCTTTCATTTGCATCACCTGGGATGGACTGGTGCTATGGTGCATTGAGAGTTTTAAGTTTCTCAACAATTTGACATCCCAAATTATACAATTTCAAGCACCCATACGTCCCCAGAATGGGGAGGCATAATCGGAGAACGGACTGCAGGATGCCCCTCCCCAAATAGATTGAAACTATACCATAATGATTAGCTCCAGGGAAACTAGGTTCGATTTTGGCACGCACCCCTTTCGATACCTCGTCTTACCATGTACTCTAATTCTTTCCAGAAAGGTCAAGGAAAAACAAGTATGATGTAAGGTTTGTGTGTAATATCATTGACTCATTGTTACAAGTTACAACACTTAATTATTTTTTACTTTCGCCATCAAAAACAATTCTATGTTGAGATTGTTAGATACAGTAGACAGCACTGTCATAACAGTGGTTAACGAAACACTGAGGTTTACGATCCAATCGCTAAAATAGCCAAAACACCTGCGAAAACTTCCAAGATTTTTGGACATGCATCGAACCTGGATATAAATTCTAGAGCAAACATCTCTAATTAAGATTGATACAATCCAAACTTAGGCACATGGAATGTGAATCGCAAGACCTCGTAAAACAAGGTCGACAGTTGCTTTAGATCTGACAATCACTTGTAGCAGTATACCGAATTAACGGGTACATTTGCTCATAAAAAGAGGAAGGATTAAGGCTTCTTTCTGAACCATGCCCATCAATGCGACTAACGCTGCCACTACAAATATACAAAAGGACTACATTGAGAAATTGCCACCACTAAGCACTGAGACAAAAAGCCCCTGTGGAAATCAATTGTTTCCAGTCGATGTGCTCTATCGCATTATCCCAGATTAGGACTTCAGCTCCGAATGATGAAGCTTCACAAGGGGATGCAAGAAACACACCTTTTTACTCGATGGGCATCAACTCTATTACTGTCATCTTTCATGTAGCTCTTCAATCAACTGGCACACAGAGGAATAGAGATCAGTACACACTCCACACTACACAGTGATATATAGGATCCTAAACACAGACATCAACTTCCCTTGACATTCTCACTCATGACACAAAGGAAGAGCACGGGTCGTAACTAGAGCAAGAAAGGATTAAGAGCTTCATCACAATAGACCATAGTTTGCTTACATCCTAGAAACTTAACCTTACATGCCAAGGAGTAGCAACCAAAATCTAAAAGAGACAAGCAGACAACGTCAATCCTGCTCTTCAATGGAAACCCCCGTTTTAAAGAATACCAGAACTAGCATGAAACTTACTCCCTTTATTCCTATTCAATGAGTGGGGCACAATTTAATCAAAAGAAAACTTTGTAGCGATATATACTCCTTTTCTCCAATAATATCCTTCATTACCACACAAATCCTTTCTTTATTGCACAACATGCTCTGCTTTCTCTGACTTTTCCCGCTCCATTGATCTATGGCTCTATGCATTTATCAACCCTCCTCTCAACATCATCTCATCATGCAACTCAAAGGCAGACGGAAAATGAAGGTAATACGATTGCTATCTATACAACAACAATTGGATTAAAGGCGACAACGATATCTTAATTTCCAAGGTGCTAGGCACACATCAGAGTGAGGTGAGAGCGTAATGATTTCAGGTAAACAACAGAAGTGTTAAAGGTTAAAAGAAGCCATGTGTTTGTCACATGATTTTTATAGAGAACCAGAGCACATTCCTTTTATTTTAAAAAACCTCGAATTCTACCTCAAAGTGATTGAAAATAGCCCCAGAGTCCAGACAATGTTCTCCCCAGAATTTTTTTTTAATTCATGCATGGATTAAAGGGGTGTGTTTGCGCTACATGTAAATATCAGGTCATCCTAGATTTTGCACATGAATTGTAAAAGATATTAATTAACAGATTACTTATTACAAAATGTGTGGCTTAGGTCCCTGACGTGTGCGCCATCTTTTTCAGCTTTCACTTCATACCATCCGGCCCTCATTGCCTCGGCATGTCACACCTTAAAACCGAGGAAACCATATCTAAATCGACTTCCATACATCTAACCACATCAAAGTTAAAGAAGACACATCCAAAACATAAACAGAAATATAGACCACAAAATTAAAATGCTAGTTAAAAACTAATAACAAGACTGGAAACATGTGTCCAATTTGTGACATCTAAACCTAGATCAGAACGACTAAGGTGAGCCTTCAACACTGATATATTATTTTTTGGTCAAATAATAACTCAGATCATCATGCAACAGATGTCAATATCCTTCCCTTCTCACCATTCGAGGGGAGGGGTTCTCATGAAAAGTACAAGCTAATAATAACAAGATCAGATATCAACAACCCAAAGTAAAATGTGAAACTTAAAACCTACCCTCTCAAATCACAGGTACTATAATGATGCAGAAATCACGGCAAAAATTTATTCTTCTTTTCTGCAGGCTTCAGGATCTGAAAAGAGCACATCAAGTTCTCATCGACACTCATCATTGCTCCGGCATTATCAAATTCGCCACAGTAATTGGGGGCTGAGAATATAGTAACAAGCTGCCTATCTGCAAAGAATTCGTAACCGTCCTCTACCACCTAACAAAGCGAAAGTTTCAGGAAAACAGGATATATCGACTACCAAAAAACAGGGAGTAAAATATTCATAGGACCAAAAAGAGAGGGAAAAAGAAAAAAAATTCAGAAAGGGAGTAACCTGATGTGCACGGCAAACCAAGTCCAAATCATGCTTTGTCAAAAATTCTGACACCTTGTCAGCGCCAAAGGTGTAGGACACCCCTCTATCATTCATTGCCCATCCCTTAACATCAGGACCAGGATCTGCCCAGAGCAAGTCACAAAGTAGTCCAGTATCAGGCACAGCAGTAGGGCGAGGCAAGTTTCTAATTTGGTCCATGTTTTGTAGGTCCGGAGAAAGGCCACCATGCATGCACAATATTTTGTCATCTATTAAAGCTGACACAGGAAGACAGTTGAAGCAGTCTGTGAAGGTCTTCCAAAGTCTGACATTAAACCGCCGCTTGCATTCATCATAGAATCCATATATACGGTTAATGGAAGCACACTCATGATTTCCTCTTAGAAGGAAAAAGTTCTCTGGGTACTTAATCTTGTAGGCAAGGAGAAGGCAGATAGTCTCTAAACTCTGCCTGCCACGATCAACATAGTCTCCCAGAAACAGATAATTGGCTTGAGGAGGGAAACCACCATATTCAAAAAGCCGTAGCAGATCACTGTATTGCCCATGAATATCACCTAAAGTATAAGAAGCACAATATCTTATTAGTTGTTTGGCATTGTTTTTAAAAGATGACTATAGCACACAATGACCAAAAAAGTATTTCCACAGCATATGCAAGCATACTACATTACCTAGTGCCTCTAAGGCACCAGCCTATGGAGAGTTAAGGCTAATCACAACTCACGGGTATGCAATCTTGTACTTGTGTTGAAAACATAGAGAAATAGTCTCCCGATGACCCGAATAAAATTCTAGTCAAGAATTGCAGGAATTTTGGTGCAAGTATGCAGTACATCACTAGAAAATTAATTGCCCTGGTAGTTCATGTGCAAATGAAACTGACCAAAAAAATAATATGGTAGCTCATATATGCTCAACATATCACGGAAATATTACCAAGGAAAATAGGATTAAAAATCAAAAGAACACTTCTCCATCATCCATCCGATTAAACAATGGAAACAGAGACAGACTATTGCATATCAAATGCCTCCTGACCCCTGACACTTGACCTCCAGAAAATGCTCGGGGACTCAGACAGTCAGACTACACTTGACCTCCAGAAAATGCTCGGGGACTCAGACAGTCAGACTAACGTTTTTTAAATTTAAGAAAAGAACCTAGTAACCCTTTCAGCTTCTCTGATAACCAAACCACAAAACACTCCTGCTTCTAAGAAGAACAAATGTCGAAACTTTGCACACATATAGCTCCAGGATTACCGGTGGGTAGAAACATACTCGCAGATACCAAATATCCACCACATAACAAACATCTACGGCAGAAAAACACCCCATACCAAATATCCACGCTTCAGCCACAAAACATGACAACACACAACCAGTTTCGCAAAATCAACAAGATAAACCCCACATTCTCAAACTTCCCAAATCATCGCGAAACAACCCTATAACTACATCAACTTTTCAGCATCATCTAGATAAACCACAAATTCTCATACTTTCAATTTCAGCGCCGAATCCCTCAATTTCTTCAGCATTTCAGCATTTCACCATTATTCTATCATCTACGACACACAAGAACACCAAACACAAACCGCGAAACCCGATAATCATCAAACTACAGAAATCAATACAATAGAATGCAACCACAAACAATCTCACACCAACAACACCAACACCAACACCAAACATAAAGAACCCATCAGAAAAATCACATGAAATACACAAAAAAAGCATTCATCTTTAAACATCTACAACAACAATAACATCAAAATACAATAGAAAAAAAGGCACAAACTTTATCAAGAAGATACAGAAAGAAAATCAAAAATATACCGCAAATCTTGATAGGGGCTTGAAGTTCAAGGAGATTAGGTTGCTGGGCAAAGATTTCTCGGGCAGCAAGACAAAGTTGTCGGATCTCAGACTCAGATAACTGGACCTGTTTTCCGGGTCGGGCAAGTCGGACCTCCAGAAGCCGCCGGATAATATCATCAAGAACAGTTTGGTCCATCCCTCCTCCGGCACCACCACCACCGCCTCCACCGCCGCCGCCGCCTTGTGGTGTCGCCATCGTTGAGAAATTGATTTGGTGACGACGACGACAAACCCTAGAAAAATCGAAAGGTTTGAAATTAGGGGGAAAAAAAGAGGGGGTTTTTTATTAATTTATTTTATTTCTCTGCTCAACAGAAATAATAAAAGGGGGGAAATAAATTTTTTTTTTTTTCTGTTTCAGGTTAATATTGTAGGACAAGTCTTTAAATAAATTAATAAAATTAATAAAATAATTAAATGAGTATGACTGTGTGAGTGTGTGTTATAATTATGATTATCCTCTTTAATTGTGCGTGGGTGGTCATGTTGATGTCCTTAATTAGTAGGTCCGTTTTTCATTTATGTCCTATTGGGCTATGACCTTAGCTTTATGGGTTGTTTCCTCGATTTGAGAATGTTTGATAAATCATCAAGTATTCAAGTGGGTTGTTGTTGGTGTTGTTGTTGTTGTTGTTGTGGGGTTAGTGACTGTGTTCGGTATGTATTGGAATCGATTGGATATGAGTATTGCGTATGTCTAAACGTTAGGATGATGAGTGAGCGAGTTTTTGTTGCCGCGCGTATTGAGTATGAACTGGCTCAGGGTGAATTAGATGGTGGTTATCGGTGAGTTTAATTGGGATTCAGTTGTGATATTTGTGGGGTTACCTGACTTTATTAATGAAGTTTATGTATAAATGTCGATAAATAGGTCCCGAAACCGTATTTTGTTCGTTTGCAATTTTAGTGTAAGTTTTTATGTATGAGTCATTGTCATATAATTTGCGGATAAAAAACGTTATAACTTGTGTAAGATGACGAGAGGTTTGATCTAGTAATTATAAAGCTTGAATAATCTTAACTCCGAACCTTCGTATTTTCTCTCCTCACGTTAACTCCTCACCTATGCACAACACTACAACAAAAAGATATGGGATGAGAACAAACCCTTGTGTTTATGATCATGCAAATTCGAATTTAGACGATAATAGAATTACTATATCCGATCTATAGTTAAATACCTAACTAACACCTAATTGAAAAGATCAATAACACAAATACACAACAAACAAACGTAAGGTTGAATGTTTTGGGACAATTCATGAAAATTGATTAACAACGTACTACTCCACATTTAGGTCATAGGTAGTTAAGAATTTATCTGTCATATAGTGTACGCTATGATTAGAAAGGAACATTATGAATATCGTGTACTCCATTATGCGATATATATGTAATCTGATAGGATGAAATTAGACAACGGAAATTAAACGTATATGGTTCAGTGGTTCACATTTCTAATCATCACATGGATGCAAGTCTAATCAATCAACTTCGATACCTAACTCTGAATGAATTATTTTTCTCTAGAGTTGATATAGTTGTGAAATAGATATGATTGAGTTTTATTGGTCGTCCACTCTATAAACTATGATTTAACACTCTTATTTAGTCATTTAGTTAGTCTAGCTAGATTGCATCATTTGTGCAACAATTGTCAATTGACAAACTCAAAATCTAAAAGGTGTGCTACACATATCGAACTCAAGTATCCGATCACCAGGCCTCGTCCATACCAGTTATCGAAACGACGTCGTGTATATGAATCGATCGTACTATGGAGTCTTGATTCGAAACTTTGTTAAGGTAGTTATTTTGAAGGGCATATATGCTAATGCTGCTACTAGAAAAATAGCGTACGTACTCCCGCGTCTTGGATCTTAAAAATGCAGATTGCTGTACACTTTACAAGACCAGCCGACTAATACACGTACTGATCCTTAATTAACGGCTATAACACATGAAAATTTAATAAAACACAGGATCTTATACTAGTAATTTAGTTGTTATAAAGGGCCAGACATTTTGTCACCCATAAAAAGATTAAGAAAAAGTAAAGGGTAGACATTTCTGACCTCATCACTATGGAAGATTTATACCAAGTGGGAATTTTATAAAAACTAACACTTTTATGCATATAATCGTGATTTTGTGCCTAGTACTTAAAAATCGTAAGTGAATCCTCAAAATTTTGAGGATATATGAAAATACGATGACGGTTTCTTGACTTATGAATCACAAAATTTAGTTGATAACTGGTTATATGTGTTTTAAGGATCGCACTAGATTTCCTTTTTTTTTTATAATCAAAATGTGAAATTAAATAAAATGGATGGAGCATCTAGTGCATCATGCAGACCTAAATTGTGATGAAAAAGCTAGACATTTAAAAAGCTGAGGGCAAACATAAAAAAACAAAGAGAAAGGAAAAGCTTGTACAGTAGCTGTAGGTGTTGAATAAACAATGGAAATTTTGACAGAAGGAATAAAAATAGAAAAAAGAAATTAATCCAATCCAATGAGGGGAATAGGATGAGCAGAAAGTGGAGTAAAGAAGAAGAATCAATGGGGTTATGGGCTGATGACTGATGAAGAAAAAAAGTAAAAAAGAAGGTAAAAAGTGAAAAGAAGGCTTTGTTGACAACCTGAAAGTTAGATTTCTGATTGTTTGCCCTGTTGGAGGATTCACTAAACTTTTATTTTCACTACTTAACATGGTAAGTATTGAACTTCACTACTTAAGTGTAAAGGTTACTATGACTATTGTCCCTTGGGAGACCTATTTAGTTTTATTCTCTTTTTCGAGTTTTTTCATCTCGTATCAATTTTCAAATGTGTTGTGTGATACACTGATACCTCAAAACGGTGTGTAACTATTTCATATTTTAGTCTCCAAACTATAAGAATCAAGAATAAATTTGGACTATATTAAGATGGTTTATAATGTGTCTGAATACGACATGTATCACAATTGTCTTCAATATACGGTGTAAGTCATCATAAACTTCTTTTACTGAACTTAACCATCCTCATCTTATCTGTGTTTTGCAAACTCTAATGGTTTAACCAACACGTTCACTCGTACATACACTAGATGGTACATTGCATGAAGTACTCTAGGTGATATTATCATATTAGAACCTAATGAAAACACGTTTGTTCCCATCCATTCGTTATTATTACCAACAACCTCATAAATCCCCGAACCCTTCATTTCTATAGTAAGATCAAAATCCATATCCTCGTGATTCCACGCTTTTATTTAATACTATACTAAAAACAAATAACAACTATTCGTCCGTGCAGTGTCGATCATAACTCGGAACATTTTTACGCATGTTTGGAGTGACTAACAAGAGTTGAATACAGCTGAGGCAAACCTTTTTTAACCCGGGAAAATTCCTTGGAAATTCAAATCTAGGCAAGAAGATATTCATATTCATAAAATTAAGATCATATATTCTTCCACCATTAAACCTCCCAAACCAAAAAAAAAACTCCTCTGCTTCTTCTTCACTCTACAATTATTCGAATGTTCCAGTTCCATACAAAAGGCAAGGAATTCCCAATTCCTAATTTCTAAGCCGTCGCTTTTTTTTCGGTTTCTAACGATCATCATCCTTCTCACCAGATTCTCTCTCTCTCTCTCTGTTTTTTTTTTTTATCAACTTTTTCACACTTCAATTCTTTTCCAAGCCAAGAATCTCTAGTTTTCTTTTAATTTAAGTTGGTTTTTCTCTCCTTTTTGCACTTAAAAAAAAGAAGCTTCCCTTTAACGATACCCACCACCTTTGTTATTCTTCTTCTTTCAATTTCATCATCTCTTATTTCTCAACCCTTTACATCTCTGTCTCTTTCACCTCAAATACTCGAACTTTCGCCTTTTCGAAACCCTCAACATTTTCTCTTTACATAAGACTCTACTTATTTACTTCCATTTTCATGGCCGATTCTTCTCAGGTCAACCATATTTCCCAACCTTGCATTTATGGTATGCGTTCTTCGTTTGTTTTTTCGGGGTTTTAATTCCCTTGGTTGTAGCTTGTAGTACATTTTTTCCGTACTTTTACTGTGTTTTTTTCCGGGATGAAAGTTAAGTTCTTGTGACTTTGGCCGTGTTGAATTATGCATCCAAATGCATAGGAAAGCTGTAAACTTTAAGTTTTTGTTGATTTGGGTTTGCTGAATTTTGCAAGTAAAACCTGTTTTTTTTTTAGCTAAAAAGATTATAACTTTGGTGTTTTTGTGACTTGCTGATGTTGAATTGTGCAACAAAATGCATGAATAAATGTGAAAGTTTTGAACTTGGGGAGTTTCTGTATGTTCATATGACCTATGCAAGTATAGATTTTCGAGACACGAGTCAGTTAAATTATGTGACTGTTTGTTAAGTACTATATCAGCTGTTATAGAAATTGCTCAATTTGGTTATGTTGATTGTATGAGCAGGCCTCCCTGCATCTTCAAATGTAGAGAAGAAATCGCGGTTCATGAAATGGCTAAGTAAAGTGTTTAAGGGAAGTAGTGGAGGAGGATCTAGCCGCGGCTCATCAATAGGTGGTCGGCATCCACAGCTTCTTGAGGACGACAACATGCTTTGGCAGGCGCCTCGTACATCTAAGGTATGTGTACACACACAAAAATATTTAGGTCTGTTTGTAATTTGAGAGGTTGGCAATTAAACTAATGCATTCTTTTGAAAGAAAGATTCCATGTGTATTAGTATAGATTTATGTCTTGTATTGTATGTAGCATCTTATTCCAAATGAAGCTAGTGTTTGCCTGTACTTTATACAAAGTTTTATTCGGTCAGACGTTATCCCCAGCCTCAAAGACACCCACTTGTATGCGAGGTGGTAGGTTGGATGTACGCAACCATGCCAATATTTTGGATGGTACGAATGAGTAGCAGATAGTTTAGTACGTCATTTTGCGTTTGGCTAGGCACGACAAAATTCGTTTAAGGATTTGTCTTGCCTAGCCAAATAGGAGCATGGGTTGCGTACATCCAACCTACCCTACCTAGGGTTCTAGGAACATATAGAGAATGTAGTGATATTGTAATTAGAAGAACTTATGTTTATCTGTCACAATTTCGATATTTTAGTGGTTGATGCTCCTTATAAGGGTAATGCTGATCATATCCTGGAAAACAGTAACAATGCCGTAAAACTCAACTGTTTCTTTTGATGCTTTCTGCAGGATGATCGGCCTAGAGCAGAGAAAGACCGAGAAGAGAT
The DNA here is from genome assembly GCA_963680865.1 of Spergularia marina. NCBI lineage: Eukaryota > Viridiplantae > Streptophyta > Magnoliopsida > Caryophyllales > Caryophyllaceae > Spergularia > Spergularia marina. The sequence goes on along the minus strand of OY804560.1, from coordinate 20,789,524 downwards.
AGACCGTGCACTTGCTCTCTCTTTGGCAGAGGACAGGAAGAGACCAGGTGGTGTGTATGCTTATATATGGTCTCGAGACTGCTCTTTCCATCTATCAATTCTCTCATTTCTTGCACGTACAGCGTTATTTCCCTCATAAACCTGTCACTGAAAGGGTGGTATCTTCCTGTTTAAGGTCATAAAAGGCGCGCAGACAATGATGAGGATGTTCCTAGAGATGGTCAGGATAGTCTGCATAGACCTTCATATCCACCTTATATGCCGTCTTATCCTGATTATCCTCCTTATGATCCAGTCCCTTTCTGTCCAAAATCATACAGGTAACATATACGCCTTTTCACCTGCTGTATATACTAATTATCTCCTTGAAATTGCTGCTAAAATCAGTATCTAACAGCTTGTGGTTATGTGCTTGAGTGCAGATTATGTAGTGGATGCAACCGCGACATTGGATTTGGTAATTATCTAGGATGTATGGGAACCTTCTTCCATCCAGAATGCTTTTGCTGTCGCTCTTGCGGGTATCCCATCACTGAACATGAGGTACATACTGTAGTTACATGTTAATTAGTTCTTCCTAGTTCAAAATCTCAGATGTAGACATGTAGTAGCAAATATTTCTTTCTTTCTTTCCAATCAGACAAATCTTACCTTTTCTGTTGATTCAAGTTCTCTATGTCAGGGAGGGATCCATACCACAAATTCTGTTTTAAGGAGCTAACACACCCAAAATGCGAAGTCTGTCATCATTTTGTAAGGACATGCTATTCTTTCCTCTGATATAAGGCTTTTTCTTTTCATTTACGCTCTGTCAGTGACTATATATATCTGAGACATCTGAACTGTGTTCTGTTGTGTATCAGATTCCAACGAATGCAGCTGGTTTGATTGAATACAGATGCCATCCGTTCTGGACACAAAAGTACTGTCCCTCACACGAACTTGATAACACAGCTCGTTGCTGTAGTTGTGAACGTTTAGAGGTACTATATAACATGAATTTTTATGCAGTTTATGTAAATTACAGTATCTGTGTCACTGTGAAGTAGTGTCCTATACGTCTGATCTTCTCCTACGCTTAATAGTCTCGTTCTTCTGGCCCAATTTTGCAGTCTTGGAATACGAGGTACATTGGCTTGGGAGATGGGAGGAGTATATGCTTAGAGTGCATGGAATCGGCTATTATGGACACGGGAGATTGTCAACCTCTATATCACGCGATCAGGGACTATTATGAAGGGATGAACATGAGGATTGATCAGCAAATTCCAATGCTTCTTGTTGAAAGACAGGCCTTAAATGAAGCAATTGTAGGAGAGAAAAATGTAACTCTAGCTTTATTTATTTTCTAGTGTCTAATTTCCTATGCATTTATATAGAACAAGCTATAATATGGTGAATAACTTTTGTAGGGATACCACCACATGCCTGAGACCAGAGGTTTATGTCTTTCGGAAGAGCAGACTGTCACTAGTGTATGTCCTTGTGCACCTCTGCATTGCCTTTCCTCGTTTCTGTTTCCGGTATTCACTGATGCAGGCATTTTAACTTGTGTTATATCAAATGTGCAGATACTCAGAAGGCCGAGAATTGGTGGACATCGGTTAGTTGGAATGAGAACACATCCGCAAAAGCTAACTAGAAGATGTGAAGTTACAGCTATTCTTGTTCTCTATGGCCTGCCAAGGTATGAAGAAGTATAATATGAAACTACTGCACGCAAGCAGATTTCTGGTTCACATTTCGCATCATAGCTGTCTCCGAGAAATGCATCTGAAAATTCCATCAGTTTTGATTCTGACTGTCTCTGATGAATTGCAGGTTACTGACTGGTGCTATACTTGCTCATGAGCTGATGCATGGTTGGCTACGTCTGAAAGGTAATGTCATCATTTCGAAACACCTTTGAAGAAACCTCAGCATAAGTATATATATTACAACTCAATAAATCTTTTGAAAAATTATCAGGTTACAGAAATCTTAGCCCTGAAGTGGAGGAGGGCATCTGTCAAGTTCTTTCTTACATGTGGCTTGAATCAGAAGTAATGCCTGGTTTTCGAGGCACGCCATCGACATCAGCAGCCTCATCGTCATCCTACTCATCGTCAAAGAAAGGCAGGACATCCGAGGTTGAAAAGAAGTTAGGAGAGTTCTTCCTGCACCAGATTGCACATGATGCTTCTCCAGCTTATGGAGGAGGTTTCAGATCAGCCAATGCAGCTGTAAATAAGTATGGATTACGCCGTACTCTTGATCATATACGCTATACCGGAAGTTTCCCCATATAAAGATAGCTTCATACCTGATGCTGTTTCTGTCATCTTCCCACCGTACCTCACACTGACATATACACGACACGATACGATACTTGATGCTTACTCAGACAGAGTAAACAGCATCAGCTGACCATGAAAAGAAAAATATTAGATGAGCTCCAACCCTTTATTTTTATGGGGTTCCTTCTCAAGTCAGCATTTATAGATTCCAAGAGATTACAGAATAATTTGTTTAACTTTGTATTTTCATATGAATTTGGTAATTATTTGCGTGATTATTCGACACCGATGTTCATCCACTTTGTTCAGCTACTGAGATTCTCAATATATGGTGGAGAAAGAAAAAAAAACAGTTTTGTCCAATTATTCAAGCAGTAACATCTTAACCAATAATATCGTAATTTCGAAATCGTAAACTCTCTCTACTGTCGCGATTTGCAGACATTTCAAAAGCAGATATTTACCCTTTAGACATACCCCTGAACGAGATGGTTCAAGCAAGGATCACTAAAAGCATAGACAAGCCCCAGTCGAAGGAGAAGAACTTCAAGCTTACGCTCAAGAATTCAATGCTGTTAGATACTAGTAGAATATATGTCCTCAATGATACAGGGTCTGGTATACAACAGATCTACTTGATTAAGATATTTGCTACACTTTGACAGTAATCGGAACATTTCTAACCGTGTATACTAGTAAAATTTTCCTGGCGACGAAAAATAAAATTGTCACCTACTAAGTAGTCTAGACCACTAAAAAAAGAAGAAAAAAGGGGTTGCATCAATGTAATGTGTGGGAGAAGATTATCTATGTCAAATGTGATCACGCGATTATTTGCATAACGCAAGCTACTGATCTGCAGGATAACTTGACAGAAGCTTCTTCATTGCCTCATACGTCATGAAAACGATGCCTACACTAGGCACAACCTTGTAATATTCAGGGAGTATCCCTCTGTACAGCCCTCTGAAACCTTCACTCCGAACAATATGCCCTAATGTACCCAAGATGCCTGAGTTGTATACACGGGCCCGGCCACCTGCTCCTTCTAGTTGCATCCGCCTCCTCACCAAATCAATAGGAAATATAACTGCATTTAACAACAGCATAAAATGATGGATGAAAAACTCTCTTCAGTAAATATAGATTTCCAATACGCCAAAATTACTGCTAAAAAGAGTTAATAACCTAGAGACCGACTAATCCCCACTTGATACAGTCATACAGATCATCGTTACATGCAATAGGCTACAATGGCAGTCTGCCATTGTCAATGTCCTGTAGTGGAATTATCGATTGTCAAGCAATTCAGCAAGAACGACAGCTAGACATAAAACACAGAGATAGTGCCTACCTGATAGAGTATGTAACTTCAAAATCACACAATACATTTTCATAAAAGCCCACAAGAAAGTTTCAAAAACTGCAGTGTCTCAAGATATCGATAAAGGACGGGCAAGCATTGTTCTTGTCTTTTCTCATCCCTATCAAATTATTCACGAGGACATTTGCAATACTGAAGCTTCAAAAGAATGGAAGCTAAGCAAGCAAATCATAAGCAGGAAAGTGGCAATACTTTATTATTCCAGTGCCATACACTACAAAGCCAGCCTAAGTGAGAAGCATACCTCATAGAGGAAGCCTCTCACATTTGGCATAGGAGAACAAGATTCAAATCATCTGACACCGGTGCCTCCCTTGCAAAGGGACCAGCTGCATTAGAAGAGATTATGCAAAAATTGTTGCAAATAAGAAGTTAATCTCAGCACAAATTTTTTGAACCAACAAGTCGAGTAACTGCAAGAAAGAAAGTTACTTGTATTTTAACCCTTACAAAATTCACATGCATCAGACAATATAATCTTGTTCCCTGGCTCTAGTCAGTCTTTGTTAGGCAATTAGTGCAGAGAGAGCACAACCTGTTTCTCTGCATTGAAAGCATAATCAAGAACTGAAGCCATTAACATCCCGTAGTGTGTGGCATCTTCTAAAAACGAAATTAGAGGCAATTAACTTGTTTCAACCAGAAACCTCTATTCCAGGCCGGCATTATCCACAAATTCGCCAAAAAATTCCCGAGGAAAAGTTGACATTCGTAATACAAAAGGCAAATAATTAAGAATAAACTTAAAATGTGCAAACCGTAGCCTCTTAGAACATACTAGTAAAAGTTTACGCTCACTCACCAGTGGATGATGCAATGCCAGAGACACTTCCACATGCAAGACTGACAAGAGCGGTGGAATCATGGGGCCTGAGGTCAACAAAATACATTCAAACATGAATAAGCAGAAGCCCAAACCTTAATTCAAGTGTAACTTGAGACTCAATTAAATTAATACGCACCTCTCTGCCTGCCAATGCGCCCTCAAGGTTTCATAAACTGAGAAGCTGATTGCTATATTGGGTCCCACACTCTGTAAATGTAAAAGAAACATGGTCACTCGGCATTGTACAAGTGTGCTGAAGGTTACAGAATAAAAAGAGGTTAAAAAAAAACAAGGACAATACCAAGAGGGTTGCTCCAAGTCCTTTATAAAGACCAAGAGCGCCTTCTTCTTTGCAAATGGTTCGAAGTGCATGCCAGATTCCATTGTAATACGTCACATTCGTCTGCAGAATTTCAAGGTACTTGTGAATTGATGGTAATGATTTCTACTTTTGTTTTCAAAAAGAATTGGAACATCTTCAAGTCAGTTATTCAATGATTCACTTTTTAAGCTGCTGGTAGACTGGAAATTGCATGTCCTATGACCAATTGAGACGAAAGGCAACTAGACAAAAATGCTAACCCATTAGAAGAGTCCATTTCATAGATTTTAGAACTAATGTTCACCTGACTATCATCTTCAGTAGGAAAATAACCCAAATAACTGCCATATACGAGATGCTAAGATAGAGAAACAAATGACCTCAAATCTTATTTGTTATCATACTTTTCTGATGAATAAACCTCCGCTATAGATTAACATATCTAAGTAAAACAGTTTACCCCATATGTTCCACTAACTTCAATCAGAAAACTGGTCTTAACTTGGTGCAATTTACTATTCTGTTACCCACCAGATACAATCCACATAACAATCTACGATAGAAAACTAAAAACTCATGCAGAAGCACATACCGAGTTCAGGATAAAATTAGAAACTCACTTGAGCAGCAAGGCGTGTCCTCACTAAATCAAGAGGATAAGTAGATGCCGCAGATGTTACTCCAGCTAAAAAGCCACCCGTCAACCTCACAAAAAGGTGGGCACTTAGATTTTCACTAGTACTCTCTAATCCCGGAAGTGATTGCAGCATCTGCACCAGATTTTGTATAATGTATAAAGTCAGACGAGTAGTACCATTAAGGAGTGCTGGGACATGATCCCCATAGGATCAGAACAAGTTTAGAAGATTAATGTAAGCATATGGAACATGAATACCAACATTCTTGTACCGCTCGTATGAGTAGAAGCTAACAGAGGAATATGGAAGGCGATGAGCTATTGTAACCAAGTTCCCTTTCCAAAATGCTTTAAATCCTTCCTCGTGTACAATTCGTGAAGCCTCCTTCCATATGCAAGCTTTTCTCAACGTTGCACCATTTGAGTGCATGCCTTGTATCTAGAAGGAAGATGAAGCACAAAATTAAAATTGGGTAAAACTTGCAATATATTTTACAAAGCATCACACTTGAGGAATTTACGTAAAGTTGGATACAAAACAAAGCTACCAAGGTCATACACGACATGCATTGCACATACAAATGAAACCCCACTATCGGTAATACCCTAGCAAGTAGCAATCACCTAGATAGTGATACCTGAACCTAGTGAATCTTGTGTGTGCTCCATCTTGTATCTTTTAGCTACTGTCTTAATCACTTTCGCGCACACACATTCTAATAGCATAAGAATTCCTTGCATAATGATTACAGTTAAATCGACTTTTATGGTACAATTGAATACTTACTCACAAGTCACAACACAACACAACACTTCCTATGGCAATCAAATCGCATTCCCCAACACACAAAAAACGTGAAACCCCTCATCAACTAATACAATAGCCTTCCATTCAAACACTTGAAAAACCCGAAAACACGACACAACACTTCTTAAAACAACTAAATTGCATTCGCAACACACAAAAACGCGAAACCCCTCATCGACTAATACAATAACCTTGCATTCAAACACTCGAAAACCCGAAAAAAAAAATAGCATTAACTTCCTCACTTCCTCAGTATTTCTAATTCAAGATTAAAACATGAACAATTCTCCAGCTAAATTTACTGCCCTTCAACTATCCAGGATTCCAGTCAACTAAATAATTTTCCCCAATTCCAATTCAATTGAAAAGACAACTAATTATCACCTCCCAAAGTGGTCTCATACGATGACGCGGTCTATTAAAACTTCTACGAGAAGCCAAAAAAGGTAGGGGGGGGGGGCAAACCTGAAATAAGATGGTGAGCCGAGCAAGAGGGGCGGTGCAAGTTTTACTAACAGCACCTGCGATACCACCGGCGAGAAGCTGCGACGCCGTACCAATATGGGCATGTTGCTGCTGTTGTTGTTGTTGCTTCACCTTTACGTATTTCCGGGTACACCCATCTCTCTGTCCACCTTCTACCACCACTCCAACCCTCGCCTCCGTCTGCATTTTTCTCTCTCCTCCCTAAAACACCCAAAAAGATTCAAACTTTCTCAATTATTCAATCTCAAAGACCCTAATCCTCCATTAATTAGCTACCCAGGCGCGTAATCTGTCAGTTAATTTGGGGGAAAATCGAATTTTGTGAAACCCTAGAAATTGGGGATTTTTTTTTTTTTTTGGCAAGGGATTGAAGATTAAGGGAAGAATAAAGATTGGGGAGGAAGTTTTGTTTGTTCTGCGTAATTTGAACGAAGGGGGGTAAAAAAGGAAAAAAAGATACGTATATAATGGAGTAAAAACAATGTGGTGAATCTGAGTTTTAAACGGGTCGGAAAACGATGTCTCTAGACCGACAAGAGTTTGGAGTTCGATAGTTACTGTTTCACTGTCGGGTTAAGTAAGGTAATTATGTCAAGTAAAAGAGGAATATAAAGGTAGTTATGCTTCATAGTGCCGAATATTCTTTTCTGCTTTTGGGATTTTTTGCCACTTGGTAGACTTATTTGCTCAAATTCGAGTTGGGTATTGGAAAAGTTATCGTGGTTTTAACGTTTGAACTCGAGATTTTTTATTAGTGCTAGCTCGACTAAGTACTCGTAGGTAAACTTTGATCTGTTTTGAGATTCGTAGTTAAGGATTGAAGGCCAAGGTAGTTGAAATGTAAGCATAGTGGCCTAGTGGGTGAGGGTAGAGTGTAGGGTAAGCAAAGGGGAAACGGTAAGTGTTACTTTTTCTTTGTTTAAGAACGAATGAGTAATTAGATTGTTCATATCTCACGATAATAAAGTTTCGTATTCAACCAAGGACTTACGGAACGAAAAGAAAAAGATACGGCCATATAAATGTGTATATTCTTAGATTCTTTATGGATTCTTCCTCGGATTGCTTATGATCATGTGTACTTCAATCGTGCACTCATCCATAATTGGTCAACAACAAGTTATCAAGGTCTTTTTCGGTACAAATGAATTGAATGGTAGTTAGGTAGTAAACTACAATAAGCATCATCTAACGAAATCCCATCAAATATTGTTATACATAAATAATATCAGGAGTCGGCAATTAGCATTCTCACATTGACCTTATATAATATATATAAAAGAAAATTGGCAAAAAAAATCACCTTTAAATTTCTCAATTTTGTAAACAACATAATTATCTTTGCGAACAATCAACCCTCGTCGCCTGAAACTGCCTTATACAGTTATACCACCACCACCCACAAAAGAACAATTTTTCTTTTCTTTGCGATTTTCGAGGATGGCTGGTGGTGGTATAAGGCGGTTTCAGGCGGCGAGGGGTGGTCAAGGGTGGTTTGGTAGAGCCAAAGGACATTAGATGTTTTACCAAGGCTTATTGATCTTATAAGATGGTTACTCGCAAATTTTAAAAGGTGGTTGTTTTCGAAACTTATGAAATTAAAAAGTGATTTTTTTGCCAATTTTCCTACATAAAACAAAGTTATTCACGCTCCATTGCTTTTACTTATTTACTAGTATGTTTTAAACGATAACACCTAACAAAACTTAAAGACACGAAAAGAGGAATTACTCGTATATCTGAAGCTTTCTTTGACAGGATTAAACTGATCAATATATTACTCAATAAAGTTTTAATCCTCCACTAATGCCAACTTAGCTATTCCGATAACCCTTAAACTGCAAAGATTTAACATACAAGAAGAAGAAAACAACAAGGTTTCAGAGTTGAGCCTAATGCCAAGGGAGTTGGACATAAATCTACAGGTTCTATTTCACAATGCTCAACATGAGTTATCTGATCCTTCCGACTAAAGCTTCTTCTTCCTTGCGTACACCTGCGCGGCTGCGCCATTGTATGCGTTCTGGACTCACAAGTTTCATGTTCATGAAGTCAGCAGGCAGTTACAACAGCTTTTCTAGACACCATTTCTACTGAACTATCCACTTCTGCAACTCGAACCAAGACCGATATCTAGAATACAACCATGTATGTTATTGTCTAGCAAGCCAAAATGGAATGATTTGCCCCTGTGCAGACCATGGTAAACCAGTTGTGACCTGCTGATGATTGCTAGGCAGTGTAGGAGAATGGCTTAACTGTCCGATTTGGTTTTCGCCAATGCTGATGATATGGTTGCCTGACAGATGGTGACAAGGCAAGCCGAATTGTTCATTGCTTTGTTCTTCTCTTGGGATGGCTTCAATCTTGCTGCGCTTACTCTGACTTTCGTGATCTCTACGATGGTTCATAATCTCAAAGTCATCTGTGAGCTGAGGATGCAGTGTACTGTGACTGTCAGCTGATAAGTTGATGAACTTTGCAGTGTCTGCTGTCTTAGAGCATTGAGATTTTCGTTCCAATGCGTGCATTTCTTCCACCATTGGCTTCCACAGCCGAACTCTAGCGTTGGTGAACCAGTTAGAGACCTGTGCAAAAGAGCAAATTCAGACAGTATTGCCTGTCATTTTACTGGTGTCGTGGTCGTAAATCAAAGATCATGTCGCAGAACTGAAAAGTTCTGATGAACTAATTAACCATAGGACTAGATGAATCAGATGTTAAGATTATTTTGTTTATAAAAAGCTGCTATTTATCCAGAAAACAATGACAGAAGGCTAACCTGGCTTCTTGAGAGGCCGGTCTTCTGTGCCAGCATTTGCTTGTCAGAATCACTAGGATAGCTGAGGTTACATTGACAGAAATGTTAGTCTGATAAGCAAACATGGCCGCGAGATAAACATCTGCGAGAGTTGGAAGACAAATTCTTACGGATGTAGAAAATGTTCAAACAGCCAAGTCCTCAGCACAGAGACTGCTTTATCAGGAAATCCTCTTTGGGAACGCCAAACAGGATGTTGGAGAAAGTTGGCACCCTGGGTGTGTTTCTCATCATAGGGACCTTTATCTTCAGAACACGAACCTGAATCGCGATCCCTTCTGCAGTCTACGCCACCAAAACCTTTACGAATTTGGTCCAGAATGGCATTTTTCAAGCAGTGGAAGTGCCTAAACATAGCTCTAACAGCAAAGCTTATGAATGGAGCAGCATTTGCTAGGCCAGCTACCGATTCAAATGACGTGACAGCTGACTGCATTTGTTGACAGTACAGTTTATACCTCTTGTACACCTAACATTCATCACATCCATGAAGATCCATCAATAGATGCTTAGAACATAGCTAAGTCAAATATACGCAATCCAAAATCTAATGCAAGAACATACACCATCCAAAATACGAAGTTTTTCACTTCATAATATACGACTATACGAGAGTACGAGACATCAGAAACCACAGATGCAGCTTTGCAGTGCCTTAATACTTTTTACACTCATTTGGAGGATGGAAATCACTAATCAGGTTGAGTATACTAGCAAGTAGCAATGTTTAGTAACTAAGCCACTGAGTTTATGTAAATGAAGATATTTACCACTGTTGATATGCCAGGTCACCAACAAGCCCGTCTAGCTCAGTTGGTAGAGCGCAAGGCTCTTAACCTTGTGGTCGTGGGTTCGAGCCCCACGGTGGGCGACTTGAGTTGTTTTTGGTAAAGGTTAGACTGCAGACTGCAGTCTACCACTCCACTGCATGTGAACTTCACTACTAATGCTCTTTTGAGCTTAAACCATACATGTAGCTTGACAGAATGTCAGAATCACATAAACACAGGGGTCTAAACCAAAACCAGCTGCTGTTACTGCTATAATCTGAGTCTATAAGCATTTTGGAATTACTCAGGTAAACCAATTGAAGCTGTCAATTACACAACATTAATTCATTCTGAAAGTCGAATCAAACGCGCAAATGTAAGTAACATCAACTCATGCTATGTTACATGCTAATCCAAAGCTGTTTAGATGTTTAGTCAGTCACCATAGTATCTCACAAACATTTCCTTGTACAGCACATACATCACATAACAATTCCCCCTGGTAAAAGAAGTATTTACCCTTTGTTTTACCCTTTGGACAACAGGAATAACTTGAACATGAAGCTGTCACTTCCCTAATTATAGCCCATCACCTTTAGTATACAGTACAGTCTACAGACACTACCACAGTAAAAATTATCTACTGCAAGACCATCAATCTATCTATAATTCTATATCTATATATGTAGGTTGGCAAAATGTATGTGACTTAAACATGTACTATAAGAGGAAAGTAAACAGCTATACAAAATCTCAGAGCTACTACATACTTCACATTACATAGCATTTATAGTTAATAACCATATAAGTACAACATTAATTAATGAAATAAAAGTTGTAAGAGGTTTGCACCAAATAACATTAAACAAATGAAAAGTATGATGATTAAAACAGTGAAAGATGTTACAGAAAGAAAGAAAAGAGCAAAATACCCAAAGGTGATTATTTAAAGAAGGGAAGAAAGGAAGAAAATGATTTGATTAATAAGTTTGACATGACTACTCATCTTTATGTCACACTGTTCTTGCAGACCAAATGTTTTTTTATATTTTTATAATATGGTTTTTATTATATGGTTTTTAATGAAATTATTATGAGTACATCCAAGAACCAAGCTAGAAGTAGTAGCGACTGTAGACTGTAGTTACTGAGCAAAGCCTGGTTTTTTTTTTTAACAGTGTCAGCAGCAACTATCAGACTCTCAGATTATTAGATCATCACACATATTTCCCCAGTATTACTCCAAGTTCCCAAACACCCTCTTCTCCTTTTCTCTCCCAAACGCCTGGTCATTAGTGTATTATTAAAGATAATTTACCCTATTCTTGCATTTATACTCTTAGACGAGGATTATCGACACTCCACTATACCGCATTTTTTTTCTATACTTTCACTATCTCATTTTCATTGTAAATATCGTAAGTGAGAGTGTCGAAAGATTATAATGATCTTCTCCGTAGATCACTATGAACACGTACACGGTACACACACTTTGGGAAACAAAACAAATACTAATCACTCTTGTTTTTACATCAACATTTTACTATTTAATCAAGAACGAAAAACATATACATTTCCAACAAACAATTTACACGATCATGATGTACGTACGTACGTATCAATATAAAAAAAACTCGAGATCAGTAATAAAGCTAAAAGTGAATTAAGACAAACAAACAAGAATATAATAATTTACATACGTTGTTAATATACTTTGTTTAGTTACGGACATAAATTCAAATCAAAACGTTAAGAATCCAAAAAAACTGCGAATTAAAAACGATGCAAGTAACGTGTACGAGAATATATAGTACCTCGTGAAGCATAGAGACGAGGTTAGGGTTAGTGCAACGACGAGAAACATCCTCATCTTCATCACTAAACAAACTTCTGGAATCTTCTAGAATACTCTTCGTCGCCGTCAATGTAGACGACGGCAACACACCACCACCGCGACCGCCACAACCTCCAACGTCACCGCCGTTTTCGACGGAGAATCCCTCAAGAAGGTCCTGAGCAGGACGAAGGAACCTAGATCGAGCGAGAATTGAGGAGTAACCGGTGAAGGGCCCCACCGGGGTGGCGTTAAACGCACCGCCGCCGCCGCCGCCGCGGGCGTGGGTGGAGAGGGAGAGGTTTAAGGCGGAGGTGGTGGGGGACGCCACCAGGTTGTGGTGGTGGTCGAGAATTTGATCGGGGTGGTGGTGGTTGAGGTGGAGAGGAGAGAGAAAAACAGGGTGGTGGCGGAGGTGGTGGCGCCGGCTTTGTTGGGGGACGTGGAAAGCGTCGTTATTATCCATGATGACGAGGGGTAAAAATGGAAAGTGAAAAAGATGAAGGAGCTAGGTATTTATAGTAAGGTAGGCAGACATGGGAGAAAAGTAAGGGGGAGAAATGGTATATATAAAGAAGGGAAGCGTAAAGAAGAAGAAGAAGAAGAAGAAGAAGAAAGAGACGAAGAGAGAGGAGTGGAGTGGAGTGAGTGAGTGAGAGTGTGACTGTGTGAGACTGATCCTGACTGAAAATGACTGACGGACTTATGACTGAAATGACTAATCAGCAACTATAAATAAAGATTTTTTTATTTTTTTATGGAGGGGGGAGTACTGATTTCTGACTAATGGTAAACTTGACGTATTTGACAACATCCTTGACATCCAAACGAAATGAAATGAATTTCAAATTTGTACTTGTTTGTGTGCTTCTTGCATTATTTTGTATTCGAGGAGTAAAGTTGACTTAATAGTTTTTGAGTTTGACGTGTTAATACTAGATTATAATTATTACATGATGTATTTGGATTCTCGTGTTCCCTGAATGAGTTGAGCGATTAAGCTGAGGGTAAGTACTACTTGATATGAAGTAGAAAGTATAGTTTTGGACAGTTTCTCGTCCGAAGATGAATTGAAGTTTCGCCGAGGTCTTTGGCATGCAAGAAATTACTATTTGGTCTTGGGAGTTCGGTTTGAATCCAATCTAAAGTAATGAGCTAGAGGAGGACAGACTGAATAAAAAGTTTTGAAGCTCTTCTAAAACATTAAAAACAACACTCTTAGACTATTTTAACCAAAAGTTTAGGCAGATGGTTAGGGTACACACATTAACCTTCAACACAACGAAAATAAAGCCCAAAGACTAAAACTTACAGAAATATAAGTTGTCGCGAGAAGACTTATCTCAATACAGAAAATTACATGAGAGTGCTAATGTGCTAAGATGAATGATTACCTCCAATTTGACTTGAAATAAGCTTGACTTTTCTAATTTTCATGACCGTAATATCAAGAGTTTTCCACATTGTGATCTTATTATCTGACTCGAATCAAAGAATCGCGAATGAAAAAAGGTACTCAATCTACGGATCGACAGACTAGACAACCAAATCCAACTTGTCAAAACACATTGTGGCCCATTCGGCATGGGCCATAGCCCATGAGTTACATAGGCAACGGTAAAAAGCGTAAAGCCGGGTATTATTCATGGCATACTTTGTGTAAATATTCATTTACCTAATCACTGGTTGTCTATCAACAAGCCCGTCTAGCTCAGTTGGTAGAGCGCAAGGCTCTTAACCTTGTGGTCGTGGGTTCGAGCCCCACGGTGGGCGTAACATTTCCTTTTGAAGTTTCTTTTGTTTTTTTCCTCACTGTTCTTTATAATTAATTTGCGTTCTTTCAATTAATTTGATTTTAGTCCCACGATGGATCTCGTCCGAAGATAGTAATAGACCTCGAACAAGGAAGTAACAAAAGACGCAACTGAATAAGCACAACATTTTGAATGATTATATGAATAAAATTACGGAGTAGAAGTTTTCAACAAATTAAATGATGAATTGTGTACGAGTCTAGATTTTGTCACAGGTTTCAGCATCAGTAGCACATCTTTGTACAGTTTTGTACTTATAGTTCCTGGCTAAGTACACATAACCACACATATTGACAGTAAAAACCACTGCCAAAAACCAGTAGTAATAATCAAGGTGACTGTCATTCAAATCCTTACCAATCCATTTCTTCCCTCCATGCCTGGCCGAAACAGAATCCACGATTGTGATGAAAAGCGTACTAAGGAAGCTTCCTACACCGATAACACTAAGGTAGAACGCCAACCCTAAGCTCCTCATCGAGTCAGGGACTTGTTCGTAGAAGTACTCTTGCATTCCTACTAGTGAAAACCCGTCTCCCATGCCAATGAGTAGGAATTGTGGTGCTAGCCAAAACGCGCTCAATGTGATTCCATTTGATGCAGACATTAGCCTTTTCCTCTCAACTAAGGCTGCAACTATTATGGCTGTGATCAAAATGACCATTCCAATGCCCATTCGAGCCAAGATGCTGATGCCTCTCTCGTTTCCTGTCGATTTTCTTAGGTACGGGAGGAGAACCTTGTCGTAGACAGTTACAGTGACGATCATTCCTATGGCCGTCATAATGAACAGACTTGCTGGTGGGATTTCAAAGTGTTTGGAGATTCTTCTGTTCATTACGCTACCTTGTTTAATGAAGAATGTTGTGCCCTGAGCAATGCCTACTCCGAAAACCAAGCAGCATAGCCATATTGGAATCATGTTTATTATCAGCTTTAATTCCTCTACCTGTGTTACAGTTGTTAACTTCCATGGACTAATTACTTGTTCCTTCTGGATTACTCCATTGTGGTTCTGATCATGCTCCTCTATAATTGCTGCTTTATCAAAAAATCTGCGCAAGAACATGATGATTTAACGACTTTACCAGCTGAGCTAGCTAACATGTACATGCGCAAAATGTCATTAATCAGTAGATACTTACTTGAGCCTATTTGTATGACTCAAATGGCGCTTTTTGGATGATTTGGAAACCTCATACAAGGAGGAGGAATCAGAAGGACAGGGCAGATTTCGCTTAGCGAAAGCTGCAACAAACACCTGCAGGAGTGGAGCAAAAGGGCTTCCCTGTGCAGACCTGTACCTGTAAAATGGCCTTCCTAGTACAAAAACTATGATAGAAACTCCCATCGTTAAGGCAAGTACGAGGAATCCGACGCCCCAAGAAACATTGTCCTGCATATAAACTATCACAGTATCTCCAAAGAAAATCCCAAGGCAAAGGGAGATGTTCCACCAGTTGAAAAAAGACATCTTTTGTTTCCTCTCCTCAGCATTGTCGTCGTCGAACTGGTTAGCTCCAAAGCTCTGTAAGCATGGCTTGTAGCCGCCTGTTGCTACAGACACGAGGTAGATTGCGACGAAGAAGACCACCTCGTGGTTCTTGTTAATGTGGTCGCATGTGGTTATGCTGCAGGGTTTCAGGCTTGGTATGAATTGGCTCAGGGTTAATAGGCTTAAGCCCTGCACAAGAAGTGGATACAAGGTTTAGTACTCTTATTACGCTATGTTGCTCGGACTCTTTATTTTTTATTTCATGGAATACTATCGTGTATGATTGTCACATTGCTTGTGACGAAAAAAAAAAAAACATGATTGTAGACGTACAAAGCAGAATTCATACAAGTGTCTGTATGTCTAATGACAAATGCTACATTATTTTAATTTGCAAACACGTCAAACTACTAATGTAGACATAATTTAATTTTTTTACCAGTACGTACAATAAGTTACACTGTCATCCTTGTTGCTTAAAAATACTACTATGTCATTAACTTTGAAAAACTGTAGCATTCAACTTCTTCTATTATAGTATACTCAATAATTGCACTTGCACATGTACATTGGTTATTGAAGCACACCCAAGATTCAACAGGGACAAACTCACTGAGAACTTTCTTTACAACACATAGAGTAGCGTACAAACAAGGTCACAACGTACTGAGGGCGAATCTAAGATTTGACCACGTAGGTCGCGAAATATTGGCTAAAACGTTGAAACACAAAACATATGATACGATATATTGGACTCGAATGAAATTAAGTAATGAATACTTACGATAAAATAGAGGCTGGCAGATAAGAGAATCATAATGTAATTGCCGGTATAAGAATCGGCAAGAAAACCACCTAGAAGAGGCATCACAGCAGTAACTCCAGACCATATATTGACACTGTTAACTGCTGTTTTCAGGTCTTGGTGCATCACTCTTGTCATGTACGTTACCAAATTTGTTCCTATACCGAAATAGCTCAGCTTCTCGCTGAACTCGATCACTACATGAGTACGTACACATTAATGACATTATATCAGCATACATATACGTGTTCACTATCACGTATAAACATGAAATATCAACAGAATTTAGATAAAACGGTCTTACCTAAGATGAAGAAGGAAGCTTTCCAGGTGCCGGTTGACGCCCGCCTAGGTAACCTTCCTTTAGCATCTACTGATGAATCATGAACATGCGTCTCGATCCCATCTTCACCATGACTTTTTCTTGTTCTTCCATTCATTTCCTTCTTCTCTAACTCCATACCCATCTATGTTCTAGTGAACTCTTAAAGAATTTATTTCACTTGATATCTGAACTTATTATCCCAGTTCTTTAGTATATGTACTATGTCAGATGTTTTGACAATACGCCATCTTTACGCTAGTCGCTTTAGTTTATTACTACTTGTGTTATTATCGTATTAACTGCATTTGTAATAAAATAATTAACAAATTTCTCAGTAATAAGCTTAGCAATTATTTTATTTTTCCAAATTAGCTAGTGTCATGGGTGTAGATCTGGGAACATTATTTACCAGAATATACGGCGAACTTCAATAAATCACAAAAAAAAAAAGACGAAGAAGCTTGTGCGTTACATTAGTTAATGACTTTGTGTTGTACAGTTGTACTGGCTAGTTTGAACATGGATTTGTTCTGGTTTTGGGAATTAGATTGTAATGATTAATCTATGCTTCAGCTTAATTTTTGATAACTTTATAATGAAGTCATGTTAATTAGTGACTTCTCTGACACTTGGGGATTGACTTAAGCATGACCAGCTAGCCTTCCTACTAGACCTGGCTGGCTACTTGGAATTGATTTGACTTGCAACACATCGCGATATTGTCCTTGCGGAACTTGATAATGAATCCCGGGTTTTCGGGTTTAAAATAATACTAAATAAATGCTCTAATTTGCATGTTACTATGTTCAAATGAGCCAACCACCAAATGTTTTTCCAAGACCAATGGAGTAAACAAGTAAAAACATAGTAATGCATCATGCATGCATGCATGTCTAAAATTGGTCACGAACTCGGAACTCGGAACTCGGAACTCTCCTAAGACACGAGTCTATAAACTTTAATAGACGGGTTCATCCAAAAGTTTACATTTCGGAACATATGGCTCCATTCGGTCTAGTTTAGCATACACACAGTCCCGAAAGATCTACACAGTCAAATGTATGTAAATGACATCTACAGTTTCTCCTCAGCCCCCTGCACTCCCTCGTCACCTCCACGCTCAACAATTTTGTAGCTATAATTCCTAGCCAAAACCGCGAAAACACACAAATTCAGTGCAGAAATCGCGGTTAAGAGCCAATAGAAAAGATCTAAACGACTATGCTCTAAATCCTTGCCAATCCATCTCATCCCACCATTCATGCCAGTCACAGAATCCACAATTGTGATTAATAAGCTACTAAGAAAACTCCCAACACCAATGACACTAAGGTAGAATGCCATTCCTAGGCTTCTCATCGAGTCAGGGACTTGATCGTAGAAGTATTCCTGCATCCCTACAAGCGAAAACCCATCCCCTACACCAATGATTAAGAACTGAGGCGCGAGCCAAAACACACTCAATATCTTGCCATCTTGTAATGCCCTTAATCTCTTTGTCTCGACTAAAGCCGAGAACATCATTGTTATGATCAATATGACCATGCCAATGCCAATCCTGCTCAGAATGTTAATGCCCCTCTCGTTCCCTGTGGCTCGTCTTAGGTAAGGCAGCAGGAGCCTGTCGTAGACAGCCACAGACGAAATCATTCCTATGGAAGTCAGTGTGTAGACTGAAGCAGGTGGGATCTCAAAATTGTTAAATATTTTCCTGTTCATTTCACTCCCTTGCTTGATGAAGAAGGTAGATCCTTGAGAAATCCCTATGCCAAATATCAAGGAAGTTAACCATACCGGAATCATATTGATTATGAGCTTTAGTTCCTCTACCTGTGTCACTGTTGCTAGCTTCCATGAACTTTGTTTCTTTCCTCCATTACTTCCATCCTCGTACTCTTCGATTATTGCAGCTTTGTCGAAAAATCTGCACACACACAGAAACACATTAACCACTAATGCAGCCTATGCAGGGGATTTTCATCTTACAGAATCCTTCATACATCATCATAAACAGAATAGTTGTAACTTGTAATATGGCAAGAATGTTGAGATCACCTGAGCTTATTTGTGTGGCTTAAACGCGGTCCTAGAAGCTTCTCGGATTTGGGAACCTCATACAGCAAGGAAGAATCAGAAGGGTAAGACAGATTTCTCTTGGCTAAAGCAGCAACCACAACCTGCAGCATTGGTGTCAATGGACTACCCTGCGCGGTCCTGTACCGATAAAACGGCCTCCCGAGCAGAAAAACAGCAACAGTCACCCCCATAGTTATGGTAAGGATCATAAATCC
Source organism: Spergularia marina (assembly GCA_963680865.1). Lineage (NCBI taxonomy): Eukaryota > Viridiplantae > Streptophyta > Magnoliopsida > Caryophyllales > Caryophyllaceae > Spergularia > Spergularia marina. The sequence continues at coordinate 20,770,630 of OY804560.1, read as the reverse complement.
AACACCCCACCCAACATACTCTTGTGTATAAACTATCAAAGTCACCCCAAGGAAGAGGCCACTGCAAAGAGAGACATTCCACCAGTTGAAAAATGACATCTTTTGCTTCCTCTCCTTTGTATGATTGTCATCAAATTGGTCTGCCCCGAAACTTTCCAAACACGGCTTGTAACCACCCGTTGCTAGAGCTACGAGGTAGGCCGCCAAAAAGAAGACTACCTCGTGCACCTTGCTAGCACGCTGACATGGGTTCGCGGCCTTGCCGCAGGGTTTAAGGCTAGGTATGTATTGACTCATTGTGAAAAGTCCTAGGCCCTGGACATTGTAGAAATTTAACACCAAACATTATCAATATTTATCACCATTAATTAAGACAGAAAGAAGCCATGCATAGAATTAGATGGTTCTATTTCTTTACATTTTTGGTATCCCGGGGAGCCATAAGGGTCCGCAATTCAGAGTTTCGAACCCCATACACGTTATCAGTTAAGCTAGCTAATCATAGTATATAAAAAAAAAATTTAAGGCATAGTTTTTAGAGATGGTTCTTGCATGTCAGCATATGAAACATGCGTCATTTCAGAACCTATTACTCCCTCACTTCAAATCCAAATGCTAGGACCCACAGTTTTCGTTAAGAGAAATTCTAAAATTATAGTTTCTTTACTGTTTTGGATTCTAGGGAGCCATAAGCTAAGGGTCGCAACTCACAGTGTTTCGAACCATGGTCACAGCACGAGTACCATTTCCAACACGTACTTTACCAGATAAGCTAGCTAATAATCATAGTAAAACTTTGGAGGTAAGAGAGAATACTAATTTAAACTTGCCAGAACATAGATGACAGCAGAGAAGAGGATCATAGAGAAGCGACCAGTATAAGCATCAGCAAGAAAACCACCAAGGAGAGGTGTCACAGTGGTGACTCCAGTCCAAATATTCACACTGTTAGCTGCTGTTTCCAAGTCTTGGTGCATCACTTTTGTCATATACGTTATCAAATTTGTTGCTATTCCGAAGTAGCTCATCCTCTCACTAAACTCAATTGCTGCATGAAACTCACACGTAAGTCAGGAATTAAACATTAGAACTTTAACATTCGACTGATGATAATATATATGATACGTATATATTATATGCTCGTAAAGTTGTAAGTCATACCTATAATGAAGAAGGATGCTTTCCATGACCCAGTAGAAGCGCGAAGGGGAAGCTTCCCTTTGTAATCAAGTGATGAATCATGAACTTCTTCATCATTTGTTCTTGTTGAGAAATTTCTTTGGGTGTCTTGCATTTTTTTCTTCTTCAATTTCACGACAATTAGGGTGGCTAAATCATTTTACTAGTAGCTCTTAGTGGGACTATGACCTCGATTTGGCTTGCTCCCATTATATAGGGGAATGTTAAGAAATTTAATCATCTAAACTTATTAGTTTGATAAATTTGATTGGTTATTGTTAAACGAAATGATGTCATAATACATTACATCGTATCACGAAAAAATTAAACTATCAATTTAGAAATGGTTAACATGTCGATTTTTGCTAGCTCAATTTAGTTCCACAATGCCGTTTCTTAAGTTAATGATTTTTTCGATAAACATCTGAATTATGTAAAGCACCCGACTAACAAAGTAGGTAGTTTAAACGGACCCATTCTCATAAGTAATGAAGTATCACATTCACCATAACTCCCAACTTTGTAAGGCCATTACGATTTCTTCTCTCACATTATTGATCAAACACAAGTAGAAAATTGTCCAATTCACTTAAATTCAGCGGTTTGGATTCTTTGTCTCAGAGCCTCAAATGGTCACTATGATATTAAATAACGGGTTTTCTAACGTGTGCCCATAGGGCACATGATAAAAATCCATTTATTTCCTTGATTAAGTGATATTCTCACTTGAAAAAAAAAATATGGAATCTAATTGATATATTCAGGAGAATATCACTTAATTAAGGTAGGAAATCAAGTCTTATCATGTGCCTTATGGGCATATGTTAGAAAAATCCATTAACTAAAGCAATCTTGTTGACATTTTCGAATTAGTTTATGTTCGGTGGGCGGTTGGTTGTCATAAATATTTGAGGCCAAAGATTATATGCTGAAAGTAAAATGCTACCCAAATTTGATATATTTTTCGTCAATATATATCGGATGCTGATGCCATCATAATTAACCCATTGACAATTACTTCTGCTGAAGAAAATTAGTCGAAATTATTATACATCGTTTTAGTTATAAGGAAATTTGTTATGTGTTACTATTCCTATTTTTCCATGCCTATACCACATACAGTATACATCGTATGTATGTTAGCTAACTTAACTAGTAAGATTGTTAGAAGTACTTGTATTTACTATTGGTTCGATAGCGAATCAGGCAAATGCCGATATTAGATAAAGAAAGGACTGAATATATTCTCCCCAAACAACCGTATTATGAAGTATTAATATGAAGTTAAGGCTCCTATGGGTAAATTCAGCATGTGACTAATCTAAAAGCAGAGATTAACACACACAAAGTAGCTTGAAAAGAATTAGGAACTAATAGGAAATCTGCAACATAATATAAATAGACTAAAGCTGAAGGACCATAGTCAAAGAATATGAACATTTATATTTAAACTCTGTTTTCTGCTGAAAAATCCTCAAAAGAGCATTGTAGTCTCACTTTTCCATTTAACTATTAGATTAATGAATGAATTAAGTTGAAAGAATATATTCTTGTATATCTATAGATAAAACATATACTTAATACTCCTATAAAAGAGATTCTTCATAGGAGAATTCCATATTAACCAGTCCTTTACTAACCCTATCATTAGGGATGCATGCATGCATCTAACAAAGTTACGAGGTTATTAGCGCTAACGCAACGACAATTAGTCATTAGTCAAATTTCAAATGCTAAAGGTCTAATCATACGCACTTCAAACAAGTGATCAAACAATAGAATGGCTAAATCTTAGGTGACCATGGTCGAAACTCGAAAGGGAACAATTTTACAAGATTTAGACCTTTAACATTTGGTTCGAGAAAAGTGAACGCTTCCTCGTAATTTTGCTCCACATTGGATCACATTAAGAAAATAAAGGCAGTTTTTACATCAAAGAGATTTTATCATCCTAATTCATTACTTTACAATTTCACTAAGCCACCATTGGGCTGTATTCCCCCAAAAAAATCACAAGGGGGAAATAAAGAATCAAGCCTAGATTAATTAGAACAACAAGGCTTCTTGGTAAAGCTACTATTAGCATTCCCAACATTAATGGTGGTTCCTTGAGGCAAAGCACCAGTAGCCTGTTGAGCAGCCAAAGCTTTCCTGCTAATACATTGGTAAATGTCTAAAAGAATAACTTGGAAAGCTTTCTCAACATTGTTAGACTCCAAGGCTGATGTTTCAAGGAAGGACAGCTTTTCGGACTCAGCGAAAATATGCCCTTCTTCCTCAGGGACTGCCCTTAGGTGCCTAAGGTCAGACTTGTTTCCGGCTAACATGATCACTATGTTAGAATCAGCATGGTCACGCAGCTCGTGAAGCCATCGACTCACGTTATCGAAAGTTTGCTTCTTGGTTATGTCATACACCAGCAGGGCTCCTACTGCTCCTCTGTAATAAGCACTTGTTATGGCCCTGTACCTCTCTTGCCCTGCTGTGTCCCATATTTGTGCCTTTACTACTTTGCCTTCTACCTGCAGTTTCCACTAAATTAAGCCTCATGTTCTTTTACTAGGGACATGATTCACATGCTAGCTTTTTCATAGTCTTCTAACTTTATATTATATGATTCGCTTGATGATGCACTGGCACATTATACATTATTCCTATGTATGACAGTGGAATTTTATTGTTGGTTGGACCTGTCTTAGCAAACGGCAATTTTGTCTTAAGGGTCACTCGGAAACAGCATCTAAGTTATCCCGTACTCTAACCCCTATTCACCTTGAACCGGGATTCTCTAAAAAGGCGAAAATATAGGCATTCTATCGATTAAACGTCCATGGGCGCGCCTTTTCGTTTGCTATTAGATGAGAAGTGTAAATGCCATTTTCCTGATTTGGCTCTAATGCACATGGTAACATCGTGCGCAATTGTGTAAGGACCAACTCAACATTAGCGTTAACCACAATCTTTCCACTATCATGTTATCATGCTTCTTATCTTATACTACTAGTCTTTCTAGGCATAATAATATGAACTGTCCACCATCTATATTGGTGTAGAAGTCATGAAAGTATCAATTCTCAACTCAAAAGTCCTGATGCATTTTTCTCGTACATTGATTGGTGATCTTCGGCATGCCATTTACGACTCCGATGAAGAAGTCCTTAGACTAATCATTTCATATGAAGCCGCATTTGACACAATACTAGCTATATGATATGTCAATGAGGACCATATTGATGCATACGAGTTGTAAGAAAACATTGCGTTCATGTTTTAAAACGACTAACCTGTAATGTTCTCGTTGCGAATTCAACTCCAATGGTGGACTTGGATTCCAAACAAAACTCATTTCTGGTAAACCTTGAAAGAATATTGGATTTGCCAACTCCTGAATCTCCAATCAAGACGATCTTGAACAGATAATCATATTCATGATCAACTTTATAAGCCATAGGTTGTTAATTTTCTCTTCAATGAAATATAATTATTAATTCCTACAAAATCAAGTACCCATGTATAAGATTGATTTGCCTCCAAACAAGGGGCAGGGAAAACAGAGTTAATGGTAAATTAACAAAAATAACAGCTCATAATGTACTACTAATTTCGCCTGAGGTGCAAAATTATCCATGTAAATTAAAGGATGATTACAAACAAAAAACATGAGGAGAGAAGGAAATTAAGGGATGGAGAAGATACCTATTTTTCTGGTAAAAAAAAAATAATTAGACAGAAGACATAAAGAATAAAAAAGCAATTACATTTTCCTATTTCCTAAATTTAGGATCAACGTGATATAATAGAAGATTAATAATAACTTTCATTTGTGGTTTGTACATGATGCTTTGTGTCAATTAAAAACTTAATAATGTATAGTATGTCATAAAATTTTCCATTCATATCAAAATTCCGAATTTTCGACCACCGCCATTTAACGCAACATATCTGGGAGTATACCTGGTTCGAATCCTCCCTCCCCCCTCCTCCGAAGCAATGACTTGCTAACCAGTGAAGCAAAATAATATCCATTGTTGCCATTAAAAAGGAAAAGATGTCTCTTCTGGTTAACGTTACCGTTGGATTACAAAAACATAAGTTAAAGATTTAATTTATTTTTCGAGCAAAAGAAAAATCTAGCAGGGAATTCAGCCTACAGCATCTGGTCTTCAGATGGTTTCACAAAAAAAAAAGAAAAATGCAACGAATAAGTGAAACAAAACTTGTTTATTATGCAAATATCAGCACAAGGAGACAGTGTGTATGACTCTTAGTAAAACATCAATAAATCCTGGAGTTACATTTTAGATTACAGTATTGTCAGACAGAAGCTTTCAGATCACGTTCCTTGTATGGTCTATAACTTTGACAGCTCCACCACCATACGACCGAGTAATGACAGGATCTTCAGATGACCCACAAAAATTTGGCTACTGGTAGGGTAAAAAGAAAGTTTAGATTTGTACTTAGTAGTTATATGCAGGGTACGCGGACTTTTAATAGAAACAGCTGAGCCTTTGTCAAATTGGCCGCTTTGTAAGGTATAACTAAGGATTTGCTGGCTCCCAAAACACAATATTCGCAGTAAAAGGGGTAAATTGTCACAGGGGATCACTGAAACCAGTGAAACCACGTGACCTGGAGTTGTTTTCTTATAGGATTCTGTGGTGAGTTCACTTCCACGATCATTGTCCATTTTCATAAGCTGCAAAGTTGAAATGTAACATCTGAGAAACCCTAACAAGAGAATTAAACAATTCGGATAGTCTTTGTCAAGAGTATCCGGTTCACCAAATAGTGGAAGAAAGATGCTCTAGGAGAAAGAGCAATCACACAAAAGCATCAAATGGTTACAAGGTTAAGACAGCACTCCTCATTGAATTGTCCAAGTCTAATTTAAGCCGTTTGCATCAAGAACGTGTAAAGGTCCTCATCCAGTTTGCTCAGTAAACTCCCAATTAACATCAGCCCCAATGCCTCCATTGCTTCTTTTTTCTTTTCTTTTTTGAGAGTGTGTGTGTCTCTGTGTGTGTGTGTGGGAGGGCGGAGGGAATGGGGGAGAGACTACTTGGCAGTATACGGAACTAAGGCATCATTTTGATTTATAATAGGCCACATTACTCCCAAAACCGAAGAGGGGTAAACCGTTTGGCTCCGATCTTATGCATTGAAGTAAAGAGTAAGAAGCTACCTTGTTGAATCATTATCCATCCTGCATTTGCATCCCTCTTAAATACACGAGGTTGTCCCATTCGGAAAGTTTCTTTCCACTTAGGATGTTTGATCAGATAATCCCACTGCCTGGAAATATAAAAAACTGAAAGGTTAGAACAAACAGATTAATCAGAGATAACTGTATTTACGCCCATCAAATTGAATCCATCTAAACTGAAACGATCAAGTCCAACTCGTCCCTCAAGATGTATCAAGCTAATGCCTAAAGTTTTCATCAAATAAAGTTTTCAGTTTCATGCTACATGGACTATGAGTTTCATGCTAAGTGGGATATGAAACATTTGACTATATACTGAACCCGAAGGAGAAGACTCAGGGGCGAAGCCAGGAATTAATTTTCGGGGTGGCGAATTATAACTATATACGCGGTATTCCTAACGTATAATTTGGAATTCATTCATTATATGTAGTCAAAATCAATACTAAATAAGCTCATCTAATAAGAAAAATAACGAAACGGACATACTCATTAAATTACGGAATAAGAAAGAAAAAATAAACATACGAACAAAGATTGGGGCAAAGGGAAATGAATGTTTTATATATTAAAGTTTGTATAAGAAGCATGAAATGATTGTGGACTATTGGTTAGTTGTTAACATTTGATTCCATTAGGTCAAGAGTTCAAATCCTCTCATAGAATACCTAAAGCTTAACTCAATTTTAAAAGAAAAGGAAAAATTTTACAAATTAATAGAACTTGCCTCTAACAAGAATCAAACCCAGCACCTCCTAGTTATAGGGATTCCAATATAACCACTATGCCGACTACATCTAATTTGTTATTTGAGCACTCAAAATTATATATAAACTACCTATTCCTATAAAACCGAAAAAATTCTGCACCCCACCGGGGTGGCCGCCCCTCGCCACCAGGAAGCCACCTGAGAAGACTCCTACTCTGACGCAAGCACAGGATGCTCCACGCTGAATTTCAACACCCAGCGAAAAGAATGAAAAGTTTATCGACTTTTGGCAGACTTGTGCAGTTGTGCCATAATCGACTACTTGAAAGCGGGCCATTACGCTAATAGAGCAATACCATGACACCAAAATGACCCAATCAGATCCTATCATAGACAAGATCAGGGGTTAATAGAGCAAAATACTACTTTGGAACTTTGGAGGCGGATGACCATGCTCTTGACTGGTACGGAGTATGCCACCACAGGCCGAATGTGATGGAACGTCATTACGAGGTAGAAGATTAGGAAGTTTGACAAAGCAATAAACAACAAAAAAGGTAAGAGAGAAATGTCAGATCATGGCTTCTTCCCTACTTTAAACATCAGAACGCACCATTAGACAGCTAACGCATTTAGTTGACTCTATAACCAAACAATAACTGTGACATGACTTGATGATCAGTTCAGTAGCACATAAGAGCACAGATAAAGTTTCCCCAAAAAATTGAAGGCAGAATAGGTATAGAAAGTTTAAACCTTCTTTGATTATACACAAAGTCCGGTGCCTCGGCATCAGGTGAAGTAGAACACGTATGAAGTAGTTCTGAATCAGAAAGCTGCTGCAGATATGTGGCTACATGAACCTGACGTAAACTCCTACACCAGCAGTAATGACATTGTCAAAAACTATTCAGAGGAACTTCGTTTGCACCGAAAGAAATAATTTATTAACCAACTAGTGGAAGAATATTACCAAGAGCATGGAGCAATGATAAAGCAGTCTGTCTCAGTATCGTATGTGTCCAGTAACCTTCCCCTCCAACGAGAATCCCCAAATGAAGCAGAGACTCGAATTCGCCGAACAAGTTCATCTGGACACCTTGTTGTCTCATCAAATGCGGCTGGGATAAGAGCTCCCGTCGTAGTTTCTATCTGGAATGCATCAAAGATGATTTAGAGCTAAAATATCCTTCTAAAGGTTAAACTAGTATCACTTTCGATGTTCATGACATCAATTGCAGACAACTTTATGCAAATGGACATCAAATTCGGAGTGACATATTTAATATAAATGTACTCACAAAGCATTTCGCTTCTTAAAGGAAACATGAAAATGAGACAGACATTAGATAACATAAATAATTTAAAGCATCCCTTGTCCTCACCATTAAGCCAGTAAATATCGGCTGAGCATTCCCTTCACTGTCTCTTTTGGTATTGTGGCCAAGGACAAATAAAGTTTGAATATGAAACTTCACTGCGTTCTTTCCCAACTGTTCAATGATTTCAGCACACAACGGAAAAGAGTGACCATCCTCTGCATCATTTTCAGAAACAGCTTCACCAGCAAGCTGCACAAAACTCAATAATTGTAAGTTCTAATAAGAAAACTGGACAGATTTTAGCATCTAGGTACAGAATTGAAGTTCTTTAAACATACCTCAGGTGAGATTTCTTCAAAACCACCAATTAGATGCACCTGCAAGACATGTGATTGTAAAAATTAATCTTACACAATAAAAATGTCCTGGTAGATAGTATGCATATATGAAGACATCAATGATCAATGATCAATCTATACAGCATACTCACATCCATCTCGGCATCAAGTTTATGATCAACTAATTTGGCCAACATCTGAGAGAGACCAAGCTCCACCCTGTTTGGAGAATCCATATGGGCAACTGAAGTACTGAAAAGGGCAAAAGTTAAGGAAGATAAGCACAAGATGACAACTTTTGAGAGATCCATAGTAGCTGAACCTTAATCCAATGGAACTTACAATCCATTGTCCCGGTTTCTAATTACAATGCCCACACAAGTAGTCGCTTCGTCTGTTCCAATCAACTTTTCAAGATAGGAAAAAAGTAAACCAAGTATAGACACACACTGTTTAGTCAAGCCAGTAATGAAAAATCATACTAGTATATGTCAATATGTCATCAATCAAAAAATCTCAATAACCAGCAAAAAACAGTCTTTATCACTGAACTTCCTTCATACGTTACTAGCTCTCCAGGTAATTGGCTTACTTCAATGACAACATACAACACATATAAACAACAAAACGAGGGAACTGGAAACGAATAACTCAATGCATCATTCAAACAACATCAAGAATCCAAACTAATCAATTTATTTAGTAATATAATACCCCGAAAGAAACAAACTTCGACTCACATCAACAAGGGCAGGATCAACAGTTGCATATTCCCCTTGGAACAAATAAACATGCTTCCTATTCCTGAGTTCATTCGAAGACCCTTCAGAAACCAAGAATTTCTTCTCAGGGGCCGCTTTCAAAGAAAGCGCAGCAGAGATGAGTACCGGATGCTCCATCAAAGCTTCAAGGTCACAACTCCCCTAAATCAAGCAAACAAAATTCACTTCTTTCAAACAATAGTACTCCATGAACTCCTAATCCTCCATTACGACCAAAATCACAATTTTCGCGAAAACATAACAATTTAACCAATTGATCAAAACAAAATTAACCAAAAAATAGCCAAATTCTATGAAAAATTCAATCATAATATAAACTTCAAAATTCCAAAATCTGCATAAGTACCTCATTAGAGGAATTGCTCTGAAACGGAACTCCGCCGACGATAATCATAACTTATGCAAACGCTGATCACCTCTTATAAACCCTAAAATTAACGATTTCACTTGAAAAGGTAACTTGCCAGATACTAATAAACCTCAAATTGAACAATTAATTAACAGAATTAACGAATTTCATAAATCTGAGGACTAATAATCAAAGTAAAGCGATCAAATTAAGCTAAAAAGGAACATTATTAAATTAAATTCACAGAAAATCGCAGAAATTGGTAAATATGCAGGTTTAGAGAGAATAATTAAGCATTAAAATTTTTATGTAATCGGCTTTTAATTAGACAATTAGACTGATAATATAGAGATGATTAAGTTAAAAATTGGAATAAATTGAGTTTCTTACAGAATACAATCGTCGGCGTCGGAGGTTGGGTTTTCCGATGTCGGCTAATTTCTCCGGCGGAGACTATTTTCTGGTTAATTATTAATATTGACCCAAAAACAAGAGAATATCAGGTCTGGCAAAATGACACTGGGTTGCCGTGTCTTTGACTCTACGTGATGTTATGTTGTGGGGATTGGGGAACGTTGCGAGTTTTGAATCGGATTAAATGTGCGTTTTAACTATTTTGTTGACCTGTTACTTGTTAGTATGTAAAAGCCGAAAATTGGCGAACATTTTATGAGAAACAGTTTTCTAACCAATTGTCCATTAAAAGTACGTAGAAGTTAGGGATGGCAACATAATCCGAACCCGCCTACCACCCGATCCACCCGATCACTTTAAACGGACGAGAACCCGATTTATATGGATGTCACACGGATTCGGGTGAATCGGGTTTGGGTGACGGATCGGGTTCGGGTGACGGATCGGGTTCGGGTGACGAGTTTTCATCCGTTACCCACCCGTTTAACTTTTTTTTTTTCTTTTAATCTTGAGTGAGTTTGGCAAAAATAAAACCCTACTTACTCATACACTCATTTCACGCCTCACTTCACAATTGCTCGTTCTCTCCTCACTCATCACTCATTTCACTCATTCACCGTCGCCGCAGCCGCCACCGTCGCCGTCCTACATATGGTACGTTTTCCCTTTTTCCTGTCTATTCGGTGTTGAATTATTGATTTGGGTTGATTGTTTTTGTTTGTTTTGGGTGATTTGGGTTGCGATTTCTGGGTTGATTTGTTTTTCCTTCCAGTCTGATGTATGAATACTTGCTGCGATTTGGGTTGTTGATTTGGGTTGATTTCTGGGTTGATTTGTTTTTCTGTATGAATAATTTCCTTAAAAAATTATTACTTCTATCACTTGAAAACTAGGCGGACGATGGAGATGATGGAAACGAAGATTTTATGGAGGCTTCGCTGTTTTAAAGCTGGGAATTGGGAATTTGGGATTACTGATGCTCTACAACTTCATGGAGACTTTTATGCTGTTTTAGTGATTGTAACTTAAGGAACTAAGGACCAATAGCTTGTGAATGTTGCCTGCAAGTTTAAATTGCTTGTTGAACTTGTAATCCGTTGGTGTATTAACTAAGTTGCTCTCCCGAATGTGGAGTTGCTTAATTATCTCACTTAAATTGTCATTTTTTTCATATTTAAACTCATCCGTTTATCACCCGATCCATCCGTTTATTTCACGGGTGATGGATGGATCGGGTTCGGGTGAGAGGGTAGTCGGGTGATGGATGAATCGGGTGGATGGATGATAAACGGGTGAAGGTCCACCCGATCCGAACCCGATCCATTTACATCCCTAGTAGAAGCTCTGATCTGGAGCTCAACCTCTGAAAACAGTTACGTTTGTACAAGAGTTTCTACACAAGTTGAAATTTGGTCAAACATAACCGTAAATCGGAAATACGGGTCCCACAAGGGTGTACATATATACCACTCCGTCCCAAATTCCATGGAATAGTATGATGTCTCACAAGGGGTTCGGGTATGATTTATTGAGAGCCGATTATAAGGTGCTAAAAATTACGCAGTGCCGTAGTAACATTACGGTGTTGGTTTATAGCTGCTGTAAAAACAAGAATTGGCACAAGAAAAACGTAAAAGACACGATATTATTTCTGGGTCGTCATTTGGCGGTGATAGATTCAACTAGTAGTCTAGTACATATTCTCGTCTTACATGTTTTCGAACTATCACATGTATATTCGATACATTCGATATCACTCAGTATCGCCTTATCGTGGGTAGTTGACTTTTATTTTACAGACTTGCAAATTCGTCATGTTTTTCTTTCTACGCAGTCTGTCGCCCACCCCAGGTTTTGGAAAGTTCAAAATATTTGATACTAACTAGTATCAAGAGTTTCTTTTTAACCAATTAAGATGGTCTCGTCCCACGATAATTCACTTTGAGACCATCTCATATAAAACTTTGCCCTATTATAAATAATCATCGCGCCCCAATCCACACGTCCCAAAAAAAAAAAATCCGGCCTAATCCGACTTTTTTCCTAGCTTCTTTCCCAATCTAATAGTTTGGCCGTCAAATAAAACTACAATCGAACGACGAAGACAATCAATCAATCAATCAATCGAGATGACGAAGAAGATGAAGAAACACAAGGATTCAGAATCGGTGAAGCATCATATTCCGATGGTACTAATTGAAAAAATCCTCTTAAATCTTCCTGTAAAATCCCTTTTAACTTTCAAGCGTGTTTGCAAAGATTGGTGCAATTTGATCAACACCCCTGAATTCACCAAACTCCATACTAATCAATCCTTATCAAACCCCCCTAAATTTCACCTCCTCGTAATCGGTTCCGATTATAAACACACCAACGTATTCCATACGATTGATTCTACCCTTCTTGTTAAGGGTGGCCCTAAAAACAAAGGACGTCTTGAATACAAATCTCTCCATGTCCGTAAACCCAAAGGCTCTATCCGTGATGTCGATTAGACTCGTACAATAGATTTCTTATGCTTTTCTATTGTAATTTAATTTGGACTGATTGAGTTATATATTATTATTATTATAAAGCTAAGGTACTAGGACCTCAAAAAACAAAAACAAAAACAAAGGTACTACCTCATTAACAAAATTGCTCTAAACGAGACTCGTCTAGTCGCCTGCGATTATCGACTTATTGTAACTTACACAAACGATGATCAGCTGTGATATCACTGCTGCTTTCCGTTTTTATTCATAAACAAAATGGTTAAATAAGTTGCAAAATTTAATTCAATTAAATTGTATGTTTCCATACTGAAAATAGAAAACGATACTAAACAAAATACTAAAAATAGTAGAGACTGCGTTGAAAAGGGTGTGGGGGATCAGATCGTTTCTCTCGCCTCCCCCACCAACTTCTTGTAATTTACTAATGACTTTTAGTAATATCAAACAAATATGTATAAGTTCATTAATTATGGACATCCCCTGACCTTTCTAAGAGAAAGAGATAAAGAAGTTCAAAGGGATTATTAACATAAGAATGAATTTTAGTCAATGACTAAAGTCATTTTGCTCATCTCTTTAATTAATTCTCGTAACCACAACATTTATCTAATATCTCTTTGTAGTGTGATATCTAGTTTGTAACAGTAATTTTGGTCAAAACTTTAGTTAAAACAAAGTTTAATCTAGTTGTAATATGTGTATGTTATTATGCTGTATAATTGTATAAATAGATGTGTCTACTGATCAAAGTGGAACAATAACCACATCTCAAAAGCTACATACATTATTCCTAAGCAACTTAGTGATCATAATGGCCACCTCAAGATCGGTTCACATCAATACCATCTTACTTATGATGTTGTCCGTGTTAAAATTGGGTCATGTTATGGGGGTGGAGGACATAGAGATGTTAGTTGCGAGTGTGTCCAACCAACGTAGTGATGGTCAAAGTGTGAGAGTTGAATGTGTTGAACCTTATAGCACATCGACCGGAGTACAAGTGATTGCTCATGGACAATCACAAGATATCTATTTACTATTCCATATTGTAGAAGGTAATGAGCTTAGATATTGCATCATTGGTGAAAAAGTCTCCGTGAACGCATATGACTTACCTTGTACTAAAGTTTGCAAGATTAACGTGAAAGAAGATGTTATATTCGCTTGGGGTGACACCAATAATCGTTGGAGCGTTTTATGGGATGTCGCTACGGGAAAACATTCCAAGGGAGATGGACCAGTAGCGTATGCACCCTCTTCGCAATCCGGCTTCCCCTCAGTCCCTCTAATTAGTTAAGTTGGAGCATTGTTCGAAGAGGCCGCGAAATCTTTTAGTTTTAGTTAATTACTTTATTTGTAGTCTAGCTTTGTAAGCTAATTGTTAAAGAGCTGTGTTTGCTCTGCATTTCGACATTCAATAAAAATTGGTAATAGAAATTTTGTTTACGGGATAACTACTTTTTGTCAGTTATTAAACCCTTAGGCTTTACTTGAACTGACAGTCGAGACAGGGCGGTCACTTCGACCGTGGATAATTGAGGCTGAATTGGTGTAAAGTCCCTTGGACAACTAGTCGAGTTGTCGAGGGTAATCAACCTCAACTTATCAGTTGGGTAACCAGGAAAGCAAAGGAAAGCTTGGTAATCAGACTCAGAGAGATCATAAATTAGGCACGGGTCTATGGCTTTCACCGGATTAGCGTCCCCGCACCGTACCCAAACTCTCCTCCAGGGCTGATAGAAATAGCTGTTAAAAACTTATTTGGATGTAACAATATAAAAAGGCTAAATAAATACTAATAATAATAATAATGCAAGTGAAAGATTGATGAGCAAATTGTACCGGTGGTCACTAATGCACATCCGATTCCGACAGGTGAAAGTGTTGGATGATATTCCTTGACAAAGAGAAACTGACAACTGTTGGGCACCCGGATTGTAAACCTCGGAAGTTCTTAGAATGCTCGCCTGGCAACTACTGGTGCAGCCGGATTGTAAACCTCGGAAGTTCTTAGAATGCTCGCCATCGGATGACTAATACAACAACAACAGGGTGTTCCAAATTAGTATCTAATTAATACTGTTTTCGCTCTGATGTTTTTCCACATTGAATAACTATGAAAAAATTTCGATGGCTAAAGGATAAGGTGTTGACTCCGAAAAGTTGATAATTTGACCTCATAAAGATAGATTAAATATAATAATATGATGAACAACAATCAGGGGTCAGCATGGCCGCTGCCGTAGATAAATTTCGCTTTAAGGTTTGTTAGGAAACTCAAAATAAAATAGTTTTTTAAAAGATGGGTAAATTTGAGAATATATAGATTTTCAATGGACAACTGGATGTCTTAGTATACATATATTGCACATATATTACACATATATTGCACATATATTGCACACCCATGTATAATATATATACATACAAATTGTCTCACAATGATTCTTTAACATAACGTGAAATAATCCATGGTCTATTATAACGTGAAATAATCCACGGTCTATTATAAGAAGACATTATATATATTTTGTAGTTTAATATGTGACATAATGACTCCTAGCGTAGTAGTAAATGACCACATACGTCAACCCCCGCACCTCACTGGTCTAGCTAGGTTGAAACTTACTACTCGATACTACTACTTTACTACTTGTGCGAATCACAGAAAATGTTGATGAATGATAAATATAAGAATTGAATGGAGTAGCAGTATGATGACAACAAAATGGGAAGAACGACATTTTCAATTTAAGTTTTTTGTATGTCTTGAATGTTGGATTGCATAAGAAGAAAGAGTTGACTATATATAGGAGAAACAAAGCCTTGTGTGTATGTGTAACCATCAAGATTAAACAAAGTGATAATTAGTAATAAAATCCTTTGTAATGATCATTTTACGGACTATAATGAAATATAGAGCGTTGAAGTTGCTCTGACATCCTTGCCAACCAATTCAAGTAAGCCTAGTGTGTGGGGTTGGTTCAATCTGAAGGCTTAAGGGAGCATTAGCTATCACCTCGGCTCTATACACAGCAGCAACCGAGCCAACATTTGTTAAAACTCAGGTGAAAGTTGCATTGATGAAACTTGAGTTCTTCATCGACAACATAAATGAAGGATATTTGAGCTGAAAATCGTCGGAAGATTCCGGACAACGTGAACTATCGCCGCTTATAAGCTGCAACTGCTCGGATGTGTATCCATGTTTGCATAGTAAAGCTTGGTAGTTAGACTCCGACAGGTCGTACATTAAACCGGGTTCTACAACCTTAGTGGGATTGACGTAGCCGCTGTCATACGCCAACTCCCCTTCAACATCGGTGAGGGTGATCATGAGAAATAATTATATTTCCTTGATAACATTTGGCATGTACAAGGTAAATATATTAATACAATTAAATGTCATATCTTCAACAATCGGTATATTTTGGGTGTTGTACAGTGTTACTAAATGAGGTGAAATCTCCATATAGCTATATAGGTGATATAGCCCACTCCCCTATTCTAGCTTAACGGCTGTGTAAATGTCGCATAGTAGGTGAAACCTCCATTACGTGACAAACGTGTTATACTTGCTAATATAAGGTAACCAGTACCAAATAGTTGCTCCGTCTTTCATAAATCATGATGTCCTAACTCTTTCAAATCGAGAGCAACGACTAAAGGGATCACGATATGCATTTCTTTTCTTACGTAGTCTCTAATAATTTGTGATTATTGATTCGTTAAAATTCAGACAAGAATGTTTTTAATTATGGATAACAATTATCTACACTTGAAACATGTGTAAGCTACTACTAAATTAGGTGATGTCAAAGACTAAAGCTGCGCTTAAACTTCAACAACAACCCAACTTAAATGAAGTTTTGGTTACAAGTCATTAAGGACTTGTAGATGAATCGTAAAAATACAAACTTAACAAAAATCACTGGTAAAAAACGTAGTGCAACTTACTGCCTAGGATTCAAAGAGATTTTCCTCTTTTCTTTTACAATTTTAAGTTGTTATGTTACGGATTACTTGTAGACTAAATGAAAAATTCATTTGTCGTAGAATCAAATGGAATTGTTATACTGCATTGCAAAATACAATATGTACTTGTTCATAATCTCTAACAACCTAGAGACATGTCATCATCGTTTTCTGTTATGTTAGGTACAATTACTCTAATACCCATGACTACTTCATAAGGATCAATAGTCTCGAAGCTGTTGGTGCTTTTGAAGTGTCGTAATGTCGTTTCCGAAACGGTTTGTCCTTGACGTGGACTACATCGAAGTGTTGTTTCTGTTGTTTGGAAGTTTGGAAGACCTTATTGCAAGTAACGCATTTAAAACTAACATCTAGGTCTTTGTTGTTGTTGTTGGTTAACGCCATTAGAAAGAATTTAGAGCTCTGTTCGAGAAAAGTAGTTGCAGAAAATAAGTTGCAGAAATCGAGAAGTTGGAGAAAGAAGAAGATGATTGTAAAAAGAAAGTGATTCGAGTTTACTTTTATACTAATAGCAGTTAGAGATATTGGATTAATAACTAATTGAAGTACAAAAAATTTAATAAAATAGTATTGTGGATGAAATACTTTGAAAAAAAAATTCGTACAAGATTTTTGGATTGCGGACTAGAGTTTGATAATTAGTTTTACAAGTGACAAGAACTGTTTATAAGAGGGTGTTTGGATACAGGGAAATGGAGCGGAGTGAGAGGGAAGGGAATTGGATTCCGTGTTGTTTTATGTATAAGATCATTAATTATTATAAAATTTAAAAAGTTTATATTTAAGTGGAATCATACGAGATGTTTAAGTAAGTTAACTGATGATTGACAAAAAATCATTTAAAGGGATTCTTTGTGCTTAATTTATGAGATGGTTAATTTTTATATAATTGTTTGAAGTAATAGTACCACAACTTATTGTATAGTAGTATACCTTCATGCAAATATATATTACAATCAACATTATAAACTCACTTACCCTTATTAAATGCATAAACGTGACCATCTCTTCCTAGCTAGCTCAAATCTATTAACCATGTTGCTGCAAATATAGACATAGTAATCGACATAAGATTACAAATTGAGATATCATGAAAGCAATAATCAGGGATTAGTGTCCAATCAAATAGGACATGAGAATTAGATCATGCATGTATGATACAACTTAAAAAATATGGAATAGTTAATTTAATACAAAAGCAACGAATCTGGTCTTTATGTCAGCATATATACAACTCCAATTCAAATCAGTTTAGATATTTTCAGATGAATCATAGGGACCTTAGTATGTACGTACATATGGTTCGAAATAGAGTTTTTTTTTTGTTTTGTTTAGATGGATACCATATACTTTAATAATATTATAAAACTTATTATGTACTCACGAACACTAACGAAGCGACGATTAATAATGAGGGGGTAGTATGTACGTATGATTAGATCGAAATACAATATTTGTTTAGATGGACATCAAATACTTTCAATATTGTAAAATTCTCAAAACTCTCTAAAACCCTCCGATCAATATGAGAGCTACAAAAAGCTTCCTGGAAGGATTTATCCGGCCATAAACTAGAGTGTTCACTAGAGGAGGTGGTAAAATGAGCACTAATCGACTATGTATATAGATGTAGTGGTCGCATAATAAAATTGTCATGATTGTGTAAATAACTTGTATTGAAAAAAAAAACTTGTATTGAAAATACTACCAAAAGTAATCCTCGGAAAAAAGGAGAGATAATGATGTCCCATAGATGGGGTGTTTAAATTGGGACGTCTCGAAAAAGAATGTGTGGTGTTTGAACTGGGAAGGAGAGCGTACTTGTAAATCATAATACAAACTACTTATGTACATACATGTACTAAAACATGGGCGTAACCCAAATAGCGGGAGGCAATAATTCATTGCTTCAAATATCACAAGGATAGAGCAGCTTGATGGTTTCTTCTTGTAAGCTGAAAATGCCGGTATCTTGAGGACCAAAGGTAGTGACGAGGGCATGAGAGCGATCGTATTGAAACATAAACTGTCTGTAGTAGATCGAATTTGGTTGACAATGGTCGAAATCATAAGACGAAACACAAATCGACTGACCGTCTCCCACGAATATTGCATCTCCGTCGAGGCTATCTAGTTGCACCATATGGACATTGTTCAGGTCGTCGTTGCATATTAACTTGTAAACCTTGAAGTTTGTGGTCAATTGACTAAATTGTAATCGTTGAGAAACTTGAGATACCTCTTGATTATAAGTTTGTCACTCTTAGACGATTCGACCATATACATAGGACTCCAAGGCTCATCCCATCCCACAACTTGTTTCAACTCGAAATTGTCATAATTAGAAGACGCGTCAATTGTATAAATCCCCTAAACCTGCACTTTATACATATATGAGACCCTTGTGCATAATTCCATCTGCGGATGTTTGATCGGGCACATCCGGATAAATGTCCTCAAGATATATCCATTTATTGCTTGTTGTCCACGATTTGTATAGGGCCAAGCACTTTGGAGCTTCGTAAAAGGCGAATACGACGTAATTATCACGGGGTGTCCAAACAACATAGCTCTAGAGACACTATATTCATATAGCCAAGAATTGGGCCTATGCATAATGGGGGTAACATTATTTTCCCTACACCGGCCTTATTTTTAAGGGTACGCGAAACCATAGAGGAACGATTCTCATCGTTTTTTTTAGGTAGATTAGCCAACCGTAACCAGAACCACAGGTCTTAACGGAAAATGGGACGTAAGGATTGGGATAATCAAACCTCATAGATTGCGTAACGTCATAAAAACTCCTCCATGTCTTAGCGGCTTTGCTAGGGGTCATCAACAACGATATTTCCGTATTTGTGTGCGGCTACATATACCACTCCGGTTCACCCTCATGATCCTATTGAATTTCTTACACACCGCACAAAGTCTAAAGTAGTCGCCCGACAACGGATTCAATCTTCGCAATATAAAATCCCACATTTCATCTAAAAGTCCAGTGCTTAAGCTTATTGAAGAATTCATCATATAATGTGTGCACCGCAAATTATACCATGCTCCCGGGAGCACAGGTAGTATGGTGACCGATTGATAATTCTCACAATAGAAGAGTAATGACCACACTTAAATAGATTTTAAATTATTTTAAGTGTGATCCCTACTGCTCTATTGTGAAAAGGACTACCACGCTTTTTGTGCTCATGTGAGTATGGTATAAGCATTGAGGAAACCACGCAAAAGTAACTTGATTATTATTTGAAAGGGACTTAATACTCAAGATCAAATGATCAAGTAAATGCCTAAATGGTTGAAAATCAATTAACATTGTGTTTATTAAGCTTTGATAGCCCAATAGTGCCTACGGTTTCGTCCAATAGGGGCACAAGACATAGTTCCCTTTTTCCTTCTTCTTCTTTCTTCTTTCTTCCTTCTTCTTCCTCAGGGATAGAAGTGAGAGATGAGATAGAGATGGATGAAACAGGGTGGTTATAGTGGCTGCTGGAGAGAGAGGAAAAAGAAGACCAGTTGCAGAGGAGGAGGAAGAGGGGAGTCGGGATGAGAGAGAGAGAGAAAAGAAGGTGATTTTTTTGTCCTCTAGTGCCCCTATTGGACGAGTTGTCCAATAGGCATTATTGGTTTAGAATTACCCGTGTTTATTTAAGGTGGACTATAAAAGTCGATTCAACTCATTATACAATACCAAAACAACCTTGCACTTAACGATTTTGTTTTACAACACAAAAACACGAAAGTCTCTCGTAAAACCGTTGCACGAATTCGCATAACCCGAAAACTTAAAATTTTTACTACCAGGGACATAACCGGAAAATGTTCCAAAAAAAGGATTGATCTTTTCACAGCGAGGGAAAAAAAATGAAAAGATGAAACAAATCGAAGGAGAAGAGGAGAAATCATCAATGGAGGAAAAACCCAATGAAGAATTAAAGAGTTTGAACAGAGAAGATCTCTTAAATGCCCTTGAACTTGTAGAGAAAGATTCCATCGCCATTGCTGACAGTTATACTTCTCTCTTTGCTTCACTTCGTTTAGCTCTTTCCGAGGTACTCTACTGTTCTTATTTCCTAATTTATATCCTTTAATTTTTTAGGGCTTTTTCTCAATTTGTTGATCTTTTTGTTTTGTTTATTAATTGGGTTTTTTTTTTTTTGTGGGTTTGTTGGATTTTTGATGGGTAGGTTACCAGCACTTCTGTGGATCATTTGGAATGTTTCAGTGATGCTGCAGGAAAGTTGCAGGAATCTGGTAATCTGATTTTTGATTGATTTTGAATGATAAAGTTTCAATCTTTGATTAAATTTATGAAAATTCCCCCCCAATTTATGGTGGTACCTGTGAAAAATTTGGTGATTTTGTGTATCAATATTGCTTCAAGATTGTGTTTTGATTGGGTTTTGAAACTTTGTTCTTGCTGCCTTAGTTTAATCTGGTTGCATTTGAAAACGGCAGCGCGAAATGCGGCATTGAAACACGTAAACATAGCACTAATGCTCATCATGTATCTGTGTGGAGTAGTTAATTGATCACTCAGCATTCTTAAGCATCATACTACTTTGTTTGAGCCAATTCTGGTATTTCGGAGCAGTTAAACGAAAGATTTGCTCAGCTCTATGTTTGTATGATGTTAGATCGTACAAGCAAGTTTAGCTATTGAAGTGTGCTGGATCAGAACTCATTGGTTAGTCCTTTGATTAATGGACAGCTATAATAAGATGTCCTCGTTTTCACTTTGCAGCTATCGATGCAGCAACAAGAGGGAATCGTTTTATACATTCATGTATTAGGTATAAATACCTTTTCTAAGCTGTTATTGTTTCTTTGGTGTACTACATATCGAAAGCTATTTTGCTGAATAACCTGCATTTTATTTGCCATTTTCCTGAATAACCTGCAACCTATTAGCCAGTTCTTTTCTGCAAACTGGATTCAGCCAGTTCTAGGTATGCTATCTATGTAAGTGAGGTTAGTTTTTTTTTTTTTGGGGGGGGGGGGGGGGGGTTGTCGGGGTGGAATTGACGCGAGAACTAGAATGCGAATCCTTCATTTGTGCTGTAATTGGGTAAAAGATGTGATTCAAGTTAGGTACTGCTCGTCAAGAAAAAAAATTAGCTACTGACTGCCACACATTGGTTATGAACTTATGATCCGCATTGCCTCTCCTCCATACTTTGTCCACAACAGACAATATAAAAAAAGGAGACATGAGAGCACTGATGAATTTACATATTCAGAGAAGGGTTTAAGGAAACATTGCAGCTGTGACTCTATCACCAAGGAGATTGAGTTTGGTATGAAGCAGTGCATTTTGGCCTTGCTGCTGTTGTAGTTTTGAGTCAATATGATGATTGTCACTTTGATCTTGAAAAGGTAGTGCTACATGTTGCTAAATTGGCAGTCATACACCATATTCATTCACTGTTCTATATTGTCGATGTTGTCTCTGATCACATCTTCCATTTCGGTGTTTGGATGAGGGTAAGGACTGAATGGGTTCTGAGGGATTCATGTATGAGGAAAAATTGGTGGGGTTTCTACTAGAATCTCTAGCGTGACGCACATCACTTTCTGAAAGCAGCCATATGTGGTTGATCATGCTGAATTTAACCTTTCTTGCATGCTCTATTTTTCTCAGAAGTGCTACTGCTCATAGCTCTATTTGAAAGACTGTAAAGAGTGAAAACATTTGCCTGCATGATCAGTTATGTAATTGTGGCCCTGATTGCAGTTCCATGTTTTGCTAAATGGTGACTGTACAGCTTCTCTTTCTTTTTTTTCTGAATACCATCTGTAACCATTAAGTAGAGCGCCGTAGAGCTGTGTTATCTTTTTTTTTCTTATATAAGCATGGGCAAAGTTTCTGGCTAGTGGTGCAGTTGTCTGATTTCTGTTTCTTGAACTTAACAGGTTAAACGAGGAAATGAAAGACATAGACAGTTTAGCAGCACATCTGTATCCTTGGTGATTTCATTTACATGAATGCTCATCTTTTGCCTGATTCCACTTACGATTGTACATGAGAATCCAATGCTATGCATCTTTCTGTAGGAAATTACTCTAATTCAGTCAGGCACAGTCAGAATGACTCCTACGGCTAAAAGCCTAAAACCACTTCGATCTCAATTCACCCCTTGGTGAATTCCTTAACTGTACAAAAGAAAACTGCTAAAGAGGAACGTAGATGCATTGGACTCAGCAGTGAACCATGTTCTCCGAATCACTTGACCTCAAGTTATGCGTTGAAGCTGAAACTACCTTGCTTGACTACTCTCACTGTCCTGTGAAGCTGTAGGTGTTGCGGTGCATCAAGACAATTTCACAAGTCTTTAAAGGTTAGGATCTTCACTGAGATTTGATGAAACTTTGTCGAGTATTAGCACAGTTGAGCTGCTTGATCGCTTCCTATTAATTTAACAAATCTTATACTTCATCTGTGTTAGGTTCCCCTTTTTTCTATGTAATGACATCTATCTTGATACGCTCATTTCCTTACAAGTTTCCGAGCTTTGTGTTGGATACGTGCATTTGTCTAGAGTTTAAGATGACTTACCTTACTGTTGCATCACTCTGCTCAGGAATGGTTCAGCATTTAGCTGATTTGTGGAGCCTGTTACTTTTAGCTCTTTATCTTTCAGAGCTTGTTTAGATAACAAGATGTCGATAGAAAAACAATCCCAACCAATATTATCTTCCTTGCGCAATTGGTTTTGCGGGCTCAGGTCTCCAATTCAACCACAAATTTAGAACATTGGCTCAAGTTTTTTTTTTTTTTTTTTTTTTTTTTTTTTTTTTTTTAAGAGCACATCACTTCAGTAGTCACCCTATTCACAAGGGGCGAAAAAACAATGTGACAAATCATACGAATCTCATTTCTTCAGCCCTGATCAGACCCGTGAGGCCGAGACTAGAACCGGCTAATTTGAACCACCCCCAACACAATTTTGAATCTCAGGTGGGTGTTGTCTAGACTTTACTAGATGAGTTGAATGACACCTTCTCCCTGAATTAATATACAACTGATCTTATCCTAACATTATCAAAATAGAACAGAAACTGTGTCGAGAAATTTCTTGCACTATAGTCTTACAATCTACCCCTGTGGGAGTATCATGAGGGTGGCGTGTCATACACATTTGATATGATTCGGCAGCCAAGTCGGCCCCCTAACGAACTTAACTATATTGAGCAAATCTATCAGAACATTATCTCTTTGGTAGTTAAAAACATTGCCCAAATAGGCAAGACAAATAGACATAAAACCACCTTTTTTCACCTGTAATAAACTTGCTTCTTTTTTTTTTGCCTTTATTAGAATTTAATACCTTATCTTTGTGCCGTAATGTTTATCTAATCTATTAACTTCCTTTTGAAGAATCAAAATCACGATAGTGTCACGAGTTTGAAAAAGCTAAACTTTAAGATCTACATATCTTTTTCTCAACTGTTTGAATTTTTTGGAAGATACAAGTATTTGAACTGCAATTCCAAGTTCTCTGTTTGGTTAAATGAAGAATAATACCTTTATATGAAGTGTCTCTTCCTCATGACAAGTAGTGGTTTTGCCCTTTGGGGCGTGATAAATTACACGCCCCAAATACAGGGTGGCGTGGAAGATTAGTTGGAGACGCAAACCTTTAATCCACAGTTTTAGTCTTTAAATCAGATAAGGTAGTTAACATCTGAATCTACGTAGTTCCTAGTTAATCGTGATATTATCGTGTTAGTAGTGGGATGTGGCAACTAGCAACAAGATTACGAAAACAATAGCTTATGACATCATAGCGTAAACATCAATGATCAATTTCGTCTATGGCTTCATCACTTATCACTTTCAATCATCTAATCATGACATTCAAGATTAAGCTTGGTGGTCCTTCCACCCAATTGCAATAATCCATTTAGAATGTTTAGCATCAATCACGAAAGATTATATATGATTATATCCACATTAACCAACTCTATAATAGGGCTTTACATTCAATAAAAGAGAGATATACTTAAATAGTGTAAGTAGATAATATCTAATGTGATCAATTATTTCTCTATTACACCAATCAATTCAAATGATTGTAACATTAGTATACTAAGAGCATCATAACATGATTTTTTTACAACAAAGAGTGCAAACAATCTTATAATTAAGTCTAATAGTTAATCAAGTAAGGAGATAAGATGACGTTTAGATTAAACATCTCATTTGTGACGACTTTCATTCGACTAAATATCGTTGTTCAAGGGTAATATACTTATATGTGATGGTTGTCTTTGTCTAGATTTTTTATGACTTGATCAAATTTGATTATAACTTTGACTTTGACTAAACTAGTCTGGATTTATCGAAACTTTGTCTAAACTTAATTTTACAAATTTGAAGTCGATTTGATGGGAATAATCTAATTTGAAGAATCGTTTCTAAAGAGAACCGAAACGACCTACTCAGTTGAACCTCCATCCACAACATCCAGGACAATAATACCATCAAAACGAATCCAACAGAAGTGAAAAATGAATGACAAAAACAAGAATCCATGCAAACATGAATTTGCACCCCAGGTTTTGCTTCTCACACCATAGAATCAAGCATAACCCCGTTGAGATTCGTGAAAATTGACAAAAGGAGGAAGAATGAATGAATAGACCCATTTAATATCTTACAATGTTAGGCTAGGGATAGTGTCCTTAGGACTAAGGGTATGTCATTCCCATCCATCAACTAACTATTAAGGGCAGGGCCCTAAAAGACAGAGGAATAATTGTTCAAGTCAACTGTTTTTTCTTTGCTTTTTTTTTCTGTCTTTTTTTTTCTTTTAAACAACTTAAACAAGTTTCGGTAGCCGAAGTTACCATTATGATCTTCGTAGTAAACCTTTGGCACTACTCAGATTCTACGTGTACAACAACATGTCTTAGTAAGATCAATTCGTCCACACGATAGTTAATTCAACCGCAGAGAGAACTCATAACCTTTTATTTTGTCGTTGAGTATGTATAATAAAGATATCGGAATAAATATGAGGTGAAAATGCAAAAGTGGGGCAAAACTAATCTTATCCACGAATTTATGGGTCTTCATCAATGTACTCCCCTAGCCTACACAAATCTTCTCTTTAACGTCACTGAATAACACAAAGGGGAAAAGAAGGGACCATGTTTATAACAGAGTCAGAGCTATGTATCTTAAGAACATGTTCAATGTTCTTTAGCACTAGACACGTGGATTAACAGTGGGACATTGCTACACGTCTATTTGGCCCCCTATCTTAGCTCCCACGTACTTGGTTTAGCCTCCAATTACGCAGTATACTCTCCACTTGAGAATTGTCGATACTCCGCATACTCGTAATCAGGGATCGTCCAACTTGATCAGATGTTTCGAGTTTAAGATGTGCCTTAATTAATGTCGTTTTATGAAGTAGCGGGTG
Source organism: Spergularia marina (assembly GCA_963680865.1). NCBI lineage: Eukaryota > Viridiplantae > Streptophyta > Magnoliopsida > Caryophyllales > Caryophyllaceae > Spergularia > Spergularia marina. The sequence continues at coordinate 20,744,400 of OY804560.1, read as the reverse complement.
ATTATACTTTATTCGGATTTCAAATGAATGAGCTGACTACATACAACCATATGTGGGTTTTGAGTGATGTAGATGTTGAGATGTGACTAAAACGCTACATTGATTTAGTAGTTTGAACGATACTTCAGGTGAAGAAAGGGCAGAGGCTCAGAGCTTGTAAAACAAGGGTGCCACAACTTATACACAAAGCATTTTTCCTTCTTAACGGGAGGAACATTTTCCCTTAAAAAAAAAACGTCATTCGTAATTCGTTCATATCAAACTCGGCAATAGAGCCATAGAGGTAGTCTCTTTTTCTTCACGCGACATTTACGCCATGCAGATGCCCTCTTTCCCGTTATTGGCAAATGATAAAAGCAAGTCAACAAATTTAACTAACACAATGGTAGTTAATCTCAAGAAGAATCCCAAAGAGATCGAAAAGATTCTAACTAACACAAATGTATCAACGCCCGATTTGTTTAACATTAGGTGCATATCCGCCGTATAATATATTCCCAAAGAATCACATACAGATTTCATTTACCCAAACAGTTGATTAACAAGAAAGAAAAGAATCATCCAAACGGATCAATCTTAATCTTTGCACCTATTGAGCTATCACTCCCTAATTTTATAACACGATGACTTTTTGAAGGAGAGTAATTTTCGAAAATACCTTACTATAACAAAAATCACAGCAATAATATTTCAAATGTATTTTGATTATGTGGCCTCATACGATAAAAGCGATTCTCACACTAGCTAGAGTTTGTGTATGAAGAATACCAAATGTCAAAGCAAATACAGAGTATTCATTGTAAGAATCAAGTTCGATAAACCTACACAGTAAACCGGTATTAACTACCGACTTGATAGACCTTATTATATGTGTAGAATCACATCCGATTTTATGTAATACATGGTAGATTCATGTCGGGTTAGTAACTTATCTTCCGATAATAAAAAAACACTTAAAAATCATAAATTCCGCAACTTTATAAAATTTAAAAAAGAAAAAGAAAAAGAAAAAGAATTTTCATAACAATTCTCAAAAAATATTAAATGAGGGGCACATGGGAAGATTTATGGGCTTGTTCAATAAAACAAAACAAAATAAAATAAAAGGTGAGTTAATTCAATTGGGCTTATAAATAAGAGAGGAAGGAGGGCAGTTACATTACATTTTTCATTCATACACAAACACTCATCCTTCTCCTCCTCCACCTGCTAAGCTTCACGTGCCACTCTCTCTTCTCTCAACAAAAAAATCATATCATAATCATATCATATAGTAAAATTTATAAAAAAATGTCATATAACACATATAGTTTTCTGATAAGAAATCGTTAATTATATAGTACGAGTCAAATTCCAACTTCTGAACTTCCTTCTAGTAAACGCTACTACTAAAATAAACCATCTTTTCCTCTGTTTCATCTGCACATAACAATCGTTTTCTTCTCTTATAAATTTCTGCCAAACCTTATCTCTTTTAATTCTTTGTCTGGTTTCTTGTCGGTGGTAGTTATAACTATTTATATAAGGGCTCCCCAATCAATTTAAGCTAGTAGTAGTTTTTATAGTTGGCCCTTCCTTTTTTTTTGTTGGGTTGTCTCATTTTTTTTTTTCTGATCATCTTTTTCTTCTTCAAAGAAAAAAAAAATGGAACCAAATTATTCATCTTCTTCAAAATCGAAACAAGGTGGTGGTTCAAATTCTCCGTCGTCGGCGAATGCGAAATCGTATATTAATGAGTTGTTTGGACCGAAGCCGTCGTCGTCTCAGCCGCCGTCCGGAGTTAATTCCAGCATCTTGAACTCTGTGTTTGGACCACCTTCCACGGTATTACTACTACTACTACTTTATTTTCGTTATAGTAGCGTGGTTGCGTACATTTGAACCTTCTTTAGTACCGGACACTGCATGATTAATGGTAGTTGTATTGTTAAGGTATAAAATCACTGCGTAATTAATGTTATATCTTACTTTTAAGGTAAGGGATTCTAGACTTTTGACTGAGATGGTTTTGAGTAGGACGATGATACGAAATATGTCGTCTAAGGTCTAACAAGTGTTTTTTTGAGTTGTTTGTGACATGGGTTTTTGTGGGTTTTAGGGAATCTTTCTTTTCCTAGGGTTCGATGTTGTGCACAATCACAAAAAAAAAAAAGTTTTAATCAATTTAACAATTCGACCATGCATGCAATTGTATTAGAGCTAGAATTGTTATAAAATACTTTGCGAAATTGTATCATCATTTGATTAATCAAGATTCAAGGCAAACATTAACAATCCAAAAAAGAAGAATAATTAACTGAGATAGATAAAATGTTCAAAATGAAGTCGGTGCCATCTCCCTCAAAATATGCTGTGATATTCACTCCACTTTTAATTTGTTTTTCTTAATTGCTCAAACCTTCTTTTTTGACTTATTTGCATGTCAATCTGATCTTAAAATTTTGTTTCTACGTGATGTTAAATTTGTCTTGTGGTGCAAATATATGTACTAGTGAAGCTTCTTTTTGGCCTTGTTAGACTAATTTTGGCAATAAGATTGCAACTTGTAACGAAGAGACGTGAGAAAGTTAAACCAAGGTTTTAATAGAGTCACACTTCAATTTGTTGATGTTATTGTTATCATCTTTTTTTATGGGATTGATGAAAAGTTGCCTAGCTACCTTTTTGACAAATTTCCTTTGCCTTCAACAATCTCTGAGCTTTCTGATTTTCTAATCTCCCTTTTCGTGTTGGTAAACAATTGTTTAAGATAATTGCATTATGTTGCCGCCTCCGATCTACGGAATGTTTACATTTTAAGGTGACAAATTAACAATGATGGAATAAAAATCGTCATTTAATTTATACGGTTCTGCCAACTCTCATGTTGAATGTGTCATCGACACATTATAGAATGCTAGCAATATCTTTCGTGTAGATTACAGGTAGTATCTTTAATTAATGCAACTCTCTTCACCACTAGTGAATTAGTGAGCCGAGACTTTGGGATAATAGATGGTCGATCCGATCTGTTAGTCGTTATGTGATAGAATAGTTTTGTCATGGGTTGTTGGTCCAGTGCTTATTAGGTCCATGAGATATACTGAACTCTTACCTTAGTGACAATTCCACTTTTCCGACCTTAGAAATCTTTAGCCATTCGATTAGACCTTTCCCGAATGATCAATCTAACACATTATCCTTTCAATTGAAGACGTGATAGATAGAGTAAAAAATGATCCAAATTGATCGTAAAGTCTAGGACTTTATTAGTCTAAACACGCTGATCATTGAGATTAATTTTGGCTTAATTAATTGAAGATCTTTTCTTTTGATGAGATTTATAGTTCTTCTTGTGCCTAAAATTGCATCATTTTTATCTTTAGGGTGGAAGAAGTGGTCAAGCTGGTAATGCGAAGCATGGTGCTCCTGGTAATTACTTTTACTCTACTTGTCACGCTCATTATTTCATCGAAAAATCGTGTACAACTGCTGCATGCACGCGGTTACACCTCAAAACAATTATCTTATGAACTGACTTTTTTTTTTGTTTTAATTTCTTGTAATGTTGTTGATTAGGCAACGGTAGCAAGGGAGAGAACAATAGGAATGCATATTTCCAACAGGAACCGGTAGATCAATCAGCATGCTACTTCAGCAATTCAATCTACTATGGTGGCCAAGAAGCTTACTCTCCTACTACCCCTAGCAAGGACTCTCTTAACGTGAGTTTCACATTACTTGTTAATCGTTATTTTATCATCTTCTGTCGAAATCTTATTAGAATCATATAGTACTTAATTTGCTTATTCTTCATTTTCAGTTCAAGAAAGATCAACAGGATGATGACCCCGACAGTGCTTCAAGAGGAAATTGGTGGCAAGGTTCGTCAGCCTATATATTTTTCGATAATCAGTGTGGTCTAATTTGTGTTAATAAAGCTTAATGAAAGCGAGGCATATAGCACATTAGCACCGGCCGTATACAAAAATGGAAGAAGTTTGCTAACATGGTTCAATTGTCTTTCTTTCAGGGTCACTTTATTACTAGCCGGACTTCCTAGCATGTGTTAGTATGTACCCCATCTTCGAAAGGTACGTACACTGTAACAGATTCTATTCAGTTTTTGCTGTAATAAGAAACATTCATCATCGTCATGAGATTAGATGAAGAATATATGGACAAGTTACACATATTTGACATTCTGATGAAAAGTCTATATAACTGAATGATCCAAAAACAAAATTTTCTTATATGGACCGCAGTTTAGATGGTTCTATTGATTAGGCAACCTTGAACGCGATAGCAGTTGAGATATTTTTGGTGTGAAATTATTCACTATTAAAAGTAGAAAACGAGTTTGTCGAATTTTGTTTTCGGCCTATATATAAGTTCTTCTATTCATTTCTGATGTCATGATCATAACCAAGCAACAGGATCGGAGCACATAATCACTGAACTCCCACTTGTTTAGAATTTACATGACAAAAGATGAGTATATATAAGAATATGTTGAGGAACCTGTGCATTTCAAATTTTCAACGTATTCGTTTATTCTCATTTTTGGCCCTATGCATCATTCATGCCAGGCTACGCCGATTTCACAAGGCTAGATTCACCCTCATTTTGAAATATGCCTTGGCTAATGTCAATATGTCTTAAAACATTTTGACTTTTGCTAACAAAAGATGTTCCATTTTGCTGCAGGGATATGGGGGGACTGTTTGCTTGGGAGTTATCTTCACATGTCACAATCTCTTGAAGATGGGGAATATACCATACAAGTAGAGTGATGAACCAAACAAAACCTTAGCTATAAGTATAGAGTATGTTATTATAAACAAATAAAGGAAATGTTTTTTTTTTTACCTCTTTCAGATTTCTTGTTTTTAAAGGCCTTGCTGAAATTGCTGGGATTCCTTTTTATTCCCAGCATTATCGGAGGTCAGGGCATAGCTTTAGTAGGTTCAGCTTCGTCTGACATAGTTGTAACTTTTACGCTATCAAATATATATAGAAACTGGAACTACCTTTGTGTAAAGAGCTTTAATTTTCATCTCTAATCGTGACTATTTTCGCTTTGTATGTATTTTGTTTATCGCTTCCATTTGGAGTCCCCGGCCAGTCGGCCACAATATAATGCCAATTGAGCTAGTTGACATTATCGCGTGACTTATTTATGGAATCAGACAGAATTACAGAAAGCCTGACAACTGAAAATGGACTTTATTCATATTGATATTAGGATCTCATACAACTTTCAGATCAGTCACATTTTTTAAGTGCGAGTCTTCAAGGCAATGAGTAAGCTGCAAGTTTATCAAACAGAAAAAATGATGTCAAAATTATGTTCCTGACCAACAGATGAAAATAAACACAGGTGCAAAGTGCAATGAAGGAATCAAACAGCTTTAAGGAACTTACCACCACATTTGTAACCGACAGGGCGATCAGCAATGTTGCATCTCTTAGGGATGGTGATGGAAACTTCAGGCTTGGCTCCGATGCTCTTTGCAGTATTCGAGAGCATGACAGCACACAGGCAGCTCAGGTTCTGACCAATTTGTTTAATGACTGCACAGCATCTGCCTGAAACCGAAGCACTTTCATCCTGCGCTGCCATAGAGCAGGGAGCGAGCTTGAAAGCCTCCTGGTCAGGCGACTTTCTCCCACACTCACCCGCGCCATCCACCCTGTGAAAACCTGTACTGCAAACTAGTAACACCACAGCAAACAGAATAATGTACTTCATTATTATATCTTCAGAATTCTAAGATGTCTGTATTTTGAACAGGAATGAATTCAGTCAGACTGCATCAGCTCATTGTTGCAGCTAGGCCTTTTTATAAGAGGGAAAAGATGATCAAAATCGCGCACTTATGATTTATAATGATGTAGTGGAGAAAGCATTAGAAGAGTCTAGCAACTAATTTGAGATTAAGAATGATAGTGCTGCTGTACTTTCGGCTTAAGAAATATGTTCATGGGTCGATCTGTCTGTCACTAACAGACATCATTATTTCTCGACTTATTCATTTTGGGAATAAGGCGCGATTGTTGTTGTATTGATTCCGCGTAATCCTCAGCAATCATTCATATCTATATAACAAGTACAATTGAAAAAACCATAACAATTCACATCACATGATCCAACAAAATACATTCTCATTCTCACAATTCACGTCAGATGTACGCAAACCTTACCCCTAAACACGACTTCTCTCGCTACTACATACCTAACGAGTAAAAGCGTAAAGTACAAAACCAACATAAATAGCAAGCGCAGTGGGGACAAGACTAAGTAACGGAATAACAGCAGCAAAACTCTGAGAACTCCCACACGACAAACTCCCCAACTTAATCTGAACAACATTAACAAGCGCTAACATCAAGAACACGCAACCAAAAGCGGACCCCACAGCAGAGGCGAGCATCCCGAGGCGGAGGGCAGAGGTATGGACAAAGGCCCGATAAGACTCGTAATGGGCCGAGATCCGGATAGCCTGCTTAAGGCCCATAGCAACGAGGCTGGAGAAGAGGAAGGAGGAGAAGGAGTAGACGTGGAAGGTGACGAGGTTTTCAGCGAATGATGACGTGGCGGCGGGGGAGTAGCAGGAGGATTGGGTGTCGATGAGGGTGGTGGAGATGTCGTACGGATTCCATGATAAGCCGATGAAGACGGCGAGGGTGAAGATCGAGTTGACGTGGACAAGTCCGTCTAATGCGGAGATGTGTATTGTTGTTCCGAATGTTTTTGGTGATTTTGTGAAGATCGTCATTTTTTTTTTTTTTTCCGGCGGATGGATCTAATCTAACTTTTTCTCTCACTACTGTTTCGGGGTATGACTGAGGTTTGGTTTGGTTTTTAGTCAAAACTTCTGTAAGAAGCTGAGTAATTTAAAGTTGTCGGAATCTTATTATTTATATTTTTATGGCTTATTAAGAATCAAAGATGGGCATTTGGTCTAGTGGTATGATTCTCGCTTAGGGTGCGAGAGGTCCCGAGTTCAATTCTCGGAATGCCCCTTTTTTATAAAAGAATTGTTATGTTTTTCCTTTTTTTTTTTTTTTTTTTTTTTAAAAAAATCTCTATGTGTGTAACTCAAGCTATTAGCGCACTTTAAATCAATGTTGTTGTCGTCTCTGCGTGTGGTTTTAGTTTCATATATGACGATGCATGTTGGCTATTAGCGAACTTCTATCAATGTTGTTGTTGTTGTTTAGCTGATGGGAAAGATGGCGATGCATGTGGATGTACTAAAGAATGTAGGAGATCATCTTTGTTTAAATTGTCGATTGTGTTAAAGTTAAGCTTGTTCAGGAAATACGAAGTGAAGATTTTGCCGAGTTGAGTTGAGTTGAGATTCCGTCTCTTTGTTTTGTTCTGAGATGAGCTACAATAAAATCAGCTTTTTTCTATGTGTTGCTCGTATTGGCAATTCCACTTTCCTAAGAGAAGCTTTTATTCAGACAACAATGAAACTTTTCTATATTCTCATAGATCTTTTCTTGCTGCATATGAAAAATTACTTTACAAATACTCCATATATTGATCTACTTATGTTGGACAAACAATTTGATCACCACGCATGTGAAACTTAAACAACACAACAATCGCTACAACCACGAACCAGCATATCGTCACACAACTGAACTCTTACAGGTTTGATTCTGAAGGCATTAAAGAATGTGATTACTTCCTCAACTTGTTAGCAGAATGCTTGACCTGAGACATCCTATCGAAATCTGCTGGGCTTTTGATGGATTATAACTGAGACCTTCTGAGGATCCACATTCTCTGTGTCATCGCGAGATTCAGGTGACAAAATACTCGACTTGGTTCCAGGAGCAGGGCCTTCTATCTGATTCAGGCAGCTCTTTGTCTTCAATTCACCACCTAGGTAGTTAGTGAGGGCTCTCTTAACCCCAAGACCACCGCGTCTAGGAGGCTTATTGATATCCCGGTTGATGAAAGGAGTCCTCTCAACCTTTGCAGGGCTGAGTACTGATGCAGGGCTAGGAGTTGAGATTGCTGATCTATAAGGAGAGTTGCTGGAGACCTTCTTGTGAGCAAGGACATTTACAGTAGTAGGTGCTGATGTTAACTTATCAGAGTGTTTTGTCAAGTCATCCACATGTAGTAGATCATCTATACGCGCCACAATGTTGAACGCCAAGCTCTCTAACACTCTCGAGTAGCTTTCTAGAATCGATTTTCCTATATCCTGCAGTACAAAAACAATGTCAGCAACGAAACTGAAGCTATCAGGAGTATTGAAGTACAAGGGACAGTAGAATAGACCTTGTTGCACTGGATTTTACTGGTGTCCAAAGAGGTCTGAGTTAGACCAGGAAACCGCTGTTTCAAGCAAAGTAGCAGCCTTTCAGCTCTTTCTGCAAGAAGCTCTCTCTTATCTCCATCAACCATCAGATCCCTTACCATTTCCCATGATGATTTAGTGGTGGACCGATGGGGATTGGTGACAGGTTTTGCGTGGAGTCTTTTTCGCCATACATAGATTGCTGCTTCCACGCGATTTGCTATTTCAAGGGCAACATGTTCGGTTGAGAGGTCAAGGCAATCGAGCAAACACTCAGGCGAAAAATGGTCTGATGTAATGTATCGGTACATCATGTCTCCTAGGCATGCTCTTCCATTCTGTGAAAACAGAACATTCTTGCAATATAAGTCACTTGTTCAACAAAACTAATCAATGCCTCCCAAAAAGAAAAAATTCAGTGCAACAGGTACTATTTGCAGAAGGCATATACCTTTGGAAGGGACTCCAAGTAGGACTCTGGTACATCCATATCAGCAAGAACCATACTGTTTATAGACATGGCAGCTTTAAGAATTTGGTTTGTGCATTCGCGCTTGTGATCCAGCCGCTTCCTAGAACTCTCTTGGAGGCCACCAGCAGGAACTCTAGGTACAGGAAGCCACCACTTCTCCTCTTGCCGGTGTAAAGTTTTGCGAAAAGATGAGGATCCGTCACAGTCTGAGGTTACAATCCCTTGATCAACATACCAAAATTCGGTCTTGCTAAAGCTGTCTAGTATATCCTGAAGGTAGGAAATGACATACATTATGTTAAAGAGGGATTGACAGGCCAACAAGGTCAGCGCAAAGTTCAGAGAATTGTACTGATATCTTACAATGAGCATGTTATCTAGTTTGCGAAGAGCAGGAAGATTAATGAAGATATCTGTTCGAGGCCTGCAAGTCATAATCTGAAACAGGCAGCACAGATTATATTAGAGGTCTCCAAAAAAAAGCATCACTTTCTCCAAAAAAAAAAAAGAAAGGAATTACAGCATTTCAGAACAAGGAAACATAACACATAAGTTCCTCAAAACAGTCCTATTTTGTCATGAAAGATGAAACCAAACCTAGTTTATTTCAACTTGTTACCTTCTACTAAGGTATAAAATCACATGAAGCAATGTAGTATGGCTTTTTTTTTATAAATGAACCAATCCCTTGTGAAAGTAGAATCGACTATGAAATAATCATCTCAACCAAAGCCTAAGTTGATTGTCGGGGTCCAAATGTCGGTCTTATACCTTAATAACTCCCAATTTTGTCACACATACACACACACACACACACACACACACACACACACACACACACAAAAAAAAAAAAAAAAAAAAAAAAGTAGGAGGTTTAATGTGCCCTTTTATTTCTTAAAATCATCCCTCTTCAATTTGCTAGGTTCAATTTTGGGCCAAAAAGTTACTATTGGAGTATATGTGAGATATCGGGAATATCATTAGATTAGGATACTAAACTATACGGAGTATTGTTGAAGCTTCTACAGTTTTGTTCGATCAAAACAATATAAAAGGGTCACAAGCTGATACACTAGTATTTGAATGAAACATAAGAATTTGTGAACAAACAGTCAGGAAAGAAAAGTATACCTCAAGCTTTTTCCCATCAGGAAAAGTCTGCCATGTTGGTATGAGTTCAACAATATGATCACCAACACAAAGCAACCACTCCATTTCTCGTCGCCACATAGATTTCTTCTCCGGTGCTAGAGGTTCTAGTCTCCACAATTGTCCAAATATAGTAGCTACAATATCAAATCCAACCAAAATTCAGCATACAAATGAACTAACAACAACGTCATAGTCTCGAAATGATTTTGTCATGGGGAAGACATACCACATAAATTAGTGGTGGCATTAGAAATAGCCAGAGCAGTACAAACCCCCTTTCCACTTCCGGACATGTCTTCTCCCAACAACAGCTTTGCAAATCTCTCCTTCATCATTTCCAATTCTAACGCAATTTCACAAACAATTGCAAAATACAACATTAAAAACCCATCACAAAAAAAAGTTGGGAATTCAACCAAAAAAACAAAACACAAAAAGTCCCCAAAACTAACCAGAAACGCTGGAATTATGCTTCTTTAACTTAGAATCATCGTCATCTAAAATCGGCTTTTTCGGGCCGAGATTAGAGGGTTTAGACAGTGCAGCAGCTTTGGTAATGGGCCAACCAAGTAGAGCAGGAGTAGGAGGAGAAGATGAAGATGAAGATTTCTTAGCCGCATTCGGTACCTCAAAACTTAATCTACTTCCACAGCTTCTTCTACGCTCAGTGACCGACTCGGTGACGGACTCAGTTAACTCAGTAACGTCTAACTCACCATCTTTCCTAAATGAGGTGCCCATCATGTAATAAAGTTTCAATCTTTGGCAAAACCCTGATGAAATTTAGGCAAAATATTGTCAAATTTTTGAAACCCAGATGAAAAAGGTGGGATCTTTGAGAAGCAAGTGATGTCAAGTTTTTGAATGTGAGCTTTAAGCTACCAATTTGGGCAATTTTATTCAAATAAAGATGGATTTCTGAGGGAAAAAAAAGGTGGAGAAATGTGGGCCTATAAAACCTAAAGTTTTGATCTTTAATTAAAAAAATTCCCTCCTAAATATTGTTTGCAAAAGTATGAAATTTTGATTTTGATTTTGAAGAAATGACAGAGGTAAGTGACAAAATTCTGATATACTCTACCACTAATAGTGTACTGTGTGCTGAAAGTTTGAGAGTGCCCTGTGTTTTGATTTGTTTCCAACGTCTCTCTCCTCAGACTCACTCACTTTGCCACCTTTTTGTCTATTTTGAAAATATTAATATAATATTGGGAAGTGGGTGACGGTCTAGCTACCTTGTTGAACGGCTATGAACGGCTATATATCAAGGGAAGTCCCTTGTTGAAGTTTAAAGAAGACTAGGTTGTTCGAGGTCAAGAATCAAGATTTACCAAAATGGCCTTCATATGTGAAATCTAAATCAAATGTTAAAGGGAGATCTCGGGAACATGTTTATTAATGACATGGTTTAACATCTAACATCATTGTTGTTGGTATAACAATTGACTTATTGGAATAAAGGATCTGCTCTCACAAAGCACTAGTGTGACATTATATTATAACAAAACAAGCAACTTAGTGCTCTTATTTTGCTTGTGACTAAAAAGATAAGAGTTCAATTTTGAAGTTGAAAAAAAAAAGTTGAAGAGTTGGAGCTCGTTCGTGATCCATTAGGAGGAGTTAAAATTCGTATTAGATGGTGGTGGTTCATTATATGACCTATTTACAAAGCACTCTAGCACCAATGCACCTTAATCATGAACCGTAGAAGTTCAGTACCTGATCAACCCGTCCTAATTTTCGTACTCAAATCTCACAATCTATTTAAGTTTTACCAAATAGGTTTCAAAGAATTTTATTCCTCTAAACTATTTCCAAGCTACAACTTTGTATCCACACTAATTATTTCACATTAACAATGTTATTAACATCTTTCTTAGTGGTTGATTACTTTAACCCTTTTGTGCAATTGTGCATGACATTGTAGTAGTATAGCTTATTATCTCGATGATCATTTTAAATTCAAAAAATTGTCCCCCGCTCCCGATTAGTACTGGCGTTTAACGGTCCGTGCTAATGATGGCCCAATTGCCTAGCCATTCTTGGGTTACAAGTTACAATTAATTCAACTCTTCTGACACTTTTTGATGCAACTAAACTAGTGTCACATTCCATACATGTGGATTGTAGACAGATGATGTTGTGCATTGATGGGGGATCTAGCTCCAAATGAATGGGATTATCTGTGATCCGCATTCATGACAATCAAAGGTGTCCCGCGCCTGCGCTCCCCTGGCCTCTTCAACCAAGTCCACAATCTAAGCCCACCGGCCGCCACAACACAGCTCTCTATTGGACATCCTCTAAGCCCGTTTGAGGGCAAGTTTGGGAATAACACTGCCTTAATCGAACTAGAGTAACTAATTTGTCAAGCACTTGATTACTCTCAATCATAACTCAGATTTTAAAGTGCCTAATAAAACTCAATAAGTAAGGCAATGATAATGTCAGAGTAGAAAACAACTGCTCCACGCCACACACAACACTCAAGCGCGCGCACCACATGCGTGTGATACACGCGCCTGAGTGTGTGTGGCGTGGAGCAGTTTTTTTCCGCTCTAGAAATAGTGTTGCCCATAAATAAGCAATAATTCCATCTACATACCTTGCAAAATGGTTGTACAAACAATAATATACGGAGTATGTATGTGCTTAATTACTCGAGTAAGAGATTAAAAACTAATGTTTTTTGTTTGTTTAAAGATAACGTAATGTAGCCGTTGTTGTTGGGCATGTTGCACTAAAGTCCTGAACATTTGACATTTTTATATGATGCCGGAATGAAGTTAAAGATTACACTTTTGTTCTCAAAGTCCGCTAAACCCCGAGTCAACCTTTTGGCTTAAGCAAGAGGATTATTTGAATATTAGAGAAACCCAAATAACGATGATCATTGCACAAAAACTTTAAATCCAAAGAAAGAACTAACTACTCGATTTTGGGGAGAATAATGTTGCATGCCTCCAAAGTTGCTGGCTTGTCATTCTTATGAAATGAGAAGGTTAAATAATAATGTTGCCTACAACGTCTTTGCTCACTTTGCCAGGCTACATTTGTCCAATGTATGTTGAGCTTTATTGGTAAAAGAGGTTGTCTCCTTATGAATAAATAAGTTTGTGCATGCATATACGCACTAGCATGATATGTTAGGGAGCGATTATTGGCACTTCACAATAGTCTTCCAACACTCCCAATATATGAATTTCCTTTGAGATATAATATTGTTGGTAGGAGTGCCGGAAAACGCATATAGAGTGTCAATCAATAGTCATTCTCTATGTTTAGTTAAGACTCACTGTATGTTATAGCTAGAAATTTTAGGATTTATATTTGAACTTTAAAGTACATGTTTGAAAATTTCGTTTGTATCTCAACTGAAACGGCCGGAACTCCCATCAATTCCATGGAATTCATATGTTAGCGAGTGTGTGAAGTATGTGGGTTGTAGTGGCTCACTTCATGCATAGTACATGAGCTAGTTTACAATTTTAAAGTTGAGAGACAAAGTTTGAAAAAGGAAACTTAAGATGTGAGCACGAGAATTTGAGTCTCCCATGTCTACATATATGTAATTGTAAGACTTGTAACTATGTATGAGCTTAGGACATACCTCAAACGAGTAAAGTTTTGCACTATCGAAAAAACAAAAAAAAGTATACATCCTCTTCTGTCCATTAACTTATGACGATAAGGATCAAGTGGTAGCCTAGTGGTAGTGCTACCAGCCTACCACTCCCCCAACCATGAGGTCGGGAGTTCAAATCCTTATATCCTTCATTTGGGGCGTGTGTTGTTGATAAGACCCTTCTGTGGGGTCCTCCTACCGTTTTTATGCACGGTTCTCACTGTTCAACTAGGGTTACTATGTGAGTTTACCTATCAAAAAAATATACGGAGTACTAGTATTAACTTTTGATAATACACCATCATGGTAGTCATGGTACTAGTACTGCTACTACAAAGCTATTATCCATTCCATCATCATGGTTGGAATTTGAAAAGAATGGCGCAATGCTAAAACATGGAGTATAACAAACAATAGAGGGCTGAATTGATGCAATTGATACATGAACCCGGGCTTTTTCTTCAAGGCCCATCACTACCTTAGTACATTTGGAATCTGGACCACAAAATGCCGGTTTGGATGTCCATACTACTCGATACTCAATGATACTCATTTCGTAGTCTGAACCGTCTCACCATAACTATCTATCGTTTTGCAAACGTTCATTTGGACATGAATATAAGGGGCATCATCATCTAATCCAAACATCTAAATCAAACACATGTTACAACACAAAATATACAAACTAATCTATCTCGATGACTAAAGTAAGCTAAGTAATTCTTAAAGGCGCACACACACTATGACCTCATTTTCCACACCTATATGACACGAATATGATATTTACGCTCCTTATGATAATAAGACAACTTTACTTGTCCTTTTTCTTCTAGATTAGGGTGCAAATTTGCACTCCACTACTCCGTAAGCTTTGTCGTTTACTCACTGATTGGCTATTACAAGATAAAATTGAAAAATTAAAATAGGTCCAACTCAAATAATTTGGGAATAAACAGAACATACCAGGGAGAGAGAGACCAAGACAGAAATTTCAATCATCCCCTATAACCATTGTGAAATCTTCTCGCTCACGATTTCTATTTTGTTCCATACCCCAACCGCTTCTCTTCTCCACCGCTCTTTTCTGCCACCTAATTATTTCTCTCTCTCTTCACCTATATTTTCCACCTTCATTTCCTAATTCCAGATCCTTTTTACCTACCCAATTTCTCTACTCCACCTCACTTTTTTCTTCTCCTTTTCTTGAATCGTATTGATCAAGCTTTCGATCGTCATCTTCTTCATCAGGTACCTCTTGCTAGTTTTGAAAATTCTCTGGAATTTTGTTAAATTACGTCAAATTGAAAGACTTAGCTAGTTTATCAATTTGATTGATTAATGATTACGCAACTGCAGAATTCTGGAAATAGTTTATGAATTTGTTCACGAAATTGTAATTTAATTTATTTAATATTATGCGTCGACTTTGAATTGAATTATATATGGACGACGAAGTCAATGTATAATTCTGCATTTTATTTGATTGTATAATTGTATGTATGAATGTTCTTATAATTCAGAAAAGTCTGAATTTGAATATTCTTTTACGAATTCGAGGTAAAGGTTGCGTACATTTCAACCGCTAATTCCGTTAATAGAGACGTTATGTTGGTCGCGTATAGTTAACACTTGTTTTTTTAGGTTCACGAATATAGGTTTTGATATTTTCAACTAGTGTATTATTATTTTAATAGTTAATGAACAAGCTTCTTCGATACGTCACTGGCTATATGTTATATTGAAGAATGAGACCGTGGACCGTGGCGCATAACATTGTTACTCATTTGTTTTCGCTCCTTTCGGTGTGTTTGTATGTGTGTGTGTGTGGATGTGTGTTAGAAGCTTCTTCTTTTGTTCCAATTCCTCGAAAGTCGAGTGAATCGCCTTTGTGTTTGATTTTTGATGGATTTCGATGTTTGCAGTTTGGTCGATTGGTAGTGTTGAAATGAAAATGTATATAGCTGGGGAGTACAAGGTGTGATGTGAGGTGTTGAGATTATTTAGTCTACATGCTTGAACCAAGTCGAGGGTGTTCCAAAGAGGTGATCTTTTCGGTATTGTCGGCCACGCTTCTGATGTGGTCTTTGTTTGTATTTGTAAACAAATATTTGAAATTGGAGGAGGCAAGAGAGAAATACTTTGATGCTAGCTTATCTGATTTGTGCTCACTCAAGTTGGCATTTGGTGATGGAATGAACCATGATCTGCTCTTGCCTCGATCACGCTTCATTGAGGTACACGGGGCACATCCTTTTCAACTTTTAATCATGGGGATGTCAATTTGGTGGTTTTGTGGACATTGGGTTTTGTTTGCAAAGTTTTGATATATATGCTAACAGGTCTCACCCTAACTGTGGTGTCTGTAGGTTCCTCACATTAAGCAATTGTCGAATTGGGATTGTGGCCTTGCCTGCGTATTGATGGTCTTGCAAACAATGGGCATTGGCGACTGCAGTCTGCCCTCCTTAGAGAAACTATGCGGCACTAGGAGGTATGTTTAATAGGTGGAGACCATCATGAAACTTGCATCTTAGAGAAGAAAACATAAGCTAAATGCCATGGAAATCGAATACATGCTTACTTCATGCCCTTTGTTGAAATGTTTGTTGAAATGTGGAGTAACACAATGCAATCGTTTATAGGGTACATATAAGATAAGAAGGTCATGGAACTTTGGCAAAAAAAAAAAAAAAAAAAAGTAGGTAAATAAATGAAATTCGGCTATGCATGACAGTTAAGGAGAAAAATACACTAGAATATGATATTAGGCCTTTTGGAGGCATAGAAAGTGATAGCTCTTCGGATAGAGGCAGTGAGATGAATGAAGAACTCATTCCTAAGAGAAAGATAAGAGGTTGTTGTCTTGTGCCCGCTTTCATACCTCCCCTTTCTTTCTTTCTATTTACTGAACATGCTGTATCCATTTCTATGATTACATTGTTACCTACTTACCTTGTTATTACTTGTTAACTTTCCATCTCCCTTCATACATTACTCCTCATTCATGGTCATTAGCTTGTAAATATGGTGCATATAAGTATATAACCTTAGAGAATCATTGTCACCCTTAATCGTGTGGATGACCTATGTACGAGCCACATCCACTAAGTTTCTGTTATTTTAAAGAATTCTGTAGGGGCTTTTGAATGAAGCCTGTGAGGCTGTAACTTGCTTCTCCCAAGATTTTGCACTGTTATTATGAAGATGCTGCTTTCCTTCAGTTGGATGCAATGCTTCATTTTTCCTTGTTAGCTGTGCACAATGTTCTTTTCCCCCCATCCTTTCTGATTAGATTATATGTGTGTTTTTTTGTTTTGTCTTACAGCATCTGGACTGTAGACCTGGCATATTTATTGCAAAAGTTTTCTGTCCTCTTTTCCTACTTCACTGTGACTTTAGGAGCAAACCCAAACTTCTCTATGGAATCGTTTTATAAGGTAAGTTTCTCTTTCATGCATTCCGCCTTAGCTCTTTTAACATCATCAACAGCAATTGAAAGCAATTTATGTTCTACTTGTCCTTCATTACATCTTAAACTGTGCCTGCCAAATCAAACTTTTAAATATAAGTGAAGCGGAAAGTGTGTCGACATGTCACCGCTTGCAATATTATCATTTTCAGTGAACAGTGCATTATGCACAATTTCATTTTAGTTTGCTCAAGCTCATGCTGCATTTAATTATATACTTGCGGTCACTTTGTTTGCCTTTACTACTTATGTTCACTTGGAAGATTTTGTCAGTTCCATGGATTTGTATTCACACTAGTCACAACGGATGCTGATGAAATGTTTTAGAACTAATGCACCCCCTTGGTCATGCTCAAATAAGCTGGGTTACTTAATGTCAATATTTGCTTGTTATTTATCTATCTGGTCAGGAAAGGCTGCTCATCCCCAATGTTGTTTCTCTACTCTATTGAGTTTTACCCTAGATTCTGAAATTTGCAACATTTGTCCCAGTTTATAGACAGAACTGATTTAGTATTGGCTTAGATTCTCCATTGAAGCAGTTTTTTTCTTTACTTTTACATGTAAGCAACATTCTGGAAAGAGGCATCCTGGTGACTAAACCTATTCTGTGTGTGTGTGCGCGCGCGCAGTGTGTGTGGGGTACGCGTGTGTGCTTGCATGCTTATCACCTCACCCGATAATATTTCTAAGTATCTCAATTTAAATACTTTTAAGTTGAAGCTAACAAAATTTTCAAGTAATTGATGGAGATCAAGTCATCAAGCTTATACCAATAGTGCTTAAAAGAAATTGGAACTTAATTTTCTTTGTTGGGGATTGAGGTGATTGATAAGCTCAGTAATTGTTTTACACCTCATGATTCATAAGTATCTGGGGATGGAGATTTGATAAAAACATTCCAGATTCGAGTTTTGAGCTAAGTTGCATAAAGTTCTGGTAGATTAATGCTCACCAGTTTCTGTTCCTTAATGTATGTGCTAATCTGCTGGTGATTTGTGGTTTTGCTCATTTCGCAGGAGCAATTGCCTCAAGACTTGGTCCGAGTGGATTTGTTATTCCGAAAGTCATTAGAAGTTGGAATCAAGATAGAGGTAATAACAAATTTGCTTTTTCTAGTCTGCTTAAAGCTGGTCTTTAGAACATCGTATGAAGCTGTGAATCTTCTGTGCTCTTTCTTTCTTTGTTCTTCTACTACAGTTTTCTTCTAAACTTTGCTTCATCATATTTTATGTAAAGGTTTATGATAGGAGGCCATATGCTAGATTTGTGATGGCTGAGCTGTCACTTGAGAAGGTTTAAGGCAAAATGTCTCCTTGATTGATGTTGATGACAAATAAAGCGCATATTATAATATTTAATATAGTATGACTAAGAATATTGTGAAGCAAAATGGCTCATAAAAGTGTGCTTATTTTATAAAGTAACAGAAAGTTGGTGCGATTCTCGAAGTAATTTTCATTTTGGGTCATCCGTGCGCAGCTTCTCTATGTTTCAATAGGGGTAAGGCTTGCGTGAATCTGACCCCCCCTTGGCGGGAGCCTTTAAGGCTTTGGGGTAAAGATGTTGTTGTTGTTGTATGAATATTATTTATTATAACCTCACACTATAGAATAATAAAGGTTTTTACACCAAAAAAAAAAAAAAAAAAAAAACTATACCATAATTGACAAATATTATGCTTGCTTAAATAGAAAATTGACCCAGTAAGTATATTAGAACAACACACATATTTTTGGAGAAGTCTCTCTTTCATCATCACATAGTTGGACATCAAGAGGCCTGTCAAAGCATATGATGAGGAAAGGCAACTATACGGGTTTAAAGAACTTTCCAAACATGGCAGTCGGTCCCTATGTCCTCAAAAGGCACTCAAAATGTGTTCAAGGTGAATTTTCGAGAACATTTGGCTACCTCCAAAAAAGTGTTCAAAACTAGCCAAAATCAAAGTATATAATCCATGTTTTTTGGCCCGAAATGATCTTGGAATATAAATGGCTCAAATATTTGTCGGAACTTCTAAGGGTCATATTATGTGTTTTGGCAAAATATCAAAGCTAGTCACCTATAATAGTTGCCCTAAAAAGGCCCAAAAGCATAGGATAACCTCAAAGACCAACCCCCTGTTTCAGTCAAAATGAGTTTGTGGGACATTGGCTTCCGCCAACAATGAACTTTTAAGGATCGCATCCGGAGGCAAAGGGGCGTAAAAGATTTAAAAACTTGGGAAGACAGCCCTCAGTCATCAAAGGCACTCCTAATTAATCTATAGTAATGTTTGAGAATATTTATGCACTTTAAAAAAAATGTGGCCAAAAAGGCCATAACTGGACGACAAAGAAGGCTCTTATCCACGGTTATTGGCCCAAAAAAGCCGCCGAAGAAAAATTGCTCAAATACTTGTGAGCGCCCTTAGGGAGTTAGGGTAATATCATAGGTTTTAGCAAAATATTAGGGCCAAAAATTTATGACACGTTCCCAAAATATGCAAAAACACGCATGCTAGCCTCGATACTTTACGTGCTTCAAAGGGGCTTAAAGAACTTCCCAGGCGTAACCAGCCATGATATCCAACAAGGTACTCCGAAGTTGTCCACGGTTAGATCTGGAGAGCATGTGGCTAGTTTTGAAAAAGTGGTCAGTATTGACTAAAACAAAAGTATATAATCCATGGTTTTTGGCCTAAAAAGGCCATGGAACAAAAACGGCTTAAATTTGTCTACAAGCTTCTAGAGGTAAACTTATGGGTTTTAGCAAAATATTAGAGCAAAAAATCTTTCGTATGTCCCAAAATTGGCAAAAGAAAATAGAAACACGTTAGCCTTCTAGAGGTGACGTGTGCCGGAGGGGCTTAAATAACTTCCCTGCCTTAGGAATCAATCATCATATCTAACAAGAGCACTCCCATACTATCCATGGCAAAGTTTTGGGAACATGTGGCTACTTTAAAAAAACATGTTCAAAATAGGCAAAAACCGAAGTATATTATATAATCCACAGTTTTTGGCCCTAAATGACCCCGAAACAAAAATAACTCAAATTTTTGTGGAAACTCCTAAGGACCATATTATGGTTTTTAACAAAATATTAGAGCCAAAAACTTATGGTATGTCTCATATTTAGTTTAAAAAAAAATACGCTATCCTTAATAGGTAATGTACTAACGTTTGCAATAAGGGCTTGAAAAACTTCTCTAAGAGAGGAACTAGACCTCGAATCCAACAAATGCTCTCCAAGGCAATCCATGGTAAAGTTTTGAGAACATTTGATTGCATTAAAAAAAAAAAAAGTGGTCAAAATTGCCCAAAACCGAAGTATTTCATCAATGATTTTTGGCCCGTAATGGCCCCTGAACAAAATTGACACAAATTTTTGTGGAAACCCTAAATGTAATTTAGCAAAATATTAGAACAAAATCCTATAGTTGGTCCTAAAATCGGCTAAAAACACGCTAGTCTTTATGGATGATGTGTTCTGGACTCTGGAAGTGTTGCTTTGTTTTATATCCTTAAATATGGCCTTGCAATTGAAAAAAGATGATATATCACGAGACACTTGTCAGACGTAGCAATTAGTCTGATTCTAACCTAAGTATAATAGTTAGATAGCTGGTTGCCTGCGAACTTATATCCTCATCACCTTATCTCTAACGGTAGGAATTCAGATCCCTTAGTTAAAATGTCCAAATATTGGTTCTTCAAAAAAGGCTTATGCTGATGTATGGACTTGTTTACATGATGTAACATGGTGAACACTAATCTGGCTTCTTCCTTGCAGTGCAGATCCTTTAGTCGAGAAGAAGTATCTATCCTGATATTGTCTGGGAAGTATATAGCAGTTGCTTTGGTTGATCAGTACAAACTAAGGTGAGGACTCCTTTAAAATTGATACTGTGATAGTGTGGCCAAAATCGCCAAATCTCGTTAACAGCTGCTGTTTATTTGCATAGGGAGCATTTGTTATGACTTATAAGTAATAGCCATGACAATGTAATGGGATCCTATTTAACAGAGATGGGGTGCAAAAGAAATTGATTATAGGTAGAGTAGTATAATTGATTTCATCTTCTATACCCTGGCTAGGAGGGTAACCCAACTTTGTACGCTTGCGTACTAGTTCTTACCAATGTTAAAAAAAAAAAAATTAAAAAAAAAAAATGATTTCATCTTCTGATGAGATAAGAATTGCTCAACTTATACCTATGAGATGACCATTACATGATTATAGTTGTTCGATTACCCTTCCCTGCCATCCCTCTTGCTTTGTTGGGTGGTGTTGCTATTATCTAGCAGAAAGTTGTTTTCTCTAAGCTTTTTCCTTCTTTATTTCAATGAATCTCTACAATTAGTTTTTTGTCCATGAACTGCCCTGTCTTAAATTTTCAAATTTCATAGTCTAAAACTGTCTCTTTAACTCTGCGTGATGCTACAGTTGTGGCCAGTCTTGGCAAGAGGATGGTGGTGTCACTGCTTGTTGTTTGAGCAATCTAGGCTACACAGGTGAGAACTCAATTTCTACTTTCCCACCCAACATTAGTGATGGAAGTCCAGTGCTAGCAAATGGAAGTCTTCACTGAATGAGGTTTTAACATGCTAGTTCTTAAAGTGACTTCCGAGTCTGTAACAGATACGCAAATCTCTTTATTGGACTAACTTTTGTGGCTCCAAAACTATGATCTACATCTGGAATCTAGACCATCTTTGGGTAAATGACAGAAAGACGGTCCTCTTATTAGAATTCGACGAGCTTATTGAGTTAGTTTGTATTATAAGAACTTTCTCTCATTGAAACACCATATTTCAAACTGGTAGCTGTTACACACTATAGGCTGAATGAACAAATTTTAGGTCAGTTTCAAGAGACATGAAAGGTAACCTCATCTATACAATAATGAGGATAGCAAATCAATCTATTCGCATCTCTCAAGATTCTTTCGAACTCCCCTTTTATGCTCATAGAGCAGTAAATCACTGTTACAAGAGAACTCAAATGTGGAAAGATTGCTGGTCATTTTTTTCTTTTCAAGAGAAAGATTAGGGGTCAGTTGTGGCATCAAATGTGGCCGTTACAAACACAATTCTCGTGTGGCCAAACAACAAAAAAAAAGTTATGATGCAAATGAAAGAGACTTGTTAATTTTTGTTACTCGTAAATTAAACTGTCTCCAACTCACATAAGTACACACACACAGTCCTTATATGCTGACAGTTTTATGACTGTGCTAATAGTACGAGTATATGTTAGTAGCATTAAGTGCTCCTAAGAGTAGTAATGTAAGCTTCTTTTTTTTCACAGGTCACTATGTTGTGATCTGCGGGTATGATGCTAACAGAGATGAGTTTGAAATTAGAGATCCGGCCAGCTCAAGGTGCCCGCCTCTTCCTTCATTATGCATTTATGCTAGTTAGAAATTTTGTTTTCTTATTTTGTCTTATTCATGTTGAGGTGATGTTATCAAATGTCCTCTTATATAAAGCTGCGTCAACAAAAACAGCCAATAAGCTCATAGATCCCCGAAACTTCTTTCTTTGTTATCCTATGGGCCTCGTAATTTTTAATATTTACATGAGAATGACGAGGAGTTGTACGCAGGAAATATGAAAGAGTTTCTTCAAAGCACTTGGATGAGGCTCGGAAGTCATTTGGTACTGATGAGGATCTTTTATTGGTAATTTTCTGAACCCCCGGCATCCATTACTTGTCCTAAGTGCTGCAAGTATTTTTTTTTTGTGTTGGTATGGCTAAATTGTGATTATCTTTTTTGTTTCCGACTGCCTCAACATACTTACGACAGATTGCCCTCGAGCAGAAAAGATCACATTGATTGAAATTTCTGACGCTGTTTTTGGATAGCAGCTTTGTATCATATGAAGCAAAGGTCTGTAGAGTTTGTAAATCATGTAGACATGTACCAGATTATCGTCCGAGTAATTGTTCGTGCCCCAGCCCTCAGCTTGGACTTCTTTAGCAAGATGTATATCCATAGAATCACCTGTACATTCATATAAAGTTTACTTTTTGAGTAAATATTTCTGTTTCGAGGCCTGTATTCTCAATAACCTTCATTGATGCTCTGGTGGAGATGCAATGTAACAGGGTTCTCTATGTGCCTCCATTTGTTTGTGCTCTGATCTTTGTGAACAATTTATGGCGAGTACACGATGATGTAACAAACTCTCTACGAGGGGTAGGTTCATCAGCTTTTCACATCAGTTATTGTTTACGCCCATAAGACAGTACGGTTAGAATGCATCGAGTGATGCTTTCTCCCATCGGTAGTTACCTCATAACGCTGGACATCGGAAAGTGTTCCATACCCGGGGTCCTGATCCCGGTTGCATCAATATTGCTCGTGTCGCTGCAGGTGATCTCGCTAAAATGCTACAACAAAAGGCTTTGTGCCTCTGTATATCTTCATGTTGACTGTTGTTATAGACTTATAGCACACTCGAAACAGCTTCCAGAAAAAGCGCAAGTGTGCTAAATCATATCTTGTAGAATTGTAGATAAATGGCTTTTTCGAAAGAAAGAAATTGTTTACACAAATTACGGAGAAATTAAAAAAATTAGGTCTTTTGACTGCATGGAATTTAGGTCTTTTGACTGCATGGGCTACTTTTGATACCACTGAGGTTAGGATCATGCGAACATGGTTATAGTATCACTGCAGTAGACCCCAAAAGTAAATGACACTACACACGATTAGCCAGTTAGTAGCCCAGCGGTGCCATAACTAAACGACGGAATACATGTTAATAAACAAAGTAAAGTCGTGACGTTTACACGACATCTTGTTTGTAACAAGTTCAGACATGTTTCTATGGCGCCGGAATGCTTTACCACGAATCCATCATATCTGGCGGCTAGGTGCTAGGGAAACCTACCTTATTTTGATTTTGGTGTTTTGAGTCATTTCGGCTTAAGTTGGTAGGATTTACAAGCACGATAAAATTTGCTTTAAAGAGCGTTTTTTATTTGAACCATTAACTTTAGCACCACTTACCTTGTTTGAGTTGTATTTTGTCTCGACGTGAATTTTCAAGTGTTTTTAAGAGAATATGTATAATGTATTAGAGATTTTCCTTGTTTAAGAGCTCAATCGGGTTTTCAATCAACGTGTTTTTCATGCGTCTGATTTGAAGTTTGAAACATCGACTTTAACACCATTTGTATAGTTGCACTCGCAAACCGTACTTAGGTTCCATGTGATTCATCCTAAAAGCTATGGCATGATAGCAATAAGTGTGGTTGGGGAACAATTGATCGAAGTTTTGAGTTATAAAGCTCAAGTCATCGGTCCTATAACCGAAAATAAAATGTTCAAAGGCATTCCCTTTCGAATCAGTAAAGGGTTAACCAAAGCATAAGGCTAACCGTTCCCATCATTGTTGGACCAGACCGTTATATAACGGCCTAGGAATCACAATCACTTGCTTCTTAAGGTTGTCTCTCAAAGCATTTTGATGAAGATTCGATCTATCGATCCCACTAAAAGTTGTTTCATGAAGATTCATCTAATCCCAATAAATCTCATATAGTACTATAGTAGCATTAGTAGGTCATGGACTTGTGGGCAACAAATAACAGTATACTCCGTATATAAGATCACTGATTTCGTCATGATATGTTGATAGTTACACGTTAGGATATATTTTAGTACCCATAGTCGCTGTAAACCTCAAGGCATTTACAGATATTCGTTCGAACTTACATTGCATTGTCTAAAAATTAAAACTCGTGTTTTCCTCTACTCGCGTTGGTTAAAAAGAAAGCTTGGAGGATCTTGGAGCACAAAATACAAATATACTCCATATAATTTCATGTTTAGTGCATTATGGTACTTCGTTAATAATTCTCTTGTGACTATGGGTCCTAGCTAGGACGCATTTCGAATTTGAAACAAAACTAGAAAAAAAAGGAACCAATTTTCAAAGGACAAAATTATGATCTATGAATATGTAATCTTCGACATAGCTAAAGCCAAAGGTATGGTAGGTACTAGTACCATATTCTGATCGACATAACTAACCACCTTGGCCCCTTGTAGGACATAAACTTAGCTTGTTCATGACCCTCCTTCTTTTTTTATGTTCTTTCTATTACACAAGAAACTCATAATTTAATATGTCGTGAGAATAAGTTTCAATTATGT
The DNA here is from genome assembly GCA_963680865.1 of Spergularia marina. NCBI lineage: Eukaryota > Viridiplantae > Streptophyta > Magnoliopsida > Caryophyllales > Caryophyllaceae > Spergularia > Spergularia marina. Next base: position 20,719,230 of record OY804560.1, on the reverse strand, counting down.
ATGTGTAACGGGCTAACGGCTTGCATAAACCACGAAACCTTACCTTAACCTTCAACTGATTAAAGGTGAGTGTTAGTCTATACGAGTAGTTCGTTCTTGCCGTAAGGATCTTTTAGGCGAAAATAACAATTACCATCTCAATTCATGTTTGATAAATAAGACTAACTTAAATGATTTTGTTTTAGAAAAAAAAAATAGTGGGATATTTGGAAGAAAAGGTTGTCAAAGATCGGGATCTGCTTTCTGTGCTCATGTAGTACAACTGTGTAATGTGCAAGAAATCCCAAGAAATGAAAGGATGGCCCAAAACAACTCATGCTAAATAATGTTGCCTCCTTATGAAGGAATGGATTTATATTGGATGTGGATATGCTTTGGTCGTCTTTTTTACTACACAAAAACAAAAAGTATATTTGTGGTGTTAAGTGGGACTATACTTGAAACTTCAAATGAATATTTGGCCGTTGCTTCCATCTTTTTAAGTTAGATTTTAACCACCTAAACCCATCAACATACATTTTACAGCTATTCTCTATTTTTCCACTCGTTAACAAATTTTGGAAAATGTCGATTTTGTGAGTTTAGTTTTGTCGTTTAAGATAGCAGACGATTATTCCGCATAGGAAAAACAACAACTCTTACTTTAAGACTCCTCTCAATCGATCATCACACTCTCTTTTGAAAAAAGATATTCAATCGTAAGTCATTTTTTCCGAAAAATTTATAGTGTGAAAATAGTCGCTCTCTTTCGATTGCAAAGTGGTGGGTTTTGAACCAGGGGAAGAAGGAATATAGATCGATAGCGACGTTGGTGTTAGACAGTGGGCTTAATGAGAGTGACTTGTTGAGAAATTGGAGGCACTCTGCTTTCGGCGGGAAATTCAAACAAATAATTTTCTTTTTGCGGGAAACTGAAGCAAAGGCTCTCCATACTACGAGTACTTATCACTAATTCAGCGAATCAGACTTCATACCAAGCTTTCATTATATTAGCTTTTGTGCTTGTCATATTTTGGCTCAAATTTTCTAAGTGACTTAAAAATGCAATCTTTAAGATATGAAAATGGTAACGTATTGTGGATTAAGTTACCTCGTAAAATTATAAGGTTTTCTCACGAGTAATAATGTGTTAAAGCATAAAACTAAATCAGACTCTTCACTAAAATACACGGTAGTTCATTTTGAATTTTGTTTCGAGCGATTTATAGCAACACTCTGAAAAGAAATACGCTTATGTACGTCTCTATTTGCTTGACAATTTGACATGGTAGTAAGGTATTGGTAATTTGGTATGTTGCTAACGACTCAAAATAGACAAGCTACATATTGCAATATAAAATATCAGGGATTGTTTGAAAGGGTTGACTTTCGAATTTGTCACATCCAATGATCTAGGAAACTTAATTAGTTGCCCAAGTTTTTTAAATTGTCAAGTGTATACTATTGTTCCATTTGAAATTTTATTGGGCTTCCCTTCATACGTGCTCAACAAGAAAAAATATATTTTGTTTATGATACGTCGTAAACAAACATTGCATCTTGTAGTTATCGACAATTCAAACTCAAAACCATTTAATTATGAAATAGGTTGATTGTGGTGATACTTAGAAGAATGATGTAATCTAAAGTATGTTTAAATTTTGCACTCTATCGTGAAGACCAGTGTCTAGAATTGATCAACATCACGAACAAGTATTTGTGTGAGATCTTTGTGGCTAACTAATCTCATATTCAACATACTTACATGAAAAGAATATCGAATATGACTGACTCCGACTCTAAGCTAAACATTACATTAAAATTTTAATCTACTATTGACTTGAACGATTAAGTGACGAAAAATATATGTTTTTTCTACTAGAAGTTAATCCTTCCAAATTAACCTACGGACTAAAGTCGAGTCATTTTCGCTCTACACCAAATATGGCATTTTCGGGGTGATTGTTTTTCAAGTGTTAGTTAGTTTGACAAGATCGTTGATGTTATACTAATGATCTAAATTCAAAACCAAAAATGCCGCTTAGAAGTATAAAACATTTGGACCAAAAAAAAAGGTAGGTACGTAAAATAATGAATTTCTCGGGTGGGTCAGAATTTTGGAGCAATAAAGCGGATAGTGGAATGTGGGCCGCCCAAATGGTGAAAATCCGAGACCGTCGGATCGCGACGTTTGAAGTGGGGACAGGTGAGACCAACAATGTGGGTCGGATCCAAATCCACGATTAATCGGAATCCAAGTCAGCAAAATGGAGATTCAATATTCCAAAGGGTTCCCACCACTTTTACAATGGGTTGACCCGGCCAACTCACGGGTTCTTCCTTCACTCACGGTAAAACCTTATTTTGGCACTCGCAAGTCGCACTCGTTGATAAGTCATACGGTGATTTGATTTGATGGGAGTCTATATAGCTATCTGCTTGTGGCTTTATATGCGAGGTCTACTCTCGTTTCGACCGCATAGGATCATATAAGGCGGCGAAGTTATCCCGATAAGTTTTAACCTTTGCTGTATTCATTATGTGAAACTCCAAATCTGGATGAATCTCGCGTGAACTCAATTAAGTATTTATCAATCTCTTCATATGAGGTTTTTGGGCTTTGATTTCGGACGATTTTTGGTTCGATAGGTCAAATATATCACTTGTTTCTTAAGAAGTTTCTAACAAGTGATTTTTTTTATTTATATATATAAATTAAAACGTAAACAATCTGATATAATTGAAAGAGTTCTGAATAACTTGTGGAAGTGTCGTTGTTTTTGGAACTCATAGTATCTTTATATTGCCTGACAACCTACAAGGGAAGATTAATTTGCCAATGGCTGACCATTTTTCCCACATGAAAATCTCAAGTGATTTTGAGCAATTATAATGACTAGTAAGTGATGACCAACAACCAGAGAGATCATAATGATTGTGTTCATTCATTTATTCCTACTCCACACACAAACCCCACATCTAATTAAGAGCAGTAATTACTTGAGCTAATTCCATAGTAATTATCAACATAACTATGGAGCCGAGGAATAGATAGCCTCATTCAAAGCACGTAAATTCATGTTGATCGTAAGTCACTAGACTGGAGCTTAGCTTAGGATACCATGTTGTTGAGGAACTCTCAATTGTGCATAGTATGGGTGAATCATGAATGGACTAGTATTTATGTCTACAAGCTAAGGTCACTATTGTTCGGTTTTGACATTGCATTTTGGTTTTATGATCGGAAGTATGGAAATTTTTTCGAGTTCGAATCTCATCTATCCCGCTTGCTTATATGGGCTTGTTGGGAACAAGTTATAGCCGATATTGGCGCTAATAGCCTCCCCTTGAAAGAGCCACATGGTATAGTGAAGCATTATCTATCGAGGGGAAGTTGCAACCGCATAGTCAAACTGTGTATTAATATGAACATTCATATTGGGTGTTTTAAATATGATTTTGCAATTTGTGTAAATGTTTTAATTTAAGATGCGAAAATTAAGATTATGATTAATATATACGAATATACAATACCAACTTAAAATCTATTATAGATACACCATAAATGCATGACAAGCTCTTGTATTACCCCCTTTCCACATAAAGTTTTGAACACCTGTAAGCTCTACGCTATACATCTAGGTAAATTATGTAGCTGCGCTATCTATTATACATTCTCGCTCACTGATCCTGAAAAAGACGAACAGTTCACCGAGATATATAAATTAGGAGATGAATAGTAAACTAATACTCCAATCGAATGGAATTGATAAGGTATCAATATTTTTGAAATAGTCGATAAGAAGTTAAACTAGATAGAATTAATGAAATGGACAAATCGGAATTGAGAAATGGCACAACCCCAAGAATTCCATTGTACTCGTTTACTTTGGAACATTCAATTGGCATTGATGAACGAACCAATTTGTCATTAACAATATTTAGAACATTACCAATCTGTCTTTTTGCTCAACCATTTGTTGTTAACCCGCATATCACAGTCCACAAGCCCCAATGAACCTCGTCTTTCTTTATTCCTTCTTCCCCCCAACCAGGTCATACTTTAATTGTTCTTGTCAAACGGTAGGGTTTGTAGAACAGAGCATTTTCGAACAAAGTTCGAATTTTGAATGATCGATAATTCAATATCCCGACGACCCTTCTCGTAATAAAGAAAATAGTCAAATTATTCAAATACAACTGTAGTTATTAAATCAGAGCATGAGTGATCGACTGTACGATATTGATCAAATACGTGAGAAGTGAAACTATTTCTCGTGTTTATTCACGTAATTTGTAATAAGTGTAAATGCATGAAAATGAAGATTTAAAAAGAATGGGATGAGGAAGTACAGGTGGCAGGCTTGTGGGATAGAATAGAAAAGGACAAATGTCCCCAACTACCAGGCCCAATTCCTCCACTTGTTCCATTTTTCAGGCTTTTGAGCTTCAACTCCTCCTCAATCCTCCCTTTTCCCCTCTTCTAATTTTCAATTTTTTTGAACAAAAATCTCACTTCCTTGACAATTACCACTAATAAAGATTAATATATAAAAGGTCTAATGAACAAAGTCCCTCCCTATTTGAATCAAAATTTTAAAAAGTTTGAGAAAATATATAATCACCCGACCACAGTTCATTCAACACCTTATAATCATGGTAATAAACAAACTAAATTCAAAATAACGTAAACTGAATCAACATACGAACACGACAATCGTTATCGAGCTTTCTCTCCGCCAATAACATTAATTTCCAATTTTTGAACAAGATATCACTTTCCTTAACAATTCAAAAATATGAATAAACAAAAGGGAGAGCCCACTTCTTATAAAAATAAAAAAATGAAAAAAAAACCCATATTAAAAAGCAGTTCGTCTTCAACATTCTCACCCAATTATCCTCCATTCCTAATTTTATTTTCTCTTCCCTCTCAAAATTTTCTACTCTACTACTACTACTACTCTGTTTATTTTTGTGTGGGACCCTCACCCCTCCCTCAAGGCTGCAACCTCATAAGCTCGCTTCTCCTCCTCACCCTTTCCTTCCCCTTATATTTGATTCTTCCTCTTCACGCTTCTTCAACTCTCTCTCATTAACACTCTCCCATCTCCTCTCTCTCTCTCTCTCAAAAACCTTCAAAAACAAAAACAAACACTTGGTAATAATAATAATAATAATAATAATATTGATTATTTTTTATTATTATTATAATTTGTAAGTATGGTGCAAATAATGGAGGATGAAAACGCTGCGTTTTGGCTACCGACTCATTTTCTCACTGACGACGATTTCTTCTCCGTTGCCGACGACAACAACACCAAACTTCCTACCGTGAACAACAAGAACAACAACTCCGGGTTTGGGTTCGGGTTCGGGTCTGACCCGTTTGACTCCCCGGTTAGTACCCCTGATAATGACGAAAACGACGACGCTTTGCTCATTTCTCACTTGACACGCCACCTCGCCCAAACCTCCATCTACGACAAGAACACCAACACCAACAACACCACCACCTCCGAGGTATATTATATTATTATAATAATAATAATACTATTATTAGTAATAAAAATAAACATAGATCTGATTTTTAATCCTCTGTTTATTTTATTTAAATAGAAACCGTGGCTATTTTCGACGTCACCACAGTCGACGCTATCCGGGTTCGGGGCAGGGTGGTCCAACAACAACCGGAGCGGGTTTTCAAGTAACGGCAGTCCAAACGGTCCGTCTCGTGTTCCGTCACCACCGTTAACTCCCGAGTTGAAAAATGACGCCGCTTGGGAACTTCTTTATGAAGCTGCTGGTCAAGTCGCTCGCCTTAAGATGAACGCCATCGCTGCTCAGTTAAACAACAACAATAACAACAACAACAGAGGTCTCCTCGGCGCGCCACGTCACGCCACCAACAAGCCGTCTCACCACCACCACCTCTACAACAACCAGGTAATATTATTATAATAATAATAATAAATATTGATATATAACTTATGTTTTGTTTTATTTTTGTTTGTGGGGAAGAATGTTGAATGGAAGTGGATTTGGTGCAGTATCAGGAACTGAAGTGGGCCCAGGAGAGAGAAAACGGCAGCAACTACTGTCCCCACCACCACCACCACCACAACAACAACCACCAGCAAGGGCGAAGCTGCGGTGGTGCTCCGGGGCTATCACAGACTGCATGGCCACCACTCATGGCACGTCAACCTCACCACCACTACCGCAACCACAACAACCACCACAACTACAACTGCGGGTCCCAGATGAGGAGCATGTACCAAGGTGGGTCCGGTGGGGTAGGAGTGAAACGTCAGTCAGCCGGAACAGGAGTGTTTCTACCTCGGAGAGTCTCTACCTCGCCGCCACGTCATCACCCCAACCATACAAAACCAACTGGTAAAATAAATTAAATTGAATTATTCTTCGTTTCTCATTGGCTTGATTATTTATTTATTTTTTTAAAAAATATGGAGTATGTCGTTTTGTTAGTTGGGTGGGGATTCTGAGCTTATTCTGTAATTAATATTGGTATGAACTTTTACTCAGAAATGTTCTTCCTAAGATCTGTTTGCATGTTCTTCAATTATTTTTGGCCCCTTTCTCACAGTAATTCTTTTTTTTACTTTTTTTACCGCAGTTTTACCATCATCAAGAGCAGTTCAAGAGATGGAAGCGACTAATAATCTGGATTCTCACTCACGATTTGGCGGCGTTGGTTTTCCCACTGACTTTGGTAATTATAGTTCAACTAATTAATTAATTATAGTTAATCTTGATTAGTTCGTTAATTGTGCCAGTTAAATTGTAATTGTTTATTAATTATTATGTGAAATTTGTTTGGTTGTATTATTAAGCAGAGATGAGGATGGCAAGGAGAAATGCAGCAGTAGTGGGGCAGCAAAGGAGGAACACAGCAATGGTGGGACCAGGTCATGAAATACGCCTGCCAAATGACTGGACTTATTAATAAAATTATTAATTACTATAATTAGTAATACTATTATTAATATTATCATAATGAATAATTATAAATAGTAACTCATCAATCTCTCTCTTCTAAAAATCTTGTTGTTGAAGATTGGGGGAGGAGTTCAGTTTACTAGGTTTATTAGGTAATTATATTAATAATATAGAGTCCCAAATTCCCAATTAGTCAAGAAAAAAAAAAGATGGTGGGAAATGAAGAAGGAATAATAAAAATGAAACTTTGTGTTTTTTTTTTTTTTAGAAAGAAGAGAAGAAAATGTAGCTTGTGGTGGCCCAAGGTCTCTTGCTTTTGGAAAGAGGAGTGAAGAAGAAATTATTGTTGGTGTTTTTTTTTTTCTTTATGGTTAATTAAATAAAATCAAGGGATTTTCCATGTGTGGATTGAATAAGATTTGATTAGTGGGGTTAATTAGGTGATTAGGATTAGGGATTATTATCAAGAAAGAAAATGAAGGAAAAAATCAAGATTTTTGTACTTGGACCTTTCATTTTCTGGTGTGTAATGTAATTTGGGAAGGGAATTATTTTTTTTGGGGGGGTTGATTTTTGTAAGGGATTTACAAAAAAAAGAAGCCCATCGTTGAAGCTACTACTATTATTAGAATATTAGTGATGTAATATCTCCCCTTTGCGGGGCTCATAATTAATTTCAAATAAATGAAATCATATTTGATGAATGCCTGCGCTCTGATCTCCTGCTTTATTTACTTCATTTACTACGATCTAGCTAGTGTATACTTGGAATTTCTAGCCCGTGATTAATGGTCGAGTTATGGTGGTGGAGTCGTGGTAGAAATCGGACATGTGACGATATTGAGTGTGAGCTTTCTTCGTTCCGTCTATTTTAGGAGGATTTTAAATTAAACGATGTTGTTCGAATTTAAATTAATTGTTGGGATGCTACTAAGATACGCAGAACAGGTTTCTACACAGTAGAAAACCAATCTTGCATTGCAAAAAGCTTACTCGCGAAGTTTTTGTTGATTGTGATGTGCCTGAACTCATGGAATTGGCGTGTCAGTTCAATAATGTGGAATTGTAGACTTAAATTTGAACTGCATGCCGAAGCATGTGACAATTGAGGGGACGTTGCGAGTTGCAAATCTCCTCAAAACCTTAAAGATCTACTCGTACATACTGTTTTGAGATATTGTGCATAAAAGCGACGATGTCGAAACCTGAGTCACGACTCTATAATCTATATGACCACAATTAGTTCACATGTCGCATTATTAGAACTAGTCACGTGATTACGTGAGTAAACATGGTCATTTATCGCGTTGATACTTTCTATAAAACGTGTGAATTTAAACTGAATTAGCGTATACTGATATAAACGAACTTTAATGAAAGAACTCAAAAAGCGAAGCTAGTTCCACTAGAAAAATGGAGACATGAAGTGTAGATGAAGGGAGGTAGGACAGTAGGAGGAAGGCTAGCTAGGGAGAAGAGCAATGAGTAGGGGGTGTAGGGGAGTAAGGATATGCTTGGCCATAAAAAACGTTACTGGAAATGAAGCTCACATATTTTGTTGCTTGTACAAGAAGGGCAACTAGTGGGGGCAGTAATTTTTGTGTGGGCAGGGGAATGGGTAAGTGGAGCTGCTCACTGCCCACTACTGTTGTACTAGTACCATTCTTATCTGGTTTTGTTGTACAATATCTTTCGAACCAACTGCCCTCCCCATTTTGTTTAGGAAGGTCTTTTTCGTACTTGTCCGACTATTCTTACACCTCTCATATTGTAATTCGATATCTCCGCTTGTAGTGTTTTTGTTATTCAGTAAACTCGTAAACTAGTGAACTTATAACGTGTATATCTTTCCAATGTGTACAAAAATTCTACCAGTGTTCTATACGATGTATTTACATACTGTAATTTATGTACTCTTTCCGTTCCATTGTATTCTTCTCGTTTTAATGTATTCTTCCTCTTTTGTTTGTATATACTTGAAAAATTTAAATAAAAAGGTGAAAGACCCTTTAAAATGGGGGAGTATATAATGATTTTGGGACAATTGGGTTCTGTAGATTCAGGTAAATAAAAAAACATCCTCGGTGGTTGGGAAATTGTTGCAGTAATTTTGTTACCTGGCACGTTGACTTGGTCAAAGACGAAGTATGCAACTATGCAATACACTTTCTCAGAGGAATTTCATATTGCTCGTAAAAATACAGAACACAAAACTTTGGTATATGCATCGGAAACTCGCATGTTTCGATATGGCCGGTCCAAAAGAAAAATATTGGCGTGCAACTTTCTTTATTTTACTCCATTTTTATCATGCATGTTGATCCAAAAAAGAGAGAAAATAATGTTTACATTTGTTTTAGTAATTTTAGATCGACCACCAAAAATATCCAACATCAATGTTTGAGCCATTCATTCTCTAAATACCAATTACTAAACACGCTCGAGAAAAGTATGAAAAGATCGACGCCATAGTTTAATGGTTAATTTCCAATCCTGATTAGCAAACCTTCACTTGTTCCATGAAGTGTGTGTCCAAGTGTTCGCTTTTTTTGTTATATAATTGCAAGTTTAAACGTAAAACCGTTAAGTCAGCATCCTCTTAATGCTTCAACTCGCGAGTAATAACCAAGTGACTCGATACTACTAATATGCTCTTCCCTCCCTACAACAAACAAGTTAACAGTAAAGGATGTCGTAAGAAGCAAGCCATTAATATAATTAACTCCTTTGAACATATTCTGTGCACTTGTGCAGTGGCCTTCGTACAAGAGGTTATTAGTTGTTTAACTCTTGATCCATCAGTAACAACGAACTTTTGACCCTGTAAAGCTAAATTTAGGTGGATCGTTTGCTGAATCAGCTGTCCCTGTAAAATTCCATTTGCACTAATCTAAATAATTAAACTCTGTTGCTCAAGATCCAATGTGTGAATTCTTTGACTTGACAGACATGCAAACCTTCGTCTTATTGCTAACATTTCTTTGATTTGTTTGCTAGCATTCTGTTTTCATATGCAATTATTCTCCCCATTAAAAAAAAAAACCTAGCTAGCTAATTGCTAGAGTATATAATAAGACTTTAAATCCTATTCGGGACCGTGTTACATCCATATGAACTCTTTGAATTGTGTTGAGTATAATGTTATCTTAATTATTACTGTATAGTTTGGACTCGAGGTGGTTAGGATCGAATAAATCTGTAATACTCATCTAGTCATTCTCACAGTTTTCATGACTGAAACCCATAATTTCTAATTAATCGTGTTAAGTCTAGTGTTAACTCAATTTTATGCATATTACGAACCGAAGGTCCAACTGAGAAAAGGATACCATCATCACCTAATCACCATGCAAATACATAAGATTTTTCGTAAGTTGTCCCAGGGAGAATTGTTTAGTGGCATAAAACAAGGAGATTAACGCCGTTTTAAGCAACATTCTTAAGCACAATCTGTAATTAACTTAACATTGTCGTCCATTAATTAAGTATAGTTTGTTTATTCCGTCAGGTAGAGTCCAATAATTAAGCTTATTAAGAAGCAAACTCAGACACTGACAAGATGATTAAATTAGTTTAGGTTTGTTAATTGATGCCATTTCTTCCTTCTCATCCAATCTAATTACATATGTACTCACTAGTCATACATAATAATAATACTAATACATTCATACATCCATTGCATTTGCACATGCACGCACGTATATTTGTACGTGCACCTACCTTATCCATCTTATTATTGATCATTAACTAATTTTATTTAGGTTAATTTATAGTATAACTAAAGTCTAAGCAATATACCATTTTGCGCTAGAGAAGCTTCGTATGATTCAACTTAAAAACCGATTAATTCAATTCTGAAATGATAAATCCGACTGAAATATTATTATAAATAAAAATCAAATCATACTTCTAACATTCTATATGCATAGAAGGAGCATTATTTCACAAAATAAGCACCGCAATTTGAGAGTACAAATTAACAATGTCAAAATTACACACAAAAGGAGTTAAGAATCGAATCTTTTGTTATGATCACTGTCCATTCAAGTCTAATGTCAATCTCCTATTATTATTGTCATAAAATCAAATAACAAAGATAACCCAAATACGAGATTTTATCCTAAAATCAATCCGCAGAGTATTTGGTTAGCTTAATTTGTTTGGTAGAATGTTAGTCCGCAATCACAGAAAATACTCTGTACTTTGCTAATTATGACAGGCAAAAAAAAAGCTGAAAAGCACATGGAGAACTTAGATTATAAATCATACCATTAGATTCTTTGCGTGTGAGTTTGGTTAAACAAATTACCACCCATTTACGCATCACTTAATCTTTAATTTAGCCTCATGTCCAGCCGTCAATTGCGTGTTACTATCTCAGATTCTCAGACGGGTTAGACCCGCACTTTCTACTGGTCGGGTTTGGATCGGGTTGGGTCGGGTCGTATTTTGTAGCTACTGATGGTCCAACAATTTCTACAGAGCAGGTACGATATATTCCATCCAAGGAATTTTTGATCGCATCATCTGACAACAAGATTCAGGTAAAAAAATTGAAAAATTCTTATAGAAAAAGTTACTTAAATCACCACAGTTCGACCTCACCTGTGGTAATTTTTATAATTCAAGTTAACGATACATTATACGTAGAATGAATAGAAGCACGGTCATTATGTTCATGGAACTATCGTTTTACATAAAGGAAGTGTTATTTCCGCGGTTTATATCAATCAATTTACGAGTCTTAATCCTCAAGTCAGTATTTAATTGCATTGAGTGTTCTTTAATTTTATGGAGCACTTGAGGATATAATCTCATTGGTTTCTTTAGAAGTAGCAATAATTGTACACAAATGGATACATGGATACATGATTGACCTTGAAACAAAGTTTGTAGTTGAAGCAAAGTCCATACAAATAGATTAAGACATAAAAGATGACATAATTTGGGCAATTGGGATTATTTTGCGTGATGATCAAGTATCCCTCAATCAGTATATCACAAACTATGCAACGAGCTATAGTTATCCAACCTGATTCATCACTTTTGCATGTGGTCGCAGTCACCTCATTTCACTGTTTTATAATTTAGTTCACCAACACTACGGAGTACTTTAATTACTATCGGATGATATTAAATTTTGATTTTACATTACACAGATATGGACAAAGTATATGATAAATAGAGAGATATTTTAAGTGACGCCAAGAAACACGTCAAAGTAATAAACGTCTGACTGTAAAAATACAGATGATTGTACACAGAATTTGCGCAAATACGTGGGAATATAGATTCTGTTGCTCGATGTGGTACAAATTGGGAGGGGTTCTCCATAAGCTAGGGCTTGAAAATGAAGTAACATAGCAATGGAAATATAAAATCGACCCACCACACATTATTGGTTACCATAATTACGTAAATATTGGAACCAATGATACAATCCCAACTCCAGATGTCAAATGTTGTCTCCATAATGAGAAGCCCATCTACCAAGGCGTGCCCTCTTAACAATCATGTTACTTTTCATCCAACATTATGATCCTAATAATCATGTTTATAGTACAAGATTTACTAATAAACTTAATGTATACTCCCTCCGTCCCAGTTCAAACGCCTCATATTCCGTTTTGGGACGTCCCACTTCAAACACCCCATCTATTTTGGGACATATTTCTCTCTCCTACTTTTATTAAATTATCACAAATCTCTCACACTATCTCTCCTACTTTTATTAATCCAGACATTCTCTCTCCTCATTTTTCCTAATATTACCCCGACTCAACTTATTATATCAATTTTTCTTATTCCACTACAAAAAACGCTTGGGGCGTTTGAACTGGGACGGAGGGAGTACTCCGTATGATTGGGATACGTTCATGGTTTAACCTTAATCAACATATGTACAGTACTCTTTTAGAATCCACCATTATTGTGGATCTATTGTTTTTAGTTCGGTTAGTTTTGAAAAGGGTTTGCTTGAAAACGGGATAATTGTTGCCGAATAATAGAAGGAAAAATCAAGGAGATTGGGAGGAAATTTGTACATTTATTGTCGTTAGAAAGCCTACTACTAGCCCATAAAGTCATAAGCACTCCCAAATTCCCAATATTTGAAAGTTTGTCTTCAGGTAAAGTTTGCTATCGGGTGCAGTAAAACCTAGCCAAACGTTCGTAAATACACGGTTAATATACTTTCATCCAATACATAGTTGAAATCACTCTGTAAAAAAAAAAAAAGAAAAAGAAAAAAGATGTACGAGTCATCGTAATTTGCTTTTATCTAGTGTCATCCAATCTATCTTCTTTTTCTTTCACCTTGAAAATATGGGTTGAATGTAAACCGTCGTTGAGTGGGCAACTGAATCACAAAGAAAAAATGGAGTAACTACTGGCGATTAACAGAAAACGTTGTGCTTGTACTCAATGTATGCGCCATATTCTCAGGCAAGCACGGCTCTATTGCTCGGGAGATGGAGCAGTACCACCCACAGTCATAGTTTCATTCCTCCACACCACATCACTTTCCGACTCTTAAGCCTATTTACCCGACTTACTTTCTCTAGGGCTAATTGGATATCAACCGCATCTATGAGGCGTGACTGTGCGAGTGAGCAAGGATGCGAGTGAAAAGGGAGGGGGGCGGGAGAAAGTAAACCTGAGCCTCGGGACTTCCCGACTCAAATTGCAGAAGAATCTATACTCTGAAGTACTTTCACTATTGCTCAATGACTAGAAAGAATAGTCATCAACGTCAGGATAAAGTCTCGTAGGTCCTAACCTGGTTTTCTATAAGGATTTGAGAGCCAATCTATTCCCCAAGGGCTCAACTGCAAAATCTGCTCCAAAAACTTCAACCATTCTGCAATCTGGACGGTACATTTACCACTTCGTGGACATCCACTGGAAAGGGATGATCACGGAGTTGAATATGACCTCTTTACACTTTGCGTTAACTCCGTGGACTCTTAAAGCTCATCATGATCTTGTGGCTGCTGATTGTTCAGGGCATCCAACTTTCGTTGCAATTCCTACCAAATTGAAGTCATTTACTCATGCATTAGACGAATTTGAACAGAGTGCCAGACAACAATTATATACAAATGAAAACACAAAAACAAATTACCACAAGTTTTTCTTCATGACATACACTTGGAGTGGACAGCAATGCAACATACCTGTAGCGACAACATAAAGTTAAGCCAGTAGCATAATGCAAGCACCCCACGAGCACAAAAAAATGTGTTGGCGTGGGTTGGGGGGGGGGGGGGAGGTTTGTGAGAGAGCTAGAGAGAGTACTCGCAACGGCTTGGTTCATCTACATCAGTAACTTCATTCTTCAATCCACATCTGAGCTTGACCTAGAAAGACAAATAACAATTTATCAACTGAAGGATCCAGCTCAGGTGGAGTCGATATATAAAAGCTTATCACAAAGCAGCAGGTATCCTGACTGCTTATCAAGCGTAACAAACATATAATAGCAATTATTACAAAGTTATGTCCCAGGAGGGAGGCTGAATATCCTTTAAAGACTTACCCTCATACTCCTATCAGGTCCATTCCAGCATTTATCACCATTTGAAAAGAGCATGACTTTATAGGAGTCCTCGAACTTTTCCCAACGTCTGAGTTGATGATGCAGTTGACATAAACATAGCAAATTCAAAATTAGTACAAACATTGTTTCACTTGAAAGCATCATAGTATTATTAAATGCAACGATTATAGCACAACAGATCATCTAAAGCTCATTTCCAGCTCCCTGGTCAATAAAGACTCAATAAGGTAAGATTCAGACATATTTCAAGTTATTAGTGATTTCAGACTCTTCAGTGAGTTACCACAAAGCAGTTCTCTAAAAAAAGACTACTCTCCCTTTGTCTAATTTGAAAAGTTGGACAAAGATCATTATTATGGAAACCTTTAAACTTTCCTGCATAATTTGGTTAACCCCTCACAAGATAGTTCGCAACTTCACATAACCCTTCCAAAGAGCAATATTATATTATTATCCTTGTGAAGGGAAACATAACATAAGCAATAGAAGCTTACCCCAAACGTGTCGTCATGTGGCTCTCTTCTTGAGTAGCTTTTTTAAAGGGGCAGACCTTGTAAACATATCTGAAGAAAGTGAGCACATAACAATACATTAGGTGGTGAAAGTAGCAACTCTAGCAAGGTTATTCTAAGACTTCAACTCCAATGTTACACCAGAATCAGATTTGGTTCATATTACAAGTCAGCTTAATGGTCGTTTGGATGACGGTGGGAACTCAAAATTCCTAGGCAAAGCCAATTCCTAGAAAATTATAGGAAGTGTTTGCATATCATTAGGAAGTTGCACTTCTCGCAGGAACTTCCACTTACCTAAGGGGCTAGGTAAGCAACTTCCCCCATTTCAAGTTCCTATGGTTTTGGCAACTAAACAGCTCATTTTATATACTGTCACAACTGAAATGAAGTTTCTCAACTCCCTTAACTGACCGAAGGTGTAAGTTAATATCCATAGATTACTGGAGGTTACAAAGCCAATCAAGCAAGTCTTTGAGCAAGTTTTGAAATAAAAGATTACTACTGTAAAGCATCAAAATCGTCAAATATGAGGACATGGGAGGTGTCCACCAGTGGTGGTGGAGTCAACAGATTCATTAGGGACAAAGTTTAATTCTACAGGCTTGTTCACTCAAGAAGACAAATATGTCCCATGTGTGCTACAAACTGGATTACACTTTAACATATCAAATACGCATATCTAACTGAAGTATCAGAGAACATAGTCATTACTTATTTTGCTTGCTTTCGAAACAGCGATCGTAGAATGAATAGAACTCCTTTTCAGGCCCTGCACACAGTCACAATTAGAAAGCAGCTCGATTTCACTGATAATCCGACTGTTTAGTTAAGATCGTCTGTATGAGATTACCCAAGTAAAAGATATACTCACCAAAATCTAGTTTTAGTTTTTCAGACAAGGTTGAGATTCTAGATTGTATTTTCGACAATTTGGAACTTGATTCATCATATTCCTTTCGAACTAAAGCAGCATCTGAAATGTTCGAAGGCACTTACTTCAGCATGCTACATGTGTAGGTCTACCTAAATAACTTTTAAAACCACACACATAGATTCAAAGTAACAGAATTACAGAAAAGAATGCACCTGTTGTATTCAAAGGTGCCTGAAATAAACTAAAACCCTGAAGGATGTTCTTCACAGTCTTCTGTACTTTCTCAAGCCAAGATGGGTTACTTGGGGCTGTAATGTCTTACGTACAAGAAAAGCAATCCGTGAAAAGAACAAAATAATCAACTCAAATGCGATGCAAATACAAGAGAATAGATTTCAATCGACTTGCCACATATAAAGCATACCTGAAGCTTCTGATTCATCTTCAGAATCGGACTTGTAAGAACTTAAATCTTCATGATCTTCTGTAGTATCATCATCATTCGTGTGGTCATCAACATCATTTTCATCGTATTTATGGTCAGCGGCATCATTTTCATCATATTTGTGGTCATCATCAAATTCTGAAGCATAGCCATCGTAATCTTCATCATGCACATCTTTGGGAGTTTCTTTCGCATCATTGACATCTTTAACATCATCATCAGCATCCGTGTTCTGATCAGCCTTTTCTCCTGTCCAACGAGAAGCAACCAATCGCCCTAGTTCTTCCTTGGACAATTCTTCCTTATTCTCGGATGCAGCTGTGTCCTGCAGCAAAATGCATTTGGTGAACCCAAAGCTTCATATTAAAGAGAGAGTTTTCACGAAATGAAGAAAAATGTTTAAAGCTCGATCCTCACAGCTCTTAATTTGGGTAAAAGTGCACACTTCTATACAGTTTAACCCCCTAATTAGTATTCTCAATGCAGTCTATCGTGTTATTTGAGAAGATTACATATATTATCGTGTTATTTTCTCAATCAATCATATGTTACATTTAGAGCTGAAACGACCAAGTGAATGTCTAATTTCATTCACACAGTGACAATTGAACAATAAGTTGGAGTTCACCGGCATATGACTGAAAGGTAAAATTTTACTAAGATACAGTATCGGACTTAGCTGGTCCTTCTCTTCACTTGAGTATATTTAGCTTTGTATGTTAGTCTATATGAAAAATCTTAAAAACACCTCAATGTTCAAGATAAACCTTCTCTGATTTTGTATGTCAGTAGTTCGGATTTATCTATGCATTTAGACTAGGTAGTAATTAGGATCTGATAGCTAATTAGTTCTCCGATCTCCTGAAGGGATCAACCACAACTGCCTTATAATATGTTTATAACTTTATATGTCTTTGAGGTTATATAGGTTTGTAAACAATTAATAGGGCTGGAATAACAATATTATCACCTCTTCTATATTACATGCTATAATTCGGAAATTTGTTTCTCTTCCCTCGGCGAAGAAAAGTAACTTTCGGACAGATTTCAGATAATAGAAAGCACGAGAAAGTTGGAGCATTAATATGAGATATTCGTGAAGGGGAAATTGAGGGCATACCTTGTTTTCAAGGCCAGAAACAGACTCAACAGCATCAGTGAGCTCCTCATTTTTCTCCTCCAAAGGCTTGATGTTAGAGATAAAGTGTCAGTCACGACAACTTTAAATATGTGGAGCTTAGCTTATACATTCATTCATTTCTTGATTTTCTGTCTCAGCGGGGGGGGGGGGGGGGGGGGGATGAAGAAGCCTGAAGCTACTAAATACCTGCTCCGCTTCATTAGTAAGCGCTCCTTCAGCCACAGGCTGATCGCCTGTCATGACTTCTGATTCCAATTCTTCAGGATCCTAAGTAGAAAAGAGGGTAAAAAGAATTAGAAACAAGAAACTCTAGGAAGAAAAAGTAACATAAAGATGAATTTCAGGGAAACCTTTTATTATAATTTGTGGTTCAATATTATCCTCATCGGACATAGCGATACTGAATTTATACACTTATATAGAAAATAGTTAATTGAATAGAAACATAGCATCATAAGAAAGAACTTCTTAACTCTGAAGATGGAAACAGTTATCAGGCTCAATCATTCGGAGTTTTATTTGCAGAAAGTGAAGAACCTACTACCTATAAACTCAAATACGCTAAGGATATCATCACCATCTAACAGACTAACACACCTCAGCTGACGTCAGCGGGAGAAAACAATAATGCTGTAGTTCATACCCACTAATACTACTATCACACAGAAGTGCACATAAAAAATTCAAATTAGTACAGTTAAGAGACTGAACAGCATATATAGGAGAAGGCTATGGAACTAAAATGGCCATGGCTTTCAGCGATGTAGAGCAAGGTAAAAAATTAACCCAAACCTTTTCGGCGGACTCCTTGACATTGCCCACATCATCATTAGTGGTATCACTTTGCTCTTCTACTGGGCTATCTGCCTTTTTCTCGTCCTCTGTTATATCTTGATCCGATTCCTTTTCTGCCTCTTTCTTTAGCTTCTCTTCTTTTTCTTTCTCTAAACGCTCTTTCTCCTCCTGCTTTTCAATCTGTTCTTTGCGGTCTACAAGACAAATGAAGACAACATCAATCAGCATCAGCTATTAGCTGCATTTGCTCATACTCACATGTTCCTGATCAGCGTATATATTCTAGATTAAATTATAACAGATCACCATTATCAAAATGTAAAGTTGGTAACGTCATTAAAATTGTACCACATCTTCCTGGAGTATAGCCCCTGACTTAGCTAAGTAGACTGGAGCTACCACTCACCAAAACTCTGTTAACTCGCCACTTCTTGAGCTTAAACTGTCTTTTCCTCTTCGAAGCATTTACATGGTCCGAAGCAACTTGCGAAAGGTTTTAAGAAAAAGCTGAACTTGACTTAAGCAACAGTTTTCAATGCCTATTTAAAGCCATTGTAGTATGTCACTTCAACACTTCACATTTCCTGACGTACCCGTCACCTGACACTTACTATTTAACCTGAACTAATGATCTGTTTCCTGACTATGAAGCAATTCTTTTAGCCTTCATCATTTCAAAAAAAAAAAAAAAAAAATTAACACGCAAAGAAGGAAACTACAAGGTTACTGGACATAATCTTAGGCAGCATTGAAAGTCGCCAAACTTCACGTCCTTATCAACAACATCTAGATATAGTTAAAGCAGAGAGAGCAAGATGGGGCATACCCTCGAGTTGCTGAACAAGACCCTTCAGTATCTTCTCCTCATCTTTGAGCTTAGACAACTCGGTCTCATCTTTAGCAAACGCAAGCTTGGCTTGGTCGATTTCTTTCTTCCGCATTATAACACCCTCTTTGTAAGTCGCAATCTTTTTCTTCAACTTTTCCCTTGCCGCTTCCCCAGCCACCCAACATGTATTAGGGCACACAACTTTACCATCGTACTCATCACTTCCATCGCAACAATCTACACTACCAGAAACACGTCTTGATACAAGCTAAAAAAAGGGCATATATATCAGTTCTCACATAATTTTAAAGATCCTCATCAAGTACTCACCACAGATCCCATCATTCACTCGAGAAGAGTACAACACAATTGACATATGCCCTGCATTACGACAGTAAAATTTCCCATTTGGGCAAGCCGATGTCCCTGCAAAATGCCGATGTTACACACATCAAAATGCCATCTTTTAAACTCAGCAATCAATTTTTTGGCATCCCCTTCTCAGTTATCTCCCACATAAACGAGACGCAAATACATTCTAACACGGTTTCCGTCCTAAAACCAATTGGCAAACCCTCGGTCCAGCTCGCAACCCGGGTACTAGAATAAGGGTTTTTCTCATAAAGTTCTCTACTTTAAACAATCATCAACACTACAAAGCAAAGCTTAAGCAAAATCAACAATTACCGGGCTCGTCGGAACCATCAATGCAGTCGCAAAAGTCGTCATTAAGCTGACTCAAGTTGATTTTCTTGGATCCATCTTTACATTTTATCAAATTGGACCCACCTTTGTAGTAACTCTCATCTGATACACCAAAATTTCATAATAATCAATCATATTGTACACTAAAAAAGTAAAAATGAAGAATTGAAGTTCAAAATTGGGGAAAAAATCACATAAAAAAAAGGGGGCAAAATCATACCTTCAGGAGAAATGCCCAAAAAGGGATTTGAGAGCAGAGAAGTTGATCCCAAAATAGATGGTGTTATATAAACCCAGATCAAAATTAACTGAATTATTAACTTCGATTTCATTTTTTAACTGCCCCCAGAAAATGGGCAAACTGTAAATTTTCGTAATTTTTTTTGCCAATTGTTCTGTGATTTTTGTGCTTCGATTTTAGATTAAAGTTTAAATTGGGGGAGAAATTAGGGTTTTTCGATCTGGGTATGTTTGATTTCAGTTAAATTATGCAGAGAGAGAGAGAGAGAGAGAGTTGAGTGAGGAGAGTGGTGATTTGGGGAAGATGAAGGCGATCGTGCAAATACGAGATTGTGGAAACGACGTCGTTAGTTCTGAGTTCAATTGAATTGATCGAACCAGTATTTGACCCGTGAGCTAACTCGACTAATAAGGTTACGATTGAGCTATAAGAAGTATTTACAAATGTGGTTTAGATAGTTTTTACGGTAGTTCATAAGACTTTCGATCGCTAGTTCAAACTTGTTTAAAACCGTAAAACAATATATTAATCAGAAATTAAGCCAAGTAAAATTGAGAATGGAGGATTCAAAAATCATCTCAACAAGTGTTTTTACACTGGTAATTTTATCAATGTGTAGATCTAGTGTTAGTAATCATATTGGTGACGAGATTAACATCTCGGAAGGTTTGATCGTGCTGAATAATAGAATATATGGTCAGAATCTTACCACCAAATGTATCACGCGTTCAGGTCAAACAGAAGAGTATGCGATCACTTAAGGACAAGCAATCAATCTGGTGACATATTGTGACACTGGTGAAATTCGAGTTGAAGCTGGGGAGTTACGATATTTTGGCTTGTGTAGCGTCATGGTCACCAATGATGGTTACTATTACTGGAATAATTTCGAATTGAAATGGGTTCTACTAGACGATACAAGTAAATAAGAAAGAACCTTGTAAGACAAGGCCATTGTTCTAATAATGATAGGTAGATGAACATGGTGTATCAACTTTGTGCTCAGAATAAGACATATAAAAGTTATTACCTACATTCTTCTACCAAATTGAATCTTTCTTGACCTGAATGGTCAAATTTTGTTCAAGGTTTCAGGTTCGAAGTTTTATTTTTATTTGGTTAAATTAGTAGTTGGAATTACTAACACAACTCTATTTTTCAGATATCATTTATCAGATGTTAGCGCAACCAATTAAATGTACTCCCTCGATTATTTCCACTTGTCGATGTTTGATTTGAATTTGCCAGAGGAATTCAAACCAAACCTTAACAAATGAAAAACGAATGGAGTACCACATTTTTGTCGTTGTACACACTGCTAACTAATTTCGACAACTTTGTTTCGAGAAAGTCGTAAAAAAAATTACATTAAAGTCAAATTAATTGAGAAACTAGATAAGCTGGATGATCACCAATGAGCTAAAAGAGGCGCACAACAATGGGGTTATAAACCTCATGCATTCCATCATGCCAGACAATGGATCCTGAGATTGGCATTGACGAATTCTCGAGTTTTCCGTTCACTTTCACAACAAAGCTCAAACTCTCCCCGAGATGTTTGAAGGAGAGTACTTGGGGCTCCACAATTACGCTCAAAGACTTGATTACTTTTATTCGAACCGTATAATTCGAGACAGTTGAGCCAATATTCGTCACGGTGCTCTTTACTGTTTTGGAGAAGAAAAGAGTGTTGGACATGTACAATACTTATTGCTGAATAATTTAAATCACACCTTTCAAACAATGTTGCATTACTACAGGTAATGTTGCGGCCCGACGTCAAGGATAATGCCCTTGCATTCAGCCCTTCTAAGCAGAGATAAACCGTATGTAGTCTGCCTCCCAAGCCTCGTAGACCAGTTCAGGGCTGATGACCTTTGTTGGATTGACCTGGCCACTTCCAAAAGCGAAAACTCCTCCCGTGTTTTTTTCAGGGTCAAGTGGTGTGGCTGTGAGAGCTTAAGAAATAATTCTCAATGGCTGTTGGTGAGAAATTAGGGTTGACTTCACATACGCCGCAATTTGATCACATACCTTGATGATGTTTTGTTCCCTTGGACCGAAAGATGATATAATGTTATAAATTGACGATATATTGTTGATATATTGTCGATATATTACTGATTTACAATATATGGTATATAAAGTGATATAAAAGATGTACTCCAACTTCTAGAATGGTCCAAATTTGGTTCATTTTACACTAAGATGTGAATAATCATAACAAGCACACAACATCTATAATAACCGTTGTAGTTAGCCACATTTGTCCCTAAACATTTGATGTAACCATTTAATGAAGAGTCCATTTGATGTGGCTAACCATTTAATGTAGCTAACTCTCCATTTGCAGCAATCAGGTAGCTAGCTACAACTCTCTCATCTCAAATACCCCATAAGACGTAGATAAGAATAAAATAACACAGAGGAAAGAGGCCAAGAAATAAAGAACGAATTGACATAACAAAAACAAATTTAACATGGAAATAATTTTAAGAAAATTGAACCGCAAGTTCTTATCTCGGCCTCAAAGAAGAAGAAATATTTACTTACGGTAGTCTCATGAGTTGCATTGGTTTATGATGATGAGATTTGTGGAATTGTTTGGAATATACGTACCACTAGTATGATGAAGCTCAGTGCCAATGACAACTTCATTGTTACGTTTTTTTTTTTTTTGTGTTAATTCAGTTGATTGTATGATGAAACTTTGTTTTAGTTTTGGTACAGAGGGAAGAGAAAATGAGTGATTATATAGTACACATGAGAGGCAGGGGCTTGGTGGAGGTGTTACCATTAAGATTAAGCAAGTGATAATAAAAACTTGTAATATTATTAACATCTGATAAAATGATTTAGCTAATGATAGTACCGTTTAGATGTAATTAAGTAAGATCAATGTGCAAGTAACTTCTATATCGTCCGTAAGCATTAAATTATTGCTTTAAGAGAGGATCAAATTAAGTAGCTAGTAAAAATGTAAGATAGCGCTAAGCCACACATTGGTTGATAAACCGAAATGCCACGAGACCACGAGCCAGTATCTTGACAATATTAATCTAATCTTATACTATATATTAAAAGCTGTGTTAGAGGCAACGACCACGTTCACCGGCTTCAGTTAGGCCATTTGCAATGCCACGTGGCATGCCTTTTTAATTTTCTTTTAAAAAATTCATTTGAAATATCTTTTATGGTAAAAAGTATAGCGGCGTTTTTCATATAAAAAAAAACATAATATGGAAATTATTAGCTAATTTATGCAAAATAATATAATTTATGATGATTATGGTGGTAATCTAATTTATGGAAAATAGAACTGTTGCTACTAATGTTATAACAAAGATAAATTGAAAATTTCATAAAATTAACATAACAATATAGATATCCAACAAGTATACTCCTAGGATGATCCACGGTTTTTTTATAACAATCGTATATGGTACCCCGGGGGTACGTAGCTCTAGGTACCCCCCCCGGTTCAAGTGGTATATAATGAGTGAAAATTGAAAATTAATGAGTGGAATTCGGGAAATAATGAGTGAAAGTTGAGAAATAATGATTGGAATAAAGTTGTATATAATGATTGGAAATTCAGAAATATTGACTGAAAATAAATAATGACTATAATGTTATATATAATGAGTGAAAATCGGAAGATAATGAGTGAAAATTGAGAAATAATGAGTAAAAATTGTAAAATAATGAGTGAAAGTGTATAATGAGTGAAATTGAGAAATAATGAGTGAAATTGAGAAATAATGAGTGAAAATTGTAAAATAATGAATGAAAGTATATAATGACTATAATATGGTATATAATAAGTGAACAGTTAACCGGGGGTACGTAGCTCTAGGTACCCCCGGGGTACCTAATAATTTGTGTTTTGATAATATGGATCCGGAGCAAAAATCGCTCAAATATTGGTGGTAATCTCTAATTAGTATGATAAAATGAGGATTTACAAAATATTAGATTAAAAAACCCTAATAAAAGATAAGGAAAACGGCCAAACGGTTATAAATCCATGCAAAGTGACGAGCGTCGAAACAGATGAAATACTTTACAAAATGAGGAACCAACACTCAAAACCAAAAAATATAGTCCTTAGGAATCTATATTAATGTTTGGAGGACATTTGGATTTTTTTGAAAAATTAATCAATTTTGACCAGAATAGCAGTACATAATCCACGGTTTTTCAATAATATAGCTCCGGAGCAAAATCGCCTCAAACTTTGGTGGTAGTGTCTAAGTATGATATAATGAGGATTTGAAAAGTATTAGAGTCAAAAACCTAATAAAAGATAAGGAAAACGACCAAAACTGTAACAACCCTAAATTTTCGACTGTTTTAAATAAGGAAAATAAAGGACTGTTATGCCGCCGTGGACTACCAAGTCAACGGCAAGGCTTATTAAATCGAAATTTTTGAAAGAAACAATAAAGTGTCAGCGGAAGACTTATAGCTGAGGTTACAAACCAAAATCAAACCAAATGAAAAAGATTACAATCGTTCATAAAATCCAAATGTTCGACGAATTTATTGTGGAAAATCCCATGCCATGCAATCGAAACCCAAGCAGACAAGCAATCACCTTCAAGATCTGTCAACTACGCCATCGAGAATGACGTAGGCCCCAGAATAGGGTAGGGAACAAACTCAACATAAAGAACGTCAGCACAGGCCGAGCAAGAGAAAAGGGCAACAAAAGGGAAATAAGATACGCGGCTTAAAATGGCGCGTAGCTAAAAATAACTGAACGAACTACGCCAAGAAAACAAGACAACGAAGAACTGGCAGAAGAGTGCCAAACGACGAAAGCTGATATTCTTACTCCTCAATTCTCTGGACAACAACATACGATCATCGAGGGCCTCCGAGAGGTCCCTAAAGACAAGCCAAGGGTCCTACCCCTAAACTACCACATCTAGAGTTACAAATAACGCAACCTAATGACTCGAGTGTGCACACCCCTCACTAGAGGGCCGGTAAGACGAAACCACATCTTGGAAGAAGTCTATTAGGGGGTTCGCTAGCTGATCTCCGACCCACAACACTACCTTGATCATAGGTACAAACAAAGGCCACAACCACATGGTGTGGTGACGGCTCCTACGTCCGGCCCTCTAGATGGGTTATCTTCACGTTCTTACGATACACTTTTAATTTATCATTAAGGTACATTATTTATGCTTGCGCTTTTCGATTTATAAACGGCCGTAGCCGGAAACAACAACATATGAATCAACAAATGAATAATGGCATTGCCATGAAACAAGACTTGCATGAAAAGAGATCCAAGAGTAAAAGACATGAGATGAAATGAATACAACGACGGTTGAAGCGAACGATTACACTTATGAGAACAAAAGGTACAAAACATGCTCAAGTCTTATAAGATCAACGTTCTTACCTTCAACACTCCCAAATGCTAGAAGGGTGTCAAAAGTCCACGAAAGGTACTTCCTCAAAGTCACCACCTAAACAAATGTCGAGAAAAATGGAATTACTACAAATCACAAGGTAAGTATCCTCAAGCGACTATACCATTCTTAGAACTTACACACCACGCACCCAATCAACACCCAACATAATAAATCTCAAGTAAAACATGGTCATATGACAACCAAATCAACTCCAATTCGCGTCAAACTTGCACAACAACTCAATAAACACACTAGTAACAATCTCCCATCATACAAATACCAAAAATACTCATAATAACACCCAATATAGATTAAAACCATATCTGGGCAGAAACTATTTAACCCAATTAAACCCTCATAAAACATCCCCAAATTGAAACCACACGTTACCCAATTCATAACAAGCCATCCTTCCGAATCTCATGCAATTCCGACCACAAAATCACTACCAAACATGCATAAACCCTAATTGTAAAGCCCTAAATCACCACTCCATAAATTCATGCATAAACTTCAACACAATCATGAATAAATCATAGGATTACAATTTCTACATCCAACTTCATGTTTAAACCAAAACTAAACATGAATATCAAAAGCCCTAAATTACAATTGTGAGAAACGTATAGAAATCTTACTACTCTTGATATAATAATCAAGAGGGGAGGTAGATAAGGATGGTGGGGCTGCGGTGGTGGCGACGGTGGCCGGTGGTTGCACGGCGGTGGCCGACGGTGTGGCTGCCGTCACTTCCTCTTTTCTTCTCTCTTTTCTTCTCTCTTCTCTTCTCTTCTCTGCTACTCTCTTTCACGCGTACAGTAGAATAGGTAGGGCTTGGTTTATTTGTTTTATATATTGTAGTAGTAGAGTAAGGGAGTACTAGAAAGGGTATTTAGGTAACTTCCATAAAACTAACCCAATTAGGAAACCGATCCAAAGTACGAAAACTCCCAAATTTAGTAATTGATTCCTAATTCCCAAATTAAATGTAACACCCTAATTAAATAAAGATCCCAAAAATTACGGGGTGTTACAAAAACGATTATAAATCCATACAAAGTGACAAGGATCGAAACGAATGAAATAATTCATAAAATGAGAAACCAACACTCAAATCCAACAAATATAAGCCTAAGGTATCTACAATAATGTTTGGAGGACATTTGGATTAAAAATTGATCAAATTTGACCAGAATCGCAATACATAATCCACTGTTTTTCGATAATATGGCTCCAGAGCGAAATCGGCTCAAATTTTGATGTTAGTGTCTAAGTATGATATAATGAGGATTTGAAAAATATTAGGGACAAAAACCTAAGTAAAGTTAAGTAAAACGGCTAAAATGATTATAAATCCGTACAAAGTGACGAGCGTCGAAACGGATGAAATACTTCACAAAATGAGATATCAGCACTCAAATCCAACAAGTATAATCCTAAGGTATCTACAGTAATGTTAGGACGACATTTAGATTTTTTTCGAAAAATTGATCAAATTTGACCGGAATCGTAGTACATAATCCACATTTTTTCGATTATATGGCTCCGAAACAAAATCGGCTCAAATTTTAGTTGTAGTGTCTAAGTATGATTAATAAGGATTTGGAAAATATTAGAGTAAAAGCCGAAAAAAAGTTAAGTAAAACGACCAGAACAGTCATAGATCCATACAAAGTGACGAGCGTCGAAACACATGAAATATTTCATAAAATGAGGACTCATTACTCAAATCCAACAAGTATAGTACTAAGGTATCTGCAGTAATGTTAGGAGAACATTTAGATTTTTTTCGAAAAATTGATCAAATTTGACCGGAATAGTAATACATAATCCACGGTTTTTCTATAATATGGCTCCGGAGCAAAATCGGCTCGAATTTTGGTAGTAGTGTCTAAGATTGATATAATGAGGATTTGAAAAAAATTAGGGCCAAAAACCTCAGTAAAGTTAAGTAAAACGGCTAAAATGGTTATAAATCCATACAAAGTGACGAGTGTAGAAACGGATGAAATACTTCACAAAATGAGGAAACAAAACTAAAATCCAACAAGTAAAGTCCTAAGGTATCTACATTAATGTTTGGATGACATTAGGATTTTTTCGAAAAATTGATGAAATTTAACCTGAATCGCTGTACATAATCCACGGTTTTTCGATCATATGGCTCTGGAGCGAAATCGGCTCAAATTTTGGTGGTAGTGTCTAAATACGATATAATGAGCATTTAAAAAATATTAGGGCCAAAGACCTAAGTAAAGTTAAGTAAAACGGCTAAAATGATTATAAATCCGTACAAAGTGACGAGCGTCGAAACGGATGAAATACTTCACAAAATGAGGTATCAGCACTCAAATCCAACAAGTATAATCCTAAGGTATCTACAGTAATGTTAGGACGACATTTAGATTTTTTTTGAAAAAAAATTGATCAAATTTGACCGGAAGTAGTACATAATCCACATTTTTTCGATTATATGGCTCCGAAACAAAATCGGCTCAAATTTTAGTTGTAGTGTCTAAGTATGATTAATAAGGATTTGGAAAATATTAGAGTAAAAGCCGAAAAAAAGTTAAGTAAAACGACCAGAACAGTCATAGATCCATACAAAGTGACGAGCGTCGAAACACATGAAATATTTCATAAAATGAGGACCCATTACTCAAATCCAACAAGTATAGTCCTAAGGTATCTACAGTAATGTTAGGAGAACATTTAGATTTTTTTAGAAAAATTGATCAAGTTTGACCGGAATAGTATTACATAATCCACGGTTTTTCCATAATATGGCCTCGGAGCGAAATCGGCTCGAATTTTGGTAGTAGTGTCTAAGATTGATATAATGAGGATTTGAAAAAAATTAGGGCCAAAAACCTCAGTAAAGCTAAGTAAAACGGCTAAAATGGTTATAAATCCATACAAAGTGACGAGCGTAGAAACGGATGAAATACTTCATAAAATGAGGAACCAAAACTCAAATCCAACAAGTAAAGTCCTAAGGTATCTACATTAATGTTTGGAGGACATTAGGATTTTTTCGAAAAATTGATGAAATTTGACCAGAATCGCTGTACGTAATCCACGGTTTTTCGATCATATGGCTCCGGAGCGAAATCGGCTCAAATTTTGGTAGTAGTCTCTAAATACGATATACTGAGCATTTAAAAAACATTAGGGCCAAACACCTAAGTAAAGTTAAATAAAACGGCTAAAATAGTTATAAATCTATACAAACTGACGAACGTCGAAACGGATGAAATAAGTCATAAAATGAGGAACCGACACTTAAATCCAACAAATATAGTCATAGGGTATCTAAAGTAATGTTTGAAGGACATTTGTTTTTTTTTCAAAAAATTGATCAAATTTGACCAGAATCGCAGTACATAATCCATGGTTTTTCGATAATATGGCTCCGGAGAGAAATCGGTTCAAATTTTGGTGATAGAGTCTAAGTATGATATAATGAGGGTTTGATAAATATTAGGGACAAAAACCTAAGTAAGGTTAAGTAAAACGGCAAAAATGGTTATAAATCCATACAAAGTGACGAGCGTCGAAACGGATGAAATACTTCACAAAATGAGGAATCAACACTCAAATCCAACAACTATAATCCTAAGGTATCTACAATAATTTTAGGAGCACATTTAGATTTTTTTCGAAAAATTGATCAAATTTGACCGAAATCGTAGTACATAATCCACGGTTTTTCGATAATATTGCTCCGGAGCGAAATCTGCTCAAATTTCGGTGGTAGTGTCTGAGTATGATATAATGAGGATTTGGAAAATATTAGAGTAAAAAACCTAAGAGAATGTAACTAAAACGACAAGAACGGTCATAGATCCATACAAAGTGAAGAGCGTCGAAACGCATGATATATACTTCATAAAATGAGGAACCAACACTCAAATCCAACAAGTATAATCCTAAGGTATCTACAGTAATGTTAGAAGGACATTTAGATTTTTTTCGAAAAATTGATCAAATTTGACCGGATTCGTAGTACATAATCCACGGTTTTACCATGATATGGCTCCGGAGCGAAATCGGCTCAAATTTTAGTGGTAGAGTTTAAGTATGATATAACGAGGATTTGAAACATATTAGGGACAAAACCTAAGCAAAGTTAAGGAAAACGGCTAAAATGGTTTTTGAAAAGAAAAGTATTCCCCCTCCCCTTTTAATTAATCAAGCTTAGTCTTTGAAAACGTCTCAACCGTTTCTCAACGGTTTCTTGCTCCCTCTATGTCCAAAAATCGTCGGCCCCCTGTCTTTATTTATTTATTATTATAAACAATCAATGTTTGCTATTAATTGATTTCATTGTTATCTTATTATTTTGTACATTCCTTATTATTTATTTGAACAATCACATCATCTATATTGAAAGTGAAAGTTTTATAAATGGTAAATTTTATTGATAAAATTATTTGTTCACAAAGAAATAAAATGATAAAATCTCTTCCGGAGAAATAAAATGATAAAATCTATTCCGGACGTACCCCGGGCAGTAAACTAGTACTATATATTAAAACCTGAAACCAAGTCTTTCCTAGAATGACATTTGGCATTCATTAATTAGATAGCATTAAGTAATTACATAATATGGAAAATTATTTGCTAATTTATGCAAAAAATATAATTTATGATGATTATGTTGGTAAGCTAATTTATGGAAAATAATAGTGTTGCTACTAATATGATAACAAAGGTAAATTGACAAATTTATAAAATGAACATAACAATATAGATATCCAACAAGTATAGTCCTCAGATAATCCACGGTTTTTCGATAAGTTCCGGAGCAAAAATCGCTCAAATTTTGGTGGTAATCTCTAAGTATAATATAATAAGGATTTACAAAATATTAGAGTAAAAAACCTAATAAAAGACAAGGAAAACGGCCAAAACGGTTATAAATCCATACAAAGTGACGAGCGTCAAAACGGATGAAATACTTCACAAAATGAGGAACCAACACTCAAATCCAATAAGTATAATCCTTAGGAATCTATAGTAATGTTTGGAGGACATTCGGATTTTTTTCGAAAAATTGATCAAATTTGATTAGAATCGCAATACATAATCCGCGGTTTTCGATAATATGGCTTCGGAGCGAAATCGGCTCAAAGTTTGTTAATAGTGTCTAAGTATTATGTAATGAGGATTTGAAAAATATTAGGGTAAAAAACCCAAGTAAAGTTAAGTAAAACGGCTAAAATGGTTATAAATCCATACAAAATGACGAGCGTCAAAACAGATGAAATACTTCACAAAATGAGGAACGAACACTCCAATCCAACAAGTATAGTCATAGGGTATCTATAGTAATGTTTGGAGGAAATTTGTTTTTCTTCAAAAAATTGATCAAATTTGACCAGAATCGCAGTACATAATCCACGGTTTTTCGATAATATGACTCCGGAACGAAATCGGCTCAAATTTTGGTGGTAGTGTCTAATTATGATATAATGAGGATTTGGAAAATATTAGGGCCAAAAACCTAAGTAAAGTTATGTAAAACGGCTAAAATGTTTATAAATCCTGACGAGCGTCGAAACGGATGAAATACTTCACAAAATGAGGAAACAAAACTCAAATCTAACAAGTATAGTCATAGGGTATCTATAGTAATGTTTGCAGGAAATTTAGATTTTTTCAAAAATTAATCAAATTTGACCAGAATCACAGTATATAATCCACGGTTTTTCGATAATATGGCTCCGGAGCGAATCAAATTTTGGTGATACTGTCTTAGTATGATATAATGAGGATTTGAGAAATATTAGGGCCTAAAACCTAAGTAAAGTGAAGTAAAAAGGCTAAAATGGTTATAAATCCATACAAAGTGACGAGCGTCGAAACGGATGAAATATTTCACAAAATGAGGAACCAACACTCCAGTACAACAAATATAAACCTAAGGTATATACAGCAATGTTAGGAGGACATTTAGATTTTTTTTTCGAAAAATCGATCAAATTTGACCGGAATCTTGGTACATAATCCACGGTTTTTCGATAATATGGCTCCGGAGCAAAATCGGCTCAAATTTTGGTGGTAGTATCTAAGTATGATATAATGAGTTTTTGGAAAATATTAGAGTAAAAAACCTAAAAAGTTAAGTAAAATGACCAGAATGGTCATACATCGATACAAATTGACGAGCGTCGAAACGCATGCAATACTTCATAAAATGATGAACCAACCCTCAAATCCAAGAAGTATAATCCTAAGGTATCTACAGTAATGTTAGGAGGACATTTAGATATTTTCCGAAAAATTGATCAAATTTGACCGGAATCGTAGTACATAATCCTCGGTTTTTCCATAACATGGCTCCGGAGAAATCGACTCAAATTTTGGTGGTAGTGTCTAAGTATGATATAATGAGGATTTGAAATATATTTGGGCCAAATCTAAGTAAAGTTAAGTCAAACAGCTAAAATGGTTATAAATCCATACAAAGTGACGAGCGTCGAAACGGATGAAATACTTCACAAAATGAGGAACCAACACTCAAATTCAACAAGTATAGTCCTAAGGTATCTCCAGTTGGAGGACATTTGGATTTTTTTTTTCGAAAATTGATCAAATTTTGCCAGAATCGCAGTACATAATCCGCGGTTTTTCTATAATATGGCTCCGGAGCGAAATCAGCTCAAATTTTGGTTGTAGTGTCTAAGTATGATATAATGAGAATTTGAAAAATATTAGGGCCAAAAACCCAAGTAAAGTTAAGTAAAACGGATAAAATGGTTATAAATCCATACAAATTGACGAGCGTCGAAACGAACAAAATACTTCACAAATTCAGGAACCAACTCTCAAATCCAACAAGTATAGTCATAGGGTATCTATAGTAATGTGTGGAGGAGATTTGGTTTTTTTTCAAAAAAATTGATCAAATTTGACTAGAATCGTAGTACATAATCCACGGTTTTTCGATATTATAGCTCCGGAGCGAAATTGACTCAAATTTTGGTGGTAGTGTATAAGTATGATATAATGAGGATTTGAAAAATATTAGGGCCAAAAACCTAAATGAAGTTATAAAACGGCTAAAATGGTTATAAATCCGTACAAAGTGACGAGCGTCGAAACAGATGAAATACTTCACAAAATGAGAAACCAACTCTCAAATCTAACAAATATAGTCATAGGGTATCTATAGTAATGTTTGGAGGACATTTGTTTTTTTTTTTTTCGAAAAATTAATCAAATTTGACCAAATAGCCGTATATAATCCACGGTTTTCAATAATATGGCTCTGTAACGAAATCAGCTCAAATTTTGGTGGTAGTGTCTAAGTATGATATAATTAATATTTGCAAAATATTAAGGCCAAAGACCTAAGGGAAGTTAAGTAAACACGGCAAAATAGTTATAAATCCATACAAGTGACGAACGCCAAAACATATGAAATCTAATCTAATATAGACATTTTCCTGTTTCTTTTTGCAGTTTGGAGGTACCATGATGGGAGCTAATTTATGGAAAATAATAGTGTTGCTCATAATATTATAACAATGATAAACCGACAATTTTATAAAATAAATATATCAATATATATAGATATAAACCCGGGCGCTGGCCGAGCATGCAAATTAGTTATTATACTAATAACCAATTGAATAACCTTTAATTAGAGTGTCCACGTCATATCTGATGTCGCCGATGACGTCAGCAATCAATTGTATTTCACTGCACCAAAAATAAGCTTATGAAAACTTGAACCTGTAACCTCAGAGTTACAATTTTAACACTTCAACCACCAAGACAACTGCTTTTTTATGATTCTTTTATTAGCAAAGTTATATATCAAGGATTTGAGCTTTTAGGTATCAATTTCGGAAACAACTTTGGACGAGATTTTCTTAATCATATAAAATCAAGTTGTTTATGAACATAATTTAAGAATTAATATATATAAGCGCAATATATTAGGAAATATGTTTCAAAATATTTTCGAAAGTATTTTTTTAGGAATAATTTTGGAATGATACTTGATTGATTTATTATAGAAAAAATCCATAAATAATCAGCGATTGCGACCCTTAATTTAAGGACCTCCCTAAATACGTTATATGTGCAGGATTTGTTGATGTGGATTAAATATTTTATTATGTTACAAATAGATGTTTTAGTAAGATATTATATAAAAAAAATATTAATTATAATTACAGTATTTATTAACATATGAATATTCTATCGATGATTTCGTTTTCTTTTAAAAGAAGTTTAAACTTAATTTTTTTTAAATTTTATGATACTTCTATATCCTTCAACACATCTTGAGTTTGTTTCGTTTTAACTCAAGATACGGGTCAATGGATTGGGTTAAAGTTTAAAAAAAAAGGTGTGTTAAAAAGTAGTCGGGCACTCGGGGTTAATATGAATTACAGTTCGCAAAAAAGGGACCCAAAAATAGCAGATCACGTGTCATAAATTGTAATCCATACATAAACGTAAAGTAATGAAATAAATTCGCTATACTTATTAAATTGTTTTCATTGAATCGGGCATAACTTCTATAAGATGATACTCAATCAAACCTGTTTAATGTAAAATGGAATAGGGCTAGCTACCCCATTTAAACACGTTTTAAGCTAAAATATAGGAAATAAAATCAATTACTAGAGAAACTAAATTTCAATTCGATTAACGATATGAGTTAGGACTTATAAAAATCGTGTTCGTGATCGGAAATAGCGGGTCACGAGTCTTAAAAATCGAAGTGGTGGCTCGAAAACAAATTTTGACATGTCTAATATTGTAACACTTTTTTTTTTTAAATGTACATCCATTATTTTTCATTTTTATCACTTTATTCGAATTATTTAAAAAAGAAAAAAAGTATATAAGCTTGACAAAAAAAATGTGTGTTAACAATGTATATCCATTAATTTTTATTTTTATCACTTTATTCGAATTATTTAAAAAAGAAAAAAAGTATATAAGCTTGACAAAAAAATGTGTGTTAACAATGTACATCCATTATTTTTTTTTATCACTTTATTCGAATTATTTAAAAAGAAAAAAAGTATATAAGCTTGACAAAAAAATGTGTGTTAACCAGGGTCAGTCATAACATTGAACATAGCGGATGACTGGTTAAAAGAAAATGGCTCTAGAGTCAAAATGTGAGTCAAGGGTCATAATGACGTAGAAAAAAAATGTGTGCCAAATGAGGTCAGATTAGTATATATTAACATTGGACATAGCGGGTGACTGGCTTAAGAAAGCGGGTTTATACTAAAAAAATAGCAGGTCTATAGGTCGGGTCAGATTCAACCCAAAGATATGTGGGTCAAAACGGAGTAGGAATAATATGGCCACTGCCAACTGGTCATAAAACACGGGTCCACGATACCATTGCGTGTCAAAAATAGCGGGTCACGAGTCTTCACAAGCGAATTTTTTAGTCAAAAAAGAGATTTTGACATGTCTCCCATTGTTTTACTAAGGGTACAAGTGTACAACCATTAATTTCTATTTTTTTAAAAAATTTAATGCTTTATTCGAATAATAAAAAATGTAATATAAAAACAAGTCATCACCTACATTATTTCATAACTACCCGTGCAATTTTACACGGGTACATAAACTAGTCATATATATGAGCTCTCAGCTCGCGCGCCTGGCCTGTAATATCATTTAGCCTCACGTTATCATGTAGCAAACACGTTTTGAATCAAATTGTACTTGTCAATAAAAATGATCGTATTATTTGGAGTCAATCCATTCATTCAACGTCTATATGAACATCACGGTCTTCGATGTGGATTGATAATATACGAAAGAGATGGGAAGCTTACGTATCATCATTAATTTCATCGGAACATATATAGCCTCACCTAAAGTCGATTCCTCAATTTCCACCATTTACATCTATTTTTACTCCTAAACTCCTAAATTGGGAGCTGTAAAACTAGATACTATACAACCGTAGATATAATAATGAATAAAGTTTTATGTAACGAAGAAGCATTTAATCCGTTGTCAAAAAAAAAAAAGCATTTAATCGCCCATAACGCATCATTTACTATCTTGAGTATATAGATAGGTAATAGGTCGGTCGTTGGTCCATCAAAATTGTCAAACTGAACATTTTGTGTGATTATTGCCAAATTATCCAACCCTCGAAAAGTAAAATTGATAATGAAGAATTCAAAGATCATCTCAACATGTGTCTTCTTAGTCGTAGTATTATCAATGTGCAGTTCGAGCGTAAGTCAAGAGAACGATATTTCAATCTTCGTGGATACTCTAACTGTATCAAACAACAGAACCAAAACTCAAAACATTACCCTGAAATGTGTCACAGGAGCTGGTAAAACAGAAGAGTTCGTAATCAAGTCGCGACAGTCGCAAACCACCGTGATGGACAATTACTGTGACATTGGTGGTCAAGTCAGTGATATTGGTGGTCAAGTCCGCGTCGAAGCCGGCGACTTACGGTTTACAGATTTCTGTAAGGTTGAAGTTAGAGATGATGGCTATTTCAATTGGGACGACGTAGAAGAGGTGTGTGGGTACGACTACAAACTACAGATTATTAAGTGAACGTATTATGCCGTAATTAATCTTCACGTATTGGGTTAATTTAATTTGTTGGCTATGTTCACAATTAGCTAGCGCAAGCGTATTTTATAATTGTCATATTTGCTTAGTACCTTCTACAAGATTGAATCTTATTTGGTTCAAATTGTCACTATTGCTCATAAGAATTCTTGCTCCGGCGAAATGATCAAATAGAAAGAACTCTGCTCTGGCCCCAGGTCCTACCGTTAAATTCGACTACGAAATAAGAAACAGAACGATTAATTAAACATGCTTCATATAATATATTGTTACATAATAATTAACATTACGTTACATATTACTAGTCACTAGCTAGTTCATTACAACATCAGATCAGGCCTTACAAGTTACATACATACAGAACAAAACAGGGCCGACTTCTTATTTCATACCATCCGTCCGTCATACGCCGCAACACAACTTCTAAACATCGTCACCATTCGATGTTTAGTCGACGGCAATAGACTTAACTTCAGGCTTCATCTCCTCAACCTTAGGAACCGTAACAGTCAAGACACCATTCTCCAGAGCAGCTTTAACCTCATCGACTCTCGCATTCTCCGGCAACCTAAACTTCCTCAAAAATTGTCCAGAGCTCCGCTCGACACGGTGCCACGTGTCGGTCTTCTCCTCCTTCTCCTTAGCCCTCTCACCGCTGATCCTCAGCACGTTTCCGTCTTCCACCTCGACCTTCACCTCCTCTTTCTTAACCCCCGGCAGGTCCGCCTGGAACACGTGCGCCTCCGGTGTTTCGCGCCAGTCCATGCGCGCGTTGGCGAACACCGCGGTCTCGCTCGAACCCTCGGTCCGCGGGAAGGAGAGGGTTGAGCCCAAGTCGGCGAATGGGTCCCACATGTCTAGGGAGAACGGGTCGAATATGCCCCCGCCGCGTCGGCCCCCGAAGAAGTTGCTTGGAATTAACGACATGTTTGATTATTACTTGGTTATAGTAATAAGGAAGATGTTTGTTTTGTAGCTTGTGTTTGAAGATTTTTGATGTTCTTCTGATGATAGATATGGAATTCTGGAGGTGAGGGAAGTGGAGAGTGGTATTTATAACTTTCTAGTGAAGATGACAGATGTCTCAGGAGTTTTCGTGAAAGGTGATGAGGATTTGACACGTGTCAAGTGTTTGGAAGAGTGTCGAAGAAGATGGCAGAAGAATCGAGAGAGTGGGGGGAAGCGGTGGGAGTACAAGAAACTGCCAGGCGAGACTAGAAAAATCTGGATCATGCGCTTATTGATCACGATTTCATTCTTATTCTAATTGTCAAATACGAACAACTATATTGGAATTTTTGTAGTACAATATAATAAAATTTTATTCGATTTGTTAAACATGTGCCCTAAGGAAAACGTATAGTATGAATTCATCTATTAGTTGGAAATGTATATATCCTGTTAGGAAAAGTATATACTCTGTATCTCGTAACATATACGAGTATATTGTAAGGTAGAAATAGCTGTTGAGCAACTAGCCAATCAATCAAGTAGATTAAACGACAACGGAGTAAATAGGGCAGACGTAACAAAGCAAAAACAACGAAACAAGACACGCAAATTTATACGTGGAAAACCCCTTCAATGTGAAGAGTAAAAACCACGGGACGTAAGAAGTCCACCTAAAAGCTCTGATACCACTTGTTGTGGACTGCCAAACCGGCCACCGGCTCCACAATTAGTATGATACTGTCCGCTTTGGGCTTGACTACCAATCCGCACGGTTTTTCGAACATGGGTATCTTTTCAACCCAAATGGCCTCATACTATTTAGTGTGGAGGTAGAATTTATATACAAGGATTCTAATCCTTGTTTCTTCAATGTGGGACTTGGGTTGACACCCCAACAATCCTCCCCTCAAACCAAGGCCCAATTCATGGCCACAGACCTCTCAAGCGATACTCCGTCTATTATACGGAAACACGCAATCAGAAGGTCTTACCAAGGGGAGATGCCCACAAGGCGCAGTCCACTGTCTACCACATGTTCCTTTTAAACCGTGACTCTGATACCACTTGTTGTGGACTGCCAAACCACCGGCTCCACAATTAGTATGACACTGTCCGCTTTGGGATTGACTACCAGCCCGCACGATTTTTTCAACATGAGTATCTTTTCAACCCAAAAGGCCTCATACTATTAGTGTGAAGGTAGAACTTATATACAAGAATTTTGGTCCTTGTTTTTTCAATGTGGGATTTGGGTTAACACCTCAACAATAGCGGAGTAGCCATTGGCCATTTAGGAAACCTATTTATCTCGTACCATATTGTAAGGTAGTTTTCCTTTATTGGTTTTTGTATAGTTTCCCATCACTACCCTTTTATACCCTACACAAATAAATTGACGTAAAGCCGTGCTCTTTCACCCATCAACGTAATCCTAAAAACATGATGACTCGCAGCCGCCGTCGCCGCCGGAGAAATGACAATCGGTGGTCGGAACTCCCACCGGAGCTACTCTCAACAATAGCAGACCGACTGAATAATCCATCGGAAGTAAAACAGTTTCGTAGCGTATGCAAGAATTGGAAAACATCAGTAAAACCTCCATACCTCTGCTTGTCTCCGATCTCCGACGCCATACATTTATACATCTTTGATAAAGAGAATAGGTACCGACGCCATCAAATCCCCGTTCCGACGGCCGTTTATATTCTCCACCCACGACCACGAGACAACAGCAAAAATAATTGCCGCCCCTGGTTGGTGGGTGTTGATCAGGTCACTCGTGACAAGGTCCGTCTCGTTCATCCTCTCACGTTGCTTCCTTACGAAGCCATCCCGGAAAACTTCCCTCGGACCTTCTCCAACGTGGATGCACAAGAGATTACCAAAGGGTTCGATTTAAGGTACACCAGTTGTTTAGAACGGGTTTTTGTGGGAATAAGCAGTTATAACCTTTTTAGCGTAGATAATAAGCTGCTGGTATGGTCTAATCCACATCTCCAGGGGTTGAAGATTGTAAGATTCTGAAGTTGCTAGGGCAGTATTTGCACTATGGGACCGTAGCCGATATTGGTCGTTTCAGGTACCCGGATCGAAATATAAAAGGATTGCGTATGCAAATAGACGATATAATACTATGGAATCGTGTGGTTTGGGCTGTTGATCGTAAAGGTAGACTTTACGAACTTGAATATGGTAGTATGAGTGTCAATACGGTTACAACTACAGCTAATTTTGTCGAGACAGATGAGAAGTGTCTGTGTGGCAACAAACGGTTGTTGCAATACGAAGGCGAACTCTACATGGTTACAAGGCAGGGTAAGGATATGCGTCATGGGACAGCATTTCTAAAGGTTTATAAGCTAGACGAAGAGTATCGAACTTGGGAGTACGTGGAGAACTTATACGACAAGGTTCTATTTTTGAGTGTAGATACTTGTTTCTTTGCTCCTGCGACGAGTCGTCTTTTAAAGTCGTATCGAAACTGTAGTATTTTCCCGGTAGTGAATATTAGGCCTAATAACAATGATGAAATTGAGATAGGCGTGTGTAGTTATGGAGAGGGTGCTAACTTCACCATTATTTCATTACCCTTTGATGACATGCCCGATTTCTTTTGGCCGCCTCCGAAATGGATCATGGAACTTACATCGTTGAAGCCTTAGCTATATTTTGGTTACCCAATGAACTCGGGTTTATAAGTTTGAAAGACGAGATTTGATCGAGGATAGTGAGACATGAGATCTACACTCCTAAATTCTTGTTTACGATTAAGAATGAAGATGATGAATTGTCTCTCGATTTTGAGAATGATGATGACTCCTCTTTCTTGTGAGTTATATTATCATTTTTTTTTTACTGTCAAAATAAATTAAAACACCACGTACCCAATAGGTACATACGGAGGTGTTGAAAAAATAATAAAAACAATTGATAAGTTTTGGTTGAACCAAAACTCGTCACTTTATTAGTTTTGGTTTATAAGATTGTTTTTATTAAGAACTGTTCACTGGTTTGATATTATTTCGATCTAATACATCCAAAATCTTAAGCTCCCTAGCTACTGTAGCGTCATGAATACGCGCATCCATTATTATAGCATCCGAATTAGATCGGCTCGTCGACCTCCTCGTAGCGTGAGGATTCCAACCGGTTGGTCGGACCTCCCACCGGACCTTGTCACATCAATTGCGGATCGCTTGATCAATGATCCGTCAGACGTGCAGCACTTTCGCGCCGTATGCACAAGCTGGAAAAA
Source organism: Spergularia marina (assembly GCA_963680865.1). Taxonomy (NCBI): domain Eukaryota; kingdom Viridiplantae; phylum Streptophyta; class Magnoliopsida; order Caryophyllales; family Caryophyllaceae; genus Spergularia; species Spergularia marina. The sequence continues at coordinate 20,678,965 of OY804560.1, read as the reverse complement.
TTCAGTAAAAGTTCCATGCATCGGTTTGGTTCCGCTTTGCCAAGCCATACATTCACACATCGCTGTTCATCATCACGATGACCGAGACTTTATCAACAAAATGGTTCCCGTTCCGACAGCCGTTTATCTTCTCCGGCCACGCGACAGTGATGGTAATGATGGCTGGTTGGTGGGTGTCGAGCAGTGCAAACCTGGCAAGCTACGCCTCGTTCATCCTCTTACAATGCTTCCCTATGAAGCTATTCCCAAGGATTTCCCTCGAACAATCTCCAACGTCGATGCAGTAGAGATTACTAGATGGTTCGATCTTAGGTACGTCAATGATATCCAACATGCTAGTTTGGCAGAACTGATGCCTGCTTATGGTAGAGAAATTAAGGCACTCTTATGGCCTGATCCTCGACTAAAATCTCCAGGGGTCGAAGATTGTAAGGTTATGAAGCTTCTATGGCAAGATTTGACGTACGAGTTAGCACATGAAGTTGGTGGCGACATAGTTCATCAATCGCTAAAGGGAATCAAGATAGAGGATATAATACTTTGGAATCGTGTGATTTGGGCTGTTGATTATGAAGGTAGACTTTATGAACTCGATTTTGCTAGTATGGGTGTCAATCACGCTACAGCTACAGCTGATTTTGCAGAAAGCAAAAAGCGATTGTTGCAATACGATGGTGAACTCTACATGGTTGATAAATATGATGATGGGACAATGTGGCCTGGAGATTTGTTCAAGGTCTATAAGTTACACGAGGAGAAACTGACTTGGGAATATGTGGACAGCTTCGAAGACAAGGTTCTATTCTTGACTGCAAGTAACTGCTTCTTTGTTCCGGCTACCAATCTTCTTGAGTCATATCGGAACTGCAGTGTTCTCCCTGTGCTTAATTCCAATATGGAAATTGGATTTGAAATAGCAATTAGTAGGTACGGAGAGTGTCCTAACCTCACCATGATCGAAACACCCACAGACATGAACAATGTGTTTTGGCCGCCTCCCAAATGGATCACGAAACTTAAATCCTCGAAACCTTTAAAATCATCCCATCATTGGTTTTGAAAGACAGAGGTTTGTCTTAGCATTAACACAACACTACTACAGTTCTCGACCTGAGTTTCTTTCCTATATAGTCGGACATATGATCTGCACTCCTAAATTCGTTTACTTTATACACAGATGATGAATTCTGGGACTTTATTTATTCCTTGTAATCTCGATTCTCTATTTTCCTGTTGATTAGTCTTCAACATTGTGTTTTCCGAAATCCTGGTAGCTAGTATCTTGCCTATTTCTCATAATTTTAATTTTTTATTTCGCTGTTATCAGATGATATTGAAGTACTAAATTTTTTGACAGAGAGTTCTTAGACAAGGTAAATACCTCAGTTTTTTCCTGCAGATTGCTAACAGTATCTGATCTTCTGAGCTTGAATATATGAAAGCTGAGCTGAACTGAACAAAGCGCGAAACAACAGGATGTGGTTCATGCCTGCAGGCGCAAGAACAGATGTTAATGTTCTGTTTTCAATAATCACCTTGATGCTGCTATCAGAACATTATTACAGAAAAAGATAAGACTGTAACAAAACAGAACTAATATACCTGTTTTATGAACTGTCGTGTTAATGCAGTACGGTAATCTATTTTTATCTCAATGTACAAAGTTGTTGCACCAATTTATTCAGTAAAACATCAAGGTGAACTGCAGTAAACAGAAGATCGACCAGGTAAATAACGAAACTCACCACTGATCACCAAACAGCAAGTGAGCAATGTTGTTATGAGATGATTTCTCCTTCATTATAATTTCGGGTTTACATTATGGATAGAGGATCATATCTCCGACACTGTCTGCAGTCTACACTATTGTTCAGGCAGAAGCAGATAATATTTGTAATCTTTAAGAATCCTCTATTTTGCTGTTAATTATAATTAGCCTGAGCAAGATTGCATTTTTAGAATTGGGCAGGGCGCGAAACAACAGGATCTGAATCATGCCTGCAGGCGGAAGAACAAGATGTTAATGTTCTGCCTTCAATCTTACCTTGATTCTGCTATAACAAAATTACTACTGAAAAGCACAGACTGTAAGAAAACAGAACTAGTATACCTGTTTATGTGTCACGTTAATGTACTGCAGTAATCTATTTCAATCTCAATGTAGAAAGTTGTTGCACCACTTTTTTTCAGTTTTTCACCAGCACGATCTGATCTTTCAAAAATAGAATTTCTGGTACAAAAAAGATGACAAGTAAAACATCAAGATGTAATTTCAATAGACAGAAGACCGACCAATAAGATATTGAAACTCATGACTGATCACCAACAGCAAGGTTGTTATGCTGATACTACCAGTAAACTTCACACTTCTCTTGATGTAAACGCGTCAAAATTACCAAAACTAACATAGATGTGTAACTAACAAAAAAGTACACCAGGAAATACTCACAGTTACAATTAGAGACAGTATAAATTCACATTAGAAGACTGAGTAAAATCCTTAAGGAAATACTCTGGAACAATAACACCAATGGAGATCAAGCGAGAGAGCAAGCTGTCTTGCAGAGTAATACTATTTCCTCAGCCGTATATAGGACACTTAACCCCTATGCTTAACCTAGGAAATGCCCTTCACTCTAAGGGCTTTTCCATCACCATAATCCAAACTTGTTTCAACTCTCTGAATCCTACTGAATTTCCCAACTTCAACTTCCGCTATATTGAAGATCCCATGTCGAAAGATGCAGCTCCCTGGTCTACAGGTTCTTTGCAGACCATAGCCTTACTTAACAGGAGTTGTTCGGTAGTTTTCAGAAATTGTTTGTCAGAGATCTTGGAGGATGCTTCCAGAAATAAGGAGTCAGTCGCTTGCCTGATTGCAGACCCTTTGTGGCAGTTTGTAGGGGAAATAGCTGATGAATTCAACCTACCAAGACTTGCACTTAGAACTGGTGGCTTGTTGGCTCTTCTTCTTTATGACTCGTTGTTCCTTCTACGTGAAAAAGGCTACTTTCAAGGTATTCCCTGATTCTTACTCAACAACCTCAGAAAATCCAGTACCTTGAACTTCAAACAGACACATCAAAAGGCCTGATTGAGTTGCAGCATTTTATAAATGATATGATTATAGCATAATTAGTAGTCTGTCCTTGCATCTGTGACAAAAAAAATCTCTTTTTAATTTTCTCCTGAGCTTAGGTTCAAATCAACAATCTTAAGCTGTCAGAAATGTCCATTTAGAGCATAGAACTGATGATTCTATAACCATTTCTCACCTCTGTAAACTTTCCTATGATCAATCTTTTGTGGTTCTATTCCAGAATCTGACCAAGCAGCACCGGTATTGGAGATTCCGCCCCTGAAAGTGAAAGATCTTCCTTCAGAAGAGTATCATGAGGCAATAGCTATTATGGCAAAAGAAAGCAGAAGCTACCGTCAGGGAATCATCTGCAACTCATTCAAAGAACTCGAAGGGTGTATACTAGACAGAGCTCGAAAAACCCTTAGGTCTACTCCAATCTTCCCTATAGGCCCTCTACACAAATACAGTCCAACTTCTTTGAGTAGTATCATTCCTGAAGACCAAAGTTCCATCACTTGGCTAAATACACAAGCACCAAATTCTGTACTTTATGTGAGTTTCGGAACCCTTGCAGCAATAAGCAAGGAACAGTTTCTAGAGGTGGCTTGGGGACTTGCAAATAGCAAGCAGCCTTTCCTGTGGGCAGCTCGGCCTAGGTTGATCAATGGTTTAGAGACAAGCGAGGATTTATTTTCAGATGATTTTCTAAAGACTGTGAATGGGAGGAGCCATATCGTAGCATGGACACCTCAGAGAGAGGTCTTGGCCCATCCTGCTGTAGGAGGGTTTTGGAGTCACTGTGGATGGAACTCAACCATTGAGAGTATTTGTGAAGGAGTGCCTATGATTTGCCTTCCATTTTTCGGTGATCAAAAGATGAATGCTAGACACTTGAGTGATGTTCTAAGGATTGCGTTGCAGCTGGAGAAAGGACTAGACAGACAAGAAATTGAACAGACGATCAGACGTCTGATGGTCGAAAAGGAAGCTGAAGAGATGAGGAAAAGAGCAGTAGCTCTGAAAATGGAGGCAGAGCAATGCATCGAAGATGGAGGGTCTTCACATGAATCGTTGGATCGACTAACTACTCATATTTTATCATTTTGTGGAGCTGAGAAGATGACACTTTAAAGATAACCTCAAACAATGTCATAGAATGACATAATCACTGAATAAGGGGTTCTTAGTTCTCCCTTCCAAATGCATACAGCAGATGCAAACCTTGATTTATTACCAGTATATATATGCTATGTTAATTAAGACTTCATCAATGCAAATTTCGCCAAAGAAAGAGATCAGTTTAAACAAGAATGTCCTAGTTTAGACTTTAGATCATCATTCAGAAACTGTCAAAGCCAAAAATATTCTTAGATGTATCAGAAAATTTGTTAACTGGTAAACATCTTTGATCTGGTGAGGCATGGGCACCTACATGTGAAAGTATCTGTACCAAATCTAGCAAATTATAACAAAAGAAACAAAGACTCTACTAGAAATGATGAGACTTTATAGTACATTTTCAGTTGTTTTTTGGCTGGAACTAAAGACTCAACTAACTTTTTAGTTTTGACTTATGATGACATAAAGCAAAATCGCTCACAAAAATGTATTTGCTTCTTGTATTGTTAAGTAACCGACTTAATATTCGATCAGAGCAATTCGCCTCACAACTTTCATCATGGATTATGTGACAACGGCCACTCTATCAAAATTGAGAAGAGCCTATTGGGTTACAAAAATAAAATAAAAATTGCGTACATCCGATCTCCTTTACCCTGCAATGGACAAAAGCCTATGAGAGTGAGACCACAAGCATCAGAGCCAGATATGCAAGTGCAAACTAGTGGTGTACTGGTGTCTAGTCCTATCACTAGAGTCAGTGGAAACAGCCCCCCTTGGCCACTTAGGCCGTCATATTCGCCGTTTGTCATGATTTCATTTCCAACCGGTCACAAATCGTATACTCCCTCCGTCCCCTTTTAAACAAACGAAATTAAACTTTTATACAGACAAAATTTAACACACTTCTTTTTAACACACCAATTTTCCTGTTAACTTCAACTGAATGATCCGACTTTTTTTTCTCTTAAGAACCTCGTGCATTGCACTTATGAATACACGCGCCTAACTCAGGTGGCATGTACTAGTTCAAAATCTGCGTAAATTTATCATTTGTCGTAAATAAAGTTTTTTATATCACAAGTCAAGAGTAATTACACATGGTAGGCCACCCCCCTTTCCATATTGTGGAACAAAAAGACTTTGTTGTAATCTGACTTTGGTGGTTCTAGTCCAAAAGGGACTAAAAAATAAAAACTTTGGTGATTCTTGTTTACAATAGTTTTTGGGATGAGTTTGTTCTATTTGCGGTTGCTTACATTTCGTCTAGATTGAAAGGAGTACCCTGGGCGGAAGAAGAAAAGCGACCCCAATACTCACAAATTAATGTGATACACACAGGCTCAGGAAAAAAAGAAGCTAAGATCAATGGAAAGGGTACCAGGGAAGCAGTCACAGGGTAAGGTTGCGCGTCAACTGATACTTTTCCCTGTACCACTTCAAGGTCATGTAACACCCATGCTCCATCTAGCAAACCTACTACACTCAAAAAGCTTCTCAATAATCATCATCCAGGCGCGGTATGATTCTGTCGATCCAGCTCATTTCCCACACTTTACCTTCCACTTCCTAGAAGATGGCATGGCTAAAAGTAGCTTACTTTCCTCCAATAATATTGCATCAGTCATGTCTGCTGTCCAAACAAACTGTCAAGAGCCCTTCCGGGCATGCTTGAGCCAAATTCTAAGTGCAGCTGCTGCAGATCAGGAGCCTGTTGCTTGCCTGATTTCCGATGCTATGTGGTTCTTCTCGGGTTTTATAGCTGACAGCTTCAATCTCCCCAGGATTGTGCTTAGGACAAGTAGCATGTCTGCTCTTGTTGTTAACGAAAGCCTACCAGCATTACGAGAAAAGGGCTGTTTTCTTCTCTCAGGTAATTTCAACTCACATATCTGATCAGGTAAGGTTCATTTCTCAGGAAAAAAAGTCTAAATACTGTCAATACCCCTCCCTGTATGGCAATAATCAATTTTCTGCTTCTATGTTTTGGGGTGGCCTGGGAAAGTTATTACCTAGGAAATTCTATCGCCGTGTTCACCCAAACAAGCACTTATAGTGACAGTAGCAACAATTATCTGTGTGGAAGAGTTTATCACATCAGCTATATTTCTTGTTTCAGAAGCTGAATTAGAAAAACCAGTAGAAGAGATTCCACCTTTCAAAGTCAGAGACCTTCCCAAAGAAGCAACCCATGACATATTGGCTGCTTTAGTGAAACAGACCAAGACATCTGATGGCATCATCTGCAATACCTTTGAGGAACTCGAGAGCTCCTCCATAGCAAAAGTACGAGGAGTCTATTCCATCCCCATCTTTCCAATAGGCCCAATGCACAAACACTCACCAACTTCTGCAGCAAGCATATGGACTCAAGATCATACCTCCAATTCATGGCTGAATACCCAGGCACCGAATACTGTACTCTACGTAAGTTTTGGCAGTGCTGCAACAGTTGAGGAAGCTGAGTTTCTTGAGAGATCCTGGGCTCTGGCTGATAGCAAACAGCCTTTCCTATGGGTAATTCGTTCGGGATTGTGTTGCAGTTCAGAAGCCAGTGATCTGCTTCCAAAGGGTTACCTTGCAATGGTGAGTGGGAGAGGACACATTGTCAAATGGGCACCTCAGCTAGAGGTTTTGTCTCATCCTGCTGTTGGAGGGTTCTGGACGCACTGTGGTTGGAACTCGACTGTTGAGAGCATCTCCGAAGGGGTGCCAATGCTTTGCCTACCTTACTTCGCTGATCAGGCTATGAATGCAAGACATATAAGTGATAATTGGAAAATTGGACTGCAGTTGGAGAAAGGGATGAAAAGAGACGAAATAAAGAAGGCGATAAGGAAGCTGATGGTAGAAGCAGAAGGTGAAGAGATGAGGAGTAGAATCACAATCCTGAAGGAATCCGCAGTCCAATGTCTTACAGAAGGTGGCTCGTCATTCAGGTCATTAGAAAGCCTCACTAGCTATCTATTATCATTCTAAGGGATCTACTACTCTGCTTATTCACAATTTCTAGCACTAAAATAATTTATTGGTCACTAAAATTTGGACTGCAATTTCAAACTTTCAGCCTGTTTAAGGTTTCCGGCCTTGGGTTCTCGCAGATGAGAGGTATGTAGTCTTTTAACCAACACAGTACAGTTGCAGGTTCAGTATCTGTTATCCTGACATTCTAATGATACATTACCGTTTAAGCAGTGGGTTGTGGCATTCGAATAGCAGAAGCTTTCGAAATCACAAAACGAACATACATTAAAACATGACCATCAGTGCCATAGTTCTAGTATAATAATGGATTTAGAATTTAGCAGAAGAGAAGACATTGCATAATAAATTGAAGTGTACTACTAACCAGTAAGGCAGTAATCCCATATGACAGCAGGTGATAGATTTGCATAGAGAGGTCGGCTCTCCGTATTATCACTGTCACATTTTCTCCTCTTGGAAAAAGAAATATCGCAGAGGCCAGCTACCAGAAACTGCATAGTCGGAGCTGATTAGAAAAAAGTACATGGTATGACAGCATTAGGATTCAAGATTACAAGGTGAGCTATTCAAAGGTTAAAATTGAGAATTCACCCGATTGTTGAAAACTCGCTAGAAGGACGGTCTTACCCAACGAGAACAACAACCAAGCCTTATTCCCAAAATGATTTGGGGTCGGCTAACATGAATCGTCATCCAGTAACCGTCTTGCGTATATATATGCCATAAAATTTCAAAAACATTGTGAACTATTTAGGGATATTGAAACACTTTCAAAAGGAGTTTTAGAAAGTCATCAAATTGAATAAAAAACCTCAAAAATAGTGAAAAACATAAGAACTTTGAACAAATAGTAAGGAAAAAATTAGGAAAACCCAAAAAAGTTAGGAAAACCGAAAAAAGAAACCAAGAAGAGCCAAATTAAGTTCTTCGCATGAATAAGGACGGTCTTACCTAAAATTCCTTTAAATGTTGTACAAATGTACACAGGTGAATCATTTGTCGTAACCATCAATATAACATCACAATAAAGTCAATAATAATAACCCACTGACAATGTCCTTGATGATGACTCTTCTGCCTTCAAACTATCCGTATCAGGTACGGAGCAACAAAAAAAATCAGATAACTGATCCAATTATCCAAAGAAAGATATTTGCATTTTTTCTTTCTTTTAGTTTGATCAAATATAGGGGCAATTTTAGATCGGAAAAAGTTGGAGTTTAGGGGCAAAGTCATGATTCAGGAGCACTGTCAAGGTAATCGTGACAAACACATAATTAACTAACAAGTAACAACCAGCAAAACACGCATTACCCCTATACTCCGTATGTCTTAAAGCTTACGAGTAAGCTCTATGACTCTAAGTCGACTCGAGGAGGAGCACATTGATGTTGAACTCCCATGCTAAATATAAGTCTTGGATTTGACGACTCTTACCCAAAAAGAAAAAAAATAAAAACCTTCCTAAAGACGGGAACCATTGATTTAGCCGTTTGTTTAGTTGCATTTGAATACGTAAACTAAACCCAGAAAGCTTGTACGAGTACAAAAAGCTCACACTTCCCGAATCGCATTATAAACAAAAAAACGGTAACGAATACGTATTTAATTTAGTACCCTTTAGGCCTTTACCCAACCCAACAATCAGAATATGCTTTACTTTACCCACCAGAGAAAAACAAAGCTTCAGTCTTACGAGTCATATACCAGAGTTCCAATGGAGGGGATGAAGCAGCTTCAGAGCAGTCTACGACGTCGATTAGTATTATTTCCTGCGCCATATCAAGGTCATGTAACACCGATGATCCACCTAGCAACTCTGTTACACTCCAAAGGCTTCACCATCACAATCATACAACCGCGTTACAATTCCCTCAAACCCACAAATTTCCCTGATTTCACTTTCCATTTTCTTGAGGATGGATTACCAGAAAACACCACGCCTGCGCCTAATGATTATACGACGATCCTATCAGTCCTTAACACAAACTGTTTGGAGCCCTTCAGAGATTGTTTGTCCAAGATTATACAACAGGATGATGAATCAACAGTTGCTTGTCTGATTGTTGATCCTATGTGGTCGTTTACGAGTTCTGTGGCCGAAAACTTCCACTTGCCGAGGATGGTGATCAGGACTGGTAGCATGTCCACGTTTGTTGTTTATGAAGCATTACCACAGTTGCGAGAGAAGGGCTATTTTCCCCTGCAAGGTACCTTTCTGAACTTGTCTGTTTTCATATTCTTGTTATCAGTTGAAGATAGAGTAATTGTTACGCATTCCCAGCTTATCTGAAATTCTGGATATCAGTCACAATCACTAGTCCACGTTAATGATAGACGAATTGTCACGCATTTTCATTGTCACCACCCCATTGCCTCTAGGCTGACCCTCCAAAGCGCGGTAAGAGGGGTCGGACATACGCAGCCTTTCCCCTGCAATAACAGACCACAACATCAGGTAAGAGGGGTCTGATCACTCCTGCTACATTCATATAAGCAAACGCATAGGCGAAATGATTTCATCTCATATCGGTATTGAAATCAAGCTTCATACTATCAAAATCAATAGAATGAAACAAGAAAAAATGAAGTATCTCGTCTTATGACATTATCCTTCTGTCATCATTATTATGTCAGAGGCTAGATCAGAAGAGCCAATGCTGGAGTTTCCTCCATTCAAAGTCAGAGACCTGCCACCAGAAGTGCAGCATGAACTGCTGGATACAATAATAAAAGAGACCATGAATTCACAAGGACTCATCTGCAACACGTTTGAGGAACTCGAAGAATACTCGATAGCTAAAGCTCGAAATGTCCTTTCCATGCCCATCTTTGCAATAGGTCCACTACACAAATACTCACCAGCTTCTGCGCCTAGCATATGGACACAAGATCAAACTTCCATCTCATGGCTAGATAAACAAGAACCCAAGTCTGTACTCTATGTGAGTTTTGGTAGCCTTGCAGCTATCAGTGAAGATGAGTTTCGAGAGATTGCCTGGGGACTGGCCAACAGTGAGCAACCTTTCCTATTGGTGGTTCGCCCTGGGTTGAGCGAAGGCTCGAAACCCAGTGATCTGTTACCAGAAGATTACCTGAATATAGTGAGTGGGAGAGGGCACATTGTCAAATGGGCACCTCAGTTAGATGTTCTTTCTCACCCTGCTGTTGGAGGATTTTGGACGCACTGCGGATGGAATTCAACTTTGGAGAGCATTTGTGAAGGTGTGCCAATGCTATGCCTACCTTGCTTTGCAGACCAGGATATGAATGTCAGGCAGGTAACTGACGAGTGGAAGATTGGGTTACAAATAGAGAAGGGGATGAAAAGAGATGAAATAGCGAAAGCGATAAGAAAACTCATGGTAGAAGAAGAAGGTCAAGAGATGAGGAGCAAAGTCACCACTCTGAAAGAGAAGGCAGGTCTTTGTCTCAGCGAAACAGGCTCATCATACAAATCTTTAGGCAGACTCACTAGCTACCTCTTATCATTGTAATCCCTTTTCTTGCAGTAAACCACTCAAAGCAATTGGAAAAGCACAGATAAGGATATGTTAAATATATCGTATGACAAGCACTCATGTCTAAAACATATTGTAATGCCCAAAAGTTGCATGTAGATTAGGATACCAACTAAGAAGAAGATTTACAAATGTAACATTTAATTGTGTCAGTTTGTGAGTTCACATGATATTGGCATATCTTTCAGTATCTTCCAAATCACATTTCTGTCTTCTTATTTGGGAGAGTATTAAACAAATCTTCCCAACACGGCAACAAGCGAAGACTACCAAAACTAGACAAAGGAAGAATCAAATATTACTACTTCACCACCATTACCAAGAAAAGATCAGGATAGCATCACTAATGATCAAGTTTTTGCTCTATATTCCCAAGCAGGTCAAGTTTCAATCTTTTAGGAACTAACCAAGGCTGTAATGGAGGGAATGAAACAGCAGAGCAAGATGAACTGTAGAATACTCATATTTACGGCACCATTTCAAGGCCATGTTACGCCAATGATGCATCTAGCAAATCTCCTGTACAACAAAGGCTTCTCCATTAACATCATCCAATCAACTTACAATGCTCTAGATCCTACCAATTTCCCACACTTTACCTTCCTCTTGTTGAATGAAAGTTTGCAAGAGGCGTATTCCAAGTGCCCGCCTCCTGATTCATTCAAAGTCCTAGCTGACATGAACATGGTCTGCACAGAACCTTTCAGGGATTGCATGTCCAAGATACTGAATCCTGATGCTGCTCCTACCACAAACCAGGAGCGTGTTGCCTGCCTGATCGCGGATCCTATGTGGATGTTTGCAGGGACAGTTGCTGAAAGTTTTAATCTTCCTATGATTGTGCTGAGGACTGGTGGTTTGTCATCATATGTTGTTTATGATTCCCTGTCTTTCCTGCGTGAAAAGGGTTACTTCCCCCGCAAAGGTACTCCCTAGTTCCTAATCTTAAAATCTCCACTTATGTTAATATAACTCTTGAAATACCCTCAAATTTTCTGGTTAGATATTCTATACTTGAACCTGAATTGGCCAAAAGTATGAATTTTTTCATGAAATGGCCAAGTCCAATACTTTGATCTAAATTGATGTGTCTGTGTTCGACATGAGGGGATTCTAAACAATGAGTTGTAAAGCTACCCACCTTTAGTAGACGGGTATCTAAAAATATGTGTTCTTGTCTTACAACGGAATTGGTTCATGTACAAGATGAAAAACTTCTAATAACTTTCTAGTGAAGATTTTGTCACTGACGCGAAATTCATTCCCTGATCAAGTACTAACTTTCACAAATGCAGAGACTAAACTAGATGAACCGCTGATGGAATTTCCACCTCTCAAAATCAAAGACCTTCCTGCAGAGTCACATCATGATCTATTAACCTCTATGTTGGGAGTGACCAAGACTTCTCAAGGAATGATCTGCAATACATTCGAGGAACTCGAAGAAGCAGCAATAACAACTCTACATCAAACACTTCCCTTTCCCATCTTTCCAATAGGTCCAATACACAAACACTTGCCAACTCGTGCAGTGAGCATATTGACAGAAGACCAAACTTCCATTTCCTGGTTAAACACTAAGGCACCAAAGTCGGTACTCTATGTCAGCTTTGGGAGTGTTGCATCAATGAGTGAAGCTGAATTTTTGGAGGTAGCCTGGGGACTAGCCAACAGCATGCAGCCTTTCCTATGGGTGGTGCGCTCAGGATTAATTCAAGGCTCAAACGAAAACTATACGTTGCCAGAGGGTTACAATGACATTGTGAGCGGAAGAGGACATATTGTCAAATGGGCTCCTCAACAAGAGATTTTATCCCATCCTGCTGTGGGCGGGTTTTGGACTCACAGTGGATGGAACTCGACTCTTGAGAGCATCTGTGAAGGGGTTCCAATGCTTTGCCTACCCTTTTTCGGTGACCAGTCTATAAATGCAAGATATGTAAGTGGAAAATGGAAGATTGGACTCCAATTAGAGAAAGGGATGAAAAGAGACGAGATAGAGAAGGCAATACGAAAACTAATGGTCGGAGAAGAAGGTCGAGAAATGAGAAATAGAATCACAGCACTGAAAGAGCAGGCAGATCACTGTCTTATGGAAGGTCACTCTTCTTACAAATGTTTAGACAACCTCACTAACTACATTTTAGCAATGTGATTTACTTATTTGTATCAGCAAGTCACTAGTAGTGGTGTGGATGAGCATGGGCGAGACGGGCGTGCGCCCAGGGCCCCCACTCAAAATTCCAGCCCCCCCTTAAAATTTTGCAAAAAACGTCTGATTTTTAGAGCCTAAACATATTAAATCCCACGTATTGGAGCCCCATTTAGAAATTTCTCCCACGACCCCTAAATTTATTGAAGATTTCCCACACGGTAGCAAAAAAAAAAGACCGGCCGACTTCAGCAGAATAACTAGTTCCTCCGATTTCTTAGATTGTTAACGTTTCGTTGATTCTCTACTTCACCGAAATTGTTTTCTAATCATTACAATCAAAATCCTTATAAATTGCTAAGGTTTCCTTCACTACATCTACTTCCTCCGTTTCTTTACATTGTTAACGTTTCGTTTCAATTCCTCACACGTATTCAAACCAAACATTAACAATCCAAAAGAACAAACGGATTCTCTATCGAAAATCGTAATCATGAGAATCACCCTTGACAGTCGATTACCAATTTACCACAGTCTAGTAGTCTACAGTACAGTTGTACAACAGCTAATCAGGCGGGAAAACGCAACTTTATCAGCTTATGCAACACGTTTCTTTTCAACAATGTTCATAATAATTGTACTAATTCAAATGATATATTTAACTGATTAACAAATAAATTACTTCCCACAGAAATTTCAGTAAAATATCTGAACGAACAATTGGGATTTATATTAAAGAATGAATAAAAAAAGAGAAGAAGGCGAAATTACTCACAAATTTGGACGACATTCGAATTCGTCGGTAATGTCAAGAAGATGCCGCGGATTTTATTGTCGGCGCCGGCGGGAACGTCGTTTTGTAATTGACGGTGGCGTAACTGCCGTTGTTTTGTTTTCTTTGTGGGCTTTTCCTATTATCTTTCTAGTTTTTAAGCCCAATGGCCCAATAAAGTATTGCTGTACAATTTCTTTTTCTTTTCTCTTCCTCATCAACTTTTTTGTTTATTTTAAGAAGGAAATTGATCAATTTTTTAAAGACAAATTCTTTTTTTGAAAGGAGACACTCAACAAATGTCTATAGGTGCACAATACAACTTGAATTTTTCAAAGTATAAAGTTAACGTAAAATTCTTGGTGAAACAGATAAACTATTATATTGTATTAATGAGATCAGGTGTTAGCATGGTGGTTAATGCTACTCGCCATCACCCTAGCTACTCATACGCAGTTTAAAATTTCTAACCATTTGATCGACATTAGTCTCATGAATCCATGAAGTCCAATTCCAAAATGTAAGCATCAATCAACACGGGTTCCTTTGCGTTTCCCTATAAAACAACACTCTTCTCTCAAAATGTTTTACTAGGTTCGGTATATGTAGTATATACTCTATCCATTCCGGTGAACTGTTGCACTATTTCTTCTTGGGCCATTTTAGTTACCCAGTATCGATTGGAGTCGGCCCAAAATTAAAAGCCCGGTCGGGTCAGGTGAAGATCTAGAGACCGGTGGAAGAACCTGTAAAGATCTCCCGCCATCTAGAGAGCGCATTTTAGAAGCAGAGTCGAGAGAAGAGTATGAGAGAAGACAAGAAAGCTCCAGATACTTCAATCCCACCCTTATAAATACCCTTCTTCGCCACTGTCTCTTCATCATCACGCAATCAAAACCTCAAATTCCAAAATAAACAATGTCGCTAATTCCAAGCTTTTTCGTAAACCGCCGCAGCAACATCTTCGATCCCCTGTCCATGGACGTGTGGGACCCATTCCAAGGCTTCCCAATCAACACAACCTCCCAGTCTCTCTCCTCCACGTCACGTGACACGTCGGCGTTCGTGAACGCGCGAATCGACTGGAGGGAGACACCTGAGGCGCACGTGTTCAAGGCGGACTTGCCGGGGCTGAAGAAGGAGGAGGTGAAGGTGGAGGTGGAAGACGACAGAGTGCTCCAGATCAGCGGAGAGAGAAGCAGAGAGCAGGAGGAGAAGAACGACACGTGGCACCGTGTTGAGCGGAGTTCAGGGAGGTTTATGCGGCGGTTTAGGCTGCCGGAGAATGCGAAGATGGCGGAGATTAAGGCTAATATGGACAACGGTGTCTTGACTGTTACTGTTCCTAAAGCCGAGGAGAAGAAGCCTGAGATTAAAGCCATTGACATCTCCGGCTGATCGAATCAACAACAATGGTTTAATCAATCGATCAATCAATCTTCAGTGTTACGCTAAATAAATAATTATGTGTGTGTATGTGTAATGTTGTGTGTCTGTGATTGTTGTTTACTCGTAGATCCGAGTCTAAACTGTTCAACATTCAAAAGAATGTTGGGTGTAACGTTTTATTATTATGTAATGAAGTACGATAATAATTAATTGAAAAGTATATTTTAGACGTATACGGTATTTGTAACTATAAAATTGCAATGTTTTATTATCAGATGACAATGTTAGAGGTGATTATTCAAGTGACAAAATCAAGCTAGAGAGTTTCTCAAGTGATTCATAGGAAGAGCCACCTTTGCAAAGGCAACTAGAAACCATTTCTCTGAATAATACCATCCTTTCTCTTAAATCTTCGTCACCCATCAATCTTGTTATAACCTCCTCTATCTCTCCTCTCTCGGCGCCTTTCTCAATACGCAAACCGACCTTCCAAATCTCGGACACATGCATAGCAATAGTCTTTTGGTCAGGAAAAAGGCACGGCATAACAATGATAGGCACACCTTCGGAAATGCTCTCTATTGTCGAGTTCCAACCACCGTGCATAAAACTCCCTCCGATCGCGGTATGTGCTAGGACTTACTTGTTGAGGCGCCCACGTCACAATGTGTCCCCTTTCTCCTACCTTAACTTTGAACTCCTCTGTTTGCAACACAGAGTTTTCGGACCCTCCTCGTACAAGGTCGGGTCGAATAACCCACAGGAATGTTTGCTTACAGTTGGCTAAACCCCAGGCAATCTCATCGAATTCGGCCTTAGTAATTGTTGCTATACTCCCAAAGCCAACATAAAGTACAGATTTTGGTGCTTGTTTATCTAACCATGATATGATGGGAGTTTTGTCTTGGACGAGGAAGCTTGTTGCGGAAGTTATTGAGTACTTGTGTAACGGTCCAATTGGAAAAGTAGGCATATCGGGGATATATTGTCTAAGAGTTGCTAGTGAAGGGCCTTCTAGTTCTTCAAAAGAGTTGCAAATTAGCCCTGATGAACCCTTGATTTCTTCCACCATTTCAATTATTACTACAACAAACCAAAATGTTACAAATGTCAAATTTCACGCAGACTTCTTAATCTAATCCAAACGAATTGCTTAATTCATTTTGTCAAGGAATTATTTTATTTTGCGCCTAACAGTCAAAATACCGTTATTGATGTACGACACATGCATCCAACTAATAGATACAAAATATCTAATATCCATTATAGCATTAGACAATGAAATTTTAATTTGTCACTTTGACGCTTTTGACTATTTCTTTTACTTAGAGTCATAGGGATTAACCATTAGGGACATCATGTGCACAAATCGAAACCTCAGGGGTTCGTTGGCAGAAACCTATGACCCGAGGGTACCATGTGCAAGTGTGCAACATACAAAATGCCAGGGGTACGGTACCACGTGAATTATCCGTTTTTTTGTTTACTGGTTTCCCGGCCAATGCAAGAGTGGAAGTCATACCTGGTAACAGTGAATAACCCTCGTGTTGGAGCACGTCAGGGGAACTCAAAATAGCCAAGTCAGCCACCGTAGACGTATGAAGCATGATCCGAGGAAGCCCAAACTCGTCACAAACTGACCTTGTGAACTGCCACAATGGATCAGTAATCAAGCAAGCAACAGACTTTCTCCCTCGTTCGCTGTCGAAAACCGAGGCCAAGCAGTCCCGGAAAGGCTGTGCACAGTTGGAATTATAAGCAGTTAACTTAGCCATAGGGTTAGTAAGAGTTGGTTCCATGGCCGCTAAGCCGTCGTCAATGAAATGGAAGGTGTAATCATGGTGGAAATTTGTTGGATTATTAAAAGAGTTGGAATTGGTAAGGACAAATGTGATGGGTATGCCCTTAGAATGTAGGGCTTCTGCTAAGTGAAACATTGGGTTCGTGTGCCCTGCTGAATGGAAACAGGATCACCCCTCTTTGCTTCTGCATGTTTTTACTACTGCCCATTTTTATTTATTGTTCGAAGTTTTGTGAAATGCAAAATGTTATAACGTTAAACTTATATAGGATTTAATTTATCGTATGATATAGTTATAAATAAAAAAGTATGAGATCGACAAAGTGTACAACGTCAGAAATTACGGCAGTCGTGAGGCGCAAGCTAGTTTTAGTGGACAACAGCGAGCATGAGGATGCCAAACTCACTTCTTTCTCTCTTTAAAAAAGTCCACTGCTCTTGCTCCCCAAGTTAGCTGTGGACGTTGACTTAAGTCAACATCTGTGTGTACTACGGAGTATAATAGTATAATACTATATGATGAAGTCAACATCTGTGTGTGCTATACTACTATGAATCATGGAGTGAAATCTATGGGTACCTCGGGGCCAAATGATGCGATAGACAAATTGAGTGAGATGATGCAACGACATGTAGTGGAAATGTGGAATCAGGATTAAAACTTGGACCGAGATGAAGTTAACTTTTAGAAGACGGAGAGGGTCAAATTGTACAATTTACTACTTTACTAGGGCCATGGACAAAATGTCTTTGACATGTCAAAACACGTGCGCTCGCCAAATATAGACTTGTCTTTTCAAACGTTCCGTACATGTGATCCATTTTCAACTTCATTTCTTCGCACTTGCCGAACACATACTTGATATCAATTTTGAATCATAAAATCGAAACCAAAACCTATTTTTCTACATACAATAGATCTCGATTTACTAATTATAGTTGCATTGCTAATACTCGAAAGTTAATAACTATTCTCTCTAATTTGTTCCTTATTTTGTTTTACAGTCTAATGGATCCATGATCCATCTAAGTAGTACTCGTATACTTTATGATTGATTGTCATGTATAATTATTCGGAAACCAACCCAAACTGAATAGAAGTTCATTTGGAAGACCCAAACTAAAATATAGTTGTGAACTACAAGTCATGGTCCAAAGCCCATTTGGAACTTATAAAACAGGCAGCCCAGTGGCTCTTGAACAGTGAGTCCAGAAGCCACATGTTCAAGAAATTACTCGAAACACTAAAAGAAGGAAAATGACCTTGTATACTACAGTATGTCTTAAAGGAATACATTTTTTATCATTGCCAATTGCTTTTTTTTTTTTTTTTCTTTGCAAGGAAGCATTGCCAACAATGGACCCAACTTTGCAATTGATCAAAACCGTAAGATCCCACTACTATTCAAAACGTTGACAATATCGACATGTATGTTCAAAGAAAATTCAAATGACGTTCATTCATTAAACACTATTCGAAATTCAATAGATGCAGAAATTTCGTTATCCAACTAATCAAATCACAATTTACTACTCACAATGCTACTTGAGCCTTAAGGTGATTATTCAAGTGACAAAATCAAGCCAGAGAGTTTCTCAAGTGATTCATAGGAAGAGCCACCTTTGCTAAGGCAATTACCAACCATTTCTTTGAATGATACCATCTTTTCTCTCAAATTTTCGTCACCCATCAATCTTGTTATAACCTCCTCTATCTCTCCTCTCCCGGCGCCTTTCTCAATACGCAACCCGACCTTCCAAATCTCGGACACATGCCAAGCAATAGTCTTTTGGTCAGGAAAAAGGCACGGCATAACAATGATAGGAACACCTTCGGAAATGCTCTCTATTGTCGAGTTCCAACCACCGTGCATAAAACTCCCTCCAATCGCGAAATGTGCTAGGACTTCTTGTTGAGGCGCCCACGAAACAATGTGCCCCCTCCCTTCCACCTTTTCCTTGAATTCCTTTGTTTCTAATACAGAGTTTTCGGGCCCTGCTTGTACAAGGTCGGGTCGAGTAACCCACAAGAATGGCCGGTTACAATTGGCTAAACCCCAAGCAATCTCGTCGAATTCGGCCTTAGTGATCGTTGCTATACTCCCAAAGCTAACGTATAGTACAGATTTTGGTGCTTGTTTATCTAACCATGTAATAATGGGAGTTTTGTCTTGGACTAGGAAGCTTGTTGCCGACGTCTTTGAATACTTGTGTAACGGTCCAATTGGGAAAACGGGTACGTTGGTAATGTATTGCGTAAGATTTGAAAATGAAGGGCCTTCTAATTCTTCAAAAGAGTTGCATATTAATCCAGATGAACCCTTGATTTCTTCTACCATTGCAATTATTTCTACACCAGATTCGCAATCAAAAACTAACTAGCTGTCACTAAACGGTGTAAACGATTTTTAAGGCCGCAGGTGTATCCATTAATCGGCTCAAAAAATTGCATGGGTGGTTAATTAGATAAAATATTGATCTAACCCGTCATGCAATTGTTTAGAAACTTTGATTAGCCAATTAGCGTATACAATACCTAAACCAACATATCCGTTGGCTAAACGCAATTTAAAGTCGAACTGAGTGAAATGCGAAATTGTAACATACCTGGGTATAGGGAATAGTCCTGATGTTGGAGGACGTCAGGGGAGCTCAAGATAACCAAGTCAGCCACTGTAGACGTATGAAGCATGATCCTAGGAAGCCCAAACTCCTCGGAAACTAACCTTGTGAACTGCCACAATGGATCAGTGATCAAGCACGCAACAGACTCTCTCTCTCCTTCGGTGTCGAAAATCGAGGCCAAGCAGTCCCGGAAAGGCTGTGCACAGTTTGAATTATAAGCAGCTAAAATAGCGACTGGGTCCGTAAGAGGTGGGTCCATGGCCGCTAAACCGTCGTCAATGAAATAGAATGTGTAATCAAGGTGGAAATTTGTTGGATTAGAAGAGTTGGAATTGGTAAGGACAAATGTGATGGGTATACCCTTAGAATGCAGGGCTTCTGCTAAGTGAAACATTGGGTTGGTGTGCCCTGCTGCTGGCAAAGGAAACAAGATCACCCCTTTTTGCTTCTGCATCTTTTTAATTTTTTTTGTTGATAGTTTTGTGAAATGCAAAATGTTACAACTTAAAACTTATAGTTGAGCTTTGGACCCGTTTGATACAACTTAAACAACAATGTGTTTAGAAATAATCAAATACCATCTCAATCAAATCAAATCAAAATTATCGAAATGACAATTAATGAATCTAGTCTATTTTTTTTCTTATTAATTTGTCTAAATTCAGCTAATCAAATCAATCCAATTCATTCAACATATCGTATCATAACATAACAAAAAGTTACAATCTTATCAAAGGTAAGGTTTCGATCTTTCGGCTCATTTTTAATCTAAATCGAAAAGTAAATAAAAAAATATATATGAAAATGATGACAAAAAGTACAAGTGTACAACGTCAGGAACTACGTAATGCGCACGGTAGTATGTCAGTTGACAACGAGCAGAGGCCAAACTCGCTATTTTTCTACTCTTCTTGCGGAGGCGAGGGAGAAGCCTGAGGTTAAGGCCTGGCCGTTGATATTTGTGGCTGATTTTATACGTCGATTCCGAATAAATTGGGACAATTAAGCTAAGCCAGCTTTAATTAGCAGATCTTTGTAGTACATAATAACTACATGAATCAAATTATCATAATAAATTGGGACTAATAAGTGTACGTCCAATTCCAATGAGGGAAATATGTTAAATTATCAAGACGTCTGCACATGAATCAATGGTATGTCTAATAGATTAGTCCGCTCAATCCCAAACATGGATCATGGTACATATGATACATTATTTGGTTCAAATCCTACTAAAATTCGATGGTATAGGGCAAAAATTATGTAATGCAATGCTTATATTTATAATCTCGGGACTAGAAGTAGCATAGTGGTTCTCATGGACCCGGAACCATTATGTAATTCGCTCATGTCGTGATGTAAAAGTGTAAAAACCGACTGATGTGTACTGCATAACATTCCCCAAATGAGAGTGTGATATCTAATTGTTTAAGTGTTACGCCATACGTTAGTAAACTTGATTGTCTCATCGAAATCTCACTTTACGTACGTAAAAGTCAAAAAAAATGTTTGACTTGATCCAACAATTTAGGAATTGACCCAAACTTGATTAAACTACTGGACTACTTAGTCAGGGCCCAAACCCAATCTATCTATACTTATCTATTAATAGGCTAGCATCCGCGTTGACGTGGCGGTGAATGGAAGTATTCCTAGCAAAAAACGTGTCACCTCAAATCTATTAATCGGGCAATCCTCTAGCCTCTTCTCTCTCCTCCATGTAATTCGTGGGTGGGCCTAGCAACATTATTGTTCGAAGAGTAAGGCTATTTGTATATGTGATATACATTACTAAATATATATGGGGGTAGTATGGGTATGTTTTGTATTTTTATGTGGTGGGATTGAGGAGAGAGAATTGGAATATGGTGGGACATATGGATAAAAAATTAGGGATATACATTTAGAAATGTATATGGATGTACATTAAAATTTTCTCTTGTTCGAACGCATAAAAAACACACATGTGCACCTCTTCACCTCTTGATTCGCGTAAATGAATTTATTTGGCACTATTCATCGAACAACTGACCCGACGTCCCTTCCCCTCCCTTTCTCACAATCTCACTCCTCCAGGACCCTTGACTTTCCTTCATTTACTTCTACCCTATCATAGCTAGATTTTGAACTTCGCCGTTTCCCCCCACCTCACTTATAAAAGGAATTCATCTATCCATCCTAGACTATTAGAGGATACGATGTTTTTGCCAAATTACACTGTATGGTAATATTTGCCACCATATTATTACATAATATCCCTCGATATTATATCATCATAATATTGTCGCCTTCCGTATTCTCTATTAAGAGGATGATGATTTGATGGAGATGATGATGGACGATGTTTAGAAGGTTTAAGGGAAAGATATAGAGAAGGATAACCAAAATTGACCAGCACTTTGAATTTACACGGGGATGAATGAGTGGGGTTTTGGTGGGTTTATTTTTTTTAATAATTTTTTTTTTCTTCCTATTTTTCTTTGTTATTACTGTACTATTATTGATATGTCACATTGTCAATAGACCACTAGAATAAAAGATGGGTAGGAATTGGGGTTAATTTTTGTTGGGCCACAACCGTACTCCGTAGTTTTTTTGTTTTTAAACCGAATCTGTTTAAAAATGATGTTAGTAATGCAACCCAAATATTTATTACAAAAACTGAACATTAGTTAGTAAATAATATTGTAAAATTATTTTAAAATTATGAGATTACAAATGGTATGTGTAAAGATTCACATTGTTGGCAACCAAGGTGATCAGAATATTCAATAGTCATATATTCATAGAGGTCTTCTAAAATTTTGGTTGAAAAAGAAGCAAAAGTAAACCCATGATTTCACGGGGATAAAAGCTAGTTTGACATTCAGATGTTAAAGAACACGGTCCAAAGACCACCTTGTTCTAGACACTACTCGAAAAAGCCTCCAAAAAGAATCATCATTATCCATCGATCCTCTTATTAAATAGCGCGAAAAGTCTAGAACTTGTACGAGAAGACACTTCCAGAATTTACGAGACCTTTCTCTCCACCGCCTATATATTTACTGAACCAAATTCTCCCATTTACACATCACTGACAACAAAATCAACCAGCAAAATCTTCCCCATTCCAATCTTGTCTAACTTTGCTAACTTCCTCTTCTCAACCCGTATCTGTCCCTTATACTATTTCCTCAAATATCTTCTATCACAAGTTTCAAATCAAAACTCATCGTTTTAACACTCAATTTGATCACCAAAAAAAAAAAAAATGTCGCTAATTCCAAGCTTTTTCGGAAACCGCCGCAGCAACATCTTCGACCCCCTGTCCATGGACGTGTGGGACCCATTCCAAGGCTTCCCAATCAACACAACCTCCCAGTCTCTCTCCTCCACGTCACGTGACACGTCGGCGTTCGTGAACGCGCGGATAGACTGGAGGGAGACACCTGAGGCGCACGTATTCAAGGCGGACTTGCCGGGGCTGAAGAAGGAGGAGGTGAAGGTGGAGGTGGAAGACGACAGAGTGCTCCAGATCAGCGGAGAGAGAAGCAGAGAGCAGGAGGAGAAGAACGACACGTGGCACCGTGTTGAGCGGAGTTCAGGGAGGTTTATGAGGCGGTTTAGGCTGCCGGAGAATGCGAAGATGGCGGAGATTAAGGCTAATATGGACAACGGTGTCTTGACTGTTACTGTTCCTAAAGCCGAGGAGAAGAAGCCTGAGGTTAAAGCCATTGACATCTCCGGCTGATAGAATCAACAACAATGGATCAATCAATCGATCAATCAATCTTCAGTGTTACGCTAAATAAATAATTATGTGTGTGTATGTGTAATGTTGTGTGGCTAATCGTCATGTTTGCGTTGTTAATTGTTGGGTTGTGTTGTGTGAATGGTAATAATAAAAATGTATTGTACTAATGATCTTAATTTCGTGAAATAAAGATTCGAATAGTAGAGTTTCATGTGTGTAATAGCCATTGCTTAAAGTGCCAATAGTTCCATCCTATTGAGCACTTTTTGTTTCTTTGCAATTTTGTGCCAAAAAAACGTGGCTTGTAGGTTCGTGCATGTTTGATTCTCATACGTTAAAGACAACATTTGAATCTTAATATTTATAAACGAATCTTCTTTTGTGGGCATTGAAAAGGTATAGAACCATTCGAATATTCTGAGAGCTTCTAATGAATAAGAAATTAATTTACGGAATATTCACGTGGTGTCCCCGAGGTTTACATACCATTTTACGTGTGGTATCCCTATGTTTGAAACATGTACATTGTGGTGTCCCTCAGATTTGCAAAACGCGGTATGCGGTACCCCTCAAGCTAACGTTGTTAACCTTTTTTTTCCGTTAAAAGATGACGTGGCTGCCACTTATAAATTTAATTTGAGCTTAATTCTTTTTTTTAATTTCTAAATATATTAAAAAAAATTCCAAAATCAATTTTAATAATTACTAGAAAAAAAAATTGCCCTAGGGTATCGAATACAACTTCATGAGGAACCAACACTCAAATACAACAAGTATTGTCCTAGGGTATCGAATTTAATGTTTGGAGGACATTTGACTTGTTTCAAAAAATTGATCAAATTTGACCAGAATCGCAATACATAAACCACGGTTTTTCAGTAAAAATGCTCCGGAACGAAAACGGCTCAAATTTTGGCGGTAGTTTCTACGTATGATATAATGAGGATTGGAAAAATATATGAGCCAAAAAAATAAGAGAAAGAAAAACGGTCAAAACAGTCATTAATCCATTCAAAGTGACAAGCGTCGAAATGCATGAAATACTTCAGAAAATGACGAACCAACACACAAATCCAACAATTGTAGTCCTAGGGTATCTACAGTATTGTTTGGAGGACATTTGACATTTTTCGAAAAATTGATCAAATTTGACCAGAATCGCAGTATATATAATCCACGATTTTTCGATAAAAAAGGCTCCGGTGCGAATACTGCTCAAATTTTTGTGGTAGTCTCTACGTATGATAAAATGAGGATTTGAAAAATATTAGAGTCAAAAACCTAATAGAAGATAAGGAAAACGGCAAAAACAGTCATAAATCCACACAAAGTAACGAGCATCGAAACGCATGAAATATTTCACAAAATGAGGAACCACTCAAATCCAACAGTTGTAGCCTAAAGGGTATCTAATGTAATGTTTGGGGGACATTTGCCATTTTTCGAAAAAGTGATCAAATTTGACCAGAATCGCAGTATATAATCCACGGTTTATCGGTACACGGCTCCGGAGCGAATACGGGTCAAATTTTTGTGGTAGTCTCTACATATAATATTATGAGGATTTGCAAAATATTAGTGTCAAAAATCTAGAGTTAAGTACATAAATGGGGTATAAAGTTTACAAGATTTTATCAAATGGGGAATGGGTACTTTTTCTTTTATCAAATGGGGAATGACATTGGATGCCGTCAGTTAACGATAACGTGGCATGAATATTAAAAAAAAAACTCTCACCTTCCCCATCTTTTCTCTCTGATCACTCCACCTCATTCACTACGACGACACAAAACCCAACTCCCCAAGAATGCCACCGGCCCACCACCAGTCACCACCCATCACACCCCCAAATAATGATTTCCCAACTCTCTCTGATCTCCTGGGTTTCATATTCCTCCCGAATTTCCCGAAAACGTCAATTCTTCCCGAAATCGCCATCATGGATCGTCAATCAAGCTAATCATACTCGGCGATCAAAGCCCCAACTCAATTACTCCGGCAACAACGACAACGACGAAGACTACCTCATGCAGCCACCATTTCCGCCACCACCGCGCGCTTCCTGTTTGTTGATTGATCAACATGTGGAGAAAATCCACCACCACCTCCCTGTTGTTGATTATTTATGAAAGGTTTTTGAGTGGTCGTTACGAAAGAGAGGGTTTGATATCTAGAGCAGGTCTTAGTGATAGATTTGGGACTTTGGGTGGTGGTGGCGTCAGTGATGGTGGCTAGTGTTGGGGAGTTGGCTTTGTGTCGGAGTAGGGTGGAGAGAGATTTTAAATGGGGTGAAACTGAGCAAATAATTTTTTTTTGCAGAAGGAAAACATAAAGTTTGTTTTCTATTTTTTTTTTATTATTTATGCCACCTCATCACTTGACTGACGGCATCCATTTCCATTCCCCACTTAATAAAAAAAAACATCCCATACCCCATCTGATAAAAAGTTGAAAACTTTATACCCCAAACGTATAGTTAACTCCAAAAATCTAAGAGAAGTTAAGGAAAATGGCCAAAACGGTCATAAATCCACACAAAGTGACGAGCGTTGTTGAAACGCATGAAATACTTCACAAAATGAGGAACCAACACTCAAATGAGTCAAATCCAACGAATATAGTCCTAGGGTATCTAATTTAATGTTTGGAGGACATTGGACTTGTTTTGAAAAATTGATCAAATTTGACAAGAATCGTAGTACATAATCCACGGTTTTTCGCTAAAAAGGCTCCGGAGCGAAAATGACTCAAATTTTGGTGGTAGTTTCTATGTATATGATATACGGAGTAATGAGGATTGGAAGAATATATATAAGAGCCAAAAAACTAAGAGAAAGTTAGAAAAACGGTCTTTAATCCATTCAAAGTGACAATCGTCGAAACGCATGAAATACTTCATAAAATGAGGAACCAACACTCAAATCCAACAATTATAATCCGAGGGTATCTACAATAATTTTTGGAGGACATTTGGGATTTTTCGAAAAAATTGATCAAATTTGACAAGAATCATAGTATATAATCCACGATTTTTCGATAAAAAGGCTCCGGAGCGAATACAACTCAAATTTTGGTGGTCGTCTCTAAGTATGATATAATGAGGATTTTCAAAATATTACTAGTCAAAAAGCTTAGAGATGATAAGGAAAACGGCCAAAACGGTTAGAAATCCACAGAAAGTGACGAGCGTCGAAACGCATGAAATACTTCACAAAATGAGGAACCAACACTCAAATCCAACAATTATAGTCTTAGGGTATCTAAATTAATTTTTGGAGGACATTTGACGTGTTTTGAAAAATGATCAATTTGACAGATTTCGCAGTACATAATCCACGGTTTTTCGATAAAATGGCTCCGGAATGAAAGCAACTCAAATTTTGGTGGTAGTCTCTACGTATGTTATAATGATAATTGGAAGAATATAAGACCGAAAAACCTGAGAGAAAGTTAGAAAACGGTCATAAATTCATACAAAGTGACGAGCGTCGAAACGCATGAGATACTTTACAAAATGAGGAACCAACACTCAAATCCATCAAATATAATCCTAATGTATTTTATGTAACGTTTGGAGAGCATTTGTCTTTAAGTCATCGCCATCAATCAGCTCTTATCCTTTGACGAAAAATTGATCAAATTTGACCAGAATAACAGTGCATAATCCACTATTTTTCGATAAAAAGGTTCCGTAGCGAAAACGACTCAAATGTTGGTAGTAGTCTCTACGTATGATATAATGAGGATTTTAAAAATATTAGAGTAAAAAACCTAAGAGAAGATAAGGAAAACCGCCAAAACGGTCATAAATCCATACAAAATAACGAGTGTCGAAACACATGAAATACTCTATAAAATGAGGAACCAACACTCAAATCCAACAAGTATAGTCCTAGGGTATCCACATTAATTTTTGGAGGACATTTGACATTTTTTGAAAATTTGATCAAATTTGACCGGAATCGTAGTACATAATCCACGGTTTTTCGATAAAATGGCTCCGGAACGAAAACAACTCAAATTTTGGTGGTAGTCTCCACGTAGGATATGATGAGGATTGAAAGAATATTAGCGCCAAAAACCTAAGAGAATGTTAAAAAAACAGCCAAAATAGTCATAAATCCATAGACGAGCGTTGAAACGCATGAAATACTTCACAAAATGAGGAACTTATATGGTCATTTTGTACGCATAAAATTGATGGTTTTTGTTGTATTTTAACGTTCCAAATGATGTATTATACTCAATATTGGTGTTGAGTATTGGTTCTTAAGTTTTGTGTAATTTTGGTCATTTTAAGCACATTTTGGATGCGAACAATAAGTGAGGCGCTGTTGAAAACCTTTCCACAGTCTTTTAGCGGCCGCGCTGCAAGCTTGGCGGAGCGTTAAAAGAAGCAAAAAGATATGCGTCAGAGAGGCTTGGTGGGCCGCAATGAGGCTTTGCACGCCGCGGGAAGAGCTTGGCGGACCACGGTTTCTGTATTTTCCTAATTCCGTAATTTTCTATTTTACGTTTTCCTAGACTTTAAGAACCCCCGACTCTAGGTTTATTCATACAGAATTTTTTGAGAAAACAAGGATTTCTATGGATTGCATGATGAGCTAATTCCTTTATTTCTTGATCTATTAATCGAAGCATCGCATTGACAATATCGTGAGTTTAATCTATTATTTGGTTTTTAATTCATTCAATTATCTTTTGTTTTTCTAGGTGTACAACTAGTCTAATACTATATATTAAAATGTGAAATCAAGCTTTTCTAAGTGGACACTTGATACTTATTAATTGGATAGCATTAGGGGTAATCATACAATATGGTAACTATAGAGTTGTAGCGGCTAATTTATGGAAAATAATATTATTTATGGTGATTATTGTGGTAAGCTAAGTTATAGTAATATAAAAATATAATGTGATATAACAGGTGATGGGATTGTGGAATGAAGATGAGATAGTAAAACGGCTAAAGTGAAAGTAAATGTGAAATAATAATATGATAGGGAGTAAGTTAGTGGAAACATATAATATAATACTATCATTACTAATTATATTATAAAAAAGGATAAACCAACATTTTTATAAAACGAGTATAATAATATGAATATGTAGCCCGTGCATAGACGGACATGCAAACTAGTCAATACTACATCTTTTATTTAAAAGAAAAGAAAATAGTTATTACACTCACCAAATATTGTCTTTAGCAGTTGTAAACGGTGTGATTACGAGAGACAATAAAAATAAGGATAATAGTACAACTTTTATTTAAAAAAAAAGAAAATAATTATTACGTACGTCGTACGGTTGCACGGGTTTAAAACTAGTTTATATACTTTATGCATGGGTGTAAGTAAAACAAAATTATCAACTTGTGCATGGGTGTAACTAAAACAAAATTAACAAATCAGGAAATAGGGAAACATCATCATCGTTTCCGATTGATATAATTATGGCAATAGTCCTATTCTAAGTTTTTAAGTTTTAGTAATAAATCCTACCAAAACAAGGAACAATTATTCTGATCAATGTTTCATCTGGAACACAACATAACACTCGTTCCTAAACCCTTATTAACTTCTCAATAACGCCATCAATAACTGACCAAAGCATGTCAGAACTCCCAACTCCAAGCTCAAAGAGAAGAGCAGACGAGCGGGAGATGGACGACACGTGGCACCTTGTCGAGGGGATCTCGATGAGGTCCATGAAAGAGTCTAAGCTGCTGGCTGAGAATGCGACGACGGAGGAATTCAATGCGAAGATAACGGAGTTTTACGTAAGGATGACGGAATATTACGCGAACATGCGGTATGGGCAGCCGGAGAATACGAAGATTGCGACGATCATTGCGAAAAGACAGTCTGAGCTGGCGGATCTTCATAAGGACAGGCACATTAGGCTTGCGTCGTTTAATGCGGACATGACGGGGTTTGTGAAGCGGCGCTTTAGGCTGCCGAAGGATGCCAAGGCGGCCGAGATTAATGCGAAGATGGCGGCCGCGGAGATCGATGTGGAGAGGCATTTTAGGATGCGGGAGAATGCGATGATTGCCGAGATTAATGCCAATATGGTGAACAGAGTGTTGCTCATCAGTGGTAGCGTTACGAAGAAGTTTAAGGTTAAGTTTGAGGTGGAAGACGATAGGGTGGTCAGAAACAGCGGAGGGAGAAGCAGGGTGGAGGAGGTCAGGAGGAGAATAAGGACACGTGACACCGGAGTTCCGGGTGGTTCTGTTGTTCTGTGCTATTGATGTTGAGCCGCCGAGAATACAAGGTGTAATCTTGACTAAATTTTTTGAGACTTTAAAATCGTATCGTGATTTGAAGTGTTCTAATCCATGTGTTTAAAATCGTGTCGTATAATTAATAGTGTATTATTTCAACTATTCAAGTCTCTAACTTATTATACGAATAGAATTGAACTACTAGGTAAATTTTTCAATTTACCACAGATCATCATTGGTTAATCATCTAATTTTTCAGCGTGAATTTGTGGAGGATGGATGGATCATGATCCATATCTGATTATCTTCGTTCCATCATTCCTTCACAAAATATATTGTGTGGTTAATAGTGTATTATATATTCCAGTCTCCAACTTATTCGAACAAAATTGAAGTATTAGTTAGAATTTTTCAAGTCACCGCAGATTATTACTGTTAAATCACTCGATTGTTCAAAGTGAACTTGTGGATAATGGATGGATGATCATGATCAATATATTCATTTCAATCACTCCTCCAAAAAAATATTGAACTTCATTGTTCATACTCTACTTCATAGTCCACAAAAAAAAAAGTCAAACTTCATTCGAAACAGTTAAGATTAAGGCCCTGTGCGATTGGATTGCATTTTTCTGAATTGATTTGATTTGATTTGAATAAAACTGATCTGATTTGATTAAATTTGATTTGATTTGATCTGATCTGAACAGAATATATTGATAAATTAACTGCATTTAAACGAATTAATAACTAGAATTAGACTACGTTCATTGATTGTTATTTGGATAGTTCTGATCTGATTTAATTTGAATGAAACTGATCGGATTCAATTTGGTTTGAACAAATCTGATATAATTTAAAAATAATATTTAATAAGTTGAATCACAAAGCGCCTAAAAAGTCAAACACCAGGGACAGCTGACACTAGAAAAGACCGCAACCCAGACTGGGCCAGCAAAACGTAAACCACACAAAATCACTTGAGGGCAAAACAGGAATAAAAAAACAAACAACCACCGAGTCACCCCCAACCGAGTCAACGAGTCATCAAATGAGAGTGTGAGATCCCTACCAAGTAACGAGTTTTGCGGGAGGTCACGTGATCGAAGTCGGTGATTTAATTTCCGGCGGGAACAAACCCTAATTTTCGCCGATGACGTCATTTGTCGACGAATTTCAAGCCAGTAAGCTCATCTTCATCTCTCTCTCCTCTTTAATTTCTGCTGAAACCCTAATTTTAGCTTTGAATCGTCAAGATTTGGGGAAAATATTCTGCAAATTGAAGACGAACAAACCCTAGAGATTAATTTTGTTAAGATTTGGGGATATTTTTTCATTAATTGGTAAGAGAATCCAATGTTGCACAGCCAATTGTTTTTCTTGTAATGAAAATAATTGGGGATTTTTATATTTGTGTTATGTATGATACGATACGGCCTCATACGGGTAGCTTGAGACTCAAGTTGGATTTCCGTGGCGAGAAATGAGGATGGGGAATTGGGGAAAATGAGAGGTTAGGCGTTTCGAGTTTCGGTGAAAATGTAATAGGATTGATACCAATATCAATTGCTTGTGGTTGGGTGGGGGGGGGGGGGGTGGGGCGGGGTGGTGGGATGGTGGTTTAATCGGGGGCGACGTTGTCGTGGAGGGTTTCGGTAAGGTGTATGGATTACTAGGAATGGTAGGGGCACCTTAGCCGCTATGTGATGAAAACTCGGTGAATTTCGAGTATGATGTCGAGTATGCTGATGGAGAAGGATGTGGTGTTGTTTAAGGAAGATT
This sequence comes from Spergularia marina, assembly GCA_963680865.1. NCBI lineage: Eukaryota > Viridiplantae > Streptophyta > Magnoliopsida > Caryophyllales > Caryophyllaceae > Spergularia > Spergularia marina. The sequence continues at coordinate 20,647,775 of OY804560.1, read as the reverse complement.
GGATTGATCGAAGGTGTAGCACCTGTAGAGTGTTTAATACAGTAGTAATATTGAAAATTTTATTCGTGAATGAAAGAATTTGATCACAACTTGAACCTACGGAGTGAGACTGTGAGAGAGAGAGAGAGAGATTGTGTCGAGGGTTTGATGAACAATGTGCTGGAGTTAGCTTACAACTTCAGTGGTGTTAGGCTATTAGTGACATTCTGCTCGAAAAACTTTGCCATTTCCTTTTATATGAAGAATCAGTTTATGGAAAGATGCTTAGGGAGCCAAAGAAGAGTATCGTCGGGTGTCTATTTATCTCTGTGTTCTGCGTGCTTTCTTGTCCTTGAATCGTCACTTGCAGGAATCGTCATGCAATGATGCTGGAGGCGTGAAAATAGTGCTGATATGTCTCTGTGGCATTTATTCATAGGGTTGTCTAGTGTAACTGTAAGGTTTCTGAACCCCCCCCTATAGACGAGGAGCATTCGTCTGTACTGTGTATTCTTTTAGGTTTTTTAACTTTACTGCCATTGATTTTTGATGCAGATCTTGAGTTGCTTCCAAATATTCTGCAGAAAAAATATGCTTTGCTGCGAGATCTGGACAAAAGCTTATTAGGTGTGGTTACGAACTTTCCACCAAATTTACAGATGGTTTCTTGTCAATATTTTCTAGTGTGTTTCATCCTATTTGCAGTCCTTGGTCATGCTAATGATTATGGACTGGGACCTTGTGAAGATGTGAAGATATACTCTCTAACTTGATCCATTTTCTTTGTTTACTTTTTATCGTCGTTTTTCGTTTGGGGTGTGGGCGGCGGCAGAAATTTTGCGTCAGAATGAACAGCGCTGCGAGAAGGAAATAGAGTATCTTAAGCAAAGATTGCACTCTGGTGCTGTTACTGCTGATCCACCCAGTTTCAAATTCTCAGATGAAGCACTTGATGAGCAAAAACACAGCGTCAGGATTGCTGATGAAAAGGTTGCTTTGGCAGTTCAGGCATATGACCTGGTATGGCTCGTCATTCCTAAGTCTGGCTCTTTCTCTCTCTTGTTTGAGCCAGTGATTGTAATCTTTGATGCAGCTGGTGTATCAATACTAAGAATTGTTCATTTTGACTACCTTTTCTGGACATCTTAAGATAATCCATCCATGATAAAACATATTTGACGTAAACCAACTGCTTATTGTGGTCATAGTCTAATCTGAAACTAGTAATTTCTTGTAGCCAGAGCGAAATAGATGATGCTCTATTTAGGCTAATAGCCGACTTGGCCTATTTCTTGTGGTATATGATATTTAGGATGCCTGAATTGGCCTCTAGTAATCTGCGCCTTTACTTTTTTTTTTTTTTTTGAGAGGGGGGAGGGGTTCTGTAATCAGCTATCTAGAATATGCTTAATATGTGGACTCTCCGTACTGTAGCCTAATAGCCTATTATACTCTGGCTTCCTTTTGTGGAGTTACTTTTCAGCACCCCTGGCGTTGCGTTTGGTTTGCCTGTTTTTCTAAAGAGTAAGGCTATTTGTATATGTGATATACATCACATAACATATATGAGGGGTAGTATTGGTATATTTTATATTTTTATGTGGTGAGATTGAGGAGAGAGAATTGGAATATGGTGGGACATATGAATAAAAAAGTAGGGATATACATTTAGAAATGTATATAGATATACATTAAGACTTTCTCTTTTCTAAAGTCTCAACCTAGAACATTTGCGTGTCGGCTGGTTCTCAATGAAGCAACGGATGTAGATATGGAATTCACGTGTATGCGATTCACTAGATGTTGTATGTGGAAATAATTTTGAAGTAAAAATTAAAACTCTACTAGGCAGTCTTCTTGTGGAACTTCCCCAAGTCGTTACGTCTGCATTTGTTTTTCTTTTGAGGCCAAGGATAAAAGATATTCACCATGACTGGTTGTCTGGTTTTCTAATCTATTTTTCAGTGAGCTATCCTGCCTCAGATGTAATATTTTCTCACCGTATCACTACAATATTTTTAAGCAATAACTTAAACAAGTATGTTAAGGGGATGTTGGGGGGGGGGGGTGGATTCTTGGCTATGCAAAATATTAAACACCACGGCGGTGACCACAGAAAACCACTCTCAATTAAGAAGAGGTGGGGATTGCATATGAAGTACCACTACAATAGCCTAGATCACAGAAAGGAGCTTCTATACGAATTTTAGAGCACCTGTATTTGGTTTAGCGCCAGATTTGCAGCTAGCTAAGTCCTTGCGTTTATTCCTCCACCTTTCTGGGCCTAATATTTGTGCTTTGCAATCTCCACCAAAATCCTTTGGGCCTCACTTATTTGATCTCCAAAGATTGAGTAAATTATTTCTTTGTCTGATTGGAAAATTTCCCGTGGATTGTTGGATACCTGTATGACAGAAAAGGAAATAGATCCAGGAGAGGAAACATTTTTACTTTCACATGCAAGGATCAAAATTCGTTCTTCTTAGTTGTCGTCTTGAACTGGAACAGGTTGATGCACACATTCAACAGCTTGATCAATATCTGAAGAAAACGGAAGAAGAGAGTAGACGAGGTACTCTATCTTCTTATATTCTCTTTATCTTTTGGCACTCGATCAAAATCTGGAAAACTTATCATGCTCACTTTGGCAGAGAAAGAGCTTGCAGCAGCAGCAGCAGCTTCTGGTTCATCTGATGCTAAAGACGACAATGGTGCAAAATCTGGAAAGGCAGGGGAAGGTGGCAGAGGACGTAAAAAGTATGTTTTCCATCTTTTACATACATACTGGCCTGTTATTTATTTAACGTCTTTATGTTTGGTGACTGCTGATGCTTGTCTTCAACATTTAAATCCTTCCTCTCAAAAGAAAAATACATTGATCCTTCATTTCACTAAAGTTTTGCCCTGGAAACTGGAAATTGTGGTCGGTTTTGCTACAGCAATTCAAAAACCTTGCTGTCCTTGATTCTTATTCGATTGATTTATCCCCCCCCCCTCTCCCCTTTCCTGAAATTGCGGTGGGAGTTACGGCCTTTGATGCCATCTTCTCTCTCTACAGAACACGTCTTGCAGCAGCGACAGCAGCAGCAGCTGCGACAGCTCCTGCCAATCCAACGAGTATGGACTTGGATCTACCAGTTGATCCGAATGAACCCACTTATTGCATCTGTAACCAAGTCAGCTACGGGGAGATGGTAGCATGTGATAATGGCGAGGTATTTGCTTTCTTCATTAAAGGTTAACTTCTATTTTATTAACTCTTGTTCATAATCTAACAGAAACCAATGAAATCTACCCTTACAGTGCCGGATAGAATGGTTCCATTTTGGGTGCGTTGGACTGAAAGAGAAGCCAAAAGGGAAATGGTACTGTTCTGATTGTACTGGCAAGCAGAAACGACGTAAAGGCAAATAGCTGTAAAATCTCACTAGAGAGGGAAACAAGGGATGCGAATGTATGTGTTTTGTACAGTACATGTAATTTGTTGTAGTTTCTAGATTAGGTTTCTCGGAACTTCTCCCTTTACCCTCTCCTTGCCTATGCTTGTGACTTCCTTGCTGTAGCCGCTTATGTAGACATAAGGTATTGGTTCTTCAGGTCTCCAACTGTTGGAAGTTTCCATTCTCATCGTTCTGTAAGTTTTCAATTACACTGCTAGTTCTCGTCTTTGTAAGATCCATTACTTTGTCATGTTCAACCTGATGGCCGATGGTGGATGGCTGATGCCGGTGTTCTGTTGTCATTTCTGTGCCTTCCCCTGTGGGAGATTTCATGCCTCTTAAGTCTTAACCTGTCAGAATGTTAAAGTCTGAAGCTCGACCTGTTTTTGGGGCTCCCCAAGTTCTGCGCACGCCAATCTCAGTCTAGGTTTTTCCTAAGGGAAGCTAGTTAAGTTGATACATGTTCAGTTGTAAGAAACAAGCTAGTGCTTCGAAGCAAAAATTACGGACTGTTGAGAAATGATGACTACAGTTATTACATTAAAAAAAAAAAAGTTGTTAAACCCTTTAGAAAGTAAAAGGAATTGGTTTGTATCACCCTGTTTATTTGGATTCAAGTGACTTCGAGCCACACCAGCTCGCAAAGAACACTATTTGTTTAGCTCGCAAAGAACACTATTTGTTTGAAATCGAGTATCAAATCGCCATCATTATTGCATTGTTGCAACTTAAACTCGAACTTATGTGAAACCGAAGATATAGTCATTCCGCCTTGATCTATACGTGGTACATAAGGACAATCCCCCGAAAACCTCTAGAACAAAATCAATAATTTGCCACATTCATACACATAGACACATAGTAGTATAGTACTATAGCAGTGCTATAAGAAGATGTTTTATGTGTGCTCGTAAGTTTGGGTCTAGACCTACAGCTTTCTAGAGAAGCCTCCCAAAATTCAGGATCCCACTATGTGACGTTTCCCACTTAGCAAGCATTATTTGCAATTGCTGGACTTCCACAGTTGGGTTTCAATCCCTATTTCGCCATCAATTCCGGTCCTTTTTATACTTCTTAGTGCCACCCTTTTAGGCCTTCTATTCCTCTATAGTTTTTTTATGTGCACTTTTAATTTAATTTTAGTTATTAGCTTAGTTTTCATGAACCGACAATCTTAGTGGCGACACATATAAGACGACGGAATATGAGGGCCGGCCTTGATTTCACGCATGCCCTAGCATTAATACTAGTTATCACCGTATGTAAAATCTCGGTTGGATGAGTAATTGAGTATCCATTACGAGTTGACGTGAGTCGTATCTGGATGCAGTTGGAGCGAAATTCGGGTGAATTAAATGGGCATCAGAATACATGTATTGTTTCTGTTTAGGTTCTTTGTCTTAGTAATGAACATTATTGTCTAAGGCTTGATAGAGGCAAGTACAATAATGAGAAATTTTAGGCTAGTTCGACAACCATGGAAACCTAGATTTCCCCAGTTTTGGATTGTATTCCTTGTAATGGAATGGTAGGCTACGATAAGATGTTTTGAAATGCATGGCTCAAAAAGTCTATACATACATTTACAAGTTACAAGAGGTACAAGACAATGGAAAAACCGACATATTGGCACTTTCACCAACTTTTCATTTCTAGTTTTGTGACGTTGCTACAATTTGTTGCGTAAGATTTTTCTTATTATTAGCATTTATTTAGCAAGATTATTGTTGTAAATGTACATGTGTTCAGGACATGAGAAATTGTAACGCATCGTTCAGAATATATATATATCTAGTACATATCAAACAATTGCTATAGAGTTTAATCACAAAAACTTGCAAATGGTAAGATTTAAACTCGAAACTTTCTGGGGCAAAATCAATCTAGTTACGACATTTGTTCGAAATTTCTAGTGAGTGAGTACGTATATATTACTCTACATGGGAACAAGCGAAGTCTGGAGTAGCCGCCGAGCATATAAAGCCAGCAGAAGGCCTAGGATTTGAAGCTTGTGAAAAAGAAGAAGGGCGATATTTGGTCCTGACAAGTGCTATCAGACAAAATCTTGTACTCCTATCTCTTTCTCTACTTATCGTAATACCAAGAAAAAACACATCTTTGGGAATTGTGGTCTCGGCACGCACTACAAATTGACCGTGCTCTAAAGTTAGCATTTTCTTCATGGCAACAATTTGGTTTCTTCATTAGCTTAAGGAAATTAAACCAAATAGATTGAATTGTTATTACTCCGTATGTATATATGGGATCGTGTAAATTAATCATGTTATGATCAGCCATGTTCCTTTTGATTTGAAAATGCTCATCGACTAGATAAGCAATTGAAGATAATTTATGTGATGAAGTAATTAAGATGGATAAATATGTTTCATTAATGTCATTATTGTTGTTTTCTTATCCTTTATATCAGTGTATATAGAAGTAAAAGCGAGTTTGAAATGACAACTAAATGGCGTGCTCGTGTTTTTTTCTATGAAAGGGAAAAATTATGAATTACTAGTAATTAGTAGTAGGTATCATTACAAGATGCGATGAGGAATCATAATGCAAGGTTTTAACGCGAGCTATTTAAGCCTGAAATCTTAAATTAACAGTTAATATCTATAGAAGTTTCTCATTTTTAATTCAATGTAAACATAGTGAGAGCCTACCTCAAACAAAGGATAAATCCATAACTACAATCAAGTTAGATCACAAACATGCTTTTGAAAAACTCCCTAGCTCTATGTATAGCTTGGGCCTCCTAACTTAAGCTATATTGCAATAGATTGATATAAAAGCATTACCTTTCCCCAAGTTTCTTACAATAATTACAATCCAAAAAGAGATTAAGCATGCAAGTTAATTAACGATCAACTAATTAAACTCAAGAAACTTGTTCAATTTGATTATATTAAGGGCATGTTTGTTTCCCTTTTTTGTTGGTCATGAGTTGTCTCTAAGTTTGGTGGGTGATCTTCAAGTTCAATGTTCTCTCTTTTGTGTTCCCACACTCTGAAAAGAAGATATTAAATCCCCACAATTCTTGACTGCCAAACACACCCCACTCTAATTTTTACTGACAGTCAACCCGATCCATGTCAGTAATCGGATCATGAGATTAGGCCCGTCCAACTGATATCAGACACTGAAATTTGTTGACTTTTTTACCTTAAGAATTCCCATTTTTTAACCCAATCATACTCTTTGTCCTTCCTCTTTGAGAGAGATGCACATGATCTTGGCAGACAACTTCTCTTAGTTTATATCTTACTTTGGATTACCTTCATGTCCACACTCCTTAGTAATCAATTAATTAATTAACTATATGAAAATATAAGCACCAAAGTCTAAAAGGTTTAGATTGAAGCAAGTTTCTTAAAAGTTTAAATTTGAAGATATCTAACGGATAGAAATACATATATATCATCATTAAGTTTATTTTTAACAAGATATTGTCTTGGTATAATGTTGGTTGTCTTGACAAAATCAGTATCAATTATTATAAAAAAATTGCGACTTTATCTCTTAGTACGGTTTGTATCATGTTGTATTGCTATCGGTCTTAATCAACCGATGACATAATTCCGTCCATGCTTATATGATGAGTTTTTCTTGTTTTAAAATTTTGTAGTATAAGATTAGAATTGGGTTATTTAATTAATTTAGTAGCAACCTAAAATGAAGAAACTCCTATTATATTATTTGCATGTAGGAAAAAGGTAAAGAAGAAATGCCAAAATGGAGGAACTTACCACTTTGTCTGCTCGCAGACCCAAACGTTGAACACCGTCAACTTAGCTTTTCTGCGTGTCGCCGAACGCACTTCTTTCTTTTTCTTTCCTTGTTCTTAAGAACACAAAAAACCAAGTTTTTTTAAATACTAATTAAAATCTCTTTTATCAAATCCCCAAATTAAAGCACTCAGTCTTCCCTTACATCGAAGTAGACTCGTCTCATAATTATCCTGTCCTGTGATCCCTAACTAGTACATACCACTAGTATTTATTTTAAACATGCACAAATTTAATTTTATATCTCGACCGTAAAAATTTAGTCTGATTTGATTATAGTTGTAACTTGTAAGACATGCATGTAGCTTGTAAGTAGGATTCAACTCATAGATCAAGTATAATTGAACAGTTTTCGATCAAGTGAATAGTGTCCTTAGTCGAAGATTTGAACCAAGCTATGTGTGAAGTTTACGGGTCGCATTTTCAACTGAATTGATTCATGTAAATAATATGAGTTTAAATTAGATAATTAATTGATCTTTACGAACAATGTAAATGTAACAAATCTCAATTTTGTCAAGTGAATTGAAGTAAGTTTCATTTCAATCAAGAAACTAATTATCAGTAAACTTTAGCTAGCTCGAATCGATATATCTGTATTTATATAATATTAGTAAAATATCATTTTATTACAAGTGAGTCGAGAGAGAACAATTTTGAGCAAGTAAAAAAAAATGTGTTACCAAGATTTTAAATAAAAAAAAATGAAAAGGAAAAGACAAAAGACAATAAGCTAGTTGCATTGACAATAAAGGGCATTGGCGCATAGCACTATAAAAGCATTTATACATCTTCATGCTTAAGATAACATCCTTTATAAGTTATAACGTAACCCTTTAGAGTTCAGTCCTGAGTGCCCTAGCTCAAAAATCCTCCAAAAACATCTCAACATTCACAAGATAAAAAAAAACTTAGCTTATGGAAGAAGGTATGACAGGGTTTTGCATTCAAGCAAGAAGAGGTGGTTGTGGTTCTTATGGCGGAATCGGGGCCGGGACCGGGACCAAGTGTGGCCGGTGGAACCCGACTGCCGAGCAAGTTAAGGTTCTAACGGACCTGTTTAGGGCAGGGCTTCGAACCCCAAGTACTGACCAAATTCAGAAAATATCAACACAGTTGAGCTTTTATGGTAAGATTGAGAGCAAAAATGTGTTCTACTGGTTCCAAAATCACAAGGCTAGAGAAAGGCAAAAACGGCGTCGTGTCTCTAAGGACACTAGTAATAGTGATGTCTCTTGCTTCCAACTTGATGACCATCTTCTTAAAACATCATCAACAGCTGCTCCTACAAAGTGTACGTTATAAGTTCTCTTTATGGCTTTTTTTCACTAGCTAGCTATCAAATTCGTTATTGCGTGTTGCTATCTTTGTTCTATTGGATTGTTAACGTTTACAACTTTACATGTACTCGATCACTTACATTACTCGTCGTGTTTCTGACTTTGTTTTATTGGATCGTTAGCGTTTACAGGTATTAAATACGTATCGTTTATATGTAGTCGATCACTTATATTACTCGTCGTGTTTCTGACTTACAGATTTTGGGGAGATAAATCAAGTAACGTGCGAGCCAGAGAGAGCAATAGAAACACTTCAACTCTTTCCGCTAAATGCATACCATCATGAGCCAGCAGAGTCAGAGAAGCTAAGGATGTTTTCAAATGAATGCAAGGAAAATAATTACTATCCAACCTTTGCTTACAATTCATGTGGAAGAGAGTTTGATCATCCCCCTTTGGATTTGCGCTTAAGCTTCTTTTAGGCTATTGTTTACGTTACTATATAGTTTTTCTAATTAACGGTCAGATCTAATTAAAGGGGCATTCAACATTTCAACCTATCGATAATGCATACAAGTTTCGAATCCTGCTCATGTGTCCCAGTGTCCGAAAAACAATATCGACTGAGCTAGCTAGCCGGAAATGAAACTCGTAGTATGTTATCTTTAATTTCAAGCAAGTTAAATTCAAGTGATGTAATTGTGATTAATGTAACATGCATGGATGCATGCATGGCTCATAGAGTTAATTTTCTATGCTATTAGATAGTAAATGTAGTACGAATCCAGAAATATTATTGTTCCTATGAAAATTAGCGAAAAGCTTGGACATTCTATCCTCGATCTCATTGAAGTTTGATCCTATAACACTCTTTTTGTTAGTATGATTTGTGAATCTCTGTGTTTATTCTGCTGGATTTCGATTAATTAGAGGTTGGGAATTGCAAAATTTTGTTTCTTTCAATGGAGATGTCTGTCTGATTGGGAATTGAAAATCGATCTACTTGTTGCTGATTGCTTCTACCAAGTTTAATTTTGATTTTAATGAATCATGTGTATATACAGAAGAGACCGATCGTTGACCAGGAAAACCCTTTTGTACGTCGCCTTTGAAGAAACTTATCAAATTAAACAATGGAGTATGAATCGCAAGTATGAACGCATGACTTATGTTATCAAATACTACTATTGGGTTACCGAACGAATGATCTACCGTTTGGATCTCGGCCACCAGTTTAGGCTTTTGATTGGGTTTTTTCTCTAATAATTATCGATCTTACATACTACTCTGATCCATTAATTACGGATTTCTTAAGCAACATTTGTAAACGTCTATGGGATTCACGCGCTCTCTAGTCCTCAACATATCGACATCATGTTTTAAAATGACGTCGGCCATGTACTACCTCCTTACTCCGCATTTCCTTAATGACTTTATCAACTCATCTAGTAGCAAAGGTGTTTAAAGGATTGAACTTTACAAACTGTAAATTGATGAACAAGGTACAATAAAGTTGTCCATGGTAAAATTTTGAAAAATCGAAATAATATTTAATCCACAATTTTGGCCCAAAATGATCATGTAATTGATCGAAATGGCTCAAGTTTTCAAAAAATACCCTTGGTGTCATATTATGGCCGGTTAATGAATCCTAACAAATTATTAGAGCCAAAAACCTGTGGTAAATCCCATATTCAGAAGAAAACACAAATTAGCATCAACGAATCATGATGCAAGTGGCGAAAGGTTTATAGATATCATAGAACAAAATGTGAGTCTAACAAGGATACTCCGAGATATCTATGGTAAAGCTTTTAGGACACTTTGACAACTTTCACGAAACAGGTCAAAATTGCTCGAAAGAAGTACATAACTCGCGTTCTTTTTTTTTTTCTTTTTTGTCAAAATAGCTCTACCACATAAATGGCTCAAAATTTGTGTTGGAAGCTTGGAACCTCCTACTCTCCTAGGATCATAATATGTGTTTTAACAAAAAGGTAAACACTTGTGATATAGGTGCCCGAAACAGAAAAACACGCTCGCTAGCCTCAACGCTTAACCTCCCACAAATGTTTAACCGACCCTCAAATTACCAAAGGCACGCTCCTATATAGTCCTAATTAGACCTGGCAAACGGGTCAATCAGGTCGGGTCCGGGTCGGGTCACTTTTTCGGGTCATATATTTCGGGTCTACTTCGGTTCGGGTCGGGTTCGGTTTGGGTCGTATTTGGGTCGGGTCGGATTCGGGTCAAATCATTCTAAAATGTTCAAATTTAAACATATTAATATCAAAATTTGTCTCATATTATCTTAACTTGAAAGTTTATTGCTAATTGGAGTGTTTGAAGATATGATATAGCTATCCAAGTCCCTTTTGTTCAATCGATTCATTTAAATGTTTGATTATTCGGGTCTGAGTCATTTTAGTTCGGGTCTGTTTCGGGTCGCGTCAACATCGGGTCAAACAGTATTCGGGTCATTTTCGGGTTCGGGTCGGGTCATTTTGGGTTTCAGGTTGAATTTAGATTACAAATTCGGGTCAAATTCAGATGTTCGGGTCAAGTATTTCGGGTCGGATGTTCGGGTCTGAGTCAGTTTTGCCAGGTCTAGTCCTAATACTCCTAGTCCTAAGTAATCCTGATATTTGTTTAGAACATTTAGAATTTTCTTCTTTGGAAAACTACTCCCTTCATTCCATTCAATTCATTTGTTTTATTGTTTACGATGGGCGAACTTTCCAGACCCGACGTGAACAAATGAATAAAATAAATTGGACACGATTTTTTGCCAGGGAAAAATGGCTCAATAAAGTGGGGCCGTAACGAGTAAGGCCCTATTGAACCAAATGGGCTGATTCAAATTTACAATTAAAAAGAAAGGCCCAATAAGAATAAGCCCAGACATTTTTTTTCACAGTTAAGCTGTAGAAAGAAACAGCAGGAACATTTGTGGAAAAAAAAGCAGACAGATTGTTTCACAAGAAACCCGAGGAGAGAGAAAGAGAAAAATCTCCAAAAACACAAGCTTGAAGAAGAAGACGAACTTTACTCGACTCAAATCAAATCATCATAATCAAAATCAAATCAATCAATGGACGTGATTAAATCTCAGCAGATATCATCTAGGCCAATCGAGAATGTAGTGGTGCACCCTTTGGTACTCCTGAGCACAGTAGATCACTACAACCGTGTGGCGCGTGACACTAAGAAGCGCGTCATCGGTGTTCTTCTTGGTAGCACTTACAAAGGCACCGTCGACGTCACCAACAGCTACGCCGGTACCTTTTTTTTTACTTAATTATTTTTATTTAATTTCGATCTACTTTACTTTACTCCCGATTTTTTTAATTATTTTAAATTTTGGGAATTTATCTGGATTTATCTTGATTTGGGAATTTAGGGTTTAGGGTTTGCTGGATTGGGATTATTCATTTCTTTTTGTTAGGTTTTTTTTTTGTGAAGTATGCAATCGATTTAGGGTTTTTGGTTGTTGGGGGAAGTAAGAAAATTATGCGTAATTGTGAAGTTTTGTAATTATAAATTGGTGATGAGAATTGTTGTTTTTTGGAGGGTTTGAGTTTAAAGGTTGCGTCTTGAGTACTATTTCGTTGGAATTTGGTCTGTTAGGAAGGCGAAATTTATCATTTTGAAGTTGGTGGCGTTCTGTGTAGTACTCTAGTATGTGGTGTATGTTAAGTTTGTTCAGAGACTTGGAATCGTGTTGAAGAATAGGGGAATTTTGAGATACGGGAAACAGAATGCCGTCCATAGAATGAATTAGCCTGTACAGTCTTGGAGCTGATAGATTGTTTTACAGGGAAATTTTAGCTCTTGATGTCATTGAATTGGGTTTACTGTGTCTTTGGTTTTACACAGCCAGTTCGTCTTTCTTGATTGAAAGCGGGACTCTGCTGTCAACGCGTCATGACTTGTTTGGTTTCATGATTACAGAGTGGTGCGTGTAATTTTCACGGTCTGGGTGACTTAAGTTGTGTATGAGTGTATGAAGCTTCTACCATCGTAATGTTGCTTGTTGGCTTTGCTTATCATAAACGTAAATGAATGCTCTTGGTGTGAGTTTTTCCATCAGCCTATTGGCTTATGTACGGGAGTAGAGTAAGAATACCCGTAGACATTTTAATTTCGCATTGCTCTCACAGGATCAAGACTTGGCTTTGGTGTTGAATGTGGTAACAGCTTAATTTTAGATTGACATCTTTGTTTGTCGATAGAAAAGGATCTCTTTTTGTGCACTCCCCTGGCAATCATGTTCATGTTAGAGACTTCTTTTGTAAATGTGGGGTATATACATAAATTCAATTACATGTGCAATTCACATAGTATACCCAGTTTGCTACTAGTTATAATTTGCTCTAAGTGTCTCTGTGCTGTTTGTGTGGTATTTATAAATATTGATAGTTGGTAAATGATCTACCTTCTGTTTCTGCAATATGCAGTGCCATTTGAGGAAGATGATAAGGACCCAAGTATCTGGTTTCTCGATCACAACTACCACGAATCTATGTTTTCCATGTTCAGGAGAATTAATGGTTAGTCTTCTCATAAATTCTCACCTGGCATCTCGTCTGCTATGAGTTTTGAGCTAAGCAATTGAGATTATTCACCCGTAATGGTCCTTTTGATTTCAGCTAAGGAGCATGTGGTGGGTTGGTATAGTACTGGCCCCAAGTTAAGAGAGAATGACCTGGATGTCCACAGACTATTTAACGAGTAAGATGCCTTTTATTTTTTGATCAGTTTGCTTTACCTGTGGTGTTGTCGTGCATTACATATCATTTTTTGCTGCAGTATGCTATGCTAGTTCCTCCCTCTGCTAGTCTGCTCTCCTCAGTCCAGTGAGTCAGTGACTGAACACACACAAAATAGAGGAATAGTGCAAGAGAACAATATCAGAGTGGTTCGGCCTAAGGCTAACCCACTACACAACTCTACTATAAAAGTAGTCTCAGAAGTACAAGTTTAAGGTAATCTTGACAACCCTCATACACTGACCGACTGAGCACCCTCTCACTTTAGGGAACTTAGATGGAGAAACCTCACACAACACCCTCTTTTTTGTGGCTACTCTCCATTTATTAACACAACTTAAGGTCCATATCTGTAGGGCTAAACAAACTCTAGAAAATACTGTCTTTTAGGAGTAGGAGTACTTGAAGTCTCCATACATGCATTTGCTCAAATAAATGCATGCCTCTTCACATTCTACTTATTAGTTCAACGATAAATTCAAAGAGTCTTCCTCAGAACATGGAGTTGATTCCAGAACACTTATCCTTGTTTTAAAATGCGAATGTTAAGATTTTTAAGATGAGCGAGTAAGATTACAATAAGAACTCTATTCATTCTAATAATCACTCTGTCAAGCTGTGTGATTCATGACTAATGTTTTAAGAACTCTGATCGAGGCGTCACAAAACTGGGGAAGAATATGTTTGAATGGTTTAGTGTGGCCTGCATGCCTGTAAACCGTCCTGTAATTTAGCTAGCTCCTTTGAGAATAGGACTCTCCTGATCGGCTGATCCAACACTCTAGCACATTCTCCTGTTCAGGAGAGGTTGATATGCAGCCAAGATGGAATTTTGGTACTTAAATTGAGCAATTCGAACATCCATTTAAATAGTTACTTGGCCTTGTGTCTTAAGCGAGTCCTAGAAATCACACCCTTGATACGTACGAAACGCACATATGCGACACATATTTTGGCCGCATATTGGCTGTCCTGAACTGCTTAGTTGTTGGCTCAAGGTGAATACGGGACATTTTTCTTCATCCATGTAGAAAAGACAGCAACAAAAAGTGAAAATTTTAAGTTTTGCAGAACATCATAAAAGTTCCAGGAAAATTGGCAAACAACATAATAGATTAATAGCTAATGAATTCAAGAAACTGTAAGCAAGATTACAGAATGTAAGAGTAGACCCTGTATACCTTTGTATCGTGAGGGCGTGAGGCAGACTGTTAGAGCTTCTGGATCATGGTGGTTACAATCATCATCACGTCATGCTTCTTTTCTCGAACCTTTAGCCATTTAAAGGATTGCTTGCTTTGTTTGATCACTCAATTACAAGTAGTGGTGTATTTTTATATGACGGACCCGAAGCTTTGAACTTTCTTTTATGGTATTATCACTGTTAGGTTACTCTGATGGTCCACAATTGTATCCTTATCTTTACTTCTTTTTTGGGGCATCACAGCTATGTTCCAAACCCTGTCTTGGTCATCATAGATGTTCAACCAGAAGAGCTGGGAATACCAACCAAGGCTTACTATGCTGTTGAGGAGGTCAAGGAGGTATGTGATTGGAATTTTGAAATCCGCCTCATTTTCAGATTCGTTTTTACACTTCGTATTAGCCCTGAAATTCCAAAACATTTGAACGGCCGTAAATGTAGTTGGAAATGAGACTGTTATTGTACTGTACAAGGCAGATCCTGATGTAAAATGATAAAACATCCGGACTACGGAATTGTTCTCAAAAGCCATATTTCGATCACCGTTTTACCGACTTAAAGTGTTCTCCAGATACAACATCTGTAGCTCATGTTGTATAGTCGAAATTTAAATTTAGCTTCTGATAAGAAGGGTTGAGATATTCATTACGTGATCTGTACTCGCAGAATGCAACACAAAAGAGTCAGAAGGTCTTTGTACACGTTCCTTCAGAAATCGCAGCGCATGAAGTGGAAGAGATTGGTATGTTTTGATAACTTTTTCAGAGCCGATGATGACAACTGCTTTTTACCCCATATTTATATAAAAGCTCTTCACTTAAAAATTTAGTGTTGATTGTAATAAGATAATTGTTATTATGGCAGGAGTGGAGCACTTACTGAGAGATGTGAAGGACACAACTATTAGCACTTTGGCAACAGAGGCAAGTCTTCAATACTTGCTAGTTTGTGATCGTTTTGGTGAAATACTTGGTTGCTGGACCTTATAATCTTAGGAAGTTCTTGCTCTATTTCTGTGGAATTTGACTTCCTCGAAGTAACGAAAACAGTTTAGTCACACATGTAGCCGTAGGAAATAACTCCTACATAATTTCAGACCAATGTAGGGTTCACAACTTTCACATTTTTTCAACTGTAGAATTCCAGAGTTTCCTAGAACGTGTCACATAGCTTAATTGTGTCAATCTAACGAGTTTAGATATGAATTCCTAGAAATGTGCAACTTCCCATGCTTTTTGGTGTTTAATCTAATGACTGCATATACCTTTCACATTTGATTATTATTAAACTCTAAATTTTTGCCAAGTGCAGGTCACCGGGAAACTTGCAGCTCTCAAGGGGCTAGATGCACGTCTGAAAGAGATCCGTGGTTATTTGGAACTAGTTATTGATGAAAAGCTACCCCTTAACCATGAAATACTGTACCATTTGCAGGTGTGTCATCTGTAGTCCTGTTATTTAGTCTATGATGATATGATCTTGCTTCCTGGTGGCTGTTCACATTATGGCTATGTGGTCTCATATTCATTTTAATAAGATTGTGTTGTGATGAAATAAGTATATTATTAGCTCAGCATTAATGGTGTTTTCCGTTGTGACTTTTGTGATTCTGTTGGTAACCTTCTTGGACATCTGAGAAAAGTTATCTTTTGACTTCGAAACTGGATTACTTACGAGAAAAGTCAAACTTTTGATTTCAATCGCCGTTGGTATCTTGGAATTTATACTTTCTTCCTCGTAAAGCTTTGCTTTTACCCTCTTTTTTTCCCCATCCGTCTTTTTATTTTATACTAGAGTTTATGGGGTTCCTGATTGAATAGAGGTATTGACCTTCTCTTCTCTACATAATAAAAAGCTTAGTTTCACATGCATCAAATTTACATAAAATTCTACACCTTTGGGGGTCAGGTGGAGCCGTGTAGGTGTTGAGGTGGTGCCGGGGGGTGGGTGTGTTAACTTGAGATCTCAAAATATAGATGAAGTAGAAATGTGTGAGAATTCACTTGAATCCTTTCAGAAATCTGATGTTTTGGCTGAAAATGAGTACCTTACACTCAATTTCATTTGATGGTGTTCATTGCTTGTGTCATGATACAATTTTTGGTCCATATCAATGATTCCTTCTGTCTCGCTGTTTGGTTGATATTTTCTCTACACCATTGAGTTTATTCGTTTGAGGGTTTTGTTTCAGGACGTGTTCAATCTTCTCCCCAATCTAAGTGTTCCGGAGTTGATAAAGTCTTTTGCTGGTATGGATATGTTTATTGCTTTCACTGGATTCAATGTGTAAAAAGAATTGTTTCCATGGGTTTTGTGCTCGTGTACATGATTTCTCTTTGTTGATCTTGCGTTATTCATCTTTGCAGTCAAAACAAATGACATGATGCTGGTTATCTATCTATCCTCTCTTATCCGAAGTGTCATTGCTCTCCACAACTTGATAAACAACAAGGTAGGTTCCTGTTCTGGGTTCCAGAGTGTTGCAAAATATTGCCAGTGCTTTTTTGTTTGTAGAGAAGTCATTGTGTGATACAGTATTATCCAGTAATATGGGCCTTGGCGCCTTGGTGTAGAATTTCTTCAGCAGGGAGTTCTGCAATGGTTTGTTTTAACGTTTCCGACTCTTTGCAGATGCTTAACAAGGAGCACGAAAAGGCTGAAGACTCGAAACCAGTCGCTGTACCTGCTAGTTAAGGGGTTTTAGGGAGTTCATGTGTACTGCTCTCGCTTTTGTTTTCCTTGACATTGTCCAAGTTCAGATGATCATATGTTCGAGGAATTTCGCATCCTTTCATTTGTTCCATTGATCTCAAGTTAGAGAAGCTGTAGCGCCTCCCTAAGATTTCAGTTTTCACCATTCATGTAGTTCATGCTTCATGTAACCCAAAAAAATGTAGTTTATGCTTCGTACTATCGTTAGAAGGAAACATGGCAAAGTTGGTTTAAAAACAGTGCGGAATTTAAGCGGAGTTCAATGCATTTGTGTTAATTGGTAAAGTTTCTAAAATCTAGAGCAAAATTTATGTTACAATCGCAAGGACGAAACAAATGAACTTAAACTTCCCACACATTGTCCTGGAAGTGATGAAGATGAGATGGATAGAAGAAAGTCGCAACAGAAAAGAACGACAATAGAAAGGCCATGTGTTCTTCGAATATGCGTATTTTTCCCTCATTGCGTACAGTTTACAGTTTGCATTTGAGCTGCAATAGCAACTTGCTGCAAGCATCAACATGACAAAATCACAACCAAACATTAAGAGAACGTCGATTTGATTCTATGCTATCAATGTTTCCCAATATGGTGTTCCTAGTCTGTTACATCGATTTACACCTATTGCTATGAATGTCACTAACACCAGATCAATATGTTAGATCAAGCTGGTTGTTTTCGTCACCTGCCTGAACCGTCCCTGCATCAGCCTACAAGACGCTCATCCCTGATCATAGATGTTGAACCCAAAGACGAAACATCCACTACCAATCTGCCATCTTCAACTACCAATACATTTGATACAACCGCCCCCATACAAACAAACATAAGCTGCTGACGAAAGTAGATAAAGGAAGCAGATTCTGGGAAATGCTAATAAACACGAAGAACAGGAACCCGGCATTCATCTCTCTGAATACACTTTGAAGGCAAATGTACATCCACTGACAGTGCTCTAACATGAAAACAGATCAGACCAATGTACAAAACCAAGCACCAGCATATATCAAACACAAATTTCAGACTGTCATTTATCTTCATCATGCTCAACAGATTGCTCAAATGCAGCATCCATGATAACCCCATCCATTACATGCACAACAACCTCGCCTTTCTCGATATCAACTCGCTCTGATCGAACCCTATTAACAACCAATGCTCCATCCAAACCCTTGGAAACATACAACGCAAACCCGGATATCGATTCAAAAGACACCTCTTTTCCAACACCAACTAAATCTGCATAAATCTTTCTAGGCACAGCCGAAAAACCTAGTACGCGAGAAACCGTTGCATACGTATTATCCCATTCTTTTGGTGCAAAACTATGATTAACCCTTAATCCCAAATCCCTTTTAAATGCTAATTCAGATGGCACAAACACTGTAAATGCAAGATCATTTGGTAACATCTCAACCATCATTTCCCCAAATTTACCCAATTTCACTGAATTTACTGCCACAGATTCTGAAAAATCTTCACGGTAATTTTTACTGTGCCCACTTGGTATTTCGGGTAATTTCCACATTGATATAAACACTATAATCATACAGCATACTGTCACAACCATAAGTATAATTGCAATTGAGTGACTAAATAATTTGATTTTCCCCATTTTTTTTCTTTAATTAATTTGTTAAACTTTGCTAATTACTTAATCAAGTGTAACAAATTGGGTTTTTGTAATAATCAAAATTAAGCAATTAGTTAAACAAATAAAAATACCATCAAGATTTAATTGGAAGT
The DNA here is from genome assembly GCA_963680865.1 of Spergularia marina. NCBI lineage: Eukaryota > Viridiplantae > Streptophyta > Magnoliopsida > Caryophyllales > Caryophyllaceae > Spergularia > Spergularia marina. Next base: position 20,628,853 of record OY804560.1, on the reverse strand, counting down.
GTTTTTTTCAGCTCAAATTTCATTGGTAATAAAAAAAAAACTAAAATAAAAAATACCTGAAAAACAAAGTAAAGGGCAAGGTGGAAATGGGGAAAATTATTGATTTGTTTTTCTCTTCTAGTTTTCCATGTTGCAAAAGTGAGATTTTGAAGAGTAAATGGTGATTTTTGCTTTTACCGTAACTTTGAAGTTTTAAGGAATGCAGTGTTTAACATGTTCTTTCTCAAGCTCATGCGCCGCAAATTCATCACAGCTAGAGTGGTAATGGGCTTATATGCTGAAGCATTGTCCATGACTCCATGTCATAGGCAAGTCACGTATAAAACGGTCTGGTCGTAACAATTTCGATAACGATCATATTATAGATCGCGGTTTTTCATAGTTATATTAAACGAGTTATTTGAACACTTTGTGAGGTTCTATCACACGCTAAAGTAAGTGATCGTGAAATGGTTAATTTATGACAAGGAATTGAGATGGTTTAATAATGTCAAATGATATCCTATGCAACTTGGATTTTGAAAATTAATGGAATTTGGGATGCATTATTGTACCAAAAATGATAGATGGCAAGATGGGTGGATTGGATTATTTGGTGGATTATAGTACAAAAAAGGACTAAGGCAAAATTATATAAATAAAATCTAGTCTTAAAAATGCATTGTTTCATAATAATTGGGATGTGGCCCAAATACAACGGGCCACTACCTGAGAATGATTGCAGACAACATGACATCGGCCCATACTGTTAACCCAATTATTTTTGGATTCTAAGTTACTTCATATTGAAGCTGGCCCATTATTAATTGCAAGTCCATAATAGCTTAGGAGCAACTAGAAAACTTGTGGTATTGATGGGGAAAGAACCACGTGTGTCCTACGGCAGTACGGCCTACCCAAAGTTTGCAAGTTGCTCCCTCAACCAACTGCAATCATATGATTATAAGGACCAAATGGTTAGTACTTATCTCTTAAAAAAAAAAGACATATTTTTAATCAGAAACTCGTAGAAATATTAGTTTGCTGCTTTATTTCCTGATGTATTATATTTGTTGGCTACTTACAAATTCGTAATGCTAATTGATACATACGGAGTAATATTAAACATAATGAGTGAACAAAAATGTTTTCTTTGCGACTTAAAAAATTTACGTATAGTCGTAGAGATAACATATAAATAATGTTGATGAATGACATTTTCTTCATTCAAACATGGTACAATGCTACAAGCATCAAGCACCTTAATAAGGTCGGTGAAACTAACTTTTCTATAATTCAAATTAATCGTTATAAGAAATCTAATTGATCTCAAGCCCGATCACGAGTACCACTCCAATGATCGTCCCAACTCGATTTTAACACATGGAAAATATGGTTAAACATCATATACTTCAGCAGTCGACTAGTCTTACAAAATATCTACCTCATTATTTTTTCTACCAATTAATCTAAGCGTAAATCTAGTGACGACAAGCATGGAAATCTCACAAAACATTAAATCGTCGCCAATTTGGTGGGCCTGTTTTCCCCTTTTCTTTTGGGCTTTTACATAGTGGTGGGAAGTTAATGGGCCCTCTTCTTCCCGCCTCCTCCCAACCTGATGGGCCAAATCATTAAACAAAGATATCTATATAAAAGCAAAATGCTAATGAACTAATTGTGGGTAACATTAATGGGCCAATAATAATTTTTTTTAGTTAAATGTTGATTTAGACACTAGTGCAACTCACAGTCACTTCACAGTTCAGAACATTATAATGCATCAACTTTATAGTATTCTAATTCTTACTTTGAAACATTTTATGATCATATGCGTTGTACTTCTCCTGAAAAAGAACTTCCCCTTTATTTGTGGAAAGGGGGTGAGCACGTACTTTACATCGTATTAGTTATCGATATATCAAAATTTATCAACTTGGTAAATGCTTTCTGTAGCTGACATATGAGGCTATTGATGACTTGAAAACGTTTATTTATCGTAAATTTTTCATAACTTACTTTTAATGCAATTTGCCCACTAGTCTCACACTCTCATACAAGCTTAGTTTCAATGACTTCATTACGTTCTTTGATTGAAAATAGATTGGATTATATAATGGCGACATATCTCTAGATTTGGATTAAATCTAAGAAAGCCACTTTTCCAAAAAGGTTGCTACATTATCCAATCGATTAGATTATTATAGGGTTGCTTTTGGAGAATAGAGAACAATAAAGCCCAATTATCACGTGGGTTAATATCAAGCGGGCTCGAACATCTTGTGTTGGTTAATCATGGAGCATTGGTAGGCCATCTTCTTCTACAAGGAACAGACTTAACACCTTCCTCATACAAATTGGCTCCGAAAAAAAAAAAAAAAACTGTAGATGGATTATGTTAAATCTATAGGAAATTCTTATATTTATTTGATGAAGTGAAAATTATTGTCAAAATCTAGTTCGTCTGGTCTCCGTTAATTTATACAGACCGAATATTGATTTCGATATTATTACTCATGGTTATGGACTATATGTCTATAATTTTATATCTCTATATCATACCGAACTCCAACTCAATCTCCAATTATATGTCTAGTCATGTAACATTGGTTTAAAGACGTACGATCACAGAATTTCATGGCCAACCTAGAGACGGAAGATTTGATGCCAATCTCACATTGAAGATCGACCAATCGATATTATGAACCTGATGACTTATAAGAATCGTCATTGTTAATAATGCTCGAGTACGTATACTATCTTTAAACTTTTGTTTGACTGGTACTCCTTTAGTGATGCCATATTCTTCCAAGTGCAATGCATGTCTTATTTGCGCAAATCGCAAGTTTACAACTATCAGTCGAATAGTCGACTGATCACATTGATGAGACAAAAAATTGGTAAACGCGAATAAGATGCGACGCACTGTAATAGATATGATATGATAAATATAGGCGCACAAAGAGAAAACGGAACAAAGGATGAATTAACGACAGAAACCAGGCCAAATGATTTAACAGCACTACTAGTGTTCACTTGATCAATATGGACCACTGGGAATGTCACAACAACTAGCTTAGGATAATTGATAAGGCCAGACGCATATATAGATTCATAGTACATGCACCTTGTAGATTAGATAACAAATTTCAAGTACATACTCTTGATGAAACACTTGAGGCTATCGTTTATTGAATCGATTCACTACAACTAACAAAACCGGGAATAGGCAACAGAAAAAATTTTATAACAAGGAAAAAACTGCATTCGTGTTTTAGACAATGACGTTTGATTTGAATGGATTTATGGGATCGATCCGTCGTCTTAATATGAAGTGATTTTTCTTAATTTTGATATGTGATCTCTTTCGCTTGGTGTGTTGTCTAAAACAACTAAGACGATTGACCTGCTTGTTTGATGTCAATCCAAATGATGTATAATGTGTCGAGAAGTTTCAATGTAATGGTCACCAACAAAGTTAGCGTTGATTAGGGTTACTCATGTTGTGTTACAGACTCACAGTACAATTGTAACAACTTTAAACCTGTTTTATATACCCAAACCTTAATATATAGTACAGTTTGATAAAAAAAAACATAATTGTACAACGCTAGAGATGTGCAATGTAGACACTATCAAAATTTTAAAACAGCTTGTGTTGAACATCTCATAATACTAATTCGATTGATTTAATCAACAATCACTTCCAATACCTCAAATTGCATTGGCTGGTCCTTTTCAATCATCTGACGTGACACATGCATTTCATCACTAACTAGCCTTTTTTTTTTGTACAAAGACGAAAATACAACAAGCTAATATCTGTTACATCCTCCTCCGAAGGTAAGATAATAAAATCATCATCAAAGAAAGCAGAAGTTCTAGGAATGTCTATAATTCTTACTTCAACATGGTTAAAATCATCAAAAGCACTAACTAGCTAAAATGGGTGTATTTGGCTGAACTCTATGGCTAACTTCACTCAAAGATAAGTTCTAAAATTTCAAAAACATTTCTAGTGTAAACTTGTTCTTTAAAAGTAGAAGTTCTAACTTGGAACATGTTCTTATATTTTAGAAACTGTTTCTTAAAAATCGAGAATTGTCATCTTTGTATTGATTGTGCGAGTGACATTTACATTTGTAAAAGTAGGAGGAGATCATCTTCGTCTTCCATTTAGTACATTTGACCTTTCGACGTTTACATTTTTCGGCGGAATTTGATCTCTACAAACAGTTACACTCCATGCTACTACGAAATATGGCTATTATTAGCCTTTCAATTACCCCAATAAGATTAAATAAGTTTGAAACAGAGAGATGAGAATAGACGCATACATAATACATTGTTGGTTGAAAATAGAACTATTAAGGGGTCTGCATCATCATCATCATCAACAACCTTGCTCTAATGTTTCCAATTGTCCCCCCAACTTTTTTCTGGGAACGAACCTATTGCATCATCTTTCTTAATTTGTCTAACTACTTGTAGCATTTCTGCACTTAGAAGCAGTAGCGTATCTAGAAATCTAATAATAAGAGTACTCTATAATGGTGTTAGTTTGGTATCAAATTTTGTAGATTTCATTCCCGTTAATGTTAAATCACGATTAGGTTTTGGCCACACCCGCACGGAAACCAAAATTCATACTAAAACCAATCGGCAATGTGAGAAATAACTCCTTGGTTTATCAAGTAATTTTTATTTGATAATTTATTGAAAGATAGTATAAAAGTGGTATAGATAATAAAGTTAAGGTAAGTGCTAATTAAAATATCAATAATTATTGGATTTGAAACCAATGCAATACAACTTTTTATTTTATCGTGCTTTTAACTAAAATGGCACGTGACATAGGAGATGATCTAATTAAAACCGGTGAGTGTCATCATTGCTAAAAACACAGCTTTTAATATAGAGCTCAATATGACACATTCACTAGAGAAACTCTATCCAATAATTTATGTATGTATATGTCTCAACATTTCAGTCAACATGTAATCAACGGAATAAGAATAAAAAAAAAAAAAAACACATTTCATTTAACAAATTATAAGGAGTGTTTTTTTTTTCCCTTCAAAACAATACTTTCATACTTTTTGTAAAAGAAATTAATCTTTGGAGGGTCACCCAATCCGACCCTTCCTCCTCAAAAGTAGTTGCACCCTTATTAGGGAGTCGTGGGACATTTGCTCTGTATCAAAAGACAAGAGTACCGTCCTACATCTCAGCAGATTGTCCTACGGTTAATTAATTATATTAACTAGTAAGTAATAATAAGGAAAGAATAATTAAGAAATGGATGAGCAATCACTAATCACCCATATGCCTATTTATAGATTGTACATATATTTTAGGACCTAACCCATATGCCTATATAAGAGAGGTAGGCAAAACACAACTATCATGCTCGATCACACCTTAGATTTTTCTTTTGCATTAATCATTATTATAGTGTACAGAAGGTTGTTGATGATGACTAAAACATTATTCTCTTCTCGTAAATATTTGTCTAATCAATTATTAGATAAATAGTACGAGACTTTGTGCTCTCATCGAATATACTGTACAAAATAAGCATAATTATATTTATACAGTTATACGGAACATCGACAACTAGCTAATTAGAAATAAAAACTATTATACCAAGTTTAAAAATTATCATGTCTCGTTATAACAATTTGCGTGATTCATATGATTGATATGAAGACGGTCTTAAACAAGTGACAACTAATTACTCATTCAGACATAATTAATCCCACAATGCTTTAAATTATAGCTTTGTAAATACACTAAAAAAATACAATAAAAAAATAAAGTCTGAACATTATAAATTTATTTTTTTATAATTTTTTTTATAAATTTATAATGTTCAGACTTTATACAAAGGAGCAGCTAATGCTGCGAGGATGAGGGTATAAGAATTTGAATACGGGATAATCCCCAGGCAGGTTGAGATCTTAACCGCTAGGCCAACCTTGATCCTCAATTTAATATAATACTACTTAATACCACACCAAGTCACCAACCTATATATCTACCTATTACATTGGCTATCAATAATTACTTTTTGTGTTTGTCCGTTTGCCATAAGCTAAGGATTGGTGCCATGCATGGTGGCCTGGCCTGATAAAATGTGATAATTAAACATTCACTAGCACCTGCATGACTGGCTGCTGATGTATGCAATTGTAACAAAAAAATAAAAATAATGTATGCAATTAAGTAGCCTTAATCAGCAATTAGGCATCTTCATTATACTCCGTATATGTCATGCATTATTATTAAGTAGTTATTAGCTAGCTGCAGCAACCTATACGCCATTAATTTTAGCTTAATCAAAAGAATCTAAATAAAGGCTTTTTATATTTTCTGTTTCTCTGATCTTAGCTCGTAATTAAGCCCCCAGTCGAGTAGTGTATGTATCAAAAGTATATGGAAGACATTCTGCTCTATTATTATATATTTATATGTCATCGACCGATAACATATATATAAAAATATCACATATACTACTGATTATATTATAATTCTCGGACTTACAATTCAATATTGGATTAATGGCCTTGCATGGCTCTACTACTAGTAGTAGAACTCTCTATAAGTTGTTATTATTCTTAATAATCTCAATTTTGTTTTCTCTGAAATGTCAATTAGCCAAAGGTACCACCAATATTAATAAACATTTAGCTAACACACTTGCACAATAAACCGGATAATATTATCAATGTATGTACTCCCCTCATGATATATGACTTTCTCAAATTTGGAGACATCACTTTTATCTATCAATATCTTATAAAATATATTAGTACAAATTCTAAAACTATATACATATAGTTGCGTGAAAGTTAAGTATTTTTCGATAAGGGTCCAATAACGACATATGTTTCATAATTTTTTATGTATTTCCCTCTAAAATTACAAGTTAAATTTTTACCTCGTAATCGTGTCATATATTTACTTATAGAGCTGAGGGAGTAGCAAATTAGTAATACGCACGTAGAAAATTAATTTGAATAAGACGAACTAGATAAATTAAAGGTACTTTTTTAATTCTTTGTATGCACACAGATAAAGTTGTTATTAGAAGGCCAGCCGCCCTAAGCAAGCTAATGACTACTTAATTAGTTAAATAGTTCTTCGATAAGCCCTGCATTTGTACGATTTTGGTCCTTTGTTTCCTCTGGGTAATACGGAGTATGTGTCTTTAATTTTTCAGGCATTAGGACACACAAATTGCTGTAATTGGAGAATTATTATTGTAATTAAGTGTGCTAATTAATTACACAAGTAATTAATCTGTTCTCATCGCTTTGTGTAATATTAATTCTTTGATTATACATGTAATTACTATATCCAAGTGATCAGGGCCCTTTAATTTGTTCATGTCACTCGAGAACAGATAATCATGATCATCGTATTGGACTAATAATCGTTTGTATCTGTCTATACATTATATTTGATTCTAACAACATCTTTATATACACATTGCATTTTTGATTAAAATTTGCAAACTTTTTCAACGGATAATTAATTAAGATTTAACAGCTATCGATAAAACACTAATATTGTACGAGTATATTATTATTGTTAGTATAAGTGTCAAGAATGACATACAGAAACATTATTGTACATACATGCTTAGATTATAAATTAAATAAATTAAAGAGCAAGATTCCAAGAAAAAGGAGTTGTTGGAGTAGCGATCCTATCACCATCAACAAAGCTAAGCATGAACCTAGCACGCTCATATATGGCCGGTGGTTAAGAAATATGGCTAGCTACATACATTAGGCTATAATTATTATCAAAAATATGTAGCCAAGTCTATAAGTTCAAAGAACAAAGAAACCAAGTACTGTGAACATTGAACAATATACAATAAACAACGTTTTTAATTTTAAAAGTTAGCTAACCTATAATTCACTAAAAAATAAAATGGCCGCAGTCCAAATAAACTCGTCCTTTTTTACTGCTCAGGAAATTAAATGCAGGCCGGTATAATTAGTAGCTAATTAAGTATTATTAGTAGATTCTATGAATGGGCTTAATTAATCTTAGTTTCCTTTCTAATTCACTGAATTACATACATTGCTACCTCGTTAGGTTCAACCTTATTATAAGCTTGTCTTATGTGCCACATCAACCATTAATTAAGGATTAACAATTATCTGTACGTAAAACAAAAGTGATGCGTGCTCGGAAGGCAATAGTACGTACGTAGTTGTTTTTATCGAAATTGTTATTGTCTTTCGCTTGTATATATGTACTTTCCTCATTTCTATAAATTATTATCATCTTAACTTCTACAAGTTGCAATACTTTGATGACTAACAATACCGCTGAAAAACATATATGATTGATTATGTGTCGATAGTCGATATATACAATCTATCCCACATTTTTGCGTCTCTTAAAATTTTAAAAGGGAAATTGTTTAAGCATGTGAGGGAAATGCCTGAATTACTTATTAGTGATGTCATCGCCTCCTTGATTATTCCTTAGTTTTGTATGTATATATATACTCCCTTGTACCAAAATACATTTTCCTGTATTCATTTTTAGGACAATTCACTGACATTTTCCTATTTCTAAACTTACCCAATTTGACAAATTTCTAAATTACCCTTACTAATTTCTTATTTAGGGCTTAATCATTCATTTCGATTTTTTATCACAACCCAAATTCATGATATTTTCAATTCTTCAAGTATTTCAAATTAAACCAGACCAGTTTTACGAATGAATATCTGTTTTAATTTCTCCCGATGTTCGTTCTTAAAATTGTGCAACCTAGCAGCAGCTAGCAGCACCATGCTGGCCACATCTATAGACCCAATGCAAATTACTGTAACATCCTGTATGTATAAAGGGAGCATGGCTGGTCTTGAACTGGCACACAAGTGACAGAGCCAAATTCCATGTTTATATACACCCCAAACTCTCAATTTAATCAATTTTTAATTAAGTATATTACGAGACATGAAATTGGATATAACCTTAGTAACAAAGTCAACTATTAAATTAATCAAATTAACTAAATTCAACAGTATACACTATACAATATACTCATAATTACATTTCAATCATCATGCATGAATAAATACGAGATACTGTATCTCTTACATTAACTCCTGAAAATTATTAAAAAAATGAAGGGAAGCCGACGAATCAGAAATGACGGTTATTTATAGGTAATCCTTTGAGAAAGATTCGATTAACCGACTTTTCATATCAACAGGTACTTAACCTGGAACATAAGCATAGTTAGTTAATCATATAGTATACACTAGTAGCTAGTTAATTATATAGTACATTAATTAATTATCCAAGTGTCATATGTTTATAGTAGAGTTAGTAGTACATGACAGTTAAGATTAGTGTTAAAATGAGGTTTACTCATACATACAGATTCCAATACCGACCTTTTTCATTTTTTCCTTAAGATTTGGGGGAATGACAGCCAACTTCCAGTACATACGTAAAAAAAGTCGGCGCTCTCATTCTACTACTATGTGCATTGTCAATTTAATAACATTCATTGCATGCAGAAATTGGTACGGTCGTATAATTTCCGATTCAGAGAATTTGGTTTTGTGCGATGGTTTTGATGATTGATGACTTGCATTTTACGATTCGCATTCCTCTTTAGTTTGAATTAGCGAAATGATATACGTACACGCATGAATTGGTATTGACTATTGAGTATCGTTTTCTTTGTCATTGTTTCATTATTTGTTATTTATGTACGATGTGACTTTACGTATGTGTGATATTAATTATATATTCCGTACCCACGTTCATTAGTAGAACAGTTTATATGCACCATTTTCTTGAATAGCAGTATATTTTGTTTTAGATCCTTAAATTAGTATATATATAGTTTGAGACTGTAACATAAGAGCGACGAAACGGTGAACTACATACGGAGTATAGCGGAATAGATGTCCATATAAAGATAATCATCATCCTTGTTCCTATGCTAAGAGTAAATGGTTTCTAATAAATTACTTTTGAAAAAAAAAAGTCACTATGACAATTATCTAAAAACTTAAACTAATAACAATTTGTAGTGGATAAATATATATTTACACGTACGTACTACTCCCTGAATAAAAAATTATGCAACTATATGCAGCTTATGAAAACATACCTACAACATTTGGTTAAGTAATAATATCAAGGTGTCCATTCTAGTTCTTACATAATTACAGACTTCAGTCAATTTGATTATGATTTATTTAAGAAAAATGTAATTCTCAGCTTGGTGATGATTGATAATTAAATATCTTTAATAATAACAATAATCAATGACTTAGATTTGTTAATTTTTATCAAAATGGTGGGCGACCATTATTGTAATATTTCCAAAAAAACAAAAAACAAAAAATAACAAGTGATGGTTTAGCATATACTACTCCATAATATATAACCATGAACTAGCTAGCTAGTACTTTAGTAGGGTTTGCGGATAAAACAAAATTAAAAACACGTACTAATTGAGTAATTGGTCGAATTCGCAAGCTACTCCCATATATTTTGGTGATAATTGCCTAATTGGCTTGCCAAGAGATCAGAGCCGCAAAATAAGCAGCCACTCACCAACTTGAAGTCGTGAAATGCGATCGAATACCACGATTTCAGCTTGCACTACACAAGCACATTTCGACAATCATGTTTACAAGGTTTCAAATGAAATTGTACTCTTTTAGTAATTAGGGCAAACCGAGCTCTCTCTATTATTCATATTAATTCTCTCATTTGTAAACAATTTATATCTCAAGACTAGCGTATATAAATAGTATTAGATCTTTATATATATATCTGCCTAATATTCGATTTTCACTACTAGAGTGATTGTTTCTATTTAAATTTGTACGGTATATATACTACGAGGGGCCAGATACGACCATATGAATCCTAAGTTGTTACCTTTTCCTCGATCTAGCTGGCCTTCTCTATCTACAATGATGATCACACTTCATGCATCACAAATTCACAACTGCGTGAGATGGATCGGTCACGATATATACAAATCTTGCTTATGAATATTGATAAGAGACTTAGAGTACTCCAATTTTAATTTCTTGCATGGGTAACGTTGTATAAATGCATTAATAGCTCAATTCTGAAATAGTTATAACTAGCATGTACAACTAGATCGTGGATCCATCCTACTGTCCTAGAGCCCCAAAAATGCGATAAGAGTACTCCATTTGACCTCACACAATGACCAAATAAGGACATACGGATCGGATCATCATTGATTTACTACCGATCATATCTCAGATATTAAACTAGGCATGGATCTCATCGTAATATCCACGGCAAGTCGATCGAGTGGAAAGCTTCATGAATTAAGCACGTGTGAGTCTCGCCAAAAAGTTGATTTACGAACAAAAAAATGGTCCTATTAAACTAAGCCATGTAATATACGTAAACACACATTGACTGATGAGAAGTCAAGTAAGATATTTTTGCATGGGGAACACCGATATTGGGGAACTAGGTATGGCGGATTTCTGCGATATGTAGGGTGGAATAATTTGTGCAAGATTTGGAATACAAAATCCTAAGTTTATTATTGTGTAAACGACGTAGCTTACCATATACTCATTTGGTCCAATGACAATAACAATCAATTGAAAATCTCTTTCTATTATTATTATGATCAAATCAGCATAGATCGATCTATGTTGGTAGTAACAAATCACCCCGATTTTGGAGTATCATTCTGATTGACCATGCATGCATTTCTGATTTTGTTTTGACTCACAAATTAAGTTCAATCTATTTCTGCCTAAATTAATGCACTATTATTTTTGTCATTATTAAAATACCCTTCATTTTGGGTAGCTTATGAAAGCAAATTGGTAGCGGTGTGTAGACACAATTAATTTGTCTACAATGTAAAATTGATTTAGTATTAGTAAAATTGTAATCGAAGTAGTAGAATTAATTGTAATGAAAAATTCAGTTAGTAAAATTAATTGTGTCAGTAGTAAAATTTTGATAGTGTAGTAAAATTATTGCTGATTGTAGACAATTTTAGGTGTGTACAGTGTAGATTTCTAGCATTATCCTTTATGAAATATGGTATATATGCATGTGCTGAACGTAATAAGTCGTTATACTAATTCTACATAAAAACATGAGATCAGAATTACCACACACGATTCTAATTAACAACACTACGACTACAAACTACATACAAAGTATATATTGACACTCTTTACAATCGACATTACACTTTTTTATGTATTAAAAAGTTAAGAGAAATGCTACTGATTCACAAGTGTTGTTTGGCTCCCTTTGTTATACTGTATCTAACAATTTTGTTTGATTGTGCACACTTTATGACCTACTTATCATGAATTATAGGCGGCGACATGAAGTTGGCCGGTATCAAGCTATATCATAGTTCAACATGTCACTTTGCGAAATTTGGCATAGAATTACATGACATTGCTGTATATGTAATGTAATAAACATCAATCAATGTTTCAGGTGTGAAATGATCAATCTAATCAAAACACACAGAAGTAATAGCATTTAGGGTATGCACCCTCTAATGTTGCTTTTCAACTAATAACTTAGGCACTTAATAATTAGTATATCAATTGATCAATATATGTCGCTAAACATCATTATTATAATGTGGACATATAACAATAATATAATACAAATTAAAAGTATGACATTTACTAAGGATATCAACTAGAATCACAAGTCATGGGACTCATGGCTACTCCAATTCTAGCCAAATAACTCGTCATACTGGATCATGTAATACAAAACATATTTTCTGTGTAATAAATCCAAAAAAATGGAGAAAATCGCATATACGTATACATAGTAATAGCCAATAACAATAAAGAATTTGATAAAGACGTTATTATTCAGAATCATTACAGAATAAGACGAAGATGCATGTTTGCAATTTTTCTTTTCCTTTTGAATTGAGTCCCTTAAAGAACAAGGCCAATACGAGAAAATTCGACTACAGATAAATAATAAGATTGATCTAAAAAATATTAAACTAATTACAAATGTTTGTATTCGGTTTTATTATGTTGATCAACAATTACGTGAGAAATTTAAATAAAACGTAAAGAGCGGAATGGAAGAACATAGACTGAGCCAAGATTCAAGATGAAAGGATTTTAAATAAAAAAATAAAAAAACCGAAGAAATAGGACGAACAGCAAAACAAATAATTTACGAGAGCTGTCAACTGTAGAGACTAGAGAGCTGCAAAATGAAAATCTCCACCTCAGCAAACGTAATGTTCACTGAATCAAATTCACAGCCCCATCTCCCCTATAAATACCCACCTCCACCCCCTCTCTCTCCCCACACTCTCTCTCACACTCATAATCCTAATTAATCCGCCCTCCCCCAACAACAAAACTTCTCCTTCACACTTCCACTTCCTGAGAGTGAGTGAAGAAGAAGATTAAAACAAACAAACAAAAACATGACTTGCTTCACTGATATATCATCATCACCAGATGACGTCACCGTCATCTCTAAATCAATTGTAATTCCCTCTCAAAATTCCACCATTGGTGACCTTCAGCTGTCGGTCTCTGACCTGCCTATGCTCTCCTGCCATTACATACAGAAAGGCTGCCTCTTTACGCGGCCGCCTTTCGCCACCTCGGCCGAGCTGGTGACGTTCCTAAAGGACGGCCTTTCGGAAACGCTGGCGCATTTCCCCGCGCTTGCCGGCCGCTTGAAGACAGACGCCGACGGATACGTATACATTACGTGTAACGACGCCGGCGCCGATTTCATTCACGCGGCCGCCAAGCGCGTTTACGTCAGGGACGTCCTTTCCGGAGAGGACGTCCCTGACGTAGTCAAACAGTTCTTCACTTATGACAGAACTGTAAGCTACAAGGGACATTTCCAGCCGATTTTGGCTGTTCAGGTGACGGAGTTAGCCGACGGTTTGTTCATCGGCTGCTCCGTTAATCATTCCGTCACCGACGGAACTTCCTTATGGAACTTCATCAATACGTTTGCCGAGGTTTGCAGAGGCGTGAAGAAAATTACGAAGCCGCCGGCGTTCAGCCGTGACTCGGTGTTGATTTCTCCGGCGGTTTTGAGGATTCCGGACGGCGGTCCGGTGGTGACATTCAACGAAAACGAGCCGTTGAGAGAGAGAATCTTCAGTTTTAGCCGAGAATCAATCTTACGATTGAAATCAAAGGTGAACAACAAGAAATTCGGAGATGATCGAATCTCCGCCGTCGAATTGTTCGGAAAACAGAGCAATGATCCTTGGAAAGAGGCGAAATCCGGTTCCTTATTCGACACGAATTGGTTCCGAAACGCGATCACCGTTTCGAAACCGCAAATCGTAAACGAAACGGAATCGACCAATGTCGAAGTTTCTTCATTCCAGTCTCTCTGCGCGCTGCTGTGGCGGTCGGTGACACGCGCGAGGAAAATGGACGTATCTAAAACGACGACGTTTAGAATGGCGGTCAACTGTCGTCATAGGTTGGAGCCTAAGTTGGACCCACTGTATTTCGGAAACGCGATACAGAGTATCCCAACGTATGCGACGGTGGGAGATGTGTTGTCTAGGGACTTACGGTGGGCCGCGGAGCAGCTGAACAAAAATGTGAAGGCCCACGGAGACGAAACCGTGAGGAAGAGCGTAGTGGATTGGGAGAGTAACCCGAGAACTTTCCCTTTGGGTAATTTTGATGGTGGGATGATTACTATGGGTAGTTCGCCCCGTTTTCCTATGTATGATAACGATTTCGGGTGGGGCCGACCCCTCGCCGTCCGAAGCGGGCGGGCTAATAAGTTTGACGGGAAGGTTTCCGCCTTCCCGGGTCGGGAAGGCGGAGGGAGTGTTGACCTTGAGGTCGTCCTATCGCCTGGGACAATGTTGGGTCTTGAATCAGACCCCGAATTTATGCAATTCGTATCGAGTTGTTAGGCCTTATTTTGAATCAAAATTCGGTCCGTGTTGTAAATGTTTGGTGATGTGACATGGGGTATGGTCCAACCCGCCCACCCGCTTAATTGAATGGGCTAAAATCGGAGCAATTGATGACGCTATAGCGACCAGCAAGTGGCGGGCGGGCGGGTGAGGTCGAAGGATGGATGAGACGTGAGAGATTGAGTGATGAACCTCCTTAATTTTACTTCCTTTCTAATTTCAATTTCGGTTTATTTTCACCTTATTTTGTGCCATAAGTCTAATTCTAATTGCAATGTTATTACTTACAAGTCCTACTATGTTGAATCAATCATTTTCATCAATGAATTAATCGTTGACTTTGAGAAACATAAAAACTTCTTCATTACTAATAATTGTGGCAAAAAAAACATTATATGTTGGAGAAATTGTGTGAAACACTTGGGACTTTTGACGAATAAATCAAATCAATCACAAAGAGCATGATTTCAAAGTCAACGTTATCAATGATGAGTTGATAAACACAACAAATGGCCTGATCACTAGTTTAGTGACTAAATTCCCATGTTTTATTAGTTGTTGCCAACTAAAATAACGGCCATGTATGTCAACGTTGTTAATGATTCTGCCAAATTATACGACTCCAAAATCGTTCTGTCACGACACAAAAGAGTCAATTCCTACACATACGAACACATATGATTGATTCATAACCTTCAGGTGCCTTCAACAGCCAAGGAATTCGTCCCCAAATCTGAATGATTAATGTCGAAAGATTTGCTCTTATAATCGCATAATTACAATTGATGATTATCGGTTCTTCCAACGATGATATGCATCACTAAAACTCCAGTAGACATTGTAGATACAATATATCGCGTCTTTAACATGAGTCAGTAGAGTTGTTCTCAAAGTATGTAGATGTGTAATCCGCAACTATATTGTAGCTACTCGCTTTTGTGTTCAAGTTTGTAGCATTATTATTATTATTAAGTAATGCATCACACATCATTGTCCTCTTTAGCATTCAACTATTCGGGTGTGAGTCGGCCTCATACTATAATCATTACAAGCGGCGTAACTGGGAAGACTCGAACCAATAGTACCTAATGTGGCACATTTTTGTTGGTAATGGCCGTGATCCTTCAGTTGAAAGCACAAGACATGCAAACCACGAGACTAAGCAGACAATACGACGTCGGCAGCAAGTAACACACCACAAGACTTCCATCAGCATTGAAGGACATGAGGACAAAGGCTATTGATTGAGTACGAGTACACATAAATGGCGTGTTCCAAAAGCGTGGTAACTTTCGAGCCTCAGACTTCAGTTACGAACATTGATTGTCGCATAAGCTGACATCTTGTTCTTGGTTCATTGTTTCCACATAAATGATTCAGACATCAGATATCAGATAATTCATTTCACTGTCATTCAAGCATAAATTCCATTCAGATGTCGCATGATTCTGACTCGTGCTCGCATGAAACAAGAGTGCAAAACACAACCCGTAGAGTCGTGGACACGTAAAAACGATCAACTTCATAAAACGCCTTGGATTGGTTGGAAGCAAACGCCGTTAAATGGTCTGTCACAACTCCCGTTTTAGGGTCACCCAGCAAATGGAGGGTCACAAACTCACAATCAATCAACTGGAGAGAAATGTGTATCACAAGTTGTGACTAGAAACAGTTTAAATCGCGATTTACAGATGGAAAGTGAACTAATAACAGGCAATTTTCAAAAAGAAATGGAAATGGAAATCGGTGACGTCGAAGCACAAAAATGGTGAAAGCCATGATTGAATGGTTAGAACAGAAAGCTGGCAAGAGGAAGGAAAAGGAGATGGTCCATGACTCTATTAGTGCCAAAAACTAAGAAAGAAAAGGGAAAACGACTACATACAAGCTCCTTATGATCCCAAAAAGAGAGGCAACCCATGACTCCATGAGTCATGCATGACATGAATAAACCTTAACCACGCTCCCAAACTCAGAGGCTTCGACTTCTAATATACAGCAAACTGAATACCTGAGAGACCTAGAATACACGCTCCCAAAACAAAATGATCAAAACTATTTAGCACCAAATCGACACCCTACTAGCAGAGTTCCTAAATGCTGGTCAACAACTACAAAAACTGCATCAAAACAAAGTGATCTTCGCACTTAAAAGACCACAGTTTCCAGAAAGCCATTCCTGCCAAATATATTCGAGACCATCATAAAATTTTTTATGGAGCCATACTACATGTTCTAACTTAAAGCACATTTTCACTGGAATGTGTCCACTATCGCTCCATGAAACCAAAAGCAACCTTAACTTCCAGCATGTTTTTGCTACGGCTCCAGGGGGACTTAAAAAGTGCAATCCACCTTAATCCCCAGCGTAATTTTGCTATGGCTTTATATGTCTGAAATCAAACTTATTTGTTCACATTGGGCTTGGCTGAAATCCATCTTTTCTTCCAACTCACCTAACCTGTGCTTTGTAAACGATAACAAGTTAATAAACTCATAAAGATAATCAGTTAATAACCTCATAATATGGGGTATGTGCAAGTCCCAGGCTGTATGCGGCCTAAGAATAATAGGCATTAGCCATTCTGGCAGTGGGGCTCTGGTGAATATCTCAGAAGCCAATATACATGCTAGCTAAGCCATTACTTGTATACAGCAAGCTATTCTGCGCCCCTAGACATAACTGCAGAACCCAATATATGATATAAACATTAAACAAGCTGACATTATCTATAAGAAGCAATCATTGAAATCAACATTTATCTCCACAAAAGGTGTTTAGCCACAAGAACGATTTTCAATGACTAAATCAACCCTTGGAATCGAGCATATTGCTAACGTCAACGGAAATAAGCAAATACTAAACAAGCTAGCCTTGCGACTTTCCAGGGGCACATAATCCTCACTACCTCCAAGATCCATTTGCAGGCGTAAGTGCAACACTGACATAAGCCAAAATTCTCGTTTTTGCCCTAAGAGGAGTAGAGGGGCTATGCAAAGGCCTTCGTCTCTATAAAACTGTATCTTACAACTTTCTACCACGCATGTTTATTTTTGGCTCCAGCCTTAGGCTTATGAGTCTATCACATTCAGGTCATTCACTAAATTGTTTATGTTCTAATTACTTTTTCACTTGGCTCCCTGACACAGCCCGACAATCCTACAATACCCTCGTTGCATATGCTGGTACAATATATCATCAGCCTAATTGGGGACATGAGAAAAAGGCCACTCTTGGCATTCAATCAAAGTGATCTTCGCACTTAAAAACCACAGTCTCCAGAAAGCCATCCCTGCAAAACTATATTCGAGACCATCATAAACTTGTTATGGAGCCATACTACATGTTCCAACTTTAAACCATTTCACCTATGAACTATGATTTAACCTGCATTTTCACTAGAATGTGTCCACTATTGCTCTATGAAACTAAAAGCAACCTTATTTTCCAGCATGTTTTTGTTACGGCTCCAGGGGGCTAAAAAGTGGACTTGCTTTAATCCCCAGCATGATTTTGCTATGGCTTTACCCTTAATGTGTCTGAAACTAAACTTATTTGTTGACATCGGGCCCCTATAAGGCTGAAATCTATCTTTTCTTCTAACTCGTCTAACCTATGTTTTGTAAAAGATACTCTTAATTAGTAATAGCCACATCATAATAAGTTAATAACCTCAAATCGCGCATGTGGTAAGTGCTAGTCTAAGAATGTACGCGGCCTAAGAAAAATAGGAATTAGCCACTCTGCAGTGACGCTCTGATGAATATCACAGAAGTGATAATACATGCAAGCTCTTCTGCAGCCCTCGGCATAGTTACAGAACCCAATATACGATATAAACACACTGAATCACTGATACCAATAGTTAAGAGGCAATCCTTGGAATCATTTTACCCCCACAAAAGGTGTCTAGCCACAAGCACATTTTCAATAACCAAATGAACCCTTTGAATCGAGCATATTTCTGCCGTCAACGGATCTAAGCAATACTATAAGACCTTACCTTATGAGTTTAGCTCCAGGCCTCCACATGAAATAATCCTATCTCCGAAGTCATTTTCAGGTGTATGTCTTCTGGGATTATAACCTCAAGCCTAACTAGAAACTTAATTATAGGCCACTCTTGAGAGTGATTCTCTTGATGCGTAGCATAGCATTCACTGAAATAATTTAAATAGCATCACCAATGTCACCGCTGGATATAAATTCAAACCCAGTAACCAACAGGCTCCCTATATGACTATATCTATAACCCAAAGCACCCTATATCCATCTCATATTCAGTCCACGCAACCTTAAACGTAGAAGAGCATGCCCACGCTAAAAGAAGAGGCCCATAAAGTAGTAAAGTACCACCTTTGCTCCAAATCCTCCAATCACTCACCTTTTTATGAACACCACGGTAAATCCACTCTCCACAAATCCAATGACAAATCCTTCATAAGCCTGCCCACAAATTAAAATTTACCTCCAGGGAAGCCATCTAATCAAATAAAACCTCTAACATGATCAGTCGACAATACAACAACCAAGCCTTATAGAAACACGTTTAACAAGAGTTTTAAAAAACGCAAAAAAAATAAAAAATAAACTACTCATATGAGACTAGCTTCCATAATAGAATATGCCACTACACGTCACTTATCAGACAAAGTAGAAACACAGACTTAAGCCACTCTCATCAGTTGAGCTCCGGCACTGAAATCACTATAGACAAACATTGGTGTTGCCACTAGATGAAGCTCCAAAACCCAACAGCAAAAATTGGCCCTTACACGAGCTCCAAAGCCCAGAAAATATTCCAAAGCAGATAAGTCTACAACCAAGTACACAAGGGATCCAGTCCTACCCCCCCCCCCCCCTCTCAAACACCCCACAGCCCTAATTTTTAACTCACAAACTCATCTTTATCACTTATAATGACACATCGAAATATCTAATGAGTAATGAGCCTAATGACAGTTCTTTTTCATGAGCTTGAGCTCAAATGAAGTTTCATTTCACACTAAAAACCAGTGAGTATAACTCAAATTTCAAAGGCAGCAATCACAACAGATTTTTTTTTTTAAAAAAACAGGAAAAAAAAAAAAAAAGAGAGAAATTTATTTCACAGGTGACTTGTGTTATTGTACTCCAAAGACTAAAAGAGACTATTTCCCTGAGTATAGTCTCATATCATGTGCTTCTAACTAGTACAAGCTTTAAAGAAGCCAGACTGCAAATACTAAAACTCGTAGTTCTCTAACAAGCAGCAAAAAGATACTCCATATATACTAGCAGGCAGTCCAAACTCAGAATCTAAACACTAACATTCCTCGGTGCTACTGAATCATATTTACGAGTTATGAGCGCAAGCCTAAAATAGATCACACTTTCTCCAAGTAGCCGCATCCATATCAAAGCCTAACACCCTTTCTAGCATGGTTGTCTTTGGCTCTCTAAATCTGAAGTCTATCTTTCTTTTCGGCCATGTGAATGCTCTTCATTCTTATGGCAGATAGCTCCTCTGATACAACTCACTCAACCAAAAACTTCCCAATGGAGATGAGTCTACAACCAGGTACACAAGGGAGCCAGTCCTCCCCCCCCCCCCCCCTAAGACCCCCACAGCCCTAATATTTTAACTCACAAACTCATCTTTTTCACTTTATTGACACGTCTAATGAGTAATGACAGTCATTTCATGAGCTTGAGCTCAAATTAAGATTCATTCTACACTAAACGCCACTGAGAAATAACTCAAACTTCAAAGCCAGCAATCACAACAGATTGTGATAAACTACCATAGAAACAGAAAGAAATTGCTGGCATAAAGCAGTTCTACAAGGCTAAAAAAAACTACTTCACAGGTGACCTGTGTAGTACTCCAAAGACTGAAATAGAATATTTTCCCCTATTCTATTTTTTGCTACAGTTCTGTAAGACTGGCTACCTTCACCTTGTTCCACCCTCATTCTTCCAAGTTAGCTTGCCAGATAAATCTCATATACTAAAGATCACAGCCAGACTGCATATACTAAAGATCACAGTTCTCCAACAAGCAGGTCATGTTGCCGCTGATGCTCTGATTTATAAAACTGCAGCCGATATATACTAGCTGCATGAAAAATATCGATCTGACACCCATATTTCAATGCACCAAACACAGGCAGTACAAACTTATAGTCTAAACACTAAAAATCCTCTGCCTTAGCGAGTCATATTTATGAGTTATGAGCACACGCCTAGAATAGATCACACTTTCTCCAAGTAGCTTCTCTAACAATCCAAACTCAGGCTGTTATAAATCGAACCTCAACTAAGCTTTTCTTTCAAAAACAACAGTTCTACAATGCCACCATCAATCAATCAATCAATCCCACATACAGAGTACTCCACAAGAAACACACTGATCATATAAACCATAGAACTTTACAGTCCAACAAACCATACATAATTAGATAAATGACCAAAGTTACTATATACAATATATCGAGTACAACAACATTACATTATTATTCCATGATCACACTCCGAATCCATACCACTTCATGATAACAACATATTGCATACCATTAACATAAACTAAACAACACAAAGCGTAAACCATAAGAAACACATTCATTCATTCATTCATTCACATTGCTTCAATTAATTAAAGACTCTTAATTAGTAATCAGCACGATACTCACTGAAATCATCTTTGGTTGAAGAAGATCCCAAGTAATTATCCTCAACTCTCTCAGCCATCTTCTCCTCCTCATACTTCAGCCCTTCATCCAATGCGAGCCCGCCAAGCGCCCCGGCCACGGCCCCGACACCTAAACCCGCTCCGAAACCAGGACCCCCACCCGCCCCGGGACGTCCCCTCAGCTCATACGGGCTGTAATCAACCGGAGCAGACGGCGCACCATAGCTCATATTCCTCTCAGATAACGACCTCATCACACTCGACGGCGGCGGCGGCGGCGGGGAATAGTACCCAGCGTAGTACCCCACCGAGTACGGATACGCCGTCGTCGGCGGTGGCTGCTGCTGCTGCGGTGGTGGGGGAACAGGTGTTGCTGACCTGGATGACGCGTAAGGGTACGGAGGGGCAGAAGAGTAATAATACCCCCCACCAACACCGCCTCCGTTACCACCAACAGGGGTATTTTGGTAATCAGGTAGGGTTTGCGGTGGGGGTGGGCCCGGTGGAGGTGGTGGCATAAAAGGTAGCTCCTTTACGGCGAGTTTAAGGCGGATCTTACCCTGAGCACGGCCGGAGGGACGGAGGAGGTCGTAGGATCGGAGTTTGGTATGGTTATCAGGTTCGGGTAAGGAGGAAAGACGAACCTGAAGGGACCCCACAAAGGGTTTGGGTGTTTCGGAAGCTTTGGAGTGGAAGACTTCGAGGGTGAAAACGGAGTCGGATAAAGGGGAGGTGGTGATCGGGATTGTGAAGCGTTGGTTCCAAACGGGTTTAGTATCGGAGGAATCGTCGGATTTGGTTGTGAGTTTGTGGTCAGGGTCTACCCAGAAGATTGCGTATGGTTTAAGATTGCCCTTTTTCCAGTTGACATTTTTCAAGTGTTTGCCGGAGATTATTGTGACTTCGAGGTCGTATCGCGTTGTTTGAGGTGGTTGTTGTGACAGTTGCGGTGGTGGTGGCGGTGGTTGTTGGTGTTGTTGGGTGGGTCGTGACATCGCCATTTTTTTGGTAAAGGTTGAGAGAGAGAGAGAATGGGAGTTTAATTGATTTTAAACGTGTTAGGTTGACGTGGATAACTGGGGTGGATAAGTCATAGTATATATCGACTGATGGAACGTATACTACTGTAAAAGGTCTCATATATTGAACGATGAAAACTACGTTATTTTTTTATTATAAAAAGAGGTGCATGGTAGAGAATTTATTCGCAATTAAAATTATGTCTCGTAGGAGTAAAAGTTTTGCGGAAAATTGCTCGTATGAAAATCGATTGTATCTTGTATGTCGAAAATCCATCCCTCTTTTAATAGAACAATAAGAGGTGGATCATAAATTCATAGAGTTGGCTTGAATAGGCCATCTTGTAGATTTCGGGGGGGTGTGCAGAATATCAATATACTAATACGAATACAAATACTCTGCTTATACGACGATCAATACAATTACCAATGGATTCTTGCCTTCCATTCGGAAACTCTCGTGAATCGGAGAAACTCTCCCAACAAAATGGACTCTTGCACACCATTTGGCAAGGTGCCCTTGAGCTGTTATGCAACGTGGCGGCGGAGGCGCAACATCCAGTACTGAGACTTGTAACGACCTTTACGAAATCCGCCAGTTGGATGAATAAGCCCTTTGCACACCACACAGCCAGTAGTTGTTTTTTTTCCTGTACACCATATCTAAAGTTGATAAGGATCTATGGCAAACGAGGGGGCATATCTAAAGTTGATAAGGATCTATGGCAAAGGAGGGGGCAAAATTTTACAATTGGCCTATTTCTTACAAGTTTTTTTACTAGTAAGTTTGTATAACAATTTAGGATAATTTGTGGAGAACAGCCTATATTTTGTTTATGAATTTTGAGGGAACCACCCTTTTTTTTTTTGTGTGGGGAAGCACCAAATAAGACCAAAAACTTACGATGGAACCATCTAAGCTCATTTTTTGTTCAAAAGTCATCGACTTACGCTTACATGGACGTCCGAATCCCGCGGGGCACACTAAAAAAAGGGAAAAATATGACATGCCCCCCTCTTAATCTGCTCAACCCCCCCCCCCCTTTCCCTCTCCTCACCCTCCACTGTCCACTCCGCCTATTCAAGTCCTCCGGTCTCACCAGAAAGACAATTCCCCACAATTCTACAACAATTCTCGGCCTCAACTGGCTCACAATCGTTCTAAATCAACTAATACGCTCCGTTAAGTTCTTACACTCATCTAAAACATTAGCACGACCTAGCCCAATTCCCAAATCTATCAGTAGCTAAATAATCCCATAGCATAAAAATCCATCACACAAACCCCCCGAATACAAATAACATAAAAGCTAATTATATTTATTGCGTCGGTGGTGGACTGGTGGTGTTGGAGAATTTCCAAACGGCGATGGGGATTTGGGGGGAAATAAGAGAGAAAGGTGAGTTTTTTGCGTTTTTAGCATGCCAAGGTAGAGCTCCGATTTCCACGTCACCAAAATCTCACGAAATCCAGTGAGTTTTCGACAAAAAGTGACCTCCAATGGTTCTTTCATAAGTTTTTGGTCTTATTTGGTGGTTCTCCAAAAAAAAATTATAGGTGGTTCCCTTGTTTTTTTTTTATTAAGTGGTGAAAATAATATTGCATTGTCGATTGGAAGGAAGCTTGGAATTGTAATCAAAGAGAGACTTTTCAATTTAAGAATTAAGAACTTTATTAGAAAAACACCTGGCAGGATGAAAGCCTTACCATCAAGGATACAACATGCCATTATACCTTCAGTGGCACGTCCACGATGATCACGATTTTGTTCAGCAAAGAAGAGCTTCACAGACATGTCGGCTTTAGACTCAGCTTTGAAGTTGCAATGTGCCCATACGCCATCCGCGTCGCAAAAGATAAAGCAATCCAGGCTTTCGAAGAAGGCATAATGACTATTCTGCAATCGAATATCATCAATGGTTAAATCAGCAACCATGTTCACTCTAGTACAACCTTTCTTAAGTGTCCCAGCAACAAAAGACACCAGACTAGGGACAAGAAAAGTGGCATCCAAAAGGGTAGTCCGGTGCACATTGGTGTCCTCGCAAGGGTCCGGGAAAAGTGCCACAACAAGGGTGTGTAGGGGGCAAGCCTTCCCTTGACATTTTTTGGACAAGAGGCTTCTCCAAGGTGTCGATCACAAGGTGACACCTTAACCAGGGCGCCAAAGCTCCCCTTCAAAAGTAGCATGTCCAAAAAAAAAAGTAAAATCCTGATGACATACATGTTTTTTGTTGTAATACTTCAACGCTGCCTCGGCCATTTCTTGAATTTGAAGAAGATATAACCTTGACATCTCCTCATGTGAAGATGTTGGCTCCTCTAGTGAAGTTGTCGGCTCCTCTTGTGAACGAGTCAGCTCTGGTAGATAATGTGGAGTACTAAAAAGATGTGCATCTGCATTAGTGAAACTGAATTTGTGCAAACGCATTATAAACAGAAAAAAGGGACCAGATAAAGGTTAAGGAGCTAACACCAATAAGGACCAAACATTTTGAATTAGTTGTTTCAAAACAAAGATGTTCAAACATTCCTAGAGAGGGAAGAAACAAAGTATTGGAACTGATTCTTTGGAATTGTTTGTGATTCAGAATACATCTCAGTTTAGATGACAAATGGTGAGAGCTATAATTACATGAACAAACTACTTGCAAACGGAGGAAACCCAGGTTCTTTGTTCTAAAGATGACAGCTTTTGGTTGCAATTTCAAAGAGCTTGTAAACCGTGGAAAACCAAATCGTTGGAAGATGAGAACAAGGATTTCAAACCCACAATGCAGGGTGTGCGGCACTGATTCAATTAGAATTCATTTCCTATACTAATGTGCCTATTACAATAAAAATAGACAACAATGCACCTCAATCAAGAAGTTTTCGTTTTAGCTAAGCAACCACAAAAATCAATCCCAATTAACACCCGAAAACACTATGCCATTTGAAATGGGGAACTCAGCCAGTGAGATCAAGTTTCATGAGCTCGAAGTGTATGTAGATAGTTTCTTACCAAATTACTCTAAATATCAGCCAAGAATTGAGAATTCAAAACTTTCCAACATCCTTATAGCACTACCAGCACAACTTAATTTCAAAAGACACTACAAACATCACAATGTAAAACAGCTTAATCGAAAAGAAAATTAAAGTGTATGGATCAAATACCCAAGATATGGATTAATTGTAGGTTGAGAAGACGATTCTTGTTCAAAAGCTGAGTCACCATCCTTGGCACGACTTGTTCCATATTTCAAACCATCCTTGGCACGACTTGTTCCCTTCACCTTGCTTCTTCAGAAAGCAAAAGCATTTTTTTGAAGTATGAAAAGTTAGCTTTAGAAGTAAGAAGAAGACATAAACAGGGTTGCTGAAGTCTTACAAGTCTCCTTTACGAAAACCGGAAGGAGGGTGCATAACTGGACCATAGCACATACCACAGCCACTAACTCTTTCACCTGTGGACAATTTAATAAGTCACGTATTGGTGATAAATGGACGAGAAATCCAATAAAATGTAGCATATTTTCTAATTTCACACTCTCTCGCATGCACAAAGTATGCACTGATCAAGTCTCACTTTCAAAATATAGGAAGATCTAGATACACATAGTGTAAGATGTACATCTTACCATCTAGAATACAGCATGCGGTGATTGCAGAATCACTGTGCTGCTTTTCAGCAAAAAAAAGCTTTAAGCCATCAGATGTTTGAGATTTCGCTTGAAAATTGCAGTGATACCATATTCCATCATTACACATACTGGAGATTGTATATAAGACTTTCACCAGCTCGTAATCTGAATCCTGCGAATAAAGGGCGAGTAAGCACATGAATGGCATAAGCTCAGGGGAGAATGTCACGTATGGGATTTACGCATATACTCTTTACAAATGCAATAAAAGGACAATGACGAACCCACGACGAAGTTATGATAAAAGAATTATTTAACATTACATGTTTTTGGTTGAAATACTTCAAAGCTGCTTGAGCCAAATTGAGATTTTGTTCATCCTGCGGCATATGCATCTCTTTTGATATCTTTGATGATTCAGGTGGAGAAGACAGATGTTTGACTTTGTATCTGCCACCCAATGGTAAAAATTAAAAGAAAAATTACTTTGAATACCAGCCAAATTCTAACAAGCCCATAATTGATGGTTGCCAAAAGCGAGTTCAATTGGAACAATGAGGCTCACTCGTTTACAAAGGGAAGTAGTTTTTCTGCTTAAAGTACTTCTAGTGTGAGACCATCTATGAGACCACTTATATTAAGCCTAACGAGTTACTTTTCAAAGAGTATTATGTTACTTTTGTGTTCTGAATTAACTTCGTTTTGTTAGTTTATAGGTTTATTTTCACTCGTGTGCCTTTCTAAGATTAGTACATTTTATTTTGAGAACTGAACAAGTTACTTTCGAAAAAGAGTAAGTGGTCTTATCGTATGAGACCATCAAACAAACAACATCTTTTACCCCAGTGTCTTAAAAGCTCCCGCCATGAGGCGGGGTAAGGAGGGTCGGATGCACGCAAGCCTTACCCCTTTTGAAACATAGAGAGACTGCGCACGGATGACCCAAAATGAAAATTGCTTCGAGAATCGCACCGACTAAGACTTTACTCCATTATATCCCAAAAACCAATGTATAAGTAGTCTTTGACTCCATTGCTCATAATAAAATTGGTGTACATAGAAACCCTACCCCATCCAGCAAAGGGGGCAAATACAGTGCTACTGACTATTGAGTGACATAGAATCATGAACTTGCTTGTTATTCCAGGTAAAAGGATTCGGGTTCTGCAAAAACACATCCTTTGCTGTTCAAGTTCTCACATTTTCAAATGCCATCGTAAATTTAATTTGGGGGCGGAGTGGTATATTATAAAGAAACAGAACATGAAACATGAATAGATAAGGTGAAGATGGGAATTCCGACTTCCCGAGTGTATCCAAACAAGTAATCAAAGTCTAGATATATTGTAGCACAAGAGAATGAAACAAACAAGTAATCAAAGGTACCCAGGAAATCGAGAAGACAAAGGCTCAGAGAAAGGCCTGTGAATGCGGCCGGATTCGACGACATAGTAAACTCCTGGAAACGGCTCAAAAACCTCTATAACCTTCTCCCTATTCACTTCCTTCAGAGTATAAGGCACTCCATAGTTACCGATTTTCTTTGCTTCCACCTCAACTTGTTCTGATCTGCCCCTTGACAAATCATAACATAAAATTAATAGACGAAACAACACATGCAAATTAAACTCCAGACAATCTTCAATTATATTCAGGGACAAAATTATGCACCACAGAAAACAACTTTTTTTGCTTTTAGAACATGCAAATTGATAATTCTCTAACGTTTGGTTAGAGTGTCTCTCACGTATCCGCTTTACACGAAAAA
Organism: Spergularia marina; assembly: GCA_963680865.1. NCBI lineage: Eukaryota > Viridiplantae > Streptophyta > Magnoliopsida > Caryophyllales > Caryophyllaceae > Spergularia > Spergularia marina. Next base: position 20,600,827 of record OY804560.1, on the reverse strand, counting down.
CGTAAACAACCTAAAGAAACGGAGGGAGTAAAAACAATGATAACATGATATTATCAAATTGTGCCATGTGGTGGGTACTAAACAAAAAAAAAACAGAAACAATCAGATAATAATCATCTAATTAAAGAATCAAATAGAGACAAAGCAGAGGTGGTTAACTGACCTCCCCATTTAGTCTGCTTCTCGGAGAAGATTGATAAAGGGTGCGAGCGGAGACAGAAGTTGAATTCAGTTGACAACCCTAATTTCTGCACAATTCTCGTGTGCTACCACACCAATGATTGTATAGAGATGGCTTTTGTTTGTGTACGAATTTTAGGAATTCGCCACATGTGTCTACAGTAAAGTTTTGCTTTACGCCTTTACCCATCAGTAAAGTTAAAAATCACGGGGAGTAAATTTCTATTTTTCTTGAGGTCAAATACGACTTTTTAATATAAAGTTTCGATTTTTATTCCGTTTACCGAATTATATTTGAGAAACTCTATTTGTATATCCATATATATTTCTAAATGTATATTACTAATTTTATATTCACATGTCCCACCACATTTCATTTCTCTCTCCTCAATCTCACTATATAAAAGTTTAAAAAATGTCCAAACTACCCCCCATATATGTTTAGTAATGTATATGTCATATACAAATAGCCTCACTCATTATATTTAGGTATACTAGTATGGTGGAAGCTACGTAACATATTAAAAATGGGTAAGGATCCTCTAGCGTTTGTTTGTGGTAGAGTTTGTGAAGTTTACTAAAACTAGTAATAAGACAAAAAGAAAGAATTTTGAAAGGCACATATAAAAATGTTAATTTATTTACCATTACCTTTTTAGGTAAACTCTACCAAATAGAGTTGAAAATCAACTCTAGAGGATCCCTACATATTAAAAATTGGTATGACCTTCTCAAAAATAATGTAGAAATGTAACAGGTAAAATTCACAAGTTTTGTACAATAACTTATTCAGTGTTATTTTACTTTGTAGATAAATCTTTGGAGGCCGAGAGTAAGGTGTCGTGTCGTAGGCGTTAAGTTATTGGACCTCTCCATAATTTAAACGATGTGCACTTTTGTAGTAATCTGTGATTGCATGGGATATTTATTGAACTGAAAGTAGACATTATTTACTCCTTACCGAATCACTAAAAACATGCATTTAATGTGGAGTTTCGGAAATTTGAAGGTCCATAGTACCAACTACCAAGTAATACACTTTCAAGGTTGGGTTACTTGGGTGTGTCAGTGTGTGGGGGCAACGAATATGGGCAGCAAAGGATGAAAATTTCGCCGCAGTGGTGAGGTTACCTGAGTCCGGCGACTCATGATGGAACATTTCGCCACACACTTCATTCCAGTGCCTGCAAAGAAGACACCACTAAGAAATCTTCAGAGTGAAAATAATATTGTTGCGCAAAAAGGCCCTGGCAATTCTCTTGTTCTGAAGGAAGCAGTCATCACGGAGGTTCCCAAATAAATCCTCATCAACAATCACCTAACAATTATGGGGCAAATGGTCATCTTGTGTGTCCGTAGAAAATCTGAAGCCGAAGTTGCTAAGAATGGTAACAACGAGGTGTTAACGCGAATTTCGTACTGAGACAAAATAATTTTTATTAAATATCAGAAAGTTATGGGTACAAATCTCTAATGTAATCCTTAGTAGGGGGTACGCCGTACGATACACTACACTGATAGCGTACGTGCCGTAAAGGGGTGCGCGCGTCGTCCGCGTGTGTTGTTGTTGTTCTTGAGAGGGTCGCAGGGGACTTGAATCTCTCCTTGAACTTGGTTGTTTGAAGTTGTGTTTGATTTTATTTGCAGGCGGCAAGGATATGCTTGGGCTTATTTTTTTCTCTAAATTATGAAGAAAAAAAATGAGTGGTGAAAATTATATGCATTGTCGAGTGCAATTTTTTACCGAAGAGAGACTATCCAAGAATAGTATTACGCACTTTATTAGAAAGAAAGTAATTAGAGCAGGCCTTACCATCTAAAATAGAACATGCGGTTATACCATAATTAGCATGCCTACGAGCATCAAGATTTTGTTCAGCAAAGAAAAGCCTTGCAAACGTGTCTCCTTCAGACTTTGCTTTAAAATTGCAGTGTGCCCATACACCATCTGCATCAACAAAGCCATTGCTACACACGGTTTCAACAAAGGCATAAGGAAGTCTCTGCAATCCATAAAGATCAAACATCATCAATTTCTACAAGTTTAAAATAAGCAACCATACTCACTCTTGTACGACTTTTCATGACTTAAGAAAAGAGACCGAACTAGGAGAAGACAAAAATGGCATGTCAAACAGATATAATTTCAAATGACATACGTGTCTTTTGTTGTAATACTTCAATGCGGCTTCAGCAATTTCTTTAGTTTGAATTTCTTGCGCACATGGGTCCGCTTGTGGCTCTGGGTGATAATGTGGAGTAGAAACATATGAGTCGGGGACCCTGGATTTCGCAAACGCATTATGAACAGAAAAAAGAGACCACATATCGATTAAGGTGCTAACGTAAAGGAAGGCAACACCATATACGATCTAACACTAGTGGCTTCAGAATGAAGATATCCAGCTATCCCAAAGAGGGAAGAAACTAAGGTCCAACAGTATTAGATCTGATTCTTTGAAAATGGCAACGAGATTCAGAAATACCTCTCAATTTAGCTGAATTGATGAGAGGTGTACTAAATTTTAATTGCATGAACAAACTATTTGCAAAATGCAAATGTAGGAAAACCAGCCTTTTTGGTGCTGAAGATGCCAGCTTTGATTTCATTTTCAAAGAACTTGTAATTTTGTAAAAATATGAAAACCAGGCTTGCTATTTGATTCGGAAGATGAGTTAAATGGGAAATTAAACCTGTCGCATACTCGCATCAAGTTTCAGGAGCAGCACGCAATGCATACAAATTAGATACCAAAATACTCCACATATTCACCAAGAAAATGGAAATTAAAAACTTTTCCAAACATCCTTATTACTTCACCAACATAACCGAATTATGAATAACAACAACCAAGCCTTATTCCCAAAATGATTTGAGGTCAGTTAACATGAATCATCATCTAGTAACCGTCTTGTGTATGCATCACAATATAAAACAGTAAAATTAAAAAATTGAAGAGTTTGGATCAAATACCCACGATATAGGTTGATTGTAGGCTTAGAGGATGATGCTTGTTCAGAGTCACCATCCTTGTCACGATTTGTGCCATACTTGAACTTGCTTCTTCAGAATCCAACAAAACTTTCTTTTATTAATTTAGCTTTGCAAGAAAGAGAAAGCAGAAACAAGGTTGCAGAAGTCTTACGAGTCTCCTTTACGAAAACCGGAAGGAGGGTGCATAATAGGACCCAAGCACATGCCGCAGCCTATAACTCGTTCACCTGCGGACAATGTAAAAATAAGGCACTTCTTGGTGTAAGATACGACAATTAAGCCTAAAATGTAACATATTCTTGATTTCACCCTCTTTAGCATGCACTAAAGGCCAGGCTCAAAACAAAACTGATGTTGAAGTAATTACAAAGAAGCAAAACAAGCAAACCTGCTCAAATTTCATGTGACATATGAGAGTACCTTAAATCTTAATGCATGCCTCCGCACAATAACGATCAAAACTATGAATAGAAAGACATATCTTCAAACTACGGTTTAAACTAAGAGAATATCCTTTTCGCAAATGATTGGATCGATTTTCATTTTCAAAAGAGAGGACGTCCGTGTAAGATAAACATATTACCATCTAAAATACAGCATGTGGTGATTCCAGAATCACCATGGTGCTTCTCAGCAAAGAAAAGCTTTAACCCATCTTCCAAGGAAGATCCTGAAGATTTTGCTTGAAAGTTGTAGTGATACCATACTCCGTCATCACAAATACAGGAAATGGTATATAAGACTTTCACTAGCTCGTAATCTGAATCCTGCTGATAAAGGCAAGTAAGCACACGAATGGCATAAACTAAAGGAAAATAAACCAGCACCAAATAGCACCACCCATGGCCCCCCATTTGAGTACATAATAAAGTACTTCCCGTATCATTGACCCCACAGGTCGATCATCACTTCATAAAGAAGCTCAGAGCAATAATGGAAGGTATCAGTATCACATATGGGATCTAGGCATATAATCCCTTAGAGATGCATTCAAAAAAACAGTGATAATATAAGCTCACTATGTAGTTAGCTAGTTATGACAAAGAGTTGATTAACATTACATGATCCTTATTGAAATACTCCAAAGCTGCTTGAGCCAAATCACCATTTAGAATTTTAGATCATCCTGCGGCATATGCATCTCGGTTGTTAACTTCGATGATACAAGTGGAGACGACAGGCGTATTACTTTGTATCTGTCACCCAAATGTAAATAGAAAAAAGTTTAGTTTTCAATCGCATATTCGCATTCAAACATAAGAACATATTTGATGGTTGGCAAAACCGAATTCAAGTTAAACAACGAGGCTCACTAGTTCACAAAGGAAAATAGTCATTTTGCTTCCCACAATCCCACATATAAGAACATATTTGATGGTTGGCAAAACCGAATTCAAGATAAACAACGACGCTCACTAGTTCACAAAGGAAAATAGTCATTCTGCTTCCCACAATCCCAATATAAGAACCCCACCTCATCCAGCAAAGGGGGCAATTACAGTGCTACTGACGGAGTATTGACTACTGAGTAACATTATCAAGAACTGCAACTCGATAGAATCCAAAAATATTGCCCAATTCTCATGCACTCTAAATTCCTAAGCTAAACTAGTTCATGGGAATTACGATTTCCCGAGTGTATCCAAACGAGCACAAACAAGTAATCAAAGTCCACATATATTGTAGCACAAGAGAATGAAACAAACAAGTAATCAAAGGTACCCAGGAAATCGAGCAGACAAAGGCTCAGAGAAAGGCTTGTGAATGCGGCCGGATTCGACGACATAGTAAACTCCCGGAAACGGCTCAAAAACCTCTATAACCTTCTCCTCCTCGACAGGCTGCAGTTTGAAAGGCACGCCATAGTCATAGATACGGAATTTCTTTGCTTCCTCTTCAACTTGTTCTGATCTGCCCCTTGACAAATCATAAAATTAATAAAGGAAAAAAAAAAACACATGCAAATTAAACTCCAGACAATCTTCAATTATACTCAGGAACAAAATTATGCACCAAAAGAAAAAAAATTTTTTGCTTTTAGAACATGCAAATTGACAAAAGTACTGTATTCAATTGCAACATTTTGCCATAGAGCTCACAGATGAATTAGTATGTACTCTGCAGGTAGCTTCAGCTGAGCATACAAAATCTGTATCTCACTAGCAGCAGGGCGAGGTTTTTCAGCAGCAGAAACCCTGGACAGTACTCCAAGTTGTTCCCTGATTTTCGCAACCTCTTTCCACCTATTTGTTTCAGCATACATGTTCTAACAGGTTCCAAAATCCATTAGCTTGCTAACAGCAAGTTCAGCCATTTCTAATGTCTAGCACAGCTTACAGTTACAGCCGCTATAAAATGTTCCCCAAATAACTGAACTTGTAAGCTCCAGCAACTCGACTTTGCATAATAGGTCAATGATACAGCCATAGTGTTCTACCCGAAGATAGATTTGATGATCAATCATTCTTTGGAACATTTCGGAACCAAAAACTAGTAGTCCTGCAATCTGCAAGACTGCACACCCTGAGAACGCTGATAGAAATTACGGAGTACTATATTAGGCCATCCAGCAGACTCTCAAACTTTTCCACAGCTCAATTTCTGTTGCCATGAGCTGCAAAGTGCAAACCTTTCAATGACTGAATTCGAACAACATACTGTGCTTTTTCTTCGATTGGAAAACAAGACCAGAGACCTGTTTAACTTGACACACTTGGTTAACAACTCTTTTAGCCTGGACCTGGTGTAAACATCAAACCAAAGACCTCTGTAATGCACATTGTCCACGATATGAGACCATTTTTGCCAATGTTATCTCGTCAGGGCTGCCTCATAGCACAAACTCACTTTCAGGTAGACAAGTATCAGGTAGTTTTAGATGCCAACACAAATCGTCCAGCAAAGTTATTATCTCACTTGAAGCAGGGTGCGATTTATCAGCAGCGACAAACTGATGAACTTCATTGCCAATTTCAATCCAGCTAGATGCTGGACAACTTTTCTCAATGCCTAGCTCCCTCATCACAGCCCTGATCTTGGCAACCTCCTTCCATCTATTTGCTTCAGCATACATGTTAACCAACAGGGTATAGTAACCACAATTTTCAGGCTCCAATTCCATTAGCTTGCTAACAGCAAATTCAGACATTTCTAAGTTCAGGCACAGTTTACAGCCGCTTAAGAACGCTCCCCAAATAACAGAATTTGGTTCAGTCTCCATACTCCTAATCAATTCCATTGCATCATCCAGCAACTTAGCTTTGCACAATAGATCAACCATGCAGCCATAGTGTTCTTCCTGAGGACGAATATGAAAATCATCAATCATACTTTGGAAAATCTGGCGACCTTTTTCAACTAGTCCTGCATGAGTACACGCACTAAGTACACTGATAAAGGTTACTCCGTTGGGCTTGATATTCTCCTTCAGCATACTTTCAAACATTTCCAATGCTGATTTTCCATTCCCATGAGCCGCAAGCCCTTCAATGATCGAATTCCAACAGAATAGGTTCTTCTCCCTAAGGTTGAAAAACACAATGAGCGACCTATCTAATCTCCCACACTTGGCATACATATCTATCAACGCCGACCCAATGTAAACATCAACCAAAAGCCTCTCTCTAACAATATAGAAATGTATTTTCTTCCCTAAGTCAAGAGCTCCAAGATGTGCACAACATGAAATAATCGTTGCCAACGTCAACTCATCTGGACCAACCCCATTATTAATCATCTCATCAAATACAGCTAGAGCCCGTTTATACTCCTTATTTTGAGTATAACAGGCAATCATAGTGGTCCATGAAACTAAATCCTTCTCCGGCATCTGCTTAAACAACAATGTCGCGGCCTCAACATCCCCTACTCTAACATACCCATCAATCACAGCATTCCACGCAGTCGTATTCCTCTCAGGCATCTCATCAAACAACCGCCTCGCGGAAACCATATCTCCCCCCTTAGCAGAAACAGACACCATAGTAATCCAAGCAAACAAGTCTCTCTCAGGCATTTCATCAAACACCTTACGCGCCTCAACAACTTTACTCAATTTCCCATACAAATCAACCAAAGAAGTCAAAACAAAAACATGGGTATCAAACCCAGCTTTCCAAGCTTGACAATGAAGCCCCTCCCCAAATTTTACAGCACGAATTTGACCACAAGCTTTAATTAACGGCGAAAAAGTGTAACTTGTTGGGTAAGTTTCAGCTCTCAACATCTCCAAGTATAATTCTAGAGCTAGTATTGGTCTGCCATTATGAACTACCCCTCTAATCATTGCATTATATACAAAAACATTAGGAAAATTTATCTGGGTAAATGCTGAAATTGCATGATCAATCTGATTTAGGGAAGAACAAGCGCTGATAAATTGGTTCATCAAGTAACAATCTTTAATTTGATCGGATTTTATCATGGAAGCTTGAAGAGATTGCAGAATAGCAAGATTTGAGCATTTTTTAAGGTGGCTCACTAATATTTCTGTGTGTATCATGTTTTTGCGCGGGAAATAACGGTTTAGGTAAGATGGGTGTTTTGCGCGGCGTAGAAATATCATTTGGACTGTGTAAGTTGTAACAATAGTTTTTTGATTAGTAGGAAGTAAAGGTCATCTTAATTACTCGCCGGAAAGGCTTAGTGCCGGTGCCGTATTCCGATGTTTGTTTTTTATCACTCCGAGATTACTTTTAGTGACGGTTCAAAAGTGTTTTATTAGTAGGTCGAGAATTTCGAATGATTATTAAGCGATTAAGATTTCAATGACGTGTAAAGTAATATTTAAGTACATACTTGGTGGTTTTAAAAAGATGTCTGAAGTTGTAGCGTCCTTTTTGCTAATTACTAGATGAACAATGGTTTCATTCATTATGTTTCAAAAATGGTGAGATGAAAGTTAAGATTGGTCTGGTGGTTAGAAACTTAATGTCTCTGGCTACATCCTAAATCCGAATCCTCATATCTCCATCCTCGTCATGGAAAAAAAGCAAACTAGACTACTACAGTTCGTTTGTTTATGATGCAAAGTAAGCTTGCAGTTGGAAAAGTCAACAATAGCTTTCTCATTCAGAGTTCACTCAAACTGTCAAACTTGCGTTAATTTAAAAGTTTAAATCCATATGATTCAATGGCAACTTTTTGTATCTTATCAATCAGAATGATATGAATATATTGCATAGTTGACTAAATCACACAAGACTAAACACACAAAATTAGGTTATTTACTTGATTTGATTTGAACAAACTAATCCGAATATATTGAAAGATAAGTTGAATTTGCAGAGTAAACTTCTTTATTGAAAATAGAACGTGCTATTTAAACTGTTAACAATTCACACAAATTGTGCTCACTCATCTCATTTAAGCATAGTACCTTTTTTTTCTTCTCAAAATCTTAAAATCTACCGTCTTGAAAAATATTCCACAATTCCATCACAATTCACAAATTGTTGGTCATATGATACCGAAGGTCCCCGAATTGTATTCCCACGCTAAACACACTCCCCCGTTCCCCGTTGAATTCAATTTGTATTTCCACACAACCCATATTTAAGCTAAATAAACAATACGCAATAAGCATATGCATATCGACCATTTATCATACTCCCTCGTGCAATTCGAGTATAATAGTTTTCTAAACTTCTTTAAACACCATTTGGAGAGTTTGAGTGGATATTCTATCACAAGTTGCTAATCATATGAATATCCCGAAATTATTTTCAGGGACCGTAATAGACTAATAGGAGTGTCATGACTCGTGACAGCGGGCAGCTTAACCAACACGATTAGCAAATTAGTGAAACACATTACTTGAACGCAACAAACACGCGCCCCCTTTTCTCTCCTCTCACTGTCAAAGTTTCGTCCTGAATAATAAAAGATTGTATAATGCCGAAATGCAACCACTGCTGAAAGCAACATTTTCCTCACTACATCCAAAGTCAAGATACTATCCTTTCTCTCTCCTCCTCCTCCTCATTTGACCGATCAAAAACTTCAAACCACCCCTCGCCGCCGCCCTGGAGTATGTCTGACGCTTTAATTAACGGCCTCGCCGGCGCCGGCGGCGGTATCATCGCTCAGCTCCTCACCTATCCCTTACAAACCGTACTTTCTTCTCTCTCACTCTTCCTTATATTCAAATTTGTTCTTCATTTTTCGGTGGTTTCAGAGCTTAATTTGTGTAATTTTGAGGTAATTTTTGGTTTAATTTTTCGATTGAAATGGAATTAGGTTAATGCGCGGCAACAAACGGATCGAGATCCGAACAAGGAGAACAATAAACTCGGTACTCTTCAACTTATGTCTAAGGTAACTAATTCGTTGTTTGATCGTTTGAAATTGCGAATTTATTTTAGTATCGTGTTGAAGAAGTTTGTTATTATTCGTGTAATTTAATTAGTTTTTTTGTGTGGAATGATTGTAGGTAGTGAAGCATGAAGGTTGGGAGAGGTTGTATAGCGGTTTGGCTCCGTCGTTAGTCGGTACAGCTTGTTCTCAGGTCTGATAATTTTTATCATATGATCATTATATCTTTTTTTTGTATATAGTTTCATTGCGTATTTTTATGAGTGTAACTTTGCTTATGATAATTTGATACTGGAGAGTAGAGAGACTCTGTGTTTGTTATAGTTTGATTCCGGAAAACCTAGATTTTGTTACGGTGTAGATTAGATTGTGTGTTAGCGGTTGCGATTTCCGATAAAGTTTGGTAGGGAAGCCAAGTAACTGAGTTAACATTGAAGGTTCGAGTTTGTGGCACCTCTTGATTGGAAGTACTCAGAGAAAATGTTTACAATGCAGAGGATTTTCCTGATTTTGATGTTTTTTTAGGAGTTTTAGTAATGTGGAAATTTAACTGTAGAATATGGGAAGTTTAAGAGCGTTTCCCGTGATTTTGAAGAACTTAGTTTTGCACAAGAGAGAGCGAATATTAGGGTCAATCTGTAAGGGCATATGCTGAAACTTTTAGCTAGGTTCCTCATAGTGAGTCTGTAGAGAAGTGTTTTGCTGAACAAGAGTGATGAGAGTCAAGTTCCTTTTCCCTTTGTTTTTCGATTAGAAAAAAAGGATTTAGGTTTCATGCTTCAATGCTTTGAGTATCCGACTATTCACTTGCTGTTTTTTTTTGCCAATTGTTAGTCGAGCTTGATCAGTCCTTTAGAGGCTTATTATTCTTCTTGTGTTTAGTAGGATTATACTTTAGTTGAAAAATTGTTTCTTCTTTTCCTCATCCCCTTCTGCATGTGCACATGTGAGTCGACATCGGAAACAAAGACTTTTTTTGGCCGGAATCTCAGTTATGGGAGTGTTTCACAAAGAATACCGTTATATAAAGGAGTGTTTCACAAAGAATACGTTTATAAGGGAGTGTTTGACAAAAACAAATTTATAAGGAGTGTTTCGCAAAATATACGTTTTATTAGGTAGTGCTAGACAAATTAGCTACAAGTAAATAGCTATATGCTGGAGTGTTCTTATGTGAACTTAATACCTACAAGTAAATCTCTTTGACAACTTAGGTAATGTGGAACCATGTCTTCTCCTCTCTTGCTCCTTGTCTCTTTCCCCTTTTTGAAGAAGGGTATGGTCGTGGCAAGTTAGTGAATTTTAACTCTCTGAGCCAAGAGTGTTTGAAATGTTATAATAAGATGATTTTTGTATGCTGTCTGTATATATGTCTGAATCCTCTTTTGATCCTAGTTCTTATGATACAGGGTGTTTACTATTATTTCTATCAAATATTCAGGGATAAGGCTGTTGCTCTTGCACTTGACCGCAGAAAGAGAGGGCTTGGGGATGGATCAGTTGGCATGTTGGCATCATTGGTCGTGGCTGCTTTATCTGGGTGATTTCTTGTTTATAATCTGTTACACGATTCACCTATCCGTGCTATTCTTTCTTAGTTTTCATATAGTCAAAATCAACTTTTCCAGTGTTGTTCAGCTATTAGTGGTACAATGAACGAAATTAGACATCTGAATCTGACATTTACTCATTACATTGACTTGATGCTGCGTAGCTAGCACTTTGAAGGAGCATTTGAAGAGATTGATGTTTATTCTGTTTTAGTTTTCGTTCAGACTTTGGTTTAATATAAGGCTTGTGCTTGTAATATATGAGGACCTTGGATGTCAAGAGCCCAAATAGTGTAAAATATTGTTGAATCTACTTTATGAAAAAAAGCATTCAGGATATTCCTCTGATGTGATCGCCTAAGTTCTAATGAGTTCAGTTGTATGTTGTTTTTATACCATTCTGAAAACCATAATTGTTTCTAAACCACTATAGATTAGCTCTGAAAATAGCATGCTGTATAGTTATGCTTTAATACTGTTAGCCTGCCACAAGGTATTGCCATTTACTGTCGCCATCCTCAACTACATCTCCCATCAAGTTCTTGCCTCTGGTTTAGAATGGGAGTTGCTTGGACAATGTGTTAGGGAAGTTGAGTGTGTTTTTGACTTGGAAAAAGGTACTAATGGGCAAATAAGGAAGTACATGTTGCATACTTCAATAATAACAATAACAATGAGCTAGAGGTAATAATTTCGTCCTTAGCCCAGAAGAATGTCATCTCTTACGTACTCAAAAATTAAACACTATCTTGCCCAGATATGCTTCTGGTCTTCATGGAGAGTTTTTTTTATTTTCATTTTTAATGTTACTGTATTTCTTTTGTGAGGTTTCATACCATGATTCTATCTATCCATGCTTGAGTTCACTAAAGCATCAATCTTTTTTTTTTTTTTTTTTTTTTCATTATGTCTGTTTGTGTTTTGTTGGGGTTGGGGAGGTTGGCTTCTGTTATTTTTAATATGTAGATCAGAAGTAACCTACCAATCTTTGCTCTGTCAAAGTTCTTCTTCAACTCAAAGGCCCCACTTTAGAGTGGATCTTCTATGGGGGTTGGGGTGGGTTCTTCCGAAACTTAATTTATGTTTGTGGTCAAACCATGTTACAACCTGATAAATGTAGTTCGCAAAGACTGTTACAAAGAGTAATTCAGATAATTCATGTCTATACAAGTTTTGAATTGTGCTCTGGCTATTATATTGGTTTGTTTATACATACTATTACACTAAAAGCAAACACTTACCTTTTTCTTCTACCTTAGGTGTACAAATGTGTTGCTGACAAATCCAATATGGGTAGTTGTCACCCGCATGCAGGTATGGATAGTGAATTGCAATTATTCTACCTTTTAATTTTGGCCAGTAAATTAAATTAGTTAGAAATATTTGTGTATCTGCTTGTCAGTGTTGCATTTTAGCTAGGTAATTGTATATTGCTGATAGTACTGGCTGTTCCAGTCTTAGGATCCATCCCATAATACTTGTTGTCCAGAACAGGAAGAGCATTCGAATCAACATAGCTAGTTTAATACTTGAACCTACATTTATACAGCATTGTGTATCTCTGTGAGTCTGAGTAACTGTGATCACAAGTGGTGAATTATTCATATTATTAGATAATCAATGTGATTGGTGATAAGTGTTTTATTTGAACATTTTCTAGGCCATTTGATTGATTCGTCTTCTTAAGGTCTCCATGCTGGTGCCATCTGTTGTAATTGCTGCTGGCACCTCGTGAAGGACTCTGATACTGTGGTTGAGTGCTGAGGTGGCTATGATTTACTACATTGTTAGATGTGCTTATTATGTCCTCTTCCCTAATACATACTCCCTCCGTCCCAGTTCAAACGCCCCGGGCGAAATTTGTAGTGGAATAAGAAAAATTAATATAGTAAGTTGAGTAGGGTAATATTAAGAAAAAGGAGGAGAGAGAGTATGATGATTAATAAAAGTAGGAGAGATAATGTGAGAGAGGATGTGATAATTTAATAAAAGTAGGAGAGAGAAATATGTCCCAAAATAGATGGGGTGTTTGATGTGGGACGTCCCGAAATGGAATATGGGGCGTTTGAACTGGGACGGAGGGAGTACAAGTTTTTTGTCATTTCCGATGGCCCCTGCAATAACCATTCTTTAGACTTCACCTTTACAAAGTTGAAAATATGTTGCCATGAAAATGAAATACTTTAACCTATGTCGGTGTACTATTCTTGTCGTTTTTTGCTCTCTGGTATCCATTATCCGTCGTCAGTTATCTCTGTCTACGAATGTAGGTCACTCTTCTTTTCCTTTTTACTCGGAATGCAATTGATCTTGAATTTACTTGGGATATCACAAATTAACATAGGTTTTATGCCTGTATATAGGGAATTATGCTTAAGTCTGTTGCAGGACTAATAGTTTAAACAAGCAAATTTTTGCAGTTATTGGTATATGCTGTAATTCCTAACCATAAAGCCCATAATTTTGTATCACTACCCAGCTAACTGCCAGGTTTTGAACTTCATTCATAGCTCATATTCAACCTTTGGCCATGATATTTTTGTTAACCCGTCAAATTTGCGATATAGCTACCGAGTTGTAAAGTTTTGATGAGGTTGAGGATCTATGTATATTGGGGTGTGTGTGAGAGGGGCAGGATAGGTGAACAAGGATTTTGCTATAGGGTAGCAACTGTTTCAACTATAAATTGCCTGCCCATATCTTATCTGCGCTAATCAATTAGGTTTTATAGCCCCCTTTTCTCTGTATCATGAAATATCTCTTCCCTGGGTACTGTTTCATTCTGCTATGGGGCATTCCGCCATACTATTCTCTTTCAATAATATTCATCTGCAAGCTTATGTTGAAAAATTGAGTGTACAGAATGTTTTGTCTTGTTTTACTTTCTACAGACGCATACGAAGTCTTCCAAGAAAAAGAACCACGAACAAGATACGAGGACTACTGGAGAAATTATACCAGCCATTGAGCCGCTTCCATTCGGAACTAGCCATGCAGTATGTAATTTTCATCTCTCACATGACTTCCCTCCAACCTCCATTTTTTTTTTTCGGTCTGTAGATTAGATGACTTAAAACTTACATTTACTCTTTATCAAGACTGTAGTTAAAACTATAACTTGTCATAGAAGGGCATATTCATAAACTGTCTTTTAGAAATGATGTTGCTTTTTGCCTGTTACTCTGTTCTAAAAATTCTTTTGATGAATTTCTGTACCGAGATTAGTACGGTAAGCTTGTCCTAGACATCATGTTTTTATTACTTGCGCTTTGACTTGCCATAAAACCCTTGCCGAGATGAGTTTTAGGACTTGATGCCATGTCTACATTCGATGTTGTGTATAATTGGCCATTTAGTAAGTATTATAGTATCTATATCCTGACCGTGTATTGATAACGTATGTGGATTATTTTCACCTAGATATGCTTGATGTTGTGCTTTCCCTGTTGCATCTTAGTTGATACTCAAAAATCATTACGTCGTACGTAACTGGTCTCCACAAACATTTTGAGGCGGTCATGGATAATACAAGTGCAACAAAAAACTATTTCCACAGTAGCTTAGGTGAAAGTTTAATGAAGATATCCGTGGTGAGTTGATGCTCTTCCCAATTCTTAAATAAATGAATAAGAAAAGACATACAGATATGGACAAACGTGACATAGATATGGAACCCTGGATATCATGGTATTCAAAGCTCCCTCTCAAACATTCATGTAATCCTTCTTGCTTTTGCATGATCTTTAGTGTATTTGTTGGTCTACGCATGTCTGTGTCTGATCTATATATTTATAGGTTCAAGAAGTTTACGATGAAGCTGGGTTTTGGGGCTTTTGGAAAGGCGTTATTCCGACATTAATAATGGTACCTACTGGACTTTTTGGATATTGTAGCCAAGGGTCAAGAGTGACTATTAAATTGTTGTAGACTTATAGCTAAGGGTGTGACTGAATGTACATGTACTGTAGGTAAGCAATCCATCCATGCAATTTATGCTGTATGAAACCCTGTTGAAAAAAGTGAAGGAAAGGCGTGCAGCAAAAAAGAATGGTAGCAATGGAGTAACTGCATTAGAGGTTAGTATGTTTCTAATTTCTTGGTTTTGGAGACTGTACATACCTAAGGTTTTACCCGAAGCCTGAATCTTTTTTTTCCCCCTTTGGTTGGTAGATCTTTTTACTTGGGGCTGTGGCAAAGCTTGGAGCCACTGTTGTGACATATCCACTTTTGGTTGTGAAGGTAATGAGTTTATCTTTTCGGAAGGCGCTGGTACTGTGATTACTTTTTTTTTTTTTGTGAGGAAGCCTGAGATACCAATGTTTTTCAACTTCTATTATCTTTTAGTGAAAAATCTTGTTAAATTCCCATAAGAACCAAGGATTTCTATTCTTTTGTGATTATGAAGTAGGTCCTCATATCTATACAACATTTAGATCAGGCTGCGTACATCCAACTCCCGCTTACCTTGACATATCAGGAGCTTATTGAGGCGTTGTTGTTGTTGTGAACAAACAGTGGAACTGATTGTAGGGTTATTTCATGTATGTGTTCTTTACAATTTTGATCTATGGAACAGCTTTGTTATTTTATTCGAAGGTTTATACAATAGGAGGAAATATTGTCCCTTATTATATATCATTTTGGTCCTCTTATTATCGTTTGGGATATACATTTGCCTTAGGCTGCGATTTATCTGGCCACTAGTCTCTGGCCATGCATCTTTGACATTACACTTTTTGAAATGATTTGAGAAAATAGGGATTTGCCTGTGCTTAAGTGGGTACTAGTTTGACCTCGATTACCAAAAAAAAAAAAAAAGTAGTTCACTCGAAGTTATGAGATTTACTCATTTCAGCTAATGTGTTTATTTCTTATGAAGTCGATTTCTGCTTAAGTCTAAACATGGATGTAGAAAGAAACTTGAATTTAGCTGTGCTATTCTCCACCGCGCCCAGATCCAGTGACCACATATCATCGAACTCGTTCTAACTATGAGTTTTCTACTTACGTTCTCTTTGCAGGCGAGGCTTCAAGCAAAACAAGTTGCTGGAACAGACAAGAGGCATCAGTACAAAGGTAGTCTCTCATCTTGGTAACACTTTCCTAAGTAGTCTCACTGATCCTGGTAACATCATTTCTCCACTTCTCTTGATCACTTGAGGCATAGACCTAGGAGCTGAGAATTAGCTGAGGTCAAAATTTTTCAAATGTATGCCATAGTCCTGACTCATGAAATGGTTCTTGGAGAATTAACAGTATTGGAAAAGAGCTGAAAATTTGATGAAACGCCTTGCGTGTTTATAAGAAATTGGCCGAGTTTGTTATTGAATTGTGGCATTTTGACTGTATCTTGGTAAGAAGTGAACCTGGAAGAGGTTACCGAGAAGTCTTGCGGTCTTGATCTCTGAGAAGGTGTTACCAGTTTGATAGCCCATGTTATGGTGTTGGAGGCAGAAACTAACTCTATGTGGTTATATGGCACCACACTTTATCGAACAATTATATTTCATGTTACAAATATCCCGAACTTCTGGCTCCCTCGAGCTGATAATTGGGTTACTATCTCCTTTTTTTTTTTTTTTTTTTGAGGGGTACTTGATCTTGTAGTCTGCTCTATGTCCTGCTAAATGCTGTTCTAAGTTCAAATTCAACAACTGGATAGCTAATATTATCGATTTGGAGGCAGAAAGTAACTTTACATGGTACATGGCTGATGGCACCCACATTTTATTAAATACGGATTATGATCTTTCATGTTATACAATCCAATACTTTTGGTTGCCTCTGGCTGTTTGGTGAACCTACTATCTCCATGATTGTGTAGTCTGCTCCTTGTTCTGCGATTTTCATGTACATTGTTTTCATGTTTTCAGGAACATTTGACGCAATCATGAAGATGATTCAACATGAGGGGTTTTCTGGATTTTACAAAGGGATGCGCACAAAAATTGTACAGAGTGTTTTCGCTGCTGCCATCTTGTTTATGATAAAGGAGGAATTAGTGAAAGGAACACGGGCATTACTTGGTAAAAAGGCCTTGGTTACGGTTGTGCCAAAGCCAAGGTAGCTGTAGATCTAGGGCTTTCCATTTTGCCTTGTATTTTGCGCTGTATTGATATTCTTTGTTCAATTGATGATATATTGATATACCCATTCGAGGTGCAAATAAGTGTAGTACACTAGAACTCTAGATTAAGTTTCGCAAGTTATTGTGGTGTCCAGTATGGTTGAAATGTATTATTAAAGAAAAATCATGCCACGATATAGACAAGGCCCTCCTGTAAATGACCTCGTTTTAGACCTTTGTGAAAAGTAATCGAACTCTCTTTGTATCAATTTCTCAGAGTTTCTGTTCTGTTTTTGAGGAAGGTGTAGTATCACTTGTATCATACAAGTTGTACTTGTATATATCTGGATTGCCATTGACAAGCTCAGGGGTTCAAACTTGTTTTTGATAACATGTGAGGTGCTGTTCACATCGACTTTGCAAAGAGTTGCGTTTCACAAGTCTCCTTTAGAATGTCATCTTCAGATTGGGACTTAACGTCAGTCTCAGTTTTGTATTATGAAGTAATCACATTATCATGGAAGACATAATGACACGCTGATCATACACTCATGACAGTTTCCACGATCTTCGTCTAGTATGGGACCTCCAAGGACATCCCGGCCGTATTACATCAAACTCTCGTCGGCCGCTAAGGATTACTCCGTCATGGCACAATAGAATCCCTCTAATTAACGAGAAATTTAATCATTATGATCATAATAAGTAATTACTAGAATCGTAATAACTTACTTAATCATTCACAAGTCATATTTAACTCGAATTAGTAGTAACAAAATTTTATTTTAAAATTAATGGACCGACATATAAGAGATTAAGTGCCTCCCAAACTCTCACATCCATAAGTCTCGTACTTTACTTAACACTTAACAGTGACGCACCACTGGTTCGAATCTCTATCATCAGACCTGGCCCCCACAAAACAACCCCCCAAAATGGGCCCACAATAATTGAACCTCGTCTACGTGGATCACCCGTGTCATCTGATTCGTTTTCTTAATCCGGCAGTTCTCAAACTCCGCAAAACCGATAAATATCTGCATTTCACTGGGACCCACGCTCCCTAACCCCACTCCAGAAACTCAGAAAGCTTCTGACGTACGACTGATGCAAAACCAAACAAAGAAACGCGCCGGTCCGGACCTGGACCTGAACCTTACCCCTAAATAAACCCTAATTTATATTTTCCTTTCAAGTCCGCCACCCCTTCTTTTATTTTATTTTCTTATAAATAATAATCACACTTTCTGTGTGTGTGAAGCTTTCTCTCTCCCCTTCTCTCTCTTATCATCATCGTCATCTTATTTCGGGCATTTGGTACGGCTCCTATTGAGCGATAGATTTCCGTTTTCATCTTAATTAATTCAAAAAAAAATTACAAAAAGAATTTAAATAATCTTGATAGACTGACTCTTCGATTTCATAACGATTTAACGATTTTTTTTAGATTAATTTGGGGATTTGTGATATTGAATTGAACAAAAAAGTTGATTAATTTGGGGATTTAGAGTTTCGAATTTCCGATCTGCAATTAAACGAATTTTTTCCGACGAATTAAGATTACATACGATGGCCGATCACCGGAGAGACGAATCGATGAACGACGGCGGTAATTTCAACGGCGGTGATGATGAGATTTTTTCATCAAATGATGGAATGTCAACCGTTGGATCTGTTCGGTTTGATGATGTAGCGGAGAGCAGCGGATCCACGGCGGCGAGCAGCGGCGGTGGCGGCGGCGGCGGTGGTTTGGCGGAGAGGTTGAATGAGATATTAATGTCGGAAGGAGACGGAGATTTGTTGATGCAGCAAAGTGTGAGAGAGAATAACTTTTTGCAGTGGCTTCAAGCTCTTGATTTGCAGGTTATTGGAGCTTGTCGCGCCGATGAGCGGCTCAAGCCGTTGCTTAAGACTAACGCTGACGCCGCCGAAGACCGGCTTCTCGCTCACCTTAGCCAGGTTCGCTTACCTTACCTTGGACATATTTTGATTGATTTTTGTGCAAAGTTTGGGATGATTTGTGAATGTTCTGGATATATTGAGAATCGTTATGAAGAAGTTACATGTGTTTTTTTTATTGATTGTGGAATTAGTTGATGTTTGGTGAGAGGAAGTAGCGGAGATTGTTGCTAGTATTACTATTGGATGAATGATGATAGATAGAGGAAACGAATCGAAAGTAATTAGGAAATGTTGGTTGAGTGATTAGGAAGGTGGCGGAGATTGTTGCTGGTATTACTATTGGATGAATGATGATAGATAGAGAAATCTAATTGAAAGCAATCAGGAAATGTGATTAGAAAGGTAGCGGAGATTGTTGCTAATAATGGATGAATGATGATTGATAGAACAGAACAGAACGAAATGAAATCAATCAGAAAAGTAGCGCTAATCGTTGCTATAATGCTAGTAATGGATGAATGATGATGACAGATAGAGTGAATGAACGATGAAGGTATTAGAGAATGTTGTTTAAGAGAAATCAAGATTTGGGCATTCAGGTTGAAGAGTCTGATAAGTGCAAATAATTGTGTTGACGACTTTAGCTTTGAACAATGAAAGAAGATAGAGAGGTGTTTAAAGTAATGGAGATTTAAATTTTCCAAGGATCGGGCATGTTTTTTCAGTTGAAAGTATGAATTGGTCCTTTAACAATAAGATATACAGATTGTGGACTGAAATTTGTTGTTGGTTGATTAATTATGGTGCTGTAATTTGACGATTTGGCTTACTTGATGACAGCATTTTGAAGCATCTGAAGTTGGGCTTTTAGCAAGGTGCCTGTGTGTTCCGCTTGTCTCAATGCGTGTGGGGAAGGTGACCAAGCAAGGGTCGCTGTTGTGCCCGACTTCTTCGAGGTAAAAGAATAACCATTTGATCTTTTTCTTCCTGAAATATGAATTTGTCGTTATGTGTTTGGTATGCTGCTATGGCAGCATCTTTATCTGCAAGTGCTTTTACGAAGGCATGATTTCCCCATCTTAATTGCATGTCTATTGTTTCACCAAGGTGTTGTTTTGAATTGAAGCGAAAGGCGAGTTTTTTATGCTTGCAAATTTTGTGCCAAACCTTCTCCCATCCCTCTTCCCTATGCTCCGGCAAAAGAATTTTACAAAACTTGAATGAAATAGGATTTACAGTTAGACTCCCAACTTTTTTGCAATTTTTATTTTGTTATATGTAGCTCCCTAAAGGTTGGTGGTGAGTTTTTCCTCTACACATCTTTTGCTGGGTCTCTGCCTTCGTTTTATGCTTGTGGCAGGGCCTCTGGGTTCAATCTTAAATGTATATATGTTTCTGACTTGCAATTACAATAGAGATTCCTCAATGTGATCCACTTATTTGTTGATTGGCATAATTTCTACCTACACGTGACCTGTTTGTGACTTGTTTGTGTTGATTATGTTTCCTCTCTATATCTTAATTATCTCCAGACACTCGCAAAAATTTCATGTTTTACAGGATAATCTGAGGTTTTCATGGGATCAACATGTTGGAAATACTTCATGTTAAATTAAGAATCCAGGTGGAGTGAGTTTTGAATGCATTCTTACACTTGCATTATTTCGTTACACTATAGATGTTGCTAGGAAGCATTGGAATGGCGTTCTACTTTGGGTTTTCCTTAATAGTTGGTATTTACGTTTAGAGGTTATTGGGTGGGATATGCTTCATTTAGTATAGTAATAAGTAGGGATACCAATCCTATGTTTCGGATATTCTGATGACATTGTTCATCCTTCAAAATGAAGATGTCTTTTGGCTTGTAGGTAATTTGGGGGCATTTCTATATTGATCTCTGAATTAAGAAGAAGTGAAGGTAGTTTCACTCTCTCATGCTATATAATCTACTTCCTAGTGATTGATGTAGGACCATTTGTTTGCTGTGACTCTTCAATGGTTCTTCTCTTCTCCTAAGAGTCCTAACGTGTCCTATCTGGCCTTGTGTCTCCATGTGATATTCATCAAGGTTTGACCTTGTGGCTTGTAGGTATAACTTAAACTACCTCTGGTGATTAGTAAGATGAAGAGTTCGTTATGAAATGTTTCTTTTTTAATGTAGGTTAAATGGCTTTCTTTTTACTATGGGCTTTTTGGCCCATGTAAGTTCTTAACATGTGTGTTTGGACTGAGACAATAATTAGACTGGCCTTTGATGCTATTTTGTATTACTACATATACTTTTTTAGTATTGGCATCGCCTGTTTTCATCTTTCTCTCTCTCCCTTTCTTCTTTTTGGTGTGTATGATGGAATTCTTGATGATCATTTGTTTTAGCGTATCTTGAAGGGGGCCGTCAAGCCATTCTTATATGAATTCTGTTCCGTGCAATGTTGTTAATTTATTAACTTCAGTTTTTCCAATTTCCATTTATTTTACTGTTTTATCACTTTATGGCGCAGTGCCTTTGTTGCTTGTTTCTGAGATCTGGCAAATGTGATTTTGATGCTTCCTTGTACCTTTTGTCGTTCTTGTTTCATTTAGAAATGTCCTCAGGCCTATTTGTTTCATCTTGTTACAGGGGAACTCTTAACCTTACTCTCCTACCATCATCTGATTTGCGTCTGTCTTTTATCGGAGACAACGGCCAGACTGAGAGACTGGTAACACTAACTGATGTATCTGATTGCAACACTGTGGCGGTTGAGGAAATACCTGCAGACCAGTCTGGGCGATCTTTCTTAGTGAAGCTTCTTGATGAAGAGCCTGTTTATTTCTGGTGCTCAGAGAAGTCGAAGCTTCTTGGTATTGATTTACTTTTCAAGGTAGGCTGAACATAAGCATGTTCCATACAGTATCTGTGTTTTGATGCCATATGCAAGAGTATTATTGATGATATGTGCAAGAATAGTACATAATTTTCTGTTCTGCTGGTGTATCAGATGAAGGATTTGCTTAGAAGGAAACCAACATTGGCTGAACTAACTGGCATTAGCGAATCTCGTCTTGAATGCTTCGCAACCCATCTCCGCGCTTATTTGGTTGGCCCAACTGCAAGCTGCATTCAAGCAAATACTGGAGCTTCTGCAACCCTATGGTCTGATGTAAACCAAGTTTCGGCTGGACCAGGCCAACCTTCCTCAAGCACATCTGTGAGGTCTCTGCGTACTCGACAGAGTGGGTGCCAAGCGTCCAAAGGCAGCACACAATATCAAGGTAGCTTGAGTCCAAGGCCAAGTTTGTTCAAAGAAGGCTTCCCGAAAACCCTGTCTTCCTTGAGAAGTATCTCAAGAGAAAAGCTAAGGCGCCGTGGAGACCTCCACCTTGCTGCTAGTGACAGTTCATTCATGTCCGAAGCAGTTTTAAATCCTTCTGACAAGGGCAAGTCTGTAGATGCTTCTGGATGCAGCCCAGGATCACCATCGAGCTTTCTGGAATCTCTAGGAAAGAGCAATGTTTCTCCAAGTGAAATGCCACAACTGCCACCTATCAGCTCTCTGTTTTCCCCTTACTATTGTTGGTGCCCTCCTTGCACATCACCATCTGTTGCACCTGTTGCGAAGCTTCCCACCTCATACTCTGAACCTTTCTCACTGCCGCCACTCTCTTCACTTTTGCCAGCCTCAGTGACCACCGGCCTTCTTCCACCAATGCCAACACTTGATCTGACAGGCATGCCCCCTTTTGAACTTCCAGCCTTGTTGTCAGATCCTTTGTCACGGCTTCCCTTTTCCAAACAATGTTCGCAGCCAATAGCAACCTTCACACCTCTTATGTGCGACTCGATTGTCCACATTCCCGTGCTCGACATCTGCTCTTTGGGCCAAGGTTACTTGGTGAGTGCTGGACCTGGCATTGCAACTAGTATCCCACCATTGCATCCCAAACTTATGGGACCATTGATGTCTGAGAGTGAATCACTGTTGGAGAAAGGTGCTAGGGAGACCTTAAGGCTGCTAATTGGAGGTTCAAGTGGTCAGCCCTCTGCTTCACTGATGGGGGTTTTGCCTTCTGTGTTGAGCAACGAGGACAACCAAGGGGTCGTGGTTACTGGAAGTCGAGGTCTCTACAGTGGAATCAGTGATGTTGATGCAATGGTGAGCGGTTTTACAGGTATGGAACTGAGTTCTGTGTCCGAGAGATCCAGTAGAATTAGCAGCCTTAAGATTTGTACCACCGCTACTTCAAGTGCTCTCGAGCAGACCTCCGGTGGTCCAGATCTCCAGAATTCGACATTTATGAGCAGGGAAGAGCTGGAGTGATTGGTTTGAACTTTGAAGGGGTTTAGCCCTTGTTCATTTTGTACATCTGTTTTTTTGGCCATGAATGAAATGTATATGATCTAGTTGTATGGCTCTTTATATTGTAATTATCTCTCTGGCTCAAGTGCTCAACGCATTTTGTTGGCTGTTATTAAAGAAAATGAAATTGGAAATCACTCTTTTGTGCATGAATTGAACCGTTTCACTTTGTTAGTATCTTCAAGTTCACCTTAAGTGATGCCTTCGCATCTTATCGTATATATGCTTCTTCCTTCCCACGAGTTTTGGTTTGTGTGACAGACAATTTAAATGTACGCTAAATCCCTCTCAAATTGCCATACTCGCTATTACGTTTCCCGCTTTCCATTTTCCGCTTCCCGTTTCCCTTTTTATTCAATTATGTCAAGGTCCGCAATAGTTGTAACTTTCTCGGTAAAATCACCACGGATACTTTCAACTACTCGACGGAAAATGTTTAAACTATACCAACTCTATTCCAGGGTGTCCTCACGAGTCACGAGTCAAACGTACGAATAATTTGTCCAAAGCGATTACCCATAATGCCCTCGAGAATCCTACATTAGAAGAAAAAAAATATGGAGGGTTTTGATCAAAACACCAAAAAAAGAAAAAACTGCCGCGAAAGAGTATTTTTTCCAATCCGATTGTCCAAACTTCAAACATCTGGAGCTGTTTGAGGAATTAGGGTTTTGGTAAAACTTCTACTTCACTCATCTTCAACAATTTGATGTGTGCATTCTATTAAATATCTTCAACAATTGACCGCTGATTATATTGCTAGGGTTTGTACTGAGTTGTAATTTGTCTTGCTATTGTAGCTTGTGTTAGAAGCAACTCAAGCAAGCAATGAAAGTTGAAGCACATTTAACCGTTCGTAGTGTCGATTAAAATACACTAGGCTGGATCTTAGGCAGCCAGACACGTCGGTATGTTATACTTGTCTTGTCGAATACGCTTAATTTTTGGGATTATAATTTGATTGCATATTTCAATTTTTAATTGGTTTAGGTCTGAAAGGTATTTGGATGTGATCAAGACGGATTATGGAACTGAGATATTTGTGGAAGATGGGAATTTGGTTGAACAGAAAATTCCTAGGTAATTCAGCTCAATTTCTCTAGACTATATTATTCGTACGTGATTATCGACATCGGGCCGAATATGATAAGATTGTGATGATATTATGAATGTTATTTACGATTTGTTACATGATAATACATTGGCTACAACATTGGTTAGCTGATGATTACGACGTTTTCAAGTCGAGAGGATCGATAGTAATGGGATGGGGGCATCGCCAAATTAATGATTCTTATAATGAATTTTATTATGAGTGAAAAGCTTGTCATAGAAGTCTGATGTCCTAAGCTTCCTTGACTATAAGCATCTTTTTTCTTAACACGGGTAATCTTTGTTAGTTTAACTGAAATCGAAACAAGCAATCCTACTAGACGGTAGCTCTATTTCATCATCTCATGGATGTGATTTTTAGCAATTTCTTTAGTATCACTTGATTGAGTATGACTATGACATACCCAATAAAGAGTTTGATTTGGTTGCATTGGCACAGCTTAAAGAAGTTTAATATACCAAAATCCCAATATCCTTGTTTTTGTTGTTCAAACGTTTCTGTACTCTTCCTTGTTTGGTTCCCACTTCCCTGTGATGTCATTACAGCTACGATAAACGAAGCTACTCAAATAAGCTCTCTGAGTTTGGTAAATTATGTGGCAGTTGATGCTGTGGAATTTCTTTAGAAAAGTTCGCAAGCATGAGTGATTTACATCTCAATTTTTCCTTTTGATTTGCTGGTGTTGCCTTTTTGTCGCTTGGGCTACTCAATTGATTGCTTGGCTCTCTGCTATGGCTTGGATAAGTCCTTTTTTCTCCTGTTGTGCCCTTGTCTCTTTGTTTTAGCCTCTTTGGTGTTTCGGTTGAGTCAGTTTTAGCTCTCTTTTTGGGTACTTTCTGGTTCCGTCTTTGGTTCTGGTTTTGGTTTGGTCTTATTTCTGCTTCCCTCATGCTTGGATTATGTTAAAAGTAACGTGCAGATTTTCTTAGGTGTATGTCATTCTTGGCTTCTTTGTTTGTGCACTTTCTTGTATGCTTCAGTTTTTCATTTCCTATATCAAATTTTTTATAAAATGTTCCAGAGGCGATGACAATTAATTTTCTGCTGATGAGGACGGAGTAGGAGAGTTTGTTTTTTCAAAAGAGAAGCGTCAGGAGTTGCAGTGCCTTCAACATCTAGACAGTGCTTCAGCGGCATTGAAGTACTACAACAAAAAGCATGTGAGTCTCCTTGAAAAATCTCTTGCAGATCTATCAGATTGTTGAATGTTGTGTGCTAATATGCATATCTGGATATGGTATGATGATGGTGAAATGACCTTATTGGCTTGGCTTTTCAAATTTTCTACTTACAGGATGTGGATTATAAGCTGGTGCAAGCCTTGAGCAGCAATTGCTATCTTTTGAATGACGGGGTGTGAAATCATTGCAACTTCACAGCTAAACTAGAACATCACCCTGCGAGGCACCAGTTGAGCTCTTTTTTGCTGAAATGGGGCCTGCTAAACGTCCATCAACTGACAGCTTTGTCGTCGATGCTTGCTGTCCATTGGATGGTAAGACCTATCGTCTTTAGTTTTTTTGCTTGCTGAAGTATACATGGATCTATCCGTTTTTAGGTTCCATCTATCTGTTTTTAGAACATTATTAGGGGCATTGGCCAATCACCCTTTGCCATCAATTGACTACAGGATGACAGGTTTTTTTTTTTTGTTATCCTAAATATGTTAAGGTGTCACTTTCTTCCACTTCATTTTACAGAAATATTAGACCTACTGAATGCCCTAATTATGATCACGCGTATCTTATCGTATATGCATAAAGAACTCAGGGGTACATAAGGTATTTACCGTGTTGCTGATTACATATATAAAGTACATTGGGTGGGGGGATGGTGGAATGGACCTTCATGGCATAATAGGTCGGAGATCGGTCGTAGTATTAGGGTGCACTGCTGTAGAAATGACAATGGTGTTGCACACGACTGACCTCCTTGGCTATTCTGTCGGCCTCCCCTGTTTGAAGTGTGGGTACCACTAGAATCGTTTTGACCCCAACATCGAGAGCTGCCACTGCCACCAGAATGCCATTATTTTTCTTGTTCAATAGACCTAGTTGAGGCTGTTAGTTAATTTAATGTCAAATAGTTGAGGTGCAACCTTGCAATTGGCGCAGCAATATAGTCAGAAATGTGCTTGTGTTTTGAGCAATAATCATTCATGGACTTCAATTTCTGAGTCTCAGATTAGTGAAATGTAATTAATCTCGAGCTAGGCAGCATGGAAGTCAAGGAACTTGTCTGCATTGATCCCAAGCTTCTTGATCAGTAGAAGTTAATTGTGAGCAGGATGTTATTGGAATTGGTTAATTAAATCCATTGAAGAAAGAATCCAATTGCTTCCACGAGGTTTAATTGACGTACAATGGCCTTAGCCATTGATGTGATGTTGTAGTTTGAAGCCATGAGCATGCTATTGAAACGAAAGTCTCCCTGGAAGAGAGATTTTGAGGGTTTCTTAACCTAGTCCAATACCATATCAAAATGTTAGGCTATATCCCTAATTGGCGTTTGACATATCTTATTCTGCGTATTCTATAAGTATTCGAGATTATGCAATTTATATAGCATATTACATATATTTATGTTATACTTTGGTATCACGAGCCTCTTCTTTTTCTTTCTCTGCTCTCAATCCTTGCTGATTGTGATAATTTAGAGTGGGTTCACGTGTCCTTTTTTTTCTTTTTCTTTTCTCTATTACTACTCCGTAAATTGTAATCACTAATCAGGGATATTCGTTATTCTCAGCTGGTGTTTTTGCCATAACTTACAGTAGTGAAGCTTGTCCGTTGTTGTAAATTACAAGTTTCGTATGTCATTATGTATAAACTCTACTTGTTTGTGTTTAGTTTGTCTCTGATGAAGTGTTTATGCATTATTACCATTTTTGTATGCTTTGAAATTTTGAATCTAGCATTCGTATGCTTTATATGTATGTACTTGTTTCTAAAAACGCAAGTTAGACTCTCGTCCAAACATTCTTAAACCGCCAAAATATAGTGCGTCCCCCCCCCCCCCCCCCCCCCGCTCTTTTGGTGGTGGTGTTTTTTTTTTTTGGTTTGGTAAGCAGTACAAAGGAGCAGAGCTAAGTAACCCTTCTACCTAGGGTATCACCAAGCTTGTCCGCATCTAAAATACATATAAGGGATTGAGGGATGGCCGTATGTATCTCCTGATTATAAAGGAGTTGATGCCCTTCACGCGCAACCCAATCCGCGGCCTGATTGGCTTCCCTAAAAATATGATTAATAGATACAAAAGTAAAATTTTGAAGTAAGAATTTTATGTCACTTATAATCGTACTAATCTTCCAAGGAGTTTGCCATTTGCCTTGGACCGCCGAGATTACTAACAGATTATCCCCTTCAATGGTTAAGGAGGAAATTCCCAATTCCAAAGCTTTAAGAATTTCAAGTCTTAAAGCACTTGCTTCTGCAACTAAGACATTAGTATTACCAATGTTTGCTGCTCCTAAATAGATGATATCTCCTTTGTAATCACGAATAATATAACCAGCTGCTGCAGAGTTGCCGATGATTGAGCCGTCAAAGTTGAGTTTGACTTCGTTTTTCTGAGGTGGGATCCATCTAGCTGCCCTTCTCTCGTTTTGTTTGTCAATTGACTTAGTCTTTTGGTGGTGGTGTTACAAAGGGGAAAAGACCTCGAAAAAAAAAAAACATAATATAAGTGTTTTGTTACGGATAACACCTCTCAAAACAAAAGCATAATACGGAGTATAAGCGCTTAGCTTGCCTAGTTGTAGTAATCACTGTTTTACAACAAAAGCAAAATTATTAGTCGCTCTAATGGCCCCGCTCTTAAAGGTTGCTTTATTTCTAAGCTTGATTTGTTAACAATAGTTGAGACAAACATTTCCTAATTCACCCAATCATCATTTTTTTCAAAATACCGTCAAAGACGTACGATTTTGTAAGCAGGAGAATATCTTCACTCAACATCATAATATTTTACCAAAGACGAAAATAAGTCCATAAAAACAACACTTTAAGGCCCATTTGGTATCACTACCGTTTTCAGTTTTTAGTTTTTTTGCGTAAAAATTTTAGCTAAATAAGTTAAAAAAATTAATTTAAACTGTATGTTTCTATAATAGTCATATAGAAAATGAAAACTGACAACTGAAAACTGAAAACCACTTTTTCTGGTTTTCAAAAACGGGACTTTGGTTTTCAAAAAAACAGAAAACGATACCAAACAGACCCTACTTATTAGTAATCGGGTGCATTATTTATTAGGATTCAATCGTAGAAGTGGATTCCATAGCACTCTTGTGTTAGTAAAACATATCGAGTTCCAACTTTAAAGTTTGCAAATGAATATCACGCTGTATTTATTTTGTAATATATTTTAATTAGTTCGAACCTGATTAACTACTAGGTATTACGAGTTTTCGAATTGTCCTAATTACAAGTAACATTACTATTACGTACTCCTCTATTATACGAATGTGATTCAAATTGGCAAAGAGCCAAAGAGCATCTTGTCCCGAGTTATATATGCCATTAAAACAAAAACAATGCAAGAGCATGTTGTCATCAACTATGTCGTGAAGATGGAGGGCCACTAGGGTTTAACAATATCTATGCATAAATTTAATTTGTTGTTAAGTACTCTTTTTTTTTTCTTTCTTTTTTTTGAATTTCTGGTGCCCGTTACATTACATTAGCTGGTTTTGCTCTGATTAGATTAGATGCGATGCCATGCCATGCCATGTTTTACTCTCGGTGGGATGGCTTTATGTCATCAATTATGTATTTTATATCAATTTGCTTGATTAATTAAGTATTGTTATGCATAATCAAATTGCTCGATTAAGTATTCTTTATACTTGAATCACTTTTTGCAATTAGATTTGAGCAATCTGATAGGCCATATTGCTAAAAAGCATTTTAGTTTAATTTAACTAGCTAAAATTCCAAAGTACAACAATTTGACACATAATTTAATTTCGAGGAAAGAGAAGAGAAGGAGAAAAGAGGCGAGGAGGCCGAGCATGGGGGAGTTGCACGGGCCACGGGGATGCGGCGGTGTAGGGTCATGCGACTATGGGCGGACCATTATAGGTAACGGGTGCGGGAAGTGGTTGGTATAACGTCGATAATAAAGTAGATTAGGGAGGGAATGATCGAGGTGGACAATAGAATGAAGAAATAAGGAAGAAAAATCGATAAAACCCGATATTCATTATTTATCTTAATTCTTAAGGTTCAAAAGTGTATTAATGAACAACCATTACATAACTAAAAAAACTCGTAAATATAGAGTTTTAGTGGTCTTTTTCGGGTAAGGATCCTCTAGAGTTTGCTTGTGGTAGAGTTTGTGAAGTTTACCAAATGTAGTAATTAGGGGAGAGCAGATTCTCGGTCCGGACCGAGAACCGGACCGGAGCGACCGGTTCGGTCAGGACCGAATTTTCTTCGGTCCGGTCTTAGGTCCAACTTTTTTAGAGAAAATCTCCTCGGTCCACCCTTTCTAATGGGACCGGACCGGACCGAACCGGACAAAATGGAAGAATTTTGAAAGGCACATATAAAAATGTTAATTTATTTATTCTTACCTTTTTAGGTAATCAACTCTAGAGGATCCATACACGTCCTTTTCATATCCTCATGTAGTATGACCTTATTTTTTTTGTCTTTAAAGGACCATAATCTACATTTCAACAAAATACAATCAGCACTAATGGCGTGAATGACATTAATACACAATAATACGCACTAATCTGCTTTGACATAATCGAGTATCGTTGACTTTATGGTCCTTTTATTACGTAAATATATATCAAAATTATCAACGATGCATTATAATAAGTTGCTTCTTCAACCTTTCGCTATACGAGCCTTCGTCATATAATCACATAATATCTGCAACTGATATTATGTGATGTGGTGTTAATTAATTTTTCTTTTTCTTGTTTTTTTTTTGTTCGTCCGCAATATTTGCGAAGCAGTTTGCCCAACCATCAGTGCCACTATCCACTAGACAACAAACTTGTCTAAATTACTGGAAAAAGTGTATACTAAAGTTCTTATACACTTCAACTTGTTTCTGACAATGTCACCCCTGCCCTTCTATATTAGCGTCATCATCAATTCATCAATCTTAACCATTAGCCCATTACATTCAAAAAGATCATAAGTTTGCAAACATTTAAGTTTTTAGTACCGCTTCTGAAAAGCGTTACAGTTTTTAGTATCGCTTCTGAAAGACGTTACAGATTCAGTATTAACTTGTACGACATTCCGGCCAATCATGTTATGACGACACATACTAAAAACAAACCCGCAAATAAAGCTGCTTTCAAACTCCGGTATGACGATATATACACTGATATACCGGAATTGTCAACCGATTCAACTGGCGTATGCAGTATTGCTTCTGAAAGACGTTATAGATTACATTTCAACCCTGCTATGACGATACATACCCAAAATTACCCATAAATATAGCTGCTTTGAAACTTCGATATAACAACACAAACCGATATCTCGAAAATATCAACTAATTCAGCAGGCGACTCTAACTTATAATAAAAATATCGAGAATCCATACAAGATCAGCGAAATCAACCAACCACCATAATTATATCACCAAACTCTCAAAGATACGAATCATTTATTTTTTTTGTAAAACTAACCCATAAAAAGCACAGAACAAATATATTCCACAACAATAAAATAATTTCCTCCTCACAACAATAATATAATTTTCAACAATAATATAATTTTCCACAATAATAAAGAAAAAGAAGCTCAAAATTATATTCTGACCCCACTCTCTCTTCATCCCTTATCTAACAGGGCAGAGGCCACGTCCATAGGGACAGACCTGACAAAATCATTTCTTTTTCAATCTCACACTTTCTCTCTCTTTCCACATTTTTCTCTCTCCTCTTTTCTATCAATTTTCTTGGCCATTCCCAATCTCAGCTACGCATAGGAGTGTGAGTCTAACTCCCAACTCTCTTTACTCTTTGTTTTTACTAGGTTTTTTTTTTTTTTTTTCCCTTTTTCTTGTGTGGCTTCTCCTTGAAGTTTTCACTCTTTTTCCCCCCCAAATCGATCTCATCACATCTATCATATCTCTGTTTTACGGATCTGGAGTATATCATTTTTATTTCGTATTGTATTGTATATTTGTATTGTATTGTATTGTATTGAGTTTTTCCGGCGGCGGAGATGGCGGAGAACAACCACCAGAACAACCACAACCGGCCGATGTCCGACGAGATAATAGAGTGCTTACTACCGTACTTACAAGATCCGCGAGACAGAGCATCAATCTCCATCGTGTGCCGGCGGTGGTACGACCTAGATCGGTGGACGCGCCGCCACGTCACGATCGCGTTATGCTACACCACCACGCCGCAGCGCCTATACGACCGGTTTCCGAGCATAGAGTCGTTGACGCTCAAGGGGAAGCCGCGAGCCGCTATGTTCAATCTTATACCAGAAGATTGGGGAGGTTACGCGCGGCCGTGGATCGATATACTCGGTAGTTTTCCTAAATTGACGTCGCTTCATTTTCGACGGATGATTATTACCGACGCGGATCTCGAAACCGTCGCCGCGGTAAAATCGCGGCAGTTGTTATCGTTGAAGTTGGACAAGTGCTCTGGTTTTAGTACTGATGGTTTACTCTATATTACCAAAACTTGCTGGTAACGCTACTTTTTCTTTATTTTTTTTTTGTTACTATGTGTTACTTTTTTTGGACGGTAAAAAAAAGGTGGTTAGTTATGTCAGTAGTTCGGTAATTCTGTTATTATTACCATTTTTGTTTACGATCGAATGTGAAGCTTTTTTTTTTTTTTTTTAATGATTTTTTAATATTAGTGGTTTATGATGATTTGCCTTGGTTGACGTGTAGATAGAGAAATGAGTAGTAATTGAGAAGTTTTGTTTTCATTACCTGTTTAATGTGTTAGCATTAACTTCACTTTCTGTTGGATTTGTTTCCTTTTTGGGGAATTTATGTATGATTAATTAGCTCCATGTTCAATCTAATTAATATGATCATTGTGTTACAAGATTCGCAGATTGTCAAGGAATGATTTGTGTAATTAATTGTTGTTCTTGTAGTGCAAGCTAAAGTTTTTAATCTAATTGGTTAATATGATGGATTTGTGAGTTACCGCGTAATTACCAGTATTTATGCAAGGATTTATCGTCTAAGAGTTACCTTAGGTAGATTTTGGCTACTTTCGAATTACGACTTTTCGAGACTTGATATCAGTAGAAGGTGTTGTTATGTGTGATTGGAGTAATATGAATATATGATGACATAGGAGTTTTGCTGAGCTTGATGTAAAGTGATGACAAAGAAATTACTATTTTGGGATTTATAAGCTTTGATGGTGTTGTTGTATTTGACATCTCTGCGGACATAACAATCACATTGTCTTGGGAGTAATAGTTCTTTTTGACCGACTGGTGTGATGCACAAGTATGCACATTGTTATGTGATTTGTGTGGTAAACATATTGATTGGATTGATTTGCCCGTTGCGTAGATTTCTAATGTCCAAAGCACGATGCTCTTTAAATCTTTTTTTTTTTTGGCTCATTGTGTTGTGCTTGTGGTCAAAGAACGAGTAGATTCGAGGGGAAGTGATCCTTCAATAGTAAACTAGCTGAATGATCCTGTTGTTCGGGCCTTCGGGGTACTATTTCATTGATCGTGTAATGATATGGGGTAAGTGGAACTGTCGTCTGTTAGTCCCCTTTATAGAATCAAAACTATGAAACATATGGAATCATTTATCTGATATCAGAGAGGAAGTTCTGTCACCATGAGTATACATTTCGAACTTTAAGTTTAGCTTTATGGCAAAACGGCCTAGGTGATGAGCAATGTGAGATTGCTGGTACTTTGATTGAATGAACACTGAACATCCTTGTGGATGTATCAGCCTAGTGACATTACAGAAACTAAAATCTTTCTTGTTAGCTGTTTTTTTTTTTTTACTCAATGGAGTACTATACTTAATCCATGAACTTTCAAATGCGTTTAACACATTGAGAATTAAATTCATGAGACGATGACTTGTTTGTCAAGTAGCTTGTGAAAATGAAAATTCATATGTGATAGATAGGAAAGTTCTTATTGTTATTGATTAGGAACTAGTGGTGTGGATGATATGATTTTTCTTTCTGGAGATGGAAATACTCTCCACAAGAAGATTTCAATTCATATGTACTCATGTCTCTGCTACGAATTATCTAGAGTCTCACTTCAAGATATCAACGCTGGCTCTTTGTTTTTGACCCATGAGCTGTTGTATGCATTTTTTCTTCTTCTTTTTTTAAATAATTCCCCTGAAGGTGAGAAATGTACAAAAACAAGTTAGGTACTCTCCAGCCAGGGTAATTCCTCACTGATCAGTAGCAATTATATTACAAAGGGAATTGGGGCCGAGGGGGAAAGCATGTCTTCATGAGCTGTTGTATGGGGCATGTGCTGAGTGTGAGACAAAACATTTTCTTACTCTCTTCTATATTGGAGCCGCTGTATTATGTGATTCTGCTCTTCATGCAAATTGTTATTGCTTGCTGGCCTTTGAGACTGATTCCTGTATGATTTTCTTTTATAAATGTAGGAGTTTGAGAACACTATTTCTGGAAGACAGCCAAATCACTGAGATAAATGGTGAGTGGTTCCACGAGCTGGCAAGTAACAACACGGTTCTTGAAACACTAAATTTCTATATGACTTTTCTGGAGCAAATAAGTGTTCCAGACCTTGAACTTCTAGCCGATAAGTGTCCGTTAAATTCGGTCAAAATTGGTGATACTGATGTAGCCGATCTTGCTAAATTTTTCCGCACAACACCTACATTGCAAGAGTTCTGTGGGGGTTCTTTTTCTGAAAACCGAGACTATAATATTGCATTTCCTCCCCAACTGAAATCGGTGGGTCTCATGTACTTCTCAAAAACCCATTTGCCTATTGTTTACCCGGTCACACAGTCATTGCGGAGCTTGGACCTTGTTTATGCTTCACTTTGCAGTGATGGCCACTCTGATCTCATACGCAGATGTCCCAGTTTAGAAGTGCTAGAGGTATGTGACCTTTTCTTTTCTTGTTTTTGCTTTATAAAGCAACTTTATGTTTTATTTGTCTCGATCTTTCTGATCTCTTGTCTTAGCTACTCACCATAAAGTGTTGAATCTCAGAGAGTCTTGCCAACTTGTTAGATGCTGATATACTATTTGCCATTCTCATGACATGATCGTGGATCTGTACGATTCTTTGAGCCAATGTGCAGTGTTTATATGAAATATGTTCTAGATCTGGATTCTCAAAGGACAAGACTACTTTTCTTCTGATTCTGAAATGGTCCTCGCTCTGTTTCTCTCCCTCCCTTTTTTTTCTCAATTTTTCTAACGCTTGATGATATATTTATACTCTGTATACTTTTTTACTACTCTTCCCACTGATTCTGCAATGCCACAATGGTCCTTTTTTTTTAATATTTTTATTTTATTTTTTATGAAGGTCCTCTCCTTTGTTAGGTTCTTGTGGTGTTTCCTCTTAGCTTTTGGGTTGATAATTTGACTGAGTGGTCGAACTGTCGAAGTAGATGTTCAAATGGATTTGTCATAGTTGCCAATCAATTGCTCTAGGAGCCGCCCAGCAAATGTTGAGAGCTTAAAACAGATGCTTAGATTTTTGCTGGCTGACAGATATTTTGGCAAAGTCTTTGATGTATGACTGCTACTGTTGAGTTTTGTTAACTGCTCACTGTTTCTTGTGTACAGACTACAAATGTCATTGGTGATGAGGGGTTGGAGACTCTTGCTCAGAGCTGTAAATTTTTGAAAAGGCTACGCATTGAACGAGGGGCGGATGGTGCAGACGAACAAGGAATGTTGGAAGAATCTGGTATGGTCACTCACAGGGGATTAATAGCTGTAGCAGAGGGCTGCCAAGAGCTGGAATACTTGGCTGTTTATGTGTCGAATATTACAAATGAAGCTTTGACTTGTATAGGGGCAAACTTGAAAAATCTAAAAGATTTTCGACTTGTCTTGCTCGACAAAGAGGAAACGATCGCAGATTTACCCCTCGATAATGGAGTTCGAGCTCTTCTACAAGGTTGTCTAAACCTGAGAAGGTTTGCCTTGTACCTTAGACAGGGAGGCCTGACTGATGTTGGTCTTTGTTACATCGGCCAATTCAGTCAAAATATAAGGTGGATGCTATTAGGTTATGTCGGAGATACTGATACTGGGCTTTTGGAGTTCTCTAAAGGCTGCCCTAGCTTACAGAAACTTGAGATCAGGGCCTGTTGCTTTACAGAAAGAGCATTGGCTATTGCTGCAACGCAACTCGTCTCACTGAGGTACATGTGGGTGCAAGGATACAGGGCATCTCAGATGGGTATTGTTGATCTCCTTGAAATGGCTCGCCCATATTGGAACATTGAGCTGATTCCAGGAGACCAGTATGATGTTACTGCCGATAATGAAGGCCAACCAGTTAGGGTTGATTACCCATCCCACATTGTAGGGTACTATTCACTTGCTGGACAGAGAACGGACCATCCAGAGTCAGTTTATCCGTTGGCGCTTCCAGAGGTCTAGGCCTTCGTACATTTCTGCCGTATGATGTTACTGCCGATAATGAAGGCCAACCAGTTAGGGTTGATTACCCATCCCACATTGTAGGGTACTATTCACTTGCTGGACAGAGAACGGACCATCCAGAGTCAGTTTATCCGTTGGCGCTTCCAGAGGTCTAGGCCTTCGTACATTTCTAGTTTTGTGCTGTGAGATCATCTGCTCCTTACACTCTCTGCTTCACATTTTGTTCATAAAATTTGATTGCTTCTTTCATAGATTTTTTTTTTGTTTTTTTTTTGTTTTTGTTGAGACCATTTTTGTTTTAGATTTTTCGAACAATAAGTTTGCTTCTAAATTTTTGTATTCTTGTTGTATTCTGTGGATTGATTTCTTGTACACTTAATTCATTAACTGGGTAGACACTGGAAACATTAGATTTGTTTAGACACTCTTGAAGTTCCTTTGTAAATCAAAAGGATGATGTAATTATCCTTGAAAATAAAACTTCCTTCTCCAATAAGTTCTTGATCTATATATAGCTGTGAACTGGTTCTCCCAAACCTTGTGATGCTCCGGTTTGTACTGTACTTCTGACTTCTGAGTGTGATTCTAACAGATATGTGTTACATAAGCTCTGAAACGAATTTGTTTGTTATGTTTTCTACTTGAATAAGTGTACTCAGGTTGTGCTTTGATCTTTGCTAAGTTTGGTCGCTCAGGGCAGTTTTCTGCAGCGCCCTGAATATACTTTCAGAGAATTTTTCATCTGCTCTCTGGGGAGACTGCTACTATTGATCAGTAATTTCTGTTAGGATTTACGTCATTCAGTTACTTAGACTGAGGTTTGGGACAGGAATCCGGCCGCAGAAGCCAATTTAGGTAATGCAAGAGCAGCAGCCAGGGATAGATCTGCAGGACGCGCGTAGTGATCTCCAAAGGCAATCACAGGCTTCTTTTAGTCAGTTTGTCACGAGTTCACGACACAAAGTCGAGGATTGATAGGCGTAACCAAGTTCCGAAGCGATTGGTAGACAGGGTTTTGCCTTGGTATTGCAAATGACCAAATTCACCAAAACATAGTTTCAGATGCTGACCAGTTGCAACAAATTCCATTCCATATTTTGGTTTCAGGGCTTTCAGCAAACTGAACTGGTGAAAGATGGTAAGACCGTCAGGAATCTCAGGATTCTTTTCCAAAGTAAATTTCGCAGATCTTAGTAGTGTGAAACCCCTTCCCCTCGAACCATTTGGAGTCGACTAACACGGATTGTTACACAATGAATCAGCATCCCTGAAAAACAACTTTTATACGCCATGTTGTGAGTAGTTATGAGATACAGTATGCAGACCCACCTGCAAGTTTGATCCTGAATTCCACATTGAAGTGCCAGTCATCTATATTCAGAATTCATTGAACATTATGAACCAAATGGACAGAACCTACTACTACCCCTCCGCCTGGCTCTCACTGATCAATCAACTACTACAACAATTCGAAAAAGCCTTATAGTCCCAAACGAGTTTGAGGTCGACTAACACGGACCTTTAATGTGTGAACCCAATCCATAAGACCACTTAGTGACAACAGAAATTAACCCTTTTGATGAGCATTTGTCCAATTTTAACCAACCTGGACACTTATTTATTCACGCTATTCACAATATCACGATTATTCCCGAATTGGTACATCTCGACTTCTAGGTGTATTCATGTTATAAAAAAAAAAAATAAAAAAAAAAACTTTTACATTGTTTAGTGTATGTACTCTTTATCCCAATTAGGCTATTCTGTCGGTCAACCATGTTAGTGGGCTTTGATAATTGAAGCAATGAAATAATCATTATTAGGTTTTTTAGGGCAGTAGTGCTTGATTAGTACATAACCACTCTAACTTACGACGTGCTGGCCAAGAAATAATGCATGCATAATGCCTCTTAACTGTTGACTTGATTGAGGAGAAATCAGCAAATTACAGACTGATGTTTTGGTAAGGCAATGGTACGGCAAGATGGTTCGGGGTTTCAAAGGCTCTGAGCTAAAATCTACGCCAAAATTGTAAAAGTTAATCTCGTTATTTGTTAACACGAATTAGAAAGTGTAGAGATGTAATACAAACTAATACAAGTACTCCGAGTCGGTATTATACAAATAGTTGTTTACTTTATAGATTTGTTTGAGAGAAAAGAGCATCATAGACTTCCATTAAGTGCATTTTAGAAAGCTTTATGGTGTAGTCATAGTCACACTTTAAAAAGGTTCATATTTATCAACCTTAGAATAAAGTTGGGTGACACTGTTTTGCTTACTTTCTTTTTCTCTTTTCCTAGTTTTCCCCATCCTCCTCTCTGTTTTTTTCTCCCATATGAACAATTTGCAACTTTGAGAAAATTGGAGTTACTTTTTGTCTTTTAGCCAAAAAAAACTGTGGTAAAAATTGAGTTAAATGTGCTGTGTCTCTTTGTAATTGGGTGTTTCTTGGGAATCACTATGATCACACAACTTGGGTAAATTTTACTTTGACATCCTTGATAATTAGCATACCATATCATTTTGTCTCTTAGTCACGTGACAATCAAATTATTG
Source organism: Spergularia marina (assembly GCA_963680865.1). Lineage (NCBI taxonomy): Eukaryota > Viridiplantae > Streptophyta > Magnoliopsida > Caryophyllales > Caryophyllaceae > Spergularia > Spergularia marina. The sequence continues at coordinate 20,562,200 of OY804560.1, read as the reverse complement.
AATTTCGCACGTAAAATCTCAAACTATATACTCCATATGATAATAAGATTCATAATCGATGGTAAAAGAAAATATATACTCCGTAACCTTTTCAGTAAGTTTAATGCTAAAGATTTACGAAAATTTCACTCATGCACTGTGAATTTTAATGTATATATATGGAGTAGTACACTATTAAGCCTTTGTTAAGGAATGAAAACACTAGAGCTAGATGCGCTCTTAGGGATAATCCTTTTCCAACAACTATGAGAGCCTGTGATTTTGACCAACAAATCGGATATATGAATCTAAATTTTATTTCTTTGATAATATACCTGAATAAGATTCTTGAAGAAAAAGGAATGTTTATCTTGTCGGAGTATCAACCCAAAAAAAAAAAATTCACATTGGGCTAAAAAAAGATGAATTTTGGCCGAAAGTTTTGTTAAGATCCCAAGTTCTTTCCCTATCTCTACCCTGTTACCCTGTACTATACCTTCAAAACACTGAATACAACATAACTAGAAATTACAAGCTTAAAAGAAACGTTAATTTATTCGAGTATTATCTATATCTTTTGATCACGATTAAGTTTCCTACTTTCATTAATTGGTCGATCATTTATAATCTTCTGACTTGCAATCCTCTAGCTCGGCAAAATTGATCTGTTATTTATTAGATCGATTTTGCTAACGTGCTTAATTTTTATACTTGTTTATTCCTTAAGCTTAAAGAATTTTTTTTTTTGCTTTCTAATTTTTTTGAATACGTGCCTAGGCCACTAGAAAGTTTAAAAATGATCGGAAGAAGTATTTACGGAGGGAATCAAAGCAAAGGTGCATCTTTAGATAACAAGGGTTGAATTGATCATAAGCTAAGCTTGAAAAGAATAGTCAAGATTTTATTCTAAATCATCAAGATATATGCTTTGGCTCCCACATAATAGGGTCAATTATTATTATGTGGCCTTGGCTTAGTTGCTAAAGACATTTTCTACCACTCAAGAACCCCCAAAAAGCTATGATGTTGTCTAGTAACTTATTGAAGAAGCTCCACATTATCAATTCTCTCTTTTCCACCACCTATGTTTTGCTTATTATGGAAATAGGACTCCTATGTGTCGCACAGTCCCATGCACCATGCAGGCAATGGAATAGAAAGAGGACTATAGGAGGGAGTTTAGTATTCACACCTATCCATTTTTTTTTCTTGTAGATGTCATATAACTTAATTGGCGTTTTATCTGTGATGCTAAAAATTATGATCCAAACCGCATCTATATAAGTCGCTCCTTCCTATAATACGAGATACTGCTATTGAATTGGAGTACCACCATCTCATATGTCTCAAGTTTTTCCCCCAATCCATATATTTGAAGAAGTGATACACTAAATCTGAAACTAGATATTAAAAAAGTGAGAAGTGGTATAATTAATTATTTTTATGGCTAAGCTGATAACTTCTACCTACATAGTATTTTGTTTTATTGTTAGTGGAAATCAGAGTCACCCCCAATGAATTAAGTGATGGTGATGAAGGGTTAGTCATTTAGGCCATGTTGGATCCACTTAAAATGAAATGAATGGCTGAAATGTCTTTTTACACAGATAGACTCATAGGAGAAGAGTAAAAAAGCAGCTCATTCAGCAAAGCAATTAGATCCAAAGGGCTTGCCTAAAAGACAGACCACCCTTGTATCAGCAAATTTGGCTACAGCTTTTGGAATGACATGGTCTCACCATCCTACTTGTCTAGATTCTTCTTTTTTTTTCTTAGTAGGTGTATGTGCTTGTCATTCAAGTTAAAGGCATCTCCACCTTGAACCATATTCACATTACACTGATCCAAGAAAAAGCGATATGATGCACTGTGTAACAGTGTTGCACGGCTACACCTATTAAACAAGGCGGGTTTTAGACCAAGTTCGGCCAATTTGGGACAAGTAGGCAGTGTGTCATGTAGCATTTCTCCAATAACCATGTTATTCACCTCACCTGCCCCAAGAGAGTTGTAACAGTGACATTCCAATTGGTAGGTTGTAATAATGTTGATGCAACATTTAGTGGTAAGTTGGTCAGTTTTAGCTGTGAATGATTGCAATACAAATGGGTTTGATTTGTATTGCGCTCTATCAAAAATGGTAAAGTTTTAAGCTGAAGGGATTGTGTTTCATTAAATTCAGAGTTTGACATGATTTGGACACTAATAACAACCTTAGAAGCTAATTATTTTGAGGGTGACGCTAACCCGAATAATCTACCATAAGGAAGGTAACTATTGACGCTCTTCCACTACAACTTTCAAGCTTCTGGAGAAGTTTCAAGAATTTTGAGTAACTTATAATTCAAGGATCTGAGATAGCTGAAGCATGCAAACAGTCAACATCCAGATTGACATAGGCCATGATCATTTCTTCATAACATTAATATACACTCATAGCCTTCAAAATATCAAGATACTTTTACATTTCTGTTAATGTCTACAATGCTATATGCTTACTTGCTTAGCCTGAGACATAAAATGTACCACGCAAAAACAAACAAAAAAAGAACTCATATGAGGAAATATAGTTACCAGTTTCCCACGCTAAGACGCTTGCAGTACTAGTCGATGCTGTCTAATTAGATCCTACATAAGCCCCTTGGTACGCGGCACTGTACAGGTTCTGTCGTCCATGAGTATTGAAAACCATGAGAGCTTCACCATTGGTGGTGTTACTCCAATCAAGTAGCATCTTAGGCATGATATTGATCGATTTTTGCAGTGATGCCAATGAAGTCGTCTGGTCTAACAGAAGTTTAGGCTTCTGATCGGAATCTGAGACCTCAGACGAAGAATCACTGATGTTAGCAGTGGTGATATCATGGATACTAGGCCTCCTTTTATCCTTCCCTCCTGAATTCTGCCTAAGAAAGTACTTTTGAGCATGACTAGCTACTTGTGTTGGTGTCTTCGAGATCACAAAGTTCCTTGATATGTTTCTCCAATCCCCTTTCCCATGCTTCTGTAAACCAAGTAAAAACCGCCTGCAGAACACATCAACACATCATTAACCAACAGTTGCACAGATTATAAATTGCAACAATTGATATAAAACGACATTATATATGTTGATGATTTCACCCCTATAGTACACCAAAACAGAATGCAGAGGTCATTTCTTATCAGATTTGCCGCGCCTGAGCTAATTTCCGGGCTAATCACAGTCTCACATTGTTCAAAAATCAGTAAATTGTATTCCGTAGTAATCAGTAACCAATCTAGAGTAACAATCAAGCTGAAAATAAGCTGATATCCTATCTGCCTCCTAATCACTAAGCTTGTCCCAGGTTCAAATTTGGTCCAAATTCGATTTAAGCAGGACGGAAGTAGTTTCTAATATGTATCAGTACAATAAGACTGGTTGCAGATTTATTCAACAATTCTGTACATTAAAAAACCCACAAAAATGAATTGAACTTGACCAAAACTTAAAAACATACACCCAACCATAAGGGCAATAATGAATTTCACACCCAAACTTCAATTTTTAGACTCCTCCACGTGAGAGGAGCATTGAGATTCGAGAACGACTATGATTCACGCGGAAGAGTGTAAAAATCATCACCCACATATAAAATGTTTCACCTTTGTGACAACCAATGACAACTCATTATCATGTACACAATATAACCCAACACCAATTACACAACAAATTAAAACAAACAAAAACGCGCTAACATGTAACGCGATACAGTACCTCAATCTTAACCACTACGCGAAACAATTATAAAAATATGATCGTCAGAAAGTTACCTATGCTCATCTTCAGTCCAAGGGACACCCTTTTTCCTCTCTTGTTCAGGAGGCCTAGACAAGGAAGCAGCAGACCTCTTCCTAAAAGGATCAAACCTTGTATTATCAACCCAATCAAGTGTAAAAGGAGAGCTAAGGTAGCCTGGAATTGGTACCAAACCAGCTTCAATATCACTCACATCCAATATCAACTCTTCATATTGTCTCATCACATCCACCACTGATTTCCCTGGTAACATTGCTGCTACTTTAAACCATCTATCAGGTGTATTCTCATCAAATATTGCGAGCGCGCTTTCGAATTGCTTGTTCTCCTCTTTACTCCATATTGTGCTCTTACAACCCCCCTCATGAAACACCCAATCATGTTCAGTATTGTACAAGGATGCTGGATATACTGCCCCCATTTTTTTTTTTTAACTTTTTTTTTCACTTCTTTTTGTATGAAAAATGGCAAAATTCTAACAAAGATGAAAACTTTTTAGATTTCTAATGAAACCCTTTTGAAATTTGTTGAGATTCATGGGTGTTGGGTGAAAAAAAAGAGTTGAAATTTCAGGTGAATTTAAATCGGGGAAAATGAAAATGACACAATTTGAAAGAAAAAAAATAATAATTGGGATCAAATTTGAGTGACTAAGAATCAGAATAATAATAATCCCTCAAAAAATTTAATCAAATTGAAGAAATTTTTTTGTTTGCTCAAGAATCTTATAAAGAACAAAACTTTTTTTTTTCTTCTTTCTTTCTTTCTTCTTCTTCAAGCACTTCTTTCTCTCTCCTCAGAATCAAAGTGAAAGCCTTTGAGAATTTAAGAGGAAAAAAAAACTCAAAGAAAAGCCACCGACTTTGTCCTCCACAACACTAAAAATTGCTGCTACAACACCAAGTAGACCCTACCCAATTTACCAACTTGCATGGCCACTAAATAACTTGAAGAAGAAGATGAAAAACAATTTGAACAACAATACCCAGATGGGAATTTCTAACCTTTTAAAAATTTACCCACCAAATTTTTTTGATGAAAATTCATTGTTTTTGCAGGAAAGAAAGAAAGAAAAAAAAAAGCGGGAGAAGAATTTGTCTGAGTTGTTTGTTTTGGAGCTTAAAATTGAGAATGACAGGTTGGTAGAATAGAGAAGGATTTGTGAGAAAGGAGCGTTGGGTTTAATTACTTAATTAGTGAAAGCATTAAAAAAGATTGAGGTGACTGTAGAGATGTTATTAGCCTTTTAATTGAGTGGTAATGCGCTATCTATTATTAGGAGTTCTTAGTACAATAATCATATTACGAAAAAGGAAACGCGGGTTTTAAAATGGAATTTCGGACCTTAATCATGGTTGTATACTTGTATAGTTGTATGCTAATTGTTACGTATTGCTGATTTTACCGGTTGAGTTAGACTAGATTTGAAGGTGGGAAGTGGGGGAGTTGGGATTTTGGGAGTTTTAAGCTTTGAGCAAAGTGCCAAATTAGAGCCAGCTGGAAAAAAAAAGAAGAGGAAAAGGAGAAATTGCTAATTGGATTGTGGAAAAGGAGGCTGACATGGTACCAAGAAAAGGGCTCATTGGTTGATCATGATTGGAGGTTTTGCTCCTTGTACCAAAGGACAAGCTCCTCTCCAAGTCCCCACTGTTCCTCAGTGCTCTCTATGTGTGCTATGTTCATTGATTCATGAGTCTTTGCAAACATGATGTGCACCAAATTTGCATCCGTTAGTTCATGGGAGTATCTATGATGTACTAGTATGATATTAAATTTATGCAATAACAGCGACAACGATGTTATTATAGTGTCTGGAATAAAGCCGGTGAAACGCGCGAGTTATTTTTGGAGTATAAATTATAATAATATGCATTAATATTAATTTCAATCTTCATTTTATTACTGGCTACTAAGATAGTTTATAAGAACATAAACAGTTTATTATACACCCATTATGATTATTCCAACCGGAGAATACATTATCTCTAGTACATCCATTTAATGAAAGTGTTGGAATAATTGATAAGGGTGTGAGAATAGTCGTTCTCTAAAAGGATGAATTTTTTTTTATTAATCTAAATAAATTTGGATTTACTTTTATAACTTATACCAACGCGAACATTTTATATATTTATAGTATCCACCCATAATACTCTGTGTTCTGCTAGAGTAATTGTCTTCAAAGGGAGGGCAACACCTATTATGAGTTTGGATACATCATATTGATATTGATATCTTATATATTGAGGTTGTGATGGTAGTGGCGCACCGGCACTCGTGTGTGCTTTGGTGAAAAGGGAAAAGGTTTCCATAATTATTGTATGAAATGGTAAAAAAGACAAAGAGGTTTCTATATGTGAGATATCTCTCACAAGTGCAAGTAAAAAGCTAGTCATCTTCTTAATCAAACAAATGGATTACTAGCTAGGTGCACATTCTAATAATTCTTGAAATGCAATGACACATTATGGTTAAAACAAAAATGTTTTCCACAAGATTTAGATAATTACTCTATTTGTTAGTATCCAAACTAAGGAACAAGAATTTATATAAACGTCGCAATTTCATCATAGATATGTAAAATGATTGCGATTTAATCGTGTTAATTAATTTATGAGATTTAGTGTACGGATCGAAACAACAATAAGAAAATAATCATTCAAGTATTCATCCTCTCATTGTATATTTTTTTGACCTCAAACTTGAAAACATAGACCAATAAGGGGATAAAAGCTAAAAAAGAATTGTTATAAATTTTGTGGAGTTGATCAAAATGTGGAGCAATATTGAATGGCATGATCAATTCTAGGGAATCTATTGATTAGATCCATTAAACCACTAACTTGTAATCTAATTACTCTAATCAATTTGTTTATTAGAAGTGTAAGACCCTCATCAGACCTAAATTACTCCCTAGTATGAATTTGATTTGATGGCGTTTTCATGCATGAAATTACACACATTATTTTGTTTATCAAGTCTGGGGCTTTGCATTATTTGATTGTGGTCCTAATGAAGACATTGATGTTTAATTAATCCTTAATTATCAAATTGGACCATCCTATATATGATTCCTAACCTAGCATTAGTACTAATCTAATAGCTGATCGCGACCAATTCTTTCAAATTAGTTTAACTCGATTAGTGGTTATCTCTATTCATGCTTAGTACTAGGACGCAAAATTTGGTAATATACTTTCCATTAATTTTAGCTAGGTCAATGTACATTACAAGAATATCAAATGATCGAGCTTATTAATTATTCGCTACATTTTATACGATTCTTCTCATTTTTTCATTCAAATTATTCTCGTATCTCTTTTGGTAACTATTTATGGTCCCATTTTTTCTTTCAACTAATTACGTGAGTCAAGACTGTCCATATCAGACATCACACATATTTTTACACTTTGAACTTACCTAATATTTCAGTCTAATAGCAAATGAAAACTAGATACAGCTATCATAAATTTGATTGGTTATTAATTTTTAACATATTAAGATTCTTTAAGACTTTGGTTTGATCGAGGTGGTGTTTGATTCTTCTTAGTCACAAAGAATATCCCCTTATATGAACATAAACTCAATGGACTATATCAAACGTGCGCCTGTAGCTCAGCGGATAGAGCGTCTGTTTCCTAAGCAGAAAGTCGTAGGTTCGATCCCTACCTGGCGCGTTAATAATTTTTACTTCACCTTTCATTTCATTTTCTTTTTTTCGTTCTACTCCGTATAAAGGTAAGAGAGCATAAGAGAAGTTCAGACCAGACGTAAGAAACCGAAAAAAATAATCAAAGGAGTAATATTTCGACCAAAGATAGTGAAGCATGGCATGCGTACGCGTACACCCAATGAGAAACTTATCGTAAACACTGCACTCCGATCTGGTAGTGACTAATGTCTACATAAAGATTGAACCAAGAAGAAAAACCACATTTCATTTCGTAGGAAAGATTTGGTCAACAACTCATAGCAAAGGCAAACTTCATGCTTAGAGAAAGACAAACATAATACAACAAACAAAGTACTGTTTTTCATGCCCAATTTTCTTCAATACGTAACATTGTGTAAACTTGTTCGTCGTTAAAACTGTTTTGCAATCTGTATTAGAGAAAATTACCATATGTGAATAGTAAACTAATCAATAAACACATTTTTATTTCTTGTTGTTTTCCAACGAATCCACATTACTCCTACAACTTGCAAGTTGAAAACCCACCTTCAAAATATCTCCAAAGAACCTTCTTGTCCAATATAATTCAATTTAATCGAAAAATCGTTTAGAATAAACATTGAACAACGGATTGCGTTTCAGTGTTTCACATATACTAGAATAGGTGAGATAATATATGGATAAAATACAAACGAGAAATAAAAGAGAAGAGATTTGGAGCACCCTTCAATTTCTTAGCTAGCTTAGCACTTGGGCAAGTCCTTTGGAGGTGGTGTTATAGACTCATCAGGCCCTTTGCCATTTTCTACTAAAAATGCCATCTTCAGTCCCCATGATGTGTGTACCTCTAGATGGCAATGCATTAACCAAATACCTGCATTCAACGTGTAATACTGTAATATACATGTTGATGACAATTCACAAGTTACGAGTTGTTGCTAATTATACGACTCAATCCTATTTCGAAATGACCTGTCTTGTTCGACTTTACATAACATCTCACGTAAATAAGCCAGACTTCGAATACTGTGTCGAAATAAAAAGAACGCACTCACTCTAATAAGACAGATAATTATCGAAATATTGTACTAACATACCTGGATTATCAGCTCGGAATCTAATCGCAACCCATCCATCTGTAGGCACGTCGATAGTATTCCGTTCAATAGGATCCACAAGATTGAAATTCTTAGGATCTTCACTCGCATTATAATTCCCTTTCCCCATTCCAACTACAAAGAAATTGAACCCATGCAAATGTGTAGGGTGACTTTCAGGAGCAATAATTGATGTCCCCTGAAGAACAACTTGGACCGTCACATTGTAACATAACTTGTACACTTTTGTACCATTCATGGTAGCCAAAGTTGTTCTTGTACTAGTAAAATTTCCGGTGTAATTAAAACTTGTAGGAGGTTTTGCCGGAAAATCATCCGTAAAAACACCTTTTATGTTGAAATGATGGGCTTGGAGCAGAGGAATTGCTGGCATTATAAATGTGACATTGTTCATTGCTCCTACAAGCCTAGTACCATTTTTACATGTCACGCAAGGGTCAACTCCTACACTCATGGTAAACAATAGGGAATGATCAATGCTTAAGGGCACTTTAGTCGGATATCGAATCGAGTTTAGACTTCTAAGGGACTTAGTGTAGTTCAATTGAGAAGTTGTCGAATTTAAAGGCGGCATGGTAGTGGGAGCGAGGGAGGAAGTGCGGCCTAGGCCGTGTTTGTACTGTAAAAATCCGTAGTTAGTTAAGTTATCTACGCCAACAGGAGCATCCATGAAGGAGGATATGGCAATTAAGTATTTAGCAGGTACTTGATCTGTCTCTAGTAGTGCATTGGTTGTTTGGCCAGGGGCAATGTAGATAATGTCTGTTGTGAAAGGTTTAGTGTAGCTCGCGTCGACTTCGACCACGGTGAATCGATGGCCGGCGATTTTGAAGAAGAGTTCGTCGTTGATTGCTGCGTTGATTATGCGAAGTAGATAGGTTTTGTTACGCTCAACATGCAAGGTATAAGTATCTGCACAATCTAGCATACATTTTCGGATTAGTTAATTAGTCCTCTATATATTACATTCAAGCTAGAACAATTTTGGACAAATTTCTAAGGGTAAAGCCAAAAAGCAACGATCTCAATGCATATAAAAATTTTAATGTCAAAAATACAAGTTTTGAGTACGACCGTCTTATAGTAATGGAAATAAAACATTAATGAAACGGACGTGCACAAGTTGTGCACATAGTACGTACCTTGAGAAGAGACTGAACAATTTCTAGTTGGCCCTGTCAGACCATTGATTGTGTGTGCATCCGACACATTTGGTGGCATACCAGATTGTGTAGCTTGGTTGATGACTGCTTCAGTATCTCCTTTCCACCACTCCCCTGCATTTGATGATATACCACAATTGAGCTTAATTTTATTGCTTACCCCCAAGTTAAGTTACCATACCATGTTTACTTCGCCAGTGATAAAAGATGAATGTGTAGACACTTAAAATTGTCCAACATTGACGTGAATTTTACTTTCACTATGCGAGTTTAATAAGTAGTTTACTACTCTATTCCTGTTTAATTATACTTGCCAGTGTGATATATTCCATTTCAGCATTAGACAAGTTGATTCGTCTTTCAAGAAGTAAATGATACTACCCCCTCCATTCCATTTATTTCTTTACGTTGGGCTTGAGTTCCCCTCATAAAACCCGACCCATATAAAGAAATGAATGAAATGGAGGGAGTATTATCCTATGCCTTGTACTCCGTATGTTGATTGTTGAAGGCTCACCAAAGATGAGTATTTTTTCCTTGGCAGGTGAAGGGAAGGGGTAGGGGGTGCCTTTTTTGGGGAGGAGGACTATGGCACCATGCAGAGTGGCCCTAAGCCAGGAGATATGTGCATGCCAAAAAAGAGTCCCTCTCTGCCCTGTAATTGTGAAGTTGTATAGGTAGCTTTGCTCTGGTTGTATAGGGCATTGAGTTATATACGCCGGACCGTCGGACCACCCCGTTCGCAGCTGCCGAACCCCATGCCTGCATGACTCAAAATCAATCTTCTAGTATAATTCGTAAATGTACAGAGAAATTAGACGATAAATTCTAATGAGAGACGATCTGATTAAGTGATTAGAACTAATCACTTGACACGTTAGTTATTAACGTGAATTCAAAAGAGCTAGTAATTGGTCTGACCAATGTATAGTGACGTTGTAGTGGACTTGGTTGATGACCCTGACTTGAACATTATCACCCTCCCTTGCTCGGAGAATTGGGCCTGGAAATTTGCCATTCACTGTCACAATGGGCTTAGTTGAACACATCTTTGTGTAATTCGCCATCACTACCTGCATGCAACATTGAAAAGAGTATCAAATAAGCCGAAAAATAATGATATTGTTTCACGAAGTGATATTTAACAATCTCCCGAGCGTGGTTCTGAATGTGACATACCTTAAACTGGTAATGTCTAACGGTGGCGGCCTCGGCTAAAGCAGGCCATAGAAGGAGTATAACCATGACGGAAAACCGAGGTTCCATTTCTAGATGAGCTACACCACACTTTATGTGATTTCTTACGTATAGTAATATAGTATATGTGACTGAATAATGTGTCTCGTTGCTATCTTATCTTATGTTTATGTTGTGAGTTTCAAGCTTTAATTTCATTATATGACGGACCAACGGCGCACAGTTGACACAAGTTTCGATCGTATTCATGGTGTTGCAATGTCATTTTACGAGTTAGGTAATTGAAATTAGAAGCCCTCCTGATGATGATCCACCATGTGGTGTATAAAGGTTGTAATTCCTATCCTAGCTTAGCTACATTTTCCCATCTCATTATTGATCTCAGGTTTCTTGCATGCTACATTATTAAAGTTGTTACATTTTATTGCACAAATTGATGAATTGCATGATTCTAGAACATCGTAACCCGTGTGAGGTATATCGGATGTAAAACGTCTATCCTTTGCAACAAGTTTGTACAAGATCTCTATATGATACGCCTTGATGATAGTTCGATACCCTTTTGTAATTTTATTCATATCCTAAAAGTTTATCCTATCTTGAAACGGACTGGAGTCATTATTTGAACATAATAATCTTTCCGAAAATACAATGCGTGTTATATTTTCATTGTAACAAATATACAGTATGATACAACTCATACAAGAAGCAACATCATGAACAGAAATTAGATTCATAAGAAACATATATATAGAGAAAATTAAAGCATGCTTGATTTACAAAACTGAAATGATATTAAGCAGCTGCTCCTACAGGAACTGGTTCCTCAAGTCTAGAAGATCCATACATAGTCTTCTCGAACCGGATAATCTCGTTTTTGGATCCGTATGCTACTTGGGTTCTCTCATCAAGCTTCTCAATGACTTTGTCTAACACAGACTTAGTTCCATCACTGCTGTAACCTCCTGCATTTTCGATCAACAACCCTAGTGGTGCAACTTCAAACAGCAACCTCAACTTTGCCTTGGCTGTTGGTGATGTTACATTTGTGAATATACCCTTCTCCTTCACTATGATCTGAACACAAATCGCGACATTTTAGACAATATATACAACTCAATGGAAGCTTTTAGATGCAATCGTTACATGCAAATTTACTGTGCATCCAATGGTCATCAGTACGCCAAAATCTGTCAACCCTATATCAGGCCGTGGGGCGACAGGAAAATTTAGTGACATGTTTCTGTGACGAGTTTTGTACTGAATTTACTGATGTTACACATTGGTACATAAATGTAAGAATAACACAAATTTTGATCTGATATATGTATGTTGAAAAGAATTGAAGATTATCAAACCTGGTTAACATCTGGGACCATTCCACCAGTGTATCTCAATGTGTATTTCTCCTTCACATAATATTGGACCAACTGCAAGCAGAATGAACATCCAAGAATATGTAAATCCATCATAGTAAGTGGTTAAAAGTCGATAATAGGGCCGTCTCAGAGGGTGTGCAGGATTGCAGGAATTCAGGATCAGACATTCAGACTTTAGCCAAAAAATACCTTGTCATAGTTTGCATTGTCAGTTGTAGCTCTCAGATTTCCAGGACAGAACAGCTTGCCTTCACCAATTTCTGTTGTCTCCTTCACATGTTGCCATTTACCTAATAACACAGTCAAAACGTACCTCAGAAGATTAAAAACAGAAAAGTTTAAGCAGAGGCAAAGTGGGGTAAATCCTGTTTTTACTGAATTTGCAGTGTAAATATTGAGCATTTACTAATATAATCATGCAGTAATTGTTGGAGTGGTAATCAACAAGCTCGAGTCAGATTAACTCCATTATTTCCAACAGTAATTACTGTAAGATGTAAAGTTCAAACCTTCATCAAGAAGAAGAAATTCATGGGTTCCAGGAAAGCCCTTAATAGCCAAGACATAAGTAGTCCTAGGACCATAAATTCCCATGGCTGCAGCCACTTGGTCTCCTCCTGTCACCCCGGTTAGCTTGTCTCCTGGCCACACCCCGAAAATGGTGCCTACCGAGAAGTTTGTGTCGACGATACTAGACCCATCCAGGGGGTCGAATGCCACACTGAACCCACCTATAGTTTTACAAATATCAATAAATCAGAATGCCAAAATTTACTCTATCAGCTAGAATTGATATCAGAGGTGATTTTCAATAAAATTTTTGAAAAGATAGTCGAGAAATCGAGCAAATTAACCTTCAGTTGGCCCTCCCATATCTTGAAGCTCAGGGAGTTCTTCTGAACAAGCATACTTGCAGAAGTGTGAGTAACCCAAGGCCTGCATTGTCATTATTTCATCTTATTACTTCTGAACTAAGCAACTTCTCAGACACACGTACAATTTAGCACATATTGATGTTAAAGTCCCAATTTCGGATAAAGCTAGGAAAATGCGGATTTGACTAACAACTTATTATATCAGAACGCGACAGTCTTTTAACTAAAATGTGTCACGTTTCACAATTCGAACAAAATCTACACTGTGCTATCATTATTTATATGCATAATCCTATAGTAGTAGGTCTCAAAATGATGTTAAATGTAACTAGTAAGTTGTGAGTAATTACGTCGAAAAGAATCTTGTCAGCAAGAACATCAACAGCAAGCTGTTCATCTCCAAAGGTATTCACACACTGAGTTCCTCCACATGAAGCTGTCCTAACTTTGAAGGCAATGTTCCTCATTGCTTCTCCCATGCACACCATTAATCTGATCAGACCTTTGTCCGTTGTCGCCTTTGTTAAGAACTCTTCCTGCATTACAGAACAAATTGTGGTATCTTCAATTTCACATCTTGTCAGATAATAAATCTTATTATAGTAACTTATACTATGTATAAGAGTGATGATTTTCTTACCAAACTGTCTCCAATTTCACATCTTGTTACACCTGAATAGTTTGCCTTAACGACCTTAATAGACGACTTTGTTGTCATCCTCAACGATTCTCCGAATAGAGAGCTTGATTTTAGGCTCTACAAAAGTTTACATATCATGTCAATAATAAGGTGCACTATCAAAATTCACATTGGACCTACAAATAATTGGCTCTAACAAATTTGTCAAAATTAAGTTCCACTGATCAATTTGTACATAGTTAACAGTCTAGTGTAACGTTTACGTATCACAAAGTCTAGATACACCAATTAGACCATAGTAGCAAATACGCGACTATAAGTAATTGTTCGTAATATATAACACTTATTTATAAGGTGATTCCTCGTAATTTTTCATAAAAAACAAACACACCTTCTGGTTGATTGACGTAGAAATCGACGATGGAGGTAACAAGGCGGCCGAGTGTTGAGAAGAAACTCTAGGGAGCAAGATGCTTCTAGAACAGCTAGCCATGCTGGTTTCCATAGCAAGAAATTTTGGTTAAGAATTCTTGCAAAGAAGAAAGAAGGGAAAGAAACTTCAGTGAGAATTTTTTGGTCAAGTTAGTAAACTTGAGTGAGCTTGTGGGATGAGTAGTGAGTAGGATTGTAGATAAGCAGTTAATGGGTTTGTGCCACGTGGCATTCATCCAATTAGATAGATAGTTCTTAAGTGAATAACCATCTCTCAAAAATTATGTGGTTATAGCCCTTTGGCCTTTTCATAGATATGGCCAAATTGGTTTAATATGCCAAATGTATATACAAGTGGATACTTTTAATTTCTTTCCACAAGATCTTTGTAATCAATCTCCAATTCTCTAAAGTATATACTTGAGCTCCCAATTTAGAGCCTTTAAGAAGCTTGGTAGTAAGTGTGAAGTGTCTATATATGTCATAGCTTAAAATTATTTCTCATAAAATGTAAACCTATACTAGATCTTCCATCATCCAAATTGAACTCATGTTTCGCTAAAACTATAAATCGTTTTCAGACGGCTCGCTAAAACATAAACGCCCACACCCATACCAATTGCTTATTTCGCTCATTTCAGTATAAATGTATAATCGGAAAAATAATAAATCGTAAATTCTCATCCAATAACAACCTAGATACGTTAATCAATGACTCACGACTATTAAGAAAACCGATCTAAAACGGTTACACACTTCTACGCCGAACGTTCCACTAGGCACTAGCGGTATTGCGATCACTTTTCTTGCCAAAATCCGGGTTTACTTTAGTCCGATCCTCACAAATTAAATTACCCACGTACACATTGCCAACCGGGGGTAAATTTCCGAAAGAGTAAACATTACGAGCAGAAAGTTGTGCGAAAATGTCGAATACCTTCTCAACTGTAACATCCCAACAGCTTGCTGAGTAAGCTTCTTTCTTCTTCCTTCTCCATCAATGTATGAAATTAATTCATAATCTTATTCAAACATTATGTTATATATGTTGTATTAATGATTCAATTTAATGATAATTTCACAGGTTATCTTTACCAATACGAGAACTTCTGTCAAAAACCCCATACAACCCACCAAAATCCCATGATGTTTCTGTCAAATCTCTCCTCCAATCTCTTCTCCCTTCCAAAATCACCCAAAATAGCAACACCCCATCTCAAATTATTGATTTTTCATTGTTGTGTGCTGTTTTATGTTCTTCAAACAATTCAAGTTCACCCTTTATTGATTGGATTCCCCCACAAGTTTCCATTGCCGCAAACTCGGCTTTTCGGGCGCTATCTAAAGCTATTTTTGGGGAAAATGATGAAATTGGTGTGAATTTGAGTGTAGAGAAGAGATTTGTGATTGAATTGATGCCAAAGGTATTACCTTTAATTAAGGATAAGATTAAAGAGAGCTCCATTGGTGGGTCTGATGATGGGGATGAGATTTCGGCCGCTTCGGCTAGGGCTCCCCTTGCTTATGCTGTTGTTGCTGCTCATCAGCTGAGATGGCTTGTTACTCAGGTTGAATTCTTAATTTGTGGGAGTATTTTGATTTTTGGGGTTTAGGGTTTTAGGTTGTTTTGTAGAGTAATTTGTGCTAAGTATATGGGTTGTGATGGTTTCAGGTTGAGTCTCCGCATTTGGGGGAAATTTGTTGGTTGGTTGTTCCATGTGGACTCACAGCTCTTGATCATTGGTCTGCTGAAGTTAAAGTATGTTACTTTGATTATGATTTCGCGAGTTTCGTGCTAACTTGTCTTCATTGGAGTGTAATGTATTGTTAAGATGATATATACATCTGGTGTCTCAGTTAAGTTTGGCACAAATTTGAATTTATGATGTGGCTTCTTTCATGCTGAGGGTTATAGTTATAATTATACAGATGTGTACCTTGGACAGTGGTTTTTGGATTGGAAGAGAGAAGTATCATGGGGTTAGAGGTTCTTGTAACTTGTATCTGTAATTGTCTATGTTCTAACTGAAGATTTAAACCTTGTATCACATGGTGATATATTAGGAAGACGTCAACAGGAACAATCCTAAAATCTCTCTTCTGGGTGGGTGGTTGCCTGGTAGCGGCAGTGGCGTATCCAGGAACTTCATTGGGGTGTGCGCTACTGTAAGACTCAAACAAATAGTACTAAGTAGATGATTAGAGGCCACCTGAAGAAGCATTTTTTACTTTCAATTTGAATGGAGTACTATCTTAGTTGCCGTTTAAATCTGCTGTGAAGTGAGATATAGAGACTCTCGGCATAAGAATAACTGGTCTGACCAATCACCATAGGTTTACTTGGTTGCGCAGATTGGTTTCTTATTAGTAATCAGCAATTGTAGGATAGAACTTGAGAAAGAGGCTATCTAATGGGTTTGTGGACATCTAACAACAATTTTTTGTTTTTAGTTTATTCTTTGTGGTGACTAGTATGATAAATGTGTGATTCATGACTTGTTTTGGTGAAAGTATGTGCAAGATTCTTCGTTGCGTGGTAGCATATGAACTGCATATAATTGTTGCTTTACGGAACCAGAACTTCCTCTAGGGCTTATTCTCTAAGGCATATAGGCTTTCGATTCTCACTACTAATCATTCTGCGACATCACCATGATCCATGGCATCATCTCAATCTCACCACAACAATCATGTCTGCTTTTAGATAAAGCCTATTCTATTCTTCTTATACTTGTAAGAAAAATTGTTATTTGCTTATTGCAAGTCATCTTTTTGTGTTTATGTCAGGTGTTGTTGCTTCTTCAATAACTTCTTAATTATGTTAGTGAAAAACACAGGAACTGTAAATTGTTTTTGCTGAATGTTAACGTAACACATTCAATTAAGGTTACTATGTTCTTCTGGTTTCACACTTCACTTATGATGTAAATCGAATGGTTGTTAAATCCAGGGCCAGGGAATGATCAGCTTTGTACATATTGCGAAACATATCAATGCTGCAGAGCTGGGTGGATATGGGGATGTGATTCTTGATGCATGCTGTCAGAATATTGTTTCCACTGATGAAATATGGCATTACACTATTGAGATGTCAGTACTTCTTGTGACGTGTTTACAAAAACATAATCCTCGTAGCCCTTGGTACGTCTACTTTGATCTGCAAACTATAATATCATCTAGTCTTCTTTCAGCAGAGACTTAGGGTAACATGTAAAATGGCATTGAAATTTTTTGCTATGATAACTGGACTTCTACTATTTACACTTTCCAATTCCATGTTTTTTGCCGCTGGTTTTCCGTTGTTTGATTATTGTCTATGAGGTACGGTTCATGTAGATTACAGCCTATCTAGTTCTCTGCCTGATATAAGAGATCTGATACATTTTTTAATTGTATCAAACTTGTTCATCTGAGTCAGGATGTTTCATCAGTGCAGCTCTTGGTGTGATAATAGCAGCGTTAAAGTATCCCATATGGGTTTTTAAGTACTTCTAATCTGTTTGCTACTTCGCTTGTCATTTTTTTTTTTTTTGTTGGCCCACAGATCTTGTAACAATGCAGTGTCCATAAGAGACTGTGATTTTTAGTTGTGCGAGTTTTGTGTTTGAAAAAGCTCACTAGCCCATTCATGAGATATTTTTATACTCCCTTGGCGCCTCCAGTTTGCAAATGATGATTTTGAGTTATTTTATCTTCTATTTCAATCAGCACGATGATTTCACAATGGCGCTTAAGGCTAATAGCTTCTTGGCTGGCATCTTTCTTTCTTTTTTTTGTTTTCTTTTTTTTTTTTTTTTTTTTTGAAAAAAACAAGTTGGTAAGAAGGTGGGGCATATGTTCACTTCAATACTTTATGGTACGAAACTATGAATCTTATGATCTTTTATATAATTTCGTGTATATTTATGGCTCTGACCTGTGAGCATTATTTACAGGTTTGAGAAGTTTCTAAATGAGATGATATGTCACTTAGAGCGCCATCCTAAGAACAAGGAACGCCGTATTGCATGGCTCAAACTTATTGAACCACTGTTTTACTGTGTTGGTATATTTCTGCTAGCTCACTTCAGAAGCTTGTTCCCACTGTTCTTTCAATGGATGCATGCAGATGATGATGAAAGTGTTCTGCTGGTAATGTTCCAGTGTATGCTTTCCTCTGCTAGGTTTTGAATGAGAATAAGATGTTGAAAGTTTCTGTGATGCTGTTCATGGTGTAGGTTCTGGAAAGGATCCTGTTAGTCGTTAAATTGACATGGATTAGGATTAGTCCTTACACTGCAAGGTGAGATTTGAGTTGTGCTAAATTGTTCCCCCCACTACCTTAACTTTTGCGTGTCGGGTACAGATGAAAGTCTCCCAGAGTGCTTGATCGATCATGAACCCTAGAGTCATTGTAGGTTGCAGTATCTGCCAAATACAGCTGCCCTTTCCTTTCCCATCATTTTTCTTTATACAAACAAAGTGTAATGCTAAGCTCTTATTGCAGGTTAGTGGATGAACTGGCCATTTTATATAAAGAGGCTGCTATGCGGAATTCTCGAGAGGAAATTAGGAAACTTATTTCTCAGATAACAATCTCGCTTCAGCAGTAAGAACTGTTCCTGAGTTTCTGAATCTATTTATCTGTCTTGCTTAAGTTGCTTTCTTTGGCCTCGTATTTAACCTGTAGTATCCCTCTCCTTTTTAGGTGCAAAGGAGTGCAGTTTGAAACTACCTGGGAAAAGTACAAGGATGATCCTAACTTGGAAGCTCTTGCTCAATCAGTTGCTGAACAAGCAACTATGGTAAGCATTTTGGCTCCTTGACCAGTGGTTCAATAAGTTTGAGCCATGCAATACGAAACTTTCAACATAGTAATGCATATCTGTTTTTGTTGGTTTGCTTGTCTGAACGATCACTGCTTGTAATGCATATCTGCGATGTATTTGTATGACTTCTTAGTCATTCTCGAAGTAATTCTTTACACGCAGTTCATTAATTCAGCCCCATGAACTCCAGATGAGGTATAGGAGAAGGTAAAGAGAAACGTAATTTGCTTCTATTAAGATCATAGGATGTCTTCAGCGACTTCAGGACCTATTTATGCGCTTGAAAATTGAGTTGTGTGTGAGTGTTGTCTGACTAATACCTGATCCTGATTGCTCGTTTTGCCTTATCATAGAGTGACTACTAATATACTCCCTCCGTTCGGCTATAAAACGCGTAGGGTCGGAACACAGTTTTTAAGAAAAGTAGAATAAAGAATGAGTTTTAGGGTCCACTTAGTGTAAAATTACACATAGGAGTATGTCCCACCTCCACTTTTAATAAAAAAGTAAGGGTGTTTTGGTATTTATATGGACAAATAAGGAAAGATTTCAAGTATGAAGTTTAAAGATGAACACCCCTAAATAGAAAGTAGGAAGTTTAAAGCCGAACGGAGGGAGTACGGAGTAGGGTGACTGTATGACAATTGAACAACTCATCGAAAGTGGTCAGTCTTTCCCTAATCATTTTCTGACGCTGTCCTACAGGTCGTCTGATGAAGATGAGAATGTCCGTTGGCAGAATTGCGTTTTCCAACTTCTTCCCGATAGAATGTTGATCTGAGAGATACACTCGACTTTCCAAGGGCTGTAACGTCACACACCCGTAGCTGCATAGTGGTTCGGAATTTGGATGTTGGGAGTCCAAGCCAGTCTAACTTATAGTATAGAGCATTAGCTAGCCTAACTCTTGTGTACACTTAAATTTTGTTAGACCTAGGTGTATATATGAACACAACATGGTGTACTAGTACGATATTATTCGCTTTGAAGCAGAGAAAACATTACTAGATCGGAAAATATTTTCTCCCATTGGTGCAATTCGGTATTTCTTTTACAGCAACAGTTTAATATGAATTATTACCAACAGTGGTTAATACAGGTTAATTAAAGCCATCCATCAGATGATCAGACCGCATACTCTTACAGTGCACCCGCGTTACACGCTATAAACTCCCTCGTAACAGAATCTCATCTTCTCAGATAACAACCCAAACATCCTCCTACAACCCCGTAACTAACTAATCACAGCCGTCCATCTCATCATCATACTCATCCCACACTGCAACACTGCACCCGCGTCACACCATATCAAAACTCCTCTCTGTAACTGAATTTCACATATCCCAAGAAACGTAACAAACTCATTTTTCCCGCCAAAACTCCCTTCTCTCCATTCTTCCTCTGCATTTTATCCCTCTCCACCTCCTAACCTCCTCCTTATATAAAACGTCTTCATCACACTTCACCAAACCCAGAATTCCATTTCATTTCATCCCACAATTAACAATGGCAGTTACTTCCATAATTTTCTCTCTCCTCCTAATAATCTTCCTCACCACCACAACCACCACCACCGCAGCAACCACCATCGGAGTCACCCTCAACAACCACCCCACCACCACCACATTCTCCCCAGAACAGCTCGCCACCGCCCTCCACCGCGAAAAAATCACCTCGCTCCGCCTCCTAGACGCCGACCCGTCCCTAATACGGGCCTTCACTTACTCCCCAATCTCTCTCCTCCTCACCATTCCCAACAACCTCATCCCATCCCTCGCCGCGAACCAATCCAACGCCGCCGCGTGGCTCTACACGCACGTGGTCCCCTTCTACCCACGCGCCAACATCACCGCCATCTCCGTCGGGTCCGACGTCACCGCCTCCTCCGATGACGTCACAGACTCCCTCCTTCCCGCCATCCGCAACATCCACGTCGGACTCCACCAGCTCGGTATCCGCCACATCACCGTCTCCACAACCTTCTCCGTCGTCTCCGCCCTCACCACCGCGTTCCCACCCTCCGCCGCCGAGTTCCAAGAACCGATCAATGACGTCATAATCCGGCCACTTCTCGACTTCTTGGAAGAAGCAAACTCTTCCTTCTTGATCAATCTTTACCCTTACACTATCTACCGTGACGTCACCCATGAAATCCCACTTGGTTTCGCTCTGTTCCAAGAAACCCCGTTCAACTACCGTGACGACCCCACCACCGGAGTCAGGTACCGGAACCTGTTCGACGTCATGGTGGACGCTGTACTCGCTGCGATGGCGGTCGCGGGACACGAAAACATCCCTCTGATCGTGGCTGAGACAGGGTGGCCTAGCTCCCCCGGGTCCAACACCGCAACCGGGGAAGAATCGGACGCCAACCCGGTTATCGCGGAGATGTATTTGAGTGGTCTGATAAAGCACCTGAAGAGTGGGAAGGGAACTCCTCTGAAAAAAGAAGGTGTTTCTGAGGTTTATGTGTATGAGCTGTTTGATCATCAACAA
This sequence comes from Spergularia marina, assembly GCA_963680865.1. Taxonomy (NCBI): domain Eukaryota; kingdom Viridiplantae; phylum Streptophyta; class Magnoliopsida; order Caryophyllales; family Caryophyllaceae; genus Spergularia; species Spergularia marina. The sequence goes on along the minus strand of OY804560.1, from coordinate 20,540,659 downwards.
GCAGCAGGGTCTGATTCTGTGAGAAATTGGGGAATTCTTTACCCTAATTTGACTACCAAGTATAAGATTTATTTCAGTGGTGCTACCAAGCTTAAATGTGATGAGGCTGACTTTTGTGTGTGTATCTTCTGGCATACGATTGTAATCTTCATGATGGGTCTTTTCCTCCTGTGTAATGTCGTCAGATAAATTCTGATGTCTGTAGTTCTTGCTGACTTGCTGTTAGATTTGATGAATTTTAAGTGTAATGGTTACGGTTAATGATTAGGAAATGATAATGTAGTGAAGTTGTTGTTATTGTTGTTGTGGTAAGTTTTAATTAGTAGATTGTTGAGGAAGTCTGAGAAGTGTTGGAATTTGTTGTTGATATGATCAGTTGATTACTGGGGTCCTGATGAATGAAATAGATTTGTTTGCAGCCGAAAATTGATCTTTTTTTTGTGTCGTAACTCTTAAGCTTTTTAATTGGCATGTTATGGGGTTGTTTGATTGATTGTTGTACGTAGTCATAGTGGTGTTGTTTTGCTGATTCAGTGGAAGTTTGATCAATGGTAAATGCTGGATGTTTATTGGCCTTGATGCAGAGTTACTGGTGTAGTAACTAATGTGGTAAAATTACATACTGAAGTGAAATGAATTGACAGTGAGTGTTGAAGTCTGTAGGTGTTTTTAGAAAATGTAATCATTGATTTGGCCTCCAACTATCCACGCGTAGACTTTTTGTCGAGATGGTTCTCTTACATTTCATATTTGGTCTGAATTCCAGAGTTCACTCACAGGAATTTCACCTTAATATGACCTGTCAATTGATCACTCCTTGAGGTTATCAGTTTTCTTGAGCTTGATGAAAACTTGTGCAATTGTACTCATTTACAGTCCCAACCAGTCTCACCTGATTCACAGAAACAACTACTTTTTTCTTGCTTTAATGACATTACTACTCAACTAGTAAATGTTCTCATTGGACTGCCTCATACGTTCACTTTTAGTTGAATGTAGTATTAACCATTTATCAACTCATCAGATTTCATGGGTTTCCACATAAGGTAAAAGTCAAATATTTTTTCCTTATCGGTATCCATGGTAAAGATTTGAAATAACATGTGGTGAGAAAGCAACCAACCACGATGGGCATACAAGATACTAAAGCCATTTTGATGGTAGTCTTTAAATATGATATAATGAGTATTTTTCAAATATTAGAGTAAAAAATAATAGAAAATGATTAGATAAAGTTATATGTTCATGTTGTGATTGATTGTAATTGATTTGTGATACATTTACCTTCTTAGATTAGCCTTGTATTATGAGTAATGATCAATTCTTATCTAGGTTAAAAGCATAATAATAGGAGTATAGAATTTGATACTCTTGTACTTGTATATAAAACGATTCATATCAATGAAAATGATCAAACTTTCATGTCTAATTCTCTCTTCCCTCTCCCCTCTAATAACTCTCTACAAAAAACCTAAAAGAAGATAAGGAAAACGGTCAAAAGGTCATAAATTCATAGAAAGTAACGAGCGTCGAAACGCATGATAAAATACTTCACAAATATAGGAACCAACACTCCAATCCAACAAGTATAGTACAAGACTATCTTCAGTAATGGTTGGAAGATATTTGGCGTTTAAAAATTGATCAAATTTGACATGAATCGCAGTACATAATCCACGGTTTTCGATACGGAGCAAGAACGACTCAAATTTTAATGGTAGTCTGTAAGGATAACATAATGAGAATTAGAAAAAATTTAGAGTCGGAAACCTAAGAGAAAGTTATAAAAACAGCCAAAACGGTCATAACTCCATAGAAAGTGATGAGCGTTGAAAGTGAAACACATGAAATACTTCACAAAATTAGGAAACAACACTCGGCTCTAATTTTGGCGGCAACCTCTAAGGATGATATAGTGAAAATTGGAAAATATTAGGGCAAAAAATATAAGAGAAGGTTAAAAAAAAAACAGCCAAAACGGACATTAAATCCATCTAAAGTGACGAGCATCGAAACGCATGAAATACTTCACTAAATAAGGAACCAACACTTAAATCCAACAAACATAGTGTCAATAATGTTTGGTAGACATTTTGGTGGTAGTCTCTAAGTATGATACAATGAGGATTTGAAAAATATTAGAGTAAACAACCTAAGAGATGATAAGAAAAACAGTCAAAGCTGTAATACACCATACAAAGTGACGAGCGTCGAAACGCATGAAATACTTCACAAAATGTTTGAAAGATAATTAGCTTTTTCAAAAAATTGATCAAATTTGACCAAAATTGTATTACATATCCACGGTTTTTCGATAATATGGCTCCGGAGAAAAAACTTCTCAAATTTTGGTGGTAGTGTCTAAGTATGATATAATGAGGATTCAAAAAATATTAGAGTAAAAAAACCTAAAAGAAGATAAGGAAAACGACCAAAACGGTCATAAATCTATACAAAGTGACCGAACGTCAAAACGCATGAAATACTTCACACAATGAGAAACCAACACTCAAATCCAACAAGCATAGTTTTAGTAGTGTTTAGAAGACATTTGCCGTTTTTCGATAAACTTATCAAATTTGACCTGAATCGCAGTACATAATCCACGATTTTCGATAAAATAACTCCGGAGCAAAAACGGCTCGAATTTTGGTGGTAGTCTCTAAGGATAATATTATGACAATTAGAAAAAATTTAGGGTCAGAAACCTAAGAGAAGATTATAAAAACAACCAAAACAAGCATAAATCTATCGAAAGTGACGAGCGTCGTAACGCATGAAATACTATGACGGAAAAACACTCGGCTCTAATTTTGGCGGTAGTTTCTAAGGATGATATATGAGAATTGGAAAACTATTAGGGCAAAAAATGTAAGGGAAGATAAAGAAAACGGTCAAAACGGGCATAAATCCATACAAAGTGACGATCATCGAAATGGGTGAAATACTGTTGGACTAGTGTCCTCCGACAATAGTGCGTTGATTAATAAATCTCAATTATGGAATAAACAGGGATCGGTTTATAAGATGAACTTATCAGTTGATCAACGTAAATCAATAACGATTGGCCGTCTAGGGTTTGACGTTATTGTCGTCGTAAGATGGCGGAGATCGACTGATCCCTATCGGTCATACCTGAACTCCTGTTAGCCAGTTAATAGTTAACTGGCAATGTGTTTAGTATCAGGCTGTAGAGTTTATTATATTATTGATTATAAGATAATTGATAATAAATAAACCACTGATAAAATAGAAATTTTATCAGTGTATAAGTTACTAAATTTGAGATTAGTAATTATACGGGTATTGTTGTGATTTGTCAGTCGTGACAAATTTAGCTAGAATTAATTACAAGAGTTGTAATTATTAGCTAAAATATGATTAGATATAATTATTATATCAATATATAATAGTTAATTGTAACTTAATTAGTTAAGTTAAATGACTAAATTAACCTTGTTATACCTTAAAGGTTGGTTAATGTTAGTGGGGGCAAATTAGTAAATTTGATTTACTAATTTAACCCACCACTATATATAGTCTAATCCATGTTTAGACTTAGAGGACTAATCATTTTCAACACAAAAATAAAAAACCCAAAAAATTGAGGAAAGAATCATCATCTTCTTCCTCTCTAAAAAGAGCCAACTATTTCACCATAGCCACCAAGTTTTTTGAGCTTTGCATGTAGCTCAAAAACACATCTAAACACAAAAATACTTCACCCTAATTGATCCTAATTGTTAGGGATTAGGGCTATTTTGTTTTTGGGGTAAACCGAGTTATTACTAGTACATAATAACTCGGTTTTCTCGTGAATCCTTTGGTACGTGCCGTGGGAGATTAGAAGAGTTCAAGAATCAAAGTTTGGAAGGAGGATCATCCTTGTTAAGCAGCTCAAGACAATCCTTAGTAAAGGAGAGCACAACCTAGAGCCAAAACAAGGTATACGATCTTTAAACTCGGTTTTTTAGTTGTTTTTAACTACATGCAAATCGATCCTCACCTAAGGTTCAACTTAATAGAGTTATTAAGTGTTGTTTAGAGTGTCTAAACCACCTTAGGTTCTAACAATTGGTATCAGAGCATTTGGTCTTATTGCATGTTAAAACCGAGTTGGTTAATTAGGTGAATTATCGACTTAATTAATTTTAATGATAAAATGGTTTTGTCACTGGGTTTTTTCGACATGCATGGCTTCTACTGGTCTTAAAAAAGTTTAGGACGAAATTGTAGAAATTTTGGAATTTTTTAGCTATTTTTCCATGAATTTTCGGTTTAAATCACATAATTAGCTTAATTATCGAATTAAGTGTTAATTAGATAATTTGCATGTATAAAATTATGTGAAAATTAAGAGGACTAAAATTTCCAGTAATAAAGTTCACCATGGCATTGGTTCGAATTTTTCTAAAATTAAAAGTTAATTTTGGGTTTTTATCGTTATTAAGAGTTAATAATGATTAACTTGTAAATTGTTTTCTTAATTGAATTAAAACAAGAAATATCTGGAAATTTTTGCTCATGCATGTGCTACTGCCAGTATGGTATGTTAGTTAAAGAAAATGATTTTTCTAATTAAATCCATAATTGTTATGATTAATTAGAGTAAATTAATGATTTATGGCACTTTTCGAGCAAAAAGAGGGCTAAAACGAATCCATCAAACTAATTGAATCGACTTTAGTGGGATTAAAGGTTGATAAACTAAAAAGTTTAGTTGTTGGTTTGGTTCCAAAAGTGTTTTGATTGATTCGTGATTTTAACTGTTAAAATCGTTTTCCAAAATTAGCCGTTGTTTGATTTTTGTTAGTCGGTAAATGTGATTTACCGAGGTCAAACGTATAAGTGTTATACGTCTGACCAAAATCCGAGTACAGTATGGCCAAGATGTCTCATAGGACCGGTACTGTACCGTAATGTAAGGCGGTATCGGTGGGTTTGTAATTAATTGCGATCTCGTATCGCCAGATTGTAATATTTTTTTTTTCTATTTTTAGAAAGTGAATGTATAATAGGCTTTTACATGTAATTCTATTTTCGAGCTTTTACAAACCTTGGCGTGGAGTCGAAGATTGCATTTGAAGACGAGAAGCCGTCAAAGACTAGTTAGGACTAGTTTAGGTTTCTTTTAAGCGAGATAGGGCCATACTAGTACTCGTGATCGATTTATTAGTTTAATCGTCTGTTGCATGCTTGGTTTATTGCGTTTTTTCCGCCGACGTAGTGGATACGATATAAACTAAAATTTGTGCACACGTTTTAGTCGTTATAAATTGTCAACGATTCGCTAAATATTTAGTTCACTGAATAAACGCGATAGACAATATAAGACGACTAGATCTCCTAAAATTTAATCAAACGTAATATCGAGAGCTAACTTTTCCAAATCTAACACCTATACAACCTTGTTCATTAGGAACCACACTCACCCTCTCGTGAGGTGGGACCTTTTTACCTTGGGGAGTAGGGTTGTAAGTGTTACAACGCGTTAGATTTGGTTGATCTCGACGAATTGGGCATAAGGGTTATGCAAATTCGAGGCTAGAGGACAAATACTCGAGAAATTTGTCAACCGAGAGTTCTTAGAGTTAGAATCAACCAAGAATTGGTTCACCCGAGTGTTATAAATTAGGGAAAAAGCTAAAGACGCCCTCTCGCGTGCCCAAAATATATAAGTACGACGGATCTCGGAATCGGTTATATAATTAAGGGAGATCAATTATATAAACGGAATTCACGTTTTATGTGTAAAATGTGAAGTAAAATAATGCGATAAAATCTAACCAAATTTTATTTCCAAACTTGTAGAATCGTAAATCGCAATGGCAAATCCAAATGCGAACCCAGTTCTACCGAGTATCACGAAAGACTCATGGCTCCGTGCCTTTATGGAGAAGCACTCCCTGAAGGACGATGGGAGCAACTTCCCAGAGTGGGAATTGAGTCTACGTTTAGCCGCTAAAAGCGACGGAAAGGAGCGGTTCCTCGTTGAACCACCACCTGCGACGCCAGGGCCTAACGCAACGATGGCCGAGCGTCGAGCGTACGAATTGTACGAGCAGGAATCAACCTCGATCAAAAACGTTTTGATCTATTCGATGGCGTCAAAATTGCAGCGCAGGTTGATTTATTCCTCCTCATACCAAATATTCGTCAAATTGACGAATATGTTTTCGCAAAAACCGCGAATATTGCAATACGATGCCGCCAGTCGATTCTTTGAGGCACGTTTAATCAAGGGACAGCCTGTTGGTCCCCACGTGCTCAAAATGATCGAAAACGTAGAGACGTTAGAACGATTGGGATGCCCGATTTCCGACCAAATCGCGGTAGATCGTATACTCCACTCGCTACATGACGAGTTCAACAATTTCAGGTTGAACTTTAACATGAACGATTTGAGGAAAAACCTCAATGAAATTCATGCTCTGCTTGTCCAAGCAGAGAAAGACATGGGCGCAAGTGGGAGTACTAGCGGAAAACGGGATGTTTTAGCGCTAAATGTGAGGAAGGAAGGTGGCAAGTTCAAAAACCGAGGGAAAAAGGGGAAGAAACTCGTGCAAGGAAAGGGCAAGGGCAAAGGAAAAGCGCCAGTAAACGCAAAGACTAAGCCACCAAAAGCACGAACCCCGATCAAAGGTGCTTCCATTGTGACGGAGTAGGTCACTGGAAGCGCAACTGCCCCAAATACCTGGAGGAGAAGAAAGCTTCAGGTATCTGCACTATAGACATAAACTTTGCTAGTTCCACGTCGTGGGTATTAGATACTGGATGTGGATCTCATCTCTGTAATCATTTGCAGGGGCTGCAGGAGGTGCGAGTGCTAGCAAGGGGTGAAGTGGACCTACGCGTTGGAAACGGAGCAAGGATAGCTGTTGTTTCCGTAGGAACATATGTTTTGTCGTTAGCGTCAGGGTTGGAATTGCACTTGTATAATTGTTATGATGTACCAACCCTGAGCAAAAACATAATATCTGTATCTATGTTAGACGCGGAAGGTTTTCGTTTTGAAATTAAAAACAAATGTTGTTCCTTCTCGCACAATGATATGGTCTATGGAATAGCCCCGTCAATCAACGGAATATATGTTTTAGACTTAACCATCGATGTCTACCATGTAGAAAATAAAAAGCTCAAATCAGGTGATCCTGAGTTATCCTATCTCTGGCATTGTCGTTTAGGTCATATAAACGAAAAACGCATTAAGAGACTCGTATCCAGTGGAGTGCTCAAATCACTTGATTACGAATCATTTGATAAATGTGAATCTTGCCTATTAGGCAAGATGGCACGAAAACCTTTTTCGGGAAAAGGAATTCGAGCTGGTGAGCTATTGGAACTAATACATTCAGATGTGTGTGGTCCAATGAGCATCACAGCCAGAGGTGGTTACAACTACTTCGTCACATTCACAGATGACTTTAGTAGATATGGATACATCTACTTAATGAGGAACAAAGACGAAGTCCTACAAAAATTCATAGAATTTCAGAGGGAAGTTGAAAACCAACTTGATAGGAAGATCAAAACCTTACGATCTGATCGTGGAGGTGAATATCTGAGTAACGAATTTAGTTATCACCTGAGAGATTGTGGTATAGTATCACAATTAACACCTCCTGGAACACCACAGATGAATGGTGTTGCTGAAAGGAGAAATAGAACCCTATTAGATATGGTTCGATCTATGATGAGTCAGGCTGAGCTTCCTGATTCATTTTGGGGTTTCGCTCTACTATCCGCCGTTTTCCTGCTGAACAGGAGTCCGACAAAATCAGCTCCAAAGACACCATACGAGATATGGAAAGGAAAAGTTCCTGACTTGTCTTTCATAAAGGTTTGGGGCTGTGAAACTTATGTTAAGAACCGTTCTGACAATAAGCTAGCACCCAGATCTCAGAAATGCCTATTTGTAGGTTATCCTTTAGTAACACGAGGATATTACTTCTACAATCGTCAGGAGAACAAAGTGTTTGTGTCTCGTGATGCTGTCTTTCTAGAAAAGAAATTTATTTCTAGAAGACAGAGTGGGAGAAATTTTGAACTTAGAGAAGTTCAGGAGTCACAAACAGAGGAAGATAATCAGGATGTTTTACGAGAAAACAACCCTTAAACTTTTGATACAGTGGTTCGAACCTCCGTTTCTAGAAGGTCAGGGAGAGTAAGTCACCCACCTGAGAGATACTTAGGTATTGTCGAAGATGATGATAAATATTTAATGTTACTTTTAGAAAGTGACGAGCCCGCAACCTACAACGCAGCCATGACATGTCCAAATTCTACAAAATGGCTGGAGGCGATGAAATCTGAAATGGATTCCATGTACGAGAACCAAGTATGGGACTTGGTAGATGTGCCAGTTGGAACAAAAGTTCTGAAATGCAAATGGATCTATAAGATCAAAATCGGGATGGATGGAAACAAGGACGTTTTCAAAGCTCGACTAGTGGCGAAAGGTTTCACGCAAATTCATGGTATTCACTATGATGAAACATTTGCACCAGTTGCGATGCTCAGATCCGTTCGGATAATCTTAGCGATTGCTGCGTTTCATGATTATGAAATATGGCAGATGGATGTCAAAACCGCCTTCCTGAACGGGTTTCTGGAAGAGGAAGTGTATATGACACAGCCAGAGGGTTTTGTCGATCCACGCAATCCTGAGAAGGGTTTGCAAGCTTAAAAGGTCCATTTATGGACTTAAGCAAGCATCCAGGAGCTGTAATCATCGGTTTGATCATGTAATCAAACAAAATGGTTTCGCTCGCAGTGTTGAGGAACCATGTTTGTACATGAAGTTTAGTGGGAGCAAGGTAACGTTCCTGGTCCTGTATGTGGATGACATACTTCTCATAGGAAATGATATTCCGACCCTCAACTCAGTTAAATGATGGTTAGGAAATCATTTCCGGATGAAGGACCTAGGAGAAGCGCAACGCATCTTAGGCATCCGAATCTATAGAGATAGATCAAAACGGATGTTGGCATTAAGTCAAGAAGCTTATGTAGATAGGATTCTTGAGAGATTCAATCTGGAGAAATCCAAGAGAGGATATCTGCCAATGGGTCACGGAATAGTTCTGAGTAAGTCTCAATGTCCGTCTGTGCCCGCAGATATTGAACGCATGAAAAAGATCCCGTACGCTTCCGCAGTTGGATCAGTCATGTATGCTATGATGTGTACGAGGCCTGATGTCTCACATGCTTTGAGCATGACGAGCAGGTATCAGGCTAATCCCGGTGAAAGTCACTGGATAGCTGTAAAGAATATCCTAAAGTACTTGAGAAGGACTAAAGATACATTCTTAGTGTTTGGAGGAGATACTGAGCTACGTGTAAAAGGTTACACAGATGCTAGTTTCCAAACTGATCGAGATGATATGAAATCTCAATCCGGCTATGTTTTTACTCTGAACGGTGGAGCGATCTGCTGGAAAAGTTCCAAGCAATCTGTCACAGCGGATTCTACAACGGAGGCAGAGTACATTGCGGCTTCAGAAGCTGCAAAAGAAGCGGTATTTATCAAGCAGTTTCTAGAAGGGCTGAAGGTTGTTCCGGCAGCAGCAGATCCTATCACCATCTATTGCGACAACAGTGGAGCAATAGTTTAGGCTAAAGAGCCTAAGTCTAGTAACAAGTCTAGACATGTACTCAGGAAGTTTCACGTAATACGGGATTTTGTGGAACGAGGAGATATTTTGGTTTGTAAGATCGGGATAGATGATAATGTCGCCGATCCTCTGACTAAGCCGATGACACTGGCCAAGCACAACAGTCATGTAGCGTCCATGGGATTGAAACGCATGACTGATTGGTTGTAGATTATATGGTATGTAATAGTTAGATCTTTGTATTGACTTTTTACATGTGTTTAGTATCAGGCTGTAGAGTTTATTATATTATTGATTATAAGATAATTGATAATAAATAAACCACTGATAAAATAGAAATTTTATCAGTGTATAAGTTACTAAATTTGAGATTAGTAATTATACGGGTATTGTTGTGATTTGTCAGTCGTGACAAATTTAGCTAGAATTAATTACAAGAGTTGTAATTATTAGCTAAAATATGATTAGATATAATTATTATATCAATATATAATAGTTAATTGTAACTTAATTAGTTAAGTTATGAAATGACTAAATTAACCTTGTTATACCTTAAAGGTTGGTTAATGTTAGTGGGGGCAAATTAGTAAATTTGATTTACTAATTTAACCCACCACTATATATAGTCTAATCCATGTTTAGACTTAGAGGACTAATCATTTTCAACACAAAAATAAAAAACCCAAAAAATTGAGGAAAGAATCATCATCTTCTTCCTCTCTAAAAAGAGCCAACTATTTCACCATAACCACCAAGTTTTTTGAGCTTTGCATGTAGCTCAAAAACACATCTAAACACAAAAATACTTCACCCTAATTGATCCTAATTGTTAGGGATTAGGGCTATTTTGTTTTTGGGGTAAACCGAGTTATTACTAGTACATAATAACTCGGTTTTCTCGTGAATCCTTTGGTACGTGCCGTGGGAGATTAGAAGAGTTCAAGAATCAAAGTTTGGAAGGAGGATCATCCTTGTTAAGCAGCTCAAGACACTCCTCAGTAAAGGAGAGCACAACCTAGAGCCAAAACAAGGTATACGATCTTTAAACTCGGTTTTTTAGTTGTTTTTAACTACATGCAAATCGATCCTCACCTAAGGTTCAACTTAATAGAGTTATTAAGTGTTGTTTAGAGTGTCTAAACCACCTTAGGTTCTAACAAATACTTCATGAAACGAAGAACCAACACTCAAATCCAACAATTATAATCCTAGAAAATCATCAGAATTGTTTCGAGGACATTTCGCTTGTTTTCAAAAATTGATCAAATTTGACAAGAATCGCAGTACATAATCCACGGTTTTTCGATAAAACTGCTCCAGAGCAAAAACAGCTCAAATTTTGGTAGTAGTCTATAAGTATGATATAATGAGGACTTGAAAAATATTAGAGTGAAAAACTTAAGAGAAGATAACGAAACGGCTTGAATGGTCATAAATCCATACAAATTGACGAGGGTCGAAACGGGTGAAATACTTCATAAAAGAGGAACCAAAACACAAATCCAACAAGTATAGTCCTATGCTATTTTCAGTAATGTTTGGAGAACATTTGGCGTATTTCGAAAAATTGATCAAGTTTGACCAAAATCGTAGTGTATAATTCATGATTTTCGATAAAAACGGCTTCGGAGCAAAAAATGCTCAAATTTTGGTGGTAGTCTATAAGTATTATATAATGAGGATATGCAAAATATTTGAGTGAAAAACCTAAGAGATGATAAGGAAAACGACCAGAACAATCATAAATCCATACAAAGTGAAGAGCGTCGAAACGGATGAAATACTTCATGAAATAAAGAACCAACACTCAAATCCAACAAAGTTAGACCTAGGAAATCTTCAAAATTGTTTCGAGGGCATTTGGCTTGTTTCCAAAAATTAATCAAATTTGACCAGAATCGCAATACATAATCCACGGTTTTTCGATAAAATGGTCACGGAACAAAAACTGCTCAAATTTTGGTGGCAATCTCTACGTATGATATAATCAGGATTTGCAAAAATTTTAGAGTGAAAAACCTAAGAGAAGATAACGAAAAACGCCTGAATGGTAATAAATCCATACAAAGTGACGAGCGTCAAAACGGAGGAAATACTTCAGAAAAGAAGGAAATAACACTCAAATCCAACAAGTATAGTCCTAGGATATATTCATTAATTTTTAGACGACATTTGGCATTTTTCAAAAAATTGATCAAATTTGACCAGAATCATGGTGTATCATCCATGATTTTCGATAAAACGGCTCTGGAGCAAAAACTGCTCAAATTTTGGTAGTAATCTATAAGTATGATATAATGAGGATATGCAAAATATTAGAGTGAAAAACCTAAGAGAAGATATAGAAAACGGCGTAACAATCATAAATACATACAAAGTGACGAGCGTCGAAACGGATGAAATACTTCATGAAACGAAAAACCAACTCTCAAATCCAACAAATTTAGTCCTAGGAAATCTTCCGAATTGTTTCGAGGAAATTTGGCTTGTTTCCAAAAATTGATCAAATTTGACCAAAATCATGGTGTATAATCCATGATTTTCGAAAAAACGGCTCCGGAGCAAAAACTGCTCAAACTTTGGTGGTAGTCTATAAGTATTATATAATGAGGATATGCAAAATATTAGAGTGAAAAACCTAACAGAAGATAAGGAAAACGACGAGAACAATCATAAATTCATACTAAGTGACGAACGTCGAAACGGTTGAAATACTTCATGAAACGAAGAACCAACACTCAAATCCAACAAAGTTAGTCCTAGGCCATCTTCAAAATAATTTCGAGGACATTTGGCTTGTTTCCAAAAATATCAAACTTGACCAGAATCGCAATACATAATCCAAGGTTTTTCGATAAAATGGTCACGGAACAAAAACTGCTCAAATTTGGTGGCAATCTCTACGTATGATATAATGAGGATTTTCAAAAATTTTAGAGTGAAAAACCTAAGAAAAGATAATGAAAACGGCCTGAATGGTCATAAATCCATACAAAGTGCCGAGCGTCAAAACGGATGAAATACTTCAGAAAAGAAGGAAATAACACTCAAATCCAACAAGTATAGTCCTAGGATATATTCATTAATTTTTAGAGGACATTTGGCATTTTTCGAAAAATTGATCAAATTTGACTAGAATCGTGGTTTATAATCCATGATTTTCGATAAAATGGCTCCGGAGCAAAAACTGCTCAAATTTTGATGGTAGTCTATAAGTATGATATAATGAGGATATGCAAAATATTAGAGTGAAAAACCAAAGATAAGATATGGAAAACGGCGAGAACAATCATAAATATATACAAAGTGACGAGCGTCGAAACGGATGAAATACTTTATGAAACGAAGAACCAACACTCAAATCCAACAAATTTAGTCCTAGGAAATCTTCGGAATTTTTTCGAGGACATTTGGCTTGTTTCCAAAAATTGATCAAATTTGACCAAAATCATGGTGTATAATCCATGATTTTCGATAAAACGGCTCCGGAGCAAAAACTGCTCAAATTTTGGTGGTAGTCTATAAGTATGATATAATGAGGATATGCAAAATATTAAAGTTAAAAACCTAAGAGAAGATAAGGAAAACGACGAGAACAATCATAAATCCATACTAAGTGACGAACGTCAAAACGGATGAAATACTTCATTAAATGAAGAACCAACACTCAAATCCAACAAATTTAGTCCTAGGAAATCTTCAGTATTGTTTCAAGGACATTTGGCTTGTTTCCAAAAACTGATCAAATTTGACCAGAATCGCAGTACATAATCCACGGTTTTTCGATAAAATGGTTCCGAAACAAAAACTGCTTAAAATTTGGTGGCAATCTCTACGTATGATATAATGAGGATTTGCAAAATATTAGAGTGAAAAACCTAATAGATGATAAGGTAAACGACCAGAACAATCATAAATCCATATAAAGTGAAGAGCGTCGAAACAGATAATATACTTCATGAAACGAAGAACCAACACTCAAATCCAACAAAGTTAGTCCTATTCAATCTTCAAAATTGTTTTGAGGACATTGGGCTTGTTTCCAAAAATTGATCAAATTTGACCAGAATCGCAATACATAATCTACGGTTTTTCGATAAAATGGTCACGTAACAAAAACTGCTCAAATTTTAGTGGTAATCTCTACGTATGATATAATGAGGATTTGCAAAAATATTGGAGTAAAAAACCTAAGAGAAGATAACAAAAACGGCCTAAATGGTGATAAATCCATACCAAGTAACGAGCGTCGAAACGGATGAAATATTTCAGAAAAGAAGGAAACAACACTCCAATCCAACAAGTATAGTTCGAGGATATATTCATTAATTTTTAGAGGACATTTGACATTTTTCGAAAAAATGATCAAATTTGACTAGAATCGTGGTGTATAATCCATGATTTTCGATAAAACGGCTCCGGAGAAAAAACTGCTCAAATTTTGGAGGTAGTCTAAAAGTATGATATAATGAGGATATGCAAAAGATTAGAGTGAAAAACCTAAGAGAAGATATGGAAAACGGCGAGAACAATCATAAATCCATACAAAGTGACGAGCGTCGAAACGGATGAAATAATTCATGAAACGAAGAAAATAACACTCAAATCCAACAAGTATAGTCCTAGGATATATTCAGTAATGTTTGGAGGACATTTGACATTTTTCGAAAAATTGATCAAATTTGACCAAAATCGTAGTGTAATCCATGATTTTCGATAAAACGACTCCGAAGCAAAAACTGTTCAAACTTTGGTGGTAGTCTATACGTATTATAAAATGAGGATATACAAAATATTTGAGTGAAAAACCTAAGAGATGATAAGGTAAACGCCAGAACAATCATAAATCCATATAAAGTGAAATGCGTCGTAACAGATAAAATACTTCATGAAACGAAGAACCAACACTAAAATCCAACAAAGTTAGTCCTATTCAATCTTTAAAATTGTTTCGAGGACATTTGGCTTGTTTCCAAAAATATCAAATTTGACCAGAATCGCAATACATAATCCAAGGGTTTTCGATAAAATGGTCACGGAACAAAAACTGCTTAAAATTTGGTGGCAATCTCTACGTATGATATAATAAGATTTGGAAAAATATTAGAGTGAAAAACATAAGAGAAGATAACAAAAACGGCCTAAATGGTGACAAATCCATACAAAGTGATGAACGTCAAAACGGATGAAATACTTCAGAAAAGAAGGAAATAACACTCAAATCCAACAAGTATAGTCCTAGGATATATTCAGTAATGTTTGGAGGACATTTGACATTTTTCGAAAAAATGATCAAATTTGACCAGAATCGTGCTGTATAAATCCATGATTTTCGATGAAACGGCTCCGGAGCAAAAACTTCTCAAATATTGGTGGTAGTCTATAAGTATGATATAATGACGATATGCAAAATATTAGCGTGAAAAACCTAAGAGAAGATATGGAAAACGACGAGAACAATCATAAATCCATACAAAGTGACGAGCGTCGAAACAGATGAAATAATTCATGAAACGAATGAAATAACACTCAAATCCAAGAAGTATAGTCCCAGGATATATTCAGTAATGTTTGGCGGACATTTGACATTTTTCGAAAAATTGATCAAATTTGATCAAAATCGTAGTGTATAATCCATGATTTTCGATAAAACGGCTCCGGAGCAAAAACTGCTCAAATTTTGGTGGTAGTCTATACGTATTATATAATGAGGATATGCAAAATATTTGAGTGAAAAACCTAAGAGGTGATAAGGTAAACGGCCAGAACAATCATAAATCCATATAAAGTGAAGAGCGTCGAAATAGATAAAATATTTCATGAAACGAAGAACCAACACTCAAATCCAACAAACATAGTCCTATGCAGTCTTCAAAATTGATTCGAGGACATTTGGCTTGTTTCCAAAAATTTATCAAATTTGACAAGTATCGCAATACATAATCCACGGTTTTTCGATAAAATGGTCACGGAACAAAAACGGGTCAAATTTTGGTGGTAATCTCTACGTATGATATAATGAGGATTTGCAAAAATATTAGAGTCAAAAAACCTAAGGGAAGATAACGAAAACGGCTGAATGGTCATAAATCCATACAAAGTGACGAGCGTCAAAACGGATAAAATACTTCAGAAAAGAAGGAAATAACACTTAAATCCAACAAGTATAGTCCTAAGATATATTCAGTAATGTTTGGAGGACATTTGCCATTTTTCGAAAAAATGATCAAATTTGACTAGAATCGTGGTGTATAATCCATGATTTTCTATAAAACGGCTCCGGAGCAAATACTGCTCAAAATTTGGTGGTAATATATAAGTATGATATAATGAGGATATTCAAAATACTAGAGTGAAAAACCTAAGAGAAGATCTCGAAAGCGGCGAGAACAATCATAAATCCATACAAAGTGACAAGCGTCGAAACGGATGAAATACTTCATGAAACGAAGAACCAACACTCAAATCCAACAAATTTAGTCCTAGGAAATCTTCAGAATTGTTTCGAGGACATTTGGCTTGTTTCCAAAAATTGATCAAATTTGACCAAAATCACAGTACATAATCCACGGTTTTCGATAAAACGGCTCCAGAGCAAAAACTGCTCAAATTTTGGTAGTAGTCTATAAGTATGATATAATGAGTACTTGCAATATCTTAGAGTGAAAAACCTAAGAGAAGATAACGAAACGGCTCGAATGGTCATAAATTCATACAAATTGACGAGGGTCGAAACGGATGAAATAATTCATAAAATGAAGAACCAACACTCAAATCCAACAAGTATAGTCCTAGGCTGTTTTCAATAATATTTGGAGGCCATTTGACGTTTTTCAAAAAATTGATCAAGTTTGACCAGAATCGTAGTGTATAATCCATGATTTTCGATAAAACGGCTCCGGAGCAAAAACTGCTCAAATTTTGGTGGTAGACTATAAGTATTATATAATGAGGATATGCAAAATATTTGAGGGCCCGAACCACCGTCCGTCGCAACACAGCCCAATAAGATGGGTAGTTACCTCTTAGGCCCATAAATTTTCTCGTGGGATCATATGAGCTTTATTTTCCCAATGTGTGACAAACCAACTCCATAATCCACTTTCTATATTCCGTAGTGTTACAAACTCCCCCACTTAGAGAACGCGACGTCCCCGTCGCGCCTCGACCATTATATATTAATATCAACACAGGTCCAAGATCTCCGCCGCTAAACGGCTGGTCTGGGCCTCGCCCCAGCACCCAGCACGCGGTCGCAGGGTTGCTCTGATACCATCTGTAATAGCCCGAACTACCGTCCGTCGCAAAACACAGGCCAATAAGATGGGTAGTCACCTCTTAGGCCCATAAATCCTCTCGTGGGCTCTAAAAGGTGAAAGTCTTGTTGGTAGTATTATGGTAGGAATCTATTATAAACTGATCATATGAGCCTTATTTTCCCAATGTGGGACAAACCAACTCCATAATCCACTTCCATATTCCGTAGTGTTTTAAAACACCTAAGAGCTAATAAGGTAAACGGCCAAAACAATCATAAATCCATACAAAATGACGAGCGTCGAAACGGATGAAATACTTCATGAAACGAAGAACCAACACTCAAATCCAACAAAGTTAGGGCTAGGCAATCTTCAAAATTGTTTCGAGGACATTTGGTTTGTTTCCAAAAATTGATCAAATTTGACCAGAATCGCAATACATAATCCACGGTTTTTCGATAAAGTGGTCACGAAATAAAAACTGCTCAATTTTGGTGGTAATCTCTACGTATGATATAATAAGGATTTGCAAAAATATTAGAGTGAAAAACCTAAGAAAAGATATGGAAAACGGCCCGAATGGTCATAAATCCATACAAAGTGACGAGCGTCGAAACGGACGAAATACTTCATGAAACGAAGACCCAACACTCAAACCCAACAAATTTAGTCCTAGGAAATCTTCATAATTGTTTCGAGGACATTTGGCTTGTTTCCAAAAATTGATCAAATTTGACCAGAATCGTGGTGTATAATTCTTGATTTTCGATAAAACGGCTCCGGAGCAAAAACTGCTCAAATTTTGGTGGTAGTCTATAAGTATGATATAATGAGGATATGCAAAATATTAGAGTGAAAAACTAAGAGAAAAGACGGAAAACGACGAGAACAATCATAAATCCATACAAAGTGACAAGCGTAGCAACAAATGAAATACTTCATGAAACGAAGAACCCTCACTCAAATCCAACAAAGTTAGTCCTAGGAAACTCCTGCAAAATTGTTTCGAGGACATTTGGCTTGTTTCCAAAAACTGATCAAATTTGACCAGAATCGCAATACATAATCCATGGTTTTTCGATAAAACGGCTCCAGAGCAAAAACTGCTCAAATTCTGGTAGTAGTCTATAAGTATGATATAATGAGGACTTGCAAAATCTTAGAGTGAAAAACCTAAGAGAAGATAACGAAACGGCTCGAATGGTCATAAATCCATACAAATTGACGAGGGTCGAAACGGATGAAATACTTCATAAAATGAAGAAAATAACACTCAAATCCAACAAGTACAGTCCTAAGCTATTTTGAATAATGTTTGGAGGACATTTGGCGTTTTTCGAAAAATTGATCAAGTTTGACCAGAATCGTAGTGTATAATCCATGATTTTCGATAAAACGGCTCCGGAGCAAAAACTGCTCAAATTTTTGTGGTAGTCTATACGTAATATATAATGAGTATATGCAAAATATTTGAGTGAAAAACATAAGAGATGATAAGGTAAACGGACAGAACAATCATAAATCCATATAAAGTGAAGAGCGTCGAAATAGATAAAATACTTCATGAAAGAAAGAACCAACACTCAAATCCAACAAAGTTAGTCGTATGCAATCTTCAAAATTGTTTCGAGGACATTTGGCTTGTTTCCGAAAATTGATCAAATTTGACCACAATCGCAATACATAATTCACGGTTTTTCGATAAAATGGTTACGGAACAAAAACTGCTCAAATTTTGGTGGTAATCTCTACGTATGATATAATGAGGATTTGCAAAAATATTAGAGTGAAAAAGCTAAGAGAAGATAACAAAAACGGCCTAAATGGTGACAAATCCATACAAAGTGATGAACGTCAAAACGGATGAAATACTTCAGAAAAGAAGGAAATAACACTCAAATCCAACAAGTATAGTCCTAGGATATATTCAGTAATGTTTGGAGGACATTTGGCATTTAGCATGCTAGCTTACCTTTGCAATGCACACAAATACACGACAGCATAACGGTCACTAGTATTCTTCGTCTACGAATTCATGCTCTACAATAATACAACCAATAATCCCAAATCAATATTAATCTCACCTAATCATTCATCTAATACTTTTGTTAGCTCTACTCTATAAGCAATGCCCATCACAATGAAATTTCTAAACCAACAATTATCAATTTAGCCAACAATTATAATTCTAATTCAATAATTAAATACTAATACTTAATGACTCTTAATTTATCTTAAAAAATTCCCAAAGACTTAAAATCACTTTTAAAACAGAATCCAATTCATAAAAATCAATCCTTAATTATTCTGATTTAGTTAGAAGTTATTTTAACCACTTAACCTATGCTTTAATAATTTAAAACAATGTTTTATTACATAAAATTCCATAAATCCGAAAATAATAAAATAAATTTGGAAAATCAGAATAATAAATTTATAACAACCAGATTTCGAAAACCCTAATTAATATTGTAGTTTTAGCTAATTAAAATAATTCACAACACTAATCTCATAATTAAAACTAGAAACAAATTCTACAAAACATGAACAAATTCAAATCAAATTCCCCAAATAAAATTATAATCTCTAATTTAACAAATTTAATCCCACCATAACATATAGTAGTCGAAAATCAACAAAACGGATTAATAGGATTAGCTTAATTACCCCTTAAACACAATTTAACCCCAAAACTCAATACAATCTAAAACTAATCAAAAGATCAAAACTTTAATCAACAAACTAACCCCAATCAATTTAAACATCACCAATAACGTCTAATAACATCAATTAAACATCAATTCAATCACTAAGATCGATCTAATAATTGCTCTTATCAAAAGAACGAAAACAGGGGAAGAGAATAGATGAAGTCGTTTACCCACGTCGGAGAAGGAGAGAGGCGACGGTGGTACGGTGGTGGTGAGGTAGAAAAAGGCGACTTGGTCGTGGCTGGTCAGGCGTCGTGGGCAGAAGTGAGGGCGGCGTTCGTGCGTGAAGAAGGACGAAGAAGAAGAGGAAGCAGGGGAAGGCAGAAGGAAAAAGGAAAATAAAGGGGAAGGGGGGGGGGGGTGTCGAGTTTTAGCAGAGAGATTTTTTTTTTTTTTCCTTCTTCTTTTCTTTTCTTTTCTCTTTTTTTTTTGTTTGTTTGGGTTGGGATGTGGTTTAAGGTTGGGCCAACTTGTAATGGGTTGGTTTGTTCTAATAACTAGGATTGACCCGATTCAGAAAATAGAAAAACCCAAATAGAAAATCCGACTGCGCAAATCATTTCCAAACCTATTTTTGAAAACCACTCCCCGACTAACGTTCAAAATTAAATTCTACTAGAATAATATAATTAATAATAATATAATATTAATATAAAATGTTTTAAAATTTCGGAATATTACATCCTTCCCCCCTCAAGAGAACGCTTCGTCCCCGAAGCGCAAAGTAAATGGATCAACTCATCAGACATCTAAACAACACGTACCAAGTCATAAACAACTCATAAGATGTAAAAGTATGAATGTTTAAATGCAATTCATGATTCTAAGTTTAATGCAAAGTTGACATTACAACCCACCCTCCTTAAAAGAAGAGTTCGTCCTCGAACTCACAAGTTAAACAATCTTATATGTAAGTAAATAATCCCCAACGACTTGATGCACGAGTCACTCATAAAGGCATGCCATTGAAATGTAGAATCTTTTCCTCATTTTTGTGTTATCAAACTAGTACACTTTAGAAGATACAACTTATATCAATCTTATGGTAACCCAAAAATTATAGTATCGCCAAGATCATTAACTTTCCTCTATAACCAAGGCCCTTAATATAGTCAAACCACTAAGACAGACAACCTCAAATAGTTTATTCATCTGTTAGGCAAACAACAAAACACTTTGAAACATAAGGAACCACATACCCAAGAAAACTTACTCATCAATCCTCGAATTCCAAACTCAAAAGAAAACTATTTGTGTCAAAATCATGCCTTCTTGTCCTCATAATGACATATATATCCAAATAATCCACCATACCATTCAATAATATAAACCCACACAAGATACAACACCAAGCTATAATCCAACAACATTTCTAACTTCCCCAATATGAATCAGGTTTCAAAGTAATATACTTAATCATCAAAATATAAATAGGGTCCTTATCGACCAATCCATTCATTTAGATCAATAAGACTCAACAACATTCGATACACATCCCAAAATTCTCAACCCCTCTGAACAATTCGAGTAGTCATCGTCACACCTTAACTTACCACAATCGTTTCTCAATATTAGCCAATCAAAATATACATAAAAACCCGAAAGATATTCAAAATCCATATTATCACCTTCAAAATTTAATTTACTCGAGCACCCAAAATCATATACATCAAAACCAAACAAAACCATTATACCTAAATTAAATTCTTTTCACCCTCAATCATTTAATAAAGACCATACTCTCTGTAGTATACAAAACTCATAGAATCACCTTTAAGAATTATCGGTCAAATTCTGGGAACCCAAAATGAAATTTGAAGTAACCGAATTCACTAAAGTCACTTTGTCAATAACTCAACTCTTTAAATCATAATGCAATAATTATATCATGATAACAATGATAGAGATTCTAAACCCCAAAGATAAATATTTATGACCTAAGTAAAACTCCAATATAATCGATTCTTGTCAAAATACAACCTCTTTACATTATATATATACTCCAAAAGAATCAAAGTTAGACACCACATTATTCCTTACGATAATCCCATACAAAGAAAATATTTAGATCACGGATCCAAAAATCATACTATCCCAAAATAATTGTAACCTTACATGACGGTTTAAACAATCATGTCATATATATCTCAAAATAAACCTGTCAATAAATCTCAAATTCAACTCTCCAATTTCCACCATACAAAACAATATCGGACTCTTGAAACCAACCAAACCCTAAACTCAATTTCATAGTCGCGCTTGAGTTTTATATTCACATCCCATAATAATATTTTGAGAATCACCTTCAACAATACGACTGAACTTTGAAATAGACCTCCACATAATATAAAATCCATAATTAGTATAGTCATCACTAGATCGCCTTATTATAGAAAATTCAATTCACCATATAACCCCCACTATATATCTCATATTTGATAAAAATTTCATACAAATCTTCGACGTAGCGATGTCAACAAAGTTTAAAAATGCTAAATATAGAGCATCAATAATAATCAATGTATTAGTCAACAGTTCCACTACTAAGGGTAGGGTGGGAGAGCAATATCTACAATTTGGTATATTTCCTCTATGTATGGTTAAGTCGGATACGGATCTATGTAATAGATCAAGGATCTGGATCTGGATCTCAGTGGATCCTACCCATATCCTACCCATTGCCATCCCTATGTATAATCCATGATTTTCGATAAAACGGCTCCGTAGCAAAAACTGCTCAAATTTTGGTGGTAATTTATAAGGATGATATAATGAGAATATGCAAAATGTTAGAGTGAAAAAACTAAGAGAAGATATGGAAAACGGCGAGAACAATCATAAATCCATACAAAGTGACGAGCGTCGAAACGGATGAAATATTTCATGAAACGAAGAACCAACACTCAAATCAAACAATTTTAGTCCTAGGAAATCTTCAGAATTGTTTCAAAGACATTTGGCTTGTTTCCAAAAATTGATCAAATTTGACCAAAATCGCAGTACATAATCCACGGTTTTTCGATAAAACGGCTCCAGAGCAAAAACTTCTCAAATTTTGGTAGTAGTCTATAAGTATGATATAATGAGGACTTGCAAAATCTTAGAGTGAAAAACCTAAGAGAAAATAATGAAACGGCTCGAATGGTCATAAATCCATACTAATTGACGAGGGTCGAAACAGATGAAATACTTCATAAAATGAAGAACCAACACTCAAATCCAACAAGTATAGTACTAAGCTATTTTGAATAATGTTTGGAGGATATTTGGCGTTTTCGAAAAATTGATCAAGTTTGACCAGAATCATAGTGTAATCCATGATTTTCGATAAAACGGCTCCGGAGCAAAAACTTCTCAAATTTTGGTGGTAGTCTATACGTATTATATAATGAGGATATGCAAAATATTTGAGTGAAAAACCTAAGAGATGATGAGGTAAACGACCAGAACAATCATAAATCCATATAAAGTGAAGAGCGTCGAAATAGATAAAATACTTCATGAAACGAAGAACCAACACTCAAATCCAACAAACTTAGTCGTATGAAATCTTCAAAATTGTTTCGAGGACATTTGTCTTGTTTCCAAAAATTGATCAAATTTGACCAGAATCGCTGTACGTAATTCACGGTTTTTCGATAAAACGACTCTATAGCAAAAACTGCTCAAAGTTTGGTAGTCGTCTATAAGTATGATATGATGAGGATATGCAAAATATTAGAGTAAAAAACCTAAGAGAAGATAAGGAAAACGGCGAGAACAATCATAAATCCATACTAAGTGACGAATGTCGAAACGGATGAAATACTTCATGAAACGAAGAACCAACACCCACTTCCAACAAAGTTAGTCGTATGCAATCTTCAAAATTGTTTCGACGACATTTGGCTTGTTTCCGAAAATTGATCAAATTTGACCACAATCGCAATACATAATCCATGGTTTTTCGATAAAATGGTCACGGAAAAAAAAAACTGCTCAAATTTGGGTGGAAATCTCTACGTATGATATAATGAGGATTTGAAAAAAATATTACAGTGAAAAACCTAAGAGAAGAAAACGAAAACGACCCGGATGGTCATAAATATATACAAAGTGACGAGCGTCGAAACGGATGAAATACTAAAAAAAAGAAGGAAATTAAACTCTAATCCAACAAATATAGTCGTAGAATATATCCAGTAATGTTTCAAGGACATTTGGCCTCTTTCCAAAAATTGATCAAATTTGACCAGAATCGCAGTAATCCACGGTTTTTCAATAAAACGGCTCCAGAGCAAAACCCGCTCAGACTTTGGTAGTAGTCTATAAGTATGATATAATGAGGACTTGCAAAATCTTAGAGTGAAAAACCTAAGATAAGATAACGAAACGGCTCGAATAGTCATAACTCCATACAAATTGACGAGGGTCGAAACGGATGAAATACTTCATAAAATGAAGAACCAACACTCAAATCCAACAAGTATAGTCCTAGGCTATTTTCAATAATGTTTGGAGGCCATTTGACGTTATTCGAAAATTTGATCAAGTTTGACCAGAATCGTAGTGTATAATCCTTGATTTTCGATAAAACGGCTCCGAAGTAAAAACTGCTCAAATTTTGGTGGTAGTCTATGAGTTTTATATAATCAGGATATGCAAAATATTTGAGGGAAACACCTAAGAGCTAATAACATAAACGGCCAAAACAATCATAAATCCATACAAAGTGACGAGCGTCGAAACGGATGAAATACTTCATGAAACGAAGAACCAACACTCAAATCCAACAAAGTTAGTCCTAGGCAATCTTCAAAATTGTTTCGAGGACATTTGGCTTGTTTCCAAAAATTGATCAAATTTGACCAGAATCGCAATACATAATCCACGGTTTTTCGATAAAGTGGTCACGGAATAAAAACTGTTCAATTTTGGTGGTAATCTCTACGTATGATATAATGAGGATTTGCAAAAATATTAGAGTGAAAAACCTAAGAAAAGATATCGAAAATGGCCCGAATGGCCATAAATCCATATAAAGTGACGAGCGTCGAAACGGACGAAATACTTCATGAAACGAAGAACCAACACTCAAACCCAACAAATTTAGTCCTAGAAAATCTTCAGAATTGTTTCGAGGACATTTGGCTTATTTCCAAAAATTGATCAATTTTGACCAGAATCGTGGTGTATAATTCTTGATATTCGATAAAACGGCTCCGGAGCAAAAACTTTTAAATTTTGGTGGTAGTCTAAAAGTATGATAGGATGAGGATATGCATAATATTAGAGTGAAAAACTAAGAGAAAAGAAGGAAAACGACGAGAACAATCATAAATCCATACAAAGTGACAAGCGTAGCAGCAAATGAAATACTTCATGAAACGAAGAACCAACACTCAAATCCAACAAAGTTAGTCCTAGGCAATCTTCAAAATTGTTTCGAGGACATTAGGCTTGTTTCCAAAAACTGATCAAATTTGACCACAATCGCAATACATAAATCCACGGTTTTTCGATAAAACGGCTCTAGAGCAAAAACTGCTCAAATTATGGTAGTAGTCTATAAGTATGATATAATGAGGACTTGCAAAATCTTAGAGTGAAAAACCTAAGAGAAGATAACCAAACGGCTCGAATGGTCATAAATCCATACAAATTGACGAGGGTCGAAACGGATGAAATACTTCATAAAATGAAGAATCAACACTCAAATCCAACAAGTATAGTCCTAGGCTGTTTTGAATAATGTTTGGAGGACATTTGGCGTTTTTCGAAAAATTAATCAAGTTTGTAATCCATAATTTTCGATAAAACGGCTCCGGAGCAAAAACTGCTCAAATTTTGGTGGTAGTCTATACGTAATATATAATGAGTATATGCAAAATATTTGAGTGCAAAACATAAGAGATGATAAGGTAAACGGCTAGAACAATCATAAATCCATATAAAGTGAAGAGCGTCGAAACGGATAAAATACTTCTTGAAACGAAGAACCAACACTCAAATCCAACAAAGTTAGTCGTATGCAATCTTCAAAATTGTTTCGAGGGCATTTGGCTTGTTTCCGAAAATTGATCAAATTTGACCACAATCGCAATACATAATCCACGGTTTTTCAATAAAATGGTTACGGAACAAAAACTTCTCAAATTTTGGTGGTAATCTCTACGTATGATATAATGAGGATTTGCAAAAATATTAGAGTGAAAAACCTAAGAAAAGATAACAAAAACGGCCTATTGGTGATAAATCCATACAAAGTGATGAGCGTCGAAACGGATGAAATACTTCCTGAAACGAAGAACCAACACTCAAATCAAACAATTTTAGTCTTGGGAAATATTCAAAATTGTTTCAAAGACATTTGGCTTGTTTCCAAAAATTGATCAAATTTGACATAAATCGCAGTACATAATCCACAGTTTTTCGATAAAACGGCTCCAGAGCAAAAACTTCTCAAATTTTGGTAGTAGTCTATAAGTATGATATAATGAGGACTTGCAAAATCTTAGAGTGAAAAACCTAAGAGAAGATAACGAAACGGCTCGAATGGTCATAAATCCATACAAATTGACGAGGGTCGAAACGGATGAAATATTTCATAAAATGAAGAACCAACACTCAAATCCAACAAGTATAGTTCTAGGCTATTTTGAATAATGTTTGGAATATATTTGGCGTTTTTCGAAAAATTGATCAAGTTTGACCAGAATCGTAGTGTATAATCCATGATTTTCGATAAAACGGCTCCGGAGCAAAAACTGCTCAAAATTTGGTGGTAGTCTATAAGTATGATATAATGAGGATATGCAAAATATTAGAGTGAAAAACCTAAGAGAAGATAAGGAAAACGGCGAGAACAATCATAAATCCATACTGAGTGACAAACGTCGAAACGGATGAAATACTTCATGAAACGAAGAACCAACACTCAAATCCAACAAAGTTAGTCCTAGGTAATCTTCAAAATTGTTTCGAGGACATTTGGCTTGTTTCCAAAAATTGATCAAATTTGACCAGAATCGCAATACATAATCCACGGTTTTTCGATAAAGTGGTCACGGAATAAACACTGCTCAATTTTGGTGGTAATCTCTACGTATGATATAATGAGGATTTGCAAAAATATTAGAGTGAAAAACCTAAGAAAAGGTATCGAAAATTGCCCGAATGGTCATCAATCCATACAAAGTGACGAGCGTCGAAACGGACGAAATACTTCATGAAACGAAGAACCAACACTCAAACCCAACAAATTTAGTCCTCAGAAATCTTCAACATTGTTTCGAGGACATTTGGCTTGTTTCCAAAAATTGATCAAATTTGACCAGAATCGTGGTGTATAATTCTTGATTTTCGATAAAACGGCTCCGGAGCAAAAACTGCTCAAATTTTGGTGGTAGTCTATAAGTATGATATAATGAGGATATGCAAAATATTAGAGTGAAAAACCTAAGAGAAGATAAGGAAAACGGCGAGAACAATCATAAATCCATACAAAGTGACTAGCGTCGAAACAGATGAAATAGTTCAGACTAGAAAGAAATAACACTCAAATCCAACAAGTATAGTCATAGGATATGTTCAGTAATGTTTGGAGGACATTTGGCATTTTTCGAAAAATTGATCAAATTTGACCAGAATTGTAGTGTATAATCCATGATTTTCGATAAAACGGCTCCGGAGCAAAAACTGCTAAAATTTTGGTGGTAGTCTATGAGTATTATATAATGAGGATATGCAAAATATTTGAGAGAAACACCTAAGAGCTAATAAGGTAAACGACCAAAACAATCATAAAACATACAAAGTGACGAGCGTCGAAACGGATGAAATACTTCATGAAACGAAGAACCAACACTCAAATCCAACAAAGTTAGTCCTAGGAAATCTTCAAAATTGTTTCGAGGACATTTGGCTTGTTTCCAAAAATTGATCAAATTTGACATGAATCGCAATACATAATCCACGGTTTTTCGATAAAACGGCTCCAAAGCAAAAACTTCTCAAATTTTGGTAGTAGCCTATAAGTATGATATAATGAGGACTTGCAAAATCTTAGAGTGAAAAACCTAAGATAAGATAACGAAGCGGCTCGAATAGTCATAAATCCATACAAATTGACGAGGGTCGAAACGGATGAAATATTTCATAAAATGAAGAACCAACACTCAAATCCAACAAGTATAGTCCGAGGCTATTTTGAATAATGTTTGGAGGATATTTGGCGTTATTCGAAAAATTGATCAAATTTGACCAGAATTGTAGTGTATAATCCATGATTTTCGATAAAACGGCTCCGGAGCAAAAACTGCTCAAATTTTGGTGGTAGCCTATGAGTATTATATAATGAGGATATGCAAAATATTTGAGGGAAACACCTAGAAGCTAATAAGGTAAACGGCCAAAACAGTCATAAATCCATACCAAGTGACGAGCGTCGAAACGGATGAAATACTTCATGAAACGAAGAACCCACACTCAAATCCAACAAAGTTAGTCCTAGGCAATCTTCAAAATTGTTTCGAGGACATTTGGCTTGTTTCCAAAAATTGATCAAATTTGACCAGAATCGCAATACATAATCCACGGTTTTTCGATAAAGTGGTCACGGAATAAAAACTGTTCAATTTTGGTGGTAATCTCTACGTATGATATAATGAGGATTTGCAAAAATATTAGAGTGAAAAACCTAAGAAACGATATCGAAAATGGCGCGAATGGTCATCAATCCATACAAAGTGACGAGCGTCGAAACGGACGAAATACTTCATGAAACGATGAACCAACACTCAAACCCAACAAATTTAGTCCTCGGAAATCTTCAACATTGTTTCGAGGACATTTGGCTTGTTTCCAAAAATTGATCAAATTTGACCAGAATCGTGGTGTATAATTCTTGATTTTCGATAAAACGGCTCCGGAGCAAAAACTGCTCAAATTTTGGTGGTAGTCTATAAGTATGATATAATGAGGATATGCAAAATATTAGAGTGAAAAACCTAAGAGAAGAGAAGGAAAACGGCGAGAACAATCATAAATCCATACAAAGTGACTAGCGTCGAAACGGATGAAATACTTCAGAAAAGAAAGAAATAACACTCAAATCCAACAAGTATAGTCATAGGATATATTCAGTCATTTTTGGAGGACATTTGGCATTTTTCGAAAAATTGATAAAATTTGACTAGAATTGTAGTGTATAATCCATGATTTTCGATAAAACGGCTCCGGAGCAAAAACTGCTCAAATTTTGGTGGTAGCCTATGAGTATTATATAATGAGGATATGAAAAATATTTGAGGGAAACACCTAAGAGCTAATAAGGTAAACGGCCAAAACAATCATAAATCCATACCAAGTGACGAGCGTCGAAACGGATGAAATACTTCATGAAACGAAGAACCAACACTCAAATCCAACAAAGTTAGTCCTAGGCAATCTTCAAAAAAATTTCGAGGACATTTGGCTTGTTTCCAAAAATTGATCAAATTTGACCAGAATCGCAATACGTAATCCACGGTTTTTCGATAAAGTGGTCACAGAAAAAAAATCTGCTCAATTTTGGTGGTAATCTCTACGTATGATATAATAAGGATTTGCAAAAATATTAGAGTGAAAAAACCTAAGAAAAGATATCGAAAATGGCCTGAATGGTCATAAATCCATACAAAGTGACGAGCGTCGAAACGGACGAAATACTTCATGAAACGAAGAACCAACACTCAAACCCAACAAATTTAGTCCTAGGAAATCTTCAGAATTGTTTCGAGGACATTTGTCTTGTTTCCAAAAAATGATCAAATTTGACTAGAATCGTGGTGTATAATTCATGATTTTCGATAAAACAGCTCCGGAGCAAAAGCTGCTCAATTTTTGGTGGTAGTCTATAAGTATGATATAATGAGGATATGCAAAATATTAGAGTGAAAAACCTAAGAAAAGATATCGAAAATGGCCCGAATGGTCATCAATCCATACAAAGTGACGAGCGTCGAAACGGACCAAATACTTTATGAAACAAAGAACCGACACTCAAACCCAACAAATTTAGTCCTAGGAAATCTTCAACATTGTTTCGAGGACATTTGGCTTGTTTCCAAAAATTGATCAAATTTAACCAGAATCGCAATACGTAATCCACGGTTTTTCGATAAAGTGGTCACAGAAAAAAAATCTGCTCAATTTTGGTGGTAATCTCTACGTATGATATAATAAGGATTTGCAAAAATATTAGAGTGAAAAACCTAAGAAAAGATATCGAAAATGGCCCGAATGGTCATAAATCCATACAAAGTGTCGAGCGTCGAAACGGACCAAATACTTCATGAAACGAAGAACCAACACTCAAACCCAACAAATTTAGTCCTAGGAAATCTTCAGAATTGTTTCGAGGACATTTGTCTATTTTCCAAAAAATGATCAAATTTGACCAGAATCGTGGTGTATAATTCATGATTTTCGATAAAACGGCTCCGGAGCAAAAGCTGCTCAATTTTTGGTGGTAGTCTATAAGTATGATATAATGAGGATATGCAAAATATTAGAGTGAAAAACCTAAGAAAAGATATCGAAAATGGCCCGAATGGTCATCAATCCATACAAAGTGACGAGCGTCGAAACGGACCAAATACTTTATGAAACAAAGAACCAACACTCAAACCCAACAAATTTAGTCCTAGGAAATCTTCAACATTGTTTCGAGGACATTTGGCTTGTTTCCAAAAATTGATCAAATTTGACCAGAATCGTGGTGTATAATTCTTGATTTAGAAATGTTTCGAGGACATTTGGCTTGTTTCCAAAAATTTATCAAATTTGACAAGAATCTCAGTACATAATCCACGGTTTTTCGATAAAACGGCTCCAAAGCAAAAACTGCTCAAAGTTTGGTGATAATCTCTATGTATGATATAATGAGGATTTGCAAAATATTAGAGTGAAAAACCTAGGAGAAGATAAGGAAAACGGCCCGAATTGAATGGTCATAAATCCATACAAAGTGTCGAGTGTCGAAACGGATGAAATACTTCATAAAAGAAGGAATCAACACTCGAATCCAACAAGTATAATCCTAGGCTATCTTCAATAATGTTTGGAGGATATTTGGCGTGCTAGAAACTTGGAGCCTGAGCTCGAGAAGAGTTGTGCATTGATTATGAATGCGCGACCAAGGTTTAGCCCACCGGTTTCTAATGACTACTTTGGGAATTTCGTCATTCGAGACAAAATTCTGTGCAATGTAAGTAGGGATATTGTCTACTTGCAGAGCCGTCTCAAAGATTTTGAAGACTTTCAATATGTCACAAAATGACAAAGGGTCTGAAACTCAAATGGGTGACCCGCCCTCAAATCCATCAAGGGCACTCCCACAACGTTCATGGTAGTATTTCGAGACCATTTAGGTACTTTGAAAAAAGTGACCAACCAAAATGGTCCAAATTAGTAAACTCGAAAAAAAAATATAATCCACGGTTTTTGTCTCAAAATAGTACCTTTACAAAAATGGCTCAAACTTTCGAGACAACCTCTAGTAGAGTCAATATTATTGTTTCTAAATAAATAATCCTATACAAGTAAAAAAAAATTCCAAACAGGTTCCTAAATCGGTAAGACAAATTTAATCGAAAAACCGATCACGTATCGTTAGATTCATATCGAAATATTGTCGGACCAGCCCAAACTTGAACTTCTGAAGTAGTGGAGAGAACCAAAGGTCGTCGTTTTGCTCTCGACCTTCCCCCAATTAATCTTTTTTATTTTCCAGATCTTATTGCAATTTTCTGCAAAATTAACTACTACGGTCTACAGTGCATCACATTTTGCATCGGCAAAGCTTGCTCACTACACCTCTAGGTAATTTACTCTCTCCTCGTTTTTTTTTTTTTTGGAATTAGTTAACCTTAATTAACTTAATTGTCAGTGGATTGACATTTACAGTCCCAGCAAGTCTCACCTGATTCGCAGAAAAAACTTCTTTGGCTTACATTAGTCAACTAGTAAATGTTCTCATTGGACTGCCTCATACGTTCATTTTAAGTTGAATGTAGTATTAACCATTTATCAACTAAACAAAGTTCGACTGATACTGATCATAAAATTACGCATGGGTTTCCACATAACGTAAAAATCGAATATTTTTCCCCTTTCGGTATCCATTGTAAAGATTTGAAATAACACGTGGTTACACTCAGAAACATAATGAAACATGGTAAAAAACTAGTCAAAACCCGAGATATATATACGGACTTACGGAGTATAATCCTTAGATTTTGGGCCAAACTCGCACAAGAACATAAATGACAAAAAAAATTTAGGCACGTGGATTATATTGATACAGTGATACCCAATGGTGGATTGATGGGAGCTTAGCTTGTGAATGGGGTGTCGGTAGGCTGTAAATTAAATTGAAAATGAAAGGTCACATGGATCTCCTTGTACGTACGGCATCCTTTCAATTAATCTGATGTCCACCATAAAATTCGGCTAGAATTTACGAGACTAGTGTCTCGCTATCAACAGTGTCGTACTACATCCTATATAAGTATACAAATGAATACCGACTAAACCAATAATACAAAAAAGAATGGCCTTCTCCAACGATGGAATCAAAGTAATATCAGATTGCTTTGTGAAACCCAAATGTGAAGTTGAAGCTTCTAAACAACCTTACTACTTAGGTGTTGTAGACCTCGGACTTTTACATTTTGGTCCAATCCAAACGGGTCTCCTATATTCAACTAAACCCAAAGATACACACTTCTTAAACAAGCTAAAGGATGCTTTAGCTGTCTCCCTTGTGCACTTCTACCCTTTCGCTGGTCGGTTTTCAACCCAAGTATTTCCCGACGAACAAGCCAAATGGGTTTACCTCGATTGCAACAAGGGCCCCGGCGCTCGTGTTATCCATGCATCCGTGTCCGATAACGTGTCCGATATTCTTTCGTCAGTCGATGTTCACCCGATTGTTCGATATTTCTTCAATCTTGGTGAGAAAGCAACAACTAACCACGATGGGCATACTAAACCCCTTTTATCCATTCAAGTAACGGAGCTCATCGACGGGGTTTTTATTGGGTTTACAATGAATCACTCGCTAGTAGACGGTAACTCTCAATGGCATTTTATTAATAGTTTGTCTCAAGTATTCCTTGGATTATTATTGGATCAAAATCGTGAAAATGAGAACGTCCTTGTATCTCGAAAGCCCATGTTCGGCCCCTACTTCCCCGATGGGTATGGTCCAATCCTAAAGTTGGCTTGCTCTGGACCACTCGATGAAACAATCCCTCAGAAAAATCGGGTTTTGTTGAGGGAGCGAATATTTCATTTTACGTCAAAATCGATTTCTAGCCTCAAATTTAAGGCTAATGAAGAATGCGGAATCACTAACATCTCCTCATTCCAATCCTTATCCGCATTTATGTGGAGGTCCATTACCCGTGCTAGAAACTTGGAGCCTGAGCTCGAGACGAGTTGTGCATTGATTATGAATGTGCGACCAAGGTTTAGCCCACCGGTCTCCAATGACTACTTTGGGAATTTCATCATTCGAGACAACAGTCTGTGCAAGGTGCGTGAGCTTTTGAGCAATGGTCTTGGATGGGCCGCAATGCTCGTTCATGAACTTGTAGTGGCCCAAGATGACACAAAAGTCCGTGAATTTTACGAAAAATCCGTGAAGTTTGTAGTGTGTGATAATCATGATGCCTTAAATGGTACGGGTGTGGACTCTCTGTTTTATAACCCCAATCTAGTAATAATAGGTGGATCAACAAGATTTGATATGTATGGGGCTGAATTCGGGTTTGGTAAAGCGGAAGCTGTATTATCAGGGTCCGCTGCTAAGAAAGACGGGAAAATAAATGCGAGTCCTGGTCGTGAAGGTGACGGAAGTGTAGATCTAGAGGTGTGCCTTAAACCCGAGACCATGAACGCTCTCGAATTAGATGAAGAATTTATGAGTTTTGTCACGCTCGTGTAATTTCATAATGTTAGAATGAAGCATGTACTAGTTGTAATCACACACCACGTACAAGATTGATTTCAGCGGTGCAAAAAAACTAAAATCCAATGGGACCGGGTGCTGTGAGTGTATCTTTTGGCGTAAGATTGTAATGTGCGATGTCGTCGAATAAATTCATCAGCCTGTTCTTGCTGTTAGTTTTGATGAATTTTAAGTGTAAATCATTATTAATCTTTAGTGATATGGGATATTTAAGTGTAATGATTACGGTTAATAAGAAAATGGTAGTGTAGTAAAGTTGTTGTAGTGGTAAGTTTTAGAAGATTGTCGAGAAATTGCGAATACTGTTGGAACTTGTTGAGTATTAGTTGAGGGTATTTGGTGTAAATCTTGATCCGGTGAAATGCATTGAAATAGTCTATTCGCGACGAAATCAATGATAAGGTTACCAACATAAGCGGAGATATTGCCCACTTGCAGGGTCGTCTCAAAGATTTTGACGATTTTCAATAGGTCACAAAGGGTCTCAAACTCAAATGGGGGAATCCGCCCTCAAATCCATCAAGGACACTCCCACACATTTATGGTAGTATATCGAGACCATATAGGTACTTTGAAAAAAGTGACCAACCAAAATGGTCCAATTTAGTAAAATCGGAAAAAAAAAGAAATATAATCCACGGTTTTTACCTCAAAATAGCACCATTACAATAATGGCTCAAATTTTCGTGACAACCCCTAGTTCTTTTAGTTAAAACGCGTTTTCGTTTAAAATGAAAAAAACGCGTCGGCTTCGTTTAAAATTTTAAAAAAACGTTATTTACAAAAAAAAAAAAAACTGAAAACTCTCCTACACAGAGCTACACGTCTCACTGGAACACACAGACACAATACACTTCACACGCCCAAACTCCAAAAACCCCAAATCCCCAATTAACCCAGATCGCTGCCTCCCGCCGTCCGCCTCGCTGCCGCCCGCCGCTCCAATCCCAAATTAAGGTACTCGTCCTTCTCTGTTTGCTTTTCTTATACGTTATTATTAATGAAATTGTATGATTCGTTTTTAATGATGATTATGTGTTTGATCTTTCCTATTATGTTCTTATTAATTGTGTGATTCGTTTTTAATGAAATCGCGTGATTCGTTTGATTTGTTGTGAATTGGCTTAATATAAACAAATTGATTGACGCTTCTTCTTTGATTTACATTGGTAAGAACACCGAGTTCGATGTTGCGTGGCTTGTAACTTTTGTCGATGTGGTGAGTTCGAATGTGGCATATGATATGACATATGACTTTTTTTCAATGCATACGGGTTCTTCAAAACATTATTATTTTCATGTAATTACATGTGTACATGATGTATAGGAAACTGATAGCAAAGGCCAAATTTTTTATCCGAATGTTTGAAAATGAAAACGTACTAAACGCGTATGCGTACTAATCCGTTTTTTGAAAGTCAACGTTTTATGACGATTTTTTGACCGTTTTTTAAGAACAATTGTCGTTTAAAACTTGTCGTATTATACTCCGTTTAATACCCATATCGCGTTTTTAACTAACACAGACCCCTAGTAGAGTCAACATTGTTTCTAAGTAAATGTACAAGTCAATTTTTTTTTTTCCAACAAGTTCCTAAATCAGCAAAACGCACACTAACCTAATCGAAAAACTGACTACATATCATTATATTCATATCGAAAAATTGTCGGACCAGCCCAAACCACACCAAAGCAGCCCAAACTAGAACTCCTGAAGTAGTGGAGAGAACCAAAGGTCGTCGTTCTGCTCTCGACCTTCCCCCAATTAATCTTTTTTATTTTTCAGATCTTATTACTCCATAATTCTCTGCAAAATTAACTACTACAGTGCATCACATTTTGCATCGGCAAAGCTTGCTCATCACACCTCAAGGTAATTATTATCTCTCCTCGTTTTGGTATTATAATCAAATTTCAATGATTTGGGTTTTTTTTCATCTTCACTTCACTTACTAATGTTTGGTGAAATTTAGTTGATTTTGTGTTTATGGGAAACTTTTTTTGTTTTTTTTTTGCATTAGTTGACCTTAATTAACTTAATTATCAGTGGATTGAGATTTGGGTTTAATTATTTTGGTCAATTTAGGGTTTATCAGTCATCTGGTAGCATAATTTTCGCTCTTAAACTTAAAAGTTTTGATCTTTAATGTGATTTTAATATCAATCTTAGTTGATGCGAATTATTTGATGAAAATATAAATTACTCCGTATGTAAATCAATTGTAAATTGTGTATTGAGGTTGGAGTTGTTGTGATGAGAAATTTGGTGCGACTTTGATGTAAGTGAGAATTGCAGTGTTTATATCTCATTGTAACTTCTTGTAGAAGGAACCATGACGGGGGAATTGGTGTACGAGGTCGGACAAAATGCTTACATAAAGCTGGTTTTACATGCTATCAAGCATAGGACTAGCGCCGTTAATGGCGTGTTAGTTGGTCGATATGAAGCGAGCAAGGGAGTGGTGGAAATCTCGGATGCTGTCCCTCTTTTTCATTCTAGCATTGGACTTCTTCCTCCGCTCGAGATTGCCCTTATGCAAGTATGTTTAGTTTTCCTTTTTGACGATCTAAGCTTTCTTGCTGCTGAAGTTTTTGCTTTGATTGAAAGTTGCCTACTTTTTGCTCATTGTGAATCTATTTGTGTTATTTGCACATACTAGTATATAGCATTGTTGTCCTTCGAGAGATAGTGGCAGTGAAAATGTATGACTTGAGAGTGCGATTAAGGGATATGAGGAGCCGATGTGTTTTTGTCAGCCGGATAGAATATTTTAATCCTTCTGATGAAAAAATGAGATTGCGCTTAAGGGATATGAGGGGTTGGTATCCATATTTAGGGAGTTCCTGAGCCCCCGAGTCACCTATGTGGGGCTTGATGGACTGTTTTTATGTTATAATCTTGCTCTTCTTCTAATGTAACAAACTTCTCCCTTTCTTTGAAAGATGGATAAATTTGTGTTCATGTGTCTTCTGTTTAATAGATAGAAGAGCATTATGGTGGTCAAGGATTGAGCGTGGTGGGTTACTTCCACGCAAATGAAAGGTCTGATGATTGTGACCTCAGTAATGTTGCAAAGAACATTGGGGATCATCTTTGTCGATACTTCCCTCAGGCTGGAATTCTTTTGGTACGTAATGTGGCTTCAGTTCGTGCAAATTGTTTTTCCACATTACATGTTTCTATTTAAGAGCTATTAAGGTGTGTGTTATTATCTCTTTATTTCAGCTGATATTAGTTTAACTCTTGTTTGGCTCATAGTTGGACAACAAAAAACTGGGAGCTTTATCAAAAACGAAAGATCGCAGCCCAGTAATGCAGGTAGCTCCTGTTCATATGAATTAATTACCAATTAATTCTTCTAAATTTGTATGTTCTACATTAATGATCTTCTTCTCCTTCTTCATATCAAGGATGAGTAGTAGTATGAGTTGTTGTAGACTTGGAATAGCCGCTTTATTATGTTCTTAACTCAATTGTTCATTAAACCTCGTGTGGGTGTTTGGGGAATCCTTAACCATATATTTTTATCTTGGTTTGTGATTGTGTTGTAAAATGAACAAGCTCATGGGATGAACTTATGTTACTTATCCCAGAATTGTTGGGACAAACTTCTTGTTTGAGGATCATGGTTGGGACATGGAGTTATTTAATTGGCATTCACTCCCTCCAGAAAGGTCGTCTTATAGCATTCGGCTGCAGTTTCTGAGGGAAACAATAAAGAATAATAGGCATAGCTGGGTTATGATTAAATAGAGGCTGTACTACAAGAAATTTCACTCAGAAATAAATTTACCACTGTCTATAGTCACCACCACGTTCCTGTAATGATGTCACCACCACAAACACTATATGACCACTTATTTTTTACTGCCTTCACCACCATGACCAACACCACAAGATCTTCAACCATCAATTCCACCACCATATCACATCAAAATCAAACTCTCAACGCAGCCCCTTCACTTTACCATACAAAGAATCCAAACACTTAATCAAGCAAAAACACACTATGAAATGTGAGAGGATCTGGAGAGCGTTGGACGCTGAGGCTGGTGCAGCAATTTGAGTGAGTGGGATGGGGAGGAAGAGATGGGTATTAAGGAAAGCGAGTGAGAGGACGGAGGAGATGGGTTCATATTGTTGGGCGAAAACGGAGTTGGGTAACCCGGTTTATAAGTGTGTTGTAGCCCATTCATACCCAAAAGCTTAAGCCAATGGGTAGAGGCACAAGCACACTTATAAACACCTCCCACTTCTCTTGTTTTTCCAATGTGGGACAATTTCACACATATGGGATATTCCCAACAATTTCCCCCTCCACATATGTGTTCCTCCAACTCCCCCTTGATTGTGCACCTTGCTCTAGATAGTCATGGCTTTACCCATTCATCATGACCCATTTGAGCATATAGGTGAATTTCACCGTTCATGGGTCATGCTTCCGCTTCATGACCCGCATTCACCCGAACACCAGCACAATCGTAGGGCCCAAGACGCCAACCTTGGCTCTGATACCAGATGTTGGGCCGAAAACGGAGTTGGGTATCCCGGTTTATAAGTGTGTTGTAGCCCATTCATACCCAAAACCTTAAGCCAATGGGTAGAGGCACAACCACACTTATAAACACCTCCCACTTCATACCCAAAACCTCCCAATGTGGGTTAGTAGAAAAAAAAGGAGTGTAAGGCATTTTTGGGTTTTATCTACATGTAGGATAGGGAGCAATGAACTTCTGAACTTTTAAGAGCGAAATTCTACTATAATTGTGGAGGAAAAAGAGGCGTAGGATTGGGAGGGGTTAAATGCTTTTGTTCTGGTTTATTGTTGCAAATTCTTTCTAATGGTAGATTTGGTGCTTGTGCAGTATATTGTCATTAATATATTGATTGCATGTTTTTTTCAAAGTTTCTTTGGATGAGGTAATGAGCATTACACCACAATTGTATGACCTGATTCCTTGGCTTCCAAATTTTAACTTTGTAAGATGGCTATTGAAATGTACTAACAATACTGAATTGCTTTTGCTGCTTTATTTGTTAAGTGTGGCTGACTGTTTTTGCAGACAATAGCTGTCTTGCCTAGTGACGAGTCATTTATTTCAAGTTTTCCGCTGCTCTAATTACATTGTGTTTGTTTTGTATCAGCTTTACAGAAGAGATGGATCTAAATGGAAGGTGTCTGGCTTAGAGGAGGGTGGCCGACTAGTAATGAAGGAGCCATCCGCCAATGTAATGTTACTAGATTATGTATCATCTAAGAAATGGGAGGACATAGTAGACTTTGACGATCACCTCAACGACATCAACAGGTAAGCTCTTATACTATTCCCTTTCACAGTGCTCTGAGTTCTAGTGTAGAATTGAGAGTCATCAAGCTATCTTTTTCTTCTCGCAGAGACTGGCTAAATGCTGATTTATTCAAGTGAAATACTTGAAGTTGTATGGTTTTCCCTAGGAGCTTGATCTAATTGATTCTGCGTATCCAGCTTGGGATGAGGAAAGAGGAAATGACTAGATGGATGAACTGGTTGTTTTTAAATTATCCGTTTTTCCTCCTTGTACTTCGATCACTTGAAAAATTCCTGGCTTCCTGTAAACCGCCAAGAGCCAGATGAGAATTTTGAAGAGTCTATACTTTATTTATGAACACTTCCGTTTTTTTCGCTTTTACTTGCTCTTAGCCCATCCTTCTCTCAGATTGCGATGCCTTGCACTTTCATCAAATATTTGCTGGTAATGTCAGGAGTTTTTTGTCTGAAGTTGATGGTGACTTGTGAATTGTTATTGATCCAGACTTAGTCTTGTTTGTTGAAAGCAGGGTCTTTTGCAATTGTAGAATGTAGCTTTCTCAAGCTCAACGAACACTCGTCGTACTTCTATGTGTAGATGCCCTTTGATCCCGATGACCAGATCTAGGTTGAAGAGATCGAGTGTTAATAGACTCCGATTTAGCTCAACCCCTATGTAACTGAGAAATGCAGGGCTTTGATTACCAGCTATCTATCGCCATTATCGCCTTCTATGTCTGGTTTTCTTATTTATAACATTTTCTGTCATGTTATAGTTTTCATACGTCCCGTTTCTTCATTTGTTTCCCTATATTAACAATACATTATCAAGAACTGAGTTTAGTCGATCCCAAATCATTTCGAGAGCTCGATTTCGCAGTTATTAATGAAGTATAGTAACTCTTTGAACATCAACTTACAGCCACAGGTGAACAACTTTGCATGCATGTACATTATGAAAGAAGAAATCGTGCATTCACGTAAGAAAATAATTCTGGGGGAATCCAATCAGAAAAACAAAGATAAATAGTTGCAAGTAAGTGGAATAATAGTAATGTCAATCTTCCCCCCACTCCCAGTTATTATTGATCGGGCATCTGCATGCTTATGGGACAAGAAACAGATAATGACCATCCTCTGATTATGCACATGTGGCCTGCCTGAAAGTTACAGGAAGACCCAGTCCAACATTCCTTGACTCTTTCCCTGTCTGATATCTCTTGAGATATTAACGTTAATTTACAAGTCAGGGAGCGTATTTCACCCGCACCAACTAACATTGATCAGTGATTCGTAAAACTACGGAGCTTTTTTTGGTTAATTCTTATTGGTGCAGGAGAAATAGAGAAAGTAATAAAGTTCTTTGACATATCCATAAGAGTAGGTGCGAGTCCTTTTAATTATGCCAAGTTGCCAACCCACATTATAGTATACTCCTAATAAGCTTGGTTTAAGATGGGGAGTACTATGTAATCATGTAAATGTCTGCTCATCCATATTCATCATCAATCATCACTACTCCATATAAAATACATATACATATGGTTAAGATTGGTTTAGCAAATTATGAAAGTAAGTTTAACTAAGTTCAAGTAACGCATGTTATTCAAAATTTGGACCCTTTTTACAATCACCAATAAGACAAAATTGTTAACATAAAAAGATCAGTAATTATGACTTTGCATAATCAAATCTTATCCGACTATGCAACATGAGTATATGACTTTCCTATGCAACATGACTACATGAGTACACGACTTCAAGATTTTCATACGCTGAGACGCTGAGTTAGGGGCGATCAAAAAAGTATTCGCAACAGGTTAAGTATCCTGAACTCTATCTAAAGCGAAATCGAGATTACATGCCTAAATTCGTCTCAACTTTAAAGAACAGTGTTGCTCAAGACTCGAAAAATAATACAATTAATATACTTAAATCTTATAATCCGTGTATAATAAAACCGATATTACCTGATTAAACTCGTCCAAACTTAAAAAAAAATTAATCCGTATATGTAACCATTTATCCTCGAGGATGTAATCATACCTTCCGTTAAAAGCGAAGCAAGGAGAGTAGTGGACTAATCTTTATCTTCTTTTTCACTCTGAAAAAATTGAAATAAAGTACGCGTAGTACCAAACATGTTCTAAGACTTCAGAGTTCAGAGTATTAACCAACAGTGATAGAACAAATCTAATTTAATGAAGAAGAAGAAGAAAAAAAAGCCGCGCACTATGAAATTAAATTTTGTAACTTTATAATAAAATCATAATAATAAATAATTTTGCATAAGTGTGGAGCCAACCAAGGTCCAACCTTTTCTTCCCAGAGCCGAATATATTTTATCCCCCAACCTTTCTCTTTCATTCTCTCTCTCTCTCTCCTCTCTGTCTTTCTCTCTCAACTTGTTCTTCTTCTTCATCATTCTTCATCCCACCTGCTTCTTCTACACTTTTCCGATCAAGGTATGCAATTTTTGGACCGACCCAGATTGAAAGATTCAATCTTTTCATGATTTTCATGCTCATTTGGTGAGAAAGATTGAAACTTTATTTGATTTTGATGCTCATTTTTTTGAAGTTCTGATTG
The DNA here is from genome assembly GCA_963680865.1 of Spergularia marina. Classification (NCBI taxonomy): domain Eukaryota; kingdom Viridiplantae; phylum Streptophyta; class Magnoliopsida; order Caryophyllales; family Caryophyllaceae; genus Spergularia; species Spergularia marina. The sequence goes on along the minus strand of OY804560.1, from coordinate 20,499,204 downwards.
TTGGGAGATAATTTTGGACTGACCCAGATAAAAAGATTCAATCTTTTCATGATTTTCATCAAAAAGATTGAAACTTTATGTGATTCTGATCCTCATTTTTTTGAAGTTCTGATTGTTGGGAGTATAATTTTGACTGGTTTTTTTTCATGTGGTTTTGTGTCAGATCGAAGCTTGAAGACGAAGTTTTGTTTTGTATTTTTGGAGGAGAGAGAAAGTGGGTTTTGGAGAGGAGTGGATTGGAAGTTGGGAGGTGTGAGAGGGAGAGGGTGAAAAAGGGTAAAAGGGGTAATTGATTGTTTTAGATCTGATTGATTGAGAAGAAGGGGAGGTGCAAAACGATGTCGTTTACAGGAACTCAGCAGAAATGCAAGGCTTGTGATAAGACTGTTTATGTGATGGATCAGCTATCAGCTGATGGTACTGCTTATCATAAAGCTTGCTTCAAATGCCATCACTGCAAAAGCCGCCTTCAGGTTTAATTTTTTTGTAATTTATACGATTCTTATGATATGATTTTATTATAAGATAAAGTTTGATGCATTATGTATGTGGAGAATGTGGGTTTGTTAACTGGAATTGGATTTTGTGAGTGTTTGATTGGATAGTCAAAGATAGTCAATGTGCAAATGAGAAGAATTAAAATTCGAATTGTTTGAAATGTCATGGTTTTTTGCTATGTTGGATTTGTCTGATTTGTGCTGCATTGCTGTGTTAGTTTGATCTGATTCTTTGTCGATTCTGGCTTGTTATAGAAATGGTGAAATGGCGTAATTCGATTTCGAGAATATGTTATGTTTGTGTATCTATCCATAATTCCATGTTATAATGGTATTGCAAAGTGTATGATGGTGGGAATTGTGAACTTTGATTTTCATTTGACAATATTGTAGCTGTTTTAGCGCGGTTTAGACCTTTGTTTAGTGATTCGGGAATTGGAGTTTTTGAAGACGAGCTAAACTCTCTGGACCCGGTAATAAGGTGAATTATCATATGATTATGCCGAGTGGTTTTGTTGTGTACTATGAAGCTTTGCCTTCTCTTTGGTTAGCTAAAGTCAACTGGTTCAAACATATTTAAGAATTAGATTAAAGAGTAATGCACAATATGCAAAGCTTTCAAAAGCAAATAAATCGAAATTTTGATCTCTGAACTCTGGGGAAATGAATGGGTTCTTAAGGCATGCTGATATTTGGGTTTGTGTACTTTGGTTCTGGCAGCAATTAAGTTGGTCTAATTTATTTGGCATCTTGTTTGCAGCTGCACAGTTATTCTTCCATGGAGGGCGTTCTGTACTGCAAGCCTCATTTTGAGCAATTGTTCAAAGAGACCGGAAACTTCAACAAGAACTTTCAATCACGTATGTGCTTCTTCAAACTTACATCATTAGACCTGATTTTGAGTTGCTTGAGGTTTTAAAGTTGTACCATTAACTGAACTATACATTGTTTTCGACAGCTACAAGGCTGGCTGAGAAGTCACCGGACTTCAAGCCTGAGCTGGTAAAATTTCTATCACCCTCCCCGAAACGATGTAGTCAAACTTGTTTATCAGTCTAATAATACCGCAATTTTGCACTTTGGTCACAGACAAGATCGCCAAGCAAAGCTGCTCGCATGTTTTCTGGGACTCAGGAAAAATGCTTAACTTGTTCCAAAACTGTGTATCCTATCGAGAAGGTATTGAACTTGCATCTCCTTACTTTCACATATTTGTTTCAGGATTTTAGCATTTAGCATCGCCCTCCCCCACCCCGCCACCCATGACTATTGTTTTCCCCTGTTCTTGAGGCTGTAGATAATCAAAGTGTTGCCCTGAATTTGACTTGCCTCAAGTATAAACCACTTCAATGAAAATCCAATTTTTGGATTTCGAATGTGAAAAGTTCCGAAGAGAGTGTAGGATAGTTTAGTGCTTGGCATTACTCTTGTTGTCTTCCCTGATCTTCATTTGTGGCTGTTTCTTCTAAGTTTGAAGCCCATTTATAACCTTCTCTAACACCAAACCTGGTGTTTGATCTATATATTTAACACACGCGTAGTAGTAAATTCACCTTGTTTTCATCATCATTCTCTCTAGATTCACAGGAAATCACTCTGGATTGTGATGTCTTCTTTGCTTCAAGCTAGCTAGATCTACTTGTCCACCTTATCTTATTCTATATGCAAATGTCATTCAGGTCACAGTTGAAAACCAGTTCTATCACAAGTCTTGCTTTAAATGCGTCCATGGTGGCTGCTCGATCACACCTTCAAACTACGCTGCCCTTGACGGAGTCCTGTACTGCAAACATCATTTCTCCCAGCTTTTCAGGGAAAAGGGCAGTTATGCCCACATTATGAAATCTGCGTCCATGAGGCGAGCAGCTTCCCCTCTTGCTGAAGCCGTTACAGCTACCACAGCTGCTGCTCCTGCTCCTGTTTCAGAAGCTTGAGCATCTGATTATTCATGTCGGATTATTCCGAGAGCATTGACCTTTCACCCCGTGCGTGATCTTTCTTGACAGGAAAAAGACCAAGCTGCTGCTTATTTATCATTGTATTTTCATTTTTACTCTGGTGTTGCTTCTTCGTTGTGTATTGCAAATTCGAAAACTGAACTTGAGGAGGAAAATTATGCCCTTAGTATTGTAAGATATTGAAGCTTAATGTTTTTACGTCGCCTTTCGACAACTTCAAGTTGCATGCTTAGCTTCTGCTTGCACAATTACCATTAAGTGTAGAGTTCTTAGCACTAAGCTTTCGAAAAGGAACACACTTTACTATTGGTATGATTAGTACCATCAGTCAATTCAGACACTAACCAAAGCTGCTGAAATCACTTTCAATCTCATCCATTTCATGGGGTATTACGGTCTAACTATGTGTTTATACAATAATAATTTACAAAGTATGAAGCTTAACAAGAAAAAAAAGAAAAAAAAAAAGTACAATTCTCTGTACACATATCATCAAGACATAGCTAAGCACCACAGTTTTTCGTTGGTATAATTTACCCCATCTCTTGGGGAAATCTACTTGATGGATCAATATGCTAAGCTACCGTAGTCGTCTCTCTCATCTGAGTAACGGTTTACTCCCTCCGATATCATAGATGCCACTGTGGCTGTAAAGATCAACGTCTCTTGCTCCTTCGTAAGTAGCGGAGGCAGTAGTAGATTCAACACTGAAACTCATATTACTTGACTGAAGGATATCCTCTATTTCTTTTACCACTTCACCCATTGATGGTCGCTCTTCTCCCGAGTCTTGAAGACACATCATTGCTAGCTCCAGGAAATCTTCCAGACCAGTCGATGTGATAGACCGGATAGCAGGATCCACGAGCATGTAGATATCCCCGTTCTCCTTTATCGCATCCCTGACCTCTTTTACAATGTAATTGTTTTTTTGTATTGCCCTTCTTCCTGTTACTAGCTCCAACATCACGACTCCAAAACTATATACGTCACTCTTCTCCGTCACCTGTTGCGTCATGTAGTATTCTGGATCCAAGTAACCCTGCATCATATTAACAAAAATTTCACTAACCTGTGAGATATAGTCAGAAACTTCTTCTGCAAGAATATAAGAATCTAGAACTATGCACATCCCCTTCACCATATAGGCACAGACTGTCAGTCACTCTGCCCATCTGCTATTGCCCTTTATTCAGAAAACTAAGATGGTGGAAGCGAAAATCACAAGGCTTTCAATCCCTCACAAAGTCACAACTGTCCTTTGTAAAGCTATCATCACAAGCGACAGTTGGAGAGATTCAGGCTACTCCATTTTCTGCTTACTATAAAGATAGAAGTCAGGGCATCGGTAAGCATACCAGTGTTCCCTTTACTTGGGTAGTGATAACATCCTTATCATTTAAAAGCTTGGAGAGCCCGAAATCTGCTACTTTTGCATTTAAATTATCATCCAGCAGTATATTGTCTGATTTTACATCTCTGTGTACAATGGGTGGGTCAGCAAGCTCATGCAGATACGCCAGACCTCTAGCTGCACCAAGGGCTATATTTAATCTACTGGTCCAATTCAATTCGACTCCAGATTTTCCTGAAATGGCTCACCAGTAATCAATAACTCAACTTGTGTACAGAAAACACGACTCTAGCCATGACTTGGATAAATTAAACAGTATATAGCTCAACTTTGTCGACAAGGAAGTACCTGAAAGAGCTTCCCTTAGGTTCCCATTTGGTACGAACTCATAAACAAGCATTTGTTCCCCTTTATCATAGCAGAAGCCAACTAGATTGACAACATTCTTGTGATGAACCCTAGATAAGAGCTCAATCTCACTTTTAAACTCACTTGCTCCCTGCATTGATCCCTGTTTTGCTCTTTTGATTGCGATCAGTTGTCCCTTTTCAAGCTTTCCTTTGTAGACCTATCCAATAATCAAATGGTTCACCAAATCGACGTTAAAAGGGCTCCCAGACAAAAGCAATGAAATCCAAACAAATAATGGTATAAACAGAAATAAACACGCGGATAGGAGAAGTGATTAGCAAATCTACAGCCATATCAAAGGTATTCTAGGGACTTAAAAGGTGACACTTACCATTCCATAACCCCCAACTCCAATCTCGCTGCCATGTGAAAAATTATTGGTGCACAGCTTAACGTCTTCAAATGAGAACCACCTGGTTCCCTTCAGCTGGGGAACTTTACCTTCACTCCAGGATGCTGCATTCACATAAATAGAACACAGAAGAATCAAGCTGTTAATAAACCTTAGAACAAACTCAACAAATAGGATTTTTTAGCGTATTATTGGAGAAGATCATACAGAAAGGATTGTTTGATTGAACTGCTCTTTTAACTATCTGCCTTTGACGATGGGCATAAACTCCAGCAGAAATTGTAAGCAGCACAAGCACAAAGGAGCTTATACTTACGCCGATAATAAGGCCTTTGTTATTACTCGGACCTGCATTACATTTAAAATAAGTCATGGTAAGCCAAACACCTTGCAAAAACGGAAATTTAAAACAGAACCTCATCTAGTAAAGCGATCACCTGGGAAAGAAGGATAAGTCAAATCAGTGAAGTAATAAGGTCCATATGGCAAGCTGACAGCATGGTTATTGAGGCTATTGCCGATTGAAGATACTCCCGTGCGGTTAAAGAAGGCACCATCAGGTGGGAAAAATGAAATGTTCAACACAAGATAATCATTTGGGTCTATAGTTGAGCTAACTAAACACACTTTGTCTACTGGTGCTTTAAGTGATTCTAGACGAGGATGCAAAGAATCATTTAAGAAGCTGTAGTAGAGTATATTCGTCAGATCAGAAAAGTTGAATGATCTGAATGCTAGGCTTCCCAGGTATGGACGTTTACAGTCAGATCCAAGTATTGAATCTGTAAAGCAAGATAGAGGGGCACAATTTTGTAGCGAAGTGAAGTCTGAGAGGTTTGGAGGTTGGACAGCCTTGCAAATTCCTGCTGCTTCAGGCTTTTGACAGAAAGGATTGTCATCAAGTCTGCAGAAAAATATTACAGTACCCAACTCATTATGGGGACAAAACGAAATAGCGTTCGTTCATAAGTTTAGATACGAATAAGGATAAGGATGAAAATTGCTTACAGAACACTGTTCTTATATGCTCCTCCATGAAAGTCACTCAAAGAGTTATTTCGCAAATCTATAAATCGCAGACCGCTGCTGAAGTTCGTAGGAATATCCACGGTTCCATTAAGCCGGTTGTTTAGCAGTACCCTATTGTCCGAAATGCATGGGGCATAAGGGCACATCTCACAGCACATATATGTAAGAGAGGGGGAAAAAGGGGGAAGTCATAGGACAGAATTTGTTCATTGTGACAGAGAGTATAAAAATAAAAGGTTAAAATTAACAACAACAACAACATCTTTAACCCTTAGTGCCTTAAAAGGTTAAATTAACATGGAAAAAAAAAATGGGCACCCTAACCAGAATTTCCAAGGGAACCTTCTATAAAATAGTTAATTAACTTTCTACTTTTGAGTATCAAATCCAAGTACTTTTCGAAGCCTTACGCAAGGTAGTGACATAAAAGAGTCACTGTAACTTTCTGCCATTAACAACAATCATTTACTGGTTCATAGCTCAAGGAAATTTTAGGGGTATACGCATACTCGTATTTTTTCGTAGAATCTATCTCTCAAACCACACCTACTTCCTACAGAAGGATGTATAGAAGCAGCACCTTAATATATACTATGTGATTAAGGGAAAAAAAAAGAGTAAGTGAGAATACATACACAGTTTGCAATTGAGGTAAGCTGAACAGTTCCGTTGGTAATTTCCCCCTTAGTCCAGTATTTTCCATCCTTCTGAACATTTATGAACAATAAATTAGTGGCAAAAGGGAGAATGGGGGAGAAATGATGATCCAAAAATCATGCCTGCACAGAGCATAGACTCAATACATTATCAAATAAAATAAAAAGATCCGAAGAATGTAGAAGAAGCGTTTTCCAGCTTGTAAGAGTCAAAGTAAACACTTCCTACAGCAGGATCTTTTGAGTAAAACTAAATGAGTCTCTAAGCACTTTGCCATGGTTTCGAATCAGAGAATAAGCATCAGAACAGGTTGCATTTTTTATGACCATAAGATGAAATTGTTGTTCCAGAGTTCCACTCGAACTGTTCAATGATTCATGACACAAATATGGTTACTCTGCCTTTCGAGAAAAACAATTGCCATTTGTTGGTCAGAATATTTCTTTAGTACTTTAGTAGTTGATAAAAATATGCACAGGAAAACAAACTATACTTCCTCTGTTTCACATTTATGTACCTTCTACCTTCATCATGATTCAACCCCCTAGAAAGCGTGAAGCGTCTATCACTATTGCATGAATTTTATCCCAGCAAACTATAGTAGTTTAGTAGTTTCTCTTCATTGTGCTCCTCTATATGCAACTGTGGTAGAAAATAAGTGGATACAAAGATGAAGAAACATACAATGTAGTCAAATTTGTCAAAGTCACGAACCACTGAGGAACATCTGATGCGGTGAAAGTATTATTACTGAAGTCTCTGCAAAACAAAGCGAATGAGCACATTCAATGATTAAACAGATTTTATACGAAATAGTATGAGATCTGGAACAAAAGAAAGATGCACATTCCTGGCTCATGTAAATGCTACACTATTTCTTACAAATCAATTGTCATAATTTACTTGATACTCCATTTTTAGTTTTCCCCCACCAGCCATTTTATAGGTAATCCCACTTTTCTGTCACTAGTCATAATTAACTTAATACTATATTATACTATTTACCTAATATTATATTACTTCTTCATTTCCGTCACCAGCCATATAGTATTACAGAGTTTTAATTTACCGTCATGGGTCATAATTTAGTCATAATCTTAATATTAATAATTTTCTCTTTTATTGCAAATAACCAAACTTGAGCATTTTGGTCACTTTGTTGTAACTTGTAAGCTGACAAATGTTATCACAAATTTACCATTGGCGAATTTACCATTGGACACTATGAGAGTGCCGTGATGGATATTAGTCTCCTATACATGTGTCGAGGCTAACGTATGTTTTTGGTTGATTTGGGCACTTATCATAGGACTTTAGCTCAAATATCCTCCCACAAAACACATAATACAAACCCTACAAGCTCCCATAATAATTTGAGTAGTTATTGTTCCAGAGACATTTTGAGTCAAAAATCAAGCATTATATACATCAATTTTTACCACCTTTGATCACTTTTTTTTAAAAGTAACCAAATGTTCACAAAACTTCACCATTGACACCCTTGGCATGGCATTGTTGGATATGAGGACATGAGGTTGCACCCGTCACCAGTTGAAGCTAATGTGCGTTTTTTTGCCGATGTGAGGACTGGTTATAGGTTTTTGGCTTAAAATTTTTGCTAAAACCTATAAAATTACCTGTATGAACCTCCACAATAAATTGAGCCGTTTTTGTTTGGGGGGCATTTTCGGCCAAAAAACTTGGATTACATACTTCGATTTTGGCATGTTATGACCATTTTTTTTATAGTAGTCAAATATTTCCAGATTAGATACACATGCTCACTGCTACATAAATGGATTGCAATAGACATAAAGTATCAGACAATAAATATGCTATTTACAAACTGAACATTGCATATACTCACACATATGTAAGGCGATTCATTCCACTGAGATCGGGGATCGGAGCACTCAAGTCGTTGTTTGCCAAGTAGCTGGATAGATTAATTGAAATAAGTGTTTGGAGAAACAGTAAAACATGCACAATGGCTGGTTTAGGAACTGTTTGTTTATTACTTACAGTTCAGTCACTCTCGTCAGCAGGTTCAGACTTTTGGGCACAGTCCCTGTAAATTTGTTCCTGTCCAAACGACTAAACAAAAAAAAAAAGTGAAATTTAACTCAGACGTGAAGACTGACTTTTGCCGGAAAAAAAAAAACTTAGATAATCAAAAGAAACGTAAAGTGGCAGACATACTTACATGACCTTCAAAGTTTGGACAAGTCCTAGTGTGTCTGGGATACTTCCTTTCAGTTCGTTGTCATTTAAAATGCTGTTGTATTCGTAAAACAAACTATTATTTCGAAACCTAGCTTCTCAATAGCATCGTCCAGGTTAAAGACTTAGAAGTGCATTAATTCACCTTCGGACATATACAGCATATAGGAACAGCATTTTATTAAAGGGAAAAAATGAAGGCAAAATAGCAAATTAATGCAAGAATCATGACCCAGCTACTGAATCAGTCAATCAGGTTTTCATTTCCAGTGAAGAGCCCTCGAACCCTTATAAGTTTCACTCGAATAAATTTTAAAGAACTTGGTGGATTATGAATTATTATGTATGGGCCAGCCAAGCACATCTTTTGGTGGTCTTCTCTATACCAAAGGTGAAAACTGAAAAGTGATCAAGTTTCAGATGCATAAGGTCTAGGCTAGCCATTGTTTAAAGAACTTACACATGTAACAAAGTCATCTCTGAGCTGAAGAGCCCGAGTGGTATTTCACCAGAGAGCTTATTTTGTCCAAAATGACTGCAAAAAAAGCGGTATCAAAAATTTGTGCAACAGTGAGAACTGGGATCACATCAGAATTGGACTCTGGAGCAAAGATCATTTACAAGTGATTGGCATTAAGCAGCATATCCAGGCCTGGTGTTGTCTCGTTGGAAACAGGCAATGTGCCATCCAACTGGTTGTCACTCAGATCAAGCCAGATAAGATTTGAAAGATTACCAACAGAATGAGGTATGGGTCCAGTGAAGTGATTTGAATTGAGAAATCTGAAACAACAGTGTAATCAGGTTCAGAAAGGGAAGAGCTCAGCAACGCTTTATTGATCAAAACTTAGACAGTTTACTTGATGCTTGAACTAACTTTTGAAGTTAGACCAGCATTACAAAAGGTCAAATCCTTTTGCATTGAGTTTTTGCAAATGAAAATAGGCCAAAATTCTTTTTGACAGGAAATTTAACTTGGGAAAAAAGAGGAAGATCCTTACAAGTTGGTTAATTTCTCGAGACGTCCTATAGAATCTGGAATTGGACCAGAAAAATTACAACCAACGAGAACACTGAAAGAAGAAAAGAAAGTCAGATCAATCACACAGAAGTATTATATGAAGTGACAGGAGATATTTCATAGAGATAAAAAGGATGGAATTCTTACAGACTTACTAAATTCTTCAAACTTCCAATATTTGTTGGAAGACGGCCCATCAGACCTCTGTTGTTTGATAGATCCCTACATACCCAAAACATTCATCAAATAAATGTACAAGAGTGGGTAGTGGCAGACTGGCAGTAGTAACAAGTACAACGAGAATGGGATGGTGTTTATCTATCAGTATATAGATATGCAAATCGCAAAACTGAGGTTCTCCGTACCAATAAGAAGTCAACTACAACAGCATCCAACTTTACGACTGACACCATCAGTAACAGGATGGTAGCCAAAGTTTCCAGTTTTCAATAGATAGGGTCGACGTTTTATATGCACTTAAACTGTTAATGTTGGCATATCTACTAATAATAAAAATCAAATTAAAAACACACATCTTCAGTAATCTTCTAAGCTAGTAGCGAGAAGAGGGGGCAGTAGGCAACTCTATTCCCCGACCCTATTTAACCAATTTTCATTAAATAGTATTTTGAAACCATGACATTTAAAGTTACATCAGCTTCACTTTTCTATTTCTTGTGAAGATTCAAAAACTCTTATTAAAAGATTTCTTCCTTTTGTGGATCCATTCTCAAGAGCTTGTCAAATTAATCACAACAAGCTGTCTCGTTTCCAAGCACATGGTCACATTTCAGAATGGATGGAAGACCTTCAAATAGTCCTTCATTAACTACTAACGGTGGGGGGAAATAGTAAGAGAGAACTTGAGACTAATGAACTAGGTTGTTAGGAACGTACAAATTCCGCAGCTCAGATAATGATAAGATGTCTTCGGGCATTGGACCTGCTAAATTTGTCCCAGGCAATATGCTGCATGTTAAATAACCAAGGATTCATGAGAGAGGAAACTGTAACTATTTAGCAACAGACTGGATAAAGATGATTGATGGTTCAACAAGAAGCCTAATTATTGACTCACATGTCTGTCACCCGAGATCCATTGCAGTAAATTCCCTCCCACTTACGACCACAAGGATCGTGTTTGACCCAGTTCGGCGGTGTGTTGCGCCATTGTTTCTTGAGAGACCTCAATGCAACCACTACATGAATTGTCAAGATAAATGCGCGATTAGAATCATTCCAGCCTATCCATAGAGGACAAATGTAACACAAAACAAGTTCTACACTCTCATCAAACCTTAGTTAAATTACTTGGATATCTCCTATACTAAAATTCTGCTCAAAAGGAAATACAAACCTTAAGATTCCAAGTATTTCCAATTCATTCGGAGCAAAGTACTTTGTATACCTCACCTCAAAAAAAAAAAAAAAAATTGAAATCACCCGCTACCTTAGTCGAAGTTGAAGCTAGATATACGAGTGTCGTGAAATGATGAGCCTTGAAATTTCTTAACATTTCCACACAATCATAAACTTAGCTCATGAGCAACTCTTTCCAAGGGACGTGACATAGTCAATAAAAGGTATTTTCTTCCATTACAAGCTGATCAGCAATTCTTAATCATCAACCTTCCAACATCTAAAACCCGACAGACTAGACCACGATATGATCATACCATGATATCATACACGATACCCGTCAGTCCGTCACTTCACAATAGTGCAGTTACAACTTACAATCCTCAGCTAGGAACAAAAGATTTAAACAGGTTGTGCAGACAAATAAACGCGATAAATGAAAAGAACCAACTTACAATCAGCAGAATTAGTAATTCCAACCACAACATCCCAGCAGCTAATTGAGAGTATAAGCAACAGACCAACAAAATTGCTTGCTTTCATTACTAAAATAGCATAAAAAATTTGCTAATTTTTATGTGATTTATAATATTTACTTGTTCTGAACTATATATGGTTATTTCATTAAAAAAAAAGCCCATAAAACATCAACTAACTGACTGAGTCTTCCACACCTCTAACTACTAGTAAAAAACTAATTGAAGCAGGTGGTGTAACTTGAACATGACGCTGTCTGAATCCAACCACTTTGCTAGAAAAAAAAAATAAACTGAGAAATTGAATAAATAAATCTGACTTTGTCAATACCCTTAATTTTGTAAATATATTCAATTCAACAACTGGGTTTTACTTTGATTAACAATTTAAAGTCAAATTAGCTTTAATTTCACAACCCTAATATCAAATTAACAAATTAATTAACCCAGAATAAAAAAATTAGAAAAAAAAAATTAAAGTTTTCTGATTAACATTGACAAATTAATTGAATATATTAAAATGTAAATTGAGGGGAAAAAAATCAAGAGGTGGTTGGTATTGAAGAGAGAATTACCTGAAACACGCGGGAAAATGAGACATTTTTGACAACGTCTAACTGACTCAACCCTCTTTCTGATCACACGGATGTTAAACCCAGTTATGATCTCGAAGGTACTAAAATGGACGTATCAAACCCCCGGTTTGGATGAGGGTGTAGTCATGAAGTGACCCGGTTCGCTGAGAATGGACCCGGGTGGTCATATATGAAGGTTAAAAGTCACGCTCCAGAGTTGAGACACTCATGGATCATTGTTATATATTCAATCCAAAGTTGTCGGGGGATTTGAAAGAACGCGTCTTGGACACATGAAATCTTGTTTGAAACCGTTTCATGCCGTCTGCAAAGCCAAAAACGAGAGCAAAACTTTTCAAACCCGAGCTCAAAGTCACTCTATGGTATCACCTACTCGAGAAAGCCAACACAGTAAAATCGTGAAGCTATATTATTTCCGTGTAACATCAAATTTACCAATATACCACCCACAATTGTTCTTATTTCCATTTAATTGATAAGTTTTTCCTACTCGGTATGTAAAATGGAATTTCCAAAATCACCTCATGTCATCATTGATCATTGCCACGTCCATACCCAACTAAAATTGCTTGACCAATTATAAATGCTCATATTTTATGACTAACAAACTAACAACCCAATCCTTGACAAGTACCCCAATATGCAAACTCAGGTTCGAGAATAACATAGTATGCGCATTACTAGATTTGGGTTTTCATACGAAGAGCTAGTGATAGATCGGTAGATCCGTAGGGGCCGATTCGGGAGGAGTCCGAAACTCCGGATAAATGCATCATGCCAAAATTGAGTCTTCCCGCTCTCCACAAAACCTAACCAATAACCATACCAAATACGACGCCGTCCATCCATCCTTCAAAAACACCTACACAATTTTGGCGGGTAAATTAACCCCTTTCCCGCCAATTTACCCCCAAACCCTCACAAAACCCGCGCTAAAAACCCTCTGAAAGCTCCCCATTTCCACCACTCTCTCTCCCCAATTACTCTCTCTCTCTCCTCAAACATTCAGTCTCAGAAATAAATCAAATCTTCTCAAAGAAGAATCCTTCAAAATGTTTGAACTAAGGTTAGTTCAGGGAAACTTGCTGAAGAAGGTGGTAGACGCCATTAAAGATCTAGTAACCGACGCCAACTTCGACTGCTCATCAACCGGATTCTCACTCCAAGCAATGGACTCGAGCCACGTGGCGCTGGTTGCGCTACTTCTCCGATCAGAGGGGTTCGAGCATTTCCGGTGCGACCGAGCCTTCTCAATGGGTATGAGCGTACCCAACATGGCTAAGATGCTCAAGTGTGCCTCCCCTGATGACATCATCACTATCAAGGCTGACGATGGCACTGATTGCGTCACCTTCATGTTTGAGAGCCCTTGTATGTTAATTAATTAATCTCCCCCTTTTTTTCCAATTTGTTTTTATTGTTTTTTTTTAATCCATTTTTCTTGGGTTTATTTAGGGTTTTATTGATTTGCTATTTTTTGTGATTTTTGGGGTGGTTTATTGCATGTGGTAGTTATTTGGTGTTAACATTGGATTTGTAATTCAATTGAAAGTGTATGTGTTACGCCTGTGAGATTTACATTCTGAGAGATGGAATTTAGGGTTTTGTTTGGTTCAATTTTTGTTGGGTTTTGTAAAGGAATTTGAAGTTGTCTTTGATTGGAGAATTCTTGGAATATCAGCAGGATGATTAGTTTTTAGAAATTGTTGTGGATGTAATGGTTACAGTTTGTAAATTGGATTGAAGATGAAATTTTTATGTTCTGCACAAGACGGTTATAGATGACGATTCATGTTAGCCGACCCCAAATCATTTTGGGAATAAGGCTCGGTTGTTGTTGTTTTTGTTGATTGAAGATGATATTATCGATCTCTGTCATTTTATTTCTATCGCGCCATGAAACAAGGTGAATGAATTAGTGAAGCCCTATTCCGTTGTCTTAGTGACATCTGAGAATGGTTTTGATGATTGGACTACAGTTTGAAATGTTACGAAATTGGCATTTTTGGCAATGTCAGTCATATCTGAACCTGTTCAATTGATGCGAGTAACTTGGAGTTCTGAATCAGTTAGTAATGGAAAATGTAGTTGTGTACATTTGTTGTTGTCGAGTTTGTCGCTTTGGTACTGTATCCCAGTCTGCAGATTCTATTTGATTGTGTTGTTTCATTAGTATTAGACCAAGGTGAAGTATGTGTTTACAAGTTGGATATCTCGTATTGCCATGATCTTGCAATGTCAATTACGGGCTCTCTCATGTGATGAACTGATGATCGCTTTGTCTGCTCAAACTGTTGGGTGTATGGTTGGTATTGAGTACTGACTGATGGAATTGGCTGATGTGCAGCTCAGGATAAGATATCAGATCTTGAGATGAAGCTTATGGACATTGATAGTGATCACTTGGGTATCCCAGAAGCTGAATATGACGCGATTGTTAGGATGCCATCACTCGAGTTTTCTAGTATATGTTCAAGCCTTTCCACAATTGGTGACACTGGTGAGATTTCCACTGTGATACTTTGTATTCTCCGTGAAGCCTGTCTACATTGCTAAGACATCGTCGTTATCACCAATCTTTTCGGAATCTAAATTGTGAAGTGTAATACCAACTAAATTTTGTTGCAGTTACCATTTCTATATCAAAGGATGGTGTGACTTTCTCTACCAAAGGTGACATTGGATCTGGAAACATTACCTGCAGACAGAACACCTCGACAGAGAAGGTTCGCTCTTTCTAGTCTTGTCTACTAAAAATGTTACTCAGTCTTCCTTGTAAAGCAACTGTATATCATTGAGGTTCAGTATCCATCTTTAGTGTATGTATTTTGTATTTGTGATGTTTACAGTTCTGATATCTGGTTCTTAATTTTGCAGCCTGAGGATGCCACCATTGTTGAGATGAAAGAACCAGTTGTCTTGACCTTTGCGCTGAAGTATATTACTACATTCACCAAAGCAACCTCTCTGTCCAGCCAAGTGACCATCAGCTTATCCTCGGATATGCCAGTCGTTGTGGAATACAAGATTGCTGAAATAGGGCACCTCAGGTACTATCTCGCTCCCAAGATTGAGGAAGAGGAGTTAGAGACCAACATGCAGCCTGAAACCACGACTAGAGCAGAGACCCGAGCTGAGACTCAGGCCAAACCAGAGGCAGAGGCTGATGAAGCTGTGCCTTTGACCATTATGGACACAAAGGAAGACAATGGACTTGAAGATGACATCGTAGAGGAGTCACAGGTCAAAATGGAAACTGAGTCTGAAGCAGATGTGAAGCCTAAGGTGGAGAAGAAACCAGTGAAGGCAGAATACGTAGACATGGTTCACGAGGAGGATGACTATAAGATGGAAACTGAATCTGAAGTGGAAAGAAAGCCGGCAACACAACAAAAGGCTGAAGATGAAGTCATGGAAGTCGCGTAATGTCTGAAAATTTAGTCCGCACCAGTCACTTGAATATATTGGTTGATTGAGATCTAGCTAGCTTGTTGGGTTCATTCTAACAACTATTTTGGCACTGAAACTATTATTAGGTCCTGAAACCATTATGATGTAAATCGGTATTTAGTAGTAGCAGCAACTTAGGGCTTTCTTCAAACTGCTCCTTCACTTTTCCGTTGCTCAGCGCAACACCTTTTGAAAGGAGTTGGTTCATGAAACGGGCACTCAGATTTAACGAGCCTTCCTCAGTTTCTACATTTTGTCTATTCTCATAATTTCGCACCTTAACTTTGAATCTTTGCCTCTTTGGCGAATAGTTCTGAGTTTTAACTTCGTGAGCTTCAAAAAAATAAAACATCAGTGGCAAGCTACATATTAGCACACTCACGGCCTCAGGGGGACTGCTCAATGTGCCCATACTGTCGGAGTTAGATACGCTGTGAGAATAAACCATAAGATTCGGCTCAGATGGCCATTGAGCATAAACCTGGATGGCTTGAGAGCAAAATGTTTCGGCACCCTGAATACACTCATTGCACACATCTGAATCTTTAACAATACCAATTTATATCAGGAAAGAGGAAGCAGGGTGATAAACAAAAGGCAAAATCTTCCATTAATTGATCAATATATGTCAATAGTTACTCTTTTTTGAGCAGTTGAAAGGACAAAGTGTATAGGAGAAGAAAATCTACAACTTTTTTTGCTAAAGAATACAAATATTTCCCCAATGTAACCCCATCTACGAAGAATAAAGAGAGACCGAAAGTGCTTATTGTTTTTCTTTTAAATTTCCTACATTGTAACTCATTGCTGGTGTTGCCGATACATGCAAAAACCCGTCCCCAAAGCTTCAAGGGGAGAATCAGAGAGAGTAGTTGGACAACATATGGC
This sequence comes from Spergularia marina, assembly GCA_963680865.1. NCBI lineage: Eukaryota > Viridiplantae > Streptophyta > Magnoliopsida > Caryophyllales > Caryophyllaceae > Spergularia > Spergularia marina. The sequence continues at coordinate 20,482,936 of OY804560.1, read as the reverse complement.
ACCGATTTCATGTGCATTATCAACTCTTTGCTCTGTTCAAGTCGATGATCTTCCTCACAGGTCACAAAAGTAAAAGACACAAAAGTAAAAGAAAAACTGTTTCCTACCTCTTCCCTTTGATCGTGTTATTTGCTTCTTTTCTTGGCTTCACTATAGAGGATGACCCCAAACACGGTGAGAGCATAACCAAGCATCCCAGTAACAGAGACAGGATTTTTGAAGATCAAAATTGAGACTACAACTGCTACTGCACCCTTTGCATTTCCCAGCACCTGGAATATGAATAAATGGGTAAGTTTCGAAAGACACTGACATAATTAAAAGTTGATATCAAACACCTGTAGCCAAATACAAAGCAGATCGATAACCATGAACCATCAATAAAAAGGGCAGCCCGGTGCACACTAGCGTCCCTGCAAAGCGAGGGTCCGGGGAAGGGTCCCACCACAAGGGTGTATAGAGGGCAAGCCTTCCCTTGTCATTTTTTGGACAAGAGGCTGCTCCCAGGACTTGAACCCGTTACCTATCGATCGCACGGCAACACCTTTGCCAGTGCGCCAAGGCTCCCCTTCAGCCATGAACCATCAATATCAAGGATAAATTAGGAAGGTTTACAAATGACATTGCATATTTGACAAGCAATCATGGGGTTACCAGGGTTATTGGAGTAGTCCCATTTGATATGTTCAACAAGTGTAACCAAAGAGCAAAAACAAGCGATACGACTCACATACTACATTCACAAAGTGGTTAGGCTCATGTCCATAGTACAACTAAGTAGGTCCAAAAGCAAGTTCTCATTCTTTGTAATGAGTTCAAAAAAAGAAAGAAAGCAGGTTTGAGCCTTTGACTAGTTATCAGCATTTACCATAGGACGGTTTCTTTACCTCTCTAACCACTTTCAACTACTCATCCTAGAAGGCTACTGCTACCACATCCGACAATTGACAATTTCCAACTTTCATAATATTTGAAGATTCACGCTTTCCCTTCATTTCACGAGTCATGACATATGAATAAATAAAAAAAAAACATGATTAGCACTTGCCTCAAGTATCATTTTAGCATAAACCGTTCCGGTTAACATTTATCGACAGATATCTGGCCCAAAATCTTTACTAAATGTCGAAGTAAAGTTATAACAATTGAGATTAAATTTCACAAAAGCTCTGATTTCTTTTGGTTCACAAATACGTATACAGTATACCTATCACGCTATCAGTGATCTAAATCTGACATTTAGCTTCATACTATCTTTTAACACCCCCTATTATAACTATTAAGTATTAACCATATTTTAAAATATCACCACATCTGAGTTCTCATTCACAACCAACTTTAGTATATGCTAAAAACTTGCAAAACTAACAAAAATGCTTTCAAAAGAAAAACCACACATGAAGATGCCTTTTGGACTCCACCTAACACTAGCTATATTATACTGATAATCCAACTATAAGGCAAAGTTATGCAAAGTTCAAAGTTATACTCCATAAAAAGATGCCTTTTGGACTCCAGCTAAGCGAACAAAAACAAGTACCAATTAACTTATGCGACCATGATAAACTCACCACCAGTACCAAGTGAAGGGTAAATTTTGAAACTGAACTCTTTCAGAAAATAATTAAAAAAACAAAAAAAAAAAAACTACTCAGTACAAGATTTACTATGAGGTGAATTCTGATTGTTACGGAATATATATATGAACCACAGACGCATTGAAGGATGACACCCATCATCCCACTCAACTGATTACGCACAAAATTACAACCTAGCCAAACCCTCCACGTGCCTTAACACCCCTAAAGTCTAATATAAAAACCAATCCTTGATTCTTGCCGTAAGTCCTAGGGTGTGAGTGAAAGGGATTCAAACAAGCATGCTGTAACAACCCTTCTGTCAAACAAGACAGAAACGGATTCTACTACTTGGTAACACAAAATCAGCGTCCATAGATACCGTGCCTCAAAATATGCAGGGCTTTTGGAAGGAGGAAAGAGGAGACTATACTAATATCGGTTCAGAGCTTCGCCACAAACTTTTTCTAACATTAGTTCCAAGTTTTCAAGTTTAAGTTTGGAGGACAGACATTGAAATCTCAACACATACAGGATACTATAACATCAAACAGCTTACTCACTGACAAATACAATCAAGTGCCAAGGACTACAGAAGAACAATTATTATGGCTATTGTATATTTTAAATCCCAATCAATATGATAACAAAGAGAAGGTAAGTACAAGCTAAGAGTCAATTCACATACCTGGAGGGTCAAAGCACTAGTGTGCTTGGTAACCAGGAAATTGGTCAGATTCACAAAGTACGCCAGTGCAGAATTGAAGATCAGATACCATACAATCTTGATGTCATCCCGAGCAAGTGCTAGAGTAATACCAATCACATTTTCTTCCATAAAGAGTGTTGCGGGGAGAAGGAAGACAACAGCTATCGGTGCCATGTAAAGCAGAAGATTCATGGAATTTAGCTTTTCACTGCACAATTATGAAGCCAAAATTATTCTAGTGGAGCAAAGAAATGGCCACATCAATCAAACTAAGGATGACATAGAATAAAAATGATATCAGAAATTCTTATTACCCTTCAGAAGAAAGCAAGATCCCCTGAAGCACTGATTTTAAAGCCCTGGCTGCTGTGGCACCTATACACATTATAAATCCGAAAAGGTGGAAACTGGGTTCACCCTGCAATAATGAAGTAGAAAAGGTGATAAGTTGACAGAATACATATGTTTAATCGGAAATCAACACCCCACAACTGCAAATCGAAATTTAACAATCACAACACAGTTTACATCCAGACATCCAAATCACTTGTAACAAACTCTTTCAAACCATAGTCACCTAAAAGTCAAAATAATACTACCAATCTCTCAGCTGATTCATTACTACAGTCAGAGCATCCTTTCAATCTCAGGGCAAGGCTAACAATATGGCAATACAGCAACTCACACAAGACCAATTTCAAAGACCTTGTATTTCTCCCAACCTTCAGATATAATGTGATGGGGAACCACATTGTGGTTGGTGCTACTATCACTGCTCGACACAAGGCAAGACCAATCACAAACTTGTATTTCTCCAAACCTTCCCAAACAATGTGATGGCCCATGGGGGTACCACACTATGGTTGATGCTACTGTTATTGCTCGACATAAGGCAAGACCAGTCATAAACTTACACGGCTCCATGGCCTGCACCTCTATCCCTAAGAAATGCCATGAAATCTAGAGACAAACAAACCAAGCTAAATCTCACCCAAACCAAATTTGCACATAGATTTCTATACATTGCCTCAAAAGTTCACATCACAACCTAAAGCCGCAGTCTTTCCAAACCAAATTCCAAGCTCACAATTCACAATTGCAACGCATCAAGTCTCACCAATCTACAATCCCCATTCCGGCACCAAATATTAACAATCTAACTACACCATCTTTCAAAACCACATTTCACATTTCTCACATCTTTTTTAACAATCTATACAATCCCAATTCCGACAATTAACCGGCTTTTACCATTCTCGAAAATTCACACAGCATAAACAAACACAATTCCTAACCACATTTCACAAGTCAACCCCAAAAATCTTCTCCCCAAATACATCCAATCTCAAATCACAACATAACCCACATTCATAATCACCAAAAAGCCCTAACCTTTCCACACCCACATTGCACAATTACCATTTACCACAAACAAAAAAAAAACCAACTTCAAAAAAACAAAAATTTCAGCAATCACAACCTCAAAATTACCACAAAATTACATAAAATTGAGATAAAGTTTGATGAAAATTACCCCACTGGCAATAACAACACCAGTAACAACAGGAATAAGGGTGGCATAAACAAGCCAAGCTTCCCTCTTAAGCGTCATAAGATAAGCGAAAACCGCGGTAAAAAACGGCGTCGTTGCACCAATAGCTTGATTAAAAGAGACAGGTAAATACTTTAACGAGATATTCCCGCTAACAACAGAAGCACAGAAAATCAAGCTAAGAGCAGCGATCTTGAAGAATTGGACCCGAGATCTTATAGTTTGCATTGGCACCATCTTCATCCAAGCTATAGCAATGTAGCTGAGTAACGAACACGCTGTCATATGACACATTGTTAGGAATATCGGGTATTTGAACCCGTAATTACTCAACAAATACTTGTTTAACAACAAAACCCCAATGTTTGACGAATACCACGCTGTTACCAACCCGATCGTGAAGAATCGGGTCGGATTCTTATTCATTTTATCCATTCTTAAGAACCCTAATTTTGATTAAATCAAAATCAAATTGGGGGTCCTCAAATTTGGGGGGAAATTTCGTGGGAAAATATTGTTTTTTTTAGAGGATGGTGATTGCTGTTGTTAAAGATCTGGGTGTTGGAGGAGGGGGGAAGGGTAAATGGGTAATTTTAATGGGTGGTGTACGGATCTTGTAATCATTCATGAAATTATATGACACAGAAAAACATACAGAGAGGAAGAAAGAAAGAAAGAGGAGCTTGTTGAAGAAGGAAGAAGAAAGTGCAGAGGTGAGAGAGAGAGAGAGAAAATGGTGGAATTTTGTGAAGGATAGACGACCGACAAGAACGACGTAGTTTTGATAGAGAATGTGCGACGAAGAAGAGGTAAAAAAAATGTGGAGTTAAAAAGGGGGGGTCGGGAGTTTTTTAGAGTGTAAAGTTGTGCAAATGTGTGTTGTATATATGCATGGATTCTAACAATTAATACTATATATTAATGCATGTATATAGTACGCGTAATAAAATAATAAATAAATGTGGTAATCGGTTTGATTTCGCTTGCAAAGGTCACGAGTTTTATTGTACTCCCTCGTCGGATAGGTGTGTAGACGTGTAGTTCAGGTTGAACCTGGATTAAGTCGGAGCGAAATTTCGATGAAATAAAGGTAAAGGTAGGTTTTGTTGATGTATGATTGTATCAATAAAAATGTGTTGTGTAATGTATTGTTTAAGTATTGATGCATGTTGTATTATAGTGGTGGACTAGTGGAGAGAGAATGGCTATGGCGGAGGAGTGGGGTCGGTTTTTGTTCCTTCTTTGGAATTTAATTAATGGTTTTTTTTAAGTGTGATTAATTATGTGGGTTTGTACTAGTTGATCCCCCTCCTCTATGATTAACTAGGGGTATTACCGTATTAGGGTCTAATAAGTTTTGTTGATCCTTATTCCTTAATGAAGGTGATAAGTTAATGGTGGATTGATGTCGATGTTTATAGAGATTGACATGGTTATAAATAGATTATTAAAGATTGAATACGATTGTGAAAGTGAGGTATCAACTAAATTTTGAGTAGGTCGATTTCAAATAGATTCAATAAAGAATGGATTCGTAAAATGCTACTCCATGCTAAAGACCATATTACTAACCCACCCCTTTGAAACAATCATACTAACCTTAGTCGACCCATTCAATTCAACGAGCTGAAATTTCTCGTAACTTTCTCACCCCATATCACACATCAAATCAATTTGTGTCGTCCTCCTTTGACAACTCTTTATATAACTAATGACGCTTATAAAACTCACTAAACATCGGTAACTTGGGGGGAGAATCTATAAATATATCGCCTGCGAGAAGACGATAAACTCCTTCATTGACCAAGTCAAAACAATCAAAGGAGGAAATGCCATATTGCCATACAAACGTACAATATCCGCAATTACTCAAATTCAACAAAGTCTTCATAATCTATGCGTACTATGCACAAGTCAAGTGTGAACGTTGTACCAAGTCCTAGCTTTGGTGGTCATTTACCTAAGTTTCTAGATTTGATTTTTTGGGTCATCTTTGTACATAATCAAGCATCAAAATATGATCATGTAGGATATTCGGAGTGCAAGTTCACTCCGCATTTTTTACGTGTACTGACCTAAATAAAGATGGGACTATAGTAACAACCCCGTGGCGCTCGTGTTTATATTGAATATACTGGTATACATGACGTGCGAGCACAATTCGTGCTGCTGGGCAAAGCTGACATACATACTTGTGGAGGCACAACAACATAAACCAAATCGCCAGAAACATAGACATCAACACCATCGATACAGCTGAATCAGTCTCATGAGGTGCTCCAAGCTCTGAAAACGAGTTAGGAAACTCTCTTGTTGCAACATCAATAGATGCTCCAAGCTCGATTCAGTCGCTCCCAGGCTGGGGCATTTGAACGATTATACCATCGCAAGGACAATTTTACAACACAAGCTCGTGGCTAATGGCAAATTATGTATCAATTACGAATCAAAACGAGAAAAGAGATAGAATGAACGCACTTTTTAACAGAGTAGATAATAAGTATTATGACCAAATTAAATCCAAAACTTTTCTTGGTACCAAACAAAACATCCATCACAAATATCCTACAGCAAGATTGTCTCGAGATACAGAATACTCTAAAACCCTACGATTTGAAGGAAGTTCAAGCTAGGCAAGCCGGTAAAGTTGCAACTTCAGATGGTACCTTGCTTCTCCAACCCACAGAAGACACAATTTCCTACAAAACAAAACAGATTCGCAAAATTAGAACCGGACAGTCATACAGTCGAAACATGTCTCCCACAGACACAAACTATAGACATCTAAGATCGGTAAAAGAAAAGAAAGCAAAAGGCAGAACAGTCCACATTTCCATAACAGCAGTTCGTTGATTAACTCCACAGAGAAGCCTAATAGTAGCAATGACACTAAGCTCAAGAACTGGAACAAATTATAAGAAAGCGATAGGAGACAATACCAAGGACAAACCCATACTGTCAACAAACTAAGCATTCAAACAACAATAGCAACTGATACAAACCCAGCTTAAACAAAAACCAAGCAACTAAGATCAGTGCTGAGATCAGTAACCCAAGAGTAACAAGAGTGTAAACTCAAAGAAAAAGAGCTGCATACCAGATCAGACGGACCTATGAATGAGACCTTGGCAGCATCAAATAGACCACATGAATTCAACAAGCAAATAATTATTATCACTCTCCATAGAAGAAGAGCGGAAGTAAAGACCGCTTAAAATAAACAGAAACACTTTTTGATTAAAAAGACACGTACAAACAAGTACAACACCATCAATTAACTTCAACTGTATCTACTTTGCAACCTTCACAATTAACCACCACAAAAAGACGGGTAAAGCTAAAGGAAGACATATACATGATCTACCGCATCCTACAACATTCTAAATATCGGGAATTCCAAACACACACAGTAACAAAGATGACAGTCATGCATTCTCAACACAAACAGATGAGGACATTTTCAGACTAAACAAGCACCACACTGGAACATACAGAAGCCTTAACACTCAACTAAAAATTACTAACTCAGGGAAGTCGGAAGTACCTTAGATGTTACTTGGGTACATGAACACTCTAACCTTGTCACCCTGCAACACAAACAATGAAAATATCAGTACTCATGTATCAACACTTTTGGTACCCAAATAAACAATCACAGCAATATTCAGAAGTATTACCATGGACTTAGGAGGAAGGTTGGAAGTGAACTTAGCACGGACAACGCCACTGTTACCATGAGGCCTGCAAACCTTTCCCCAGATGCAACGGTAGAAAGAGTTGTTCTTCTTGGTCTTAGCCTTGTAGACGTAAGCCATCTTCTTTCCCAGGTACCATGAAACTTCTTCCTGAGTGTTCACTCCCTCAATCTGGACCAAAGAGGTGTTGGGATATTGGTTTGACTTCGACCTAAAACCAGCAGCAAATCACTATTGTCAAAACCCACATCCAAAACCATATTTCAGAACACAAATTCACTCCATACCATAAAACGATAACCTAGACAAGTCCATCAAATACCAAAAATGTTTACGATAATGTAATTATTCAATGTTCACCGAAAAACAACATCACAATACCCAAAACCATATTTCATGACTGAACAAGCCTATCAAACACAAGAAATGCTCAGATACAGCTATCAAAAATGAATACAGCCCATGTAAGAAAACCCACATGCTCACACAGCATTTCCAAATAAGAGATTATAACACGACCGGCTTTCTATACACAACTTCAAAACATCAGCAAAACCCTAGATTTCGTTCACAACTACGCAAACTTACACACGAAACAATTAATCAAATAAAAATCTATCTTTTAACTCAATTAATCAAAAGAATGACAGTATTTTCATACAAAACATTACATTACAAACAAGGGGATAAACAGATCGGCTACCTACGTAACTTCAATTGTACTTCAAACAATTTCACCCGTCACATATTCAGCCAAAATCAAATCAAAATCTCATCTTTTACTCGTGTAATCAAAAGAATGCCAGTATTTCATACAAATACTTCTACTTTTCAAAGTCACAACCCTACTTGTAAACTTAAATACCACGGCAAAACCCTAGATTTCACATAAAACTCTTCATATTTCTACTCCAATCAATTTCTCCGGTTACAAATTCAGCCAAAATCAAATAAAAATCTCATCTTTTACATTTCAACAACATCAAAACCAAGTAATTACGAAAACCCAGATCGCAAAAAAGGTAGAAAGCGTGAATGAGAAGGAATAATACCTCTTGTAACCGAGGATTGAACCCCTGACATAGAGTCTGCAAAATCAAATCGAAACACAACGATACAAAAATGTATAAGAAACTGGATTGTTTTTAATCGAAATCGAAGAGAAATGAAAAAAGAAAGATTACGAAAAGAAGCGTAAAAGGGAAGAGAGAGAAAAATACCTGACGCGCTCTCCCTGACGACCTTTCACCATTGTTCTTGTTCTGAGGTTGAGAGAGTGACGGCGGCTGCTGAGGTTTAAGGAGAGAGATGAGAGAAGAAAAAACCCTAACAATTTTAAAGGGAGAAAACAGCCGAGCTGGGATTTATAACCTAATGTGTAGGGTTATTTGGGTTTGGATGGCCCGTCTATTCGGCCCAATTTAATATATAGTTTTGGTTGGATTTTTTTTTTTTTTTTTTAAAAATTTATTCGAATATTTCGGTTTTGTTAATGATAATCGTTGGTTAGGTAATAAAGTAGCTCATGCATCGGCTCAATTAAGTTTGGTTAACTACACAATGTCGGTTTGGGTTGATAGTGAAACGTTTGGATAAGTAGATGTATTGGATATTGCGGTTGCGCATTTTACAGCCGGAGCAACGTGATGATAATGTGATTGTTTACCCTAAATAAATAAGTAAATCACCCTTCTTCTTGTATCATACTGTATTATTTAAGTTTTTTTTTTCTCATAACAAGTTGAAGGTTTTGAAATTTTACTTGATTGAGGTTCATACGTGGAAACCCCGGTCTCATGGCTGGATTCTACTAAGTATCGATAGGGCGAGCCAAAGAAATCCGGAAATAGCAGGCGTCTTTCGGGATGATTATGGCAATTTCATTCTTGCTTTTGTCGTTATGAGCTTACGGCATATGCCCATCAATAAAGGTGGAGTTGCTTGCATTGAATTGAGATATTAAGAAAAGTTTGCATAATGGATCACATGGATAAGTCCATTTTTGTGGACTCAGTAAACAATGATAAGCTCATAAGCCCAAGGCCGTGTTTAGTCCTGTTATAACCTCGTGTAATATTGACGCTTGTTTACGTGGAGTTATGTTATTGCGTTTGTTTCTTAGGAAAATCACATTTTTACCGGTGACCTTGTCTAATGTAAGAAACAACGTTTTCCACATATTCCCCACACAACCTCGCTAACTTAATTTTGCAAACATGCGTGGAAAGGCCACTCAGGTGTACGGCAGCAGCCGTGCTTGAGACCTTCTCTAACGAAGGTGTCCACTGCCTCTTTCCTCGGTGGTTCACTGGCGTCTGCCAAGGTCGAAGTGAAGGAAAACGAGGGCACAATTACAGCATTCCACCACCTCACATCTCAAACAACTCGAGTGGTCTTGGAAGCCCCAACTTGGAACTTCACCAAAATGGCTTGTGCTCGGGAGTAATGTGATTCGAACCATTTCCTGGCCAATCGCTAGCATCATCAATCAACCCAGTGGATACTGATGTCTTAAAATGCAACCAAAAGTCGCATCTTTAGTCTGTTACGAAGATCAGTCGCTTCTAAAGTTGCTCTAAAATTCTACAAGCCTCGAATTTTCATCATTAGCACGAGCTATGCTACCACAACTAAGGAATTATTGGGCAAACCAAAGATTGTCGGACATAATATAACCAGTGAATACTGAACAGGAACAAAGATGTAATCTACAAGTACAAATCTGGACTGCAAGAAACGCAAGAACATGTTTGAGATCATTCCTATAAATCGATGTTACAGCAAAAGGCGAGAACCACCTTAGAAAACTGATCCGAGTGCATTTGAACATACAACGAATCTCAAAACAGCCCACAAACAGTTGCACATGTATGACATGCACAATGGCAACAAGGCTGTCACTGTGATTACAATGGCCTAGCCAGCCTAATGACCTACGAGCACAACAGGGTCCGGTATTCAGCAGATAAAAGCACGTAGTTTTTGCATTTAGATCACCCACGACTTGATATCAGGAGCAAAGACAACACAGTAGCTAAAGAAATCCCAAGCATGAGATGCTCTCAAACTCAATTATCAGATGAAGCTAGCCACCCCAACTTTTTCAAGTAGAAAACCGAAAACAAGCAAAGATAATAAGCATGCGAAATTGATTAAGATGGAATAGGGCAAAACTAGATCAGAGAAACTGAAAATATAGGATAAATCTGAAATCGCCAACCATGTCACAAAAACCTCTTTCAACAAGAATATAAAAACATCTCTAAACTTCGAAAGGGGCAAAGCGCGTCTAAGATGTTCTTAACACAGACAAATAGCATCTCAACATCTAACCCAATTGTTTCTATTCAGGGCATACAGAGTCCACTAAGTTACTGTTTAAGCTCTGCCTTCTTCTTGTGCCACAGACGGTCAAGAGCACTGTCAGCATCACCCTGCAAAGGCAGATAGAAAACCAAGTCAGAACAATTTCCCTCAAAAAGCCACCAAAATGCCAACAGATAAATAAGTGATATGAACAGTAGAACAGTTGCCAAGGTCGTACCTGAGCACGAATGTCACCAGAAAGAGCAAAGGTGGTGAACCCGCCAGTGTACACTCCTGTGTGATCGAGGTGACCAATGTTTAGCTGCACTGAGGCATGATCCTTGGAGGTGATCAGCCTGTTGGTTGCAGAGCTGAAATAAGCCAAACACATCAAGGAAATTCATCAATTACCCATAAAAACAACGGATAAATTCTAACTGATCAGAGATAAATCAGTTGAAAATAAGAACAGATTGCTACCACTTCCTGGGGACATAAAGATCCACAACAGTTCCCTCTTCATTCTGCATATTGACTGAGAATCGAGTTGACCACACACAGCAAACGAGCTACCTGATTTAGCAAAAACAACAATTAGCACCTAATCAACCAAAACTTGCATCGAGATTACGGATAATCAGAAAGAGTAGTACATATTCACACATAGCAAAAAAGGCCAATCCAGCTTCCAACACAATCAAGTTCAGAATGTACCCAGCAACAATACAACATACATTAAACACGAGCTTTCATATTCCACAAGTACTGATAATCAAAATTCTTCAGTTTTTTTCACCACCGGCACTTCCAAAAAAAAAAATCACTCCAGCTAAAAACTATAAGTCGGAGTAACACGGCCGACTAAACAAAAACTATAGACCGTCTATAAACAAACCCTTCGAATTGGCAACCTAGCTACCAACACCAAACTCAAAAAAACACGAAACCCACCAGCACTTCCATCAAAAGGAACCCACTATAGCTAAAAACTACTTAGTCGGAGTGACACGCCGCAGAAACAAAGACATGGGGAGTTCCCTAGTGGTAAATAACACAAATTCAAAACAATCAAAACCCTTCGAATTGGCAGCCTAGCTACCAACACCAAACTCAAAAAAACACGAAACCCACCAGCACTTCCAACAAAGGGAACCCACTATAGCTAAAAACTACTTAGTCGGAGTGACACGCCGCAGAAACAAAAGACATGGGGAGTTCCCTAGTGGTAAATGACACAAATTCAAAACAATCAAAACCCTTCGAATTGGCAGCATAGCTATCAACACCAAACTCTAATACTAAACTATGGACCGTCTACAATGGCACAGCATTTTACTAATAATTTACCCAATTTAACTCCAAGTAACTTCCAACGACACACGCCTAACTACCCAAACACCAAATCAAAGTTAAAAATTACTACTAAACACCAAAACAAGATAAAAAGTTACCCAAACACCAAATCAAAGTTTTCATCTTTATAAAATATTACTAAGCACCAAAACAAGATTAAAAGTTTTAATCTTTATCATATATTACCGAAGACCCACTACTAAAATCTAATTTCCAGCAAGATACTATCATTATTTTATAAAATCTGTACATTTTTCAGACTATTACAATCAAATTCATACTTTCAGATATCAAAATCATCACATTTCTACCAAATATTTCATCAACCCAGAAAAGTAACACTAATCACATGCCAAAACAACAATAATAATTACAAACACAGTATAAAGAACAAAAAAATTATAATCTTCAAGCAAAAACACTAACAACTTATACGAACATGATAATATATATGAAGGTAAATATGACAATAGCAGATCCAAATTTTTGAAGAATCAATTACAGAGATGAAGAATTCATACGAAAAGGAGAGAGAGAAACCTGGAGAGAGAATGAAAGAGCGGCGTAATGCTGAAGTTTTTTTTTATGTGAGATAAACCCTAGTTATGTGACACAGAATAGAATATATAAACTAGGGTTATTATGGGCCGGGGAGAGTTTCGGTCCACCTGAACTCTCGTGAGGCCCAAAATGAATGTCGTAAAATTATAAATGGAAGTATTTAGAATTTAGAATTTTTATAAAATGGAAAAAAAAATGTTATAAAAAATGTAAATACAAATTATTATCTAGACACAAACGTATAAAAAAATGTGAAATGTATAAATATCACATCAAATACTATTGATTTCGTGTATATAACTTATATGACCGCCAAGAAAAATGTTGTCATATGTATCGGTATCTATATGCTCCGAAGTTGATAATGAATTCTAGCACTCGCAATGGCAAGAATGTAACACTTTATTTGTGGTTTTATAACAAGACTCGTAAAGATGATCATTTGGTCTAAAAATAGCTCCCAACACGGCCAGTCAAAACAGCAAAACAAAAGGGAAAAAAGTCTTTGGGTAAGAGATTAGTATATGTTAACGTATAATCCGTATCATATAATTTCGTTAATAATCATGGTACATGTGAACTTGAGACGTTTAATAAAACATAATAAGAGGGATGAGCTACTAAAAATGCTACCACACTTGCTAAAACTTATGCTTACGAAACATGCCCTAAATCAAATTATGCACGTAAAAAAGTTTAATACAAGTAAAAGTAAAAGTCTAGTAATTCTTGGACTGACTCACTAAGAGAGAAATTCCCACTGCTTCCTATGTCGAGCCGGTCTACTTCGATTGGCTGATCTTCTTATAGCCCTTTACCGCCCAAGGTCATAGAGTGAGGATTTACCCACTGAGCACCCGAGAGGTAATGGTTGCGAATTAAAAAAAAAAAAAAAAAAGAATTTTGTGAAAAAAGATACGAGTACAAGCAAAAAGTGAGGAGTACGTCTCCGGAACAATTATTCACTCGCCCTATTTTCAAACCCTTTTCTGGCTTTCCAAGAACTCCCCTTAACATTCAAGCATCTTTCCGAGGTAAAACTGTAAAAGTTCTCTATGATCAACTGACTTTTTTGTTTGTTTGTTTTACTGTTGAGTGTAGATGTGTAGTGCATGCATGATTGTATCGACTACAATGAGTAACCCATAAACACTTAAATATTTGCGTAAGCTCTAAGTCAACATTATACTGTGTTTTAATTTTGGCACGTGTTAAAAGTCTATTTATTGCTTGATTCAGGCGACATTTCCCGCAATTTATCAAGTTAATCTCATAATTTGTAATCCCAAATGAAAATCTCGCCTAAATGAGAGAGTTACTTGACTCTTTAACACGTGCTATTTGGGCACACAATTAAATGATCTCTAAGTGATTGGTTGTAGACTTGGTCCAATTGTTTTCAAAGTCGATTATAAACTTTTGAATATAGTGGTGCAATTGTTGTTTATTCGATTGCTTTACTGGTAAAAATTTGGTAGGATTTTAGACGTATCTTGTTGTAACTTGTAAGTGCGGATTGACTATTTATCGATAAGGATGTATCGTTTCCCGTGGCAAAATCCTCAGGGTGTTCGAGATATGCATGAGATTAGCCTGTTAATTGTTTTGTTTTGCAATTTAGACCATTGGTTTTTATGTCTTAAAACATGTCCAATTTTACACAACTACACACATTCTCTTTCAGCTATATATGTTCAAATCAAAGTAGTATTATTACTATTGTCTTATGAGTTACTCCTATATGACATTTTACAGAAATAAATCGTAACAATCCAGTAGTATGGAAGAGACCAAGATGAGCTTGAAGCTTCTGGTAGACACAACTACCAACAAGGTCCTGTTTGCGGAAGCTGGAACCATTGTGAAACTTATTGGACAAAATAGCATGGTTGGAGGCCTTGGTGAGCTCTACAAAAGCATCGAGTCTTTCAGTAACAACTACATGCAGGAAAATGTTTCAAAAGACTTTGTGCTGAACCCTAAATCTAGTGTTAGCGTCCCGTTGCTGCTGCTAAACGAGACCACTACACCCGTAGTTCAGCCTACTCTCTACAAATGTCCCCGTTCCTCGAATCATAGCCGTTACGGTTATACTTCTAATAATATCCAGGTAACTGATGACCCATTTAGGACTTGCTCCTCGTGTGGTATTGGTTGTTTTATGAATGAAAGTGTGGTGTATCTTGCCTCAAACGCTACAAAACCAAGTAGCACAGGTAAGGGATACGTGAAGGAGGTCATGACTTATATGGTGATGGATAATTTGGAGGTCAAACCTTCGTCTACTATTTTAGCTATCAGTCTTCTTAATAGGTATCATGTCAAAAATGTTGGTGCCTTGGTCGAGAAAGAGGTTCAAGTTGGTCTCAATGAGGTAATGCTGCACCTTTTTTTTTTTTTTTTGATATATTACTCTTTGCATTGGTGATGTATGGAGGTCTAGGAGAGCAATCAGAGACGGTTTTCTGACAGATTGTTCGGTCTTTGTTGTTGTTTTTTTTTTCCCTACAGGGTGTAGCTATCCTGAAAGCATCCCTGGAGACGAAGACTGTGCTGAGCACTGTCTTCCTTTGAGAGATGTCTTAGCCATGCTCTTGGATACGCTGGTGCTGGCTTGTGGCTCTGATTATTCGGACTACTTCTACTGAGTTTTGAATGTCATGTAATATTAAACTTATAGGACCAGACCCTGGTGTTTTTTTTGCTTTTCAATACTGTTGCCATCCATCTAGACTAGATTTTGATTAGTACATTAGTTTCTGAATTTGCTTTATAGTATCGAACAAGCTTTTTAAAAGATCGTTTCTTTCTCTGTTACTTGTTCCATTCTCCAATATGTTCACAGGGCGCATGACTGATACATGTACCCTTACAGTTGGGGATACACCAAGTTACCACTTATTAGCTATGTTACTCAGACTTGGCTAGGAAGTATTAGTCACGGATGCGTGTCCAAGTGTCGGGTTTATGAAAGATTCCTTGGATGTTGGATTATGAAAGTAGGGAGTGTATTTGCATTTCAAAAAAAGCTGGTGAGCAGTTTCAACTTACAAGATAGGGCTGTTGAAATTCTCCAAATAGACAACCGCATGGGAATCTTCTACTTAGCTGCCTGCACCGCAAACAATGCAGCCACTAAATAGCCTGTTTCTGTAATTAGCCAACTACTCTTATCAACTTTGCCACCTGCATATATACTCTCTATATATATCAACAGACTGTTAATGCCATTACCATTGATTTCTTAGCAGAATTTCAAAACTTCCTCAGTATTTGCTCTTTAAACTTGCTGAAATTAATTTGATCAGATGGTTGAGACAAATGTAAGTTTGAAGCTCTTGGTGGATACCAAGGCGAATCGTGTTCTGTTTGCTGAAGCCGGAAAGGAGTTTGTGGATTTCCTGTTCCACATCATGTCACTCCCAGTTGGAACTGTCGTCAATTTGCTCAATGTATCAGACATGGTTGGTTGCTTAGGAGTGCTGTACAAGAGCATTGAGTCTCTTAGCACTAACTACTTCAAGGCAAAGTCCACCAAAAACTCGGTCCTCAACCCGATAACTCCAGTGAATGTTCCTCTATTGTCTCTGAGTGATGCCCCAACGACTGATAGCAGGAACAAGAGCTTCTACTGGTGTTCTTCTAAATGTAAAAATAATGTCTCAGGGCGATATCAGACTTGTGTGACTGATGACCCGGAAACAATATGCCCGCATTGTGGTGATAAAATGTCCACTCAGATGAGCTATGTAGCCCCAAAAGGGTCCATAACTAAGGGATATGTGAAGAAGATGGTGACATATATAGTGATGGACAATTTAGAAGTCAAGCCTATGTCCACCATATCAGCTGTTACTCTGATGAACAAGTTCCATGTCTGGGATGTTCGTTGCTTGGTGGAAAGAGAGGTTCAACTTACTCTGAAAGAGGTAAAACTGACCTTTTCTAAAATAGATTATGTGTCATCACGAGTCCTGACTAATCGACAAAACTTCTGTACACAGGGTGTAGCTATCCTGAAGGCATCCATGAAGACCCAAGCTGTTCTGACCACTGTCTTCTTGAGAAAGAGAAAGATCTAGTCTCTGATTCGTTGACAAGGACTGTCTTGCTGTCTTTTGCGGCTTTGGTTTATCGTTTCTGAAATCTGATGCAGTCTCTGTAATCCATGATAAATCTTGTTTTGGTTTTTCGGCTTTTGCTTATTCTCTTGTTTTCTCCAATCTGATCCTGTCATTTGATCAGTTTGCAATTATATGTTCCTGTTTTTCAGTAATTTAAGATTTTACAGAAATATTTTTCTTCTAACTTCTGACTGAGAAGACCATCTGATAATACCAACACTTCAGGTCCTGTGATACTTAAAGAAAGTTACTGGAACAGAACCAATGCACTGTACTGCAGTGCTAAAATAGCAGGACATTAACCTCAGAATCACCTAGTGAAAAGGCTTCCTTAAATATTAAGTGTCGACAGAAGTTGTGAACCCCCTACTATGGAGTTTGGCCTGGTAATTAAATTCTTGAATTATTGAGTGATATCAGAAAACATTCTTCCTTCTGCCCTGCACTGTTTGTGAACAAATTTTGACAGGGTTTTAGTACATTCACACACAGTACATAGTCGTTCATCAGTCATAGGTTTGGAACATTAGTATAAGTTTCCAGCATTTATCCTGTTTGAGTTAGTCTCATACCCAACTATTAAGTGATCTAGTTTTTTAGTTACGCTCTTGGATGTTGGCCGATGGCTATAAAGGTATAGGTTAACACATTTGTTGATCCAGCCTGTTTCGACCTTGTATTCTCGTTGTTGCCATGTAATGTATCACAGTATCAGGTTCTTTTTGGGCCATGATGCCGGGATCCAAACGCAAGCTATAATCTCGTCTTATGTTAAGTACTCCGTATGAAATATAATGAAGGATGTTAACTTGACATTGGTTCGTGATACAATGCACAAGGCTTATAAGTTATGACCTGTACAGTGTACATTATAATATGTTTATTCAGGATCATGCTGTTTTTGAAACAAGATCATAATTAAGGGTAGAAATACAATTGGAAGTTCAGATAGCTGAAGATGAATTCCGTCAGTCAAAAGCAAAAAAACCCTTTACATATATCGATGCTAAAGGAAACATTTTAGAGATCAGAGCAATCTGTTGAAATTCTACCAACAGAGAAGATCATGGAATCTGTTGCTGTCATCAGCCACCTATACTCATTTACTATGCTACCTGTAAAATCCTCTATATATATCAGCATACTTGCTTAGCAGAACTTACACTTAATTTTGGTATATGGGCTAGTTTTTTGCTTGCTGAAGTATCGCCGCCGAAAATGTTAATTACAAGCAATGATGAAACTCTATTAGGTACCAGGGCTGCCCACTTGAGAGCTAGCATTCCTCGTGTTGCAAAACTAAATGGTTGTCAAATTTGATCTTCAGAGTCAATGCAATAAAAGTAATGAACCCAAAAGTAGCTACTAATCAAGCTATGACACTAAGAGGTCACTGACTTGCCCATCGAATGCACAAAAGATGAGCTTTCTGCCAACCAAGATGATGAATTAATGCGAGAGCTTAGAAATAGAACTCACTACATTACATGTCAAGTAATGAAGAAATATCAACAACAAAACAAGTAATTTGGATCATCACATAATTAACAACTTGTTGAAACCATAGCCTTTGAGAACACATAGAGTATGCCATCAATATAAGAAAATATATATATATATATATATATATATATATATATATATTATTACACGACTCAAGAACGAGAGTGACATTAGGCAGTACAAAACATATTTCAGCTGATTCAAATTTCATCACGAAGTGTTGCCTGAGCTACATATATGACTACACGAGGCAGATGCTAAAAGTCTTTTCAAATCACTAACTACCAAATATGGAAAAAAATTCATTTAAAAATAGCAAATTTCACTGCACATCGGCTATACACTCACTTTGATACTTAGATTACCTTCACTAAAGTTATCATCTACAAAATTAAAAGAGTTAGGTGAATAGAATATGATGAACAACTTATCCCACATTATTCATCACACTAGGCTCATGGGGTTCACCAATTACATCAGTCATTTGTTTGTGTTTTGAAACCGTCATTTTCTTCGCCCAAACAACTCTAATATATGGGCAGCCCATGAGTTGAACCCACCAAGGACCTATTCACCTATATATAGAAGGATGGCTTCAAAAGCGGCAGGAGGGCGAAGAAGAGCGATTTGATAGAGATGAAGGCCGAGGTGGAATCTTCGAAGGCCGAGGTGGAATCTTGTTCTGGATACGGAAAGGGGAAAAGTAAGATAGAATATTCCGGCGGCGGCGCGGAGAGGAGAAGGATGAGGAAGATGAAAAGGAAGAATACTGGCGGTGGAAAGGTGTTAAAGCAAGTATGGTTGCCGACAGTTTACACCTTAGGAGGTTATATAGAGGAACCTCTTCCAGCGGTGAAGGTTACTCCATTAATGCAGAAGATGCTTGACAGAGAAGCTTCCAGTGAAATCAAGGATCCTAGGCTCGGGAAGGCTAGCGAAGAAAGACGCCTTTTCAACGAGCTTGGTATTAGTTACAGGTCTATTGCGAAGAGGAGGAAGTTTACTCCGACAGGCCGTATGCATGTGGATGAATCGGCAGCTGGCAATAAAGAAACTGGTGGATACAAAAAAGATTACAACAGGTTAATTATTATTATTTTGGAATTGTTGATTTTGATCGATTTCCTGTTTAGTCTGAATGCTTATTAAATTTTGATCAACAAAACAGTTGTTTGGCTTCAAGGGACAAGGAGTATCGTATTCTTGACAATATTTATAAGCAGAAGACTCGCTCAGAATGGTATGTATGACTTTTATATGATCAACATTGCCTCTCAAACTTGATCATTTTTAAGTTTTTCGCCTCACATACCTTAATCCATGTTAGATAACCAACTGAGCCAAAAGTCTAGACTGATGGTTAGAGCATCCACAATTGCTGGAATTGTTGTTGGTCGTTGTTTATTTGTATGAATTGCTGGAATTGTTGTTTTTTTTTTTGGTACAACGACGAAAATAGTGAACGGCCAGTAGGTGTAATTTAGATAAGCAAGCCTAGACTTTAGACCTGCACATCAGCACATGAAGATCGGAAAAGAAGCTGCCCAGCCTAAATTGTACTATGATTTTAACACATATTCATAGGCAAGAACATCAGAACTTGTAGCGCACAATTCGGATCCGTGTGTACTTCACACGTCCATGTGTGTGCTCAGATATAAAGTTACATATTCCGATTTGTTTGCTAGCGAGGTTATCTTTTAGGTGGTGGAATTGCGAAACTTAACAGGTTCAAGCCCGAATGTTTACGGTGTTTATCTTTCCTTTTGCATGTATAAATGTGAATAAATGAAATTGCAACGATGACCAAAAGCCGTAAAAATAGTTACTAATATCTCATCAAAAAAACAAAGTGCTTATTTTTTTCCATCACCCACTTCTGTGGATCATACAGTCAGAATGTCGGATAACGGCAGATTGTCCTCCAAGCTCTATGTCATTGTCAGTCTCCTTGGACTGGCCTTCGATAGTTATGGGTACAATTGGCGCACTTTGTCAAAGCAAAATTCAAAGCTGCTGAATGTGAATGGCATGGTGGGAGCCATTGGAGCTCTTTATAAGAGCGTCGAGTCTCTGAGCTCTGACTACTTCCTGGCCAATCTTGACAAAGACTCCCTGCTGAAACCAAAAGCTGCTGTTAATATTCCTTTGTTGGGGCTAAATGAAATTAACTTTTGCGGCAATGATTGTGGCAATCTCATTTTCAGTCATCATCCCAATGCAGTTTGTCCAAGTTGTCAGAAAAAAGTAAGCTACAAGACAGTCATTGTTCCCCCCAGAAATCCTGTGGAATCAGCATCATCGAGCAGTGGAAATGGGAGTTATGTCAAGGGTGTGGTGACATATATGGTTATGGATAACCTTGAGGTGAAACCCATGTCAACAATTTCTGGGATCACCCTCATGAACAAGTTTAATGTCAAGGACGTTTCCTACTTGATTGAGAAAAAGGTTGAAATCGGTCTTACTGAGGTAATAAGAGTGTCTTGTTTTGGGTTTAGATCATACAGGCACTTGTTGATGATGTTTTATTGGTATAATGACTGAACTGTTGGTGTTATTTACAGGGATTGGCGATGCTGAAAGCATCTTTAGAAGTCGCTGACACAGTGCTGACACGAAACTTCTGAATGACAAAGATGGAATCCCCAAATCCCTGGGAGCTCTGTACAAGAGTGTTGAGTCTCTGGGTAGTCAGTACTTTGCACCAAATATCAACAAAGATGCAGTGCTGAAACCAAAAACAACTCTGATCTAATGACCTCTGTTGTCGCTTCACTTATACGGATATGTTACCGAGTTGATTTAAACAGTGATGGATATCTGGATTTCAAGTTCCTGAGTTCTTTAACTTTGTGTTGTGTATTTGAATGACAGGCATTAGCTATTCTGAAAGCATCCTTGGAGACCAATGCTGTGCTAACTGCAGTCTTCCTGAAGACACAGAAGTGCAGTCGTCTTCATTTATCAAATCTTTCACAGTACTCCCATATAAGTGTTATACCTGGTTACTGATGCAGTTCGAGTACGGTCTGATCAATAGCCTAATGTTTGGACCTGTACATAATCCTTAAAGTTGTAGATACAATGTCACTAGTCCTACAATCATACTATAGCTGAAACTGGTAGAAGTTATATAATAAGCAGCCTTTTAGAATCAGGATCCACCTTCTTGAGCAGGACTAGGGAAGCTGCAGTAAAGGTGAGCTCATCTGAAGTCGAACAACAGAATGACTAGTTTGAGATTCTTTTTATGTTGATAATTCTTTCAAATAGAAGAAACTAGTAACTGTTCCTGTGAAGTAAATGCTTTCAGTGACTGATTTCAGATTGGCCTTTGACATGGTTTCTGCAACAATCTTGAATGTGAAAACAAATACTGTCTGGCGTGGCTATCTGTATTTTCCTTTCTCGGTGTCATGATCAGAAGTTTGCCGTATGACTACTTATATGCATTAAGTTTCGTTAATTGAGATTTGAGAGTCAGTCTGTTAGATATCTGCAGAGTAATTAGCTTGGGTGAAAATGTAACACGAGGACTCCTCATGTCACCAAAAACTCATTACAAGCTATTGAGCCAAGACTGATCTGATTTCTTAAGCTTTTTAGTACTGCAGCCCTTAATCCTTCTCAAGATGTCATCCCTGATCGTCTTTGCTATCCTGTCCGGGTGATTAACAGCCTCTTCTAGACTACACGTATTTCCTCAGCCCACCATATATTGTACATCAACGCCAGAATAGCAGACATAGTCACAATTCTTTTGAGTTTGGATCCAGTTTCCCGTTGACAACATCAGAGTATGTACAGGGTTAGCTCGAGCAAATCTCACTTTAAGCACAACAATGGAAAACAGGTGATTATGTGTTTCACTACCCGTTCCACAGACGAAGCAAATGTCAACATCACAGCATCTCCACACTATCTGCAGCCTGGTTCTTCCTGTTCTATGTTGATCAGTGGATTTTTGTTTTTGTTTTTTTTGTTGTTGTTGTTGTCGTTGTTGTACTTGTGCGTGTGTGTGTCAAAATGTAGAGCAGTTTTCTTCATTGGTCCTAAGCATCTTTGGGAACAGAAGGATTATTGCTGATTGAAGCTTGACAGGTTAATGGAGAAATATGCACGGATAGCATCTGAGAAGCGGCTTTTTGGAAGACGTGGAAGTGACTATGATTTTGCCTCGTGATCCTCAGCTCGCAGAGCAAGGGAGGAACTGGACAGATTACAGGCTGAACAAACAAGGTAATTGATCGAGTTATATTCTACTTCTTTCTGCAGAACATGTGTACTATAAATCAAGTTTTCGTTATCTTCATGAGTACTTTACATTGTATGTTTATGTTTCATCCTCATCTGCAATGATACCTTTTATCGTTTGCTTCCCTAGCCTAGAGACAAGAGTAAGCAACAAGGCCATGGCAGTGTTCGAGAAGGTAGATCGATATCAAGAATAGCTTCTTTGAGGTCTTATGATACTCACCAGTCACCCCTTTTCTAATTCTTGATGAGAAGAAGAAAGAGACACTAAAAGTCATCTGGGTGTGAAAGTGGACCCCTTTTCACAGACGATGTTCCCTGTTGCCAAGCAGAATATCAGAATTTTCTCAACTTTCATATCCATTTCATGCTAGTCTCTCCTGATAGTTGCATTTCGCACTGTTGTTCAAGCACTTCCATACTGATCGAAAGTGAAATCTGCCTCATTTCAGTGTGCAGACTAATACTTCGATCTGAACTTTCCTCTCTTCTTTATTTGTTACTTCATTGTGCTATATCTCAAAGAAGGGATGTTCAATAACACGAATGTCATCAACCGTACCAAGTTAGCAACTTACATGGATGAACTGTGTAAACTAGTATACGAGTGTGACTATATTTTTTTTTTTGAAGAAGAAGAAAAAAAATGTGACTATAAATCATTGTACTCATCTTTTGCGTTCTCGAACATTGCCATGAGCCTCAGTTTTTGTCGCTTGTTTAGTTTTTTTACCTTTTAATAAAAAAAAAAAACTAATAGTATATCGTAGTCAACTAGTCACTGCCATTTCTTCCAAAAAGCTTCTTCTCTGATGTTATTTACGCCTGCTTCTCCATTAACCTTTGAAGCACCTGACTTTTTTTCCAATTGCCAACTTAAAGAAAACTTTCGCATTGTCAGAAAGTGAAGGCAATTGGGTTGGGTTTGAAAGTAATTGGTTTTTGAGGTGTCATTTGTTTTACCTACGTGAGAATAGGCCCACATCCAAATCCTAGTATTGTTGGATTCACAAACATATCATTTGGGCCCCCAAATTTTCATTTGCAATCGCATTTCTACTTCGAGTATTTCCTAGTATACTAGTTTGCATGTCGTGCCACACCCGAGCTGACTATCTATATTGTTTGTACTCGTTTAATAGTAAACAAATAAAAAGTAAGTTTATTTTTATTAGAATATTATTATGGAGTATACAAAAAAAATCAACTTTTGTCGCCTGTCATATTCTAATATTGTATATCCCTATTCACTCCCTATTCGCATGAGATATGTAAAAATGGTTAAATGTGTTTGGAGCCCCGCGTCCCAAACTACCCCCTAAATTCGCCCTTGCTTCGTACGATTCATGGATCCCTTGATAGACATGGGTTGTGTTTGATAAAAGAAATGATACAATATACAAAAAGTGGCCCAACAACAATTGAGCCCAGCCCATGACTTAAAACGACCAAGGACCTATATATAGAGTTGTTTGGGTGAAGAAAAGGACGATTTCAAAACACAGATCTAGGGTTTATGCAAAACAAAGACTGATGTAATTGGTGAACTCGCTCTTGAGCTTTGTCAATTAGCCTAGTCTGATGGATAATGTGGGATAAGTTGCTCATCATCTTCTATTCACCTTAGCGTATAGCTGACGGATTCGCGCATTCCATGGTCCACTTCGAATTCGGGCCAAATATCTTCTAGGACCTTTTTTCATTGTACTCGACTACTCGTATTGATTTGGCGTTTTGGTTATGTGTCATGTTCTCGATGAAATGTCTACCATACGCCCGAGTATATGATCGAATTTAACTAGTTATTCACTTATTTCCTTGTGTCTTTGTAACTTATGTAAAAATAATAGAATATGGATTACCTTTTTGGCTCATATTGCCAAACAGTTTTGACTCGATCAACGAATCGATTTAGGTGTCTATCGGTGCGGCTACCATTTCCGCATATACGGGTGTTTGGAACTTTAGCTACCTCTGCATTTCGTTTTACCGAACAGGCAAACATAAAACTCTTACGATTGAAGTGTAAAAGTTATATATTTTTTTCATTATTTTTAGGTACGATATCATACATCTAAAAGTAGGTCCACTTACATTTAATTACGTGCATTTTTATTATATTTTTCAATTTGTACTTATTTAGTTTTCGTGTAATTTTAGAAACATAATTGTAGATTACCAACAATAAAGACATCGGTGCTTATTTTAGTGTTTCATTTATGCTTATATAATTATATTGACCTTATTTCAACCTTTTTGTAGTTTATAACATTATAATTGTCATAGCAATGTAAGTATGTAACTTTGAATGCCATTCGAGTTACAAGTTCAATAATTATAGTCGTTTTTAGGGAACAATAAAAACAAAGAATGGTATGTATGAGTTGAATATTTTAAATATTTTACTAGGTTTTGACCATTTGCTCTATTCATTTGTGAGGTTGCACAATAACGAGGTCCGAGTAGAAGACCATGAGCCAACATTTCAAATTCTCATCCTCCTTCCCACCAGCATTCTCAGGTAACATCATATATTTCTTCTAGTAAATTTCTCATCATGTCAGTTTTCTTTGGGTTTGTCTACTCAATTACCCCGACGAATACCTTTGAGACACGGAGATAATGTTGTTGGTTCCTCATATTGGTTCGTTTCGACGATACCTCCGCTGGCCGCTTTGCTTTTAATTGGGTGCGTTGGAAGAAGGTGTTTCACGTCTACCATAACAAGTTTGGTGTGTTTGGTTCTTCGACAATCGCAGTGTTCGTGACACTACCGCTCCGATTGCGGGGGAGTATTCGAGGATATGAGATCGTGAGATATCGGAAATATTATGAGATTAGGATAATATAATCTTGTATCAGGAAAATATATATTCGACGTTACGGAGTATATGTTCACATTATCATGTAACCCCCTCAAATCATTAATCAAGTCAGTATTTTATAATGCAATCCCCCTCTCTATATTCTAACAGTAAAGCATGTACGATCGAATAGTGATTTTTACGTTCTTCGTAATAATCTGACACTTCCGCATAGGGTCATCTGTTACCAATGTTTATGCCAGTGCGGGATAAATATTATATGATCAGATCGAGTGTGTAAAAATCACTTCTGCTTCCTAGTGACCCCTCTCTATACGCGCATGCAACTATGAACTGAACTGATTTCGATCTGATTCTTATATGCCCGAATTTGAAAAGATATCAATTTGTTTATGGTGTAGAAGAGAAAGGAAACGCCGATGATAACTCCACCAAAACCCGACATCACGATGAGGAACCCGAAACAACGAAAACTAAGTTCACAACTCTGTCAGCAGTAGTAACTGGGGTGGTACCATGTCACTTTGAGGGATCTACTTATGTCTCCAAACTCTCCTTACCAACCTGCTGTGCTACTGGTAAGCCTTGTCTAACTGTCTAAGTATATAGTAGGTAGGCCAAGTGAAGTATATATTATCCGATTGATTTTAAGATGAAATCTCGCTTTAACTTATGTACTAGAGTCTAGGTTTCGAATTTTAATTTGGCATTTCTTTTCTTCATATATGGTGCAACTGTTTTATGAACAGAGGATTCAACCAACAAAGAGATGCCTGATAAATCAGAGCCAAAGCCGCCTTCAACACAGATTGTTACAGTGTCTAGAATTCTAAAGGGCATACACCAGAACCCACATTTCCTGCCCATTAAGGCGGCGTACTCAAGTGTTGCGAAACAGGTGTTGATGAATGCGTGGGACAACATATTCGAGGACACTGTCGATAAGTTGCTAAGTCTTCAAATCAACGGATTCTCGACTGATGCTAAGAGACTGTGGCAGACAATGGAGGATCTACAGATAATGGGTTATGATGTTCTGCTGCTAAGAAGACGACTGGTACAGCTGACCGATGTTTTCCTGAGGCAAAGGCGGCACAGGAGAGAGATAAAGAGGCTGAAGAGCGAGGCTGACCAGCACAGGATGGAAAAGAGCAGGTTGGAGTTTGAGATTGTTAAGCTGAGAGCACAGGTTGAAGCTGAGAATGCAAGGGTTGAGAATGTCATGACTAAAGTTGCTAAAATGGAAGATGAGACGCCACACTTCAAATCTGTGTTCAGTAAGCTAAACATCCAACTGTTCTAACTTCTTCCAAGGCCACAGAAGAATTTGGATGCCCTTTTTTCGTCTATCTGATCTCTAAAGCCGAGTGAGTCATGTCGTGTTAGACCTATAGTTTATAACTTCTGAACTTTCACTATGTTCTAAACTAGACGCGAGAAATCGGTTTATGAATTTATACCATCTTTATGCAACTCTGACGACACAGTTCCATGGGACGAACCAATAAACTTTTTGATTGATTTTGAAGGAAACCCATAGCATCTGATATGAGAACAAATAGAGTAATGCACCCACAAAGCCCTAATTTCTTTCATGTATGAAAAGATCAAGATTTTTACTTGCAGAAATTTCACTTCGAACAATTATGTATCCATCAGAAACCACACGAGCTAGTACTACTGCTAGATCTTGCTTCAGAAATACTAAGATCACGCATACGTACAATACAAACTAGGGTGCTCTTGAGCCTTTGAAGTTGAAGAAACCCGAACAGTGAATTATCTCAGTGATGTGGTGCCGGGGCTGGAGGAGGTTTACATTGGTAGCACTTAGCGAACAGACCAAATGTATCAACTTGCTTGATGAAGTTCACCATGCTTGCCCAGCCTCCGAATCCAAACCCAACAACGAACACCCATACGACTATGAATGCATTGAAAACGTACATTGCTGTCCAGCTTGGGATGAGTACAGGAGGTTTTTCTACAGCATTCTGCATTTTAAACATCATCCAACATTGTATAAGGTGTCAGGGTCTATGTTAGATGCTCCAACAACTTCAACATACAAATAAAGTTACTTCTCTTTAATATAAAAAAAATTACTTCAGTGCATAATCCTGAGTTCCTGACTAAACATGACAGTTATTAGAGCTTCCTTCAGCTAGTCCAGATTGCTTTCATTTGAGTATCGGAAATGAGGAGCTAGGGCGGTTATAATGAGGGAAGGGAGATTAGAACCTCGAACTTTACAGCTAAGAGACTTCCTTAGCATACCTATCACTTGGTTCATATTTTGTGTTCATATAAACATTCACAAGGTCCAGGAGTAATAACACCCACACAAGTTCTATCGTGAAAACTCGAATTAATGCAATAATAATACTCCTAAAATCGAGCTTTTTCCCGGAAATGTTGATCAGACAAAGCAAAGGATGTATTTTAAATTTTTAGGACATTGACAAGGACACATGAAAGTGGGTCAAAACTCAAATCTGGTTGAAGGGTCTTCATAAAAATCTCTGTTAGGTTAAGTCCCATGACTTTTTATCTTAAAGACCCAAACTTTTTAGGACCCACTAAAAGTATTTCCTACAATTATGAAATGCCAAGTCACTTAACATAATACTGACTTAGTGAGCCTCCAAATTAGCTAGGGAAATGACAGTTTTGACAGCAAGATAGACATCCTGATCAATTTCAAACGAACATAGTGTATTTACAAACGAATCCGACTACCAATCTCGACTGTCTCCAGTTTCAATGTACTACCTTTTGCGCCTCATTAAAAGCCAGGAAACCAAAGCATAAAGTTTTCGAAACAATCCTAATAGAGAAACAGAATATAGCAAATTGAGAGAAAAGTCCAGATCAATGTACCTGCCGGGCCTGGGCTGATCTATATGTGAGCATGTGTGCCAGAGTTGGTATGATGTAGACAGTGAAGCTGACTAATAAGGCCCCAACAGACGAGTTAATGGGTCCAAAGAAGGGAAATATAATTGCTAAGAACCATATTGGTATCACCACTGGTAGCCTGGCCACTGCCCTTAAACACAAGCTCTTTGTGTCATGCACCCCCACCACCTTTTCCCATACAAAGTACAAAGGAGTGCAGGCGAACCCGAATGTTATAAACTGCAAATTTCAAAAAACAACCGCGGTTAAGAGAATTGACGGAAAATAGTTTGATTTTTTTACCTTTGAAAGCACCACAGAATTGACATGCACTATGAAGTGTGAACTTGGCTATGATGAGGAATGCACTAGATAGCCTTATGTGACATGTTCAATGAATCAATGTAATGGGTAAAATGTTGTTGCATCCTTAGACTATTTGTCTAGGATACTGATAAGGTGGTGGGAATTGAAAGCCATACCTAAAAATTTACTTCATAGATCATCAATTTTATAGCCATGCCCATTTTTCACTTTTGTTTTTTAGCTTTGAAATAGAAATCCAATCATACAACTACTTACAACTTTTTTCTACAGAATTGATTTCATAGCCATGCCTACACTTCACTTTTACGCTATTAGTTTTAAAAAAATAATTCTAACATTACATCTATTCTAGCATGTGACTCGAAAGTTATCATGTCAATTTTAAAAGCAACTTATCTAAACTTGAAGAGCATTTTAGTATCTCGACTAGGTAAATTTGAACTACAATTGCTAGCATGTTAAACTCCTTTAATTCTACTAGGTCCGTCTTCTTTGAGGGATTGGGGTAATGATAATAAGGGTAACAATGATAACTTGTTGGAGACAGAAAAAAGTAACAAAATTGTAGAAACTTAATGATGAGAAATCAACCTGGTGGATGAGCATTAGGATGACGGCACTATCGCGAAAGGCGGTTTTGGGAAGGAGAGAAAAGGCATTGGCATGGGTGAGTAGTTCATCACCAAAGGCCCAGTACATAGCAGAAGCAGATGGGATAGTGAGAGTGAAAACATAAAGTGTTGCAATTAGATAGATATACTTGAACTTTTGTGGCTTCCACATTGCATGCATAATTTCCCTGTTAATTCATCATGCATTTCAAATCAGGACCCACAATCATCAACAAAATTTCAATTTACATTGTCAATTATTGCAATCAAGCTATCAATATACAGCATCAGACTGTTAAAATCGCGCTATCGAGTCAAGTTGTCAGCCATCATTGCAATGGAGTATATATGGACCAGAGCTTGAAGCACAAGTATATCATCACAATTCACAAATCTTATTCAGGGAACAGAAGAAAAGCAATAATAGAAAATGTCCTTTTTCCTAATCTACAAAAAAGGACAGGACTTGTTCAATCCGCATATTTTGTATGCCCTTACTTTATACTGAAAACGAGTGTTTGGTGAGAAAAAAAAACAAAGGGTTTTTTTTTTCAATGGATAAGTTCATAGTTTGGTATCTTCATAAAGTTTTTGTGGAATATGAAAATTCAAATCATGTAAAGTTTTGTTTGTCAGATCTTCTTGTGCTTTATTGTCAAATACATGATTGAACTTTCACTAAATAGCTTTAGGGTAAGTTATCATCCCGAAACCTTGAATCCTCGCCATTGAACTAGAACACGAGACGACTGAAATGACGAGGAAGAAGGAAAAAAAACAGTACCTTATATTCTACAAAGTGCATAACATAACACTCCAAAACATCCTAGATTTGGTTCAAAAATCGTCCCCAAAAGAGAAAGCACATAGTAGAGTTGGTAAAGCTCACTTTTGTAAAAGTTTGCTATTAAGTTTAAGTATGTGTAACGTGTGAGAGACTAGATTTACAAGAGCCAAAGTCACATTTTGTTGTGCAGAAAGTGGCAACTTTAGGCTCCTTTTTATTAGGTTGGAACCCATTAGCAAGAACTCTACCCCATATCATTTGAAAATCTGAGCTCAGGAGCCAGGAGTGTATATAAAATGTATAAAAACATCGATACATAATTCCACAATTAGTGACTAATCGGTCGATTAAATTAAATAAAGACAAATTTGACTAAACTTCATGATGATGTCTGTGTACCAACCCTAAGTAGGCAAACAAAGGCTGCAATTGGGGAAGAGCATGATTTTTTAAGACAAAATCTGAATTAACAAACAAATGAGCAGAGGATTTAACACTTACACAGTCACAGCATGCCCACCAAAAGTGTAGAGGATATTGGTAGCTCCTGTGAAGTAGAGCACCAACTTTTTTGGACCAGAGTGGATCACACCTGGGGTCTGTTCAATTGTATCGTATAAGCACATGAAAGTTTTATAAAATAAGTTTATAAGATTGCATTAAGAAATCAAAGAATACCCATTAAGAAGACAAAAACTCCCGTGAAATCGGGATTGGGCAGCTAATACTGTGAGTTTTACAAAAGCAATATGGCATTAGGCATAGCACTAAAACTTTGCTTTCTGAATTCAGCTTTTTTTTTTCTAGCCTTCTATCCAATTGTAGATTGTGCATCATGGGACTATCTAGTGAGAATCTTGATGCTTAAGCAACATGGTAAAAAAATTTACGAGTCATGATTTATGATTGAAGGTTGATCGAGTGTATGACTAGTTTCCTGTTTCCGTACCAAGGCAGGCAGGGTTTATGAATTTCTTGACACAGCAACACAGGTAGGATGATGCATGCTGACAGACACTGTCATAATATGTTTTATGTCCAGCACTTACAGCGGGAGTTCATAGGGCAATAATCAGCACTCAGGATTGTACCAGCTATCGTAGAGGAACCAAACTAACAGAAATTCAGAAAAGGAGAACTTGTTACCTGGCCGTGAACAAGAGCAGCAATGGTTAAGTACCAAGCAGTGTAAGTGGTCATTCCGAGGCCAAGGAATGACCAAATTCTGTAGTTGTGGAAGGAAGGTATAAACACAGTGGTGGCACAGCAGGCCCCGAAAATGTATGTCCATGTCCTCTTGTCTAAATGATCGTTTATGTAGTAAATGTTACTGCAAATCAAACCAAGGATAAGCAACGAGACATGCTTGAATTGATAGTTAGGCCTATATGAATTCAGGATCATAAGCAAAAAAATTCACCAACCTTGCACAAGCTATAAGCTGTATCACTGATCCAAACAGCAAGAAGGTGCAATTGAAAGCCAATCCTAACGCCTTCCAAGTTGGCCCTAACAGACCATCTAACACCTCAAACCACTGAAATCCAACAAAAAAACAGGAAGATGTACAAAAATTAAATTACGAAAACATATCATTTCAAAACGAATATCACTATGGAGCATGCAAAGTTCTAAAATTGAAGGTCAACACCTCCCCCCCACCCCCCCCCCCCCCCCCCACCCTCTACCCCTCATATACACAGGAAACTCGAAAACCGTTGAATACTAATTCATATAAAGTTCATGTCAAAGTCTCATCTCAATGTTTATGTCCCATCAATCATCATCAATTTCAATTCTCGTTCCCAACTCCATGAAACATAGTTTGATAATCCTTTTCCCGTCGAATTCATCTATATTAACGAAAAAACTATTAACACAAGTAAATTGATGAGTGTCACAATTCAAAGGGTCATTTCCTAGCTACTTCAAAGCTTAGAAAATAGAAATTCAAGTAAATTTTCCCTTTCTTCGAATTTTAAGACGTCTCACTCTTAGTTAACCAACAAAGAAGTGAAGAACTCGTAAATCTTATCGTAATCAAATCAATGAAAAAGTTTAGTACAATTCTATGGACATAATTTCTTACAATTTTGACAAAGAACTAGAAGCTTATCTAGATATGGCATTATGCTATCATGATAAGTCAAATCAAATCCAAGCTCCTTAGCTTCATCCATCATATCAAGCATGGTTAAAATTTAACAATTACAGTACATTATAGTGATGATACATTAGCACTTTTTTTATCAGAACATGGTTAAAATACATACATAAACAAACAATCATTACTAATCATGCATAGATTATTTTGGGCTTAATAAATCATGGTTGAAATAAAACTAGAACAACTACCAAACAAATTTGAACATTGAAATGTGATGCTCATGGTCCCACAAATTCACGAAAAAATAATAAAGAATTTTAAATAACTAAATCATGGAAAATACTCCTACTCCAATACTACAACAGTACAACATGAAATAAAGTGACAGACCATTGTTGTGTTCATACAAAAATGATGAATTTGAACTCAATACTGTGTAACAACCATTCAAGAACCGCATTCAAATCAAACGTATAGAGTTCAATTTTACGGGTAAACTAAAGATGATTTGACTCATAATGAAAGTAAAAGAATTGCTAAAAGTAATTAGTAATTAAAGTAAAATAAAATCACCTGAATAACATGATTCTTGAAGTTCACACCTTCCTTCTCTTTTCTACTACGATACTCAACATAGAGCACACTTATAAGATAAGCCGTCCAACTTCCTAACAGCCCATAAAACACTTGAAGTATAATTCCTGATAACATCCCCATTTGCGAAAACGAGTACGGTAGTGTCAATAACACTTGAGCCACCTACAAAATTGTCGCAAACATATTTTATCGACTTAGGGATGTCAATGGGTCGGGTTTGACAACAAAATTACGAAAACCCGGTCAATTACTTAAACAATACAAAAAAAAAAACAACAAAATGACACAATTTTTTTGGGATAACAAAATATTAACCAATGGAAATAAAAAGAGTGAAACTTTTTTACCTGATTGGATGCACAGCTGAACCAAGCATCATAAACAGAGCCACCATGCCACAGGAAATTCTTGAAGCTGAAGTTTTGATTCTCATCCTCCATTTCCAAACCCACATTTTCTCTGTCCTCACCATTTCCACCAACCACAGGCTGATCATCAGTGTGGTTCACTATTGCTGACACTTCTACTGGTTTAACCTCAGACATTTCTTCTCAATTTCACCCTACAAAGACAAAAAAATTCTGTCAGAAACAACAAAAATCACTGGTAAAAGTAAAAAAGTTTGAAACTTTAGCAGTAAGATTGGTTGGAAAACCCCAGAAAACAAGAGAATTGGTTGTAAAAGTGAGAAAAATACTCACAATTATCACTCTCACCAAACAATTTCTTGTAAAATGGCAGAAAAAATGAAAAGGGAGAAACTTTTTTTTTTTTGCAGGGGAAAGCAGAGGAAAAGTGGATATATAGGAAGAAAATAAAATTTATAGGAGGCAAAAAAAAAATGTAATTAAGACTCAACTACCCAACAATTGTTCTCCTTGTAAATTAATTACAACCCTTCAATTTTAATTGATAGGAAAATGAAAATGACACAGACCCAGAAAACTATAATTTAATTTAATTTAACAACAAAAATGAAGATTTTGGGGAAAAATGACAGGAGTATAATATTAATAATAATATACTCCGTACTATGAACAAAAAAGAGAAAAAGGTGAAGACTTTGATTGTTATAACTTATAAGAATGTGAAATTTGATGAAAATTGTGAAGGAAATCTCTTTCCTAAATTAAAAGATTTGTGGGTTTCGTGGGTTTTGGGCTAGGAAGCATAGGCACTAGCAGTAGTAGATTATCTGAGGCTTGAGAGAGAAGAGTGTGAATGAAGGTGAGTAGGGTGTGTAAGAATTTGTCTGTGGGACTATATATTTATGTCTGTGAAAAAGTGAAGAGTGTGGGTTACAAGAAAACGGCTTGTTCAGAGTGGTAAAAATTGAAAAAATCAGTATTACAGGCATGCCATTTCCTGATGTACATGTAACATGTTCATAAATTACGTCCACTTTTTTTCTATAGATGGCTTCGGTTTGTTTTTAATTTTAAAGTTTGCGTAGTTTCGATTTATACGAAAAGTAAGTCTGATCGAACGATTGCACACTTTAATCTATGGTCATTACTCGTTGTAGTCCTACGGGTCGATTCCTCATATCCCATCCCGTAACATAGATTGTTGTCGATTTTGTGTGGGTCCATCTAAGTCACTCAGCTCACTGTAACACTGTAGCAGTGTGTATCTTAATCTAGGCGTGAATGAATGAGAGGAGAGAGAGAGAGAGGTGAGTGCCACCAATGGAAGGCGGCCTACAAAACTTTAAAGTCTAAGAGAGGGAGAGCAGGTTGGTGATGCTGCCATATTGGCTGACTTTTTATTTACTCTTCTGTCTATTAACTGTGGACAGACTATTTTGTAGGTTTAGCTGTAAAAATCTGTATTTGTCTTGTAATATCAGTGGTTTGCTTCCCAATATTTACCATTTAATGTTGGTTTTCAGAGAGTGAAAACCATTAATAATCACAAAAATGTGTCCATTGCATCTCCAATGGTAAAGACTAGTGTATTGCTTCATACTGAAACTTTGTAGAAGGGCATATTTTGTGAAATTGAATTTGCCATGTAGTTGAAGTGTCGTCAACACTCAACAGTTACACTCTAAATTTCTAGTTCCTTCGTGTATTTCTACATACAATATCTTTATATTAGTATAAAAATGTAGACATCTTTCGCATTTTTATATACATAAATTAATTTGTGTTTCTTTTTAATTCAAGTATTACTATATAGTATGATGATTGACCCCTTAATCGTCTAATTCATGAAGATTTGTTTTCGTTTTTTTTTTTTTTTACGATTTGTTGGCAACTATATCAATTGAATGATCAAATAATGCCCTCATTTGGGGGATGTGTCTAGACCTAGACATTTACTATTATTGTTGACCAGCCCCAACTCCAATTGAAATAGACTTGGCTTGATTTCATCCCATATATGTTTAGGTCGGGTTCTCGACAAGTTGTCTCATTATAGTTGTTATCGGGTCTTATTTGGCTGAAAATATGTAAGCAACAATGCCGAGTTGTCTCAAAATCAAGTCTTTCAATTGTATAGCTCGGCCAATCTACATATTTGCGATAATTGCAAGTCAATCAACGGATATTAGCATTATGTGATCGGGTTAACTATGCCATACAATTTAAGTTGAACCGAGACTCATCAAAACACGAGTGGGTTGTACTTGGAACGGATTCAAATCGGGATACATCGAAACTTATCGATTAAGTACAAAGTTGTCACGAAATCTAGTCAAATCTGTTTCGTTTGGCTTTATTCAGGTTGTATCGGGTTTGATTTTAATCGAGTTACTTTTGCCAACTCCGAAAGAAACCGATGACAGTAAAACCCCGAGAAAAGTGGCTGGGCCAATTTCGACCCCGAGCAACACCCTGACGGAAATTCGGAAGCTAGAATGTTAATCCCTCTGTATCGAGGACTAAACCAGGAGAAACAACGAAGCTCTTCGTCTGCTAATCATTACTCGTTCCACTAAACGCAAAGTTAAACTCTTGTTAATTGATTGATGCAAAGTTGATTTATTCGTAAGGGGAAAATAAAGGAGTGATGCTCATTTACTAACAACTCCTTTTAATCTTTTCGTACAACACATTACGC
Organism: Spergularia marina; assembly: GCA_963680865.1. Lineage (NCBI taxonomy): Eukaryota > Viridiplantae > Streptophyta > Magnoliopsida > Caryophyllales > Caryophyllaceae > Spergularia > Spergularia marina. The sequence goes on along the minus strand of OY804560.1, from coordinate 20,447,081 downwards.
CATTGAATCTTATCTACTCTACATTATATACTCGATCCTATTAAAATTCGTATCTATGATAATATTGAATGTTGAAGCTCTACAGTATCTTAATTCTTATCATGCATGGATAACTAACATATCCCTCATAGTCGAAATCTTGCTTGAAAATGGATGGCTAATGGAGAATTTGAGCTCGTGTAGTACTTTAATCGTATCGATATGGTTTTTCAAATGGTTTAATACTTCAACATTTTGAGTCCAGCATAATATTTTTTTCTCCTGGCCACGTTAACACTCGAGAAAAAAGTAAGTTTGATGTCGAGTACGAGCTATTATAGGTTTATAGCTCTACCAAAAGAGCTCCCACAACACCTAACAATCTTAGCAATGGAAATCTAGAGCTAGTCTTCAACTTTCAATATATTCTTTAGTCTTTAGTCCAACTTTATCAAATAGAATCTTGAAGATGATAGTGATATAGAAAGAGTTTTGAGTAAATGAAATGCCACCAAGGGCACCAACAGTAGAAACGGAGCATTTTTTGATGATGCGAGAGAAGATCTTATGATTTATTGAAATTCTTATACGCAGGGGAAGTGAAGGGACCATATATAATGATTAGTATAAATAGATTATAGAATAACAAAACAAAAAGCACTTTTGCATCATCATTCTCGCATCTCACTCCCCTGTTTCTTGAGATAAGTCTTGGTGGAAGGGTCGTTAAATTCGTCAGTAGCCTACTCACATGTCGTTCCGTAGAAGTGAAGTAGATCAGCTCACAAACATTGTTCTACTTTATCGATCATTCCTCTACAAGTCTTAAAAATACTCCTATAACTTAGGATAGAACCTATCTTTGTGTAGGAAGAAGAACCAAATCAACTTCGATTTCATGGAACACAATACCATCTTGATTCAAAAGCGAAAAAATTAGCCTGTTTTATGCCAACCAAAAACCGTAACTATTTTGACAAATTACGTGTCTAGAACTTGACTATGGGATGAAAAGCAAGGAACATAAAACATTACTAAGAGTGGAAATATGCCAAACTTGTCATTAAGATCTCAAAGATCTTCAAGCACACACAACCATGGCAGGCAAACTATATTGCCCCAAAGAGACTAATGAATTGATGGGATAATTTGCAAATGCAACAACATTTTAGGGGGAGTGTGTGGGGTAGTAAGGATTTTTGAATGCTGGCTTTGTTGTTACGCTGATTTTACAGCGTATATTTTCGCAAAGAAAAGAAAAAAGATAAGAAAAAAGCAAGTAAGATCAGATTTGGGATTAGGCCAAAATCCACAAACTAAGGGATATATCAGCCTCATTTGTCCTATCAAATCATCACTAAAGCACCAATTCAACTAACTTAAGGGTCTTTTCTTGTTAGTAATTCTCAACTTTCCTAACCTCAAATTTGGTGGGTCGTTTACTTGCGCATCATTATCTCATGCCTACCTCATACTACAAACTACAGTAAAACTTTAGACTCCAAAGGAACGATATCGACATATCATAGACATGTTTTGAAATTCACGAATAATATACAATCTTCTTCTCCAAGATGACTTTACGAGTTAAGTCAGCTTACATCCACTACTCACCCTGTAGTCAAGTATAAGATGTGTCTAGTACTCGCTCGAGCTAATCAACAAGTAGTCTCTGCATCCGAAAGTCTTAACAAAGCGAATCTTAGATGCTAGTTACATTGGATCTTCAGTCTGCTGGTACGAGCAAATGTTAGTTGGGATAATAGAACACAGGTAAAATGTGGGGAGAAGGGGAAACAGAGGATGAGGACCAAGTCAAAATGGGCATCATTGCTAACAGAATGAGAAGATAGCACTATCAGAATCCAGAGAAGACAAGAAGCAGTTCTACTTCTCATTCGCAATGATTTTCAGACATGATGTTTTCGCAGTAACAGGTAAATGTTCAGCATTTTGTAGTGCTGAAACCAATCAAGCCCCATAAAGAGGAACACACACCACGGCCGGGTCAGTTTTCGGATCAATTCAACGGGATGATATGATCTATTATTTATTTTATTTTGAAATTAACCGATTTATGCACGCTCTTATGCATCATGCATGCGTTACGTTTCAAAACACAAAGGTAAGCACATAATGGACACAATCTTCATCTTCCTGCAGCTTAGTTAAATTCTTCGGTACAAGTCCAAGCATTATAGTCCCTGGGTGAGTGTAGAGGTCTGAGGACTGTGGCTCGATATTCACGACCCCCTTTGACTCAAAATTCCGTTGGTGTACAACATGGAAACACCAACTCACCTCACAGGCTAAACGCCTCAATAAGCAGTGAGGTCCATGGACTACGGGTTGATTTTCAACTTCTCCCACAGGTGAATTCGGCTGACACCAACGCCCCACCAGTTGGAACATATAGGCGACTATCTGGAGCTAGATGACACTTTTCGCTGGAACCTCACCAAATAGACCCTGCTTAAGTTTGGAACTGGGAAATGATCTAAATCTCAAGCCAGGATCATATACACCACCCAACTTATCGGTCTTATGATGATCCTTTGACATATATACTCCGATATGAAATTAAATACCTCAACCATGCATCTCAAAATGTTTCTCTAAAAGGCATAGTTCAAAGCTTGAAACTACAACTCATTATTCATCATCATCATCACCAAAGTGGCCGCCTAGTCAGGCAAGAGAAGGGGGTTGGACATAGCTAGCCTCACCCCTGCAGTAATGGACAGAAAACCCTTTATTAAGATATGACCAATTATTGGGCCTCAACCATCAGTCTAGACTTTTGGTTGGGTTGGCTCTTTAAGACCCTTAAACCAAAAACGGAATGGCCATCCACTATAATACATCCATAGTCCATACACATTAGACACGGCCTCGGACTCTAGTCTAAAGCAATAAGCCAGCTACAGTAGTCACTGCACGTCTGCACCTTCTCCTCTTTCCATGAAATCCCTAGAAGTCAGCTGACAAATGGTTTTTACAAATTTGTGGACTTACATATTATAATTACTCTGAATCTTTCATAGTGAAAGGAGCTCTGATATATCATACAACAAGCCATAGTTTCTACAATTCAGCAACAAAAATGTTGAAAATATCACGTATTAGATAAAACAGTATGATGCCACAGCTGAAGGCATAGAAGAAATACAAGTGATACAGCCTCCACAAAGAAATAGAAATCTAAGATTTGATTTCTTGATGCGAAGTTCACCATGGGGTATTGATAAATCAATCCAAACGCAGAACACAAATTAGCTACCGCCTGGCAGATAAAGCAATCAACTTGAATGCTCTAGCAATTACAGTGCAGTCTAAAGCTGAGCAATTATTTTGGGCCCTCTGGGAGTGACAATCGTGGTGTTTGCATAAAGACATATATATGCAAGCATTCCAGCATTGAATGTCAGAAACTACTTCTAAAGTTCTGAACAGAAAGGTACTTCACTACTTCTCGACAAAGGCGTATTAGACACACAAAGCTTCAGTTCAAGGCCATGCATTGATTTACTCGTTGATTTGAGAGTCCTACTCACTCTCTTACCACTCTCATCCGAAAGGATGAATTGGATTGGGCTTACACTCGTGGATCAACCTAGGTTTCTTACCTCTATCAAAATAAAAAAAGGCCATGCATTGAAGTTTCCGAAAAGTTTAGAATCACTTAGAAGCATCGGAGATACTGAAATTCGACTGATCTATAATCCTGAAATTCTAAGATTAAATGTAGGCAAAATAGTTTTATGGTAGAGCCTGGCCACTAATAGCACCTCTGTTAACAGGCCCTAGCCTCAAGTAGCGAGCTCCAATATGGCAAATGTGCCATCTTATTTACTAGGACATACTAGACTGTCCATATGTTAAGCTGTTTTGTTGGGAAAAACTACTGTACTAGCAAAGAATTCTATGACTAATCTATTGGGTAAGAAGTCTATGAACTGAAAGTAATTAACGAATTGTGAAATATTAACTGAATAATGAATAAATATCAAGAACCAATTGACAAATATTATATGAAAGTTATTTGAGGCATATAGGAATGAAGTATCGAGCTCTCATATGCACGCATAATTTAGTATGAAAGCTTTGAACATTTAGATAAGTATGAACTATAACTGTAATTCTCTCAACTTGAAACATTCTATTCATCTGTATATTTACATGGGATCGTCATACAACCGGATACGGAAAGAATCGTGTTTCAAAAGAACTATATAAAAGAATCTCGATGTAAGGAATTAAACAATGAAGAAGATGAAAATCACCAGAAAGAAAATTAGGATAGCAAAAAGTTTGATAAGCAGGGACCTGTTTGAAGATATACGGGTCAAATGCTTCAGTAAAGCACTATGAGCACCTTCCACGTTGCCCAGGGACTCCTCCATGTTATCATCAATCCTGGTAGGAAAGCAAAATTCAGAAAGCAATCAAAATTTTAATTCAAAAATATAGCAAAATTGTGTTCTCAAGTGAGTGATGGAACGGCAAAAATTCTAACGCGAAGAAGTCCAGAGACTGTCGTGTATCTCTACATTCTCAATCCCCCATCAAAATCCATAAAAATTAGAAAATCATAGTTAACAAAGAAAACTTTAAAGTCCAACAGCAAGGACAACCTGATAGCCAATTCGCCCTGGTGAGCTACCATTGTAGCCAGATGTGTAAAAATTCCACTCAGTTCAGAGATCGTAGATTCAACATTCTGAAGAGCTGAAGCACGAGTTTGTGAGTAGTCCTCTTGCTGAGGAGCAACCTGCTGTAGCATTTGCATTTCCACGTCGTTGGATGGTATGGTCTCAGTTGCCATTCTACGCCTGCATAATCAGGAACCAACTTTAAATGAGAATTTCCCCCTTAAATGTCCAATTTCAAAATATTAACTATCTAAAGTGGAGCATGATAACGTTCTTGAGTTTCTTTTAAAACATACAAAATGCCAAAAGTGAAGTGATTAACGCATGACAGCACTGCAGGTATAACTTAATAAAAAACTCATCAACAACAAAGCCACTTAAGATGGTTCATGAACAAACCTAAGTTGGCTACCGGCCTGGACTCCACTTGAAGTTGTTCTGTTGAGAAAATCAAATGATTATTAGTGGGCTGTCTGTGAGTGAATCCATGCCAACAACAAAATTACTACAAAATGCTGCACCAAGAGCTTCATAAGAGGCATTATGAGGAGCTTAGAAGATAAATTACTTACTGGGTAGTAGGTGCATTAGATGAATTAAACCACGGAGGGGGCTCTGCCATAGGCTTAGCTTTCCGCTCAAAAGGATTGTCTCTAGATGAATTGGCCGAGAATATCTTTTTCCTGGTTTCATGAGCTTTCATATTCTGCACAATCAAAATACAAGCATAGTTTGTGTAAACAAACGAGCACTAAAGAACCATAACAGAGTATCTCAAATTTTCACGTCACACTTGCCTGTGTCCTAGCGGTCAAAACTTCTTGGAACATCTTTGTAGCAGCCATTAGTCTGTTCTTTACATCATCACAAATGGCATTCGAATGAACAACTGTATCATCAGAATAATTTTTAGCTATTTCAAGGTTTTGGAGGCCTTGTAGATCTGCGACTGCTACATTTAGCGCTGTAATATCGTCCTTTATCAAGGCTGTTAGCTGTTGTATTTCTGCTGTGGGATCATCAAACATCGAAGACCTTTTTGACACTGTGAACATTGTACAGATTGAAAGATATAGGGTTAGTGGCACATCCTCTTTGCTCTAAGTATATGACACCTTCTGCAACCAGTTCATACAGCCGCAGTTATAATATTACAAGGCACCATAAGGTTTTACAAATATGATCAGCCACGAAGATAAAAACATAAGGCAACTAGGAGAAATTAAACACTAGAAAGAGCAGCTTTAAAGGAACATAATCAAAAAGAAAAACTTCAATAAGAGCTGTGTATTTAGGGATAATTTGCGACGGATGACAGTGGTAGATAGCCTTGCCCTCATACCATTAATCCCAGAAAGGTAACCCAGACCCTAGGCCTAAGTGCTCTTGACGAAAGGCAAGTAACAAGTAAAGCAAAAATACGGAGCAACTGACTTAGCCTACGGACCTACGTTTCTCTAGAGAGGAATGGGAAATCATGGACTTGCTCTAAGCACAAGATGGATCATCATGCAAGGAAAACGATTTAAACCGTCCAATTTAATTCCAATTATCTTCACAATGTTTACTTCAAAAACGAAAAAACCTAACTTCACTCACTAGTCACCACCCATCAGTTGTGACAAGACAATGGCCATGAGCTAAATTTTCAGAATACAGCGCGAAGAACCTCCACGAAGTATGATCTACAGAATAAACAGAAAAAGCCAGTCACCTCCACCAATGCCTTGACACCTTCAAGTCCATAAGACCACCTAAGGGCTAAGAGCCTAAAAATGAATAATCATAATACGACATTAACAGATTATGATCCACCATTGAACAATCAAACTATTAACCATCAAAACCACAATACTACAACCTGTTACACTGCCTACAACTACAAGCTACAACTCTAGAAGTAACTAGTAAGGCAATGCTTCTAGAGCCGATTTGCAATTCACGAGTCATTCTACCCAAATTCAAACCCCCTACACCACGCACAAAGCTTTTCGCTGATGGGAAATGTACAATTGTAACATCCAAAAGTCTAAACTCACATCAACCCAATGCCTTCCAATACTCCATTACTCCATTCCTCATCAATCAATCAATCGCAAACTCTCCCCTCACGACATTTCCACCCATAAATCCCTACTTCCATGTTTCAGTCAATCAACAATTCAAATCCAAACCCCCGACGCCTCGCACAGAGCAATTGACTGAAGAAAATTATACAATCGTAAACCAAAAGTCACATCACCCCCAATGCCTTTAAAAACTCCATTGTTCATCAATCAATCAATCAATCGGGAACTCGACCCTCGAAACATTTTCATCCATTAATCCCTTGTTTTAGTCAATCATCAGCTCAAAATCTAAGCTAAAACCACATACAATACAATCATATGACGAAAATGAGCTTATATATCACTCAAACAATGCAAACAACTATAATATCATGCTCTCGTTCGACATAATTAAGCATATAATAATACAAAATCAGCTAAATTATATCGAATTAAAGAACGCAATAATCAAATTAAATTAAATTAAATTAAAAGATAAGGTAATAATTTGGGGATTTTGAAGAGATTAAAAGCTGATTTACATTGAGAAAGACGGCCAATTTTCCGATTGGCTTCGTGAATGCCGAGGCCGATACGCGAAGCTTTCTTGTTGAATTCGGATTTGTTCGACGGCGGCGGCGGCGGTTTCTCCGGTGAGAAACGCGCAGTTGATTGATCATTTCCGGCGGAATTGACGGCCGAGATTCCGCCGATTTTCTTCAAAGTTTCGGTAAGAGATCGGAACTCCGCCGTCCGATCTCGGTATGAGGTGGATACTCCGGCGGCGGCCATCCGATTGCGAACGCCGGGAAATTGAAATTGGAGAAATTGGAAAAAAAAAAAAAAAAAAATTCGTCGGCAAAAAATGATATGGAGAGGGGCAGCTGTTACAGTTGGTCGTTGGGATTTCTTTTCCTTTTCCCTCCAAATTTTCCACCGTTTTTTTTTTTTTGTTTTCTTTTATTATTTTATTAATGTGTTCTTTTTGGACTTTTGGTTCAAATAAGGGGGTCTTGGACTCTTGGCACACCGGGTGTGCAGTTGTGCACCCATCAATTGTTGTTGCATGATCTATAAGTCACGGGTTCAAGTTGTAGCAACTCTCTGTTTTAAGAAAATGATAGTTGGAAAGGTTGGTCTCTATATACTTTGTTGTAGGATCTTTACCTAAAGTGTTGTTTTGTGAAGATACCAATGTGTATCGGGTTGCCCTTTATAAGGTTTAAATTAAAGTTGATTGTTGTATAATCCATTCAAGTTAGTATACTCATGATCACATGTCATTGGTCAATAAATTTATATACAAACCTTGTAATGTATGTGAGATTGACACAATGAGCATTCTCGTATGAGTCGTATCCATGTGTTCTACTTGTTGAACTAAAAATATAAAGTTGAGGGAGTGTAGGGTAGTTTATTTGTGTGTTGGAAGATTATAATTACAAAGAACAAACTTGAAATGATCATTGAGAAAACGACTACAGGAAAAGGTTGCGTGAAGCCAATAACCATCGTGTTTTTATCAATAAATAATAGCATGGTTAATATAGAAGACGGTTTATTGACGTGAGGTTTCAAAAACATCACTATAAATAAATGTGCATTGTATTCAACTTACAAGATAATGTTAGAACATTACTTTCCCTGACGCAAATATATTTTCCTGTTTGTATTACCAAGTTCGAGGTGTCATGTTGGCCTATTGGGAGCTATTTTTAGACGAAATGAAACACTTGTTGCAAAAATTAGTAAATATCCAATTATGCATTACAGTCTATCAAATCTACTTTATTTTAAAGGTCTTTTATTTAGTATATGAATAGCCCCTAACATGACAAGTCAAAACTATAAACTGAAACGGGAAAATATCTTTTGAATCGGAGTAGCTAACTCCTAAGTTAGTTAGGCCTTATGCGACTCAATATATTAAACAGGTGTTTCCAAATCAAATCAAAATTATTCAAACCAAATCAAATCAAATCAGTTTCATTCAAATCAAATAGAATCGGATAAAAATTATCCAAATAACAACAAATGAATCTAGTCCAATTCTAGTTTTTAATTTGTCTAAATGGATATTAAATCAAATTAAATCAGATCACTTTAAATCAAACCAAATCAGATCAGTAAAATGCAGTCAAATCATACAAGATTTTAGTTATCTTAAACCGTCTCACTCGACAATTTGCCAAATTGAAAGACTTAAAACATGTAACAATGGACATGGATTTCAACACATCCTAACTCAAAGCACAAATCCCACAAAACCCAAACCCCAAAAACAAAACGTAACCAATACTCTACAATCAAAACCCAAACCCAAACCCGAAACAAAAACCCTACCCGTGAGATCTATTAGGTCAAGAAAAAAAACCTAAACCCCTCATCTCGCCACCATCGTCCCACTATATAAACACAACAACCCCACTCTCTCTCCTCTTTAGCAGCAAAATCATCCCTTTAGGGTTTTACAACCAGTTTAGGCTTTCCCACCCCCTTTAGCTTTAACCAGCTTAATTCCCCAGAGGTTAAAGAGACGGCGTCGTTTCGCTGTCCGCCTTGACAAACACAGATTCGTCTTGGCCCTCGATTTTGCTCTTTTTTCATCTTGTATATCCCACAGTAAAAAAAAAACCACCGCAGTAAAAAAAAATGGCAGTGAAACCAACAAAGGCGGAGAAGAAGATCAAGTACGACCAGAAGTTGTGCGACTTGCTAGATGAGTATTCCCAGGTTCTTGTCGCGTCAGCCGACAACGTGGGGTCGAACCAACTTCAAGGAATCCGAAAGGGTTTAAGAGGAGATTCTGTTGTTTTGATGGGTAAGAATACTATGATGAAGAGAACCATCAAACTTCATGCTGAGAAGACTGGTAACAATGACCTTCTTAACCTTGTTACCTTGTTGGTGGTAATTTTTCTGTTCCCCTTTTACCCCCTCTTTATATGTTTTTTTTTTACCGTGGTTGATTGGTTGTTTAATTTTGGGTTGATTTGGGTTTGGTTTGTGTAGGGTAATGTTGGGTTGATCTTTACCAAGGGAGATTTGAAGGAAGTTAGGGAGGAGATTGCCAAGTACAAGGTTTGTATTCTTATTTAATTAGTTTTAAGTATTTGTTGTAATGTGAATCGTATGTAATACGTTTTTTAGAGATGCATGTTGTTGTTTCGTATTAGAGGATGTTTCATGGAACTGTGATGTGAGTGTGTAACTTTTGTCTTTTATTTAAAGGTGTAAGCTTTGGTGTATTTAGTGGTAATGGATGTGGAATTCGATTTGAAATGTGTCATTCACATGTTTACAATCATGATTGTTCAGAGATTTGTGTATTGTGGAATGTTTTTGAAGAACTTGGCATGTGTGTTTGGAATTCAACTAGAAATCTGTAGTACTGTTGAAGTTATTGATGTGATTTTAAATGGGGTATATCAATCTGTTGATATTAACATATTGAACTGATGGTGTTGTTTTGAGATTTGTTTATTGTGATGTGAGCTCGTATAGATTGTTGAGTGAAGGCTTAGGAGTTTATTTGAATTGTGATGCGAGGGGCGATCTATAGTTTAGTTTGGGTGTAGTAAAATGGGGGTTTGAATTCGATCTTCCAATCTGTTGGTCTCACATGTTAAACTGATAGTTTTGTTAAGAGATGTAAGGCTTATACTTTGGTGTTTATTGGGAATGTGATGCGAGCTCGTATGGATTGTTTAGTTAGTTGGTATGCTTTCGTGTTTCTATTAGTCATGAATGTGGAATTCAATTAGAAATTGCTAATAGGATGCTCCAGTTTGTTGGTATTCACATGTTAAACCGATGCTGGTGTTCATAGATTTGTGTATAGTGGAAGGTTTTGGTTCTCTGTAATGTTAAGAGTTCCATTTTGTGTGATATCCTTTAATTTCGAAGAACCAGCTTTTTGAAGGTGGTGTTTAAAGATTATATAAACTGATGCTGTTGTTTAGAGATTTGGGTATTGTGTAATGTTTTGGGTCTCCGTTTTGATACTCTTCAATTATGTTGTGTATGTTTTGTGAAGCGCAATTGAGTTCCGTTTTGTGTAATACGAGTTGAATCCAAGAAACCAGATTTTTTATGTTGCTTGATTAACACATGTGAAGGACTAGTGAGTTTGTGTAGTTGATTAAAGACCTTGTTTGGATCTTGCTAAGCTATCCTGTGTACATTTTTGAATTTACTGTTCTGTCTGAGTTTGTTTCTGTGTATATTAGAATTTTAATTAATTATGCCTTTCTTGAGATGTATCTGGTTTCCTAATGATAAACTCTGAAATTGGTTGCAAGTGCTTGTTTAAGTGATCTGTCAAATTTGTTTTGCTGGCTCTAATTATCCATCTGTGTTGTTTATTGTCTGAATAGGTTGGAGCTCCTGCTCGTGTCGGTCTTGTTGCTCCAATTGATGTCGTTGTCCCACCTGGCAACACTGGTCTTGACCCATCCCAGACATCTTTCTTCCAGGTTTGTGCGTTGTTTTAGCATCTGCTGTTGTCCATGCTACATCTTCGTAATTTGTGAACTGACGTTTTCCCCCCGCCAGGTTCTCAACATCCCCACCAAGATTAACAAGGGTACTGTTGAAATCATCACCCCAGTGGAGCTGATCAAGGTTGGTGAGAAGGTTGGTTCTTCTGAGGCGGCTTTGCTTGCCAAGCTTGGAATCAGGCCTTTCTCATATGGGCTGAACATTGAATCTGTCTATGACAGTGGGTCTATCTTCAGCCCTGAGGTCCTTGACCTGACTGAGGATGATCTTCTTGCCAAGTTTGCCAGTGGTCTCTCAATGGTCACAGCTCTTGCTCTCGGTATCTCATACCCTACCCTGGCTGCTGCCCCACACATGTTCATCAATGGTTACAAGAATCTCTTGGCCATTGCTGTTGCTACTGAGTACGACTTCCCTCAGGCAGAGAAGGTCAAAGAGTACCTCAAGGTGTGTAATGTTAATAAGTCTGTTTTCGGTTGACGTTTATTTCATTAATGTTCACAGTTTTTACACACGGGAAACAGTTCTCTAATTGATCAAATGGCTTGTACAGGATCCTAGCAAGTTTGCTGTTGCTGCTCCAGTTGCAGCTGCTGATGCTGGTGCCTCAGGAGGTGCTGCCGCCAAGGTTGAAGAGAAGGAAGAGCCCGCTGAAGAATCAGATGATGAGATGGGTTTCAGTCTCTTCGAGGACTAAGTTTATCTCTATTATGCCTGCATCTCTACATCTCTACAACTAGGACCTCTTCAGGAGTTGGTTTGTTATGTTTGAATTGCACTAGTAAGTTTTTTTCTCTTAATGTGTTGGATTTTCTGCATTTTGTACTGTGGATGATATTTACAATAGATGTTGAGATGAGTTTTCGTTAGCTTAAATGCCTTTAATTTGTTTCATTTACGCCTATGAACGTGTTTTGGTGGCTTTAGGGTTATTAGTAGAATTAGATGATGGTGCTTGTTTGTTAATTGTAGTTCGGATTGGCGTGTTTTACTTACTTGAAACTGAAAGCCTCTCCCTTGGTTCGTTGAGGATTTGAGGTTGTCCAACATTGGGGGACGTTCATTCAATTGTTGCATTGGGTTTGGATAGGTTTGAATAACATGCCTACGGTAAAGCTGGCTAGTCTAGATATATAACTAGATGTGATTGACCGTGGTTGGTTTTTTGGTGGCGTCATTGGGATGGCCTATTACGTGAAGTTTTCTGATGAATGGCTTATTGGTCAAATGCGAGATGAAACAGGAGGCAGAGTATGCTCTGTTCTCTCCTACGGAGGTATTCGTGTCGACTTGCCTTCGCAACATGATGTGATTTATTTGACTACCGATCTTTGAAAATGTCGTATCTAATCTTGTTCGAGACGCTAGACATTACCACATTGTTATATGTCAAGTGGTTACCGCCGTAATGCTAGACCAGTTCTTGAGTTATGAGTAACTTGTAGCACTAGTAGGAAGAATGTTTCATTTACATGGAGCAACGTTGAATAGCCCTCTCAGGAATCCATAGGGCCGATTCACTTACCGTTGTGTTGTGTTATTCATCTATTATCTACGTAGTCGCATGCAAGAAAAGGTCCAGATTCCCAATTCTTATTCGAATTGATTCTATATGATCTTTAATCTATTGTGAAGGTATTCGTGCGTGTGTTGAACTCTTATAGTCTTATATGATAATCACCGAGGGCGCTATCAGACGTGTGAGGGCTGATGATGAGAGTTTTGTCGCGTTCTATGTCGTCGTTTTACCGGGTTACAGTTTACTGGTATACGGAGTAGTTGTTTGCATAGTGAGCACATTGATGTACGGTTGATTTGACATTTTCAAGCGTATAATACACTGACGCGGGTTGCTCACTGTTGCTGCAAAGATTCGTCGGTACGTAATTACTATCTATAATTTATAAGCCATTATAGCTTGCAACTCGGTTTTTTGCTCTAGATTTCTATGAGTTTCACGGCTTTCACCTCTTCAGCATTTGCAAGCACTAAAAAAACTGAAACCAAATTTGTTACACAAACCAGACATATGGTATTAACTTTCACGCATTATTACCTCTTATCTATGGGTAGGCATATGGTTATTGTACCCGAATTTGTTCTTGTAAAAGTCATTGATACGTCAAACGTGTAACTCAGTGAACAGTCAATATGTATTCAATGTCCTTGCGAGTTGTGACGAGGTTTGTTAGCCCTAGAACTCTGCTGGGGCCGAGCATGAAGGTTTTAATTCAACGGGTCCTCCATTTTCCGATGTGCGTTAGGCGTACTCAGCCCAGTACAATGCTAAGCTAGCTACTCTCCCTTGGATCTTGTGAGTAAATTACACTTGTGGCCTTTTGTAACGATCCAATTGCCTAATTCATCTACGTGTTTTCCCTAGTTCTTTGGATCGATAATGTTCACTTTTAAATGACGCTTTCTAAGACATCATATGTCATATGTGCATGAATCTTATTCCTTTATCGCAATCCAAACTACACATTTTCTTGAACAGATTCAATCTTTGCACCATTCTTTGAGTGTAGATAAGAAAGAGAAAAACATTCTAACATAATTTAGGGGTAAGTCCATGTGACAATATTCATACAAACATATCATATAGTTAGGAATATGTGAAATACTCCGGAATATGCTGAAGGCATAGTATTCCCAATGGTTGGAACATTGGATAAGGATTATCTTCTTTGTAACGCAACTCCCATCTCTTTCCCACAACTCCCCAACATGCCCCAATTTACCTCACACGGTTCATTTCATATTTTTTTGTGAGTGGCGCCGAAAACCCCATCACATGCCTAACCGCGTTTATTATGGGCCGAGGCCCACCTTCTTTGATTACGAGATCTTTTCTGCATACTGTGGATTGTCATTCGTCACCCCTACCTTTGACTATTATTTAAGTCAAATATTATTTAGAAAAACAAATTAAACTAATCTTTTTGGTGTAAAAACAGAGAATATGAATGTCAGACCCCTTAATTACTTTTTTTCTTTAATGATTGTCAACTTGTTGTGGGTTGAGATGTTATTAATTGTTTATTTGATTGATTTGATTGAGGTTCTTGTGAGAGTATATGATAAGTTGTGTATGATATGATTTGATGATCAGCAAATCGCCAAATTGATAGATCATGCGACTATTCGTTATCTACTAAGGCATGCACAAGGGGGGAGCCCGGAGGGGGTTGATGTGCGTCGTGTTTCGTACATTCATTGCTCGATTCCATGACTTGTATAATCGAAAGTGATGGGGAGTATTAATCTTCACATTGTATGATCAAATTGATTATCGTACTAGATATGGAATATACATTAGGATGTCTTGATGTCATTTCCGCATTGAAATGTCAATAAACTCATTATTTTACAAGTTTAAGAAAATATAATTGAAGTGTGAACTTCCAAATTCTAGGTTTAAACGAATGAAACAACATACATTTATAGAAGGATTTCAGCTAAATGTACTTAGTGACATCATGATATTCCAAATGATTGGGATGGATGTTTATAGCATACCTGTCGTACGTCAGCTAGGATGCATGCATCTTCCTATCACATTTGTACCTCTTGTATAGAGTTAATGGGTTACAAATAGAATAGCCCATACTCGGTAGCAAATATAGAGATACTTGTCAATGTTGTGAGTAATAAATGTGAAGTCTACCATATTAGATAACCAGATCATCTGAGTCAAATATGTAGACTGGTGGTTAGATCAGTCACAATGGTTTTATACCTTCAACAATTTTTGATTCTAACAATACTCAGCATCCTACGTATGTCATATTGATCAACTTGTTGAGATTGCAAAGACTATAATGAGTTGGATTTCACACTTCAGCTCTACAACCTTAGTAGTTTGAGATCAAGTTAAGCTAGAGTGTGTAAAATTCAAACTACATACTAGTATACAACTACATTTTAGTACCTTGACTCGTTCGCATCATTTATATACGACGTTTTTGAGCAAGTACTCAATACAGTTTGAAGCCGAACTTCAATATAAGTCAAGCTTCAAACAAATCGATCTAGCTACATAATGCGCTAACTAAATCAGATCGTTATCATACCTACTGCCAATACCAAAGATATATATTAGATACTACACAAAAGTTTGAACATACACTAATTAATGGTGAAGCAACAAGCCAACAATAGCAAATAAGCGAATGATCGTAACATGTTTGGTAAGAGCCTACTTTAAAAATTAAATAGACAACACATCCAAATCCAATAAGAAGAGACCATCATATATGGAGTAATAACAACGTACAAACAAATGCCACCTCGCCAAAAACGTATGGATAACAAAGATATGTCTAGAGTAGCAATAATAACAAGCAGCTTTCTTGATAAGTTAGCTAAACTACATTGCTTTTTATCTCCCGTGGAAGCCAATCAACCGTCAACTTCCAACGGTAACTCCACGTGGTGTCATTGCAATCGATTAGCCTCACCGCCAATTCTGCGCACACTCATGGTGAGACCAATTCAATGATAATGGCAAATCACTAAAATTTTCTAGCAGATCTTCAATATCATTAGCAGGGTTGTGTGGAAATCTTTAAACATTTTGGAAATCCGGACGAAATTTTTAAATTGAACTCTAATAGGTCGAATTCAATATATTTAGACTCTAAAACTTAAACAGTATTTTGCAACATTTTGAGTGGGAGACCTTGGCCCATGCATGTACTGCACATACTCATCCACACCACTGCTTATTAGTTGTTCCTTTATGTAATACATTCTACTCCCTCCATTCGGTTATAAAACGCGTAGGGTCGGAACACAGTTTTTAAGAAAAGTAGAATAAAGAATGAGTTTTAGGGTCCACTTGGTGTAAAATTACACATAGAAGTATGTCCCACTTGCATTTTTAATAAAAAAAAGTAAGGGTGTTTTGATATTTATATGTACAAATAAGGAAAGATTCCAAATATGAAGTTTAAATATGAACACCTCTAAATAAAAAATAGGAAGTTTAAATCCAAATAGAGGGAGTATATCATAATAATTTGAGATAGGAGTATCTATATTGTCTAGAATAACCGACGAGAGTATATATAACTTGAGACAGAAGATCGAAATATAACGCACTTGATTGTACGTAGAAATTGGACGCTTTTAGAAAGGGCAGGAGGGGGGCACGTGAGTGAGCGTGCCACGTGTCGGGGTGGATAAAATGGGTGTAGTGGAGGAGAGAGAGAAAGTCACATGATTGGTCGTGGCGCGTGATTAGCTGGCAAAAAGGTTGAGAGAGGGTCAATTTTGGGGAGTGATATGAGGAGCAAAACCACGTGTACCAATCAGCGTGGTTAAAATGTGGAATGCCGGTAATTGCGGTGTCTTAACGAAAGAGGAAATGTACCTTCTTTTTTAATTAATTTCTCTTCCCGCCAACCTATTTCGGTAAAAATTGGTGGGAAATCGACAGTCTTTGAGTGCTGCTTTGGAGGCTTATCCACATGATCGCGCCTTTCACAAGTACACAAAATTAACTGCCGAATTTATTGGACTTGGCCCTCATTGCTATTCATATGAACAATATATAGTTAACCGATCGACTTGAAGTAGTAATCTGTGTAATACGCGGTCAACTTAATTAATACTTCTTATGTTGAACTAGTATATATTTTATATTGTTTTTGTATATCTCTGAGTCTCTAACGTCGTTGATATAGTTTTTACGAATGACTGGATTGAACAGGTATAAGTAATTGTGTAGGGAGCTCGCTCTCCGGGCCAAATCAATGTAAACTTAGACATAAAGTTTAGCGGCTATATATCTCTTTTAACTTTGTTATTATTACAACAATGACCAGAATATAACATATCGGTTTTACTATAAAGAGCAAATTCTAGAATCGATAGAGTAGTATGTAATCAGATAATTTATGCTTAAGTGTAAGTTGGTCAAGTCACGTAGGTTGTTCAATTCAGATGTGGATAAACTCCAAATTATGCCAAATATTGGTGGAAAAGAGAAGTAAAGAGTTGATCGAGGACTTGGAATTTACACATTAAATATACTAATGCAAATTGCCAAATAGTAGTATTAGGCATTAGTTAGGTCAAGGAAAATCTAATGATGAAAATCATCAAATAGAGATTTGGTGGTAGTCTCTAGTAGGTCTCTTTTCGTACTGTTTTAATAATCATGGTATTTAGACAATTAACATTAACTACTTATGGTGGTTACATGAACATAATATATAGTAGTGAAAAAAGAGCTATTAGCTAGCATATATAATCCATTTATATATGGTGACCAATGCTCATTAAGCTAAAATATATCAAGTTGATTACATGTTTTATTATATTTCAACAAAGCGATATATCTAGCTAATAGAACTTTCAAGAATTGCAAATGGTTTCTTAATCTTCATGGAATTGTTTTATACGGAAGATATATGTATGCAAAGTATATGCATTTATGAAACGTACGATGATGATAAGAACAATATACACAGTATAGTGCTCTAATTATTAGAAAAGTTGTACGTTGCTATTAAAATAAAACCCACAAAATCAGTGTTCTTTATTTCAATTCCTTCAAATAGGGGAAATGGATACACGTTTTTTCTGTAGTTGCTTCATGATTATCACTAATTTTCTTTCGAACGTATACTAGTAATAATATAAAGTAATTAATTGTTGATCAATGACTTAGCTTGCTTGGTGATATCCACAACATGGTAGAGGCCGTGAATACGTTGATTATCGATAATAAAATTAAAGAGTAATTCTTTAGTATGGATTAGACAACATATACAATAGTTATGTTAATTTGTTGCGATTGTCAAGTACTATATCAATACTCACAATAAAAGCTAATAATAATAATAATAATAACATGCAACATACATAACGACGAATTCATTTCTTAAATCTCGATTTCGATTTTCTTTTCAATATGAATTACAGTATTCATCGTTTATAATGGCATATATGTAACACTTGATTCACATGAAGAAGTGTAAATACTCCGTATAAACGATGGGAATAGCCAAATAGCTAATACAGAGAATGATCGGGCCACGTCCAAGACACGGGAGGGAGCAATGTGAATAGTTGAGAAAGTGGAAGAGAAAAGAGAAGTAGTTGGTCGGGAGTGGATGAAGCCAGCTGGAGAAGAAGCAGGGGATCCGAGGATATCCATTACAATTTACAGCAAAGAAGTAACAGGCAAACTTGTCCGAAATATTGAAGCCCACAAATACTCTTGTCATTTTCTCTATCAATACACCGTCTACATGTCCTTATCCAATACGCCTTGTCACCTTCCTGTCCCCATGACCATCTCTCTCTTTAAAGCTAACCACTCACCTCAACCTACATTTTTCGGAGTATTTTATACTGCGTAAATACTCTATCTGTTCCAATGGAATGTTGGACGATTTCATTTTAGAGTGTTTCAATAGGATGTCTAAACTCCTATCTTATACGGAGGGTTTTGTGTTTGTGAAATTATTATATTGGCCTTAGTTCTAATCTTCTATCCTATCTTTTATTGGTTTTGTGAGAAATTTCTGTTTTCTCTTTCTTCTCCCTCACTTTTTATTGGTTTTGGTTAAAAAATAAAGCAATGTGTCACTGAAACGGAATGAGTATTTATTTATTTATTATTGTTAATTAACACTAAAGATAAAAGGGAAAAATAAAGTATACTAACAAGAGAAAATTTCAGAAATATTGACGGGAATATATGTAAGACCTTGGTCCAAGTCTCCTTATTCAATCCATCCTATCCGTTATGGGGTTGATTCTTTATTCTTTTTGCTCAATCTTCGCAACGGGTGTGAATTTTGATGGATTTTTCAAACGGGAATGAAAGAAGCTTCCTTCTTAAATCGTTTTGCTTATGACGAATTCCATTTTGTTGTTTTGGGTAACGTAAATTTTCACGGAGAATCAAAATGGGGAAAGAAAGTGATTTTAACAAAAACAAAGCATAGTCTAAAAATAAAGATAACAAAAGTTGAAAAATATATCAATAAATTATATTGTAAATAACAAAAAAATAGAAAAAATGGTTAATTGCATTTATTTAATCTTTTATGCTTATGTATACATTATACAAACTATATCTAATATAATTTAATAATTTTTTCCTTTAAGAAAAATTTATTAAGTTATTTAAAAATGATTTTACGATACTTGTCGAGCATTCTAAAACTCCTCATATCGAAAACATCTTTACTAAAGTTTATGTTCATTCATAAAATGAAAACCAATGACACAAGAATAGTGATTAGAATCTCTAATACAAAAAAAAAAATTAAAAAAAATTTATGGATTATATTTGAACAAGTGAGAATAAACTGCTCTAAATTGAACTAAACAAATTGTACTTGCGTGTGTATACTACGAGTAACATACAAATGTTTTTTGTTCGTATATCCTTAATTTTAAATTCCATTCATGTAAGTGAAGTATTTTGAAATCAGCATTACTCAAGTAACAAAGGTGCAACCTTCCATTGTTTTGTGTGTATATCACTTTTTACATACTAAACATCTAGTTAAACTAAAAAAACCGCATAAGAGTCCTAATAAACATTTCAAATCGCATATCATATATAAAGTTAAAATATAAAACCTACCCTTATAAACCAGATTAATTCGCATAAAATCGATCTTTTACCCCGTTCATCACCACACGTATATATGTGGATTGCATCAAATATTTAGCTTAATGTAAAATCTTCTTATGATCGAACTAGCATATCCATAAATTAAGCACCATAAAAGTTGGTCCATTAACAATAACCATACAAAATGAGGGGGGCACAAAAACACCAAAATAATTAATATACGTGGATGAGCTCTATTACAAATTTTATACTTCTCCTCCCAACTTTATTTATACTAATAGATATTTTTTTTCTTTCTCCTTTTTATCCCCATTTTTTCTACGAAATCGTCCTTTTCACGCTTCCTTTGCTCCTTGCCCTCTTTCCACACGTCTTTCAAACTTTTCCCTCTTCCTTATATATAAACCCGTCTCCTCTCCCACTCCTCCCCATCTCAGGATCACAAACAACACCATTTCCTAAATCTACAAATTTTATCCACTCTATTTTATCCAATATATTTTCTCAATATTATCCCAAAATATATATATCCAACATTTTATTCAAAGAAAAAAAAAGAAGCGTAAAGATGGTTGATTATGATTGTAAAACTAAGATGGTACAATCAACTCGGAGTCTGCCAAACAAACCGGCTAAATTAATCACTAAGCGTGCCATGTCAGCGAATTTCCCCGCACCGGAAAAAATTACCGGAGAATTATCTCCGGCGTCGGAGATGTCTTGCTCTGCTTACGAGAGTTATCTTCGTTTGCCGGAGCTCCGGGAGCTTTGGTCAAGTACTGAGTTCCCGGGTTGGGAAAACGAGTCGGTTATTAAACCGGCTTTACAAGCTTTAGAGATCACTTTCCGGTTCGTTTCGATTATTTTATCTGACTCTAGACCGTACGTGAACCGGAAAGAGTGGAACCGGCGGTTGGAGTCGTTGGCGCGTGATCAGGTGGAGCTCATCTCGGTGCTCTGCGAGGAGGATGAGACACGTGGCTGCGCGCCCATCGTTGATCTGACGTCATCGTTTGGGGAAGTGATACCGCAGACAGGAAGCTCGGCGGAGGTGTGGAAGTTGTCTGGAGTGGGGTCCAGTGAACATACGGTGGTCAGCCGTATTAGTGAATTCAGCTTATTGCCTCGTCTTGCCACGTGGCAGAAATCTGAGGATATATCTTCAAGAATACTCTACTCGATTGAATCCGCAATGAGGAAGTGCGCGTACACGTTGGGCCTCGGTGAGCCGAATTTAGACGGAAAGCCTAACTTGGATTACGACGCCGTTTGTCGCCCGTCAGAACTCCACGCGCTGAAAAAAGGCGCGTTGGACCACTTCAGCAACTACGAGAATCAAGTTTTATTCACCATCCACCAGATTCTGGAATCTTGGATCTTCACCGGGAAGAAGATTCTCGCCAGAATAGAATCTAGAATCAACAAGGAGGAATATTCCAAAGCCGCCGACGACTGCTGGGTACTGGAAAAAATCTGGAAGCTTCTCGAACAAGTTGAAAATCTTCACATGTTGATGGACCCAGACGATTTCCTCCACCTCAAAACGCAGCTCAGAATGAAAACCACGTCCCAAAACGACACGTTTTGCTTCCGGTCAAAGGGGTTAATCGAGATAACGAAGCTGAGCAAAGACTTGCGGCACAAGGTACCGGAGATACTAGCCGTTGAGGTGGACCCCATGGGTGGTCCGAGAATACAAGAGGCGGCGATGGGGTTATACAGAGAAAAGACAAGTTACGAGAAAATTCACGTGTTGCAAGCTTTCCAAGGGGTGGAATCAGCTGTAAAAGGGTTTTTCTTCAACTACAAGCAACTACTTGTGATTATGATGGGAAGCTTGGAGGCGAAAGCGAATACGGGTGCGGTTATCGGGTCCGGGTCGTCGGATCTGTTGGCACAGTTGTTTTTGGAGCCTACGTATTACCCGAGTTTGGATGGGGCCAAGACTTTTATTGGAGATTTCTGGGAGCATGATCAGACGACGCATCACCATCGGAGAAATCGGACGGCTAATAAGTGATGGGAAAATTGTTGATGAATATTAAAGGTTACATTTTGTGTATCTTCTATAGTATAGATGTAGTTACATACTACATTGTACTTTTAGGATAGGTAATTTTTCTCTTTTTGATAAGTTGATTCAACAATTACTTACTCTGTACTATCTAGTATACACATTTAATGTATCATGTATATAACACCACGATTTTTTGCATAACCGTCTCGAGTTGATTTTATACTTCATCATTAGTAGTACTAGAATTGCAATTTAGCTAATGGAGTTTAGGTTAATTGATGATTTGTAGCGCAACAATTTTATAACCGAAGTATGAGTTCTAGCATAGGGATTCGAGGATAACCATGCGTTCTCAAATTAAAAATTTCAAGAATAAGTGAATTTTGAGTAGTTTTGAGAGGATTATATGATTATTCTCAATCTTCTGTTATTTAGTCGTTTAAATTCATCTGAAACATTTAAGTTAGATGTATCTGATCAATAAATCAATCGTATGTTTCAAGTCGGTGAAGTGTAATTCGATAATTGACAAAGAAACTCCGTTGATTTCATCGGTACATAAATACGACTGATTCACAACATGGAGAAGGCATAGACACAATCACACAATATACATATAGTAGTAATATGGATAAGAGCAATAGACCATACTCGTATAGTCGTATACAAAAGAGATCGAAGGTGTGTTGTGTTGACTATAGAAGTTTGTCCTTGACTCGGAGATACATTAGATAAGACGTATTAAATCAAGCAAGAAACAGCGTAGTATGTACCGGCAAAATCTGATGAAAAACGTTTCGTGATGAAAACAGAGGACGTGTACGGTTCACATTGTCAAAACTCTCAGGCATGCGGATGAGCGTTTTCCTTTGCATTTGACAATTCATCACACGGCACGCGACATGTTGATGAGTTGACCTTGACTTATTTGGAGTTGGTAGTCTAATGTTATCCGTTTAGATGTCTCTATATATTCCTCATTTCTTAGCAACTTAACACTAGCTACTTGTTGATTGATGATATAAATTCAAAATACCGAGCTGACTCGTTTGAATCTTAAGTATTAACAAGGTTCGAAATCTGTACAGTTGTATATAAACAAACTCAGTTATTTAGTTAGAATGATATGAGACTCATCCAGTTTAACTAGAGGTCTCGAGTTTGAGCTTTGAGAATGTAACAATGTTAAAACTTAATGTGAAAGTTAATAATCTGCTCTATTTGGACAGTTCCACCTCGTATTCAGACAATTCGACAAGTGTGTCTATCCATTAATATTGGTAGCAAGCCAAGCAACTTTATTTGGATGAGAAGAGGAAAATGGACATGGTACTAAACTACTAAGTACTAACTAATCATGTTGGTTAGCACTAATGACCAATTATAATTACGTTGTTTATTAGTTGAACGAACATGGTTTGTTGTTAGTGCTGGATGTTAACAGTTTCCTTAATTTGATATTTTCTGTTAATCGAGATTATTATGAAAAGAGGGAGTCAAGATGATACTATGAGCTCTAGATGCCATGAAGAGCCGGATTAAACTCAGAGCTCTAATAAATTAACCAAGTACTCAACACTTCATAAGCAGACAACTTTATTATCAACCTGATCCAATTATTCATATGTACAGAGCACAGCATGTCGATAACCCCACATTATATAACATTGTTTCATTAATTAAGATATGAAAAACGGTGCATAAAATTTGTACTAGTTTTTCTTCCTAAATTCAATTTACAATAGTCGGAGTAATCCATCGACTTATGTATTATATTTCCTGCAGCTCACGTATATGTCATTTTCTACTCTCAGACTGATCTCCCACCAAGGGTTTTTAATTCTATGCAGATGGCTATGCATAGATATATAAGTTGGCTAATTAAGTAGCAGAAAACAAATTAAAGAACATTGAATTGATAGGTAGACGTACATACAACATACATAAAAATGCGAGTTTAAACGAATAACGAAGAGAAACAATAACCATAAAGCTTAACTGAGAGAGAAAAACGTATGGAACAAGCTATAAGAAAGCAAGCAAAAACTAAAGTAGAGTAAAGAACAAAACTTAATATTGGTGGATTGAATTTTATAGAAATGGGCCGGTTTAGATTGAGTTAAACGTTTTCCTTGTCGACCTACGGATCGGAGTTTGTTTCTTGTTGTTTTCTAGCTTCTATACTTTATTCGATTACTATTTCTGTAAATGGATAAGTCCCAAGTTTCATGCAAACCAAGTAAGCAAAGCACAAAATTTGTGAGTGGAGAACGATTGAATGTGCTGATTGTGTATTTGTGTGATACTCTTACCTTGTTCAACAAAGAGTTCGTTATTAACCTTGGCTTTCATGCACATAGACGTAGGCTTCATTTACAAGAAACTAGATGATTGTGACTCATGAGTGGGTAATTGTATCGCAGCTCGACGAATTAGAATTCAACATACGGAATTGAAGTTGGTTATAAATGTTTGAATTGCTACTCGTTTAATATATCGATGCAATAGGTGAAGTTTGGAGAAACCAAAAATTCATCTTTGTATTGACGACCTTATGGCTTCGCATATACACTTGATCAAGGCTTTCCATTTCGTAGAATAACAAATACGGAGTAGTTGATTTGAACTCATTACTAACAATGATTTATTGAGTTCAATAAGTTGAGTACTACCTATTCACCATGAGATGTATCCCTTGACTCTTCACCACATACATACAAAAAAATGTGTTAGGTAATTAAAATTTCAACCCCCGTTAAAATAAGCTTATTTATGATCTCCTAGTGAGTTCTTTGCCATTTGCCAATCACTTTTAAATGTCACGAGCCTAATAAGTCCACAAAAGCCATTTTTGCAAAATAAATAAAGACTACGATGCAGAAGAAGCGTATCTTTAATGTTGAATAAACTACTCATATTCAAATCAAAACGTTAACATGTCAAAATAACGGAGGAAGTACATGCTTTCTCTTTGTACAAACCTTTTTTTTGAAGTCAACACAAATCAGCTATATCAGTCGATCTGCAAGAAAATGAAAGTTCTTTTGGGCCAGAGTTGTGTCCGAGTCCAAGATGCTGGCAGTGTGAAGCCTCGGCCCAAAGTGGTTGAGAGTCGTGCGACAAGATCGGGCCATCCTACCATTCATTTCGTCTTGTAAAGGATAGTGAAAACCTTACGGCCCACAAAAATGATTTTGTTTGGCCCAACATATTTCTGAACAATTGTGGATTAGTGTCTTCATCGTTGGTTTTTTTTTTTTTTTTTTTTTTTTGTTTTTTTTTTTTTTGAATACAGTCTTCATTGTTGGTTTTGTCTACTTTATTTAGGAGGGATTGCAAAAAAATTGAGGAAAAAAATAACTAAAAACTTTCTTTATGTCCAATTTCGACTGATTCGCGAGGCAAGAAACCAACACTTTAACGAAGAGACATTTCCCTTCAGTTGTCTTTCCGTTTCAACCCAAATCTTTACAGTTAATGAAACTAGTTATTGTGAATTTGGGATCAACGATTTCCTTTCACTTCTTTTCCCGTTCATCCAATTCATTCACTTCTTTGCTCGTTTTTGTAATGGCCTATGTGGAGGATTGTATTGTACCTTTTCTTTTCCCGGCTTTTCAAGTTATTTCGGCTTTCCCTCCCCGTTTTGTCTTAAAAACACACCATATAATAAGAAAACCACTTATCTTTCACGCAAATCTAGGTAATGTCCGCTTATATAGGGAAAATTACCCCATCTATGAGTGACATATCCGACATTTCTCCCATGTAACATGATCCATAAGTCTATATTGGGAAAATACTCCATTTTGTTAAATCTGGTAACTAGATATCCTCTATCGTGTTATTTTAGAAATTCAAATGGCATCCAAAC
Organism: Spergularia marina; assembly: GCA_963680865.1. NCBI lineage: Eukaryota > Viridiplantae > Streptophyta > Magnoliopsida > Caryophyllales > Caryophyllaceae > Spergularia > Spergularia marina. The sequence continues at coordinate 20,421,412 of OY804560.1, read as the reverse complement.
AGTCCATATATGCATGCTCCACGTATCAAATTCGAAACTTACGACACATCATGATTATTCTTAGATATTTATAGGTCATTGAAACTTTTTGGAAATGGGATCCATGCACAACTTGGACTAGACCTCAATCTACATCAAAACCACCATCCCAAGACTTTTCAACCAATCCCACTTCTCTTTTTTTTCCCTTATTTCCACTATCATGTCACCATTAAACAATGGTTTCCAACAAATCACTCTATAGTACTACCCTTTTTAAATAAAGAAAATAAATAAATAAATGAATAAAACCCTTTTACTTCATTTTCTAAAAATTGTCCAAATCTCACACTCTCAATCCTGTTTCCTTTTAGAGAAACTCCAAAAACCCCTTCTCCTTTAATATCAACCCCATCTTTCTTAAAAAAAATCAATCTTTCTCTTCACACTTTCTTGTGTTCATTTCTCTTCTCAATTTTACAAGAAGAAGAAGAAGAAAAATTCCAAAAAAATGAGGGTGAATGTAGCTCAATCACCTCCACCATCTTCCCCATCATCCTCCCTATCACCTCACTCTTCCCAAAATGCCCTTCCGTCATCATTACGCCTCCACCGTTCCTCCTCCGCCACAGTCTCACTCTCCAACTCACGCTCCTCCAAATCAACGGCCCACAATTCCCTCCGCAGATCTTGTAGTGCTAGCTTCGACGGCCACGATTTCCCCCACCACCACCACTACCCAATTGACCACTTTACCCCTAAACCCAAACCCCCCACCACCAGAACGACGTCGTTGTCGTTCCTCCGCCACGTGGACTCACACGTGGAGGTTCTAGAGCCTTCTTTGCTAGGAATCCGGCCTGAGCCCCCAGATTGGCCCGCCCGCGACGCGGTTATCCGCGAGTGTATTGCACGCAGGGCTAATAGTATAGACCTGCCACTTTCCCTTAGAATGATAAAAATGAAGCAGAAGTTTCTAAGATTGGAGGAGGAGAGGGAGATTGAGATTGGGGATTTGAGTAGCGTGTTGGAGAATAATCCCATGAATAATTTGTGTTGTTCAACTTTGCATATTATAAGGGAGGTCCAATTTCATGCATTAAAAAGCAGGGGAGTTATGTTTGATGAGGAATTAGATGATGGGATTGTGAGTAAAGTTCAAAGAGAGATGACATCTTCTTTTGTTTGGTTGTTTAAAGAGGTTTTTGCTAAAACCCCTGATTTTATGGTTCAAGTTATGGTCATTACTTCCAATTTTGCCACTCATTCTGTAGAAAGTTTCAATCTTGTAGCACAAGATACTGAGTTGGATGTGGTGGGTAGAGATTTGGGGGTAAATTCGGGAAATTGGGGTGTTGGGCATTTGGAATTAGGAAATTCAGGAGTGGCTACTAGGGAGAGTTTGGAAAAGATGGAGGAGAGTGAGGTTGGGTTGTGGAATTCTGTTGTGGAAGAAGCTGATCAGATAAGAGGTGATCAGGTTAAGAATCAAGGGCTAGGGTTTGTCGTTGATCGTGATCGCAGTGTCGTTGATCTTGGTTTCGGTGGTGTTGATACGCTTGGTGGGTTGATGGAGCAGGAGAAGGAGGAGAAGAAGAAGAAATTTGAGTTTGTTTCACCAGTGAAAATCGAGATTGAAAGGGATGATTATGAGGAGTATCACAGGACTGATCTGCTGTATCAGATTGCCTTGTTTCAGGAGCCTAATAACACACTTTTGCTGTCAAACTATGCGCAGTTTCTCTGCCTTGTTTCCAGAGATTATGACAGGTAAAACTTCTAATCTAGCTTCAGACTGAAGAATGTTGTTCCTGAATCCTGAATTATAGCATTCTAGTATTGTGTTTTCTGTTGATTATGAACCTAATGTTGATTTTCGACTGCAGAGCTGAGGAATGCTTCAAGAGGGCGATACAGTTGGATTCGAGTGATGCAGAAGTTGCAAGTCTGTATGCAAACTTCCTGTGGGTTGTAAAAAAAGACTTATGGGGAGCAGAAGAGAGATTTCAGCAAGCTGTGTCAGCTGAACCTGACAACTCTTATCATGCATCAAAGTATGCAAGCTTCTTATGGAGTACTGGAGGCGATGAAACTTGCTATCCGATTGATCCCCCTCGCTCAAAGAGCTAACGACATAAGAGAGCGATGCTGTGCTCTGTGAATATCATCAGTCTTTGGTTCTTACATGATCACACATTAGGCTAACAAGGGTAACTCAGTAATGCCATATTCGGCCGCCGCTGCTTATGTGTGAGGATCCCAGTCTTAAGCCATTGGTTATCTTTTCGTATGGCTTTGGCTTTGTAGCTTCATGATCTTGGCTCTGGTATACCTTAAATTTATAATTGTACAGTCCTGAAACTTCTATAATGAGAAAAACGCTGTCGAAACCGTTCTTGATTTACCATTTCAGTTCAGACATTTTGCCTACAATCTTAAAGCTAACTTCAAGTTTACGTTTTTGGTATGCACTAGAGTTCCATCTGTTTCCAACAAGTTCATGTTGAACAGAAACTCTCCCCTGGTCCACAGCTACACCTCAGTTTTCAGACATTGTACAGAAGATTCTGGTTATTCCATTCCAAATTCATCTGCTTTCAAGAAGTTCATGTCAAAATGGAACTCTCCACTGCCTTATTTGGTCCATGCAACATGGCTGCATATCAATCATCACACAGTATACAGAACATTCTGGTCACATTATTCCAAAACCATACTCTGATCCCATAGCATATTCGAGAAACTGCGAGGATAAAGTACGGGTTTCTGACATCAAATGTTGCCATCAGCGCCCATCCCATAAGAAGATACTAAGATAGTTCCGACTAGTCTGAAAGTTTCCATCTCCAAGTCACAATCATGTAAGGTTACAAGCTCATACTAGGAAGTTTGAAGAATGTCAACTCAGGCTACTAATTTTTGGGAACCATTCACAGATTGATTATACAATAATACAAAACACGTAGTTTATGTTTCAGATCAGCTTCACAGGCGCAGATGCTACGCAGTTGAAGTTCTTACTGCATCCCTGCTAAAGGATGAGCAAATAACCGATAGACAATCGCTCAATCATGGTTTTATAGGGCAATTGTCACCCGCTATCAAACCCGAATGGGTGATCCATGACAAGAATGAAACTTGGCCGAAACTAAATTCCAGGCTTGAACAGTCTCATGTAAAACACTCAAAAGACACATGAGGCGACACCAGCTAGATATGTTAGCATGAGCCAACACCAGCCACCCCACCATGTTTACTCTCTTCTTTGTTGCATACTATCTAGAAGAATATCTATCTACATATCTCACGAGTGGAAGAACTTGATTTGGAATATCTTGCACTTTTTCTTATCTTTGGATGTATTATCATTTAAATCAATAATAAGAATTTCATGAATGATTAACAATAAAACAACAATGTACTTTCCCTTTCATAAGTCCCTACAAGTGCACTTTTATTAGTTCCTCCGCCCCTTTGATTGTTTACAGGACATCTTATCCAAATAGAGAGCTTGGTTTATCACATGAAAAAATTGTTGAATTTGAAGGGTCAACTCCAAAAATATAGAACTACCCTCTTTATGGGATAAGGAAGTTGGTGAGGCTAGAAATGTCTACAAAAAATAGGGAAGGAAAGTAGGAAACTCAACTCTGCATCACACAGAACTAATCCAAAGACCAACATAGTTTCCTCAGCCCCGCCCGAAGATATTTTCCGACTGTCTGCATCATCCCAATAGTTGACAGGCATTTTCAAGGATAAAACAAAATCTCATTTTTATGGAGAGTGATTCATTTCATATAACAGTATAGCTGACATATGTTCAGAACAGACTGCTGCCCTACTCAGATGCCGAACTGGTGCCAAATATTCTACCCGGCTAAAGAGACAGGTTCAGCAAGACTGAGTTTGTAGAAACTTACAGAGGAATAAGAGAATACAGCTATTTGTATTAGGTGCCACCCTGACTATTACAAAAGGAAAAACTGATCTGCTTATACTGATAAATCCTAACCCCAAAATAAACTAGGAATGCGTACTAGAGTAATCATACATGGCAGTAAAATCAACCTAAGAAAAATAGTGGGGATTACTCAGCTATGCAAAACAAATGAATACGTGTAACTGTGTACGACTTAAACTACACTTCACCAAAACCAGGTGTTTCGGCTGTCAACAGCTTTCATGGTGGTTGCAACCAATGGCATTTTATCAAACTCAGCAACAAACCTGTTAACACATTCAGTCCTTTTCTGGCTATGACCTCCTAAGCTGCTGATTCCTGTGGAGCCAATCTCAAATATTTTACCTGCAATCATCAGCGACAAAAATCAATATCATTGTAGCTGACACATAGCAGCAATAAATATGAGATGTTTCATGTATAATTATATGAAACATTGAAACTATAGTCCCTTGAGTTTTAAGTGAACATCCGCAAATAAACATCAGTTCTACACTGTCTTCATAATCCAACTCTAACTCAGTAAGTAGTAATTCTCAGATTTTGGTGTCACAGCAGTTATAAGATTGACCAATCATTTGGTCAGTCTGTCCTACTACCAATCACCAATGCTACAACAAAAAAACATTTTCACATTACACCACTACAAGGGCTTGTAAGATATTCAAGTATGAAACCAAATCTTTGCCATGCGCGACACAGCTTTAGTAATATCCTACAATATTTAGCCAAGTTTTTTCTTTCTTAGCCAAGCTTATTCTAGTATCAAGACTCAAGGGTAGCGTTGTAGGGATGGAGGGGCTTAAAAGACCCCTGAATGGGAGAACCAGCACCTCAAATTCACCGAGGGCACTTTCACGGTATTTACAGTAACTTTTTTAAGAATTTTTTGATACTCTGAAAATGGTGGCTAACACTGATAAAATTTTATAAATCGAACGCTATAATCCACGGGGGGTTTTTAACAAAGACACCTCAAGTTTTTGTAGAAGCCCCCAAGGGACATATTATTGGTTATATCAATATATTAGAGCCATGACCGGTACCAAAATTTGGCAAAAAAAAAAGCACACTAGCCTCATCGGGTGACGTGTGCCGAATGAGCTTAAAGAACTACCAAAACAAGGGAATTGACCCTCAAATTCATCAAGAGCAGTCCCTGGACGTTGATGGTAATATTTTACAAAAATTTAGATACTTCGGAAAAAAGTAGGCATCATGACCAAAACTGGACAAAAACAAAGGCTATAATCCACTGTTTTTAGCCCAAAATGGTGACGGAACAAAAACAATTCAAACTTTTGTGGAAACCATTAGGGATAATATCACAGGTTTTATCGAAAATAATAGAGCCACAGACCAATGGTAGGTTCCAAAACTTGTCATAAAACGCACGTTAGCCTCATTGGGTGATGTATGTACTACCCAAATAGGGGAACCGGCCCTATCATCAAATAAGGGCACTAAGAGATTCCCCCTCGAAACATTTTGAGAACATTTAATTACTTTCAAGAAAGGTGTCAAATTGGCCAAAACCAAAGCATATAATCCAGGAATTTGGCTCAAAATGGCATTTGAACAAAAAATGACTCAAATATATGAGGAAGCTCATAGGGGTCATATTATGGAATATGGATAGTGGAAAAATACGTGGGAAAAAAATCTATGATAGGTAGCCAATCAGCCAGATACACATGTTAACCTTAAGGTATCACGAGAGGCGGAGAGACTCAAAAGATCTCCAAACGGGAAAGTGGCCCCTCAAACTCATCAAGGGCACTCCAATGGTATTTAGGATAATGTTTTAAGAAATTTTAGATACTTTGAAAAAAGTGGGCAATATGGCCAAAGTTGGACAAAACCGAAGGCTATAATCCACGATTTTTTGTCCAAAATGTCTCCGGAACAAAAATGGCTTAAAATAATGTGTAAGCCCCGAAGGGTAATATTATGGAATTTACCAGAATATTTGAGCTAAAACCTGTAAGCTCCTATGAGCAAATATTGGTCCATTGGACCGGACCAAATGGTTTGGTCCGGTCCATAAATTTCTGTGTTTTTTGCATTCGGTCCATTCAACCAGACCAACTGGTCTTTGGTCCACCAAATTCCCAACTTCGGTCCGGTCTTTGACCGATGCTCTGCCCTACCTAAGGGTAATATTATCGATTTTACCAAAAATATAAGAATCAACACCTATGATAGATTCCCAAATTGGCAAAAATGCACACTAGCATCATGGGCTGAAGCATACTGAATCGGCTAAAAGAGCTACTCAAATAGAAGAACCGGCCTTCGTATCAAATAAGGACAAACAAAGGCCGTAGCTGGTAAAGTTTTGAGAACATTTGGCTACCTAAAAAAAAAGGTCAAAAATTGATCAATAGCGAAACATATAATTCACGTCTTTAGCCCCAATACGGCCCCGAAACATAAAGAGCTACCACAAAGGTAAAGGAGCTAGGATGGGCCGCCAAAACTAAAGTAATAAACCTTATAAATTCAAAGGGCACACAACTTTTTTATGCAGTCTGAACACAAATTACAAATGATAAATCTTAGTTTTCAAAGGGCGCACAACTTTTTTTTCTAGTTACACAGGTTTTCTGCAAATGTAGCAAGATAACAACCATAGCAGGCTGTAACAATGCGATGGTGGATGACATCACCCAAGTACCCGACAACCAGTAACCATTTTCCGAGTGTAATACTATGATGCTAAATGCTACAATCGCACTAGTCTTTTGACCAAGGCTCCTCTGCAACATATAATTGCTTACATTATACAGACCCCCAGATGCTCTTTTATTTCCTTTTCCACAAACCCGTGCACTTATATTTGGTAATTTATGACGAAAACACAGGAAATCTGATCACAGCAATTCACCATCAATTGAATAAGAACTGAACACTATCGACAAAATAAATAAGCCACCCACGTACAACAGATTAGCATGCATCAAAAGAAGAGTAACTACCAAGAATCAGGTAACAAGATATGTGCAGCGGACAGAAATTCAGAGCACCCAGTTAGTAGAATAAACTGTCAGTGTGAGATGGTCGTCCAAAAGTCATGTAGAATGTCCTCAAATATGAGTGATGTTTTTTTTTTGTTACATCAAACATGAGTGATGTGAAACACTATTCTCAACCAAAAGAAAAAAAAGGCGCTACTAGTGAGCATCAAAAGGCAGGAAAATCACTGAGCAGTCAATATAAGAAGACAGATTAGTCACCTTTCACCCATATAGGAGGTGCATCAGTTGCATTCGCAACAAGAAAAGACATTGCAATATCTTCACAGTTCCTGCATAGTTGATCAAACAAATCCAAGACATTGTCGTAAGCAAGTGGAACTGGAGATATAACTATTTTAAAACAGATCAAGAAGACATGCTCTACCACAACAACCAAAAAACAACTAAAGGAATTTGGCTCAGACTCCGTCATATTACCTGTTCCGTGCTACATATTCTCTAATAGATGCTGGCATCTCATTCGTGTAAACTGCCAGATACTTCTTGTGGAAAAATGCGGCCTTGGATAGAACCATGCTATAAGTGCCCATCCACCAAACAGACCACCAACCTCCATAAATATAAGAATTCCTATCACCTCCCTGCAAAAAGAATTGAACTTAATAGGAGGAAAATGTATTTGATGTACAAAAGGCTTAAATTACACTATCGGTCAAACTCATGATACCTTACAGCCTACATATAAGCTGGATATGTAACATATGAGTTATATTTCTTTTGTACAATAAAATATGCCTCACTTGAAAAAATTAACATAAGTGTGATCATATAACATCAGTGCCTACCATAGAGATGATATCGGAAGTTCACAAATTACAAAGCAAACGCAAGGACAGAAAAGAGAAATGCATACCGATTTATCAAGCCAATGCATACGTGGCACAAATCCCACCATTGTATCAGGAGCACTAAGCCAAACACTAAACGCAAGTTCAACAGTTGAACAAGGGAATATGACATCATCATCGATTGAGAAGACCACGTCCGTTTTCAGATCCTTGATCTCCTTGAATCTATTGTTCAAACTGTCTTCTTTGTTAATGTCAAACTTCACTTCTATCTCATGGCCATCTTTCCTGGTTGTTTGGACAACATCCTCCAAATAATCAACAAGTGACTCTAATGGAGGATCAGGTTCACTCCATACAATGTGTACAGAGTCGAGCCTGGGACATTCTGCATAGTGGGAGATGGACTTCTTCAGAAGATCGTTTCTTTTCCACGTGTTGATTAAGAGTGTGTATCCTGTCCTGCAAATCAAACATAGCCAACTGAAACACAGCTAGCAACTCAAGCGAACTACAATACTAAAAGCTTTTGCGCAAACCATTTAATGATGTTATTGCAAGAAACAACTAAAAACAGATGACACTGAAAACGTGATACTATAATATTCACCTGCAACAGATATGCTTCTAATCCTCCATGGACAAATAACACTACAGACACGCACGAATGCACGATAACCAGCAACATAAAGCGGTAAACATTACTACTACCTCCACTACTCCAAAGTCCAATATCACCAACTCTTCATCCTATAACAATTACTTTAGTTAACAGAAACAGATCCTAATTAAACATTACATCATATCGACCCCTTTAATATTGTTACAGTAAATGATTGCTGGAGTAGAGATATATCACATTCTAGCTTTGGAACAACCCACTCAGTATTATTTCTATGTGGTCCTTCTCTGTTCAAAATCTCAATATCACAGACATTACTTTTTCTAACCTTCAACCCCTAAAATAAACACGTTTACCATTTCAGCAAGTAACTTTTTTCAAAGCCAAGATGTCTCGGAAATAATTACAATACGGCTTGTTTGTTTTATATAGGCAATGAAAATATGAAGAATAGACCTAAAAACGAATAAGCTTCACAAAAGAGACGGCCTTACAGGCATACGGGACTAATGTAATTTCTATAAAGCAACTAAAACAATATCAGAGTCACTACCCTTTTCGAAGAGACATTGGTCTATCAAGAGACTTGACAAACAAGCACTCTCCAGACGATCACCAATCATCTATATCTACATGCTGGATAAGGTAATCAACCACCAGATACCTTTCCTAAGGAACTATGGTCTACAGACCAAGGTTATTACGATGGTATGAATATTGTGACCGTCGCGGCAGCATACACCATACCCGACATGTCAAAACTCCCTAATCCGACATGTCAGGACTCCAAGTTCCTCTATTACACAGGCTTGGAGCTTCTTTCAAAATACATGCGGCCTGGTGGACTCCTTGTCAGTACCGCACATGAAAATGTCCAGATGGCGAAGAGCATAGCTTAACCTCAATTATAACCAACAATGATACAAGAGAATACCAGTAACAAAAGCCATTCACTGTTTTAGCTCCACCATTGGGCACTAATGACATTCATAACATATGTCTGCCATTAAGCAGGCTACACTCTGCTTTTGGAGCAGCTAAAGGAACAGAAATACAAATGCTGATTCTAATAACAATATGCTTTTGACGCCTTTTTCTGAAAGGAAATCATTATAAACATACAGAAGCTTGTATACCCGATTATTATGGGACATAGTAGAAAATAACTTAAGATTTTAGAATGAAATACTCTGTCTTTAATAGAATTGGTGCTTAGGAGATGCCCTACCTAGACGAGATCTTATTTCCCTAACAGTCCAAGGAACATCAGCTTCAAAGTTCAAACAGAAACACAGAATAGCTTATCTATATCCTGCCCTCTACCAGTATATTAGACACAAACGGGAAAATTCTCAGAACTAAAGTTCTATAATTATGCAGATTGTGCGGGTTAATATGATCCAAGTCCAAGGAGTTGGCAGTATGTGGTAATTCTATTCTAAAATCGTATTAAAAGTATTTCCTAGTCTTCCGGACATGCTAGGAACAGTTAACTTCATTATATTGTATCGAACACAAAATTGCACTTAATATTACTTTCAAGATATCTTCAACAGAAAACTTTATCTATCGTGAGGGTCAAACAAGTATCCAAACGCATTTCAACAACGTGGCATTAGTTCAGCACCGCGGGCAACAACTAACACAACTAGCATCTAGGAGACCGAAGTGCATCTATCCAGCAGAACCAGATCCAAAGAGACAGTTTGTTCAATGCACTAATAATCGATCATAAAACAAATACTCGTAAAAACGACAATTTCTTTCACCAAACTATGTCTTTAGATATAAATTGGACAACAAATCAAAGAAGTAATTCTTCTCGTCGAATTTCGCCCTAATTTTCCAAATATGATAAGGCCAACTAACATCTTTAATTCCATACCACTAAAAGCACGACATGATTTTTATCTGAGAATCGTAATCATGACTCTAACATCATCAACTCTTTAACTAAAAACCTAATTACGCTGAGATTTTAAAGCAGATTCCTCTATAATTACATCCAACAGACATTCATCACACATTTAACATAACATTATTATTACCTCAATAAGACAAAATTAATCAAAGATACCACTAAAAATAGTAACATATCACCAAATTTAACAAACTAAACTAAGATTAATGTTCAACATCTTATATAATACGCCTACTAATCAACGTCGGAAATTTAAAATTTAGTTAATATAATGAAGAAAAAAAATTGTCGCGAAATATAACAGAGATAGTCGAGAATTCAATCGTACCGACGAAAATCGTTATGAATAACGTAATTGTGACGGTTCTTCCATTGCGCGAAAGAGGAAGCACGACCGAAGAGCAAGATCAAAGCGAAGAAGATGCAGAATCCGAGCAATATCCTGATCTTAACCGATCCAACGGAGGAGAGTGCGAGTTGCCGGAATCTCTGAATCGTTCGGCGACTCACCGGCGAACCTCTCATCGCAACGCTAACTCACCGGGAAATCTCGGAATCTCACAACGCATTATGCTATTATAAATATCGAGTTGACTCGTTGGTGACTCGCCGGAGAAGTGTCGTAGGAAATATCGTCGGAGTAGATGATGTGAGTGAGTAGTTAAGAAGTAGTGTGAAGTTGAAGTAACAATAAAACGTTGTCGTTTTATGATTAGTTCCGGCGAAAGAGGAGAGAGAAAGAGAGGAGGGTAATTGAAAGGGGAAGAAAGTGAAAGGCGACGGACTGACGGTTGATTGCTTTCGGATTTTTTGTTTTTTATTTGTTATTGACTTTTGAGTTTTATTACGTCCTTTTAACTTTCTTTTTTTTTATCTTATTTAATTTGTTGCGATTTTTGCGACCAAATGTTCTTGGTGTTCTTCAATTTTTGGGATTTCTGTTTTGGTTTTGGGCTTGGCTGTTAGGTGCGTCCGGTGACCAAAATCATAGGCTCGGTATAGTATTAGACTACTCGAGTACCTATCGGCTATCGAAACTCTGGTCGAGGTAGGGAGTATCGAGAGAAGACTCGATAGTTATCGATTGCATGTTTGTGTCGACACATGATGTTGCAATAAAAGTGGAAAAAGTGATCCGCACTGTATCAAATTATATATACTCAAAAAGTAGAATATAAATATCATAACATTTGAATTTGATTATGCCCCACCAAAGTTTTCGGGTCCTTTGTGCATGGAGTCAAGGACTCCTCTTGCACTAGTGCACTACCCCTTGAATCTTGATTAGTGTTTACTTGTGTTTATTTCAATGAAAGCAAATGGTCGTTTCGTTAACTCATTGTTTGATCAAGATCTTTACCGTGAATTGCATGTTATGCCTATGAGACTATAAGTATTGACATTATTGGCTCATTAACAACAAAAGGTAGAGAAAATGGAGTAAAAAGTTGAAATTAGGAAATCAACTTGCGTAGTTGCGTGTAGTTGTCAAGAAAAGACGAATAAAACTTATACTACTCGCGTTCATTTTTTGACTTTACCTTTGGTTGAAATGTTATATATTCTAGCCTACGGCTCTATGTACAATTGTATATAATAGCTAAACTTAATATCGGACAATTCAGTTCAAATACAGTGAACTCGATCCCAATAGCATAAACGCTTAATATCGGACAATTCAGTATTCAAATTAGACCAGACATTTTCACATGAATCGTACGAAACTAATTGGAGTGCGCTTCCAATGCGAAATTGGTACAAGACGAGCATATGGGCTGAGACATAGCGTCAACCGGCCCACAAACTTATATAGTAAAGGATACTGGATCAGTGACTTTTGGGCCATCTCAACTTTTTGATCTTAGACCCATGGCTTCGAGCAACTAGCCATTCGCCAAGTAGTCAGTACATAACAAGTTAACAACTGTGCAGTGTGCAAGTATCCATTTTGGTGCTCTCCTCAACCTCTGGTAGACACAGAGCCACAGACCAGCAATGCCAGCAGTAGAGCCTTACAGAGGCAGCCGCGACACAGGTCAATTTTCCCCAGCCATCGCAATAAGACGATCACCCTCACCCTCACGTACCTACATTGACGCATTCCGCTAACTTTGACACTCTGAAAAAAGGGTTTAAGGTTCCATTTTACGTTGGCACTATTGATGCGTCAATTAATCTATGTGATTATTTTTTAATTCCATTGTAATAATGTTTCACCCACTAATTGAGTAATTGTATTTGTATACGACATTTTTACGATGCCATAATTTTACCAGTGCAAGAGAAATGGTATGGCCCAAAGATTTTGTGCGGATGGCCCCTAGACAAAAAGGTAAAGGACGGAAATGTGGCCTTCAACCAACTGGCGGTTTTTTTGTCATGACAGCCCAGTGAGCCCACCCTACCAGTAACATGCCTGTCAAATTCACAGCCCGGGCGTACTCGATCCGTTTCTTTAGATTATGTAAATCGCCTTTACTATTAGAGCGTTTAAGGTGACTGGTAAATCCATAAACCGACCAGTTCTTAGTTTCTTGTTGTGTTTATTAAAGAAAACAAATATTGCTGAGAAATGATAGTCTTTCTCTTTTGCATACTAGTGATTGCTAATTGCCCATTATGAGATTTAATAATGATATCTTGCAAATTATGGACTGTGCAGCTAAGCTTAGTATATAATTAGGTACCTTATCAACTCCGGTTATTATAATCCTCATTAGTTGTTACTGTTAATCTGTTATTGCACCTTCTGTCATATAACTTGTCCTTAATCTGTGTCTTTATTGGCCATATACCCATCGGACTCATGGTAAGTCGGGAATTTCCAGATGCTCTTTACATTCTTTTCATTTGTTAACGTTTGGTTTAAATTTCTTATTTGACATTAAGAAACGTTCAATCTCACATTTTTGTATCATATATAACAACTCAATTCTTTGCCAACAAAATTTATCGTCTCAATTCATGTTTTACGCTTTTCTTCTTCTTCTTCTTACATACCCAACAATATCATAACTAATTTCCTTCAAAATATCAATTTATATCAGCCACATTGTTACTTGTGTTTTCGAACTCTTAACTTCTTAAATTTGTTACCTTTCGATTGGAGGGTTGAGAACCCAGATGTTGGACTTTAAATACGTTAAATAATGTCGCTAGACAAACCTTGCTCCGAACAGATCGTACTTAAGATGGTGAATTTAACAGTAGAACGTCCCCAACAGCTTCCAGTAGAGAGCATAAAATCGAAGAATGTTACCAAATCGGAATATTATTGACTAAAAACAGAGACTATCATCCATTAAACATTAGGATCTAGAGAAAATTAGCTGGGTTTGTCTCATAATAAAGCCATTATTATAACAAGTTAGTACCATATACGAGACCTTGATATAATCATATGCTACGTACCTAATTTCCCAACTTAGAATGAATTATTGGTTGGCCACGTTTTTTTAGCTAGGCTATAATCCAATTTAAGACACAATGGCTGACTTCCACATTTTCTGGGCTCCTATGCACTCTGCCAAATGTCCTATATATCTTTCCCTTGAACATGCATAATTCTGGGCTATGTATTAATGTTAGGTATTCCCTACTCTATAGTTCATACTCTAGTAGTGGTAGTATTCATTCCAATTATGCACAAGGAAAGAAAAAAGAAGTCACTTCAAAATCTATCATTGGTGCATTCTCTTAGTTTGAGTCACATGGATGATGGATACGTTTTATGTTTTGAATCAAACTTGGATCTATAATACGTTTGCGTGGTTGTTTTTGTAAATCTTTCATCGTAAAAATTTAAGTCACATGTTCTTCTACTCATCGTATTCATTTCACTGATCATGGATTTGAGACGGCCTAACTTCAAAGGTACATCGGTTTCAATCATATGATTTCATGTTTTCAAACCCAATTTCGAAATGCATCATTTCAAGTCAAATTCAAGTTATGTACTTGATTGGGTTTCAAAGTATGTTCATTTTACTATATCGGTAGAAGTAGTCCGAGGAGACTTGTTTATAAGTTAGTGAATTACTCTTACTTCTCTTATTGCTATTTGTTTTAGTATAAAACATCACTAAACTTGTGGAGTGCCTATATCAAGCAACAATGCCATATCAAGCATTCGAGTATATGTCAATTTTATGGAATCTAAGTGAAGCTTGAAATAGGAACTCGAAATTCGAGAGAGTTCATTTTCTCGAATTAAAATGTTAGGAATAAATTTGTCAAACATCAAAGGAGAAGAAAACAAAGCATGACAATCTAACCTCCCTATCATCTCATATTCTCAGTTTCTTGCACTACTCGTATTCAATAAGCAGCCATGTAACATATGCTGTATTCTATGTTCTAATCTAAGATGGGCGGTGTCCATCTTCGCAAAATGACCACATATCATCCAACCCCCCTATTTCAAAACGAGCATTTTTTATTGTATGGTTCTTATTCGCCCAGCTAAGATAGACAAGACCGACCACTATATTACTCTCTCTTGTCTATTTCATGACAACATATACAGCCTCTTATTATTTCCACATTTCTAGTCTTTAACCAGAAAAGTCCATGCTATATTAATTTTCACAGTAATAATTCATCGTTCTCTCAACTTCTCAATGATATTAGTAACATTCATTATCGCCTATATATAGTAAAGTTAGTTAATTCGTAAGCGTACCAATCCACTTAATTAGAAGTTTCGGGTTTGTATCTGAAATGTAAAATTGTCACAAATACTAACTTTTTTGCATCATACTCCCTCAATCGAGTTTAGATTAAACCGAAACTTATGGCTCTTCAACTCTTGAGCATTTAGATTGACGGCTAGTACGACTCTATTACACTTGAATTATCGATACAGCGAGTTCAAAACTCTAAACATTTGACAATATTAAAACTTATCGAAATTTATGAGATAGAACTTCATAGTCGGCCACATAGTCATACTCAATTACTCATACCAAACATGACAATTAATTGTATGTTTTTATAATAAAAATACTCTAATCCTACATTAGGCAAACCAAAAAGTCCAAACTAAAATTAAAACCACACTAATATAATGATCATTATCATCGATTCATCATCATCAACCTAATGATTCAGCTCCCAAAACTCTAATAAAGCAACCACAAAAAAAAAATGTATACGTTAATGGTCGGTCCAAAGATAAGCAAAGATAATCATCTTGCATGGGCCCTCACCACTACCATACAATTACATGAACATTTTTAACCTATAGTTTCATCTTTATAAAACCCACCAATCCTTATCTCCTCCCATATCAAACCAACCCTTTATTTCACTCTCTCATTTCTCCTCACTCCCACAGTAACTAACTAAGTGTGTCATTCTTGAGTAAAGAAGAAGTTTTGTTCAGAAAAAGAAATGGAGGGTAAGGAAGAGGATGTTAGACTAGGAGCGAACAAGTTCTCGGAGAGGCAGCCGATAGGGACGGTGGCGCAAGATAGGGACTACAAAGAGCCACCGCCGGCGCCGCTGTTTGAGCCCGGAGAGCTGACGTCATGGTCGTTTTACAGGGCGGGAATAGCGGAGTTTATTGCTACTTTCTTGTTCTTGTACATAACGGTATTAACTGTCATGGGTGTTAAGCGTGCACCCAACATGTGTGCTTCTGTTGGTATTCAGGGCATTGCTTGGGCTTTTGGTGGCATGATCTTTGCCCTTGTTTACTGTACTGCCGGAATTTCAGGTCATCTTTTTACTTCCTTCTAGTAATTTTTACGGTTTTTCTATTGTGTGCCTTATTTACACGGGTTTTTCATTGGGTAAAACAATCTGTCTTTTAACATGTGTCTCTTGAGGCGTTATTAGAGCACACGTTAGAAAAACCGTACTTGTAATTGTTAAGTATGCTAGGAATGTTTAAGGTTTGGTAAAAAATTGTTGATTTGTTTCATTATGTAGTTTCCCAAATGTTATGACAAGAATTGATTTAAGTATAAACTTACATATTTGGCTATTTAGTGCACAATTTGTTGATTGTGAGGTTTGTTATGCCTGCTAGAAGTGCTAGGTTCGTTGAATTGTATATAAATTTTGCCGAACCGAACTGAACTGAATTTTGACGAGCTCTACTGAAATCAGCTAAACCTTAGCTTATGTCGAATTTTGTTTATCATGTTAAGATATAAAACCATTGATTCGACCACAATTGTTAGTTCGAGGTTTTTGGTTGAAATGATTCTTTCATACCCGGGTTTATTGGTTGATATAAAACCTTAGCTTATGTCGAATTTTGTTTATCATGTTAAGATATAAAACCATTGATTCGACCACAATTGTTAGTTCAAGGTTTTTGGTTGAAATGATACTTTTGTTGAGATTGAACATGTTATGTGTCAATTAGCACTGAAAATTGGACGGTGGATGTTGTTTACAGGAGGTCACATTAACCCAGCTGTGACATTTGGGCTATTTTTGGCAAGGAAATTGTCCCTTACAAGGGCACTATTCTACATAATTATGCAGTGTTTGGGTGCCATTTGTGGTGCTGGTGTAGTCAAGGGCTTCCAGCCCAACCCTTACGAGGCCTTGGGCGGTGGAGCCAACTCCGTCGCCCCTGGCTACACCAAGGGTGATGGCCTTGGTGCTGAGATTGTTGGCACCTTCGTCCTCGTCTACACCGTCTTCTCTGCCACTGACGCCAAGCGTAGCGCCAGAGACTCTCACGTTCCTGTAAGTGCTACTACACAAATCTAAATGTTCTCAATTTTCTGTATACTCAGTGAAATGAACTAGTATTTGAGTTAAAATTAGCTAGAATTGATGCTACGATGTTTAGTTCTGTTACTTCTAGTTAGCAGGTAAAGTTATTGCAATGTGCGTTAAAATAGACACGTACTAGTTGGTTCAAAATTCTAAACTAGTTGAAGTTTAGTAACGAGTTTGAATACTAGAGGTCTACTTGTAACGTTTAGACGATTAACATTAAACACGTGTTTGCGTGTATCGAATGACTACTAAAACATGGTATTTGACAATTGCAACAGATCTTGGCACCCCTCCCCATCGGGTTCGCTGTCTTCTTGGTTCACTTGGCCACCATCCCCATCACCGGTACCGGTATCAACCCGGCCAGGAGTCTTGGTGCAGCAATCATCTTCAACAAGGAGGCTGGCTGGAACGACCATGTAAGTTCCATGTTCAAATTCCAACTGCCATTTTATTATGTTATACTCCAATACTCCCATATGTTAACACATCATAAAGATATGGTCCATACATTAGTGAATCAAATTATACATTGTTTAATTTCCAAGGGATAAGCTTCTTTTTGTGCAGTTGTCATCATCAATGCATATTTTATATGCATTCGTAACTAATTAATCTGTCTTGATGCGAATTAGTGTTGTTTGATCATTATATTCCTAACATGATGCCAAATGTGTTGGTTGTGTGACCTGTGTCAACCACCTAAGTCACGATCGACTATAAAAAAAAAAAACTCTACAATACAATGGTGACTCTTACCTACTACTGTACTTATCAATTATCGATTTATCATCACTTTAGGTATTTTTCGAGTTATTTATAGTCGTTTAAATTTTTCTCGTATATTCAAATCAATCCTGCTCCATTTGAATAAAATAAGAACTTAAATGCGTATTCTGTCCATTGAATGAAGAATCAAATTTACCGTCTGATATAGACCTAACTAGCTATAGAATTGGATATAAATTCAAACAAAACGTTAACGATCCCGGCCCATAGCTAGTGGAGAAAACTGAAAAGATTAAAATTTGGGGTGGGTGGGTACTTTAATTTGATGCTTACCTCAAAAGAGTATGATTGTTTGTGTGTCTTATATTGATTGGTTGTTGGTGCAGTGGATTTTCTGGGTGGGCCCATTCATTGGAGCAGCACTAGCAGCGCTGTACCACACAGTGGTGATTAGGGCTATTCCCTTCAAGTCCAAGTGAACATCATGCGTGGTCGGTTGTTGATTGGATTTATCTCTCGTGGCCCGTCTTCATTCATAAGCCTACTAGCTCTCTGTTATAAGATGAAATCCCCAATGTGCCCTTTAAATTTGATCTCTCGTACTTTATCTCTCCCTAAGTTAAGTTGTATGTTGTGTAATTTGTCGATCAGTTGTGCTCATCTTTGTTGAGAGCTATTATCATTTGGAGTGATCAACTAGTGAAAATGTAAATTATTGTTATTGCTAGTTTTGTTTATGTCCGAATTCGTCACTCTTTTGTTTGTCGTCGTTTTATATTTTCGAGATTGTTTTTAATTTAGATAGGTAAGATGCGAGTCGTGAGATGCAAGAGAAAACTTCGAAGGTAAACGAGACTAAACTAACAATTTTCCGGTTTAAACTTTAAAGATGCCGAGCTACAAATAAGTAGCCTCAGTGGCTCAGAGCCCAAATCCACCCAGAATCCCTAGACTCATCACTCATCTCGAAATATCCAAATGAAGGCAAGCCCATAAACATAGCCCTATAATAAATGGACATCATTTTTATTCAAAACCGTACCATGCCAGTGTGATGCCAGGCAGCCATACTACACCGTAGTTCTCAACAATCAACATGAAACCTCCTTCACTTGGTCGAGTTGACACGTTACTCAAAACAATTTCACGGAAGACTAATCAAAATGTGCAAAATACAAGGCTTGGCACAATGGTGCTACAACAATTCAGAATGAAACTCATCTGGATGTTTTATCGCTTAGATAAGTCTCATACGACGTGAATTCAAATTAAATCGGACACACACACCAAATAAGAGGGTACATACTACACACACAAAAAAGGGACGACACTTGTCAAAGACGACAAGACACAGCATCAATTTCCTGAATTAAACTCATGAATGCTTTGTCAGATGAAAACGCCGCTGTTCAGATAGCGGCTGCTCTCTCAGCCTCCACTTGTAAATTGTAACACTACATACTCTTTGCCACTTCCATGAGTTCATCACTTACCATATACCCGAAAGGCCGAAAGTATATAAATTTTGCTAATACTAAACGATAACCTAATACTGTTACCGATAATAAGAAATCAACTCCTAAGATAACGGTCAGTCCGATATGATGCTAATTAACTTAATAATTAACTAACTCCTAAGATAATACTGAATCCCATAGTAACTTAAAAGGGAAGGAACACGCAAAATTGAATCGAGGGGGTAACTAATAAATATTCGACAAATGAACTCGCTCGGTTTGTAAGAAGTAATAGACCAACAATGCAAGTGAAATGAAGGAACGTCAAAATTAAGCAAGTTCTCAAAACATGCATGCATGCATGACGCATATATATGTATTATTGAAGTTACAACAACGATAATAACAATTCCGAAATCTCTAGATAAAGATCAACAAAAAAAGTACATTAAAACATTAAAAACATACTCCGTACACCGTACATCATTACATTGAAATTTTAAATTATTGGAACCATAGAAACAAAAGCAAAATAAAACAAACTTGTTTTCATCATCTACAAAGCACTATAAACTCGCCAGCCCAACACAAGCCCAGGACCCAGCCCAAAGCCCACATGATCACTACTTCAGGCCCTGCCAGTAGTGTGAGTAGTAGTAGTCCCATGAGTTCCACTTTCACGGGCCTTACTCTCAATAGTCTGGCCCACATCCTTGGTCTTCTGGCCCGTATACGCCACAGCATCCGCCATACGCCTCTTAGCGTAGTCCAAGTCCTCAGGCATCCTCTGGCTCACCATGCGGAGATAGCCCGCTACTCTAGACAGCGACGACAGCCCGGTCAGCCCGAAGGCCCCCGACGACAGGAACCCGGTCACGGCCAGGGCCATTAATAGGGCCGCGGGCACCAGGACCGGGCTAAAGAGGATGAAAACCGGTGTAGCAAGTGCAAGACCTATGACTGACCCCACCAAGGTGAGGCCTGCCAAAACAAGTAGGGTACCGGTAACCGGGACGAGTGTGACGAGTGCGACCACTTGAGTAGCTGATGGGCCGTTTGACCCGCCCATGTGGCCGTGATGGGTCAAGTGTTGCGTTGGGTGGACTTGGATTTGACGTGGGTCTCTAGTATCACGGTCCATATCTTTTTTTTTTTGGAAGTAATGATATGATATGAAAGTGGCAAAGAACTAACAAAGGTATGTAGAGTGATGAAGAAGCTGAATGAGAAGTTGATGAGGTTGGAGAGTATAGAAATGATCAAGTGAAGTTGAGTTAAGGAATTGAAGAGAAGAGGAGAGGAAGTGTGTGTTTTAAGGAAGAAGGAAATGTGAAACGTGGAAGTACACGTGTTGTTGATGAGCTTTGCATGAGGAACAAGTTTCAGTTTTTTTCGTTGTCTTCATCACTTTGTTGACACACATTATGTCTTCATTTTTCACATTGTTAATGAATACAAGTATCGTTTATTATTGTTGTTATGAGAATCTCGCCTTCTTCCTTACTGGCTTACTAATGAAGGTTTCACTTTCGATTTTATCTCGTCATTTTTCAGGCATTGCGGACAAGCCCTGTAGTAAACAAATTTAGCCTTAATACATGCACAAATGATTAACATTTTAATCTTCGAGGTATGACATATTGTGAAGTTAAATGAAACTCGGAAAATCGAGCACGTTTGTGTAACAAAACGATTTTCACTTTAACTAAAATTGCGTGCAAGTGTTGAGTAGTAGCTCCAAGTGCATGCAACATTGTGAATTGAAGCTAAATGAAACTCGCAAATTAAATCGATCATACATGTATATTTCACAAAACGAGTTTTTATTTAACTAATATTGTGAATACTAAGTAGTAGCTCTAATTAAGTGCAATATTGCGCAATTAAATGAAACTCGGAATGATTGACGTATGTACGGGAAACGCTAATTTTGGAACAAATATGTTGGAACATTTATTATTTGGGACTAATTTGTCACTCATTGTCTCATTTGTAGTATAAATATTGTTATTAAGTAAAAAAATGTAAACATGTGATAATTGCACATGTGAAAGCGGCTAAAAGCCCTGTGCGATTCAACTTATTCAATAGTGTTTTTAAATCAGATCAGATTTATTCAAATCAAATCAATTCAGATCAGTTTTATTCAAATCAAATCAAATCAGATCAGAATTATCCAAATATCAATCAATAAATCTAGTCTATTTCTAGTTATTAATTCGTCTCATTGTAGTTAATTTATCGATTAATTCAGTTCAAATCAAATCAAATAAAGTTTATTCAAATCAAATCAAATCAGATCAATTCAATTCAAATCAAATCAGTAAAATGCAGTGCAATCGCACAAGGCCTAACTCTAAGTTTCATTGTCGTCCTATAAATAATGACAAATAAAGAAAAACACCAAATTTCTTTTTTCTAGGTTGGATTTCAGATATATAAATTTTCCGTTATACAAGCATCATCAGAGCTGTAGTAGCACAATAGAAATTGGAAAGAGGCTCCACTCAGGTTCAAATTCTGGCTACAACAATTTTTTCCCTTCTTTTTCCTAATCTAGCATGGGTCGAATTTAAAGTGGAGAACCACTAGAATTGGGCCGGATGTTGGCCCAACAGGCAAAGAGAGTAGACGCTCATTAACAAAGAGGAATCCAATTCAATATACTCCGACTTGTTTATGTTTTCGACTAAGCTCGATTCGTTTACACCCCTAGTTCCTGTCTGTTTGAATTGATTAAGGAAATCACCTCTTCAACAAAACAATGATGCTACATATTTGTGGTGGTTCGCTTGACAAATACTCTTGTGTAACTCGAATGAGCTCATTGTACAGTGCACTTAGTACTTGTACTCCATAGTGACGTAAAACTACAGATTCTGAGAAGCCCCTC
The DNA here is from genome assembly GCA_963680865.1 of Spergularia marina. Classification (NCBI taxonomy): domain Eukaryota; kingdom Viridiplantae; phylum Streptophyta; class Magnoliopsida; order Caryophyllales; family Caryophyllaceae; genus Spergularia; species Spergularia marina. The sequence continues at coordinate 20,399,283 of OY804560.1, read as the reverse complement.
ACACATATCAATTTGATTTATATACATATATATGCACTCAGGACAATGCAAATTAAAGATAATACCATCAAATCCATATATTAAGACACTCGATCAGTAACTCTTTCTCCTTAGCAGCACAATGATGCTAGAAATTTCAGTAGGTTCCTTGGCCGCTACATACTTGAAACTAAGTTGAGTGACCTTATTATACAAGCTATCCAACACTAGCTCTCCAAAGTGATGTGAAACTAAAGATTCCGAGAAGCTCCTCACACATTTTGCTATGATTTCAGCCTTTTCATAATTATCTTCAACCTCTTGTAAGATATGATCATTTGCTGTCTCAATATGCTCGATTTCGAACGACCCCTCTTTCTGTACTACTCCCTCTATATCTTCTCTTAAGGGATTGTAGATTGGAATGTTAAATGTGTCCAATTTCTCTTCTTCGATTACTCCCTGTTGCAATTAGAATAAGATGTATATATGTGTGATGACTTAAATTTCTTATGTGTGATGCTAATTTTGTTGTCCACTTAAGCCCCATCGATTACGTTACTAGCTAGAGTTTGGGTCGACACAGCCCCGTCGAATGTTCTTGATTTAGTGGCTGCGGATTATATTGCCGCAGTCACCTAAGATTAATACAAGGTTCCTGTTTTCTTTTCAAAAAAAAAAATTGATGTTCAAATTAATTGATTAGATAGGTTTGCGGAAAAAAAAATTGAACATCTTGTACCCCAGCTCGAGTAAGAATCATTTCTATATGTTCGTTTATTGAATTAGATGATGATCAAGGATTTGTACATTAAGGTATTAAACCAATTATCGGACCTCAACCATTAGTTTGGACTTTTAGTTGAGTTGGCTCATCATTAAACAGATGTTAAAGGTATAATATCGTTGTCTGACCTCAACCATGAACTTGAACACATTTAATTGAGATGGTTCATTATTAATCATTAACATGGCTGACTTAAAATAAGCGCGATCATCAACTATATGTCTACGTATTAATATATACGTAAGACAAGCTTTCAAATTACCTCGGAAACTAGAGAAGCGATAGCTTGACCGAGGAGATGTAGCTCCCAAACTGGTTGATGCCGCAATGACGACGGTCTGCTCCGACATACCAAGATTACACGGCCACCGGACACCACTTCCTCAGCACGACAACTGAAGAATGAAAACCAATCTTTTTGAAATTGAGTTTGATATGCTTTGATCACGGTAGGAGGACTTGATTCAGTAAAATGGATGTTGCTTCTGTTTAGTGGTGCACCTTGCTTAGTATATAGACCTGTTGGTACCTTCAATTTTAAATTACGTAATGTTTAAGTTAAACGAAAAATCATTAGACATGTAACATTGTCAATAAATCAATAATAACCATGCACATATGTTTATCCTACGTCGATTAAAAGGCTAATTAAGCAAACCTGAGAGAGCCAGTGAAGAGCGTAATTCGAATGCAAAAAATGCAAACTTTTGCGAGGGAAAAGCCGGTCATAGAAGGAGCCAGGGACGGCCATAGCAAAGCAACATGGCCCCACACCGCGGTCTTTTACTTGTTTTCGCAATACATCCAGATGCGTAAACAATAAGTTGAAATCATTTGCAGGAAGATCGTTCAAAAATAGCTGTAATTCAGGGACTTGATAATCATCATGATCATCTTTCCATTTACGTTCTTTGAAATTTTTGTGCAGAAATTCTATGATTGTTGATATAAATGCCAAAGGAATTGGACCAACTCCACATCCCAAATCAGCTATTCTCAGCACCTGATCACCTGAACTCATAATATCATCTGACAGCACAGATTGAAGTCCTTTCTCTATTACTGACTTTGTCTTCCCTGCTGATGCTATCTGTGGACATTCGACTCGAATTCAAGAGCATTAGCAACGGTGGTTCTTAACTTGAAGCTAGCTTAAATTAGTCATTTTTATTCTAGCTCAGATGTTTTCATATTGAGAAATTCTCATAAACTTTGTGTTGTAATTAAGTGTACAAAATTTTCACCTCACTCACTTAATTAGTGCACTAATTAATTAACATATAAAAGTTGAACCTTTTTTTTTCTTTTATATATGCACGATTTACATATTTAAATTAGGTCAGAAAATTTTCAAATTTCAAACAACTGAAGTGTGTAAGAAAACACAAGGATTTTACTACTTTAGGCCCTGTTCGGTATCACTGCCGTTTTCTGTTTTTGGTTTTTTTTTGCGTAAAAGATTTAGCTTAATAAATTACAAAATAAACTTTTAATTGTTTGTTCCCATAAAAGCCATATAGAAAATGAAAACTGACAACTGAAAACCATTTTTTCTGGTTTTCAAAAACGGGACTTTGATTTTCAAAAAAACAGAAAACCGAAAACAAAAAACGGTACCGAACATGCCTTAGTATTGGCAAAACCCACTCTTAAGTGGCTCATAACGCACTAGTTGGTCGCATGCAAAATATATAAAGGTGGTACCGCGAAATCAAAATTTTTCCGGATGACACTCTGCTATAAATTAAATCTCCTTACCTGAATAATAGTGTTGCGAGCATAACCAAATTCTCCATCACCTCTAATCATGTGAAGAAACTCCTTAACTTCCATTACATTAGAATCCATACATGTTATGGTTGTTTTCACCTCAATATATATGGAGATGATGTGGTATGAGCAGCTCCCAAATGGCCATGCATTTATATGTGACGAAGAATTATTGTTCGGTATACGAGTTGAAACAACTCAAATATGTGATTAGTACCCATACAAGTCTGGTAATTCACGTGGGTAATTAATAATGTTCCACGTTACTTGTCTATTAATTAAATAAGATATATAGGCATCGAGTGGGATGTGGCCAAGAATAGTCATATCATGCGGTATGTAGTAATTAGTAACCAATGATAAAGAGTATGGAAATAGAAAGAACGTAAATACCAAATCCCTGGCCTATCAATTGGTTGGTATATAGATCAGGAATATGTGATTTGGGTGGCCTCATAAATGGAAGAACATGAAAAATGATTTGAATCACACATTTTCATATTTTCTATGACTTAATGAGATTGATGAAACTTCGAGTTAGGTGAGCTTCTTTTCGAGTGTGTGTGATCACAAGACTCGTAACAAACCTTTCGATAAATTTTGGTCAAGTACACATTTTCAAGACAAGATGTATCCACACAATTTCACTAAATTTGGGCATAGATACGTGCAGGTGATATATACGCTCGGGTTTATGGCGCGTCTTGACTTGAATAATGGTATTGTGCATGTTGGGCCATTAATCCTAATGACTAGGCCTCCGAACGCAATTAATCCATAAAATGTTTAGATGTAACTACCTATCTAGAAGCGAGCATTTAGTGAAATATTAACCTTCAAACGAAAAAATTGTACATAATTATTTTGAAAAGATTGAATACCAAGATAAGTGTAACATACAAGTAATTGATTGAGTTTAGTTTAAGTAGCGTTTTCTATGAAGGACCATTTCATTTGTTTCTAGGAGGATATCATTGCATTGGGCCCGTTTAGTTGGGCCATTACACTGATGACTGGGCCAATGAAGACAAGTTTTAGATCTCAACAAAGTCAATTCGAGTATTTGATTCATTCCCCAAATTAAAATTAATATTCTCAAACCATTTGATAGAATAACATTTCTTTCCGACAAAGCTAAAAAACTTCATAATTGTCTTGGATATCTTGTAAGCTGTAACATCTCATCATGTACGGTTTCAATTTGCTCAATGACCCCTCTTTTTGTAAGAGTTGAAATCGTTCGTAGGAAGATTATTCAAAAATAGCTGCATGCAATTCAGGGACTTGATCATCATCATATTTCGGATTCAGTTCCTCGAACTTGTTCCGCACAAATTCTAAGATAGTTGATATAAAACTCTACAGCCAGCAACTCTGACCACCTGATCTCCTCGACTTATAATTCCTTCTGATACAAGGGATTCGATTGCCTTTTCCATTATTGACTTTGTTGTGTTAGCCGGTGCTCTTTGTCGATAAGTATATCGATTTCAAAGCATTATTTAAACATATGCTCCCTCGTTCGCCTATAAAAAGCGTAGGACTAAACAAATATTTTTGAAGAAAAATAGAATAAAGAATGAGTTTTATGATCCACTTGGTGTAAAACTACGTATAGAGGTATGTCCCATATACATTTTTAATGAACAAGTAAAGGTGTTTTGGTCTTTATATGTACAGATAATTAAGAAAATATTTTAAATAGAAAGTTTAAAGATAAACACCCCTAAATAGAAAGTTCCCTCCGTTCGCCTTTAAAACGCATAGGGTCGCAACACAGTTTTTAAGAAAAAGAATAATAAAGAATGAGTTTTAGGGTCCACTTGGTGCAAAATTACAATATAAGGGTATACCCCACTTGCATTTTCCATAAAGAAATGAATAAAGTATGGGTGTTTTGGTCTTTATATGTACAAATAAGGAAACATTCCAAGTATGAAGTTTAAAGATGAACGCCCAAAAATAGGAAGTAGGAAGTTTATAGGCGAACGAAGGGAGTAGAAAATTTATAGGCGAACAGATAGAGTACCTTATTGCACAAGCTAACCTAGGGAGCGGTTTATTGTGAGAAGCGTTAAATTGGTTTGGCGATGGGCCTAATAGCCCACATGCCGTGCCATTTGAAAATCCCGTTCATTTTTTTTTTTTGACGGGAAATCATATCTCATTGATAAATCGCCAAACGACACTTACAACAAGCTAGATCTAAGATACGACCATATATTATACAACCAAGACAATTAAGTAAACAACGGGTCAAGAATAGCTCCTTGTTTCTGGATCGAGATCCATGATAACTTTTTGATATTCTCACATCTTTTGTGGCGGAGGAAATCACGTCGAGATGTGTTATAACCGTCTTGATGTAGAAGACAATGGAGTAACGAAGATCATGAAAACTATGCACCATTCCTGGAAGTAGATCGGAACACCCGACATCAAATCGGATCTTCAAATCTACAAACCAAAAGTAACCACTCCTAAAAGGAGAACAAAAGACTCCTATCAAAGGAGAAGAAACATTCTCACAAGAGGAGAAAAACTTATTTATACAACACATACTACAAATTAACAAGTACAAAAGCATAAAAACAGAAAAGATCGGGCTGGGAATGACAAAAAATGGCCACTCCCAACCTGAGAAGGCTTCACTGCGGGGGGGTTCTGTGAGGGTATTTTTTTAAGAGAAAGAGGGAGGAGTTTTTAAGAGAGAGAGTGCCACCCAATTGCCTCTTTAAACAAAATCTCGTTCATTGGAAGAGAAAGGCTTATTGAATTTGTGGATTAGTAGTAGCACAATAAAAATTGGAAAGTGGCTCCATCCAGGTTCAAATCCTGGCTACAACAATTTTTTTTTCTTTTTATTCTTCCTTAACCAGCATAGGTCAAATTTAAATCGGAGTACCATTAAATTTGGGCCGGATGTTGGCCCATAAGGCAAAGAGTAACCTTTCCTTAACAAATACGGAAATACCCTCGGTTTTTGTTTATCGATTTACAATTTTTTAACCCATTTTCTATATGGGTATTCCAAAAATAAAAACATTTCATTTTGGAATAACAAGTTCGAAACAAAGTTTTAGTTCATAGAGACGATCTAGCAATCATTTTTAGCTTTGTGGTATCGACCGATTAGCTACAAGTCTACAACTACCCTACATGTGTAGTTAAATAAACTCGTAACAACAACTACTCTAGAATAATTGTGTGTGAACTTTTTTTATCTCACATTAACTTATCACTAATCATTTTTTCTCTATTGAATATAAACATAAGTTACTCTAGGCTGATTTCATTATCGGTCATTCTAGTGTCACAAGCACGATGAAAATCAGATTGTTTTCCACCCAGGTTCAAAACTCGGCTATAGCAAGTGTTTTTGTTTCTTTTTTTAAAACCAGATTGAACCTGATTTAAATTAACAGGCATTACGTAGGCCGAACGCTGGCCCAAAACGTAAAGAATGCTAATTATGACTTACATATTTTAAAATCGGTTGTCTTTGGTTTAGTCGGTAAATCGCTATATCTCGTCGACTATTAGGTTAGTTAGCATTGAATCTTATAGACGACCTAGCAATCAATTGTACCTCCGAGAGATAACAGTTAGCTTCAAATTATTGTTGCAGTTAAATAAACATGTAACAACTATGATTTTGGAATTTTATGTTTGAACGTTTTTTACTTGGTATTAAGTATTAACTTGTCACTCATCGTTACAAATCGCTATTGAGTAAAACCGTAGTCCGTAGAATACGGAGTATGTGATAGTTGTACATGTAAAAAAAGAGCACTCTAGAATTGTCCTTCTATAAGTAATAACAAGTAAAATCGCCAAATTTCTTTTCTCTTGATTCAGAATTCATATACTTCGTAATAAGTATATTATTTGTGATTTGGTTATCACAAAGAGCTGTAGTAGCACATTGAAAACGGACTCTCACTCCTTCCAGGTTCGAATCCTGGCTACAGCATCCCGTGTAATCTTGCACGGGTCAACAACTAGTATAGACTACTAGGATGATCCCCAGTAAAATTCTACGAAATCCTAAACCCTACACGCAATTACTTTAGGCTGCTGCCTGTGAATTGAGGTAGAGCCAGAGTGCACACTTGATTTGGATGTGTCTTCGCATTCGCTTACGCCTCCGCCGCCACCTCTACCCACAACGGTGTGTGGTAGCAACAGACCTCCTCGAATGAGTGAAATTGGTACGTCGGAGAACGTCTCAGATTATAGACCACCTTATAAGATATAATGACGATGATGATGTTGATGAAAAGTATGTTTCAAATTTCCAACCTTTCTCCCTTCAATCCAATTTATTTGTTTTTTTTTTTTTTGGTTTAGGATTAAGTAATAGAGGTAATAGAGGATTACGGTGAAGGAATATTAGGTGTGTTTAGGAATATGACATATATTAGAATATGTGTTTAGGAATATATTGTGTGATAGGTTTCGTAAGGGTCAAGTCATGTAATAGTATAAATAGGGGTTTACCCCAACGTTATTGTAAGCAAGTTATTACGAAATAATATTGAGTTTATATAATTCTTTTATTAAGGATTAGGGTTAAATAAGAAGATTTGTTTATGGTTGACAATACATTCTCAAATCTTAGAATTAATGGTACATGTATTAACATCAATGAGGTAAACCTAAACAATTTGAATTGAGATTGTTAAAAAAAATATGATTTCAAAGTTACATTGGATTAATTAATGTGTAATCGGAGTATATATAGTTATGAATCGGATATCGCTGTAATGTTGTTCATTGGGATCATGATCACCCTTTAGCGTGTAGTATGCGATTCCTAGCTTGGTTCTGTTTCTTATTCCGAAGAGAAAAAAAGAAAGTTCCTGGAGTTACTTTATTTTATTTTTGGTTAATAGATGAATATAGAAAGTTCCTAGAGTTACTATATATTAAAGATTCCTACCGGAGTATATATATCCTTGTGTCAGAAGCTAAGTAAGACGCTGTTGTGTTAGCTTGAATGAAAAGACACGATAATTCAGTGGCCATGTCGTTGGCAAAGGACAATGATAATACCTCGCATGATGGCGAAATATCAGGGGTGCACGGTGGGGAAATTGGTACGTCGGAGGACGTCTCAGATTATAAACCACCTTACAAGGTATTATGGCCGGGATATTACTCGGGTCAGTCCAAGGATCCGAGGATTGGAGGGGTCGCTGGCTTTTGGGAAGTCTTATCTGAACGTTGCGGTGGTTGCTCGTTTGAATATAACGAGGATGATGATGTTGATGATGATGAACGGTAAGTTTCAAATTTACAACCTTTCTCCCTTCCAACCAAGTTATTGCATTTTTTCTTGTTAGGATATACTAGTAGGGTTGACGCTACAAGCTCAAATCTTAGAATTAATTCATTGAAACAATGAGGTAAACCTAAAAAGTTAGATTCTTAGTGCCGTTACATATAAACAATATGGCCAATTGCGATTCCTTGCTTCTGAATCTTATGTGTCTTTTCATTTATATGGTGCGTCGTTGTCTCTCAGAAAGCATGATGATGAAAGTGAGGATGATTTTAGTGAAGGTGAAATCGTGTAAGTTGTCATTTCACTGCTCGTTCTTTTGGCATTATATATATATGAATTTATATGTCTTTCATATCTGACTGGTTCTGTTTTTATTTCTCTCGCTTGTATCTAGTTATGTAGATAAGATAAATGTTCGCACGGTCAAAACTTTCGAGGAAGCCGAGGCTTTGGGGATTTATAATGACCCCAATGAGTACGTATCATTCACTCTATTCATCTCTGCATTTCTTTTCTGTTGCGAGTATAGCAATGCCCTGATTGTTTGTGACTTTGTGTTGTCTTGGATTTGTGATCACTATATATATGCTTGGTTGAATTGGCCCATTACTCACTTGTATTTTATACGATGGTAGGGATAGGGACTACAGGCGGTACTGGGCAAAACGTCTCAAGGAAGACGAGGAGAATGAGGCGAAGGCCTATAAGATACGGGATTGTCGTTGTGCAGAAGATGCTATCAAATTCTACAACAACAAACATGTTTGTTCCTTTTGTTTTATAATTACTTACACGAATACACGACATATATGAGCATATATACTCAAGTCTTATTTGTTGCACTCATATCGATCTTTGTTGTTGAATCAATTTGGGCGTACAGGGTACAGATTATGAGATAGTGGAAACACTTGGGAGCTATATGGGCATTGTTTGTGGAATTTGGATTCATTGCAATTTCAAAGCTCAACGCAAATCTGAGCCTCACTCCTCGCCTAAGCTCTTCTTTGCTGAGTCCTATAACGATCGTGGAGTCAGACGTCCTGTTAATTCTTGTGATATCGTGGATGACCGTAAACACCGTAAGTTTTATTATTATTCTTACGCTTGCTTAGCTTTAAGCTTTAAGAATACGCTTTAAGCTTTGACCTCCATAATAGAGCTCTTGCACCACATTCTTGTCGTTGTTCACATCAGTTTGATTTGTCGCAGGTGTTGTTGGCTGTTCCATATGTCCACATCTGCTATGGCATCCTTGTGGATTTAAGTATTTTAAGAAGAGAGAACAGAAGGTCTTGACTGCTTGAAGATATTTATGCTCTGTCTTCTTGTGCTATTAGTGTTGCGAGCTTCGAGATGCTTTGTGCCCAAGAAGTCACCATTATCCTTTTGCACTTCGGATTCGGCCACAACTATCAGTCATCTCGCACGCTCTGGCCGACATTCTACACCTATATACCATTGGTGGTCACAAGTATAGAATTGCACATTATAATTATCACAAGGTATAACACAAATATGACTTGTGTCCTTTCTTTTGCTCAAATGAGCCATAACAAATTTTCTCAGCTCGGATCATGATTTTTATACGAGTTATTGTAAATTGGAGTAGGATAGCTGAGAAGTGTAGTATGATTAAAAAAAAAATGCGATACAGGCCCAACAAGCCCGGAGCATAATACAATTGTTTCATCCTAAGAGCAAAAGTGCAGGACTCGACTTCGGGAGCGGTATATGTTATGAGTTATGGGAATACTAGGACTTTAGGAATATAGGTTGTATTCGAAATACAAGTGTTTTGGTAAATTCTAGTTATGGTAGAATTGTATGTCGTAGAGATTATATCCGACTTATTCTCGGTTATCTCTTGTATAAATAGGGGTTCATCCCTACTCTCAATTAAGGTCAATACATTCAAATCAATACAATATCGTTATGTCGTATTGCCCTCCTCTCATATATTTCTTCATGGTATCAGAGAAAAATTGCAACGTGAATTTTCACGGCAAAAGGCAACGTGGTGAAAAGGGAGAACCACGGCAAGAGAGAAAAAAAAATATTATAATTGATGAGAAATCCCACCGGTGGGCTTGATTAGATCACCCACCGGCGGAGCGGAAGCAAAATTTGAAGAGTCTATATGACTGATACCATGAAGAAATATATGAGAGGAGGACAATACAACATAAACGATATTGTATTGGATTGAATGTCTTGACCTCAATTGAGAGTAGGGATGAACCCCTATTTATACAAGAGATAACTTGGAGAATAAGTCAGAGATAATATCTACGACACCAGAATTCTACCATAACTAGAATTTACCAAAACACTTGTATTTTGAATACAACACATATTCCTAAAGTCCTAGTATTCCCATAACTCTAACAGTATACTCCGTATTATTTCTGGTTAGGTTAGCCGAGCTCCTCGGAAAATGGAGCAATCAAAGCATCAATGCCTGAATGTTGAACCGTAGGGGGATCAATTGACACTACAAATACAGTCATTATTCGCCGTAGTCATGCCAAGTTTGATAGGACTTATTAGCAATAGTATTCAAATCAGATCAGAATTATTCAGATCAGATCAGAGTCATTCAAATCAGATCAGGTCAGATCATAAATGTTCAAATTTCAATCAATTTATTTGGTCCATAATTGATACTAATTCGTTGAAATTCAGTCAAAATTTTAACACATTCAGATCAGATCAGTTCAGAGTCATTTAGATCAGATCAGAATCATTCATATCAGATCAGTTCAAAAAGATGCAGTCCTATCAAACGGGGCCTCAATCAATTACTCCCTCCGTCCCAGTTCAAACGCCCCAAGTCATTTTTGTAGTGGAATAAGAAAAATTGATATAATATGTTGAGTGAGGTAATATTATGAAAAATGAGGAGAGAGAATGTGATGATTAATAAAAGTAGTAGAGATAATGTGAGATAAAATGTAATAATTTAATAAAAGTAGGAGAGAGAAATATGTCCCAAAATAAATGGGGCGTTTAGTGGGACGTCCCGAAATGGAATATGGGGCGTTTGAACTGGGACGGAGGGAGTATACATCATTCTCTAGATTTCTTCATGGTCTCACAAAACTTTGTTTAATTTCGACTCTTGAAAATTCTATACTATTGAAATACATGAACGGAAAAGTAGTTTGTCACCCGAAATGTAGTTAGATTGGCTCAAATCCGAACTAAATGAGACGATTACCTCCATCGTCTCCATTTAAGACGGAAAGTAACGAATTGTGATAGAAAATTGAGACAGCCAATGCATTCCAATGAACATCAACTAATTAACACATGATTATTAGGTTTATAAACACAACAATATTCATTAAATTGAATAATAATACATACTCATCATTGACGTTAACAATAACCACATCCGTTAAACAGTCATTAATAACTTAATAACCACGTAATATTAGTCCTAATTAAACCACAGCATTACTCTTACCTAATCACCTCATTAATCCATCATCAGTCATCACTAATCATTAATTAACTAACAGTTTAACCTTTAACACAGAATAATCAGACTTCTTCAGGTTTGGGAATCGTAACGACGACGTAACCCTCATGAACACAAACATTAGCCTGGTAAAAAAACAGACGAGCATTTTCCGGCATCTTCACCGACTTACTGAACTTCTTCCCCAACCTCCTGATCTCGCCGGAAATATTCAGCTTCACGACAACCGCCTCCGCCTCAGCCTCAGCCGCCTTGCCCTCAATCAACTCCACCTTGACGGAATCATCCTCCCTCAGCCATGGAATCGCCACCTTGACCACGTGCGCCGCCTCGGTCTCCTTCCACTCCGCCGCGTCGTCGCCGTCGCCGGTAAAGTACGATTTCAGCTGCGATGGTAAGGACAATGTGGACCCCATTGGATTCTCTCTTTTTCCTTTTTCTGTTTTTTTTTTGTTTGTTTGTGTGTAGAGCAAGTTTCCGGGAAAAGTAGAAAAGTGTGGAGAATGGTGGGAGTGTGGGACTGTGGAGTGTGGATTTTATGTGGGACCCAGCTTGTGTGGTGAAAATATCTGGGGAGGTTTTCGCCTTGTTACACAAGCTAACCTAGGGGAGCTGTTACTTGTGTGAAGCGTTAAATAATTTTGGATTGAGCCTAATAGTTTGTTCGTTTAACTGGGCTGGCCCAGATAATAGCCCACAAACTGTGCCGTCTGAAAGTCTCATTCATTGGAAGAGAAATGCTTATTGAATTTGGCTCTAAATTTAGGACATTGATAACGCCACGGTCAAAATCAACCAATCTACGAAGAAGTGTAGAACTATAGTATGCGCGTGGATCGCAAGCACCTGATACATGTCCTCGTGGATTAGTTGATCATTATCACTAGCGTTAGGGTCATCTTAAATCTAATAGCAAGACACTTGCTTGTTCAAATTGAGTATGTATGTACAATTGATTTGGATTAGTGTTTGATACGATAATTTGTGATATAGAGTATGAAATTTGCCATTTAAAGGTTGTATCTCGACATTACCCGAATTTGATAGTATGAGTGCTCTTAAAATACTTGCAAATGGCTCGTGGTTTTTGCAATTTCAAAGTATTACTATCAGAGAACGACAATTAGCACTCCACAATACGAGTAGTTTTCATGGATTTTCTTTGAAATATAATATTGTTAGTAGGAGTGCTGAAAGACACGGATGGAGTGTCAATAGTCATTCTCTGCTATAACGAGTGTTCTTTATGGTTTTAGATTCTGCGCGTATCAACCATTTGTACAAGTGTCCTAACTCTTGTGGGACTTCACGTTATATGTGAACGTTATCTTCCATGTCTCCCTTAAGCAAAGGACTTACCTCCACATCGCGCATTTTGGAGAAGCTTATACTACTAGTAAACCAAGCCAAGTTGTAAGGAGAACTTCATTCCAATTGAAAAAACAAGGCATGATTAGAAAATGTTGACCTTTGTGATTAAGACTATATAACCGTTGCAGGCTTCAGCTTCACAAAAGTCTGGCAGGCCAGAAATATCAAGTAAAACAAATGCATTCATACTATTAAAGTCATGTTTTTTGACAAAAGGATGAGAAAAATGGTGCCGTTTCACAGTTCATACAAGATGTCAAGATGTTTCATATTTCAAAATGCCAGCCAAGAAAAAAGATAATTATAGTTATCTAACTACTCGTATAAGATAACTAAGAATCAAATGTCTGATCAGTATGGTTCAATTAGTACCGATAGGCCAAAAGACGACATTGATGATTGATGTTGAGACGAATGCAAGCCTTAGAAAAAAAAGGCCTCTGTATTATATATCAACTCATGTATTAGCTACATATACTGGAGTGGAGTTTTGAAGTACAGTAGCGACTAAGACGGTCTTACATACAGTTCCGATGACCTATACAATGTCACGCTTGGTTTACCTCAGAACGTGAAACAACGGCTGTAGTGCCCGTCTGTCATAGCTGTACTATTTACCCCTCTACTAGAATAAGACATTAGATATGTAATTCCATATGTACAAAAAAATGCACAAAACTGATGACGGGAAGTTTATAGCTTTCCTCTGACATCCAAGTTTTCCGAATAATCATCATCATCATCATCGACAGCCACAACCTTAGCAGTGCTAACCTTTGCGTTGGGAAGCTTTGTGGCATTTCGAGCTTTTGTTGCTGATTTTGTGCTGTTAGGTACCACAGCTGGGATCCCGATTTCTTCCTCTTTCTTTAGGTCTGCTGGAGGTAAGAAACAATCCATGGTCAATCCCTTGATATTAAAGTCAACTTCTTCAATAGACCAAACCTCCTCCATGCGCGTCCTAGAATGGTTCTCTGTGTTTTCGCCATATCTGAACAATGAAACGGATGTTTTGCCAGCATGTGCTATGTTAACACCGTCTATTGTTCGGTAATCTTGGATTGTGGATTCCATTGTAGTCTCCCAGAAAATGCAGTCGCTCTTTGAGGCCTTTATTCTTAGAAGATGAGAATCCTCTAGTTGGATTAGAAGCCCGGTCCTTTGGCTGAAGTAGCCCCAAACTGTATGGCGTATAATCTCAACATTGCTGCTACTCCTTGCTTCCAGGGTTGTTGGATTTGCTTCCAACTTTAGGACAAAGCAATCCTCGTCATTTACTGTCCTCTCACCAATGCAGATCGAGTTGGTAAATAGGTTTGCAGTCAATCTTGGATCAAGGCCCTGTCAAGAGAGTTTCAGTTTAGTTATTAGTCCATCGAAGAGCAATTTAGTGCGCAGGAAGTACAAAACGTAACACATACAATAACTTTACACAATATAGTTTTACTGTGCACTTATCAATCATCTCCATACTTGCAATATGAGCATTATCGATAGTGATTGCCACAATTATAGTCCAGCACAAGAGTAAAGTAAAAAAGTAGAAAGATCGGAAGCATTAATCAACTTTTGCAAATTGGACATAACTTAAATCGATCAAATCTTATAAATTAGACATCCTCTGAGATTTACATTAGTCAACAACAAGAATGAAGGATTAAAGATGGTGGGGAAGTCTCCTAAACATTGCTTATGGTGGTAGTTATCCTTTTTTTTCAAAAGAAAGGAACACGCAATGCTGTTGGTTGGTGCATAAAGAAAGCAAGTACGAAATCAGGTTCTCAGGTTCCGAAAGTCAAAAGCGAAACCCAAAGTAAAAGTGCCAACTTAGGATCCAGATAGACAACAACTAACTAAGGGATCAACAACCCAATAACAAAGTATCCCAGCTAACGAACATGGCAAACAAGGATAAGGAAAATCAAATGTTGTAGCAGTAAAAGAATGCTCTTTTGACACAAAAGAGAGTGTGTGAGACAAGCTTTTGGCAATTTGGCAGGCATTTTTAGGCTATCAACTCATTATTACCTTAGTTTTTCCAAAGTTAAATTTGAATTGAAGGGGAACATCACATATTCACATGGTAACATTAAAGGGCAGCAAAAAACAAAGATTCTCATCTGATAAACTAATCATCTATAATGAACAAAATCATTACAAAGGTTCAATCTTTTTAAAGAGCTGGCAATAAAAAAAAGCGAGTAGCTTCTCAATTACGATCATAATTACGAATGATGAACACCTAATGATCACTTCACTCTTAAACATGATGGAAATTCGATAATACTATAATCACACAATAACGTCATACAAAACTATAACATTAGTATATTGCAAATGGCGAAAGGTGGTCAGAGCATGTTTATACCTGTAAGGAACGCCGGAGAGGCCGAGGCGGTCCACGGGAAGCGTGAGAGTTATGCCAAGGTGTTTGTCTCCAAGCAACCTTACCATCACTACCAGCACTGATCTTAGTACCAGACACAACAAGCTCCAAACACCACAAGTCAGGCCTTTTCTGCCACAATACGAACCCACCAACTTCGCCACCGTGCTTCATTCCTTTCACTTTTACGACCTTGCTGTTGTCGTTTTTCGGGTTGTTTGCGGCCAACCCTTCGCCCGAGCTGAACTCGGACGCCATCATCCTCACCTTCCCCATTGCGTACATGCTGTCTATCGAGTTCAACGCATGGTCGCCTCCCATGGCCGCAATGTACTGGTGAATGATGTACTTGGCCATTGATGATTCCTGTTAAAAAGACGTTTCATCAAACACTTGGCGAGTTCCAAATTTCATAACAAAACAAAAACGTGAAAATTACGGAATTTTTTTCATTGAGGCATTTCGTCGAACAGGTGGTATGCAAGTAAGAAACTTGAGAATGAAGCAGCTATGACTTACAATTGGGTGATCTTTGACGGTTTTACTGAGCTTTTGATCGGAAGGAATCGGTAGAGGGATCAACGGAGCGCCGATAACACCTAGAAGAAGCTGAATTTGGGAGCTACGATCAGCAAACGGAAAACCCGCCGGAGAACGATCCGGGTTCGATTTCATCCAAGATTTCATATTGGGCCATTTATTCTTAGCAGCAGGGAACATTTCCTCGGGAATTGGGACCTCAAGAACAGTCTCAAGCCCATCTTCACGGTCGAAATTAGGGCACAAAGTCCTCATATTTTATAGCTTCCTGAAGAAGTTAACAGAAAAATAGAGGGGAGAGAGATATAGAAGGAGGAAAAAACAGAGGAAGTTGAGGGCAATGGAGAAGAATGAAGAGAAGAGGGGGGGTTAAGTTTAAAAGAGAGGGGAAGTTGTGGGGGGAGGAATGAGGATGAAAGTGATGGAGAGTGAAGAAGAAGTATTCGATGAGATGTTAGTGTTAAAATTAACGTGCAGAGATCAATTTGAGTTTTGGTTTTATAAATGGAAGGGAATTTCGTCTGATTACACCATTTTTTTATTGCCATTTTATATCTTTTCATTAAGATGATATCTTTTGATTAATTAAGAGTATTTTTTTTTTTTGCTGAGTAGATTAAATAAGAGTATATTGGAGACATATCCACTACACTCTAGCTCATTGTGGGGGTTTTATAGTTTGGATCACCTGTTTCACTTTCCGTTCTCAAGGTGTGAGTTGTGACAGGTGATCTGCACTTTTCTTTGACACGATGCGAAGATAAAGATAGGTATCGTAATAAAAAGTGAAAATGAGCTGAGACTATGTTTGATGTATAGGACTTGATAAATTAAATACGGAGTAGTTTATTTAGGTTATATCAGATCAGTTTAGAGTAATTTAAATAAAATTATGTCTGGTCAGTTACATTCAAATCAGATTAACAATCCTATCAAACCGGACCTTAGTTTGATTTTGGCTACGTTTCATAGTGAAGGGTCTTATAATAATGCTAAGTATCTACGATTAACTAATTAACAAGATTAAACAGTTTTTACTTGATTTTTAAAAAAAAAACAAGATTAAACTGTAAGTACTTGATAAATATACTTCAAAAACAGAAATTCTAAGGTGCTTTACAAGTACCGCAAAACATCTTAACAACCTTCATCTCAACCGTTCATCATATTAAAAATCAATCTACACCATCCATTATTTTTAATTAGGTATATTTTATAAATTATATTGTAAATAACCAAAAAAATAGAAAAAAATGGTTGATTGTATTTATTTAATCTTTTATGGTTATATATACATTGTACAAACTATATCTACTATAATTTGATAATTTTAGAAAAATTTATTTAAGTTATTTAGAAATGATTTATTACGGTGTTTTGCGGTGCTTGTCGAACACCCTATAACTCCTCCTTCAAAAAAAATCAAGAGTTTGATTAGGTGATTTAATGTCAGTCCGCTAAAAACCGATGTAAATTCTTGTAGAAAGGAGTCAAAAGGACAGGTGTTACTGATTGATTGATTGGTATTTGGTAAGCTCAAAATGAAAAATTAATTTTGGTAGTTTTAATTGATTGAAGAAGACTGGAAGCAAGAAGAATAGGAGTGAGAATAAAAGAAAGGAAGATTGCTGCTTGATTGACGGCAATTGACTCTGGTTGCACGTTCGGGCTGGCTGCTGCTGTTAGGAGTTGATGTTGGCCGTGTAATTTTAGTTAAATTCTTAATTAATTTTGTATTTTTGTTTATCATAAAACTAATAATATTATTTAATGGAAATTTCTTCATACATACCTACCAAAAATCATATGAACATAAAATAATGTAGACCCATAATATAAATTGCATTGTTGATCTAAGTATTGTGGGCTACAGCCTACTAGTATATAATAAGCTTGGTTGGTTCTCAAATTGCAAATGAAGTTTGACTTAATTGTTTGGATTTGGCAGTTTATTACAGGTTTTTCCCAATTTGACAGTGAGAAATGAACTATCATGAAAACTTTTCTTTTGAAAATTAGTGTGTAAGTATCAAAATATTAAAAAAGATGATCTTTTTGTTGGTTCAATGGTCAAAGAGCAAGCTCATACTTTCATATTCCATGATTTTGTGCACTTTCCACTTAATTTGTCAACAATATATTCCACTACTAAAACATTGCTGATGATTTTCAGCTTAGGCTAATGCAATCTATAGGTTCTAGACCACTTTTGATTTCTTATTTACAGCTTGTATATATAGCTAGTGGGATATCCGCAGTTCGCATTGGATTATTAAGACCATCATGTAACGTAGGTCGTAGGATATATGTTACATGTATTTATGTTCTTCAGTGAATATGATAATGCGTAAATAAGTGGAGCCGAGGATGTGATATGGATTTAGAGTTTTTTAAAACGTGCTTGTATTTGATGGGTCCAATTTCGGTTTATAACTAAGTGTCCGTTAGTTAGCTCAATTTATAGCAGTTCACATCGATCATTTATTGTTAAATTGTGTATATTTTCACACGCGCATTCAACTGAATCGGAATTCATTTTCGTCTAGTATAGTACATTATTAGTACGTGACCTAAATCCATAATTTGAGTTTTGTCGTTTCAACAATCTTGTTTAACTAAATCACAATCCATTTTAGTAAAAATCATTCAATTGAGCCTTTGATGATTAAAACGCTTGATAACCAAACTAAACCTCCTTGAAAGTAGGAAGTTTTCAAGATTTAGCCCATGCATGCATATCTTTTCTTTGGCAGTCTCCCGTGCATGAACATACACATTGCACCCCCAATATATAGAGTAAAACGGAAGTTAAGTGGTTAGCAATAAACCACAAATTAAAGCTTACATTCACAGTAAGCAAATCTTATCCAAGAACACGAGACAACGTGCGAAATGACTTCAAATAGAAATTCAGATTCCAAGTAGCACATTCAATGTTCTATGTTCAAGCCATTATTCCAAGAAATATAAACTTGAATCCATAGATTTTGTTCTTTGTCCCTCAAACCCGCAACATACAGCACCATGTGTAATTCCTGATAATGATTAAGCTCCTCCCCCTGAAACCTAAGGGGTTGTAACCAGAGGCGTATTTTGGTTTATTCATTTCTAACCATTCCAAGCACTTTCGAAACATATAAGGGTGTGTTTGGCCAAGATTCTGAAGTGTTTCTAAAATGTTTCTGGGTCCTAAAAACTGAAAAATAGCCAAACACCCAAAACTGGGAAACTGTTTCTGGTTTCTGAGAAACACTTCTAGTGTAAATTTGTTCTTCAGAAATATCCAGAAACTGTTTCTGAGAAGTAATTCTGCAGAAGTTGGAGTTTGGCCAAACAGACCCTAATTAAATACAGTATGAATTTTTCTAACGTGTGTCCATTGTACACATGATAAAACTTCATTTATTTTCTTAATTGAGTGAAATTCTCCTGAATCAATTAATTAGATTACATATTTCGTTTTATCAAATGAAAATATCACTTAATTATAGAAATATAAATGAAGTCTTAACATGTGCCTGCTATTGGACACACGTTAGAAAAACCGATACAGTATATATTATCTTAAATTTTCAAAAAAATGTGATTTTTTGTAAGAAAGTAAAAACTTTTTGTAGATTAAATGGGACAACGTAGACTTTACCCCTACAAGAGTTAAGGTAAATTTTGCCCTTAATTATAATCCAAGTAGAGTAATTCAGGAAAATGGAAAAAGAAAGGTAGTACAAGTAAGAAATAATATGTCGGCTGCCCATGCTTGTTGGGGGGTACCTAAACATGCGACCGACTTGGCTCAATATATTTTTGTAATCTTGTACATCACCTCCTTAAATTCAGTGAACATGGTGGTAGTTCACGACCAAAAATCAGATTGTGTCCTTTTCTTGCGGTGACCCTTTTAATTTGGGATAGTTTATGTCTTAACTAGAGGACATATTTTATGGGCTAATTTGATATATTCCTCATTTATAAACTATATTTACCCTGCGAATTATGATTAATCAAGGTTGGCTCTTGGGTATAGCCTACGAGGTTACGACACGTATCGCAATTAGGCCTAGTAATAGAGATTAGAGTGGGGCAAATTAGAATGGGTGATTCTCTAATCATGCCATGCACGTTCTCTTCTCAAGAACAAATCCAAGCACTCTTGTCGTTTTCGTTTTGAGAGAGACATAAGAGTAGGAGACCATGTAGATGGGCTATGTCGTTATCCTACAAGCCAATTATACATTATGCTTGAATTTATTTGAAGTATTTAATTTGATATTACTTATTACAAATTGTTCATCTTGAATTTTTGTTTATATATATACTCGTATTACATGCATGTATTTGTGTCACTCCATTTGTTTTTTTAGAGCAAATTATAATTTCCTAACAGTCTACAAATAGTCATAATCATGGCTTAGAAATTTATTTATTGGTACAATTGATTGTGTACGTGAGATTAATGCTAGTGTACCTCAACGACTCCTCTCAAAGGATACATACAAATATAATCATAATTAAATTTATATTTGTGTATTTGTAAGTGCTAAGTCCTAATTCTATTTTGTACTCATTTTTCTGGGACTCCTGCATGCATGTCCGTCCATTTTTGTTTTTAATTATAAATTAGTATTTAAGTTGTGTCAACCGTCAAACATTATACAGAGTATAGTACAATTTTTCACAATAAGTTATGAATTGTAATATGTGTGCATACAAGTATGTAACTGTTTAGAATCTCGACATTGATCATTAGGAAATGGTCCACCACGCACTGGTCTAGTCATAACAAATAGCGATTGTCGGATCGTGTATATGTGTTTAGGAATTCATACTCTAATAGATGATCTTGGAAGCAATAATAATAATGGATGAAAATTTCTAATTTTGTCAAAGAAAATGGGGAAGGATGATGTTTAAGGATTGAAATCAAGATCGGCCAATGCTTGTGGACATTGGTATATATTGAACATATCCATCAATGGTTACTTAGATTATAACCTTGTAACAAAATAATTGCGTAATTAAATGTTGAAATGTTAACCAAACTTCCACTTAAAGTTTACCTAAAGACTATGGCCTATCGAAATGGGACATACACCAACTAATTAACCACATTACCTAACCAACAAACAAACATATTAGTAACTTCCAAGAATGCACTTTGAGCAAGTGGTGTAATATAAATTGGACCTCCCAAGTCTTCAACCAAATAATTAAAATTTAAACTAAAAAATCTTAACTTGAGAACATAATCTTCACTTTATGTTCATCAGTTGAACTCTTAATTAGTTAATTATAAGGTTGGGCAAAAAAAATCGCATAAAATTGTTGGATCTTCAGACATATTTTGGCGGCTTATCATCAGAAAATCTCAACTTAACATGCTCAATAAATGTCTAGACTTCTAGTGGTTAAGCACTTAGCCTCCAGGTATACAGCTATGCGTATCTTGGTACATAAATCTTCCCAACTAAGCTACTAGCTAGCTTCGGTGATGATTCGTGAATGACTGAATGTAATGAACTTGTAGATTCGGATCTTATATTCTGATTTTATATTTGTCTCTTGTATCAGGGGATGAAGAAGTAGTGTATGTGTGTATCTTGCTAACGTGCATGCGTATGTGGTTCGATCCCAACAATCTTAGCTTCCATCTGCCTTCATCTTGAATTTGGAAATGTCAGCTAATTTATACGGTAATTTATGCCTGGGATTCGATAAGGATGGTACTCCTCCATGTTTCGTGCACGTGCTACAGTTTGGAATTCCTTACATTGTTGTTACCGATTTTCAAAACAGGGGCGTGAGTCTTTTTTAGTAAAAACGGGTAAAACTGATGACTCATAAGTTTCATTGTCCTCTTATAAATAATGACAAATAAAAACACCAAATTTTTCTAGGTTGAGCTCTGTATCTATAAATGTTTTGTTGTAAAAGCATCACAAAGAGCTGTAGTAGCACATTGAAAACGGAATGTCAATCCCTCCAGGTTCAAATCCTGGCTGCAGCAATAAATTTTTTATTTTTTTTCAAGCCAGCTCGGGCCGGATTGAAATTAAACAACCATTACACTTGGGCCGGATGTTGGCCCAACCGGCAAAGATAGTAAAAAGTAAAAACTGCTGAATAATGAGGAATCCAAAAATTGTTTTTGTTTTAATATACTCCGTATATATTTCGAAGAAAAATCGAGTTTTTCGAGATCAAAGAAATTCTCAACCACTTATACGCAAATCCAATTCAATAATAGATTGTTTAAATTTCTGGCTAAGCTCCAGTCGTTTACACCCCTATCGTTGTTCTATGTTTGAATTAATGATCCAAATCGCGTCCTAAGAAAAGCAATGATGCTACTACATATTTCCGGTGGTTCGCTAAGATACTCTAGTGTAACTCGAGTGAGCTCATTGTACAATGTCAACAATGCACTTAGTACAATGCCTTGTCCCCTAAATTACATTTTGCAATCGCACTAAAATGTCACTATTAATGATTCAACCATATGAGTAAAACGCTCTTTATTTTGTACTCCGCAAATGTCGTAGATGGTATCAGAGCTTCATGAGCTAGGTTGTTGATCAGTAGTTGATCTTGAGGCCGAGACATTAACGAATTATGAGAAAAGTGTACACAATTAAAATCCCAATGGGCTTTCACATGAGGAGCCAAACCTTGTATTTTGGACCATTACTTTTTGGCCCAAATAACTAGTCGCATGTGCGCCAAATTATGATGTGACTTGTGAAAGTTGGGCCGGTAGTGGATCATCCTCCTAAACTCATTTGGGCTTCATTCAATTAGATTGAAGCTCTACTCAAAGCCGCAACTCATATGGGGATATTTTCTCCTTCTAATACTACAGGAATGAGGATATGAAATTTTAAATCCGCGATCAACGTTAATCCTCAATTTCTCCTCTTTGTTAGAGGTACATACTTCTTACATAAGACCCTATTTTTTTGAAGTCAACTTCTTAAAGAAGACTTGCTTTTGCTGATCTTTTCCTTTATCCAACAATTAGAGGTCAGGATTCGGGACATATACATACAACAGCGCACATAATTTTTATGTTACAGGCTCACGTTGGTGTTACCTTCGTTATCTCAACCAAACAGAAAATTTAAATCATTTTTCATGTGATAAAGAGTAACATACTCACGCGCTTCTAACCCATCCCGTAGTGACACTTTATCGACTTTAGGATCAAACAAATACTAGAAGATATCGACGCGTCTGTTTATACACGAAAAAAATCGAAAATTTCCGTCAAGAAAATTCTGACTAATATCTGCTGGATTAAGATTGTTGCTAAAAATGCTAACTACCCTCAATAATGACGGTCGAAATATCTATGGATTTAGTAAGATAGATATAAACCATAAAGAAAAACGAAATCATGGCCTACCTTTAGTGGAGAGGAAGAAGTGGCCAAAGCGCAACAATCCAATTCCGAGGTTAGAGTCTATGATACACTATGTAAAATCTGTCCGACGGGCAAAGTTCAGTTCATCACAATTTGGAGCCCATGTGCACAAATGACTGACGAAAAAGAACACAAAGCACTATCAAAACTTTTCAAGTCTCGTCTTAGCTAAGGTTCGAATTTTCAACCCGTCTGCATGAATATCTCTTGTGACGAAAGCCCTTTGAGGCATAGAAAAATTTACAATCTTCGATAACAATGGCAAAACTACATCATGATATCGAGTACAAGGGATGAATTTCTTTTGGCAGTGCCATCAATGCCACGTTTCCTCCTTCGAAACAAGTTTGGTTCTTCACAGTACAGTGGAACCCAACACTGTTAAGCACTAGCATAACAGATTCGACCATGACCATAAGGGTTATGATCAAACTAGATTTTACAAGCTAAATTGCGCACACAGTACAACAACACGAATCACGACAGTTTGCTACAAGCTCTTAGCCCTAACCTAACAATATAAACAAACCTTAGCCTATTGCTACAAGCCTACAGGACATTTTTAAAGTGAAAGGAAGATAGGGCACCTGAAAGGATACCTCCTCACAAGTGCTGAAGTTTTTCTTGAAAACTTGATCGGTTTCTTGAACACAGATCTTTGGTTGCTACTCAGCTACGGTTTCTGTACAGGATTCTCACGAGGGAACATTGAAGTGAAAGAGCCAAGAGATGACAAAGGCGAACACCATGCACGCCAGCAGGAAATTCAGGAACCTATGTCCTTGCCAGAAATGTCGAGTTTCAGCTGGATGCGGAGGCAGGGCAGCCGTTGTTGCACTGTCATTAGCCTCACTCCATTGCTCCATCAATTCCACCTCATTCACGCCAACTACGTTTTTAGCTGTTGAGCCACAAATTTCGCAGGTTCTGCATTTTATCAAGGGGGGAAATGTTTAGAAAGGGTATTCACTAATCAACGTTAAAGAAGTTAGTATCACACAGATACTGCTGCCATGAGAGGGCACAAATTAGGATTGCAAAAAGGGGGGGGGGTTGGAACCATACTTCAGAGCAATAAAAAAAAATACAAAGCCAGAATATACATGGCTACATATGAAGCTATTTCACCTGTCGAAATGCAGATCTTAATTGCAAACAGAGGAAAAGACAAGAGCACCTATCTATAGTCGCTGACTTGTTGTCTATAAGGTTAAGGGACAAACGTCCAGGAGGGCTATCCAGATAGATGAGCCAATATGCAGAAGGCCAATGACTACCAGCTGAAACCGTTTTAATTATCCTAATTTTAGGTTACCACCACAACCCACATGGATAAAAAGAAAATCTTCGGGTCTTATCAGGATTTGACAGAGCTGTTCAATATTCAAGACCCGTAATCTAACCGATGACCAGAAATGATTTTAATGGTTCAGCACAATAATTGAGTGACATTCACTTTGTCCTCATTTTCATTGTCTTACAAACAACGTAGAAGGGTAACATGTATTATGAATAAAAAGAAAAAAAACTTTAAGTGCAAGACGCCTTCAATCACACACACTTTATATTGAATGCACTTTTCACATGGATACAAATAGCAAAAGCTCCATTAGATAAAGGAAAATGAATGTATAGATGTGACATTGTGAAAAGATATGTCAAAAGAATACTTCCCATAGGAAAAGATGAACACCCTTAAAACATGTATGCAATTCCAAAAATATTCCCTTCAGAATCATGGTCTGTACTATGATTCTGATAAAACTTCAAAGTCAAGATATATAATAGTCAAGGAATACAAACAGGACGTTACACCTAAGTTGCAGACAAGATGTTGACAACCAGATCAAACTTAGTTGGAACAGAGCAAGTGCAAGGTAATTAATTGTGTATTAGCACACATATGAACTAACCAATGTACTATATGACGTTTCTCCATAGGATTTCAGTAAGCCTAGTATCAATTATCTTTTTTCTACTAAGTATTAGTAGTAATTAACATGAAACAGTTTCTAAGTAGCAAATACAATCAAATTGCAATGAACTATATGTCAATATAGACCCTTCTCAAAAGTAAAAAAAAAAAGGGGGTAGAGGCAAGCAACTTCCAACAGGATCAGTCACTAAATATCAAAGTTTCAAAAGGCCAGAACACCTCTTACTAGCTGAAGCCGACGCTTAAAGATTACTTTAAGAATATATTCAACAGAGGTTTTATTCTCATCAATGTTTTGAGCATACTTTTTTTTTTTTGGAGGTAAATGTTTTGAGCATACTATCACACTCTAAGACCGCAATTAGTACTCCATACTCCCATTACGAGGACTAAGTAGGATAATTTACAGACACTGATACAAGCAGCGGAAGTTGTGAGCGTTGGCACTCAGACACCTCATCTACAATTTTATACACAACATAAGTACCAGGACACTGATCCGAGAAGTCAGAGCATGCCAAACAAGAAATTGCAAAATGAAAGCTGCTCAACAGTTAAGCAAGCTTAATTTTGCTAAGTTCTGACTGCAATCTCATGTAATTGGTACTTATTAAGACAAAGATCCACAACGTTATCGTAGTATCGAACAATATCAGAAGTTTACAACATCACATGTCAGTGCCACAAACATCATAAAATATATGGAAACAGGCCAGTAAAAGTAGGTCAGTAGTACTCATGCCTTCCTCCAAAATTACTATATGCCCAATGAAGAATGTATCTTAGAGGGAATAGAGAAAGGATGTCCCTAGATATTAATGAACTTCCAATTATCCGCAAATATGCGAGCATCACTCTGAAGCGAATATCCATCACATTTAGTGTTGAGCCATGGACGTCTCAATGATTCAAGCATACTAAAAATAGACTGAGAAGACATTCGAAAATCTTCCACAACTCCATGAGAATTTTCAGCTAGATCTTACCAGAACTAACACCTAACACCAAAAAGTCACCTAAACTACTCACATGGGGAACAAGTACACTTAATATGCAACTAGGTCATCTGAGCAAATAATTAACAAAAGGCAGTAACCGACGTTACAGAAACGGACTAAAGAGAACTCATATAGATGACTTAACTAATACGTAATGAACTTAAGACAAGAATCTAAAAAAAAAAATTAGATAAACAAAACACCAGCACCATGGTCCTTTCAACTTTAGCTTTCTTTGATTGATTCCTTCTTTCAATTACCACCACTTTTACTTTCTTTTTAACATTTCCTTCTTTTCTCCAACAAACTAAACCCTCTATCTTCAGCCTAACTTTACACCATTAGTATCATTTTCTGCATTTCCCTATCAAAATCTCTCATTGAGCTCACAAAAAAGGATGGTAAACGAGAACACAACATAAAAATAGCATTCAGAAGGCATCAAAGATGAGTCAGGCCACTTATAAAAGATCTCATACAGACCGGTGAGATTCAATTATCGGTATTCTAGTAATCGAATCGATTAATAACATTTACCCGTTTCGGCAATCGGAACGACAAATTAGGAGCTCAAACCACCAAAATGTTACCAATTATCATAAAGTTACCAATACATAAACAACTCAAGCTTACCACCCAAAAGACAACAACTTTGGACCAACTAGACTAACAAATATATTATAATTAACACCAAAATTCTTCATCACGCAGATGCAGTAACATCAATTCACAACCAATCAAGCTTATTACAATTAAAGTTCAGATCTTTGCACAAACTTAGATTATATAATACACCAACCAACATTATAATATCAGAAACAAAACAAAATTCATCATCATCAAAAGGGTAGATGAAGCAAACATCAAAATTCACAACTAGTTGAGCTAAAAATTTACCCTAAAGTACAATTAACCCCAAAATAATAATCAAAATTACAATAATTGAAAGTAAAACTTGAAGAAGAAGATACATACTTGTTACCCCGAATTTTGAACCAAGCTTCAGCACAATGTTTATGAGCAGCAGCTAAATCCTCTTTACAAGAACACCCTAATTCAATTGGAAACCCAGATTCAGGGTTTGACCCATCTAAGCTGAGGTGGCATATCCTACAATCTCTCTCAACTTTCGATGAATGCACATTTACTTTACTACCCTCCACCACCACCACCGCCGCCGCAGCCGCCGCCACTTCACCACCTCCTCCGCCATTCCCGCCGCCCATTTCTAGATCCACAACCTCATCCTCAACTGAACAATCCGACAAATAACATGACGAAGAAGAAGAAGATGATGACGACAAAGAGGGCCTACTTTTGCCCTCTTTTTTATCAACTGTACAAGACTCAGCACATGAGCTCGCTGTTTCCTCGTCGGAGCTCCGGCCACTTTCCTCCTCGAAATCATCACCGTCGCCGGAGCTCCGGCGATTGTGTGACTGGGAAGCTATTATTCCTTGCTCTATGTCACCACCATGATGCGGTGTTGCTAATGCAGTTGCCATTAATATGACACGTACCCAAAAAAATTGCAGAAAAATTACTAAAAAAATTGACGAAATGGGTTTTATTCAATTTTTCGAGGGGAAAAATGGGTATTTTTTAGTTTAATTAATGGGGGAGTAAAAACTTCTCCTTCACATGAATAAGTAACGCGTCGCCATGGACAAGTAGGTGAAGGAGAGGAGAGGAAAGAGTGAGAAACGTGAAGAAGAAATAAGTGAGAGGAGAGAGAGTAGAGAGCAAAGGTGGATTTATATATATAATAATATATAGACAGGTGATTATTTAATTAGCAATTAATTTAATTCTAATCAAAAAGGGGGTCTTTAGTTTTGTTTGGTTGTAAATCTTGTAATGGAAGCTTTAGCTTTGTGATTTATTGAGGAGTGTCCCAGAGAAGGCGGAGGAGAGAGAGGAAATGTGGGAAATGCCTTTGCTTTGCTCTGCTTGCTTTTCCCTAATACAGGCAACATGGTACACTCTGCCTCTGACTTGTTTCTAATTAAAGCCCTCATCTTGTCAACCAAATTTAGTTAGAATTGATTGGAATTTAATTTCAGACCCTCACCGTACCCTGCCAATAAAGATTTAATTTTATCGGATCGAGTCGTGTCGGGACTTGTCTATGAGTGTGAAATCGTTGAATAATTGAAAATTGAGATTATCCAAAGGTTAGGTGATACTGTAAAATATACGAAGTACTAGTAGAACGGTTTTTCCTTGTGGACCGAATTACTGGTTTTCGTGAATGTAGATTTGTAAGTAATGTGACAAAAAAAGATGGGAAGTACTGTATGAAATGTATGACTCGCACAAGCCCAGAAACGAGTTGCAATAAAACCGATCCTCATTTACCTTTTTGTGTGTTCAAAGTGACAACTATAGTACGGACAAATAAATGATGTACGGAGTACCCCGTAAGTATTTGAGCTCGAAAAGCCGATCCAATTCTCGACCTTTAGTCAAGTATTATCCTTTCGGTGCACCTCGTGCTTTATGATGACTCCACTCCTCCGTATCAAAGTGGCAAACTATATGAATTTGAACTCAGCACATCCTCAAAGTAGATTGATCTCAAACTATTTAACCAAACTACAATCATTCCTATTCAACTCTCGTAGTCTCGTTCCATGGTGACTCCATTCCTCCGAGAGTGGTGTGTTAGATTAGTCAAAGTTGCGGTTAACCAAAGCAGTTAAAACTAGATGGGTAACGTGCGAAGTGAGTAGTAACTAGTAAGATTCACTTGGGGACACGTACAGCATGTGAGGCCTAGTCCTCCCTCGTGAGATCCTACGCAACTCCGATTAAACCATAGTTAAACCCTGCATAAATGCTCTGCCTCTGACATTAAGAATGACACCTTATCTGCTCATTTCTTGTTTCTTTTTACTGTAGTAAATTTCAGCTTATTCATTTCATTCTATTGGATTAAATTAGTAGGAGTATGTGGCCAAAACTTCACAAGAAATTTGAACCCCATATTTGTTATTTTTCTAATGATTTTTGGCAGCATTCTAAATTAATCAAGTAGTACAAGATTGTAAGAGTACTTTAAAAGATGCAAAAGTGCAAAACTTCAATCACATAATATAAAGAAGAAACCACAAACGTAACAAGGTATAGATTAGCCGCATAGGAGCCAAATTAAGAAGCTCAAAACATTGGAGAACAAATTAATAAAGATAATTACTCCGTATGAACAAACTTCATTTTCACACTTTCGAAAAAGAGTTAGGTTAAAGAGGCATGTCTATCGTGTTTTGAAGTTATGAACCAAAGCAAATCACAGACATTTCAAGTGTTTAGATTGAGCAACACTTAATTACCTTACTAGAAGTGGATACGAGTCATTTACTTCTTTTAAGTATAGATTTGATGTAGCTATAAATTTGCCTCGAAAAATCATGTTTTTGCAATAGCAATATGAAATTAATAAATATACTCCATAATGAATTATTACAACTAGAGGTTGAAAATAAAAAAAATGATATATATCGACTGTCGAGTTCTAAGTATAAAATTAAACAAATATTAAACACAAAGTCGTATGATGTTTTTTTTTGTCAGTTCTAAGCGATTTCCACTTTTCTTATTTGTACGGAATACGTGACTAAGAGGTCGTTTGGATACACTCTAAATCCTTAGGAATTTCATTTTCCTATAATTTGGGTTTTTGTTGGATTGTTTGGATAAACCATTTTTCCAGAAACGAAGGAATTGGAAATTCATATGAACCATAGGAATTTCCATTCGTATGAAGCATATATGAACTCAATTACCTAGCCCACCCATAATTATTCACTCATTCACAAATCATAGGTTATACAATTACTACTTTACCCTTTAATTGTTTACTTTATGTTTATTTAGCCACGTAAATAGATGGTAATCTAGTCATTTTAATAACTAGCAAATGAATCATTGTTAGTTGTATGGTAAATTGGAAACCAAACAAAACATGGGAAATAAATTCCAAGGAATTCTAAATTTCTAGATGGTATCCAACACTCTAAGGCGAATTCAGGGGAATTTATTATAAGAACTCATTTCACGTAAAAAATTATTTCCAATAGAAATTTAGTTCTTATGTTGTCCAAACGAACACTAAGTTTGAAACTACGCTTAGCCGCAAATTACTTAATTTTGAGTACTTTATTTATCCTTGCCAAATTAAATTTGAAAAGCAAAGCAAAGTGGATGATTTGTGACTTGTGAGTATGTACAAGCAAATCAAAGTTCCAATATTATCTCAGTGAGTGGACGCAATCTTCCATTTCAATGACTCCATTGACATAGACATTACTAGTGCTTAGACCACGTAGTTCAACTTAAATTATAGATTAAGATGATTTTGTTAATTAAAAAAATATTAAACACATGGTTAGGTTAAAATATAGAAGGATGATGGTAATATCTTGATTTTGTCCTTTTTCACGGATTATATGATTGGTACCGCTCTTTTACAGGCGTCACGAATTTATGTGCCAATGACGAAAATACCCATGTTCGGATTGCGAAAGAGTGGTCAACGAGAGGCCAAGACTGTCATTTACAGAGTCCAATATGGGTTTTGCTTGTGTTTTACGTAATGGGTTATTACGCAGACAACATGCAGTTAGATACTTAGATCTGCTTTTTTTTGCATTTGCGAGTACACGGATTGCCACTAATGGGACATTATGAATTGTGAATCATCCTCTGATTAACACCTTATGTAAGTATGTCTTATGTGATGAAATAATGACGATCATTTTTACTCTGTGAAACTGTTTAACATGTTAATCTATTATTAACGAAACGAAATCATAAAAAACTCGTTCAACATGTGTATCCTATATGTGTTAATAAACACTGCAACAAGAACTCATCCTCTCTTCATTCCCGGCTCAAATCAAAGAATAAGAATCGTAAAAAATTGAAGAATTTATTTGACGTTTTAAAGTCTTGCTTAAGAATACGTTCGTGCATTCGTTGATCACTGCAAATCATAATTACGATCTAGCACATTAATAACCAAATCAGTAGTTCGAAATCAAGATAATAAGTTCCTAAGCTGTTCAAACCTCAAATCATTGACAATATATAACACCGAGCATTGTAAAATTGATCACCGAACATACATACACTAACTAAGCTATTGTTGAATCGATCAACCAAAAAACTAGTAAAAAAGAAATTTATGACACGACTTTACGGTACACGGTCCTTTAGGAGTCAAAATAATTAAATCATGTAGGAGAGAGAGAGAGAGACTGAGAGAGTGGCAGTGCAAATAATGCAACGTAGAAGGTAGAACTTAGAACTAAAAAAAAGGAACTGTATATGAAGTGGATTGCATCTCAATAATTTCCACCAAACAAACTGAGATTTGTTTCACATGCAACTTCTGGGTTTCTGGAGCTTCAAAATCATGATGTTTTATGCTTGGCAGTTGACACTTTGACAGTCCGTATGCACATGGGCTACTACTCTCGATCGATTCCAATAATAATTCATACATCAATGTATATATGATCTTTTGTGTCCCAAATTTGGAGGAATTTCCCCATTTTTGGAAGTGAACAATATGGTACTGGTCCTTTTTTATGATTGTTGATCGATATCATATATCGTTGATTTGAGAAATCGTTGTATCATAGAAGAAGTCGCACGTCAGTATGCATACATATATAGACTTGTTTCAAATCAATTAAATGTTACCTTCTATGTAGGGAACCGATTTGGTTATGTTACTTTGGTTTAGGAATTCACTATATATACGAGTATGACTTTATTATTGTTCTTTAATTTCTTAGTTTGAAACTTGACCGGGATTATAACCGTGATGATGATCCACATCAAAGTGCCGATCGGATCGATGACAATGCGTAGTATGGCTCGAGATCTGCTAACAAATGCATTGTGCTGTGAGTATGCAAGTGCACATGAAAAGATCAAGTGCAATATATACTACGTAGTAGGTAGCGTATCTTGTATGACACCATAGAGCAACACAAACGCTTGACATCATTCATTGAAAATGTGGACTTAGACATGGTGATAGCAGCAGGTGGGCACACGCATCATTAAGTAGTGCAAGAATGCAAGATCAAGAGTCATGTGAATTGTGAAATATAGCCCAAAGATGTAACTAGATGCATCCCACTATGCTAGTACCGGCATGCATCCTCTAATTGGAGCGAAAACTCAAATAAGACGGATAACCTTTTACATTTGTTCATCTAAGTGAAGATATCAGTAATACATAACAATAAACCAAAATTTATTTTTACGCTCATAAGATAAATCCACGAAACAAATACTTTAAAACTTCACTAAGTCTACCCAAAACTTAGATCTCCACAAGTTGAATAATTGTAGGTCAAACTTTGAACGCCGTAAATTGTTTCAAACCTTGCGAATGATCGACAATGATGTTACTAATAAGCAAAAGTTGGGGAGTTTGGGGTGTATGGTCGACCTACGTTAACAATTTATCCTATGAAGAAGATTTGTTTGTCATAGATCATTTTCCTATGAACGGACCACAGTGCATTATTGGCACCTCGTCAAAATATCACAAACATCTTCGTGGAATCGTGGCCAGCAATACTCTGGGTATCTACCTTAAAACAAACAACACTATACACCCCATGACCCCAAATGCACAAAAGGGACCTTTCCCGGGTTCTGTCACTCAGTAGTTATTCATACACTACAACCAAGCAACAAAAGAAAAACGTCGTAAACTTAACCAAAATATGAACGGAGGTGACGACTATTCTCAGATCCCGATTGCACACCCTCAAACCCTTATTCACACGGGAATGCTTATTAGAGGTGTGAGGATAGTCGAATGCAAAGAATAAAGCCAAAACAATGGACATGCTGCTGTCAGTAGGTGAATCCCTTGTCTTCAAAAATCATAATCATGAGCAAGTTTAGATAAATCAAAGGCTGGGAGGATTGGTAATTTGTTCTGTAAGCTTTAAAAATTAAAAGTGAAAAAATTGGACAGCGATCTTAAAATTTTTGGGAGTTCCATTGTTTGCAGTATCATGTATGGACCTATAGATCTCATTCCAAATATCAACATCTACGGAAAGATAAAAAAACCCGAATTTTATCAGCCCTCTTGCAGTATAACTAAGACACTATGCAAATCTACGAGTACCTGCTCCGGAATACAGTTCTGAATTCGGCAGATGTAATTCTCTCCAGAAAGGTTCAGGTTTACCCGTCATGAGTTTGGTGGGCGTAACTGTAGAGATCCAGAAACATTCATCTCTCACACCAGAACTGGGGAATCCTTTGCATACTAGCATCACCAAGGTTATATCTTATCTATTCTTCTGCCGCTGCAAAAATCACGTCAAGTAAGGCTTTCCTCATGAATGCAAATCTTAACAACGTTGGTTTCCATCTGACATCCCTAAGCAAGGTAAAATATAACCCCTAAGTACTGAAAAACTATTAGAGCTCAGGATGTAATGGTCAATAAGGACAAGGATGCCGTAGATTACAGATCAGCTCAAACCCTCAACTTCAGCCGGCAATGTGACTGTTTGCCTAGGCATCTCTGTTGAAACCACTCCTGTCATCATCCCTGTCAGCTTAGACCGTCCTTCCTCAAATCGCACACTGTTGTGCTCTGAGCACTGTCCCGAGTCACTAATCCCACCAGATGTCCCTTGAGGCTCTCTTCTATAATCATGGGTTTCCAATCTTCTTGCACAACTACTATCAAGCCCACTTTTGATCCAAGCCATATTGTTCAAATCTGCGGCTATTGCGGCTAACTCCTGGCCTGAGAATGACGGAGGCTCCTCATATTCAACAAATTCTGGACCCAGCAGTGAGCTTCTTGATTCACCACCAGCTGGAGTCCCACAGCATCCATGGCCACAACGTGAAGGAATAATTGGTTCAGTCTCAACTCCCTCGAGAAATTTGGAGATCCCTAAGTCAGGTGAGAAGGCATTCACCACAGGACCCTGCACAGGCAAAGGTTTGGGAAGTGCGGCAGCAGTAGGGATGTTTGACTGTGGGCGATATATATTAAAGGCACCAACACGAGGAACTGGACGAGAAAGAGAAGGATGTTCTGTAGCTTCAGCAGGTTGAGCAAAAATGGGAGGACAGGGAGGAACAAAAGGAGCGTAAGGATGAACAAGGTGATTCACCCATATAAGTGGAGGGGGGTATGGAGGCTGAATAAAACTGTTTACATTCTCAGAACCTGGAGCCTGGTATGCGGCTTGATGGAATTGGTTAACTGCCGTGCTTACATCTTGCCTGTTCTCACTGACATGAGCCTGGTACGCAGGCGGAGGGCGTTGGTCAGTTACTATGCTTACAGCTTGTCTGTTCTCAATAGCAGGGGCTTGGTAGGCAGACGGCTGACATTGGTCAACTACCATGTTTACATCGTGTCTGCTCTCACTGGCCGGAGCCTTGTATGTAGACTGATGGCACTGGTTAGTCACTGCGTTCACATCTTGTCTTCCTTCAATAGCCTTGAACGAATTGGTCTCCCCGGATACCGTATCTTCTGATGATGCCTTGTTTCTGTCCATGCTGGCATTTTCGAATTTGCTAAGATCATATTTTCGTCTCAAAGTAGAATTCCAGTGGTTTTTGATAGCATTGTCAGTTCGACCAGGTAAAAGCTTTGCGATGGCGGCCCATTTGTTTCCATGAACTGCATGTGCAGAAATAATCATGTGGTCTTCTTCATCTGCAGTGATAAGACTCTAATTAGACTTGGCAAAATTATACAAGTACACCCATGACCTCTAGATGATACAGTAAAAGTTGACTGTAATGAGCAAAACGTCATATTGGTAAAGAACAAAAATGGTTTCCAAGAATATCTACCACCACAACAAACAACATTACCGCAATGCATAAAAGGTTCCAGCCATAAGGCAGGGTAAGGGGGGATTGGATGTACGCAAGCCTTACTCTTACGTTGAAAACATAGAGAGGCTGCTTCGGATTACGCATAATAAGAATTGCTTCGAGATCGCACAAGATGAAAACTAAAAGCAGATACAACGGGACAGAAGCACAACATTGTTGATTGTTCATCTAAAAGAAACCTCAAAAGAGTAACAATAGACACAGTAAGTTCATGCAGCATAAAAATCAAGTTCCATGACTAGCACAAAATTGGCTAAGGCAAACTCGAAGAACAAGTGAAGACTTTAGGCTTCGGGTGCCACAGCAATTAAGGTTCCAAGTCGACAAAGAATCTTAAAACCTTCTAGCTACTTGCTTCTCAATAATACCCTATGACTTGATTGACCACTGTCAGACCAAGGTAGGGCATAAAGAGCATACAAAAAATCCTATTATCTGCTTAGTTGCTTCTCCTGTTAGATCAAGGGCTGGCTGAGTTTAACATCAGGGTGCTGGTGATCAGGCCATTCAAAGTATGGGACAACATATTTACAGCTCATCAAAAGCAACTTACTAAAACTTCAACGGTAACCGTTCAATTTTGGCTCACAGGTTACTGAGTACATGCCAGTGCTACTTCTCAAGGTCTAAAGAGTAAGATGCCGTATGAAGTCACAGTTTTTCACAGATGTTAGAAACCTACCAAGACAGTTCAAACAGTCTACGGCTTTCAACAAAGCTCCCTACTATGTCACTGAAGCCAACAAAACTCCGGATGTTTTAAATTATATAGGGCTCACCAAGCGAAGGTTTGCCCCCTATACACCCTTGTGGTTGAACCCTTCACCGGACCCTAGCCTTGCGGGGATGCCAATATGCACCAGGCTGCCCTTTAAAGGGCCCAACAACTGGCTGAAATGTATCCTACAAGAGCCTTCGAGGAAGTATGAACATTACCCAATGCCTCACACACTTAAACACTAATCAGTTGTATAAGCACAGTAACTATAGACATGGATACAAAATATACTATATTAGCCCAATGCCTCAAAGGTATGGTGATATTAGGGGGGTTAGAATGTAACCAGCCCTGACCCTATGTTGAAAACACATAAGACTTCTTCCATTTGACCCATACTGAAAATTGGATCAAGGATTGCATATCAAAGAAAGTACATCAGTAGCCAATTCATTTATTCGTATATCATCATACTGCAAAGGTAAGATTTCTTGTTAAATACTCCTGTAAATTATAAGGCCAAACAGGATTTGTGCATCTAGAACAA
Source organism: Spergularia marina (assembly GCA_963680865.1). Lineage (NCBI taxonomy): Eukaryota > Viridiplantae > Streptophyta > Magnoliopsida > Caryophyllales > Caryophyllaceae > Spergularia > Spergularia marina. The sequence continues at coordinate 20,363,156 of OY804560.1, read as the reverse complement.
AGGGTCACTTAGGTGAGTATTTACCTTCTAGAGAAAATTAAAACATCTCTCTCTTAAGTTCTCGAGAATCTTAATTGAAGAACTTCTGAGCTAAGGAAAGATAAGTATGGTTCTGTGACCAACCTCTAAAACGAATCATTTCACCCAAAACTAGTACATCATATCAAAGTAATACATAAGCTTGTTAAGAGACAACTAATTTGCTTCACAGTTTGAAAAATGATATCAGATGAAATATGCACCAAACCGCAATGCACGGCATCAGAATTGCATAAATGAAAGCCAGCACTAACAAGTTTATTAATTATATGAACCTTAAGCATGTCCCAAAAAAATATAAGACCTAGTACATAGGATGCACCATACTCCGTATTAAACTTCATCAAAATACAGAAAACACCCAAAAGGGAAAAACATTGTGCACAATATATGCGTGAAATCAACCCTCTATGTTAATAAAGGACCAATTTTTGTAGTCAACATCAGCTACATGCGTATGTCCAACAAAAGAACATTTTCTCCTAGAGATGCAAGGTAAATCCTTGCAGAACTACAAATGCAAATTGCTGAAGATTTATACCTAATGCCCACTGAGAACAGAAGTATGGGAATCAGCTAGGATATTTACACGTATAAGATCTCCAAAAGTCACAGACCTAGAGCAAAGGTTAAATTGGGAACTGGGAGCATGTTGATTAATAAATTGTCACATCAAAAAAAATCTTAAAGACCAAGAGCCACAAATATTACTCATCATGTTCATCCTTGAATGCATTACAAGAAAGAACGGAAATGTGAGAAAATCCATGGGAAGTTATCTAGAAATGACTTTCAGAAAAGCTTGGCTTAGTTTTGTATAATTGGTCAACACTACAACCTATAACTTGCTTGTTAGTTGTTACTAACAACAAGCTGAATAGCTTCTCCGTTTGAAAAATCACTGAAAAATCATTAGATCATATTTCTAATATCCACAGGAAATGATCCCCCCCCCCACCGGCCAAAAAAGGCAATCACCAAGTTTTCATACAATTATTGTGAAAGAAGACTTCATCTTCACATGGCTTTGCTATTGCGATATTCTTAAAATATAAAGGCACAATGTGACTTTTACTGCCTCATGGTGGATATAAACAAAGGCAAGTCAGTAACCACGTACTCCGTAATAACTAAGACAACAAAACTCATTTATTTCAGAGAGAGCGAGAGACAAGAGGGGGGGGGGGGCTTGTGGATGGTAGCTAGTAGAAAGTGGATGAATCTCATAAGCAAAGTAAATGTAAAGCTCTTCTCAGCCACAGTCCACACAACTCTATCAATCATCAACAACATTATCCCAACTAAACATACCCCTATGCAATTCTCGCAATCATGGGCCACAACCTAATTTCAAAAAGCAACTCGTATCTCAACTTCAGTGTATGACTTAAACTTGAACCAACACCTCAACTTCCAGCTGAACCAAGTGTGTGACTTAAACTTGAACCAACACCTCGACCATCCACAACCAGAACACAACTACCTATGTATCCATTTACTAGTTCATACAAAAGCCAGCAACAACCAATGACATTGATACACAAACACGAACCCGATGGAAAATCGTCTACATGTCAAACCATAATCATAAACACAACGAAGACTGCAACGATTTCCAGCCAACGCTATCAAAAAGCACAAAACTTTGTTCCACCATCACGCAGTAAAGCTCGATTTCTCTCGGTTGCCATCAAACACCACACACAACTACAAACAACCAAACGAAATTATACTAGCAAACAATATGATATGACACCAGAAATCCGGAACAATGGCGCTGAAAATGCATAAGCTAATGAACCCAATTCACAACAACGATTCAAATGCAAGAAAAATTCAAACTTTACACAAAAAAAAAAAAAAAACATAAGAAAACTGCAGCACACCAAACAATCAAATCACACAAATAAGACCACAAACACACCAAAATTCCCACAAATTTCCAAACTTTGAACTAGCAAAATGTAAATCTATCATACAACAACACAATTTCCGATTCAATGTAACTTCAACAACAAGAATCAAACCAAAAAACCTCGAAAAACAAAACACAACTGTAAAAAGATCAAAACTTTCAGTCCCAAATGGAAAACGGAAAGTATAACAAAGAGTAAAGAAGAAGTTACCGGTAAAAGGCTTACGCTTGACAAGAGGGTCAAGCTGATTACACCAACGAAGGCGACAAGATTTACCAGAACGACCGGGAATTCCACGAGCAATTAAACTCCAATTTCTAGCACCAAATTTGCTGACGAGCTCACTCAAAATCGCGTCTTCTTCCGGCGACCATGGTCCTCTGACACGTGGCTTCCGGCCAGATGTGGTGTCATCTCCGGCGTCGTTGGCGGCGTCAAGGTGGGTTAAGTCGTTAGGGTCTTCGGTAGTCATCGGTTGGTCGTTTTCTCTCTCCATTTTTTTTTTTAATTTAATTTAATTTTAATTGATTTTTTTTCTCTCTCTCTCTAACTCTATAACCGTACCTACCTTTCCTAACTGCAACTGAGTAGAGGGAAGAGAGAAAAGAGGAGAGAGAGAGGGGGGAAGTGTGATTTGTAAGTTACTCTAATTTCTCGAGTTTTGGGTTTCTTTTTTGGTTGCCAAATTAATTTCGTCTGTTACAACTTTCTCTTCGTTGAAAGCCTTAAAGAGCGGTTTATCAACCGAACCAACTTGTTTGTGGAGTGTGTGTGTCCATCGTTTCGGTTACCTTTTTTGTTTTTTAATCCATTGTTGAGGATTCTAGAGCGTGGCTCGAGACGTAAAAGTAACGGTTCTGATGTATCGTCGAGGATTTCACATCATCGTTTCTGGCACAAATTCACACATCTAATTAATTGTCGAGGATCTCTTTACGAAAATTTAACAGTTCCGACTTATTGTCGAGGATTCGAGATCATGCCAGTTTTAACATTAAATAATTGACTTAATTGTGACTAGAATACAAAACTCACTCCATTGCGTGTTTTAAGCTAAAAGCGTAGATGATATAACAGTAGTGTGTCTTCACCTGATATCGTTTTAAAGGTTAGATCCGACGACTCATAACGTGTAAGGAGTTCAATTTGACAAATAATAATAGCAAAAAAAAAAATGAAGAACTATTAAAAAAAAAATTACTAAACAGAATTGCCAAAAATAGAAACAATTCATCTAATAATTATTCCATCCACATTAATAGAAACCAAACCATGAGACACCATTAACAAGCCACCACCTCTGTTTTCACAGAAAATGCAAAAACAGAGACATTGTAAAAAAAACTAAACAAACATTTAACCACATAGTAATTAGTAAAATTAATCCTAGTTAATTAATCTGAATAGACCTAATCTCAGGCTTCTTCTCCTCAACTTTAGGAACCGTAACAGTCAAGACACCGTTCTCCATATTCGCCTTAACCTCCTCCATCTTCGTATTCTCCCGCAACCTAAACTTCCTCATGAACTTTCCAGAACTCCGCTCAACACGGTGCCACGTGTCACTCTTCTCCTCCTTCTCCCTGTTCCTCTCTCCGCTGATCTGGAGCACTTTCCCGTCTTGCACCTCGACTTTCACCTCCTCCTTCTTTACACCTGGCAAGTCTGCCTTGAACACGTGCGCCTCAGGTGTCTCCCTCCAGTCGATACGCGAACGATGACGTGTCGCTGCTGCCGCGTGGGGTGGAGGAGGAGAGGGAGAGGGATTGGGAAGGTGCCGTGATGTTGAAGCCTTCGAATGGGTCCCACATGTCGACGGAGAATGGGTCGAAGAAGGTGTTGTTGTTGCGGCGGTTTCCGAAGAAGTTTGGAATTAGCGACATTGTTGATTTTGGTTTTGATTTTGATTGATTTGGGCGAGAAATTAGGGTTTAATTGTAGAAATTTCGATGATTTTGATCGGAAACAGAAGGATTTATTTATAGTATGGGAAGTTAAGATTCTAGAGTTTCTGGAAAATGCAGGAAATTTTCAGAGTTGTTTTTTGGATGGTGTGAGAAGGGGAGAGAGTGTGATTCTGTAATGTTCTAGAGACTTCTTGAAGAAGCAAGTTTTTTTTATCAGAGTTGTATGTGTGTGTTTGTTTGGGTTGGGCCTTTGCTTCCGAAGTCCAATTGTAATTCGATGAAGAGAAAGATAAATCGATAATTACTTTTACGATGAAACTTCACTCGACTTTCAATTACTTGATTGAATGAGTCGACTTGGAGTTGTGGTTCTAGTGTTTGGTGCTTTTGCACATATGTCAATTTGGATGGACGAGGTTCCATGTATCGAAACAGACGAGATGTACAAGTAACGGTGCTGATTTATACGTCCCCCCCCCCCCACCGGGAAATGCTCAATATTCTGAGTACCATACCCTAACAGGACAGGCACTTCTTGCTGATCACACACTGATAACATGACCATCCTTGTCTTTCCGGAGCCTGCCCTTTCTCTTGAGAAGTCCCTTTGGCTTCATTCTACTCAATGTTGGCGTGTTGCCTCTTCAATCAAATCACGGAGAATTACCAGCCCCCTTACATGAAGTAGGTTGACAACTTCACATACAAGCTTTAAACTTAGTAATGTACTGTTGTGTCTGGAATCATGCTCTATATCCTGCAGGACTCAGCATGTAAAGATGGCTGGGACTCATCACAAGGCGCGACATTTTCTGCAAAGGACTGTCGTGTTTCTTCTCCAATTTTGCTTCGGCTTACAGCATTGAAAACCTGGCCATGCTTTATCTTATTAAGCCATGTTTGCAGATCAAGGCAATCTTATGATGACAGTAAAAATGATAGTACAGAAGATTTAACCTTTTTGCTGGCTGTCAAAGGTTGTGTCTTGTTGCTGAAAGATTGCAAATTAATCTCAACTTCTTGAACCCCTTTCGCAGGTCCTATTCTTCTGGTACAGCAGCATGTTGTCTGTGTATGTGTACTGTGATCTTCATCCAGCAAGCGGCAACTATACGTATAGGCCACAAATTTTCGCAACTAAAGATATGAGCAGATGTGTTAGATGCAATGATTCAGACCTAACATAACCTAGAAAACAATGCATGCCACAACAAATTGAGGTGAAATGACGCATTATTTATACCTTATCCCAGTGGGCTTGAGCCTTAAGTCTTGACTTGATGTTTACCATGACCTGATCTTCAGTGCGCAGTCTCTTGATCCTTGACTCACACTAGCAAAAGTTACAGTATACATCAACATCTTCAAACTTGGTGTAAAAATTTAGAAGTTAACTGTCAAATATGAAGCGGATGACATTAAGGAAAAATCATCACAGGGTTATGAAGGACTGTATATACCAGAGATAGGAGCAAGAGAAATAAGGTAAAACTAAGGCAGTAAAGGCCACCAATATCCGCGAGAACACTCACTGCAATTTTCACCACAGAGAGATGCATCAGCAGGATTTAACAGGAAACAGATTACCAAAAGTTAATGTACAGGGAAATGTACCAAGAAAGAAAAGAAGTCTTCAGACAGAAAATTACTGTGAGCAACAAACAGAAAATTACTGTGAGCAAACTGAGGAAAGTAATCAGAACTACTGACCTGGGCCAGCATACTTTTTGTCATCAATTTCAACAAAGTATTCAGACAAAAAATTCAGTTCCAATGTAATGTTAACTAGTCCCTCTTCCGAACTCTGCAGCAGTGACTTGAGATCATCAGCATTGCGAGTATGTGAGCCAGGACGGAACTTCTGAAATAGCGGTTGGAGAAGTTGAAGACCCTTGAGATTAAGGTGTACTCTAGGAAACAGATTAATCCTTAACAAATTTGTGGCCGCGCCTCTATATGTGATGTGCATATCATCTGACTTTGTCACATTCCTCAGTGTCCCACTGACAAAGTTTACGTATTCTTTCTCACCAACACGGTTTCTAGCTGTGACATTGAAGTGGAAACCAGCAGCTGTTGCAGGAATGCTGTTCTCAAGATCCACAAATTGCCATGATATGTAGACATGGCCGTAAGTTAAAGGGCAATTTTCGCGTTTGAGAGTTATTACAGGACCTTTACTAGAGTTGACACAATTGTAGTCTGCAAAAGTTGACAGTGGGACTACACTATAGTCGACAAGACCAGGGGTTCCAATAGCTACTGTGCTCAGACCGCGAAGCTGAGCACAAGACATACTTGAGATTGTGGTTATATTCAGCTCTAAGTCATTTCTGTAAGACTCCAAGTCAGGTGCATTTGTAGCCTTAATGTTAGATATCTCAGTTGCGCGCGCTGTAATAATCTGGTGCAGGAGTCTACAGGGAGAAAGGAACATCACAAAAGTTCAAAACCAAAGATCACAGTTCAATAAAATTTAATTCCAAATCCATTACTCACGCTGCAAGCAGGCCTATGAAAAGTATCCAGCAGCCTATTGAGAATGCTCCCCCTAGTTCTGTTTTCCGCTTCTTAACAACTGTTTGATCAGCCTATTACACAACACAAATTCTCACTTGTCAAATACGCTACAAGACTTACTACTCACAATGTCACGATATTTTACTCGACAAAGATACACTCAGTTGCAATTTACAATAGAGATGATTCAGATGAAACATATTTAACCAAATTTAACTGTACTGAATTTTCCATTGCTTTTGCTTATATATTAAGAAACGTGTGTAATACGCCTTATAAATGAAGCAATGCAAAGCAAAAGCAAAGATAAGAATCAAATGAACGTAAAATTACCAGCCAATGCTTGGTAGGAAACGTAAGGTCGAGGCGACTGATCCACCAACGAATCTGAAACCCGGCATTCCTTCCATCTCCAAGCCTCTGAAACCTTACGAGTACACACAACAGCAGCCAACAAAGCAACGCAACCGCGCTAATCTCAAGATAAAACAACTCAAACTTCACGGCTTTCTTGTAGTTATCATCGACAATCGAGTGCTTTACTACAGAACTTGTCAACCATTCTGAAGGAGAGACTTCAAAGAAATAGCAGGAGCTTGTAGATGAATTAAAGAGATAGCCAGGGGAACAAGAACACAGGGTTTCGTTGTACAAGATTGAGTTTTTCGGGCATGGAGCCTGGAACATACTAGCATTAGACATCTTGTATGTACAACAACAATATTGCTGTGATGGTTGCGAAATAATTTGGAGTCGTCTAATATGAATCGTCAGAATAATTTGTCATCTTTTAAGTGAAGGGAAAGGAAGTTTTGAGATTTTGAGGTTGTTAAATTATGATGTGCAAAGTTGGCAAAAGGTGCATATCGGCAACATGGGTGGGGAAAAAAGAAGCTCAAAAAAGTATTCCAAGAGTATTTGCCTTAGGAGATAAGTTTAGAATGTGAGTATACAACAAGTATCTGCAATTATGCGTACTCTATGCCTTGTGCCGTGAGTGGCGTCGACTAATCTTATTCAAAAGCTAAAGATCTAATGTCGTAATCCTTCACAAATTTGGATTCTCATATTTTTAGAGGTAACTTTCAAACTACACGAGAGAGTCCTTGTAACAATCAAAATTATTAACATCGCATTTAATAAAAAAAATCGACAATAACTTAATCTACTGTGTTCTTACGGATTGTCAAAAAGATAAGTTTTATTACCTTATATGATGGAGGTAGTGATTTTTACACTCTCCATATTTATTTTTACACTCCCACTAACTTTTAAATCACTCGACCTTTCAACTTTACCCCTACTTTAACATAAATATGGGATGGTAGGAGCAAAGTTGAAAAGTTGAGTGATATAAAAGTTAGTGAGAGTGTAAAAATCACTACTCAAATACAGAGCAATAGAAATCCTAATTTATCGTATGTTACTAAAAACAAAACAAAAAAGTTGCTTGTTCTCTATTGGGCCGAACGAAGTGTGCCCGTGGAGGCATTCAGACATCCATATGGGTTTCAAATGTTCAAGGGCCCGTAGCCCGTTGAAAGAATGGACCGATGTGTGAATTGTTATGGGCTGATACGCAAAAGATGGCAAAAATGAGAGGTGGCATCATCTGAATTAAGGTCCAAACTGCCCACAAATTCATCTTTTTTCCTTTTAAGGAAAATAAAATACTCCGTAACAATAAAAAAGAAATTACGTCATTGCAGTTTGCAAATGCGAAATATAATCAAATTACAAAGATGAGAACAAAAGTATTTTGATGCACTATTACGTATTGGCACAACCGAAAATTCTTGACTTAGTGTATGAATTGGCACAACCGAAAATTCTTGACTTGGTGTACATGGTTGGTATTGTTTAAGAGAACTAGAGATGTTAGATAAATTATAATGTTACGACGGTAATAGATCCATATTATACGTATAGAGTAGCGAATTGAGTCCATGACTAGCTAAGGGACAAGTCGATTAAATTGACTCAAGTACCTCGATGTAGTCGTCATTATACTTGAGTCGACTTATGAGTCATGAAAGCACGACACTCACCTCAACTCACTTTACTCGCTCTAGAAGTCTACTAGTCTAGATCTATGAAGTAAATGTTTGCTGGAAGGGACGTATATACTATGTAATGTAATGTAATGCTTTAAATTGATGAAATGGACCGGATATGTAACCTACAAGTTTGAACTTCGTATAAATTGGTTGTTGAAGTGAACGTGATAATTGTCCTTGAAGTTCCATTGAAAAGCCTAGTGATTGTCCTTGTGTTTTTCAATCACCTGATCAGTACTTCAATCAAAACAGAAAACCGACAACCAATAAAAGCTACAAATAATCAATCCTGTTTCCTCCTGTATATACTCCGTAACTAGTATTCATATCTAAGGTTTTTTTAATGATCGTCTCGTTCTTGTAATGTAGATATTCGATAACGTACCGGTACATTAGATATGTGCATAGATAGTAAATTACTAAATTTCATGATCATCATATCCGAGAGTGTCAAACCGATCTAAATAGCTACAATTCTTACATTATAGACATATACATATATAAAACACACAAAACTCGAATAGCTCTCAAAATTCAACGTTTTTGGGATTCGTTGAGTTAAATCGAAATATATTACAAAAATAGTTTGTTTGGGAGGACAATGATAAATGTACTAGAAACGGGAGGAATCCAGAGAAATAATAAATGAAATGAAATGAGAACAATATGAAAAAGGGGGGAAATGGTTGGTTCGCGGCTTCACCAATCACGTAAGCATCATATACTGATTGTGAAGAAAAGAGACATCCACTCATGTCTACCAAAGTTAAGGCATTTGCATTTTTTTGATGGAATCTTACACTCATCACTCAAATATTGATGTTTGCCTATTTTTGTACTACTCTGTTTCCTCATAATTTTCTTGTACAAATTCCATTAGCGTATGTATCACCTTAGAAAAATAAGACCCACCCGATTTTAGTAGAGAGATTTACTACTTCGCAGCTCATTTTAAATAATGTTTCACCAAAAATTTCCCGAATATACATTTAAATCTCTATATTTTCCTAGTCGATATTTATAGACGCGCCTGAAAATGCTCGAGAATGGGTGTAGATCTATCACCATATTATAATTAAGCACATGAGACAAGCTATATGGTATGAATTCCCCTTGTATATGATAAACTAGTTACGGGTCGAGGAACCAACTCGGTCATATTGTACTTAACTAGCTACTTAAGCACGATCTCACGAAAGAGAAATTAGATTCGTGAATTTGTCATTATACGCGTCTGAAATAGACGAGGTATTTCGTGTGCCCGTGTGGACTTATCTCCTCCCTTAAAAATCAACCCGTCTTAATTGGGCCGAGGGACCTACTCCAGCAAGAAGAGATGAAAACGTTGGAATCGTGAGTGGGCCAAGAATGCCGCTCCAGTGAAAGGCAAGATCTAACACCATATAACGAAGGGTCCATTTCATGGAAATTGCTTTGCAAAGTGGGGTGAAATTTGGAAAACAAAGTGTCCCCAACGTAACTTAAGGCTGAGATAGTGAGGTGACTTAACCTCCATATGTATGATGCCCTTGTAATTGTAACACCTTAGAACACTGCCCTTGTTCTTGTCTAAATGTCTATTTAAATCAAAACTATTATTCCATGACTGTTGGAAAGCTGGAAAGAGAATGGTAGATTAGTAGTTAGGTAGTACAATTCCTTTGATCGGACATTGATCTCCCGAGTTATGTACAACATTTCGATAATTAAATTACCGAAATGTATTTTAGTGTTAGTTTAATTTTGATCACCAGTAGACGGAATCACTAAATTTTAAACTTCATTGAAAAATTAATCCGTTTTACACATATGACTCCAAACAGTGTTAAATTAAGACTACTTTAATTCCGAATAGTTTATACGGAGTAGTCCATTTATTACTACCAATTACAAATGGCGACAATAATAACCCTAACTTGAATCATTCAAACGCTCCTAGTTGTGCAGAATCCTCGTGGATTTTAACACCTACAATAAGCCCATCTATCCTAAGTTATAGTGCCCTGGCTATAGCCTATATATAGACGAATCTATGGTTTCTTATTAAAGTTTATAAATATATGTGGTGTCACCTTTATTTGTTTCATACTAATTGCATGCCTAACCATGTGAATAGGTTTAGTGGGCAACCCGTGATCAAATGATAATAATGAACGCCGTAAGCATTGCCACAATGATTAGTGCGTGATAATCTCTTTTTGCTAGATTAATCATCATCTTTCATGATTAAAGACATAGTCATATAGGGTTAACTTGAGTAACTACTCTTACATAGGGTTCCTTTTCGATATTTATCATGAGAATCAAAGTAGTTGAGAATTTGGCATTGATCCAGAGAGGTAGGGTTTTACTATTGACCATATAAACATGTTAATTAAGTTTGTCAATGGCATAATTATAGACTCATAATGTATTATCTGTGAAAGAATATCTCAATAAAAGATTAAGCAGAGGATTGAAGCTTGGACATAATGCACAAGTCCGCTCTACTTAATTAGCTGCTAGGACTTCAAAACACAAGCCACTTGGAAAAGAAGGGGCCGGGTAAGTTCCTGATACCTTGTAATAGAACTACCTAATTAACTCAAACCAAAAGTCTACGTGAATAGTTGAGGTCTAATCAAAGGCTTTTACCCTATGACTAACCCACTACCTACTCTGTATTAATCTTCGTTTTCTCTTGTTTTTCATCGATATGAGATACGTACTTTCTACATACAGAGATACACGGATAACTACTAGGGGTTACCTAATTCCGAGTATTATATCAAATAATGATAATCTTAGCGTTTTGGACTTTATACCCTATTGAGAAAATAAAAATAAAAGGTACCTATAAAGCTAAAAGTGATATTTAATACTATACTATCATTGGCTCGTTAGTAATGCGTTGGAGCCATTTATATAAGACTGATCTTATTTCCCATATCATCATCATCACACTCCACATTTCAGTTCGACCTCTCCTTGATTGCTTGCATACCCGGCCTCTATGCCAAAAATCTCAAATGAGAGAGAGATATATATATTACTCGATGTTGCAGCAACTGGAGGAGGAATCCAAAGGGATCGCATTGATCCAAATTAACCTATCGTAGTTACCGAAAACTTAATCATTACTCTCTTCAATTCGTTCTCTCAATCATTACCGTTTAGTTTAAATTGAGTAAAACGGAGAGAGTGCCAAGTTAGTTGATCTACTTGGTTGATTTTGTTAGGTACGTAACTTTGTTAGGATCATGCAATCCCTTTGGATTCGTCCTTTAGTAGCTTTGTTTATTATTACTCGTATTATATTCTTATGATCTATTCAGATCGATTCAAGAATATTATTCACCTTCAACCAGATCGTGCTTATGCTTCATGAGGTAAATTTTATCATATAGTTTTCCACATTTATGTTAGTTCTTTATATCAATAACATATATCTAAACTATTGCCACCAAAAAAATTCTACAAAACTTTTGCAGTTAAAATAATATTTTCATGATTTGGATGCACCCGATAAGTTTGGATCAAATTTCGTTAAGGTTTAGTGAATTTTTTTTGAGAGAAAATATGTGGAGGGTAAATCATATTAAATTGATATTTGTTGGAGTCAAAATAGCTCGTGGAAAGCCTGAAACAAGAGTAATATACTCTCCCTTGCAACATTTCATAATCACGCAACATGATGAGCAATACATCAATTACCCCCTTAACATGAGAAATAGTGTAGTAGTACTGGTATTTACCCATAGTTAATAACCATGGAGTAGTAGTACTGGTATTTTAGCTAAATCTTTTTTTCTATCATCATTTTATCGTTGATATAATCTTCACTGTACTGGATCAAATCGATTTGTATTATTGTGCTTACCAACTGTTATTTTGAGGCCAATTTTCATTTCCACCTACCTCGCTAAAACTTGTGAGTTGTAAACTAGTAGTAATTTTGTTTTCATCGATCCAAATAAGAAGCATATAATTAAGCGAATTTAGACATTATATATGATATGATGCACATATATCAAACTGTAACACACACATAAGCTAACATTGAGCCACCATGCAAGAACGATTAGAACCATTCTAGCCTACTATATATTTGTTAATTAGAACGATTCAGCTTATGCGAGAATTGAATCATCATATAATCATATTATAATTAAATCCTAAGATCCATCATCCATTTAAACTATAAAGTATGGACTAGCTAATATGACGTGCGATATATAGTTTGGTGATCGAATTTAACTAAATTAGGGTATGTTCTCTTTGATCATTTTGATTTCTTTATTTGGTTTACGTACAAATTGGTTCAAGTTTAGATTTTTTTGGGGGGGGGGGGTCTTAAAAAAGGTCCATAAGTTGTGTGAATTAGCATACAATGGTCCCTAGCTAGATCAAGATGAGCATGAATAATGTGATGCTTCTTGTTCACAAAAACAGGGCGGTGATGGTCCAAACATCATCTATTGTAAGCGCATATTATCTGTTTATTTACCACTAATATATATCGTGTCAATGCACTTCATTTGAGATATGGAATGAGACAGAAATCCAACACCTAAGGTTAAATTTAAGAAATCCAGAAAGACTATGGCAAGATTCACATCTATGCATATATAGATTGAATTATTGATAGCATTTTCAAGGAATTTCTCGATTTTTCGAATAATCTTTTCGAGCATAGGGTTCTAACTATCCATTTGTTTTCCAACGTTTTGAAATTTGTCTAACATTACGGATGCTCCTAATTAATATAATTTTTTTTTTATAATAAATCTAAATTTTGATAATTCCAGCTAGTTAACTTTATGCTCTCTCTTTTGCGTCCACAAACTTTGATTAGGATAATCAGATGAGTAATAAAGCGTGATTAAAAGATGATTTACTACCCTTTCTTATAACAACACGTCAATAAAGCAAAACAAATTAAATTAAAGTACTTTGTGGAATAAGATGTTAAACAACACTTTTACCTGATTTACCTGTTAGAAAGCTTTGATTATTCGTAATAATGCGATCGCTTTAATCATAGTTTACCTAATTTGCAAAAAATTAATGAACTTTTAGTTTAATTATGCTTATTATGCCCCATGCGAATCATATTATCTCATCTGTGCGTGCTATTGAAGTGTAATCCACTTCAAAATCCTTCTTTTTTCAAATTTCTTTATAGTGGATTATTTGACTTTAATTAGCTTGTAGAGCAAACCACTACTTATAGTTCCTTCACTTGGCCTACAAGCCACTCATGCATAAAATTATGTAGCCTGTCTTACCTAATGCAACCTTATTTAAACCATTCATAATACACAGATTATGAATCTAATTAACTCGTTTGGGGCGTGACTAGATGTCTAGATCGTTGCATAATTTCTATACATAAAGATGAACCAAAGATCAAGCTCGACAAGACGAGTACCCGCAACTCATAGCCACGGTAGCTAAAGGGAGGATGGAGTTGCGACTCAGGCACATGTCACTCAGATAGTGAAGAATATGAATCGAAACTTCTTTGGTTCACGTCTTTAATTTGTAAATTTAATATCTAAATAAATAAAATCATTTCAAGACCTTATCGGTTAAAGTAAATACTGACTATAGCTATCAGTATTTATGTTTCTTGAGTATATATACTCGTATATGACAATATAATGCACCCCATACATCATGATATAAAATACATGTGGTCCTATATATATTCTAAGTCGTAATTCCTAAGCCACGCTAGAGTCCAGAACATGTGTGAGTAAAGACTTGGCCAGAATCCAAGGTAAGTCAGATATACTTAGAAAGTTTTATTACGATGAAAAATCTGGGACCTGATTATGTAACTTGTTGAGTGCTCCACAGTTTACGGATATCATCAATTAAGGCTAGACCAACTCTTTTTCCAAATGCCATGTCCCTTTACTGCTGCTGCTACATACTCAGTAAAAAGTTACAGTACACCATTTTTATCGAACCAAGCGGCTTCTAATGCAATCATCCCATTTCCAACATACAACACAGAAAACGTACAATAGTACAAATAAAGTTGATTGCTTTTGCATTTCGTACGTACTACGTACTCCTATATTAATAGCTTTGAATTTTTTTATAACTTTTTTCAATGCATGCAGATGAAGTACTACCGCTATAAGGGAAATAACAAGCGACAATTGATCGACATTGTAAGAACTAAGAAGTAGTCAATGAGTTTGTTAGAAATCACGAAGTAATCTAGAAAACTCTAGAGCGTCATTGAATGTTAGAATGCCTAGAAATGTTATAGAACATTTTAATAACTAGCATTTTAGAATATTCATTTAGATTACGTCGAAGTTTATAAATAGACTCACCTATATATATATATATATATATATATATGCTCATGTGTAATGTAAGATTTCAAGAAAAAAGAATAACAATCAAGTTTCATATCAATCACCAATAAAAACGTAGCCCCCCAAAATTCCAAGAGAGTTATACACCGTCTTTGTTTACTCACACCTAAAATGCTCACGTGTATGTTGAGGAGGGCGTACTTATTAATCGGTTAATTGAAGTTCCAAATCACATAGAGAGTTATATGAGAATCTTAGCAAAAACTCCATGCATTTATTTTGGAACAAAGATTAACCGATCATTAGCGCGTACACCCTTAAAACAAAGAGAGCGTTTTAGGTGTAGGGTGTTTAAAGAAAGACGGAGGGAGTATTCAAATGAGTGTATTATTTAACCGATTGACATGAGATCAATTCAAACAAAGCTAGACGGATAACGAACAAGTCAATAAAACCAAAAACACGTAATAAAACTATTTTCTTGTTTATTACTAGCTCCCTCCGTTTAATTATATTCAAATAAATGACACATACATTTGAATGAAATAATAGACTCGTTCAAAGTTCAAACCAATTAACACGTAATACGCTCCACATCGGATAATACTTACTTCCCTCGAATTGGAGTGTATCTCAAACTTAATTAAGCAAACACAAAGGACTAGTACTAGGAACCCTAATTGGAGATCAAATCTACAAGAAGAACGTACCATGAGTACTGTAGAAGATGTGTATGATTGGTAGTTGTGAGTGGACTAATGAGGGTTGATGATGTCTCCTTGTTAGATGACAAATATTTAATCGGCCCACAACAAACAAACATCCCGGTATAATCAACTTACCTACCTGTCATTCATACCCACCCAAGCAACTGGACTCACTCTACTCTGTACGACTACGCCATTATTCTCGGCTTCTCGATCTCTCATTTTTGACTCTTCGTTTTCTGTGTTTTACACGTGAAGCCCCACATTGCAAATTTGCAAGATCCAAAGTTCTGGTGTCTCTTTTGAAAGGGTGTCCATATTTTCACGGTACCAATTTATCAAGTTTAGAAATTAAAATATAGACATGATGCCATGATAAGTCGTGAATTGGTTCATAACTGGTGTTAAAATCGTGATAGGAGCTAAAAAAACAACAAAATTAACGTTTCTGGTTTGGGACTTTGAGTGTACTAGCTACTTTTTTTACTCTCTAGCCAAGTCTCCAAAGAGTAATAATGCATGAAAGTATAGCTCCTTAAGAAATATTCCAAATAAACAACTTTTCACCTTCGTATATATAAGACTACCCCGATTACGTGGGATTAAAGTCGACCTCGATCATGTAAGTTCGAGCACATAAATAGCCTACCGAGCTCAAAACTCAGAATAGCTATAGCGTGATCACAGCTCATTGCTCACATCACAAGATCTACCAACTATCACTCACAAAGTCACAAAGTTACAGTAGTTGACCATCGTACAAGTAGATGCTTCACTTAAACATTACTGCTGGGAAAATTGCCCTACAAAATCCCCAGTTTCATGGTTCATGATGTACCTTAGTTTTATTTGGTGCTTGGAAAACTGCCCTACAAAACCCCCACATTTCATGGTTCCATACTTCCATGCATGTACCTTGTTGGTTTGCACGTAGTTATTACTCTGTATATGTTTTGCAATAGTACAGTGTAGACACCAAAAAATGTCTACAATCAGCTATAATTTTACTACACTATCAAAATTTTACTACCCACACACTTAATTTTACTACCTACATCTTTCATTACAATTAATTTTACTACCCCGATCTCAATTTTATTACTACTAACTCAATTTTACATTGTAAACAAATTAATTGTGTCTACACGGTACACCTCTAGCAAGACTTAAAAAGATTAAATTGTGATATGGTCATATGAATGGAAGGACCAAAGAGTATACACTATCAAATCAATCAATTGCTTAAACATACCTGCCTGTTAATTATTTGAATTTGCAAATATGGAATCAGCAGCTAAGATTACATCCTTATATAAGTTGATTTCGCCAACTCTGATCTCCACTCAAACGATTCTCGTCACAATGACTAGATGCTGCCCACAAAAAAAAAAAAAAAAAAAGAAGATAAAAGTAGGGTTATTACTTAGTATGAATAGAGAGTGTTTAACATTGGGAAATTAGCGTCAATCTTTCACACACCATCAGCTAATTAATAAGGGTTAACCCAAATTAATCGAAAACAGTAAACAACAAGATACACGATATTTAGGGTTAAACTCCAAATGCCATGGGACGGACTTCCAAATACAATTGTAAAAACAACAAAGGGTGAAAATCCAATGACTCTCGTATTAATTTACAATCCAATTACAAACATTCACACAAACGATAGTAGCAATTTTGTAGTCAAGATAACGCCTCAAAGATTATCGCACGTAGCGTAAAACATTCATTGTAATTTTTTTATTTTCCTTCCCATTTGTGCAAATGTGCAATGCTATCACCAAGCATATAAAAAAAACCATGGAAATCAACGGCCAACAGACATGCATGAATGTTTTCAATACAATGAAAAAAAAGAAAAACATCCAATCTTATCAACTAATTAAAGCATACCACATACCTATTGATTCATTGTCAAATTGGTAACGGCAACCTGTAAAATTGTGAATATAGCCATTTACGTATGAAATACACTAACCATTTATCGAGATGTTATTGCATTTTCCTTTCGAAACAATAATAATGTCTGCAAAAGTGTTAACCCTCCCACAAATTGGGCTAGAATTGGGTTAAAACAACTAACTGGGCTTGCAAAAAGAAAATAATTCTTTGGGGTATATAGCCCATAAATGTATACCACTTACCTAGCCCAATAGGAAACCTTAGCCCAACTATCCCACTAGGCCGCTCTTGTATCCAAAGTTTCGACAAAGTCTAGTCGACCTGGCAAACACAGGTCATTTGAGTCGGGATCGAGTCGGGTTTATTCGGGTTGAGTCATCTTTAGGATTAGGGTTAGCGGTCAGGTCTAGTTCAGGTGTGCCAACTACGGCCAGTGCGTTGATTCAAGAGACCTATTACAAATGGCTATTTTTATGTTATTTCCGACTTACAACTAAATAATGAGTTTTTTTGTTCAATCTTTTTCTTACACTCGATTATTCAATTGATCAAGTCCACCCAAAATACAATCAGTAGTAATAATTTATAAGGTAACACAAGTAAAGTCTTAAACACACCAACGAATAATATTTCCACTCGCTTAATTATTACGACGTGCGATCTCTTACTGTGAGAGGGAGAGAGAGAGAGAGTGGACGCCGTAGATTCAAACTTAAACAGCACACTTTTTTGTCCCTCTCTCCTAAACTCATCATAATCTTAATAATTCGTCGGCAGAACGAACCACCACCTATATTCTTTCAACTCCAAAAAATCCGACCTTCAAGAAAATGTAGAACCAATCAAAAAAATCTACCAAAAAAATCTTCAAAAAATCCCAATAATCTCTGCATTTCTCCTGATTTTCCCCCTAATTTTTTGTTAATTCCAGATTCTTTTTCTAAAAATAAATCAGGGTAGAAAGAAATTTGTACAATGGATCAAATGCAAAGGTACAATCTTTTCTTCTGTTTGTTATTAATCTTGAATTTGAAGATAATCATTGCAGAACCAATATCTTCCTTTTCACTCAAATCATTCAAGGGTGATAAAAATCCAGACTTTGATTCCGATTTTACCCTTTTAGGGAATGCCCAGATTTCCAATGGTGGTAATTTCGTCAATTTAACTTCCCCTTCATCTGGGTCTAGTTCTTCTTCTTCTGGGCAGATTGTTTACAAGAAACCCTTCAAGTTCCTTGATCCACAAGCTTCAAAACCCATCTCTTTTACCACTGATTTTACTTTTACTATTACCCCTGGTGTTGGTGGGGATGGTATTGCTTTTGTGATTTTCCCAAGTGATAAGGAGCTTTCCAAGGTTTTTGATCAAGGGTATTTTGGTATTTCTGATGATGTTGACTTGAAGTTTCTTGCTGTTGAGTATGATACAAGGAAAGATGATAATGTAGGTGATTTGAATCGGAATCATGTTGGTGTTGATGTGAGTAGTTTTGTGTCTGCTGAGGTTAGTGATGTATCTTCTGTTGGTTTGCTGTTGAATGGTGGTGTGCCTTTGAAATCTTGGATTGATTATGAAGCTTCTTCTAAAAGATTGGAGGTTAGGTTGGCTGAATCTGGTACTGATAGGCCTTATGATGCTTTGATTTCTTACCCTGTCGATTTGTCGAAAATGTGGGAAGGTAAGGATGTTCGGATAGGGATTAGCTCGTCGAGTGGGGATTCGAGGCAGATTAGCAGTTTATCGAGCTGGAGTTTCGGGATTAGGACAGTTCCTAGTTCACTGCATTCGGAACCATTGAACCCTGATGTTAGTGCTGTACAGGATCAGCCTGTGTTAAGGAAGAAGAGCTGTTTTCTGAGGGTTCTTGGTGGGGTGATTTTCGCCACAGGGTGTGGCACCCTGGTCGCGTTCCTGGCGCTGTTTGTATGGGTGATGTTCTATGGTAGGCACTCTAATGTTGTGCCTGAATTGTCTATGAATCAAGTGGATTTCAAATATGAGAAGGTTAATGTTACAGTGGATAATGTTGCTGATGATTCCACGAGATCATCGACTAGCTAGTTCATTTTTTCGCGGTATTTTGCTTCTGATCACAACCCCCCCCCCCTCTGCCCGCCCTGTTTGTTGTGTCTTCAATGTGTGATTGAGCTGATACTCATCCACTTTGTAAATTTTTCCTGCCTTTTATAGTTTTGTTTGTAATAGCTAGTATCGTATTGAATACTCTGATGTAGTATGCTCAGTGAATGAGATTCATTCTTTCATGTAGCTCTTGATTCTTATATTGCCAATTTACTTTCTTTTACATCAATTTTTTATGTTCATTTCTATTGTACACTTGATACTTTTCATAGGGATCTTGAGGCTGAGGGTTGTAGCACCTAGATATAGCTAGGCTTCTGATACTTGGAGATGGTGTGCGAAAATTGTGCAACTGATACTCAATGGAAACGGTAACTTTACCATGACCATGTCTGTATTAAGCGATATACCTCACTCTTACCACATTTCTTTGAGTCATAGAATGTTCTTACCTAAGGTGTTTTCTAGTTTTACATTGGAATGCAAGTGCTGATGTTTTTGCCTAAGTTAGGGCTGTATTCTGTATGAATCTATAGAAGGAACGGGTTGTGAACTCTCGACTTTGAGGGTGATTGAGGTTGCACTGACACTTAAAGTTTGTTATATGTTCGCTGTTGTAGTGTGTCACTTGCTACTTTAGCATTGAAATACTCGATGTAGCATGTTCAGCGAATGAGATTTTTTCATTCATGTAGCTCTTGATTCTCATATTGCCATTTTATGTTTTTTTTATCATTATTTTGAAATGTATGTATTTCTTGCTTGACGCCTTGACGATGAGGAAGTTTTCATAGCGTTGGAGGTTTCTGAACCGCACTGGAGTTTTTTCCATGGTGGATCTTAAGGTGAAGTGGTTATTACATTTGCATGTAAGCTTCTGATACTTGGATATGTTGTGAAACTGCAATAGGTTAAAGCATGTATCTTTATCCTTAAGTATGACCATGTCCACATTGAACTACATGCCTAACTTCTGCCACATTTCTTAGAGTCAAATGCAAATAATGCTCTTATTTCTGGCGATACATGTGAGTTGTCTTTCTTAGTTGACATTGGCATGTTACTGTCTGATGCTTGTCCAGTGTGTTGTTCAAGTTTTTCATTTGTTTGTAGGAATTGATAGGGGAAAAAGGTTGATCAACTTGTGACTTGTACCAGAAATTTCGTCTTTGAAGGGTTATGGAAGTTGCAGTGATGGGGCCTCCGTAGCCGCACTCAAACTTTAATTGTACTGTTGTTTTAGTGTATTGCTGATTCATCTAGCTTTTTGCACTGATATGAACAAATATGCTGAATTCTGATTTTTGGTTGTCTTGATTTCTGAGAAAGTATGTCATTGTTGAGATCATATGATTCATGAGCTGGGAGGATGTGAAGCCTTGCATTCTCTACTCTCTTGGAAGCGAAAAAGGTATGTGGTCTTTGCCACTTCCTCCTAGTTTACGAGAGAAAGATTTCCCCTCGCACCATGGGTTATGTGCCTATCCATGTTCTCGAGCAGGCCTGTTTTCGATCTCATACATATCTCTAATCTTGTAGTCATAATCTTGCCATCCATCAATTTGTTAATTTGCATCGACTTTTTTTCTGCCATCTTAATCATGCAACTTGTTGCCTACCCCCCAATTTTCCTTGATTTTCATGGTTGATATTAATTGAGTCCCAGAACGAGAACCAGATTCTTGCTACTTCTTAGATTGAGATAAGTCTACTATCTGAATCAGACGTCATCTATACTCTTTTAAGTCTGCACTATGGTTGTGCAGGCACTACAGCTGTGGTTTGTTCTGTTGAGAAACTTGTTATTTTCTAGTTTTATAGTATTTTTTCCTCCGCATGTTGAGGACAACTCCAAATCGCGGTATTTCTTTTTAGTTTGGGAATGTGCTTCTGAAGCTCTGATTGCAGATTGCAGATTCTGATATATACTGCATTTCATTTGCATATTAGCTGGGAATCTGGGATAGAACATGCCGAGTTTTGCAGTATACTGCAACCTGTTTTTGCATATTCAGTTGGCAATTTTGTTGCAGCATACCGCTAAGCAAATTGTTCATGTACCCGTGGGAACACTGTCTCCCACATAAGAGATCAGAGAGTGAAACTTCTTACCTAGAGGAATTTACCGTTGTCCCTCTCCATCCTTGGGTAGAGACTCGGCCTAAAAACAAATAATTTTGCGAAATTCATGTTTGTCGTTGATCTTGTATGAACGTTCATACCAGATGCATGAATAAAATTTTCGGAAAATTCACGTGGTGACCCTGAGTTTTGCAAGATTGCACGTGGTGACCCAAATTTTAAGTTTCTGCACACGGTGACCCTGAACTATGCATTTTGTGCACGTGGTGGCCCTATATGTTAACGTTGTTAGAAGTCCGTTAAGTTTTTGTCAAATTAAGCTCTAATATCTTCTTTTGGAGGTAGCAATTAGTTATTTACACCTCATCCAACATTAATTTAATATCGTATAAACATATAGTTAACTTCAATTAATTGAACTTTTTTGTTAAAAGATTGTAGATTAGAACTTAATTATGGCGTAACTTAACGGAATTCTAACGGTATTAAAATATAGGGTTACCGCGTGCACAAAATGCATAGTTCAGGGTTACCGTGTGCAGAAACTTAAAATTTGGGTCACCACGTGCAATTTTGCAAAACTCAGGGTCACCACGTGAATTTTCTGTAAAATCTTTATGGGGTGGGCAGAGATTCATGCTTTCTTAGCGTTGCTTGTACCTGCCAGCAACAGCACCGTGCTAATTACGTTTTCAAGCTTTAACACAGAATGACCAGAATAAAGTCCAGAATGACCAGAATACAGGACACTTTCATTTATTCTTAGTTTCTTACGTGCAAGGTATTGAGACTGTGATAGACTGATAGTAGAATGTGACCAGAATTTTTTATGGCCATGGTAACTACCGACTACAATCAGGTGTTTTTACTTTGCCTAAAGGGGCTTATGTAGAGGAATAACGGTCTTTCGGCAACACTGAGAATTTGCGCAAAACCTGACCCGGCCCAGTTCTAAAAGCGGCCAAGTCGAAAACCTTTAACCTCGTCAAAACGACTTAAAACCGCCCATGAATCGAGTCACGCCCAAAAGGGCCTGGTGATCAATTAGCATATGTGAACCCAAGTTTTACATGCCATGGTGAGTTACAAACCCAAGTCCTAAAGGGTGAATCAGCTCAGGTGATGCAACCTTGCTCAAATTTATGGCAATCTCAAATGTTTTCGGGCCAATTCGATCATCAATACTATACACAACAATCTGTACTCGTGAAGAGTAGCTTGTTTCTTTAGAGGTGAGCTTATTCCGCGTTGTAAGTTTCATGTAACTTCTGTCGCCACATTAGTTACTCGTCTACGAAAAAATAAGCTCTCTCTGACTTCTATTGGAATCACCTTTATATGTAAATACGTGGTGATAGTGGTCGATCAAGAATCATTACACAATTTGATCAATCATTGATGAAGAAAGCTATGTTTGACGGCATAATTATTAAATATGACCATATAGTAATAGAATGATTTTTGTATAGATATAACTATATAAGTGTGGTCTAGTCAACCCTTCTTTAATTCCTTGGCATCTAGTCCTTCTTTAGTTGGACATGCCTAAAATGCTTTAGTTTTATTAAAGCTAATGGAATTCTTTATAGTAATGACTACGCCAAGAGATATAATATCTCAATTTAGCACAATATAAAGGGCATAATAATAATGTAAGGCCGTGGTGTAAAGAACAAAATGCTTACTATATTCTATTATGCCAAATTTATTGGAGTTTTAAAATTCTAAAGTTGAGTGTATTGTACATTTGTACTCCGTAAATTTCTAAATATTTGAACTTGGAGACTCGGACATGATACAAAAATTCTTTCAATTCCGTTAGAGTCGTCATGGGCCAATATTGGCCCCCTCGTGGAAGACTTGCTCATAAGGTGGTGGGGGTTATTCCTAAAACCAGTTGGCAATAGGAGGAGTAACCCACCACCTTATAAACTAGTTTGCACTTTACAATCTTCTATTTCTCCATTGTGATAATATCTCACATCTCACATGTAGGTCGTTGACTCGTTGTCACTCTAATAAATTTAAAGTCGAAGAATTAAACATCAACGTCACGATCAAAAAAAAGTTTTCAATTATTCATGGTAAAAAAAAAAGCACGAAGTAGTGGGCATTAGATAATTTGAACTTTTCCTTCTTTATATCAACTTTTAAATGATTATATGTAGTACCTAACTTTCACAAATCTGCATGTACGGGGGTCAAAATGTTTTCCTATAGTTTGGTGGAGAATTATGCTCATACACGGAGTAGATGCTACTAATAAAATTTGGTAAGTTATTAAAATTTTAGCTCAGGTTAGCCCATCGTAATCATTTTGGGAATAAAGATAGAGAAAAAGCAAGTTGAGCGTTGTTGGGAAAGCAAATGTCCGAGTGGTGCGATAGTGGAATGTGATAAGACGCTAGTGTCTACGGTCAAGTGTGCATATCATTGCATCCGACCAGATAGATCCATGATTTCTTCAGTATTTGATCATTTGCTAAAATTGATAACGTGTTCTATTGATGCTACGATAAAGAAGGCCATGTATGTCTCATGGAAATAGGCAGAAATTAGCTGCTAAATATAGTAGAGATTACGTTTGGAATATGTATTACCTCTATTAGTAATGTTCTATTCCAAATGTTAACAAGATATATAACAACCTCCGGTTACTATTTAATTAGAGAGGCTTTCTGTAGAGAGCATTTCGATTTCGTGATATACGTCAAATTTGATAAGTTCGTGACTAACTCTGCATTATTGCGAAGAGGTTGAAGGTGATGCCCCGAAGACAAGGGGTCTGCATTTCAACACGAAATCAGTAAAGGCTTGTTGAGTCAATTTTCAAGTGTGTGTGCAGAAAAGTGTCCCACATCGGTGAAAAAAGTGTGAGGAGATATGTTTATAAGCTAGTGAGCTACTACTTTCATTGTCAATTGATTTTGAGATGAAATCTCACTAGGCTTGAGGCTTATCTTATCATATGGGCCTGCTACGCAGCGCTAATAAAGCTTAAGGCACCTCTCTCAAGGTGGTGGCAGTTTTCAATTCGTCTCTGTTTCAACAGTCACCAATCTAATTGTTACGAGTACTATTAAACAATTAACTTATCAATTAAGCTAAACAATTTTTTTCTTTCATTTTTGTATTCTAATCCTTGTTCCTAAATGGACCCACACATTCTAATTAAACAAACAAACAATAATCAAAGGACCTCTACCAAATCCCATACTTCCCCTCCAAAAAAAATCATCCCAACATTTCCTCCCAAAACCAAATTATCATCTCCCCCTCCCCTTCCTCCCTCCATATCTCTCCAAACACCATTTCAAAATTCCAATATCTTTTCCAATATAATTTACCTCATCTATCAAAATTATACGATCTAGACTTACTTTATAGGGAAACTGTACATAGTTGGAAAGTTGGATTCCAATTCCTTTCTCTAAAAGTTTGATTCCTTTTGACTCCCATTCCTTTTTTTTTTTTTATTTTTTATTTTCCACGCAAAAAAAGAAATTAATCGAGGGGAGAAATTAGAGGAGTACAATTAAAAAAAAAGATGGGGTATATAAAGCTATCCTCTTCATCACTCCCTAAACATTCGGATGTTGATATAACTTCTTCTACAAGTTCATCCACCACCACACCTTTCCTCTCCTCCTCCGCCCATTCTTCCTATCTCCACCACCACCACCATCACCACCGTCATTATCACCATAATTCCGCCGCTCCAATGGCTCCTTACGTCGCTGACGACGCTCATCCGCCACCGAAGTCTGACGCAGTTTTCGCTGACGACGCTAATTTTGGCGCCGCTGTTGATGCTCCCGAGACTGCTCATCAGATTAGCAGCGGTATCTTCTTTTTCAATTTTCTCCCTCTCTCTCTTTCTCTTTCTCCCCTCTTTTGATTGGTTGTTTTTTCTGCTTGCGTGCGCTTTTTTTATTATTATTTTAATTTACACAGGGGCTGCGATGTCATTTTATCTTCTCCGGGAAATTGTGAAGGATTATTTTTGTTTTGTTTAGTTTGGCGGTGTAACTGAATTTTTTTGGTTCGTTACTTCAAGCTGGGTCAAATAGTCATACGTTTTTTACGTAAATATTACAGTTGTGATTTCATGTCAAGTGTGTGTGCGCGTGCGTGTGGTTTTTTTTGTCCTGGAATCGGGCTCGCAAAAGCGATGCTTTATTTATTAATGTAGACGAGTTTTGAAACTGATTATAAGTGCGTGTGTTAAATTTGACAATTGTGTCTGTTTACATATGTATAATTGGTTTAATGTGTGACATGTACATGGTTAAAATATTAATCTTGTTGTGAGTACTTTATGTTCTACGTGTGGATTGATCTTATTATTATAAGTACGATACTTGAATAATCTTAGCAACTGAGCTAAATCGCGCCTACAATTCCGTCACACGTGTGAGTTGTGACATACTAGTATACAAGAGTGAGAAGATTTGATTAGTCAACATGAGCTGGGGATTTGTTTTATTTTTTTTTTAATTTTTGATATGGTAATTTAGTTGGCAGGATATTAGGATAATATACATCCAAAAGTTCAAAATAATTAGAGTGATGATTTTGCCAAGACAAATTAGTATCTTCCAAGTCAATTATGTTCATTATATGGACTAGATTCATTATGAATCTGCCTTGGCAGCAGTAATTACTGCCCTGCCCTGGCAAAATCATCGCCCAATAATTATGTTGTTTATTAGGAAACAAATTAGTAGCTGATTTTGCTTTAAATGGGTTCGCTCTCAAGAACATGACTGACTTTTTAAGGAAATGGTACTTGGCAGTTGGCAATGACAAATTTAGATCTTACATGGGATTTTCAGAGATTTGTTTAGTACCCTTAACATGGGAGAGGGGACAATTGCTGTGACATGGACCTTTTTTTAAACATTTCATTTTACTTACGCTTGTTAGCTGATCCCATATCATTTCGGGATTAATTTAAGGCTTCTTTGTTGTTGTATTGCCGTGTTTAGTTACATTTGATCTGTTATGGTAACGGTTGAATTTCATCTTCTAATGATGAAAGCTTTGCACTTTGGCATTACCAGAAATTCAATTTTGACTAATTCCGAAAAAAAAGATGATCTTCACTCTATTTTATGGGTGGTAAATTGGTAAAGTAGCACTGAAGAGAAGATGAGAGCTGAATTTTTACATTACCTTGATTTCTTACAGTGTCTCCTTATGCGAAGTTGTGTTTGGTTGTATATATTAGCAATACAGCTGCTGATTTTGTGACGGCTCCAATATTGTTTTTGTTTAACTTGGAATTATGATTTGGTTGTAGATTCATGGTTCCAAGTTGGATTTGTTCTCACCACGGGAATCAACAGTGCATATGTACTCGGATATTCTGGGACGATCATGGTTCCTCTTGGATGGATAGGTGGTGTGGTTGGTCTAATTGCAGCAACTGCAATATCACTGTATGCAAATGCGCTTGTTGCTAAGCTTCATGAGTTCGGGGGGAGGAGGCATATTAGATACAGGGATCTTGCTGGATTCATTTACGGTAATATGAAGAACATTTACATTATTTGGTGTCAAAAAGTTCAGTTTTTGATTGGACATACAAGTATCTAAGGCTTCAAGAAAACATTTGTCAGGTCGGAAAGCTTATTCACTTACATGGGCACTGCAATATGTAAATCTATTTATGATCAACACTGGATTCATTATCCTGGCTGGTTCTGCGCTAAAGGTATTCTTCGAGTCTCTGTTGATCTACTTGAGCAGCTTTTTTTCTGACTGCTTTTCAATGCAGAATGTAAAAGTTACAGTAACAAGGAATATGTACTCATTTTATATGTGTTACTTTGACACTATTATTTCTGACTTGTATACTTAGAAACCGGACCCTGTCATATGAACATATCAATTGACTCTTGCAAATCTCTTTGTAGGCTGCCTATGTTCTGTACAGAGATGATGATGCCCTGAAGCTTCCGTATTGTATAGCCATTGCTGGTCTTGTATGTGCAATGTTTGCAATAGGAATACCCCATCTTTCTGCTCTGAGGATTTGGCTTGGAGTTTCGACAGTCCTCAGCCTGGTGTACATTGTTATAGCTATTGTGCTTTCAGCTCGTGATGGTATGTTTCACGTTTTGTTTCCATTCTTTCTTTGGTATGCTCTTAGTCTTCAACTTGCTCGGACACATGCTTATACTTCCTAAGTTCCTAATTTCTATTTTGGCGTTTCAATTTACTTGCTTTCTGTGCAACTATTCGCCTGAAGGTTATTCCCCAGTTGTGCATAAATTCTTCCATTACTGACGGGATAGGAGACACTCCGTGTCTATGGCATCTTTTGGTGGTCTTGTTTTGTCGCCGCTTGTGCAATATCCACCAGTTTTAAACTGATGACACTGTCTCCTTCCTGAAGAAAATCTAAATCACTATTAACTCTGTTAGCCGGCAGGACCATAGCCATTTTAATGTATCATCAAACCTGAACGCGAGAAACCTTCAGGCCAACTTAAAAGCATAAGCCTTTTGTATATATTATGAGGTGGTATACTAGCACCCTAACTACTACCATATATCCTTGCTTTTTTTTCTTCTTTTCCTCGCAACTTTGCTTTGCTCATTCGGCTTCAAAATACTGCATACAAATATACAATCAGGAATATCCTTTTTTGCAATATGACATTTTGGCAAACTAACTTCCCCCCTCTCCCCCCACCTTATTTTATTTTTATATTTACTTTATTTTTTTGCTGTGCTCCATTCAGCTTCAAGTTACTGATTGTGCATACCAATTTGTAGGAATTCAATCCCCTCCACGAGAATTTAACATTCCAGGTGACAAATTCAGCAAGATATTTACAACCATTGGAGCTGCTGCCAATTTGGTGTTTGCTTTCAATACTGGAATGCTTCCAGAGATTCAGGTATGAGCTTTTAAGCTGGAAACCTCTATGATAGTCGATGTTTAAGTTATCCTGATACGCATACGAGTGTCATCACAATAAATTCAAGTATGAACCACGATGCCAATATATCACCATCTAAACCATCCGAACTTAATTTTGGTTTAAGCAGTAGTGTGGCGATGTTCCTGTTTCCAGATATATTTGATGGTTTAAATGGTCTGATATCCCGAGTATATATTGGCATTTGGACGCCTCTGATAGACCTGCTTTGAGGTTTGAGGCGCAGTAGCATACCGAGACAAAAAGATACATCTACTAGGCCTGTTCGTGTTTTAGTTCATAACTGTATACTTGCATTGCTTTTTTCCATTCTCTTGGAGCTACTATTTGGTTTCATAATCCTGTTCTCACATTGCTTCTCCACTGATTTTGTTAACAGGCTACGGTGAGGAAGCCTGTGGTTGGGAACATGATGAAAGCGCTGTATTTTCAGTTCACTGTTGGAGTGGCACCAATGTATGCCGTCACTTTCATTGGTTACTGGGCATACGGATCTTCAACATCAACCTATCTGCTGAGTAGTGTCAATGGACCTGTGTGGGTGAAGACATTGGCGAATGTTTGCGCTTTCTTACAAACAGTTATTTCTTTACATGTAAATCTCTTCTTCCATCTTAACCTGGTCTGTTTTACATTCACTCTAATAGCTCAGAAGATATTCTTGTGCCAAATCTTCAAGTTCTCTCATTTGTTAGCGCAATGTGGTTTCAAAGGACGTAAAAGCCATTTTGGTCAATTCTCTTTTCTTTTGCCTAGACTATCTTATAAGTGGGTTTACTGTTTTCTTCCAGATTTTTGCCAGTCCCATGTATGAATATTTGGACACAAGGTTTGGCATCAAAGGCAGCGCATTGGCTCCTCGTAACTTAGGCTTCCGTGTAATGGTAAGGGGTGGCTACTTAGCATTCAACACATTTGTCGCGGCCCTGCTGCCTTTCCTGGGGGACTTTATGAGCCTTACTGGGGCTATCAGCACATTCCCGCTGACATTCATCCTGGCAAACCACATGTACATGCGCGCAAAGGGGAACAAGCTGAGCTCTGGTCAGAAGCTATGGCACTGGGTAAATGTCTGTTTCTTTGGTCTGATGTCTGTAGCTGCAGCTATTGCTGCATTGAGACTGATTTCTATGGACTCAAAAACATATCATCTCTTCGCCGATTTATGAAGAAACTTAGGTCAGACCTCCACAGGATTCAATTTCTCCTCTCTTGTACACATCCTATTTGTATCATCCATTGTGAACCTCTGTAATTGTTCATAGTGGTTCTACATTTGAACTACAAGGAAATAGAAATGGAAGAAAAAT
This sequence comes from Spergularia marina, assembly GCA_963680865.1. Taxonomy (NCBI): domain Eukaryota; kingdom Viridiplantae; phylum Streptophyta; class Magnoliopsida; order Caryophyllales; family Caryophyllaceae; genus Spergularia; species Spergularia marina. The sequence goes on along the minus strand of OY804560.1, from coordinate 20,333,364 downwards.
CGGCAGCATTCTGCCCGAAATTATGCAGTTACTCCGTTGTCTCTTCCCCTCTGATTACAGATTTACAGGAACTGATAGGCAATCAGGCATCAGTGCATCACACAATTCACTGACATGAATGCTTATAGCAAGAGTCGAACTCGAGATGTCACACATTCTTTATAATTCTTTGTCCATCTTGCCTTCAACTTTGAATTGCAAAAAGAAAAAAAGAACAAGAAACGTATTTTTACAAAATTTTCTCAATAATTGGAACAAAGAGCCTTACTTTCGAGACCATAGTTCTAAATACATTTTGAAGCTGAGCGGAAATCAACGAATTTATAAAAAGTTTGAGCATTCCGATAGGTGTAACCATGTAAGTAACAAATCACATTAGTTGACAACAATGGTACTAATCAAAACCCTTGTAAGAACTTCGTTAAGAGTCAACTATTGCACTTAAACTACACTTAAATTGGTGGAGATAGTATACTCTAGTATCTAGTTAACGAACACCAAATTAATTCGAACACGTGACAACATACTAAACTAATATAAATCCTTTCGAAAACACGTTAAGTGCAAACCTGAAAACACAAACGCCACGTCAAAATTGCGATAGAAATTTGGTCAAGACTCAAGAGTTCACTTAAGTACACTTAAATTGGTGGAGATAATTTGAGATTAAACTTTATCGTTAACAAACAGCAAATTGATTTGCAAAAGTTTAATTTCCTAACCGCCGAATCAACCTTAATTACTTCGAACCTTAATCCTTCTCGAAAATATATTACGAGTATGCGCAAACCCGAAACACAAATGCCCCGTCAAAAGTAGTAAAAAACGAAAGTATTATGTGCACAGTTTCCGGACAGAAGAACAGTCAGGTTTAAATCAGAAGAAGATTCGCGTACAAGCTAGAAACTGAGGATCCTGTCCCCCATCCCAATCGGTCTCCGATCCAGTCCGCGTTCGATCACCGCCAACCGGAACACCGCTCAACGGCGGCGCCACCTAAATTTCGCCCCTTTTCTTCAATCCCCCTCAATTTTTTGGCTCAAAATCTTCACAATTACTCAACTCGATCTCCATCACTGCTCTCAACCCCCTCCAAAATTCGATTAAAATTATTACTCCATCGTCAAATTTTGTCCAAATCGCTGCAAAAAATTAGTCAAATTGAAGTTAAATTTTCCATAATTTGAAATTCCGCCGTCAAATTCAACGGCGGGAAGAGGTAGCGTATGATCCAATCTAATGGCGAGTATTAGGGATAGAACCGAGGATTTCAAGGACGCCGTCCGCCGCGAAGCCGTCGTTTTGGGCTACAATGAGGTCTCCTTTTAATTCCAATTTCTCATTTTTCCTTAATTTTTTTTATTATCCCTGGAATTTTTCATTTGTTTTAGCTTAATTTGCTGAATAGTATACTTTTGTTATCACATTGCTGAAAAAAATGGGGGGTTTTGTTCTGATTAGTTGATATAATAATGTTGGTTTTAATATAGGGGTAAGACTTGCGTACATCCGACCCCACCTTATGGCGGGAGCCTTTGAGCCACAGGGGGGTAATGTTGTTGTCGTAGTTGTTAACTTATTATAATGTCCGGCTGTTCGCTCAAACTTGGTCAGAATCGTCTTATAAAGGCGGGCGAAAAACCTTGAATTCTTACCTTGTCAAGCTGTGAGGCCGTCTTATGGTTGTACTCGAAATGGGGTCAATAAAGTTTGGTTCTTTTGGTGCAATGGAGACTGGTTGCATCTATGGCATTTCGTGTTAGCTGAGGGAAAATGAGTTGGGTGAGACCGTCTCATGTTTGTACTTGAAACCGGGTCAATAAAGTTTGGTTCTTTTGGTGCAGTGGAGATTGGTTGCATACATAGCAATATTTGGTAGCAGAGAGAAACTGAGCTGTGAGACCGTCTCATGTTTGTAGTTGAAACGGGGTCAAGAAATTTTGGTTCTTTTGGTGCAGTGGAAATTGGTTGCATATGTAGCAATTTTTGGTAGCAGAGAGAAACTGAGCTGGGTGTAGATGGTAGAGTGATCATCTTTTGATTAATTGAATTATGAAACTATGCCAAACTTTGGGTTGGATCGTCTCATTGTATAGTGAACCAAAGCCATGAATATGGTATCTTAGCGAGGCTTTCCTCGTGGTCTTATTGATAACTGGCTGTATAAAGTTTGGTCCTTTTTCGTTTTGTACATTTGAGAATGGCTGTTTCTTTTGGCATTTCTGATAACAGAGAAATTGATCTGGGATATAGAATGATCATCTTACATCTTTCTGAAATTTTCACTAGCGGATGATGAATAGATCATCCTAGATTGTTGGAGGAGGTTTCAATTATCATGGTATGTAAGTGAAATTTTGTGTGTAGGGATATTTCTTAACGCAGAGTTTGGTTCTTTTTGTTGCTCAGTCGAAAATGGCAGCCATAATGGCATCTTTCATCATTCACAAGCCACGAGAAAGGACGCAGTTTATGAAAACTACTCTGAAAACTGTGAGTGAATCGTCCAAAGCTATCTTGAGTGCAGCTTGATGTCTTTCATGTTTGTTCAGATGATTAAAATTGGTGCACATGAGTACTTTCCTATCCTGATTCATTGTGTTTTGTTCGTTATTTCTAGCTTGAGCTCATTGGAGAGCTGTACGAGTTTTTAAAGAAACATAGGGATGCTTATGTGAATAGGGGTCGTACAACGGAGGAAGAGAGAGATAGTGTGGAGCAGGAAGTAAGTTCAACTTTCCCTCCAATTTATTGTAGACGACTAATTGTTAAAACTGCAATATATGTTCATGTTTTAACGGTTTGTCTTGATACACATGGTCATTATTTTTCAGGTATCAATTTTTGTTAAATCATGCCAAGAGCAGATAAATATTCTTAAAGAAAGTATTAATGATGAAGAAGCCACTTTGAAGGGCTGGACTGGCATTAGAACGGGCAGTTCAAATGTCGATACAATTGCACATAAGCATGGAGTGGTATGTATCAATTAATTTGTTGTATCTATGTGCTAGAACTAGTTTGTTGCTTTTCAGGGCAGGAGGGGATGAGAGGTAGTGAGGGTGCCGACCTGTAGTGCTGTTTGTGAGCTTCAAGAATTCGAAAACTTGCTTTGGCTTTTGTGGATTTAGACAAGTACGAATCCATAGTAGTTATGATTCCTCTGGTCTCACTTAATAATATCATTGCCATGGATCAAGTTTTGAATCAAAATCTGCAATTTCGTGCTTTGACCTTCATGTTTGCATTTGGTTACCAGTTTACTAGTGGTTGCACTTATCTGCTTTTCTAGATTCCTCAGTGGGAGGACAGGAAAGCTCATTTTTTAATCTTGATGTAAGGCTGGTGATGGGTTTTACCTGTTAAGAACAATCTTAGGTTTAATCTACTAGACTTGTGACCGAAATTTGAAGTCTGATTACAAAGTTGGATTGTTTAGGACTTTCCTCGTACTTTTGTTTGATCAAGATCCTTCTGATGGCTGCTTGAGCTTTGCTATGTTAGAGATGGCGACCTGCCTATGTTGACCGATCACCCTGTTGCTAACCTGTTTAGCAGGCTGTGTGAGGTCAAATGTACTGTGTCTGGGGTGGTCAAGTATCAGTAAAACCTGAAGCCAGTTATGCTTGACCTCTAGCTAGGTGCAAAGGGCGATTCAGTAAATAGTGCTCTTTAATGTAGAGAAGTATAAGTACTGTGTGGAAGTCAGTTAGTCCTTGTCTTCTTGATAATATATTTCAAACTAATTAGTTCACTAACCAATAGCACAGGATTTCTATAAAAAAGTTTACCATGTACTGTCAATGGCTATTAAAGAGCTTTTTACTGTCATCTGATTTCCTTTATAGGGTAGCAATGTTTATGGTGAAACTTTTGGATGATAGGTATTAATTTTGAGTGAAAAGCTCCATTATGTTACATCAGCATTTGATGAGCTTAGAGCTATACGCTTCCAAGATACTCTCGATAGATCAACGCGCAGAAAGATCCCTGATTCAAAGCCAATAGACCACGTAGAGTCTAGAAATTCAGAAGTCGAGGAACTCGATGAAGTTGGATCCCGTCCCCAGGTTGTCCAACAACAGTTTGAGGATGACGAGACCAGTGCACTTCAGGTATGATTGTCTTAGTTGGGAAATGGTTTCATTTAGTGTTCAATGTGTATCAAGACTTGCATTAATATGTGTACACATGTGGGCTTCATCATTTCACCACCTCTTTGTAACATAGGTGGAGCTCAGGGAACTCCTAGATGCAGCTCATGACACCGAAACGAGGATGGTAGAGGTTTCTGCACTTGGTCAGCTTATGTCCACTCATGTTCTTCATCAAGTTCATCAGATTGAGCATTTGTACGAACAGGTAAAGCTGTCGTTATAATTATTCAAGTTGACATAGTTATTATAAGCTTCTTTGATAATTATCTGCTTCAGAACTTGTCAGCGTCAAGACATCAAAACTTATGATCATCTTGCAAGCCCCAGTTTGCTGGAGTTTCCACTTGTGTTATTTCCCTGTTGTTTTATCCCCAATTTCAAGTTTGTCATGTCTGAGTTACACTACCATTACAGGCCACCGTGAGCAAAGGCTACACAAGTTTATAATTTTTTGAGAGATTGCAGACATTAGAAAATTGTCGATCTTCTGGCTTCTCTGTCTGAGATAATCAGTGAAATCCTGACATTAACGTTTTTCTTATTACTTTGCATCTGTAGGCAGTTGAAGCAACGCAAAATGTGGAACTAGGTAACCAAGAGCTGTCGCAGGCCATACAACGGAATAGCAGTAGCAGGACATTTCTCTTGCTATTTCTTTTTGTACTAACTTTCTCCGTGTTGTTTCTTGACTGGTATAGTTGATTTGTGTACAAGGTACGTTTTCTGCTATAGTTAGATTAGCATGTACTTCCTGTGTTTACTCTCATGATACCAGGTCAAATGTTTGATTTGCCAAGATTCGCCAGCTTTTGTTAGTTGTGGATTTCTGTTGTTTGATGAAGCAGGTTTTGTTGCAATGCCTGTTTGTGTGAAATTATAAGCATTTTAGAATTATTCTTTAGTGACAAACTTCTAGAATATTGAAAATCATAAATTTAGGATTAGGCAATTTCGGCCAATTGCAAAATGTGCTGTGAAAACACTCATTCTGGTCCAGAAACATGAAAGTAAAAATTGCTGATCGAGATTCTTGACAATACCATATAGAAGATCGTAAACACGACCAACAAAGAACTACAACTTAATGTAACTAAGCGAATTAATCGCATATACAGGACTTGAAGGCCTAAGTCTTCAGGAAGACTGCAGTTAGCACAGCATTGGTCTCCAAGGATGCTTTCAGAATAGCTAATGCCTGTCATTCAAATACACAACACAAAGTTAAAGAACTCAGGAACTTGAAATCCAGATATCCATCACTGTTTAAATCAACTCGGTAACATATCCGTATAAGTGAAGCGACAACAGAGGTCATTAGATCAGAGTTGTTTTTGGTTTCAGCACTGCATCTTTGTTGATATTTGGTGCAAAGTACTGACTACCCAGAGACTCAACACTCTTGTACAGAGCTCCCAGGGATTTGGGGATTCCATCTTTGTCATTCAGAAGTTTCGTGAAAGTCGCAAGCGGCAACTTCAGCATGTGGAAGATGAAATTCACAAATCCCTTTCCTGCTTCTGCAAATACAACCTTTCTGGCCTTGGTGTGTACAAAAATCTTCAAACTCACTTTACTCACATTCTCATTTTCTGCCATTCTGTGTTGTAGAAGTTTAAGGCAGGGAATAGATGCTGAATGTATCAGTTTGTTCATTATATATAGAGGTAGCTTGAATTGCTGATATGGAGGTGAGTTGAATGCCCAAAATTTGGGCACACTTACCACTCAAGCGACAGACTTGAGTTCCCGAAAAGTCGATTAATTTTAAGTTGTTTCCGAGGTAAATTTGAATAGGCAGGGTTACTGTGTGAGGGTGTCAAACGTTTGATATGCCAAATTTCAACATGTGATGTCGAAAGGATGTTTGTCTCGTAGACTTCTGTTGTTTGATGAAGAAGGTTTCTGTTGCACTGCCTATAGTAGTATGAAACTAACATTTACCGGAGAAACCTCTTCGATCAAGAACTTTCATTAAGGACTTGCAAGCCAGATTCCGATTACAATCCGAAAAACAGGTAATTTAGACATCGATAGCAAGAAAATGGAAGCATAAAACGCTAGCGATTATACGTTCCTAAATCTTCTTTCCTAAGAAGACAGTAGTCAATACATCTCTAGTCTGTAAGGATGCTTTCAGAATTGCTAAACCCTGTAAAAACATGACAGCAGCAAGTCAGAAATTGCATTGAACAATATTTTCTGGCATACCAAACAGAGTAGTACATGATTACCTCCTTGAGACCAATTTGAACCTCAGTTTCGACCAAGGAAGAAGCATCCTTGACATGAAACTTGTTGATCAGAGTAATCGCGGAAATGGTAGACATAGGGTTCACCTCCAAATTGTCCATCACCATATACGTAACCACGCCTTTCACACAACTCGTAGTCCCGCTGCTTGATGCAGTCGCGTTCACTGTACCTTCAGGGGCGACATAGGTAACCTCATAAGACATTGTGGTCTACAGCTAGGGCAAGCTACACCAACACCATCAGAGACATAGGAAGCTAAGTGATTGTAATTAGAGCACCTATAGAACGTGCGGATGGTTGGCGTGTCAACGACATTCAGAGACAACAGAGGGACTTTAACAGCCGCACTTGGCTTCAGCAGCAAGTCTAAGTTAAAATTCGGCTCCAAGTAATTGGCGTCAAGAGCACCAATGCTCTTGTAAAGGTCACCAAGGCAACCCACCATTTTTTTTGCACTCAGAAGCTTCACAACTGTACCGACAAGCAACGACATAATCTGAATTAGAAAATCGACAAAGTCCTTGCCTGCTTCAGAGAACAGAACCTTATTCGCCTTTGTATTGACTAAGAGTTTCACAGTGATCTTGTTTTCTGCCATTGTTAATCCTACTGCTGATCTCGGTTTAGGATATGGTACATATTATCTCAAGTTACAGTTGGTTTATATAAATTCCAAAAGACACAGCCAAGTGCATGCACATAGTACTAATCAAGAGAGCGTTTTACCTTCCCTGTGACGCTTCAACTTCTTCAGAATTGACGTTTCCTGAGGAACTTCAATGGACGTACCAATTGCATTTTATTATGATATCTATAGTAATTTGATTAGTGTTAAACACTACAGTTTGATTACAATTATGTCTGAGATAGGCATGCAGGTTCGTTCTATTTACTGCTTGGTCAGTAGAGGACAACACAAACAGATGTGCTGCTCAATTTCGGTACCACTTTCTCACATTTGGTGTTTAATGTTTACTTAATACTTATGCGTGCTTATACTAACCATGTAAGAAGGTGATAATGAGGTTAAGTACTCGTTAGCGAGTGTATCTTAGTGAAAAACAAATCGATTGAGAAAGATTTATATTGACGGTAAACAACTGTATGAATTACACCATCAAAGCGCGAAAATAAGAAACTAAAAGGCGAGGATGAAGTTGGACATTCACCAGGTTGTTCAATTGGGTGTCCCTGATGAAGAAATTAAGGAGTTTTTTTTGATGAAAACTACATCTTCATGCCTTTCAGAGCAGCATTGGATGGAAGTTCCTAGTATTAGTGTTTATTTGTTGTTTGCTTGTTCTCGTTCTTTTCTTGTTTATTTGTAACTTTGTTATCTTGGTCTTTCTTTTATATTAACGGCTAATTTCCAAAAAAAAAAAAAAAAGTCTAGTCCCAAACAAAATCCAAATAAAAGGCCAAACCATGGAAACATAAAAATGACCAATTGACCGGACTAAAGTTGCACGGATATTAACCAAAAGAGTAAGACTATTTGTATATGTGATATACATCACTAAACATATATGAGAGATAGTATGGATATCTTTTATATTTTTATGTGGTGAGATTGGGGAAAGAGAATTGAAATATGGTGGGACATATGAATAAAAAATTAGTTATATGGATATACATAAAGACTTTCTCTAACCAAAACACTACAACATTGGTAGATCATAGCATAACACAAACACAAAATGCGAAGATGAGATCCACCACTAGATTACCTCTTAAGCAAGACGGTCGTCAGCACATTACTGGTCTCCAAGGACGCTTTCAACATGAGAAAGTCTTAATGTATATCCATATACATTTCTAAATGTATACCCTAATTTTTTATTCACATACCCCACCATATTCTAGTTCTCTCTCCTCAATCCCACCACATAAAAATACAAAACATACCCTTATTACCCCCCATATATGTTTAGTAATGCATATCACATATACAAATAGCGTTACTCTTTCAACATAGCCAATCCCTACAAATATTTAACACAACACAATAATGTCAAATATTTATACTAATTCACTGAAAACAAAGGGGATATATAAGATGGTGTTGAAACATAAAGAGACTATTTTTTGAAACTCGTAAAGAATATATTTTATCATCGTTACCTCATGGAGACCAACTTCAACACGCTTCTCCTCCAAAACATCAAAATCCTTGACATAAGACTTGATAAGAGCAATGTTCATAGGCTTCACCTCCAAGTTATCCATCACCATATAGACCAGTAAACCACCGCTCCCTTCACATACTTTTGAACGTCGTACAGCCTCTCCACCATTGATACACCACTCGGGCATAAGGCCTTTACATAACTCCTCAGATAGGGATGGCAGTTGCACTTAAAGACTGTAACTGCTTCGCGAAGCGACAACAAAGGGACAGTAACACAAGCTCTTGGCTTAAGCACAGAGTCACCGTTAATATTCGGCTCGAAATACTTGGTATTAAGAGACTCAACGCTTTTGTAGAGGGCCTCAGTGCAGCCCACTGTGCCCTTCTTGTTAAGTAGTAACACTTTTGTGATTGTCGAGAGCGGCAATGACATTAGAGTGAAGATGAAGTCAACAAATTCATCGTCTGCTTCTGCGAATACAACTTTCTTAGCCTTTACATCAACTAAGATCTTTAAACTTAGTTTCTTCTCAACATTAACAGCATTAGTTCCTGATGCCATTTTTCAGCAAGCAAAATAAAATGAAATCTTGGTAATGAAGTTTGGGAAAATATGAGTATGTTTAGAAGGGGGTTTGAGGACGGACTATTTAAAGAGAGGTTAAAATGACTTGAAAAGATAGAAATTGACTGATTGGTTGTATGCAGGTGGTGGAGTTGAGTATCCTACACACTATTAATTTCTAGCTGCATTTTTCATTTTTTTCAAGCAGAACTTCCAACTGTTTTTAATGAAACAAAGCAACATATGGAACAGCAACAAACCAAAATTCCAACAGGCTGTCTTTATGTTATTTACATACCTATTTCCAAGGTTTAGATGAAGAAACGAGCAAGACAGTAAATTGATCACGGTCACCAGCATTTACTTACGGCTGATTTTGTGTCTTAGACAAGCTAGCTCGTCTTGCGTTAAATAAAAACGTTTGAGTTACTTGTGTCTCGTGTACTACCTGTGTTGCGGCCTACTCTGGCCTAATTACGGTGACAGTACGTACTATCAGACAATTGGATCAAATTGTTTTCGTGTTTTATCGATCTCTCTAGAATGCACAAATGTCTCATCAGTAGTAGTAACAATAGTGTTTCCCGATCCTAACCACATTATCAAATTAAACACTGCACCAACTTAGGTAAATAAGACTTAGAAGATCACAAAATGCGACAAATGATCGAGAGATTGAAGACACTACTAGATGATTTTGTTAAAGAAGACGGTCGTTAGCACATTACTGGTCTCCAAAGACGCTTTCAGTATAGCTAATCCCTGCAAAATAACACAACACAATGTCAAAATTTTCGTCAAGTTTCCTAGTCTTTAATTCTTAGGTTATTAAGAGTGTTCTAAAGACTGCCGTCAATAACAATCTACGAGATTAGATGAGAGACGTAGCTTTGCATATGTTGAAAACGTAAAGAGACTATTAAAGACACGATACTTTCTATTTTGGTGACCAATTTCAACTTGTTTCTCTACCAAAACATCAAAATCTAAGGGTTCGTTTGGATATCCTCAAAATGCATAGGAATTTCATTTTCCTAGGAATTAGGTTTTTGTGGGGTTGTTTGGATAACCCATTTTTGTAGAAGTGGAGGAATTGGAAATTTCTTGGGAATTTCTAAAATCTATGCTTTGAAGCATAGGAATTCAATTACCTAGCCTCCCATGGTCATTCACAATTCTTATGGTTTAAAATATATGCAATTACTACTTTACCTTTTAAATGTTCATTTTATGTTTATTTAGCTAAATTAATAGAGGGTAAGTTAGTCATTTCGATAACTAAGCAAATGAATTGTTGTATGGTAACCAAACAAGACATGAGAAATTAATTCCAAGGAATTCTAAGTTCCTAGATGGTATCCAAACGTTGTAAGGCAAATTACCGGGGATTTACCATAGGAATTCATTTCCCGGTATATTCTATTTCTTTTAGGAATTTAATTTTTATGCTATCCAAACGACCGCTTTGACACAAGACTTGATAACACTGATGTTCATAGGCTTCACCTCCAAGTTATCCATCACCATATAAACCACTGCTCCTTTCACATACTTTAATTTGGTACGACGCATTTTTGTGGCACTTGAGTATTCATTGGAAAGCCGCTAGGGCAGTAATGGGTCCCTGAACCATTAGTGATTAGAATTTAGAAGCAGATGGCACTGGCACCTATAGTTCGATTTCCTGGTAGACTCCTCGCAAAAAGATAGTAAACGGATAGAAACAGGAGCTTCTGGCTTAAGCACAGAATTACTGCTAATATTCGACTCGACATATTGCGCATTCAGAGACTCAATGCTTTTGTAGAGAGATCTAGTGCAGCCCATTGTGCTTTTCTCATTGAGGAGTAACACTTGTGTGATCGTAGAAAGCGGCAGTGACATTAGCGTGAAGATGAAGCCTACAAATTCATTGTCTGCTTCCGCAAACACAACTTTCTTAGCCTTTATATTAACTAAGATCTTCAAACTTAATTTCTTCTCAAGATTATCAATATTAGTTTCTGCCATTATTACGCAAACTCGATTGAATTCTCAACTAAGATTTTCAACCTAGAACGAAGGGGCATATATATATTTCTACTGTTAAGTATCAAATTGGTCCTCGAACTTTGCCTTGAGGGTGAAATTGGGGACCCGAAACTTTTGTTGTAAAAAATGGGGACTCATCCCAATTTTCCATCCAATTGTTAATGTTAGTTAACTCATTTCCCTCTTTCTTCTCTTTCATATCATCTTCCCCAAATCCTTGGTAGAGTTACGGATTCAGATCAAAATATAATTGAAAATGTATGTATGAAAATAAGATCTAAATAATTGGTAGAGTTATTTTCCAACTCCAGAGGATCTCAATCCAATCTTAAAAGTAGACACATGCTTCTTTTCTTTCTCGTCATTGATAAGTTTGAGCACAGTCGTAAGAGGCAAAGACAACATATGGATCATGAAATCAACAAAATCCTTGCCTGCTTCTACAAACCACAACCTTTTTCGCCTTTTTGTCGATAATAAGCTTCAGGTTCAGCTTCATTTCGTTTAATGGCCTCTCTCCCATATTGAGTTTACAACTTCAGTTCGACTAAGGGGAATAGTAAGATTTATAATGTCTCAAGCGTAAGGATTAAGCTAAGCAAGGTTTTCGAGTCAAAGTAGAATTGTACGAGTAGTAGGAAGGCCGAAGGTGTTGGGAAATAAGACCAATCTCCCACACGCAACGGAAGTAAACCAATCGACAATAACAAATAAAAGTAGAAAATACGCAAGCTAATAAGATGAGACACAGATTTTAGAGACTAAACCCAGGGCAAAACCCTCCAACTCCGGAGGTAAAACCCACCAGCAAAACCGCTGAATTCCACTATATAAAATAGCACCAGTACAACCACCGTCCCGAATTACAACACCGAATTCGAAACACACTATAAATCAGGAACAAAGATAAACTACCCCTAGCTTCCGAGTATAATTAATAATCACAAATTAATAATACTCCTAGAGATAAACCACACCTAAATAGATGTACTAACCGTTCCTGTACCGTAGACGAACCTTCTACTGAACCGAGATATTAATCTCAACCGCAAGACTTGCGCCCGCAGCTACACTCTCACACCAAGACTTGAACCGTCTTGAACACCCGCTAATACTAGCCCGTGTATACCTCCGTGAGATAAGGAGAAAACAAGCAATACGGACGATTGCTTCTGTCGTAGCTACTTACCAATTGTTTCGACAATTCCGCAAAACAATTAATTAACCAAAGGAATCAACACTTCCTTTTATATGCCTTGTGTTAGCCGACAATGTGTTATTTACCATAACACATATATGGGCCCACGTAACATGTTGCCATCACAAGAACTTGGGCTGGACACAGGGTCACCGACCCAACAGAAGGATCGGAGTATCTACTTATATTGTAACGAGAATGTTTAAGGAGATTATTTTGGACATTAAAATTCAATAGATAAACCACGCATATCTCGAATTGAAAATACAAACTGAAATTTAATAGCTTACATATCGACCATAAGAAGTACTGAGGTATCTCTGATCCCAAAAACCGAAAACATAAAAGCGAAATTTGATAGGCTAAATCTTGTTTCCTAGGAAGACAGACGTAAGCACAGCTCGAGTCTCCAATGATGCTTTCAGGATTGCTACACCGTGTAAAAATAATTTTACATCAACCAGTTAAAATGTATAGTACGTAATTTTAAAGTCACAAAATTAGTTACTACTATAGTCTATAGTTTTTACCTCAGTGAGAGTAACTTGAAGAGAAAGTTTTAATGTATATTCATACACATTTCTAAATGTATATCCCTAATTTTTTATTCATATGTCCCACCATATTCCAATTCTCTCCCCTCAATCTCACCACATAAAAGTATAAAAGATACTCATACTACCCCTCATATATGTTTTGTGATGTATATCACATATACAAATAGCCTTACTCTAACTTGAACCTGTCTCTCCACCAAGGAACTGATATCCTTGACCCCAAAGTTGTTGATCAGAGTGATGCCGGAAATGGTAGACATTGGCTTCACCAGCAAGTTATCCATCACCATGTATGTCACAACCCCTTTTACGTATCCATTAGTAGGTGTTGTTACTTTATCCACTGACGACTCTTTGGGCGCAACATAGGTCATCTCAATCGACATGGCAGAGTTGCAACCAGGACAATTTACTCCTCAGGCATCAGTTACATAGACACGTTGATCATTCTGACAACCGTAGGTGTAACAGGGCTCATCATCAGTATCATACTCGGTATAAGTTACAGAGACACGTTGATTTTTCTGACACCCGTAGAAATTCTTGCTTTGCACATCACTAGGGGCAGGGTCATCCCTTAGCGACAGTAACGGAACAGCTACTCCAATCCTCGGGTTCAGCACCGAGTTTTTCGTATCATTTGAGAGCATATAATCAGTATTTAGACACTCAATGCTAGTATAAAGATCCCCAATGCAACCAACCATATCTGTCACACTGAGAAGCTTTACGACAGTCGCTACTGGCAAAGACATGATATGGAACAGAAAATCGACAAATTCTTTTCCTACTTCTGCAAACAGAACTTTGTTGTTGTTTGCGTCTACCAGAAGCTTCAAACATAGATTTGCATCACCCATCTTATCTGAGTAATGTTTCTCAATAATACTACGATATGCCACATTGCTCACATTATATATACAGGGGAATCAGGAATGAGTAAGTGATAGTGTGAACATGCTGATCAGCAGCATTAGATTACATTGCTCAAATTGAAGGCTGCTGACATTTTAGTTCCCAACAATTTTGCCTCGTTGACATCAAATTATTTACTATGATTAATCAGTCAATAATCTTGAAAATGACCATCAGAAAACGTTCCAAGTAATGATGAAAGTGGAATAATGATCAAACAATACCAATTAGTCCTATGATTAATTACACATGTCTAAAAATATAACTAACAAGATAATCGACTGCTACCCCTTAAGGGCGTACTCGAAAAATAGATTGATACATATAAAATGTAAAAAAGCAAATATGATTTAAGTCTGATTGCAAAACAACATTTTAAAAGTACTGGAAATTGAGAAGCTAGATACTGTGACTTCGCAACGATTAGCTTCGAGTCTTCCTCTTGTTTCCAAGAAAAACAGTAGTCAGCACATCACTGGTCTCCAGAGAAGCTTTTAGCAATGCTATACCCTGCAAACGCGCAACACATACATCATCAAACTGCACTCATAAACACAGCTAGCTACGTATTATTAGTAAATGTATTAGTAACTAGATAGCTTTGTTATTTATTTACCTCTTTTTTTACCAAGTTTAACCTCCATCTCTTCTACACAATCAAAATCAGTGACAAGGGATTTGATGGCAGTGATGGACATGGGCTGCACCTCTAAATTATCCTTCACCATATACGCTACTGCCTCCTTCACGTATCCTGCACTTTCATTATCCGGCTTAACAAAGGTAAAACTCACCTCCGTTGTCAGTGGTCTTTGACAGAGGTTACAAATCGCACCTTGACGATCACTTATGCAATTATGATGATGAGAACACTTAAATAAGTTGAAAGTGTCATTGTTACTATGATTAAGAGACAACGATGAAGGAGTTACAGGAAATAACTGGGATTTCAACACCGTGTCTTTGGTAACAAACTTCTGATAAAACTCGGGTTTAAAGGACTGAACACTCTTGCAAAGAACTGGTAGACTGTTTGACGACATCAATCCCTCGTCATTCAGAAGTTTAGTCACAGTTGCAAGCGGCAAAGCCAACATTTGGATCATGAAATCCACAAAATCCTTGCCTGCTTCTGCAAACACGACCTTATTCGTCTTTGCGTCTACCATAAGCTTCAGCTTCAATTCGTTTACTGCTTTCGTTGCCATCGATTATAATTGTATGTATGTTTATGTATCAATGTTTACGGGGAGAACCCTATTTATACAATGACTTACACACACACGCGCGAAGGAAAAAAAAAAAAAAAAAAGACTTTTCCTAAAATATACCAACATATTTAGTGACTTTTCCTAAATAATTTCTTCAATACTTTGGTATCTGTTGGAATTGTGTAGAAGGTCAAAAAATCACTAAATCTGCTCCACTGATGAGAGGAACTGTAAGTGTACAGCAATGTCATTTGAGCAAGATTTCGGATAACAGGCTTATAGCACAAGTAAAAATGCATTTTGACAAGTAAACAGCAAAGTGTAATCTGAACAGAAAACTGCAGATTTTTAATCAACAAGGATTCAAACAGAAGCCGAAAACAGCGTAGCAAAAGACTGCTAAATCAGTTTAATCGTCAAGGGCTGTTACAGGAAATTTGGGCTTCAACACCGTGTTTTTGTTGACATTCTTCTCAAAGTACTCGGCCTTGAAAGACTCGGCACTTTTGCATAGGGCTGTTACGCTACCCGACATTCCTTCCTCATTATCATTCAGAAGTTTAACCACAGTCCCAAGCGGCAAAGACAACATTCCGAACATGAAATCCACAAAATCCTTGCCTGCTTCTGCAAACACAACCTTTTTAGCCTGTGAAAAGAATGCCAAATGTGTCAGAATATACACTTCCATTAGCACAGTACAATTAAAACAACAACGACATTACACTAGTGCCACAAACGCTATCCCCTATAGCGTGATTTAATCAGTGTAGGAAGTCATTTTTACCTCATTGAAAGTGACTTGAACTTGCTTCTCCACCAAGGAACTGATATACTCGAAACAACAACAGTTTGAGATGGAGAGGTTTTGGAGGTACAACTATAAAAGTTCCTGCTTTTCTTATGACATTTAGCCGCGCCATCATTCAGTGTCAGTAGAGGAACAACATTTCCTGCTCTTGGGTTGTACAGGCTCTTTGGTGACATTTGGTAGCATATAGTCAGCTTCTAGAGACTCAATGCTCCTGTAAAGCTCACCAACAGAACCAGCCATGTCTGTCGCGTTGGCGAGCTTTGCAACGATTCCCATAGGCAGTGACATAATCTGGAACAGAAAGTCTACAAATTCCTTTCCTGCTTCTGCAAACAGGACTTGGTTGCTCTTTGTGTCTACCAGAAGCTTCAAACTGACTTTGGTATCCACCATTTGCGTATTTGAGAAGTGATTACTGTTAGCTGGCTAAGCATGGGCAGAAAAATATAAAGTTCACTTGGTATTTATGTATAGCTGCTGATTAGTAACAGCAGATACTATTGGCTGGCATTGGAGGCTGACTAGAGTTCCCAAGATTTTCACCTCTTTGGGGCCAAAGTATTTACTGTAGTTAATCAGTAAATTCTCGGAAATGAGCATCAGAGTAATTTCACCTTGATTAGGGGTAGTCTACCAAAGATGAAATATTGAAATTGAAATTCTAATATTCAGAATGTAGCAAGAGTAAGATTATGAGGTTAGGCCTATGATTGACACAGGATTATTTGTTGCATCTTATGTTAATTGGATGTAATCAGAGTGGTAAACCGAACACGAAAAAATTTTGCAGGAAATTTTATCCCCTTCTTTAGTAAGCACCTTGTAACATAAAACTCGGAAATGATATTACAAGACACAGATGCAAAAACAAGAGCTTTAGCATAAGCCAAAAACTAAAACGCAAACTTATTTGAGAAACTTATAAGCGACAGTATCTGATGGAAGTGATAGGGTAAAGCAGGAAAACAGTTGCTGTAGGAGACTATATCTTCTTCTTCCTGAGGAAGACAGTGGTCAGCACTGCTTGCGTCTCCATGGACGCCTTCAGGATAGCAACACCCTGCAGAAAACAGAAAATAGACCCAAAAAAAAATGACAATATTAGACAAAGTCTTTAGATACAATTTGAAGAATATAGTAAGCATATAATGGACCTACTTCTGTGAGAGTAACATGAACCTCCTTCTCAACCAAGGAACCAATGTCCTTGACCTGAAACTTGTTCATCTGAGTGATGCCTGATATAGTAGACATGGGTTTTACTTCCAGATTGTCCATAACCATGTACGTCACCACCCCTTTCACATATCCCTTGTTAGTTTGGCTGCTTGAAGCCGCGATATCAGTGGATACTTCTGGGGCAACATAGCTCATCAGAGAGGACATTTTGTTACGACATTGCGGGCAAACTGATCCTGGATCATCAGTCACACAAGTCTGATAGCCATAGAAGTCATTACGTTGACATCGTGAGGGACAACAGTAGAAGTTCTTGTTTGTGTTATCAGTCTTTGGGGCATTACTCAGAGACAGTAGAGGAACATTAGCTGGAGTTTTCGGCTTTAGGACCAAGTCTTTGGTGGAGTTTACCTGGAAGTAGTCAGTACTGAGAGACTCAATGCTCTTGTACAGCACTCCTAAGCAACCCACCATGTCTGTTACAGTGAGCAAATTTACGACTGTCCCGACAGGCAGTGACATGAAGAGAAGCAGCAATTGTCAAGTTGCAACAGCAAGTTGCAAAGATGCTGCAGCATGTCCAAGGATTCTAAGATGGGTCACTATCAAGCAATTCAAGGGAAGATATGCAACAAAAAGGTTCTAGGAAACAAAGCTGCATAAGTCAAAGAGCAAACTCAGTGTGTGTTTGCCTTGGTAATAGTTAAGGAAAGCAATGTCTTTCCTTACCTCTTTGAGAAGGTGGTTGTGTCTAGTCTTTGTGCAAAATTATGTGCCTTGTAATATTAGGCTGTAATTTGTCTCTTGTAAATGTCTTTTAGTTTAGATGATTATCTAGTGACTCAATATAAATAGGATAGATGTTGTACATAGTTGAGAAGAAAAAAAAAATTAGAAAAACAGAGAAAGTTGATTCTCAGCATAAGCAAGTGCATTTTACCATATCCTAGTTTATTTGCTACTCCATGCCTGAAACCATGAAATTTATCATGACATTATGTGGAAGAGGAAATCAACAAAGTCCTTGCCTGCTTCAGCAAACAGAACCTTGTTGGCCTTTGTGTCAATCAAAAGCTTCATAGACACTTCGGTTTTTGCCATTTTCGGATAATTACTGATAACACAAAAAGCATACTATTTATTCCTTCAAAGATTAAACGTGTTTATAAAGACACTGAGCTAACCAATGACATAACTGGTTCATCCTCTCATCTTCCGGAACATGAAAAAGCAGGCATTGAAGAAGGTCATTCTAAGAGGCGCAACTTTAATTCTAATGGTAAAACTTCTGCATAATCTGTTAAATTTCATATTCATGATTAAGATCTGTTGAGTTACCTAGTTTCTCACTGATTTTGTTAATATATTGAAACCATAGCCATTCCATATTGACTGATACATGCACCATCCATTCAAATATGCAAATTAGACTGTGTTTTATGTTTTCGTACAACGATTCGAGGAGTTTTTCATTGACTGGCAAATTTAAGTTGTAGAATGTAAAGATTGTTGCAAGATGAATACATACGTAGATTCAGAATTATGCCACATAAAGGCAAAAGATCATAAGTCGCAACATAGTAGTAGAGTACTAGAAGCATTACATAAAACACAACAGACTGCTAGGCTGAAAATAGTAAAGAGGCAGAATACAACCAAAATGCAACAGCTTAACAAATAAGACAACCACAGCAGATGGTGAATAACGCCTAAGATAACATCTACTTTCCGAGGAAGACAGTGCTCAACACAGCATTAGTGGCCAGTGACGCTTTCAACATTGCTAATCCCTGCCATAACAAACAAAAGCGATATTAGAACATTACCCTCGTGTCTCAAAAGCCCCCGCCTATGGCAAGATTATTACAAATTAACAGACTAAAAGTCAGGATTTCATTGTTTTGTACCTCTTTCAGACCAATTTTAAACTCTTTCTCGACCAATGCAGAAACGTCTTTGACACTGAACTTGCTTATGAGAGTGATACCAGAAATGGTGGACATAGGCTTCACTTCCAAATTATCCATGACCATGTATGTGACCACACCCTTCACATACCCTCCAGTGCTGCTGCTGCTGCTTGATGATGCTGCACCGGCGACACTAGCAGGCTTAATCCAGCTGAGCTCAGTGTTCATAGCAGCACCACATCTCTGACAAGCCGTGTACCTACACAGTCAGAAATGTAAGTACATTGGTCCCCGGAGGTGCACCTGTAGAACTTGATACTACTGTCAGGGTCATTCAGTGAGAGCAGAGGAACACTGACAGCAGCTCTCGGTTTCAGCACAGTGTCTTTGTCGATATTGGCTTGGAAATAATCAGAACTGAGAGACTCAACACTCTTGTAAAGAGCTCCAAGGGAACCAACCATGCCATGGACATTCAGCAGCTTCACTATCATTCCGACTGGCAGTGATAGTATGTGGAACAGAAAATCCACAAACTCTTTTCCTGCTTCTGCAAACAGAACTTTTTTTGTTTGTGTGTCTATCTACAACTTCAGACTCACCTTCTTCTCTGCCATCTGATCAGATTACTTCGAAGATTTTCAAGGAGAATTTGATGAGGAAGTTTGATATTCTGACTGCTGAGAATGCTGATATATATACAAGAGTTTGCTGGTTGCATAGTAAATGAGAGTAGGTGGCTGATGACAGTATTGCAGGCCCTAAGTTGAGTTTCCCATGGTCTTGTCTGGTACAATTTCAACAGACTGCTCTTTGAACTGCTTTCTTTCTTGAGCATTGTGTTATGTAAATTCTCTGCTCTTAAATCACTCCCAACAGTAATGTGACTGACGAAATTCATCTACATTATTTGAACTGTCAACTGCATTTTTCCTGGACTTATGATTGTACTAGGTTAAAAACAGTATGATCCTAAAAGGCTGCTTATTATATAACTTCTACCAGTTTCAGCTATAGTATGATTGTAGGACTAGTGACATTGTATCTACAACTTTAAGGATTATGTACAGGTCCAAACATTAGGCTATTGATCAGACCGTACTCGAACTGCATCAGTAACCAGGTATAACACTTATATGGGAGTACTGTGAAAGATTTGATAAATGAAGACGACTGCACTTCTGTGTCACAATGCAGTGTTTACAATAAGCTTGTTAGAAGTGCAATGTGATTGTCGGTGTAACCGTGTAAGTACAATGCAGTGAATCTGTTCATGTACGATCTATGTGATTAAATTAAATGTTGCAGGAATTATAACTTAATAAAACCAGAGGAACCTATATTCAGTACGAGAAACATCATACTGATATCTGATAAGATGACAGGAACAGACTGAACACAAGTGACTATGCAGATTCCAGAAGCGAAAACTTATTATGGAGAAACAAAGTCAGACAACCTACTTGTATTGAAGGTTTGATGCGAAAAACACAGCAGCAAGATGATTGTAAGGGACTAAATTTCCTCTTTTCGACAAAGACAGTCGTCAGCACAGCTTGGGTTTCCATGGATGCCTTCAGAATAGCTTATTCCCTGTGAACAGATGTCAGATCAATTAGTAAAAAATTACGAGTATTTTAGGGCAAAGCAGTCAACAGAAGGAACATAAACAGTAGTACACTAATACCTCCTTTAGACTAGCTAAAACTTCCTTCTCAACCAAGCAACCAATATCCTTGACCTGCAACTTGTTCATCAGAGTGATGCCTGATATAGTTGACAGATTGTTCATAACCATCTAGGTCACAACTCATAACCCCTTTTACATATCCCAGATTAGTTTGGCTGCTTGAAACAGCGGTATCAGTATATACTTTTGGGGCTACATAGCTCATCTGAGTGGACATATTGGGAGCACAGGTCGAACAATCTTCACCTGTGTCATCCGGACATAGTTCTAGCTGTAAATGACAAGACAGTTGATAACGTGAGGCACACCAGTAGAGGTTTTCGTTCCTGCTTGCAATAGTAAGGAACATTGATTGGAATTGTTGGCAACTCCATGTTCATTATTAAGATCTGATAAGTTTCCTAGTGTTCACTAATTGCTATAAAATTACTCTCTAAAAGTTTCGAACTTGTGACAGTGATAAGTTTAGAAATCAAATTTAGTTGAGAAACTAATATACAGAAAAATGGAAAGCTAGAGACACAGAGAAATCAAACTTAAGATAGACTAATAGTGCAGCTGGAATAAAAACTACATCCTGATAATTGACAGCCTACGCACAGGCCACAGTCTTAGAGATACTTTTAACCCAAAAGCCACATAGAAGAGTGAAACATAACAATATGCATAGTGATTAACTAGATATGTTGCTGCCAACTACCACCAGAGCAGTGCCATGATTGTGAGCACTCTAGACCTTCTTGCTGAGGAAGACAGTAGTCAGCACTGTGTCAGCGACTTCTAAAGATGCTTTCAGCATCGCCAATCCCTGTAAATAACACCAACAGTTCAGTCATTATACCAATAAAACATCATCAACAAGTGCCTGTATGATCTAAACCCAAAACAAGACACTCTTATTACCTCAGTAAGACCGATTTCAACCTTTTTCTCAATCAAGTAGGAAACGTCCTTGACATTAAACTTGTTCATGAGGGTGATCCCAGAAATTGTTGACATGGGTTTCACCTCAAGGTTATCCATAACCATATATGTCACCACACCCTTGACATAACTCCCATTTCCACTGCTCGATGATGCTGATTCCACAGGATTTCTGGGGGGAACAATGACTGTCTTGTAGCTTACTTTTTTCTGACAACTTGGACAAACTGCATTGGGATGATGACTGAAAATGAGATTGCCACAATCATTGCCGCAAAAGTTAATTTCATTTAGCCCCAACAAAGGAATATTAACAGCAGCTTTTGGTTTCAGCAGGGAGTCTTTGTCAAGATTGGCCAGGAAGTAGTCAGAGCTCAGAGACTCGACGCTCTTATAAAGAGCTCCAATGGCTCCCACCATGCCATTCACATTCAGCAGCTTTGAATTTTGCTTTGACAAAGTGCGCCAATTGTACCCATAACTATCGAAGGCCAGTCCAAGGAGACTGACAATGACATAGAGCTTGGAGGACAATCTGCCGTTATCCGACATTCTGACTGTATGATCCACAGAAGTGGGTGATGGAAAAAAATAAGCACTTTGTTTTTTTGATGAGATATTAGTAACTATTTTTACGGCTTTTGGTCATCGTTGCAATTTCATTTATTCACATTTATACATGCAAAAGGAAAGATAAACACCGTAAACATTCGGGCTTGAACCTGTTAAGTTTCGCAATTCCACCACCTAAAAGATAACCTCGCTAGCAAACAAATCGGAATATGTAACTTTATATCTGAGCACACACATGGACGTGTGAAGTACACACGGATCCGAATTGTGCGCTACAAGTTCTGATGTTCTTGCCTATGAATATGTGTTAAAATCATAGTACAATTTAGGCTGGGCAGCTTCTTTTGCAGGTGCCATAGAATGACACGGGTTTGTCCATACAGTGACACGGGTTTGTCAATAGAGTGACACGGGTTTGTTCATAGAGTGGCACGGGTTTGTCAATAGAATGACACGGGTTTGTTGGTTGTGATGTGGGTGCCATAGAATGACACGAGTTTGTCCATAAAGTGACACGGCTTTGTCAATAGAGTGACACGGGTTTGTCCATAGAGTGACACTATGGACACACGGTGTTATTGTTCGATGTCATTGTATGAATTGTGGTTTTGATAACTCATTTGGTAAAGCATTTGTGTACATACATGAATGTCGTAGGTTCGATTCCTACATGAGTTCTAAATTTTCATGTCATTGCATAGACCTTTCTCTGTCATTGTATGTTGCCATGTAGGTCTCATACTATAGACATTTTGTGACATGATACACGAATGTCGTAGGTTCAATTCCTACATGAGCTCTAAATTTTCATGTCACTCTATAGACTTTCTGTGTCATTGTATGTAAGTGTCATTCTATGGATATTTTGTTTCATTATATGCGAGTGTCACTCTATGGCGGTGCACAATTCTCACGCGAGCAGGAGTTCGCACCTGATCTCGCCTGTATATATATATATATATATAGAGAGAGAGAGAGAGAGTTAAGTTCCAGTAGGAACCATGGTTATATAGGAACCCGTAGGAACCCTACCTATAGGTCATTTTGACCAAATCTAACGCTCCCAATCTTCTTAAAATTATGGAAATTATATAATAAGACCCTAACATGGGTCGGTTTTACTCATTTGGTCATATTTTTTCATACCCCCAATTTTAGCGTTCCACGCGCATTAAAATTTTGGGGTACCTAAAAATCACATCAAATGGATATTTCATTTAAAGTTTGGGGCATGATTGGATAGATTAGGTGCCAAGTAGTGCATCTGTGTATTTTATTTCGGAAAAAATAACCTCTAGGGTGGGTTCCTACGAGTTTCTATATAACTATGGTTCCTATCGGAACCCAACCCTATATATATATATATATATGTACTTCGTATATTGAAAGATATTATGTGCGTACGTATTATGCCTTTATTGAGATATTGTTGCCTTATGTATCAGATTCTGTTTGTATGTATTGCTCTAAGTAAGGAAATAATTCATTTGAGCGAAAATTTTTAAATATTTAATTTTATTCTTAATGATGGAAACAGTAGGAAAGACAGATTATTATTGTCTAAGATAAAAGTTATATTTTTTTTATCCTTTTTTATTTTGTCAGCGATATTATACCTGAGAATATGGATGTTCTAACGAATTTGATTCATAAACATTTCTTGCCTATTTTAAAGGAAACAGGGTTTCGAAATTTAGGAAATCACGGTAAATTTTTTAGGAAGGTTTAGATTCTTTCGGATTATATTAAAACCCTTAAAGATATTGGCAGAAAAAATCCTATTTTTATCGGATTCTAGTAACTGAAATATCGGATCAAATATATCGTTAAATTAATTATGGAAAATGACAATTTTTAACATATTTTTGCTGATAATTAAATTCAATTTTGGACAATTCCGTTTTCATTATTATTTTAGGTATTAATTACATTTTAAAAGATTTTATTCCATTTTAAAAGCGGAATATATCGTTACTACTACAAATTTTGTTGCTAAAATTAGGTAATGATATATCATTTTACCTTATTTTCATATTTCACACATAAAATAATAGGAACAAAGGCATGTGCTAATCACACACACGCATTTTATTGTTAGTGGCATTTCGGGAAGGTTTCGTTTGACATCATCACCTACGTGGCATCCTACGTGGACATGTTTAAAACCTCTTAAATCCACCGCTATTAATAAATTTTTATTATATGAGCATCTAAGTTGAGGGGCGGAGATATAAGGAATTTAACTCCTTGACAATTTTCGCACTTTATGAGTGATAATATATAGTTCTTCTTACGATACTACTATTAAGTCCTCCGGTGCAATTTTGGTATTCGCACCGTGGAATTTCACACAATTTATGAGTAGCATATATCTAATCTAATCTAATATGTAATACTATATATTAAAAGCTGTGTTGGAGGCAACGACTACGTTCACCGGTTTCAGTTAGGCCATCTGCAATGCCACGTGGCGTGTCTCTTCAATTTTCTTTTTAAAAATTCATTTGAAATATCTTTTATGGTAAAGAGTATATCGACGATTTCCATATCAAAAAAAATTCACAATATTTTTTTATTATAAAAAATCAATGTTTACAATTAATTGATTTAAACTCTACCTTATTATTTTGTACCTTCCTTATTATTTATTTGAAGAATCACATCATCTATGTTCTATAAATGGTAAATTTTATTGATAAAATTATTTGTTCACAAAGAAATAAAATGATCAAATCTATTCCGGACGTTGCTCGGGAAGCAAACTAGTATATTATAAAAGCCGAGTACAACCCTTCATTGATGGACACTTGGCACAATTCTATTGGATGAGAAAAAATAAATATTATTAAAATATTAGGATATGGAAATCTATGTGAATTATTAAATAATATGGTAGGTATCAACTAATATATGGAAAACATGATATGGTAATGATGTGACATAAACGGTGATGCGATACTGAAAAAAAATGAAATAGCATAACGAGTGACGTGATAGTGGAACGAGAATGAAAAATAACGGGTTACGGGATATGAAATGAATGGAACTTATAACGGGTGACGTACAAGTAGAATGAAAATAGAATTACGATGAATTAGTAGACATAAATAATATGACGGGTGACCAAAGTTGAAAGGAAATAATCATGTAAAGTATCGTTTCAAATAATATTATAATAAAAATAAACCTACATTTTTATGAAACGTATATAAACAATATAGGTAGGTAGCAGGGGCGTGGGCCGGCGACGCAATCTAGTATTAGAAGAAGGAGAAAGACAATGTTAGAGGTCTATAGTAAACACCCAAAAATGTCTACAATCAGAAATAATTTTACTACTTACACAATTAATTTTACTACTTGAATTTTTCATTATAATTTATTTTACTACTTAAATCTCAATTTTACTACTACTAACTCAATTTTACATTGTAGACCAATTAAATGTGTCTAAATTGTAAATCTTTAGCAATTTGATTAGAACACGTTGTTAATTATGCGATGATCCAAATTACTTGTTTTGTTGTTGATATTTCTTCATTACTTGACATGTAATGTAGTGAGTTCTATTTCTAAGCTCTCGCAGTAATTCATCATCTTGGTTGGCAGAAAGCTCATCTCTTTGCGCATTCGATGGGCAAGTCAGTGACCACTTAGTGCCATAGCTTGATTAGTAGCTACTTTTGGGTTCACCTTTCTTTTATTGCATTGACTCTGAAGATCAAATTTGACAACCATTTAGTTTTGAATGATAGCTCTCAAGTGGGCAACCCTAGTACCTAATAGAGTTTCATCATTGCTTGTAATTAACATTTTCGGAGGCGATACTTCAGCAAGCAAAAAACTAATTTTTGAGGTGTCATTAGTTTTCATGATTGCTAAATATAACCTAAACCATAAGCTTTGAGAACACATAGAGTATGCCATCAATATAAGAAAATAAATATTTAAACACGACTCAAGAACGAGAGTGACATTAGGCAGTACAAAACATATTTCCGCTGATTCGAATTTTATCACATAGTGTTGCCTGAGCTACATATATGACTATACGAGGCAGATGCTAAAAGTCTTTTCAAATCACTAACTACCAAATATGGAAAAATTTCATTTAAAAATAGCAAATTTCACTGCACATCGGCTATAGACTCAGTTTAATACTTAGATTAACTTCGCTCAAGTTTTCATCTACAAAATTAAGAGTTAGCCGTGTCTCGTTTTGCGCGGCCCATCTTACAACAAAAATCAAACTAAAATCACAAAAAGACACCAAAGATAAGATTTCTTTCTTTCAGCAAAAAAAAACCGTCGCAAAATTTCACATTTCAATGCTACAAAATATCTTTGCTCACCATTTTTGCCACCAACAGCAAGTTCATGTTCACTGAAATTGATCACGCAATCATTATATAACCAGCTGATTTTCCAAATTCGTCGCAAAATTAAAGCGTAAAGAAGAAGATATGAGTCTTCCGTCCGCACTTCGTTGCAATTCTTCGCCGGTATCGCAGTGTACTTCCTGCTCCGACCTCCGTTTCCAGCCGTTAATTGCACCGTCCTCTTTGAACTTCCGTCGCAGTTCCCGCCGTTGCCGGTTCCGTTTCCTCGCCGTTTCTAGGTTTACCTCTTTTTGTTTGAAATTCTGAGTTTTATTTGATTTTATTTTTTTGGTTGAATTATCTGCAAAAATGTTGGTTAGAGACTTGAGATTGCGTCAAGAAGAAGTTTAAAAGCTCGGCTTTGTCGCGCTGTGAGACCGTCTCATATAAGACTTTGATTTGAATTGTTTGTGGTGTAGGCTCGGAACTGGAAGAGCGGTCGATTTTGTGTGTAGAGTGAGTGAGACTGATGACGGTCAACCTGAGGGAAATGATGATGAGGTATGCGAATGTCGTAAGCTATACGCTTTGTTTCAATTTGTTTATTCTTTTTTACTTTATTTTGGCATTTCAAGTATTTAGTTTGGTTGTTTTAGTTTAGAGCATTTGCGTACATCCGACCTTCGTTAATCTTGGGATAATGCTGGTGTTTGCTGTTTGAGTAATGCTCGCTAAGAAGTTGAGTCGAGGGAGATTGATTTCGTAATGAGTACAATTGTGATCATAGAGAATTTGAATTGATGGTCTTTTTGGAGTTTCGATTTATGATTGAGTTATTTGGAGTTTCGATTCATGATTGAGTTACTTGAAGTTCAAAATGGACTCGATATGCTCTCCTCATTTGAGAACTTGAATCGAGCTTACAGCTGAGTGAGCATGTGAGTTGTAACCTTGTGTCAAAGTAGACTCATTTGTGTTTTACAAGAAGTTGAATGGAAGATTTGATAGATGCTTCATTGAGCTTGTGCTCGAAAGTTTAATGAGCTGATTGACAATTTGAATGGTATTCAGGCTGATAGTTGAGTGAGTTTTGTTGAAATTGAATTCTCAGTTCATCGAGAAGATTATTTTAATTTAAGCTTAGATTTATTATTACTTGTTATTGTCTAAGGGTAGAGAGAATTGCACTGGATTTGACTCGCTCAACTGTGAGGAATATAAATCTAAGGATATTGTTAGAGGCAAGTTAGCATATTTTCATTCATACTTTTCTTGGATAACAATGCTGGAGGGAAGTGAGGGGAGAGAAAAAAAGGGAAGGGACGGAGAGAAAAAGAAGCAGCAGTTCATTTTCCTTCAAGTGATCGGTTTCTTTAAGTTCCCTCTTACAAGCCCATGCCCAAATGAGGACACTTGAAGTCGCACCCCCCCCCCCTTCCCTCCACTCTCTTCCCCTTCCAAGTCCCTCTACCCAAACTAGCTGTTGGTGTTTCGAGTGTTCTTGATGAGAGGAAATGACCATAGGAATATATCTTCAAGAAGAGATGGGATGATTTATTAGAGATACTTATGCTGATTCATCAATCACTACAGATGCACCGTAGTTTTTTTTTTTTTTTTTTTTTTTTTTTTTTTTTTTTTGAGGTCACAGATGCACTGTAGTTCATCAGGAAAGACTTTAGAAGTTTATCCTTCCCCTATTTATTTTATGCAATGGAGCTTAATGTTAACGCTTGATGTTTGAAAATCACTGCCAGAGTCTCATTTGACATCTATGATTTCAGAAGAAGGATGAGCATGGCAGTACGGAAAGCACAAGTGTGATTGACTCCAATTGCAGTTCAGAGCCAGATCAGGTACGTTATTAATTGGTTGGTTATCAACTAATCATCTTGTTCTGGGATTCATTCGCATGCGAGTCCCTAACATTGATTTAGATGGTTAATTGTATCATTCTTTAGGAAAAGGATCAGGTGTCGACCAAAGTTCTATCCTCAGACAGCAACACCATCGGAAACAATGATACAAATATTAATGGTCAAGGTGACATCCAGGTACTCTATTAGCTATATTTTCAGCTGCTTCTGTTTACTTCTCTGGGTACTATGTGTGCTTTGCTGCTTCAGATAGCTTTGCATTTGTAGTTCAGGGCTTAAAGATTCAGGCTGTTTGTGTAGTTTGCTCAACTTCTTGTTTAGCGGTGCGTCGAATTCTTCTTGTTTTTGGTACATATCGAATTCTTCTTGTAGTTGTATAGAACTAGGCAGCCTCTATGTGCATAGCTCATGGCTCATTTGAGTAGGAACTCGTCATGTCGGGTGGATGGTTCCAAAGTAATTGGGAAGGAATAAAGACCGGTCACCAGTCTAATCTAATCTAAGATAATATTATCCCTGAGCTTGTTTCTTAGAAGCAACAAATTTTGATTAAGAAACCTTGAGGTGGTCTCTAGAGGGAGGCAAATGCTCAAAATACTATAAGGCCATTCACACCGTTGTAGTCTTTTTTCGTTTAACCATTTATCAAGATAACCATGGTTTGTTTCCCAAGCACCCTAAAATAAGACAACAGTCATATTTCATGCTGCAGTCTGCAGATCACCACTCACCGCTTTTTCTGCACGATAGAGAGGGGCACTTTGCAGTATTTTAAAAAAGTTTGAACTTTTGATAGATGAAAGGTTGTCAGAAATGCTTTGTCTTATGAGAAGCTTTGAAGTTGGTATTCGTTTGACTCACAATCTACAGATTTGATTCACGGTAGTAGGACTTCAGCTACTAATGAGGCAGATCAAGTTGGTCCGAACTTGAAGTCACAGATGTTTTGGTTTTTCTAATTTGGGTGTTACTATAGGGGTTTGCTTTTCACTTATTGCAGATAAACTGGTTCAAGATCTTTTACTGTTGCTAATAGCCTAATATTAATTTTGAAGTCAAAATTCAGTGGTTAATGGACAAAGCGAAGCTGGCATCGCCATTCAGTCTTTCAGTTGTCTGACACTCAGTTTTTAATGTTTCATGGCACCAGGATGGAGAAGGTTTGCAAGTTGCTAGTGGCTCACCTTTACCAGGTCTGAAGGTACTTTATTGGATCCCATTGCCCATGTTTCAGGCTTTCAGCTTTGCTGTTTGGATACTATCTTTTGCTGAACTCTACCTTATCTAAAAGTTATCACTCATATTAGTCATATATGATCTGATCAGCAACAGCAACTGGATGAAGCAGACAGGATCCCAAAGGAGACTATTGACATACTCCGAGATCAAGTATTTGGCTTTGACACATTCTTCGTGACCAAACAAGAACCATACGAGGTTAGGTTATTATAATTAAAGCTTCTGTTCTTCCCAAATACCGCTCCCTCTAGACAGGGGACTTCTTCGTTCCAATTTTTTTCTTCTTACATGTCCATCTCTAGTGTATATAATTGTCCCCAGCCTGTATCATGGGTAACAATGTAACATGAACTAGATATTATAAGTATTTTAAGAACGCCATTCCAAATACAATGGTCGAATTGTGTAGTTTCTTTCTATTACTTCGGTGATTCATGGTTGATACTTAGGGGCCGTTTGGTTGGGGGTTTTCAAGAAAGGGAAAGGGAGTCATAAGCCTTGATTCCCTTTGTTGATGTTTGGTTGAGTTTTTTTGTCATTCCCTTACCTCACTTTCCTTGTTTTGATTACCCCAAATCCCTCAACTCCCATTCCCTACCCTCCCGAGGGTTTTGATGATTACCCCATATTGGGGTTTCATCTTTCACCCACACAACCACCTTCCACCACCATTACCCATCACAAGTTCCACCACCACCATTACCCACCACAAGTTCCACCACCACGCCACCTCCACCAACAAGCCAACAAAATTTCTCACCATCCAACGCCACTATATCACCACCAAGACACCAACCACCAACAAACTTTCTCACCAAAATAGGTGGATCAACTTATTACCCCGTCACAAATGAAATAGAAGGGATGTCTTGGTGGGCACACGGAGAAGACGACGAACGGACGAAGTATGCCATAAAATGGTGAATCGGACGAAGTCTTGGGCGGAGAAGACGAAGGGAGGCGACTACGACACCCAGATGAGGAATAAGGCGGTGGAGAGCAGTTGAGGAAGATGACGTCGGCGGGAGGTGAGGGTTGAGAAGGTGTTGGTGGTGGTGGCTTGGTGCAATGATATGAAGAGAAGAGAGAGAGAGAGAGTCAGCCGTGCTCTAAAGAAAAAGAGGGGTATTGAGGTTTTATTAATTTGTGCAACCAAACACATGGGGTAATGGGAGGGCTTTTAATTCCTTTCCCCATATTTCCCTTTCTCTTTCCCCTCCACAAACCAAACAGCCCCTTATATATTTTGTCATATGTCATCCTTATAATGGGTAACCGAAATGTAAACATAGTATTATAATAATATAGTATGGCTGTGAAGGAAAAGTAGAAATAATATTAAGTGTAAGTCATGGCTGCTGAGAGAAAACAGAAATAATATTATATAAGAAAATCATAGTATGTGTTGTGGCAAAATATTAGAGCTATTCGATAATAGTGCCCCAAATCAGCCAAAAACACACGCTAGCCTAAACGGGTGACTAGGGATGAAAAGGCTTAAAAACCCCCATATGGGAGAAGAACTGGCACCTCAAATCTATCAAGGGCACTTTCAGGTTGTTTAAGGCAATGTTTTTAAGAAAATTTTGATTCTTTGAAAAGAGTGCCCAACATGGCTAAAATTGGATAAAATTGAAGGCTATAATCCACGGTTTTTGGTCAAAAAGACTCTGAACAAAAATGACTCAAATTATTGTGGTAGTCCCGAAGGGTAATTTTATGGGTTTTATCAAAATATTTGAGCCAAAAAGTTGCGGTAGGCTCCAAAAATTGGCCAATAAAAGCACACTAGCCTCATGGGGTGATGTATGCCAAATGAGCTTAAAGAATCACCAAAACAGGTAATTGAACCTCATCTTAAATAGGGGCAATCAAAAGTTGTCCCTGTTAAAGTCTTTTGAACATTTGACTACTTTAAAAAAAAGTGGTCAAAATCAGCCAAAAACCAAAGTATGTAATCCCCAGTTTATGAACTGAATGATGACCGAACAAAATGAATCAAATTTTTGTCAAGAGCACTGGCCGCCCAAATTGTCAAGAGCACTCCCTGGGTGTTTACGGTAATATTTTAAGTTAAATTGGATACTTTGTAAAAAGTGGCTATCTTGGCCTAAATTGGACTAAGTCGAAGGCTATAATTCACAGTTTTTGGCCTAAAATGGCGCTGGAATAAAAACGACTCAAATTTTTGTGGAAGCCACCAGGGGTAATATTATAGGTTTTACCAAAAATTTAGAGCTAAAAACTAATGGTAGGTTCCAAAAATCGTCAAAAAATGCATCTTGATCTCATCGGGTGACGTGTGCTAATTGGGTTTAAAAAGTTACCGAGATAGGGAACTGGCCATCATATTTAATAAGGGCACCCAGGGGCTGTCCCTTGAAAAGTTCTGAGAACATTTGGCTGCTTTAAAAAGGGTGTCAAAATCGGCCCAAAACTGAAGTATTTAAACTGGCTTTGTTCCTTAGTTAAGGGGTTCTTACTATTGTTACACAAATAAGCAGCCTTTGATTTACATGCATATTCATTATCGTTGTGCAATCTTTTCAGGCTGGCATATTATTTAAAGGAAATCTGCGCGGGAAACCATCTACTAGTTATGAAAAAATATCAAAGAGGATGCAGGTGTGGCCTATTTTCAGTTCTGGTGTGTGTACAAGACTATATAACAGCTTGTTATGTTAAAGTTTCCTTTCTAGTGTAGGATAAATTTGGAGATCAGTATAAGCTTTTCCTGCTGATCAACCCTGAAGATGACAAACCTGTGGCAGTGGTGGTTCCCAAAAAAACATTGCAACCAGAGACAACAGGTAGCTCTCTCTCTGTCGCATTTCATCATACTGATTCTGAACTTTTTATCTTTGATAAGTTCAGCTCATCTAAGATCTAACTTCTTTCTTAATTGATGCAGCCGTTCCAGAATGGGCTGCTGCAGGGGCATTTGGCTTGGTCACTGTTTTTACCTTACTTCTTCGAAATGTTCCAGCACTGCAGTCAGACTTGCTGTATGTCCTTACATCTCTTCTCAGTCATCTTACGTTGTCATTTCAGTCTTTGTTATATGAAGAATGTCGAATGTGTTTAACATGGCATGCTACTTGTTTAGAATGGCGAGGTACTTGAATGAAACCAACTAATTGTTGTGGTTGCTGCACGTTCTTGTTGTTTCCTTGTGTCTAGATACATGAACATTTTGCATTGATTCATTTTCTGTCTTTTGAGAATGCCAATGGTCACACATTTTTACATTAACCATAGGTCCTCTATATGTTAACACTTCTGATGTTGGAAAATTTGGGCAGTATTTGTTTATGTGGTGGGGTGTGGGGGAGGGGAGAACACCTATTTCTGCAGCACACCACTGTGTTTGAAATTATCCAGTGAAATGTTTTATTTGGTATCTCAGATCAAGTTTTGACAAGCTTGACCTGCTGAAGGACGGTCTCCCTGGAGCACTTGTTACTGCACTTATTTTGGGGGTGCATGAACTTGGACACTACCTAGTTGCAAAAGACTGTGGCGTGAAGTTTGGTGTGCCTTTTTTCGTCCCTAGTTGGCAGGTAAGATGTGATATCTGTTCATTAGTGTTGCTGAAGCTATATTGTCATTGGTAGCTTACTCAGATCATCTTGCGACTTGCTCTCAATATGACACTAGGGTGCGTGTATCGCTTTCTTTTACATTCTTGACGTAATAACTCATAGTGAATGCGCTTATTTATGCATGGGGAATCTTGAAGGTAAACAAATGCCTTCTCAAATGCTAGATATTGCCTCACAGGTTCGGTGGGAGTATGCTGTGTGCTTAATTTTCTACTCCTGCGCATTCCAGATTAATAGGCCTAGTAATTGCACCTTGTTTATGCCTGGAGATGTTGGATAGAAAACCAATTGGCAATACAAGGAGTACCTTACTAAAACATGTAGGGATTTACTCTCAGCCTCACTTTTCCAATGTCGGACAGCTCTTTTGCTATTGGAACTAGAAAATCAACCAAATCCAAATAATAGAATTGCAACTCAAAGAATGTGGCAGTGTGGCACAATTTAATATATATGCCTGTGTCTGAAAATAAGGCTGTGTGCGCACTTCAGTTTAATGCTTTGGTTCAGCATTTCATATCAAGACAGGTATGAATGACTGGTATATAGTCACTTAGATACTATTCAGGATAGAGAGGCACTTAATGAGGGAACCCCTTGGTATCTTGCAAGCGTACAGCCAAAGTCCCATCCATCTCGGACGGGTTGAAAGTGCATCTTTGGCCAAAATAGATCTTATTCTTAGTAGATTGTAACTTGAAGCCTCGTAGTTATGGATTTTTACGTCAGCCAAAATGCATTAGATTTAAGGTAAGGTGCTATTTGTATGTCTAAAAGTTACTTTCTTGGCAGATAGGCTCTTTTGGTGCCATCACAAGGATTGTGAATATCGTTCCCAAGCGAGAGGGCCTTCTGAAAATTGCTGCTGCTGGACCTCTGGCTGGCTACAGCCTGGGTCTTTTACTTTTCTTGGTGGGATTCATTGTGCCACCAAGTGATGGCCTTGGTGTTGTTGTGGATGCTTCTGTTTTTCACGAGTCACTCCTAGTTGGGGGCATTGGTACGAGGATCTCTCTTTCATCTATCGAATCTTTCTCATTCCAAAGCTGCAAGGTGATTTTATGTTACAGAATTGCATATGCATGCCTGCTCTCAATCAATGTCCTTTTTTCTGTATGAGCAGCAAAGCTGCTTTTAGGAGATGTTCTCAGGGAAGGTCAATCAATATCACTTAACCCTCTTGTGATATGGGCATGGGCTGGATTACTGATTAACGCCATCAACAGCATTCCTGCTGGTGAACTTGATGGTGGGCGTATTTCACTTGCGATATGGGGAAGAAAGGTATGTACCAACAACTTCAACTGTACCCTTTTTTTTTTGACAAACCAATTTAAACTGTCACATTCAACATCAATTCCTCATTGATGAATCCACTCTATGTTCTCAATTTCTCATACAGGCCTCAGCTAGGTGGACAGGGGCCTCTATTGTGCTCCTGGGACTTTCTTCATTGTTTAGTGATGTAGCATTCTACTGGGTAGCTCTGATATTCTTTTTACAGAGAGCTCCGATTGCTCCTCTTTCCGAGGAAGTCAGCGAACCTGACCAGAACTATGTTGCTCTCGGAATTGCTGTTCTGCTCCTCGGGCTTCTTATATGCTTGCCATATCCTTTCCCTTTCTCAGGTGAAGCCATGACAGCTTTCTTGGAATCATGATTCTTGTACTCGAATCATTGTAAAATGGAGAGTTGGACAGTTGATGACGATGTAGTTCTACAGAAAATTTTGCCATAGCTTTCCACCCTGTATCTAGTCACCCAATCTTTTGATGTAATACCAGGTGATGTTTTCACTCTTCTCGGAATAATAGTGTTACGAGCATCTCAGTGAACCTTGCAGTTGTAGCACAAATTTCACCTGTCCTCTGCCAACCTCAAATCTGCATCACGAACTTCACAAAACCTCGACTTTTCAGGTGCACGCCATTGTTTAACCTCTCCGCGCTACTCCCGCCCCCCAACCCACCTCTTGCCTTGTCAACTTCCTCGGCAACATCCACGCTGTCAATTACCTTACATCTTCTCCGCAACAACAAAGCTCTATTCATAACAAGTACCGTTCCACCCTCATTAGCTCAGCCCAACGAACTTTGAACAACGTAAGTCACAAGAGATGGTTTGAGTGGAAGACCATCCGCCTCAAATAAACTTTGACATCGTCCCATGTAATTTGAATTGGGCTAACCGTAGGCCACTTGACCGTTACTCAAAAAAAGGAGGAAACAAAGACGAGCTAATGACTAGTGAGAGTGGTGTGCCGATAATCCTCGCCAAAAAAAAAAAAAAAAAAAGGTAGTAGACCACTTGGACCGCAACTCGAAACGTTGCGTTTAGAGCAAAGAGATAAAGCACCCCAACATTTTCACATATTTCCATCACTCTCTTATCCTCAAAGCTCAGAAGCTTCTCCAATACTCTTCCAACAATGGCTTCCCTACTGCTTGGAACCACTTCAATGGCTTCCCATATTGTTTCTCTCTCCTTCTCCAACTCCCACGCCGTCTCCGGCGTATCTCTCTCCTCGCCGCCTACCTTATCTCTCTCTTCCACCGTCGCCACGTCTCCGGCGACTCCATTGAGTAAGTATCCTGTAATTAAATCCATAATTTAAGGCGGGATTTCAATTAATTCACATAATTAAGCTTCTTCAATACGCTAATTACTTGATTTTGCATGGTTTTTTGGTTCAGTTTATTGTGGCAGAGGTGACCGGAAAACCGCCAAAGGCAAACGCTTCAACCGCTCCTTTGGAAATGTACTGTCTTTTCTTTCCTAATTTCTTCATTTTTTATTATGGAGTATATATTTCATTTGTTAGCCTTTTTCGTGTTGGAGAAGCTTCATACTGAAGTATACACTGACTGTCACTAACTCACTAATTACTGCGGCGGTTTCATATGACGATTCATGTTAGTGTACTCCTAACCATTTTGTTAATAAGACTTTGTCGTTGTCGTCATTGTCGACTCGTTGTTAAAGAAGCTTGAATTTAATTTGTTCATGTTACTTGTTGTAGTAGTAGTGTTAGTAGAGTAATGTGAGATTTTGCAAGTGTTGAGGAAGTTGATTTTTTGCTCAAGATATATCAATTTGAAGCTTGTGGTTGAATTTTGAGTAATAACTAGTTTCAGTGAAAGTTTAAATCTTCCACAATTAGGACTAGAACATAATTACTTGCACCGTAAATCAGTTGAATTTTGTAGAGATGATTTGCGTACCACTTAAACTTAAATGCAAAGACTAAAAGTTAGAGTGGTGAGGTACTGAGGATGAAGTGAAGGTAATTTGATCATGTTACGAAACGAGAAGAACTGAAATCTTGAGATGAAAGATCAAAGGAATTGATCTCTTTAGTTCTGTTTTTCTTCTAGGTTTATAGTGCACTCGTGTAGTCATGTAGTGAGTCAAAGCGCGTTGCATCTATGATCTCTTGTGGTGATGATGGGGTGGATGTTGCAAGAGTATTTCCTTGATCTCCCAAAAAAAAAACGATGCTGGAGTATTTTCTTTTAACGTATAGGAGGTATAGAGGCTTAAGAAAGCGATATGCA
Organism: Spergularia marina; assembly: GCA_963680865.1. Taxonomy (NCBI): domain Eukaryota; kingdom Viridiplantae; phylum Streptophyta; class Magnoliopsida; order Caryophyllales; family Caryophyllaceae; genus Spergularia; species Spergularia marina. The sequence goes on along the minus strand of OY804560.1, from coordinate 20,296,668 downwards.
ATGGAAGTTGTGAGTTTGTCTTGAGTACTCATTTTGACAAATTGGCTGTAAATCGTGTCTTGGATTAAGGTTACTATTGGAGTATGAGGGTAGTGGACTTGGACTGTCGCTCGGGACATAGCACCCCCTCCCCTCCCCTTGTGGGATATGATTTTTGGTTTGAACTTTGAAGAATGATGAGTTGTGAACTTTTTTTTTTTTCGGAAATGATGAGTTGTGAACTTTTTTTTTTTCGGAAATGATGAGTTGTGAACTTGTGATATGTGGTTGTGTCCTATGATCCTTTGGTATTATGTTAGAGAAGGAATTCATATATTCTTCTTATGTCAGGTACTGAAAATCTGAAATAGTTGATGGATGCCTAGAGTGTCATTTATGCATCTTTGTTGTCCTAAATGTTTGTGAAGAGTCAAGTTTGTTCTCGCATCTGTATGTTATGGCAGTCATTCAGTAGGACTGGAACTCTTACATCTATTTGTTTATGAATTTAGGCAAGACCAAGGAACAGCAAGATGGGGAGAGGTCCTCCGAAAGCTCCAATCCCTTCTTCAGCACCTAAAATCGATCCTTCTGCAACTGAAGAAAAAGTTAAGATTGAGATTGATGATGAGTAGATTTGTATTGCTTTAAACAGTACCGATCTTGAGGTAATTTTTCGTCATTTCTCCTCCTGTTAGTTAGCAGGGTGGATTTGTCATCCATGTAATTTATGTATCAAGTACCTTCACTGTTCTCGAGATACAAAAGTAATTTTTTTGGAGAAGTTATGTAATCATCCTCTACAGTCTAATGCCTGCTTATACTGCTCCCTCGTTGTGAACTTTAATTCTGTGTTGCTAGTGATGGCATCTCTTAGTTCTGACTAGAAAGACCTCGACATCAAATCAGTCCTCTACTCTGGACAGTTTGATGGTAGGCTGTGGGTAGAATGTCATTAATATATGAACACAGAATGTGTCCAGTATGCTCTTAATTAGTTGAATGCATTTAGAATAGCTTTTGGAAGTCTAAGCCAATGTTACGTGGATTTCCAATGTTGTTCTTCATGATACTTGTTATACTTCACTAGTATATCTGTTGGAGGTTATTCCTTTTACAACAGCCTTCTGATGGTTATTTAGGGGGAAGTTTCTGGCTTGTTGTACTTCAAATATGCACATTCCATGTTATGAGAATTCAGGTGACACCCCGTTTCTAGGCAAAGTGTTGGGAAACCCAATGGGTCAGAAGTCTTAGAGGTTAGTTTAGGCGTGCCTTAATAGTGCTTAAGTAGATGTAGAGGGCAATTTTTTTATTTTTTTTTATGAAGAGATGAATGAGTAATACCCTGAACTAAAAGCTCTTGATCGTCCTTGGTGTTTAGGATACGTTTTCTTGGTAATCCCAACGAGGCTAGTTAGACTAAGTAGCTTTTCCCAAGCCTTGATATACTTGTTAGTTGTAAACTGCGACAATGAATCTGAAGTTACTACTTTACTACCGTGGGGAAACATGTAACGCTCACATTAGGCAAACTATCTACAGATCTATTTGAGAACATGCATTCCCCAATTGTAAAATGGTAAGCCAGAGTACCGAGAACTTGGTGGCTTTTCTTTTCTTTTCTTTTTAAACGAGGGCTGGCTCCGTGGCTGAATGCTGTGTGTAAAAGCTAATGACTGTTCTATGACTGATGAATGGTGATTTGAAACTCGAAAGTAGAAACAGAGGATTTCGGAGTCTGACATGGTTTATTGAGTCATGTAAATTTTTCGATGTCTGAAACCGATTACTGATCAGGACATTCATATATTCAATAAGTCGTTGCACAGGCAAAACAAAATTCAGGTCGGCAGAATATCTCAATATCTAACAACACAAGATAAACAGCAGGGAAAACGATTCATGTATCTATCTGTCTAAACTGTTATAGCAACATCACCACTCATTCATTGTCATCAATGAGCAAAATCACTCTCTTCATTTTCCATTAACTGTACGATTATGACCTGACAATGATATTACATAAATTTTCTGACATAAAGGCGTACCCAAGGCTAATAATGGATGTTGGCACTGGCACCTCAGAGTCATAACAAGATTTTTACCAAATACGTAGTATAAGTTGGCAACCTAACATTAGAATCACACACCTTTTTAAGTTTTTAGCTGAAATCATACGGAAGAACTAACTCAGAATCAAATTGGATGGTTCTCCGGCGCATCATTCTACTCTGCTTTATGTGCATCGGAAATTAAAGAGGTCATTTCCGAGTGACTCAAATCTTACCGATAACACTCCGATTGCCACAATTAGCAATCATTCGCCTTAACAAACATGAATCACTACCACATAATAACACCCCGACAATCAAAAGAAGTTGTTTCCGAATGACACTCCACTTTCCTACCAATCTTTATCATAAACCCCGAATCACTTACCAATTCGAGATCGGTGCCTGCACGGAGGATCATTCATTCATATCGAGGTCCGCAAAGTTAACCACTTACTTAACCTTAAGCCAATTCCCCTTCGAAATAAAATAAAAATAGAATCAATTAATCATAATTCGATAAGAACAACAAACATAAAACTCCAGATCCAATCAAAAACAACAATAAAGATCAGTAATCAATGTACAACAACATTAACATAAACAAAATCGAACAACATCAACAACAACAAGAACAACAACGTTGACAAAATCAAAACTTAGAAACAACACAAATCTCAAAATTACAGTTTTTTTTTTTTTTTTTTATAGTTCTTCTCCCCCAAATTATACAAAAACCTCAATTACTCAAATTAATTAAGTTGATTACTATCATAATCAACAATCTCACGATCAGTAACAGAACGAGAGTGTTGAACAATGGACCGACCAATAGAATTAATCCAATCTTCCTTATCTTTCTCAGAATCAGCAATAAAGTACATCGTATCATTCCTCGTCGACAGCTCGAACGCAAACTGTCTGTTCAACACATCCTCGGCACCTTTGACGGTCAAACATGTTGACACCGGGATTACGCCACGTGGCTTAGACGAGCGCGTGATCACACTCTCCTTGAACCAGAACAACTTCCCTTGCTTCAACACGAACCACCTCCTCCTCCATGTTTTTATGTACTCGCCTTGCTTCGTTAGCCACCCGCCTCGCTCCGGTTCGGACCAGAACTCGACCCCGTCGTAGTCGGTGGCCGAGGATCCGGTTTCGGTTCCGGTTATCCGATCCATAGCGGCTCGCCATAGGCTCGACATCTTTTTTTTATTTTATTTTTATTGGAGAGAGAGATTGGGAGGAGAGAGAATTTTGGAGGGGAGAGAGAGTATGTGATTGAGTTTGTGTTTGTGTCGTGGTGGGTTAGTTGATTTTTTGCCGGGGTAGATGGGGAATTCTGAATTTAATTATTATTGTTACGGAGTATTTTTTTTATTTGTTTAACGAGTGATTCTACAATGGCTACCAACTTATGGTAGCCATTGTAAATGGAGTAAATCTAACCACTCATTTGACAAAATCAATCTCCACCATCTATGATTTGACTTTGCAAAAAATAGAAATTAATTTTTAAAAAACAAGTAAATATTAAATTAATAATTAAACTGGTACCAATAAAACCTAAAAACAAAAAATAGTAAACTTCTTGTGGAGGTTCTGCCCGTATACACACCTTCTACGGTTCGGCCATATCGCCGCCCGACCGCAACCACTGTTAGCGCCGCCGCTCCACAACCATCATTATAAGTCCCATCTATTTCTGACAGCCATCTTCAACGTCAACCCTCCTTCACCCTATCTCTCAGATCACAACCGCCAGCAACCACCCCATCTCAGCCATACACCACTTCCACAACCCCGCCTTCATGCACGAGATTGAGGCTTTTGCCGTCCATATTCAGCACTGGGCAGCCCTATGAGGTGCGTTCTCCATTACGGCTACGTTGTGTGCGGTGGTGGTGGTGGTGGTGAGAGTAGAGGTGGTAGTGGATGATGCGTGGTGGTGGTGAGAGTAGAGGTGGTGGTGGTGGATGATGCGTGGTGGTTTCTACTTGGGAAATTTTATTTACTAAATAATTTTTTATGTGTAGGGATCCTCTAGAGTTGAAAATGAACTCTATGTGGTAGAGTTTACCCAAAAAAGTAAGAATAAATAATTTAAGATTTTTATTTATGTCTTTTAAAATTCTTTCATTTTGTTTTATTACTAGTTTTGGTAAACTTCACAAACTCCACCAAAGAAAAACTCTAGAGGATCCTTATCCATTTTTTATTTATTAATATCCTAATTAATTAAATTATTAATTATTTTATTTGGTCAAACTTTACAATGGCTACCAAACCTTGGTAGCTATTGTAGAATTAGTATTGTTTAACAGGGTGAAAAATTGTTTTATTTGCTTTTTTCTTTTATGGAAAGAAACGGTTTTAAGTTGACGTCCTTTGGCTTAAAAAGTACTCGTAATTCATCGTTTGTGAGTGTTCCAACTTCCAAACTTGGTTGATGTCCATGTTTATGGTTATTATTACATTGGTGTTCGACTCGTTTACGAGTTGTTTGCCATTTAGCCATTTAGGTAAAGATTAGTCAATTCGAACAATCAGTAAACTCAAAATTGTTGTCTATGACAAATAACTTCAGATACTGCTGATGTTGATACTTCTAAGATTGCCGAAAAGCCTGTCGAATTAACTGATTAAAAAAATCTTAGCCAAATTTTGGAACTTTGAAGTTAATATACATACGACAAGGTAGTATTACTAATGTCGAGTGTAGCTCAAAATCTACTGGAACCAACACACTTTACCTTCTCTGCACAAAAAAGAGGTCTCGTATAATACCGTCTCACCATAATCGCGATGGGCCGAATTAATGCCACAATCAACCCAATGGGCCGAATAATCAACCATCAAGTATAAAACCCACAACCAAAGTACACTCCCTTCTCTTCACTCTTCCCCAATTCTCTCAAAATCGGAGATCATCATCCATTTTTCGCGACACAACCACCGACCATTCCCTACACTCCTTTTCAAAAAATGTCGACCGACTCGTTCGACGACTCACACCCGACAACCGAGTCGACTCACCCATTCGACGACGACGAAACCACCTTCGTAGAAGCAGGATACACTCCCCCACCGTACAACACCAATTTCGCCGATTCCGAGTCCGTCATTGACTCGGTCGATGACTCAGCCATCTTCACGAACTCGCCCGACGACGTCGTTTTCGGATCCGACCACATTCCGTCGGAAAACGGAGTTTTTGCCGATTCCGACGGCCCGGTTTTACCCCCTCCTGATGAGATGCAAGAGGAAGGGTCTGCTCTTCGTGAATGGCGCCGGTAATTATTTTTTACTGCTTCTTTTTTCATGGTAATTTTTGTGTAATTCATGTTACCGCAGTAAAAATTCGCATATGATGTGTGATTTCGATGAATTTGAAATGTGTAGCAAAAAGTTACTGTTTTTTGTGATTATCATACACAATGTGTGGAATTATGGTTTAAAGTATTGATCTTTTGTATTTATTTGGTAATTAGGATCATATAATTGAGCAAAATCAAGAGAAAACTTGGTATGTGGACCAAAAATTTGATCTTTTTGATGATTATTATACGAAATTGGGTTTGTTATGCTGCATATTGTGTGGAATAATGGTTAAAATTATTGATCTTTTGTATGTATTTGGTGAATTGGGGTCATATGATTGAGCAAACTCGAGAAGGCTATTGTTGGTATGAATTGGTTGGTCGTTTTCGCATGAGATGATTGAAGTTCGGAGATTTTCTAAGCCGGTATATTAAAATTCGAAACTTTAGTCCATGGTTTGTCAAGTTTGGAGATTTTCTAAGCGGGATTGGGATTAGGATTGGCATTGGTTGCCTGGTTGGCCAGGATGCAGATTGAACTCTAAAATTTGTGTTCTTTTTGATTTTTTTGAGTGTATATAGTGGTGATTTGACTCCAAAGGTGGATGTATGTAGTACATTTTGGTATTGGAGAATGTATTGTATATGACAACACAAAGGCTGAAGTGTTTTTGCATATTATGTATTTTTAAATTGTAGTCCTGAAAGTTGGAAATTTTGCAGTTGAAAAGGTCTTAAGTGTTGAGAACATTAGGAATGCCGAAGATGGGGAATGATATCTTCATGGAAAGCTATATATCTTTAGAACGGAATGTTTTTCAAGGTTATGTAATTTGTTTGCCTTTTTCCCAAAAAGGATATCCTAAGAAAATATGTGGACTTGCCCCTGATGACGATTTATATCGACGAACATTGGAAGTGGACATATAGCTTAAACTGCTGAATACCTTGCGATGGTCAGGAGGCTGTTTTACGGACTATTACACTTAGTAACAAAAACACTTGATAGCACTAAGAACACATTTAGCTCTGTACTTTCTACGGAAGTTTGATTAAAATAGGAGAGCTCTTGAGGTTCAACAGCACTATTTTGTTGAATTGTTCCAGGGGAAAAAGTTGTGTGTGTTATGCCTTTGAGAGTAAGAAAGAAGCTTAAGTTGTACTGGAAGTCTGGACCGAGTTCATGAGGTTTTAAGTTCTTATGGTTTATAAATATTGTTTGAATTGGGATACTACCACTAGAAAGTTTTTATGAACTCAAAAGCACTGCCCTAGTTCTTAGCAAATAAGCCCATCTGCCCATGTACTTCGACTCTTCGAGTGAAATGATCAACTTTTGATAAATGATGTCACAAATTCCTAACAGATGCTGTATATCTACTTTATTATATCCAAATAAATGTAGCACTCCTAACTAAAAAACTGACAGCTTTGGTTTGCTAGCATAGTTAGTTACATAAAATTTATAGACTAGGAGTCAGTTACAGAGGAGCTGGACTTTGCTTGATCTGATGGAGTGCTGGTACACCTAATCTAGTGCACTTGACTAGGCTGCGGCATTGTAGGCCTGTATCATTCAGGTGCAGCATTCTGTTCCCCACAAGAACAATGACTTAGATTACACCTCTGGTCAGTATGATTTCGACGGCTGGGATTTGCTAATTTTCATGGCCGTGGTAAATTTTTGTTTATATCTGCTTATTTGTCAACTTGGATGATAGTGATTAGAAGTGATATGGGTGTGTTGGGGCCTGAAGTGAGTATGGCGTCGGATAGGGAAATGTGCAAGATAGAGTTTGCCTTTCTCTGGTCTCTATGTTTGTTTTGGAGATGGTTTTCTAATGATTCTTTTTTGCCGTTTCCTAAATTCTTCAACTTTTGTAAGATTCCATGTTTCATAACTACATATTTTTGCTTTGGTGTGTTCTTTATCCTTTGTTTGATTTTACTTTTGTTAAACGTGTTTCATTGCTTTTCAAACCTGTTTCTCCCTATCTTTAACTTTGATTGTTTCAGAGGACGCTTCATGTTAGTTGACTCCAAATCATTTTGGGAGAAATGCTTGGTTGTTGTTGTTCTGGAAAGAGGGATTAGGGCAGGGATTGCACTCCGGAACTTGTGGTTTTGCAATATTATGGTGTAGGCGTGTAGCTATTGGTGATTTGGGTGAAATGAGGATTGATCTTAGCAGTTTCCATTTGGAAATCTGTAGTGTGAGTTCGTTGCCTGTGGATGTCAGATATAATGATCTATATATCCATATTATTACACGATAAATTAATGATAATTGAATCAGAAAATATGGATCTTTGAGACTAGATGTTATGCTTTTAGTTGAAATATATGATGTTTACACTTCACCTCTCTTATGAAACTCAAGAATCTACATTATCCAATATAAAGTCGTTCTTTCCTGAAGAAGTTGATGACTAGGCTTTCAATATGTTTTGATAAAGTACCTAGCTTCCAGCAACTTTTTGTTCTTGATGGATTGCTCATAACCTCTAGTGATTCTCTCCTAAATTGATATTTGGTTTTGATGTGGAGCAACAAAAGTGTTATACTGAAGTTTCGAAATGAAGTCCATGGATGTCAGTTTTGGTGATTGGAAACTGTGCTTGAATTGGGATTAGTGGAGGAAATTAGGTACTGAGCTCTGGAATGAATGTCATTGAAGTTTAAAACTTTAGTCCTTGGTTTGTCAAGTTTGGCGATTAGCAAAGCGTGATTGAGATTAGGTTGACACTGGTTGAACAGGATGTAGATTGAGCTCCATTTATGTTTTTCTGATTTTTTTTTTTTTTTTTTTGAACTGAATGTTTTTCTGATTTTCATGAGGGTAATTAGTGATGATTTAACTGAAAAGGCAGATTTTTGTAGTAGATTGTGGTATTTGAGAATACATGACAACACAAAGGCTGAAGAGTTTTTTTTTTTTACATACTGTTTATTCCTGAATTGTAGTGCTGAAATCTGAAATTCAAAGGTTTGAGGAGTTTGAACGAGAGGACTTGAAGTTTGAGGATAGTGATGAGAAAAAAAGTTGAATGAATCGTGAGAAACTTGTAAAGGCAATATGTGAAGGGATGGCTAAGTACGGAAGATGAGGATAGCGAAAGATATCTTCATGGAAAGAAACATATCTTGAGTTTTGAGCAGAATGTTGTTCATGGTTAATTGCCTTTTTGCCAAACGGATATCCTAAACAAATTCTTGGACTTACGCTTGTTGAGAATCTATCTTAACCAACTTCGGAAGTGGACATATAGCATATACTGCTGAATGCCTTTGAGATGATCATATGATGTTTTGTTTCACCCAATACAACTGATAAGAACAATTGTCAAGAACTTTGGAAGGGTAGCAATTTATGAGATATTGGCAGTGAGAACACATATATTAGGCAAGTTTGTTTGAAATAGGATTACTTGTTATGTCTTTTGAGAGTACGAAAGAAGCTGTAGATGTACTATAAGTTTGGAACTGATCAAGAGGTTTCTCCGTTCTCGTGGTTTGAAAAGTTGAACTGATTAGTACTTAACTACTTACTACCACTTTAGAGAGTTTTTCCGAAATCAATGGTACTGCGTATTTCTTAGCAAATGAAGTCCATTTACTTTGAATGAAATTTTATTGTCAAGATAATGTGACAAAAACTTACAGACTACGGAGTATATATACAATTAATTGTAGCAAATTCCTACAATTAAAATTTAATATCTTTGCTTAGCTGGCATAATTAGTCACATCAAACTAACAGATTAGGAGCTAGTTGCAGAAGAGTTGGACTTTGCTGCTGCTGCTGTGCTGGTATAACTGAACTAAGGCTCTTGACTAGGCTGCAGCTTTGTTGCATTCCATTTCTAATAACCGTGATCACTTAGAATACACAATTCGATATCAAAAATCAATGCTGAGATTTCTAATGCTGATGGTCATGGTATTTTTTTTTCTGCTTCTTCATCATGTAAATGTTATGCAATTCAGTAAATGAGGAATTGATGATGTCACTTAGAATGCTGTTCTACTCTGACTTGGCATCTGCTGCATGTAGTTGCTGGAGGTGATTTCTCTCTCAATTGATGTTTGCGCTTCAAATGTGAACTAGAAATCTGCTCTTGCTGATATCTTCTATGCTATATCTTGTGTTTGTGAATGATGAATCATCTCTATTTACTGTATGTGGTTTCTCTTGTGTTTGGACCATGTTGTGTTCTTAATATCATGTCATGATGTCATGTCATTCACAAAAGTTAGTCATTGTGTTATGCTTGAGATTAGTACTCGAGTCTGTGGATTGTCAGGTTTGGTGGATGGAAAAGTGTTGATTTGGGATTGAGTTTGCACTGGGAAAAGGGATTTGGACGGGGTTTGCGCCCTAGGATTCATGTTTCTGCTTTATTATGGTGTAGTTATTGGTGACATGAGTGACACGAGGATTGAATATTAGCAGTCTAAATAGGAAATCTGTGCCGCAAGTACTTTGCCTGTGGGTGTGAGATATTATGCTAGGATAATTCTGAGAAGAATCGCTAATCATTAGATTGCATAAATATGGAAGTTAGAGCACTAGCTGGCCAACTGGTGTGCTTTTTGAGTTTGAAATATACTGTGTAGACTCCCTTTTGTGATGAAACTCCAGAACTTTGCTCGAAAAAATAAACGTTCTTTCTTTGATTGATGATTAGCTCTTGGATACATTGATGAAGTATCTTCTGGCAAAGATCTGTTGTTGATCTGGTAGTTGACAATGGGTGGATCATAGCTTTAATTGTTCTCTGTGACATTGATGTTTGAATGGGATGTGTAGCAATAAAAGTGCTCTACTAAAATTTTGAAGTTAAGTCCACAATAATTGGGTTTGGCAATTCGAAACTGTAGTTGAGATTGGGTTTGATGCTGGGGAGATGGGAAAGTAGGTATTGAGCTCTAGAATTCACGTTGTTCGGGCAGATGAGTGGTGTTTTTATCGAGACAAGTGACTGATCATCAGCACTTGCAACTTAGAAATTTGTAAGGCACTTGCTGTCATGCTTAGGCTTTTAGGCATCTTGGATACTTGTGCGACGATGATTCATAAATCATTGATTAGAAGAATCAGCAGAAACTCCAGCACTATTTTTTTTTTAATTACAGTCTCCAGCACTACTTGTTCAGTTCTGCTTCTGAGTTCCAGATATATGTGTATTTTGTGCTTTGCTTGTGAACTTTAGAACTCGTAACCCTTGCAAAGTTGGTTTGTGCTTTGGTTATCAGGTGTTCGACTGCTGATGTCTTTACGATGTAATCGTTGTATTAGAAACAGTTATGTTGTGGATTTATGTCTCTTGTATCAAAACGGTTTTCTTAACGTGTGAGATGTAAGAATGATCAATTTTTTAAGTGAAGTACTGATGAATTTTTTATTTGTTCTGGTAGGCAAAATGCCATTCTTCTGGAACAGAAGGAGAAGAGAGAGAAAGAGATTCTGAGTCAGATTGTTGAGGAAGCGAATGAGTACAAAGTTGCCTTCCATGAGAAGAGAAAAACCACATGTGAGAACAACATAACCAACAACCGGGAGAAGGAGAAGGTACGGGTTTGGTTAATTTTTTCCTGATGCTTTTCAGCAGACTCTTCGCAGTACATGTTCTTTTGTATGGACTGGGCTTTAATTGTGAGATATTACAGCTTATACAACTGGTTTTGTGGCCTATGCCATCGTTAGAATATGAAGAGCATGAAATTTATGACATTTGTGAAATACTCTGTTCGTAACTGCATAGATTGATAAGTACAATCCTATATGAAAAAAACACCAGGAAGAATGACTAGAGACATGAGTTGCAAGGTTTAACGCTATATTTATCTACCGTACAAAGCAGTTCTTTTCAACTTATCTCCTCTGTTCATTTTTCGATCTTGGCAGTTGGTCCTGGCCAGCCAAGAGAAGTTCCACAGGGAGGCGGACAAGAATTACTGGAAATCAATAGCTGAGCTGATACCGAATGAGGTGCCTGTTATAAAGAAGAGAGGGAAGAAGGAAGAGGATAAGAAACCTTCAGTAGCTGTGATCCAAGGACCGAAGCCTGGAAAGCCGACTGATTTGGTAAGGATGAGGCAGATACTTGTGAAGCTTAAGCACGACACTCCCGGCCATCTTAAACTCGCCCCACCGGCAGAAAAGGATGCTGAATCTGGTGCCACCACTGATGCAACACCCTCAGAGGTGGAAACTGTTGCCGTCACATCTGAAGCTGTAGTTGTTGCGTAATCGTTGTAGTTGTGTATTTGGTGACGCTTCACATATGTAATATTAGAAACTAGCCATTTGTAACCTGCTATGGTTCAGCCTCATTCATATATTTATGCGGCGACAGTCTTACCAAAATTCTTGTTTTGTGTAGTCTGATTAGTAATCATGGATTATTGGATTCAATGTTCCTCATTTGATAGTTTGTCGAGCAATTTAGCTACTTTATTCGAATCTAATATATATTATAAAAGCCGAGTACAACCCTTCATTGATGGACACTTGGCATAATTCTATTAGATGACAAGAAATAATATTATTAAAATATTAGGATATGGAAATTCTATGTAAATTATTAAAAAAATATGGTAGTTATCAACTAATATATGGAAAACATGATATGGTAATGATGTGATAGAAAAGGTGATGCGATACTGAAAACAAAAAAAGATGAAATAGCATAACAAGTGATGTGATAGTGGAATGAGAATGAAAAAAAAAAAGGTTACGGGACATGGAATGAATGGAACAATATAACGGGTGACGTACAAGTAGAAAAGAAATAAAATTACGATGAATTAGTAGACATAATAATAATATAATATAATGGGTGACCAAAGTTGAAAGAAAAAATCATGTAAAGCATCGTTTCAAATAATATTATAATAAAAATAAACTTACATTTTTATGAAACGTATATAAACAATATAAGTACGTAGGTAAATTGACAATTTCATAAAATGAACATAACAATATAGATATCCAACAAGTATAGTCCTAAGATAATCCACGGTTTTTCCGATAATATGGCTCCGGAGCAAAAATCGCTCAAATTTTGGTGGTAATCTCTAAGTATGATATAATGAGGATTTACAAAATATTAGAGTAAAAAACCTAATAAAAAATAAGGAAAACGGGCAAAACGGTCATAAATCCATACAAAGTGACGAGCGTCGAAACGGATGAAATACTTCACAAAATGAGGAACCAACACTCAAATCCAAGAAGTATAGTCCTTAGAAATCTACAGTAATGTTTAGAGGACATTTGGATTTTTTTCGAAAAATTGATCAAATTTGACCAGAATCGCAGTCCATAATCCACGGTTTTTCGATAATATGGCTCCGGAGCGAAATCGGCTCAAATTTTGGTGGTAGCGTCTAAGTATGGTATAATGAGGATTTGAAAAATATTAAAGTCAAAAATCTAATAAAAAATAAGGAAAACGGCCAAAACGATTATAAATCCATACAAAGTGACGAAGGTTGAAACAGATGAAATAATTCATAAAATGAGAAACCAACACTCAAATCCAACAAGTGTAGTCCTAAGGTATATACAATAATGTTTGGAGGGCAATTGGATTTTTTTCGAAAAATTGATCAAATTTGATCAGAATCGCAATACATAATCTACAGTTTTTCGATATTATGGCTCCGGAGCGAAATCGGCTCAAATTTTGATGGTAGTGTTGAAGTATGATATAATGAGGATTTGGAAAGTATTAGGGCCAAAAACCTAACTAAAGTTAATTGAAATGGCTAAAATGGTTATAAATCCATACAAAATTACAAAGTGACGAGCGTCGAAATGGATGAAATACTTCACAAAATGAGGAACAAACACACAAATCCAACAAGCATAATCCTAAGGTACCTACAGTATTGTTAGGAGGACATTTAGATTTTTTCCGAAAAATTGATCAAATTTGACCGAATTTGTAGTACATAATCCACTGTTTTTCGATAATTTGGCCCTATAGAGAAATCGGCTCAAATTTTAGTGGTAGTGTTTAAGTATGATATAATGAGGATTTGGAAGTAAAAAACCGAAGACAAGTTAAGTAAAACGACGAGAACAGTCATAGATCCATACAAAGTGACGAGCGTCAAAACGCATGAAATACTTCATAAAATGATGAACCAACACTCAAATTCAACAAGTATAATCATAAGATATCTACAGTAATGTTTGGAGGACATTTGGATTTTTTCGAAAAATTGATCAAATTTGGCCAGAATCGCAGTACATAATCCACGGTTTTTCGATAATATGGGCTTCGGAGCGAAATCGGCTCAAATTTTGTTGGTAGTGCCAAAGTATGATATAATGAGGATTTGAAAACTATTAGGGCCAAAAACCCAAGTAAAGTTAAGTAAAACAACTAAAATGGTTATAAATCCATAAACAGTGACGGAGCGTCGAAACGGATGAAATACTTGCCAAAATAAAAAACCAACACTCAAATCCATAAAGTATAGTCATAGGGTATCTACAGTAATGGGGATTTGAAAAATATTAGGGCCAAAAACATAAGTAAAGTTATGCAAAACGACCAGAACGGTCATAGATCCATACAAAGTGACGAGCGTCGAAACGAATGAAATAATTTATAAAGTGAGGAACCAACACTCAAATCAAACAAGTATAATCGTAAGGTATCTACAGCATTGTTAGGCGGACATTTAGATTTTTTTGGAAAAATTGATCAAATTTGACCAGATTCGTAGTTCATAATCCACGGTTTTACCATAATATGGTTCCGGAGCGAAATCGGCTCAAATTTTGGTGGTAGTGTCTTAGTATGATATAATGAGCATTTGAAAAATATAAGGGCCAAAAACCTATATAAAGTTAAGTAAAACGGCTAAAACGGTTATAAATCCATACAAAGTGACAAGCGTCGAAACGAATGAAATAGTTCACAAAGTGAGGAACCAACACTCAAATCCAACAAGTATAATCCTAATATATCTACAGTAATTTTTGGAGGACGTTTGGATTATTTTGAAAATTTGATCAAATTTGACCAAAATCACAATACATAATCCACGGTTTTTCGATAATATGGCTTCGGAGCGAAATCAGCTCAAATTGTTGGTAGTGTCTAAGTATGATATAATGAGGATTTGAAAAATATTAGGGCCAAAACCTAAGTAAAGTTAAGTAAAACGGCTAAAATGGTTATAAATTCATACAAAGTGAAGAGCGTCGAAACGGATGAAATACTTCACAAAATCAAAAACGAACACTCAAATCCAACAAGTATAGTCATAGGGTATTTATAATAATGTTTGGAGGACATTTGATTTTTTTCAAAAAATCGATCATTTTTTACCAGAATCACAGTACATAATCCACGGTTTTTCGATAATATGGCTCCGGAGCAAAATCGGCTCAAGTTTTGGTGGTAGTGTCTAAGTATGATATAATGAGGATTTGAAAAATATTAGGTCCAAAAATCTAAGTGAAGTTATAAAACGGGCAACATGGTTAAAAATCCATACAAAGTGACGAGCGTCGAAACGGATGAAATACTTTACAAAGAGAAACCAACACTCAAATCCAACAAATATAGTTAATGGGTATCTAAAGTAATGTTTGGAGGACATTTGATTTTTTTCGAAAAATTAATTAAATTTGACCAGAATAGCACGGTTTTTGATGATATGGCTCCGGAGCGAAATCGGCTCAAATTTTGGTGATAGTGTCTAAGTATGATATAATGAGGATTTGAAAAACATTAGGGCCAAAAACCTAAGTGAAGTTAAGTATAAAGGGCAAAATGGTTATAAATCCGTACAAAGTAACGAACGTCGAAACAGATGACATCTAATACTATATATATATTAAAACACGAAACCAAGTTTTTCCTAGAACGACACTTTGCATTCATTAATTGGATAACATTAAGTAATTACATAATATGGAAATTATTAGCTAATTTATGTAAAATAATATAATTTATAGTGATTATGGTGCTAAGCTAATTTATGGAAAATAATAGTGTTGCTACTAATATTATAACAAAGGTAAATTGACAATTGCATAAATAAATATAACAATATAGATATATAACCCGGGCGCGGGCCGGGCATGCAAACCAGTTAGGTCCTAATCATATGTTTTTAACCTAAGCATCTCTCCGAAATACAGTACATATTTTGATCCCCTATTCAAACATATGACCAGTTTTTGTTCACGAAACCCTTCTAGGACCAAAGATTTGTTTATATAATTTTGTTTTGTTCAAACTTGACCAATTTTCTTTTATTGAGTAGCCCAACGTTCTTAAAATCTTTAGCGTGTTTATCTCCTCGGGATTTTAGGTAGAGGAAATATTACCAAGCATGGATAACCGCGTCAAGAAACCGGAGAAGATGAGATGAACATTTTCCCAAACACTACTTTATACTACGTCTATACTACATGAGCATGCATGCATAATAGCACACAATTTATCTCATTTTGCTTTCACATTCTCGCTATCGTTGAGCTTTGTTCGATCAATCATTTGGTGCAGGGTACACACTACGTGAGATTGTCGAAACCCTAGGAAGTTACTTAATTAGTGTTGGAATACAGGTGGATCGGAAATTAGATATTGGTATCAGTGCAATTTCAGAGCTGATCAGCTCGAAATCTGATAATACAGGCTATGGACGTTGCCTCATATTGCTGATGAATGTGTCTCTTCCGTCTCACTGCCATGCCCATCAACATGGTTATTGACACTGTGCTCTGAACTGGCGCTACTCGTGGCAATGGGAGAATCAGAAACGCTAGCAGTCCTGCTACCTGTAGGCCCTGACCTCACGCTGTACATGGAAGATGCTGGAATTTTTGTCATCAATGGCCGTAAGTTACCAGGGATACTTCGCCTTATATCCTGCAGGACAGATTAAATTTAATGGTGATTAACTCCCAAAAATTTCTCTCTAAATCTGAAGATCTCAATGAGGACTGATAAAAGGTAGAATCATATTGGACATTTACCCTCAAATCAATGCGGTTGAGAGAAGTAAACATTGGAGGGCATACTATTCAATAATATTCCAAAGAGGGGGAAAACAAAAAGAAAGAAGATTGTTGCACCTACCATATGTCGTATTGCCATATCCAGAGACTTCTTAGAAAGCGTGCGTCCAAAGCCAGAGCTATCTGGTGAAGAAGCCGACTTTCCTGATAAGCTAGGTGAATGCCTGTCATCCTGTCTTGGTGGTGCTAATTTCCGCATGTGAACGACTCTTTCAACCATCTTTGTTCCTATGACTACAGGACTCACATCATCATTGACTTTGGAATGGGCTCGGCTCACTGCAGGCACAGAGCTACCACTGGCGTGACCATTAGGGGCTCGGCCTCTAGAAGGAGAACATGATTGGCGTCTTTGTCTACCATTACTAGGAGGCTCAACAGACGCAGATCGTGCAGATGGAGCTACAGGCCTACCCCTTGTAGCTGAGAGAGGTCTATCAGGAAGGGTTGTTCTCAGATTTGGTGGAGCATCCAAAGAGAAACCAGGCATCTCAGATGGGTTCCATGGCCTAGATCTGACGGTGGGTGATGTACCTCGTGAAGGCACCGGATTCCTAGGTGGACCAGACCCTGATTTACTACTCAATGAGGAAGATGACTTGTTGAGAGACGCAGTAGACATGGCACTGGGCAAACTTGATGGTGTGGACGGTCGACGAGTTGGAGTAGATGCCCTAGAAGTAGGTCGGGACGTCGGAACAGTAGGCCTGGCTGTTGGGGTTGAAGATCTTGCAGTGGACCTTGTTGGTGTTGATGATCTGGCAGTTGACCTTGTTGGAGTAGAAGATCTTGATGGTCCCGCAGATGGGGCTGCAGGCCTTGCTGTGGACCTCGTCGGGGTCGATGATCTTGACGGGCCTGCTGACCTGGTAGACGGCATGGAACTGGTCGACCTTGTTGACAATGAACCAGTGGGCTTGGATGAAGAGGAGTGACCGGCAGACCTGGCAGAAGGAAGAGTGCTCCGAGAAGTTGGTGTAGAAGGTCTTGAAGATTTAGAAGATGCTAATGTAAGGCGACCCGTTGGTGTTGCAGGTCTTGATCCTCCTGGTGTCACAGGTCTTGACCCTGGACCACCTGATGAAGGAGGTCTTGACCCTGGACCACCTGATGAGGGAGGTCTTGACCCTGGACCACCTGATGAAGAAGGCCTCCGCATACCAGACCCTGAAGAGGTCAACCCTGTGGATGCAGTAGGCTGCCTTGGCAACAAGTTACTTCTCACTGTAGTCTCCAACTGAGAGTTCGCCAACTACATCAAGAGTCATAAAAAATGTTAATACCTAGCACAAATCAATTGGTTATGCAGAGATCATCTACGGAAATGAACCCAGAGTCTTAAACCAAGTAGAAAGCTCAAAATCTTCCTCCCCTTCATGCGGAACTTAGCAGATAAATCATAGAATAGATCCTAGAAAACATGTAAGCATATTAGTTGCTTTACTAATAGAAAATACGTACTTCTATGATTTCCTGTTTTACTATGTTTCTTGTTAGTGGATTAATTATGTGATGAACCAATTACGTACCCCAGACACCAATGTGCTATGAGTCTATTGTTCTCCTAAGAAGAGATTGCTATCCCTCAATGTCCACCTTTTTCTCTTCTTATTCGATGATAAAATCACAGATTAAGACCCTAGAAAACATGTAAGCATATTTAAATTGGCAATAAACTAATTTACAAATTAATCATACCGCACCACATGCAAGTATGAAAAATGTGAGGTAATTGGACCACTCAACAACAACAACAACCAAGCCTTGTTCCCAAAATGATTTGGGGTCGGCTAACATGAATCGCCATAAGAAACCGTCTCGGGAATGTCATATAAGTTAAAGATTATAGTGAATAAGTTAGAAAAGGATGAAAACACATTTAAAAGGATGATCTTTTTTTTTTTTTTTTTTTTTTTTAAAAAAATCTCTCCAAAGAAAGGAAAACAGAAGATTAAAAAATAGTTGTAAAACCAAAGTGGAAAACATATGAACTTTAAACAAATAATAGAAAGAAAACGATTGAGCACTCACACAAAAAAAAAAAAAGAAAAAAAAAAAGGGAGAATATTTTTTCATCCATACCCAGCCATTAAGCAGTATACATAGCAAGATAGTGATACTAACTAAAGCTAACATCTTCATCTTCCTTAGAGAGGAGATGCACATTACACAAAAATCAGAGAGAATGAGCAGTTTGATTCAACGTTCAAAACATTTATTAAAGGATGATGATCATATTGTATTTATGTCCTCAAGGAACATCATACCTTATTTTTTGTTAAAAAGAAAACTGTTTATCGGCTCAATGCATCATGACCACAGGTACACAACAGTAAATCAGCCTCCAAACACGAAAGGTCAAACTTTTTTTGCACCAAGCACAGAACGCATTAATAGTGTTTTAGTTGTTCGGATAAATAATCTAACTCAGCATATGGCATCAGTTTTCTTACTCTTGATCTCAGAACGGTAGGTTGCGCTTTTGGAGCATCTCCCTCATCCACATAGGTTTTCCTCGACTCCGACTCCAATGAAGGGAAGAGAGGTGTACCAGGAGGCGTAAGAAGCCTGAAGCAAAAGAGAGAATGTTATAAGAAGCAGTAGAAACTAGGAACAATATTTTGAAATTAGTAACATTAAAGGTGAGGGAGTCGCGCACACACTGACAACCAGAAAAGGACAGAGATTCTATCAAATTTCATTGCTAATCATCAACCATTTCCGTACTTCATCCACTAATCTGAGGATTAGCCCTCAGCTGCTCCAAATAATCAAAGGAAGTGATTTGATAAAAGTTTGAAGATGTTCCAACTTTATAACCCATTACACTTTGAAGTTTAAACGCACTGGCCATAAAGCAATGGCCACTCCGCAGAAGCCTCTAAAGGAAGCAATAATGACACACACCACTTGGAAAGACAAATCAAAGGAGAACTGAATACTCCCAAGAAGTTAAGGAAAACAAGGCAGAATCAGGAGCTACATGTCTTGGAGCCGCAAAGATATCCAACTCCTGACTCTCAAGATGTTTCTTTTCTAACTTTTTCAATGTAAGGCAAGCCTAAGGCAACAACTGTGAGAAGACTGGTGACCATGATCTAGGGAAATAAATCTCAAGATTAAAAAAAAAAAAAAAAAAAAAAAAAAAAAAAAAAAAAAAGAGGAAACCTTGAATCCTTCATAGCCCCCCCCCCCCTAGAGGTCAATAATACAGAATCAAGCATAACATCTTATTAAACTTCAGTTTTATTGTTTAGAATGTTATTAGAATCAGTGATAACTATGCCTCCCAATTTTCAGCTTCATATCAACCACACTTCAGATTGAGCTGTGCTCTATGTCAAATACCAAATAGTAGGGATGTCGCATACTCTGTTTCATAGACATAGAAAGGTGCAATAGGGCCCTATGCGCAGACTATAAGAAACTGTGATAGCATCTCAATTTGGATGGCATAGTTTACTTTTCCATTTCTGTATTTCCTTCTCAAAATGCTAACAAGATGTTGTGAAACCCTGTCAAACGCCGTTTACACCCCACAACCCACCAAGGCACCAACACACACAAAGACAGACACAAATGGCCAAATATAGAATTGTAACTTCTTTGATCTACATCCAATCATTCAACATTCAACCACTAATCTGATATACTTTCGTTTATCCTAGATTTTTCCATTAAGGTCAAGACTCAAAGGCGTTAGTAATTACCAGGGTTTATAGATATCCTAATTTCATAACCTGTAAGCCTGTAATAGAACAGCCCACATCGACAGTACCCATATACCAGAGTAAACGGACCGCAAAGATGTAATCATAATATTATTCACCATTTCTGTTACATTACACTTTGGAGTGTGAGGCAACTCGAAGGTCCTCAAGGGCTCAGTCTATCTTTCATTGAAGTAACAACCTTTTAGTAGCTAAAATCTCCTATAAATTATAAAGGTCACAGCATGTTCTACCTTCGCCCCGATCTCCTATAATTTATAAACCCGTTGTCACTTCAAAAGCTCCAACCATAAGCAATTAGTTTTCTCCACAATCAATTTTGGACAACGGTCACTCAAAGAGACAAATAAACAGCATAAGGGCAGGAGCAGAAGCTACATATTGAAGCTTAAATGTAATACTGATTCTCATATATACCCTCTAAACAAAATGTACACCCTAACTTCCTGCGTGAGGCAACAAGCCGACAACAATGGGGAGAAAGATGCATATTAGCTAAGACAATAAACCCTGATAGCCAACAACAAAGTCTTAGGACCAAACTGATTTAGAGTAAGCTAACTTGAACCATCATATAGAACCATAAGTGAATATTACATGATAGGGAACACCTCCTAATCCGTTATAAGCTCCACTCTTAAGGTATTTACAAGGTTGAATCTCATGTACTTAAATGTGTTGTATTGTTTAGAACGTATGTTCAGATCAGTATACACAGGAAAATGCCTATTATCTTACATATCGATCACACTACAGACTGACATATAGTATTTTATCCTGAATACCCGAAGTAATATTCCATCAACTATTTCATATCCACAGGCCACAGAACGGTGCAATGGCGCATTATCCAAAGCTAAGAGAAACTTCAATACCATGTCGATTAGGATGATACAAGCTTCCTTTCTCACTTCTATATTTTCTTCTAAGAATGTTATGAGTTCTTAAGGTCAAAGTGAAAAAGGGTCAGCTCACATAAACCATCATATGGAACAGTTAAGAGATTATCTCATGTTAGCAAACATCTCTAATCCTCTATAAGCTCCACTCTTAAGGTATTTACAAAGTGGAATATTATGTCCTTACTTATGTTGAATTGTTTAGAACGTATGTTTAAGTCAGTGATATACATAAGACAATGCATCACAAAATTCACCTTACACATCAATTACACTCCAAGATTGAGGTATATTAGTTTATCCCAATTACCGGAAGTAAGATATCATATGCTGTTTCACACCCACATAAAAGTGCAATGGGGCATCATCCACAAGCTAAAAGCAACTAAGATAGCATGTCGATAAGGATTCTATAGGTTTCCTTTCTCATTTCTATATTTTCTTCTAAGAATGCTACGAGTTTGTTAACTTCAAATATAACTATCCCATAAGTCAAACAGCCGCGAAATGCCATAACAAAATCTAACATAATCAACCTAATCGAAATGCATTCCTAAACCGACTAATCCACATGTAACCACCAGCAATACCTACCATCTTTGTCCTCCCCACCCCAACTTCCAATCATAAATTAACTAACCAATAACCTGAAAAGATCAAAACTTTGCAAAACAAACAATGCTCAAGGAAGTTCAATTACCAATCATAGTCATTCTTTTCGCCATCAGAGTTAAGGAAATCATCAGGGCCAGTTTTCCTCGCCGGAGTAGCCGTCGGAATATTAAATAGAGGCGAACTTCCCGGTTGCGACACTGCAAACAAAAATACAATCATACAAAAACTTAAACCTCACGATTTTACAGCATTACAACACAAACCCATCTTAAATAAAGTCAATCAAATTACAAATTAATTAAATCTTCCAACACCAACATCATTAACAACAATAACATCATTAACAACAACAAGAAGAAGAACATCAAACTTAAGTCAACGAACACTGAAAAGTTTCAAAAGACAACAAAAATACAAGAAATTTGGGGGAATACCTAAGGAATCATCGAGCTCGTCGGAGTTATTAAGGAGGAGAAGATCGGATTTTTCCTTCTCACGTTTACGCATTTCGAGGAACAAAGCCAAATCATCCTCTTTCTCTCTCATCGTATTCGTCGAATGAAGACTTTTTAACTGAGGAACACTCTGTCTTATCGACGGCATTAACGATTCCCTACCTCGGAAGCTCCGATTCATCGCGTAATTATTCATACAAAAACCCTAGCTTGTTTATCACACTTTCCCCAAACCTCAACCCAACCACCACCACCACCCAACTCAAAAAAAAAAAACGCCCAAATTCGTCGAATACCCAGATACCACAATGCTTCCAATTGAATCTTGAGCTTGTAATCTTCACAAAAGATCTGATATCAAAGCTCCTCTTCAATGGCGGAGAAATGGAGTAGAAAGTTTCAACAAGTTTCAGTTTTTTATTTTTTTGGTAGTAATTAATTTGCTCAGCGAGATAGCTGAGGAGTACTGTATTGAAGAAAGAAGCTTGATCGGGAAGATTAAGAGTGGGGTGGAATGGTTCTCAGAGAGTAGTGGAGAAGTTTGAATGAGACGCCATTGAAGAGAGAGAGAGAGAGAGAGAGGAGAGAGAAAGTGGGGATAATAAGAGAGTTTGAAATGGAGGAGAGAGAGAGAGAGAGTGGGAAGGAGGAAAGAAAAACAATTAAAAAAAAAAAAAAAAAAAGATTGTTTGGATTTCAATTCAAGTTTAAACAGTTCAAAATTTGGTGAGAAAGATTGTTATTAAGAGGATAAAACGACAGGTAAGCTAACCCAAATTTTTAAAGTTAGTACTGTACTTACTACTCCTTGTGACTGATGACACTTTGTTGTTGTGCAACTCGAGACTAATAAAAATGGGAAAAAATCTCTACTTTTGAATTTTTGAATCTATATCAATACATTGGTTATCTTTCGTTATACTCGTATTTCATTTGGGTCGAACCGTTGAAATTGGTTTTAAGAGTGTATTTGTAAGAAAATCTTGTATATGAATCTGCAATCTATGTGATTGACTTTGAAAGTTTGGATTCTTGGCATTTCGGTTCCTTTTGATCGTAATCTTATACGAGCGGTGGAGTTGAACAAATAATGAGAAGTGGTGATGTCTCCATGTTGTGAATTTACAGTAAGGCGGATTGTCTTTCATTATAGACGTATTTCACCTGGGGTCGAAGTTGGTTAGTTTTCAAGATCGTGTTTGTAAGAAGATCTTGCATATGAATGAGTGCGCATTCTATATGCATGATTGACTTATTTTGAAAGTTTGGATTTTTGGCATTTCGGTACCTTTTGATCGTAATTTTATATGAGTAATGGAGTTGGAGAAATAATGAGAAGTGGTGATTTCTCCATGTTGTGATCTGTAGAGCACTATACTAGATTTTGTTGACTTGTTATTTGTACTAACCTCATATACAAAGACTTCTCCCTCTTTTCTTTTGCTATTTTGACTGGCCATGTTGGAATATATTTTCTAGACCAAATGAATCATTCATTTGTTGTAAATATCGGTACATGTTCTATTCTGCATTGCATTCTACCAATTCCACTTGATTTTAAGGTAAACGGGTATTTCATTTGGTTTAGAATGAGATCTCAACATGATCGGTCAAAATAACAGTTCAAAAGGGGAGAAGTTTTTAGTTAGGAGTATTCTGATTATGAATTTAAGTGGGAAGAAATTGAGTTGTTGTTTCAACTCAAATAAATTTTTAAGAAGTTTCTTGCCACCATTGTACACTTACAACTTCCCCCATCTCAAATTGTGAAATTGGGAGGTGTTACAAATATGAATCAATAATGCTTTAGTTCATGATAGTATATTGATTAGTATAATGTTTGGTGATGTTACATCCGCAATCTCAAATCGTACGGTGATTTAAGTTTTCATTCGATTAATGCGTTGCTACCTTTTGGTTATAACATACATTTAAGTAACATTATTGATTGTTTATAATGTTTTTGGTTTGATTTTCAATCTCGTACGCATAACTTGTTACATTCATTTTAATAATAATTAACGCAAATTTGATGATGTTTCGGATGTCAGTATCTCTTTTTCCGGTCAAGAACTCAAGACTCGAGAGTTTAATCTACGAACAATATTTATAGACCAAAGACGTTCAATTTTTACTTTGTTGAAGTGGTTAGTTCTGAATTAGTGAATCTAATAATCCAATTACATACATATGGAAAATAGGCCAAAATCCAAATCAATCATCATGTTATCCACAAAAAAAGGTCAAAGAATCATATTCCCCGTCATTATTTGGGTCAAATAAAATTTGTTGGCATTTATATTTCGGCTAATTGTTCTTATAGCCATTAAATAGCTATGATCCATAATATGCACACAAAGACTTATGACATACTCCACACTCCACAAACATGCCTCATATAGTTGAGGAGATAACCTCACAATCCATCTAAGAAAATAAAATGTACGATATTGAGAAAATGACATGTTCTTTTTTTTCTAAGTTGTTTCACCACAATTCTATACGGATGTTGACATGTTGTTATGGTATTGTAGAGTTATCAAATTGATACATTACTAACTCGTGTTATGATAATCTAGTTGATCAAGATGTATTCATATAATGCATACTACATCGTCTACAAGTAATACTCTAATTATTTCTGTGAGGTTAAAAACGTAATATTTGAATTATATTCCATTCAATTTCAAATCAATGGTTTAGTTAACTAGTTTGCCCCCACTGCCTCACCCATCATATTTGCTATGCTCCAATATCATAACACAACCAAATCGTTTTACACACCAGTAGGTCTTGTGGGAGACCGTCTCTCAATAATTTGTTGAGATATCAATCATATTATTTAAATCGGGACCTTTTAGCTATATGATGAGATCCTCCAAAATCATCGATAATGTGATTTATAATAAATTAATACGACCACCAGAAGTATTATCATAGTTACAAGAAATGTAAAAAAAAGTCTACTCTTAATAATTTTATGAGACTTTGTGTTTACACAAACACGCTTCAAGTGTAATTTGGAGGACAATGTTCCAAGTAACTTGTAATCAAAATCATTCAAAAAACCTTATACAACCATATTTTCTAAAATGAACTATGGTCCATTAGTCACTTGTGTCGTGTAGTGTGGAGTAGTTTACATTCCTAATAGTTTTCGAGACTTCACACCTTACCTCATATGCCCACTACGACCATAAGAGCGGAACCAAACACCACGCATTATGACTCACTTAGCACCGATAACCTTTCCGTGTAGAGTTTGGTTTGACAGACGGTCAAAAACCTCCTAAACATAATACTGATGAGTTTTACTTCCAATTTCGCCTTTTTGGTGAATAAACCGGCATCTCTTACTCTCCAAAGAGGCGAAGAATAAGAAAATACTTTAGAAAGACTTGACTAGACAGTCTTTAGCTTATGCATCACAAACTCACATGTTCCATCTTCCCTTTCCAAACTTGACTTCTTGAGCTTCATGATTAATCATGATTTACACGCCCTTAACACATTCTTAATCAATTCTAATCACACTTGAGAGAAAAGTTTCTGAATAATTTATCTGTAAAGTTCCTAACTTTTATTAGTTTTCTCAACAATTTGGGTTCTCAAATTCAGTCGAGAGGGATTCATTCATATAATCAAGTCAAAGCTACAAAACTTATCGTCGAAGTTTCCATCTTTTCAGTTTTCCAATTTCAATTCAAAGTTGTATAATCTATGGAATGATTTGAATCCCCCAATTTGAGGGCATAGAAGTGGCGATTTCTGGGGTTTGAACCCAAAGTTTTGATCTTTTTTTTTTTTCCGAATTGGGTTTGGGTTTTTGAAGGAATTGACCCGTAATTTGAGTCGTAAAGATGAAGCGGGATGAAGCGAGTAGCAGCGCCGGCGGAGTTAACGGCGGCGAAAGCGTTGTTGTCGATGCCGGACGACGGAAAAGTACTTGTGGTTACTGTAAATCCGGTCGCCGCTCCAGTATTTCTCACGGTATATTTGCTTGACTTTTTTTTTTATCCCATACTTTTTAGTTTTTATTTCCCTTATTATTTTGTATGGTAATTTGTGTTAAGATGATTGATTTTTCTGCATTTATACGAAGTTGATCCTGAATTCTACTGTTTTGACGAAATTGATTATTTTTTTTTACTGTCTGGATGGATTGGCAAGACTTTTATGTGGGGGGCGGGGGGGGGGGAGTAGGGGTAAAATGATCATTCAAATTAGGGTGATTATACTTGAATTCGCGACATTCGAGTTAGAATGCGGGATGTGTAAGGATCAAGCTCCCACCCAAGTGTTGAGGAAGTTGATCATTTGTGTTTGTGTGTATGGAGTGGATGTGTGTGCTTTGTTCTCGGGATTATTGGCTTGTTCTTGTGTGACTGAATGTCTGGATGTGGATAATGAAAAATACAAGTTAAACTAGACCCTTTGATACATGCTGCATTTTAAGAACAAATAGGGAGGGGGGGGGGGTAATCGAGTATTTGCAAAGAATTCGGCATGTATATATGGCAATTTAATGCGTAGGGTTTAGTTAGTTCAATGAGTATATACTGTATGCATCAACTAAAGGGATGAGGTTGGCAGTTTATATATGGCTGAATTTCTGATCAAAGGTCGACCCTCTGAAACTGTTGTGTGCTGCTAACTGATTTTGCTGGCTAGATATATGTGGGGGGATAATGGCAGTACAGATAATGAAGATGCTGTCATAGTGGTTTTACTGTGTCTTTGAGTGATGTAGTTTTATTGCGTTACTTGTATGGATTATGTGATCTCATCAATCATTATGGAAATGTTTTGACAATGTGAAGAAGTCTGCTAATTGTGATATATATTTGGGAGGAGTTGTGTAAGTGCTTCATAGACAATCATAGACGATCAAGTTCGGGTCAGAATGAGAATTAACATGATACAACGCTATTTTGCCTTGTTCAAGAGAGGAGGAACACTGATTCTATCTAGTTTTGTTCCTATATTCTACAATCTGTTGGAGTTGGTGAATGGTGGTGAAGAGGAGCCTTGTCGTGGATAATTGTATGATTTGTATCTGAATCCATTTTATTTTTGTGGAAGTCTGTATAAGCCTTTGTCATAGACTAGATGATTGATCGTTCAGCACCGAAAACTGCTTGTTATCATTGTCTTTTCAAACAAAAATTCCTAATTTGCATTGCTCGCTCACTTTCTAACTTGTCTGTTGGATCCAGCCTCCCTCTTTATTTTCTTCCCATAAAGCAAAATGGCTCATAAAAGTGTCTGTGCTTCTTATTTTGTGAAGTAGCAGTCAGTCAGTGTGATTCTAGAAGCAATTTTCATTTTGGGTCATCCGTGCGCAGCGTCTCTACGTTTCAATAGGGGTAAGGTTTGCGTGCATCCGACCCTCCTTACCCCGCCTTATGTCGGGAGCCTTTAAGGCACTGGGGTAAAGATGTTGTTTGTTTTTTTGTTATAGTTTTAGGTTATCAAATACTCCCTCCGTTCGCCTTTAAACTTCATACTTGGAATCTTTCCTTATTTGTACATATAAATACCAAAACACCCTTACTTTTTTTATTAAAAGTGGAAGTGGGACATACCCCTATGTGTAATTTTACACCAAGTGGACCCTAAAACTCATTCTTTATTCTACTATTCTTAAAAACTGTGTTTCGACCCTACGCGTTTTATAGCCGAACGGAGGGAGTATCGCTTTGCACGTCAATATTTGTGTTGTGATTACAATGATATGATTACATTGTTGTCTTACCTTACTCTGATTAAACCGTTCACATCCTGTTTTCTTCGTTAGCTTGTTTTTTAAGTGTTCTTAAGTATCGTTGACTTGTATGTAAAAGGATAATGACTTAAACTAACAGTTTGTTTAAATAGAGAGAAATGTGGGGGGGGGGGGATGTTTGTATTGATGTGACATTTTGTTGACTGTAAAAGGCTGTGCGACTTGTTAAATGTTAAACTGCTGAGTTCTTCAGAATGTGAAGCTTGTTCTAGTATTGAAAGTTGGATTTGTGAAGAGCTTATATAATCATTCATTCCGTTGACTGTATTCATCCTGAGGTTCTGAAATGCTGAGCCGTAAAGATAAAATGCTTTCCTTATGTGTTAAATTAAACATGGACGGAAACTACTTAAAACTCAGTGCAGACTGTATTCGCCCTGCTGAGCTTCACAACTTGGTCTTAGCGGTGAATTTAGCATCTTGACAGCAACTTCAATGCCATCATCTGAATCCCATTAAATTTCCTTCCAGAATCTTTCCAAGTTTGTAGGATGTAAGCTATTCAAAAGGAAGGGAAATTAGCTCCTCCCAGTTACCACCTCCTTTCTGAACCAAAAATACATTTTTAAGATCCTTCTCCCTCCCTCCCTACCCTTTCCCGAATTGTCTATCCAGTTCCTTCCCCCTCCCTTTTCTTTTTTTTCCGTCCTACTTTATCCATCAACGTAAAAACTAAAAAGTATAAATAGGCCCTTTTAATATCTGCAAAAGCACAGAAAAAGAGGAAAATGTCTACTCCCTCCGTCCCAGCTCAAACACCGTATATTTCATTTTTGGGATGTCCCACCTCAAACACTATTTTGGGACATATTTCTCTCTCCTACTTTTATTAAGTTATCGCATTCTCTCTCACATTATCTCTCCTACTTTTATTAATCCTCACATTCTCTCTCCTCCTTTTTCCTAATATTATCCCACTCAACTTACTATATCAAATTTTCTTATTCCGCTTCAAAAACCCCATTTGGCGTTTGAGCTGGGACGGAGGAAGTAATTGCTTGAATTTGACGTGTACATTTGACAATTCAATGGGCGAGTCTAATAGGAGGGTATACTGTAACTTAAGGGACTCAATGTATCATGCTCTAGCTTTTTCCAACCGAAACTTGAGCATTGGAAATGTTAGCTTTCCACTTGCTTTTGGCTTCTGATTTTGGTAGGCAAGGTGTATTTTGTTCATAATAGTATTGATATAAGGAAAGAAGCCAGGAAGCCAGGAAGCCAGGACAAATTTTTTTTTTTTTTTTTTTTTTTTTGGGAGGGGGAAGAAATGAATGATGGAGGGAGTATTTATGTTTGTTGATTTGCGGGATAATTTTGGCAAGAGCAGCTAATAGCAGAATTAATGATACATCATCAAGATTAATTTGCATCATGAAAATAAGTAATATTCAAGCTGTTGTACATCAGGCAGCTGATGTTGGAATATTCTGAAGATAACACAAATGATAAAGGAAAAGAGAATTAAAGGAAGAATTTTGGGTAACAAAAGAAAAATCAAACTGAATTATAATGACAATCACAGCAGCACAAACGTCACTGATCCATCACAAGACATGTCATTTAGTTTCATGAAAATATGAAATGTCTAAAGAACTTGAAAATATGATGGGTCTGGTCTCTTGAGCCCCTTTGAACCCTAAGGCAGCTCCACGCCTGATGGTAGAGCAACTGTTGTAATTGTGTTATCTTATCATGGGACTCTTTTGGAAATTTAAACAAGTTGCGGCTGATTTAATGATATTATTTGCTTTTGGAGGAGTGGTTTTAAATGTTGTACATGATTCAAGGATCAAATGTTATGTTGACATGGGATTTGACATGAATAAATGCAAACTTCTACTGTTGGAGACTCAAAAGGGACTCAAAAGAGATGAAAATGGTTTCTTTGTACTGCTCCAATGTGTGCAATTTGTCAAAGTTGGTGAATAATGGTGGAAATCTTGTAGTGGATATCTATCAGGATCCATCCTGTTTCTTTTGAATTTTATATAATTTTTATAGACTAATTGGTTAAAGCTTATGGAGCCGCTCGCTTATAACTGTCTCAAAGACAAAAAAATTCCTAAATTGCATTGCTCACCTTAGAATTGGTCATTTTTTGGTTCTATCAAACCTAAATATGTGATTTATTTTGCAGGTCTATGGGCATATAGCCTTACCATTGCTGATTATCAAGGTTGGTTTCTACGTATTATCTGATTAGTATATTTCAGTCTTTTTAAATGGAAAATTGTGCCTGTACGAAATTATGAGCAACTGATTACTACTTCTTGTTCATGGTGTAGTATATCTCTTCATATAGGTTATGCGACTATGTCACCTGCATAGTAAGTCTGTAGTCAATTTAGTATGGGGGCAGCCTGATAGGGTATTATATGATTTTCAGGCACCCAATGGTATCACTCACTGTCATGGTCTCCGAGCCATTGAGGGGAATCAGATTTTATGTTTGCTAGTGTGGGACCTAGCAATCTGGCTTTCCAGAATGTCATCAATATTGTGTTTGTAAACCAGCTGCATTAGTTACCCCGTTTCCAGTGGAGCAAAATACACACTATTCTTTGGTTTTGGAATATAAAGGAAAAATGCAAAAACGACCCACAACATTGTGTAAGCTTCTTGTGTTTTGAGTATTCTCGTCGTTATTCACATTATGGGTCATGTGGAACAGCCTCTCTATGTTTTCAATATAGGGGTAAGGCTGTGTACATCTTTGAGGCACCGGGGTAATGCTCTTTTTATTCGTTTTTTTTAGGGGATGGACCGGGTGGTTGTTGTCATTGTAAACTTGTAATCACTTTCTTCAATATTTCTTATAATTATTTGCAAATAGCCTGGACCTGTAGCTTCATCTTTGCGTATTCAAATTTGCTCTTCTATACAATAAACTATCTGGTTGCATTTATGATTGATCCTAGAAGTGAATTGATGGCTTCAATTGTATTAATCTTCTTGTTAGAATATCTAGTTCCCTTTGTGGTTTTGCTTGTAGGACATGTCTCTTTTTCTCATACAGCTCCCATTCCAAGCCAAAAAGGATACTATCAATGAGTGGAGAGTGGTGACTTTGGCTTGATATCTTCTTTTACGTGATGCGAAGGCAGAACTCTCAAAAGAATCAGACTATTTCATATTGAATACGTGATATATTCTCTCTTGTTTGACTACCTGTCTGATGCTTCTTCGTTCATTGGTGATCACATGGGGGTTTCACATGTTTGATCTTCGTTTTGCAGAACTTCTAGACCAAGGTTGGAGAAGATCTGGGTGTTACCTTTACAAACCTGAAATGAAATCAACATGCTGCCCTTCGTATACAATAAGATTGAGGGCTGAAAATTTTAAGCCTTCCAAAGAACAACAGAGAGTATTCAGGAGAATGCAAAGGTGCAATTTGATTAGCATAGATTTCATTTTCATGCCACATTTGGCTTCCTTCATGTTTCAGAATTTCAGTATACTACTATCAAAAAGATTACTCCAGCCTGAGCATTGAATTTCAGTATGTGGTATTGAATATCTTAACTGCTGCATTTTTAAGAATGAAATAAGTTTGGAAGATTTGAGCTTGGCGATTAAGAACTATTTGTTCATGTCATAAGAAAATCACTTTGAGTGGGGTCTTAAGTCCTAAGCACTGGAAGGGAAGACTCGGGGTCTGGTTTATTGGCTTAGGCTGGATTGTTGTACTTTTTCATTCTTTAATGAAATCTTAATTTTCCATTTCCAATGGAGCCAAAGACTAATTATTCTTTGGCTTTGGGATATGATGGAATAAAGCAAAATGGCCCATAAAACTGTCTGTGCTTCTTATCTGATGAAGTAGCAGTCAGTCGGCGCGATTTTGGAAGCAATTTTCATTTCGGGTCATCCATGTGCAGCCTCTCTATGTTTAATGAAATCTTACATTTTTACAAAAAAAAAAAAAGGTCCTAAGCACTATCCAGCCTGGGGAGTCATAGACTCATAGCTAGTTTCCTAGCCTTTCTCACTATCTCAACGTTACTCAATGATCAAGCCCCCTGTTCTTTTCCGTTATCAGTTTTCAAATCTTTGTGCCATCTGTGTCTCATAATAATACGCTCCAACTCAGATTCAGATTGCTTGCAGCTTTGCTGATCAATTGTTTATTGACTTATGTGTAGGTATATAGATGGAATATGGGATGGGAAGAAAGAACAACTCCCTAACGAATCTGAAGACTTGCAAGGATTTGCTCATGGTAATGAATTGCCAAGCTTTTCTAAAATGGAATCTTTGGGAACTAATGAACAGAAGAGCAAAGAAGATGAGCTCCTTGATTTTTTATCAACACAAATGGATCTTGCTATCCAGTCACTTGTTAAGAGTGAGGATCTGCCATGTGATATGGAATATCCAAAAGCTGTAGTACAAAAGGTTTCTCCGACCAAAAAGAGGCGAATTGTTGAGGTATCTGAAGATCTTCTGTATACAAGCAACATTTCGTTTCAGATTGGTGCTATATTGAGGAAGGCAAAGCCAAATGGATCTTTATCTGATTTATCCCCCAAGAATATTGCGGAAAAATTAGCTAGTGCTTTGCAGCAGCTAGTGAATTCACCAGATTTTTCATTGAAAGCCTGCAACGGACACATAAATTTCTACTCTTCTGTGAAGGTGGCCCTTCCTGATGAACATAACCCCCAAGTTTCTCTCTCTAGTGAATCTTCCGCTCAGCATAAGAAAAAAGGAGGTGATGTGATCCCTGAAGGCCCTCAGAGAAAGAAGCGAAAATTGGAGATCCAATTAAATAGGTCCAGTTTTGATCCTGAAGAGTTTGCCTTATATAGAAAGTATCAGACAAAAGTGCACAATGATGAACCTGATAATGTCACAGAGAGCTCATACCAGAGGTTTCTGGTTGATACACCCTTGATATATATTCCACCAACTAGGGATAATACTGTTCCTCCATGCGGGTTTGGCTCCTTCCATCAACAATACCGACTTGATGGCCGATTGATTGCAGTTGGGGTGATAGATATCCTCCCCAAGTGCTTGTCAAGCAAATATTTATTTTGGGACCCTGATCTTGCTTTTCTTTCCCTTGGCAAATACTCAGCGCTACAAGAAATCAGTTGGGTAAAAGAGAACCAACATCTTTGCCCCAGTCTCCAATATTATTATCTTGGGTACTACATTCACACCTGCCCAAAAATGAGATATAAAGCTGCTTATAATCCATCGGAACTTCTGTGTCCGCTTCGTTACGAGTGAGTATATGCTTCACGACTCTTAACGATTTGCCCAAGTCTTGCAGTGTGGAAATTTATTGAACTCTGACTCACTATACTGAAATCTGTCTTTTCGGCTATTTCATCTGAGTGTGTGTGTGTCTAATTGTGTGCTCTTTTTTCTTCCTTGCCATTTCATAGTGTGTGAGGTTTTAATAGTCCTGCCTCACCATTTGGCCTAGTGTCTTTGGCTGGTGATATTTGAGAACTGATCTCGGGCTGGCTAATTGTTTAGTTTCCAACTTTCCGTGCTTCAGCTTTTTGCAATTGCATTCTAACATCTGCAAACATGCTTGTAGGTGGATTCAATACGATTTTGCCAAGCCATTGCTAGACCGGACACAGTATGCCATCCTCTCAGATCATGCCAAGATACAAACTGAGGCATCGTCATTGACTCAGGATCCGGGCAAACTTTACAATGATCACGGTGATGGAGACTCCAATGATGCTAATTTGGGCGGAGATGAAAACATGAGTAATTCCGAATCTGAATCATCTGATGATGAACTGCTTCCTGAAACCACTGAACAGACTGCAGTTCCTGTTGACGTTGGTGATGTTTTGCTTGGTTTGAGAGGAAAACGTGTCAGATACAAGGTATGTAGAATGCTTCTACCAGGTTTGAAATATTTAGTCAGCCGCTTGCAAGATTCAGTTGAAATTAATGTGACTCTAAATTCTTACTCTAGATGTGTGGAGTTCTTTTAGGTTGGTCACTTTTGAATGTTTAGCTGACTGTCCTTATCTGTTTTTTGTTGCAGAAACTGCGAAGGGGTCTCGGCATAGGTGATCAAGTCAGGCTGGACATCAAATTGGCAACATACATGAAGATTGTTGGCAGGCAGCTTTCTGAAAGAATGGTTTACTCTGTCGCTTGATTATGTTCCAAGGCGCGGATTAATCTCACTCTTGAGTAAGGGGTCTCGTACTGCTCTCCGCGCGTGTGTGTCATGACTCATGAGGAGTTGTACTGCATGCTGGCAACAAAATGGAACATTTTGTGGGGAGCTGCAATCATCAACCACCTTCACCTTCCCAATTTATTCTGCTGTATCATGTACTGTATGTGCAGTTTGGAGCAAAACATGCCTGGGTGTTCATCTTACCCTGGATATCCATATGGCATCTAGTCCTTTGTAAGTTGATTTTTGAGGGTAAGATTTGGGTACCCTACAAAAAAAAAAAAAAAAAATTCTTATAAACAGTGTTATAACTACATTATGAAACTAAATTAAGACCCTTTTTCGGCCGAGTAGACTTTGTCCCTAATTTCGTTTGTCGTATAAGGTTTCCTTCTATATCAGCGATTACCACCAAAGTTTTATGCAAGTCCAAAGCGTATGGAAATGTGACTATGTTAGCGTATGGAAATGTGACTATGTTAGGCAAAATAAGTCCACAACTTTCTAGAAAAATCGTTGTAGCTTGGTATAGTGGAGTCTAATGAGTAATGACACGTATTTTTTTTGGTAAAACTTTAATTAGAACGGTCGTAACCATAATAAAACGAGAGAATAAAATATTGAGACGACCCTAAAACAAAAGCTTGAAACTCGCAACATTTCTTTTGCGATAGGACAAGGATGGAAAGAGGGCCTGAGTGAGATTGAACAACTTCTATCCACAGGCAAAAAAAAAAAAAAAAAAACGTCAAAGTCAAGTCTGACAACCGAAAAACAGTGGCAGATAAGAAACGCATCATTTTGACAAATGAAATCCTCTTATTACGACCAAAACGAAGAGTTCCAAACTCTGAAACTCCCAAGTCATAACAGCTTAGTATTAAGAAAAATAACTGTCATGTAACGGTCAGAAATAACATTAAAGAAAAAGCATTCTTTGTACGTTGGACATGTTCAACCTCTGCGTTACCAAAATTAAACACCAAACATCATAAATCTTATATCAAACACAACATTTTAATCCTAGATTTTCTGCAACAAGCTTCATTAAAGAAAATCCCAGAAGATTAATTTTGTTTCATTTGACTGTTTTTTTTTTTTTGACGTACCAACTTGGGATTTCTTCAGCTGCTTTTGTTTATTTGGTCTCAACTTCATAAGATTTGATTATTGTTTGTCGATTTGGTTACGCAGAAATCAGCATTTCATTTACGTTGATTGATCAACAGGTATATGTATTGTTTCTGTTCGTCTCTTATGTTATTATAATCGGTTTTTCTGTCATCTGTCGCGATAAGTAAGAAATTTTGAGCATTATTACCATTTATGTGTATTTTCCTGCTGCATTTTCATATTCTTCTATCAGAAAGAATGTCAATGAATACGACGTATATATTCTTTTCGGCTTTTTCTGATATTGTGAACAATTTGCAAATTGTGATAGGTTTGAGCAGGTGGTGATCTTGCTATATTTGAGGGGTGTAATCTGAATTCTGA
The DNA here is from genome assembly GCA_963680865.1 of Spergularia marina. NCBI lineage: Eukaryota > Viridiplantae > Streptophyta > Magnoliopsida > Caryophyllales > Caryophyllaceae > Spergularia > Spergularia marina. Next base: position 20,261,117 of record OY804560.1, on the reverse strand, counting down.
GGTAAAGAGAGCATCTGTTCTGACAGAAAGCCGAGGCTGCAATCGAATTCTTTATCGGCCTGAATTCAATGGAGCAGTTCAGGCAGATTGGGGAGAGTCTAGGGAGCATAAAGGCGTTAATGGTCTTGCAAGACTACATTCAGATAAACAAGAGGCAGTGTTGTTTGTTGTTTGACATGTTTAGTTTCGCGTTTGATACATTGTCGGAGGAGATTAAGCAGAACCTGAAACTAGAAGAAAAGAACATGAAATGGAAGCCGTTGGAGCAGCCGTTAAAGGAGCTCTATAGGGTGTTTAAAGAAGGGGAAGCGTATGTAAGACAATGCATGGATACTAAGGATTGGTGGGTTAAGGCTATTAACTTTCATAATAACCAAGATTGTGTTGAGTATCACATACACAACTTGCTGTGTTACTTTCCTATTGTTATCGAGGCTATTGAAACAGCCGGAGAGATTTCAGGACTCGATATAGATGACATGAAGAAGAGGAGAATCATGCTCTCTAACAAATATGATAACACATGGAATGAGCCAAAGCTATTTCAGTGGAAATATGGGAAGGAATACCTGATTTCTCAGGAATTTCGACATAGGTTGGATAGTGTGTGTAAAGAGGATCAATGGTTTCTGCTAGAGATGATCAAGGAGAAGAAGACTTCATCTTTGTGCACTCTCACGAAGCAGGAGCAGCGACTTGGTGACTTGCTCATGAAGAAACTGAATGGTGTTGAATCGCTTTACCCAACCTCGGTCTTAACTGGGTCTCGGGATTATCAGGTGAGACGGCGTTTAGGTGAGGGAATGCTGTACAAGGAGATACAGTGGTTAGGAGAAAGTTATTGTATGAGGCACTTCTTTGGGGAACCAGCATTGTTGAATAACTTGAACAAAGAAATTTATACTCTTCTATCACTTTCGCACCCCAATGTAGTCCAGTACCTCTGTGGTTTCCATGATGAGGAAAAGAATGAGTATTTTCTTGTGATGGAGCTGATTAGCAAAGATCTTAACAGCTATGTAAAGGAGGTTTGCGGACCTAAAAGGCGTCTGCCCTTCTCGCTCCCTGCTGCAGTTGATATTATGCTGCAAATTGCGAGGGGGATGGAGTATTTGCACTCTCAGAAATTCTATCATGGAGACCTGAAGCCCTCAAATGTGCTAATTAAGCCAAAAAATTCATCAATGGAGGGCTACTTTACGGCAAAAATTTCAGGTTTCGGTTTAAAAGGCGCTAAAATCCCTTCTAGGGGCTCCTCACCTAACCAAAATGAAACACTGCCTTTCATATGGTATGCTCCAGAAGTCCTAACAGAACAAGAAAGGCCAGGAAGCAGTGGTAAAAGCAAATATTCTGAGAAAGCTGATGTTTATAGCTTTGGGATGCTTTGCTTTGAGCTCTTGACAGGGAAGGTTCCATTTGAAGACGGTCATCTTCAAGGTGATAAGATGAGTCGAAATATAAGGGCAGGGGAACGGCCTCTTTTCCCATTTGCATTGCCAAAATACCTTGCAACTTTGACAAAAAAATGCTGGCAAACAGACCCGGCTCAAAGACCAAGTTTCGCATCTATCTGTAGGATACTGCGGTATGTCAAGAGGTTGATTGTGTTGAACCCTCACCTTGCTCACCCTGAAATACCATCAATAACTCAAGTAGATGTTTGTGATATAGAGGCAGGGTTCCTGAAGAAGTTTCCTGTGGACGCCACAGTTAATGTGACTTCTGTTTCACAGGTCCCTTTTGAGCTGTTTTCTTACAGACTAGCCGAAAAAGAGAAGCTCAACTGGAGCATCAAGCAAAAGAACTGGGATTCACATAGTGAAGTGGTTATGTCATCAAATGTAGATGATAACATCAATATACTGGATGGCGCAGTTTCTGCAGCACGAGATACAAGGTCAGTATGCTCAGATATCCCTGAGAACAGATACCTGAGTTTCAAGAAAGATAATGGTGCTGCAGCAGATGATCAATTATTGCGCAGACATGGTACTATGTCAATGTGTTTGGAAATTCCTGAGAAAAAAGTCCCATTCCTGAGGAGAGCTCACAGTGTCACAGGAAATCGTTCATCTTCGCTAGTCCAACAACGATCAGTCAGTGCAGAAATCCTTGAAAAAAGACCTTCACCTCTGAATAAATGCAGCACGATTCCCTCCACACAGAAAAATGATACAAGGTCAGTATGTACTGAAATCCCAGAAAAGAAGACCTCAGACAAGAAAATGACTTTTCTGAGGAAATTCAACAGCGTCAGGGCGAGCAAGGATCAAGGTCAGTCTTATATTTCTATGTCTAAATAGCTGTTTTGCTTCTTAGTTTGACATGATACACAAAAGCTTATGTAAGACGGCTCTACTGTGGGATGGGATGCGGATTTAAGATTTTGAGGTGCCTGTTATACTAAAAGCACACCCCAACAACTTAATGGCTCATCCAATCCTACCATAGGACTGTCTTTCGCCCATATTCACTGCTTAATCCAATGAAGAAAAATTGTTAGATCCCTATAACATCTGATTGTGGGACATTCAGCACCAAAGTCTGTTGAGCAAGTACTGTTTTCTCAAGGCTATGCACAATTGGACACTGACAAATAACCGTGTATGCAGGAAAAACTATAGGGCAAAAGAAAGGATCATCAGCACCAAGTACAAGGACAGTGGCAGAGAAGCAGCAGTCAGCCGCTTCTCATAGGTCATGTAGATGTAAACTCAGACATTCTGGACCTTTAACAGACTCAGAGATTCACTAGTTTAGATACCTGCTGTCCTGCTTACCTGACCTCAGAGGTGCGCGAGTTAGGACTGCACCAGATGACTCATAGTAATGCATCCCACATTGTATTAACATGTACCAGATGCTGATCCATGGCGCAGCTGGTAGTTCCTGCAAGGAAAGAGCAGTCTGCATCCTGGCACACCTGTGAGGGAAATGTTTCTTGACAGATGAAAATTAGAAATTTTTCGTTTTTCAGTCTGCACCATGTCTGGTTTTGTAAATTTTGTGGTTAGCTACACATGTCATTTTTGAGAACTGTGTTTTGCTCAAATTTGTATTTTTGTAGTCTTACATTTTTTGCCTGAATGTACAGATGTTGCTGTGGTAGACTTATTTTGTAAATCGTACACCATCTGTAACACTCGAGTATTTATGAATTTTCTTACATATTTAGACCAAACGTAAAGAATAAAATATGAAACAAAGGGAGTAGTGGTGACATTACAGAGTAAATGCCAGTTCCACCATGTAGAACTTTACCAATATGCACAGTGACTGTCTGAATAGATTCAATAGAACATATAAAGAGAATTTCCTGAGTAGAATAACTTCTTGATTGATACAATATACAGTGAGAGTCTGAATAGAATACATGGAGAAGAAATACATCAACAATGGAGTCTTCTTTATGTCAATGTGGAAAGCCGTTTCGGCAGCCGAATCAACAGGTAAACAATTCAGAGATCCATAAGTTCCAATGGAATGAATTCCAAGGTTAAACTATGTACAATTGTCGATTAAGTGGCATAATTGTCATATATCTAAGTTCAATCATGCATCATCCGCATCACTTCCACCAACATGCGCTTCATGAGTGACCCAATAGTTGCTACCATCAGGGCCACAAATCTTATACCTGCTTCAACAACCATATCAATCTCTCAAAATGATAAGTTTTACTTCACAGTCGTTGTTCACCTAACCAACAAATCTACTGACCTCTCGAGAACAGATTTTCCTTCCTTGTACTTCTGGCTCTTTTCATGGGCGGTCTCCTGAAAGAACACATCCCATACCAGTAAACTAACAGCTAAACTATCTGTCTAATTGTGTTCACATGAAAAGAGTTTTTTTTCTGATATATGTTGGTCTGCAGAGCTTACATATTTCCAACCCACAATTGATCCACAGCCGACACAGAATATATCAGCCACTGTATGCATCCCAGTCATCATCAGTCTATCATCTGCCTCTCCAACAGTTACATTTACACTGCCAAAGTGTCAAACAACTCGAACATTTAGTTCGCTGTTACTACATTCGTGCCTACAAAAGCTCATCTAAATTACCGCGTAAAAGGACACATGGTCATGCTAATACATTGACCTGAAAACCAGCTCTGTAACGGGGGGACTAGAAAGTAGAAACAGCCTTTAGAAGCCTATCAACTAATATTAGATCATTGACCCATTGCATAACGCTATAACACATCCAAAGACACTAGAATTTCAAGTTATAAAGCATGACGAAGTCAATTTCATATTGCCAAAGAACAGCAGTGAGCAGTCAACAATGTTAAGGAGAATGACTATGCCCTGGATCTGAAGACAGGATGCCAAGGTATAGGTTGAACAGGCAAAGAATCGACCACCTTGGCGAATCTTACAAAAGAAGTTAAGAACATATATGTTTAGAACTTTAGGTATTCAGCATTTAACCGGGTATATCACAAGCATTATCAGTTATTTCATTGAACAATACATGACAGCTTGTATTCATATGCGCTCTATGGAGTATGATACAGGATAGAGTTTCAGAGCTTTTAGAAAACTTACACTTTGTTGAAGAGGTAAGCCTTCCCATGCCTACTGTGAAAATACTGAACCAACACCACATGTAGAACTCTTGTCAGTCAATGGACTACTCCTTCTAAACATCTACTTAGAACCAAGATACAACAATAACAACAACCAAGCCTTACTCCCAAAATGCTTTGGGAACCTTTAAAAAAATGCGATCATTAGCACAATGAACGTGTTCATGTTCACCCCCTCACAGACTCATGGACAGTCAGCACACACATCCATCAAGGTGTTGAGGTTTGACATACAAAGCTGTATATTCATAAAAATGGCTTAAAATTTCCAAGGCTCAATCAACTTTTGAGCAAAACCATATTCTATAGTACAGAAAAGCTCTCTTAAATAAATAAAAAATTCAATAGGTTGAATCGTGAATGGAATGATATATTCGTATCATTGAATTTTGCTTCTAAAGATTGGCTTAACTACGAGTCATACTTCGACACATTGTGGTAAAAGCGTGGAAACATATAAGGTAGAGGCCAACAAAACAGGACAGTGAAAGAATCAAAAGGAAGTAAATTAAGGCATCTACCTCATTTTCAGAAGGCCTTCCAAAAGACCAAATAATCCAGCAATCAAAATGCAATAATACAAACTCAAATCCTCTAAAACCGGCCAACCCGGAAGTACCTTGTCATTCATATGAAAGCACATAACACACCCAAATTTCGATACTAAACAACTTCATCTCCATCAGAGTAATATAAAATGTAACACTGAGTTAGCACAAACAGCCATAAGTTTGATTTTAGATCATTAGTTTCAAAACTTAATCAGGAAAGTAAAAAAAAGAATAATCAGGAAAGTAAAATTATTGCTATATATATCACCAAACTAAACTTCAAAAGTAACCCAATATGGAAAGATTTGTACTTTAATTCTATATATACATCAGAAATGATCCAGATTATGCTTGTTTAATAATAATCCATCACAGATAATCCAATAATCCGATAAAAAAAAAACATAAAAAAATGCCATGATCCATCAATGGCCCAATCACAAGCCCATTAATAGAAGAGATTGTTCAAAAGCTTCTCCAACACACCAACCAAGAATCATCCAAATTTAACCAAAACCCAGTTCACAATTCAACATGAAAATCAAAAGGGCGGTCTTAAAAATTGAAAAAGATGAGACCTTGGAAACAACATCTTCAATTGCAGCCAAGTGGGTCCTACAGTGCTTGCAACTATAGATCTTCCCCTCCAAATTCACCACAAACAATCTCCCCATCTCTCTCCAATTTCACCAACAATCTGAGTAAAAATGTGAGCAAACCCAGTAAAGTTTTATTACCATAGGTATACAATCACATGAAAAAAAGACAATTATAAGTTCAACTGATTCCTTGATCAACAAGTTTAAGTTGATCAAACAAATATTATTAGTAGGATAATTCCTGAAGCAATAGCAAGGAATTTAACTTAAGCAACGTATAATATAAATGGAAAATTTACGTGTAGGAGAAAAATACAAAGAAAGTGGTGGTTGATAAATTAAAATTAAAATTAAAAATAAAAAAATGATACCTGTCACAGTGAAAGAAGTTGCAAGGGCAACGATGATGAAAATATGAAGACATCATAAAAAGTTCACAGTTTATACGCTCAATCTTTCTCTCTCCCACCTTTTTTTTTTAATCATTATGGCCTTTTCCATTTTTAATTTGCGAGTAAAAACTGACAAGACGTGTACAGGAAGACGTCGGTATATTTTGGATTATAGATTTTCAGAAATATGGGAGATGAAATGGTTATTTTTGGCAAGGCGTATCATAATTCATTCATAGAATCATAGGTGTAAGTTTCCGTAATTTCGTACATAGTCGAGTAACTAATGTTATGAATGAAAGTCGTATGAATGTTATTATTGGGAAGTGAGTAATCAATTTGATAGATCAACATTATTGTTCATTTGCAGATTCTAAACTTTACATGTGGGGTTAGATTATTTCGTTTTGAACAGATAAGTTTAATATGTTGTTATATTAACACGAGAATTTGCTTGTCGGCTTACATTTGACAACTTATGCGCGAATAAGATTGATTTTAGTTTGTAATCAAACCAACTCATATTGTAAAGAGTTGAGCAAATGGTGACTTTGACCAATGTACATACGTAGGAGTATTAGTTACATATACTATTAATGACATTACGTAACACAATTAAACACACCAAGACCTAGTAGTCTAGCACTAGTATATCGTATCCATAACAATTGGAGCAAAAGTTTGGGACATCGGGTCTAACTTCAAAATCGAAAGCCTGAGAGTTTGAGACCTGCCTCAGTATATCCTCTAAATAGATAGATTATTACATAAGACACCCTCATTTTCTTTTTTGCAAATTTCTCAGAGACTTTGTAATTAGTTCATCTTGCAATAATATGGCTTATTAGTTACGGAAAATACACAGATACCCCTGTATTTTGGGGGTTCGCACGCAGTATCCCTATAGCTGAACTTTCTGCATATGGTATCCCATACTTCTGGAAACTGTATGCCCCGCCCTTTTTTATAATTTCCGTTATAACACCATTAGAGAATCATTGTTATCACCTTTATTAAACGAGAACCCCCTTGTCTACCTCACAATCTCACATGAGAAGTGAAAGATTGAAAGTATCCAAAAGAGAAAAGACAAGATGAGCAGAGGAGAAGTAGGCCTAAGTTTGGACTTGGATCATGGACTGTGTCGGCAAAATAAATTGATAAGCCATGCGGCATACAATGTTAAAGGCCCTACAAAGCCAGATAATCAAACTTACCCCCTCGTGTGTTTGTATTAGCCCATTATTTGAATACTATAAGTTTCAATATGTGTGCCCAAATTATTGACCATGAACTTGAAGATAAGAAAATCTTCCTATTCATTTAATTAATGCAATTTGCTTAGGCCTTGCACTCTTACAAAGATTTATTAGATTATATTTGTTTAAGTCGATTTAAATCAAATCAAATTAGATTTTACAATACGGAGTATTATTCATAAATCTCCAATTAATAAGATTTTGGTAAGACAACCAACGCCAACAAGGAATCAATAATTTCTACCTTGACAAAACTATTACCGTTTTCAAAATCAGAATGTAGATTTTACATTTTCACATGCACAATGTGTACGTATATCACCGTCATTTTCTTCTTCTTCGTATGTTAGAATGTGATGGATCAAGCCTTTCATATCAATTAGTTTGGCCCCAACCTTTGGTTGTATCATCAATGAAAGGCACAGCTAATATCGTGGCCTAGGCCAAATCATTGAAGTCGTAGCGTACTAATCTTTGAAAGGACGATATTAATATCTCACTCATACTTTATTTAAATTAAATGTCAACAAATGAAAGAATAGAAGAAAGATGAGTCAACACATTTGATCACAATTCACAGGTACTCCTTAACTTAAAGTCTCGCCTTGGATGATATGGCAATGTTAAAAGGAGAAATGTTTGGTTCTAACCACGTTCGATCTGCACACACTAAAGCGGATGATACAAATTAGAAAAAGCTTGCGCAATATTACTATTTAGAAAAATAGTGTTAAAATTCCATAATCAAGACCGTAACATCGTCCGGGAAGACTAATTAGTCATGGTAGATACTCGTACTCCGTCCATTTCCTCAAACCAAATGTCAACTTTCTATAAAAAAAAACCGCATAGTAGCTAATACATAAAAACAGATATAGTCAAGCTTTGTTCCATCTGCCTGAATTCCAGAAATCATGGGTAGTTATGTTGTCGCAGAAATTGCTAACCTACCTAATAACCTAATAAAATATATGTAATCATCCCTTAAGTATACTTCATCTGAGTGGATTATGATGAGTGATGACTATGTTATTGTGCTGGTCTCCAATTAATCAACATTGTTTAAAAAGCTTAATTTTATTTCTGTAGAATGAAAAGGCAGTTTGATTTAACATCACTATTCTCTAATACTATAGTCTAGTTATAGGGTTAGGAAGAATGAATTGTTGATATTGTTTGGTACAGCTTAAATGAGCTAAAAGCACAAAGCTAGGCATGCACAACTTGTGATCACAGCCTTTGGGTTTGGGCTAAAAAAGTTAGATCTAAATCAGCAAGCTATCTAAGAACTTGTGTGAGAAACAGGGTTTCAGGGTTTGTAGCTAATCTAGGGGCACAACTTTTCAGCTAGCTAGGTGATTTTATTCTCGGTCGTAAAGAGAACACTCTCGAGCGTTTATGCAGTATTAAAACACACTTTAGTCGAAACAGAATAACCCAGTATGTGAATCGCTTAGCCCTTAGGTGGCTACATGACATGTACGGAGTAGTTGTTATCGAGTCCTTTCAAATACAAATCTATAGATCACCCAACTTATATGCTGATATGTTTTTTGGTTGACTCGAACTTAATTGTTTTTTACATGCGACGGATTGATTCAATGCAATTTGATATTGTTTATTTTTTTTAAAATAAACCTTAATATATACTTAGTATAAAATTAAAGGGATTGAGCAACAATTGAATCATGATGCAATGTGTTAAGTGGAAAGATACGGGAGGATCGGAGGAGTTCCGAAAGCAAAAGATTCATGTGTTCCATATTATGGAGGCCATGTGGGATTAGCATGTAATCGCAATGTCTTGTTATTATGGAGTGAAAAAAGAACCTAATTGTATACCATGTAATATGTTACTACCTAGTGGCCAACTTCTCATCATCTCTAGAGTCTAGACACGTGCTATACGCTTTCCCTCAATTCTTATTAGAAATGTACAAATGATTACTATATATAACCTATGGGGTATATGCAGTATGATTAACTATTTGCATTGAACTGCCTAATTTAGTTAGAATTCGAGTTGTAAATTTAACACTAATATTATATCATTCAGAATTAGTAAAAAAAAAAATTGGTTGAATTTCATACAGCTAATCTATTCAGCCAAGAATATACTTTGATTGAGTCGTGAACCTCGCGATTTTCTTGTGGGTGGGCTATATTCTAGTATTCTACTATGATCTTTTATATACAGTATGTAATGTAGCATTGCCCGACGGAAAAGGGCAAATATAACTTATTTCTTGATTTGGTACTTTACAACATGTGCCCTTGTTGTATGGTAATGCCTTGCCTTAAGCATATATCAATGTGCGGTTGCTATATATCTCTATATGCGAGTCGTGAATGATCGAGTGATAGATATCACTTAAAAGTCATAATTTTTTCTCTTTTTGAAGTCATTAATATTGTCATAAATCAAGCCAATTTATTTGTAAACTAATAATCCAGCCTGATAGATTTTAGATCTAAAGAAAATGATATTATGTATGTGTTTGACACTATCGATTAACCTAGAGGTTGTCTTCGTAAAATCAATTAAATTGTTTTCACTAATGATATTACATTGCAATCAGCCCAAATTTGTAACTTCAATTCAGATGGCACTATGTGAAATTACGCGGGCCTGGGCCACACTCGTAAGGAGAAGAGAGAGTCCACTTGATAAACCCGAAGAGGTTCCATCCTAAAACCAATTGGCAATAGGAGGAGTAACCCCTTGGTTTATATGGTAGACAAATCTCTTCTATTTTTCCAACGTGGGACACTCATATGTGGAGTATTACGGGTGTCACTTTAACACACTACCAAAAATAGCTAGAGTATATGGGAATATACAATCATGGTAGATTGACTAGATTATAGCTACTATATATGTCCATTATAACCTTTTTATTTTAGAAAGATTTTTAAAAATGTTTGTACAAATCTTACCCTAACTAAAATGAATTGCAACACATGTTTCTGCCACCAAAATCTATTCAAGCAAAGTAATTAGGGTACATATACTAAGACTAAGTTAAATTAACTTGTAACTGGCAAATTGGTAAAACAATAATCAAACGTCATCATATTTAATATTCTGATCTATTACATAAAAGACCTATTTTTGAATAATTTAAAAAAAATTATGAAAGGTCAATTTGGAATTTTACCAGACAAGTAATTAATAGTTCCAGTGAGGGGCTGCATCTGGTCAAAAGTTCATTTATTGTCAGAAATAAGATTTCATAACTCCATATACTAAACTGTTTAATCCCGGCCATATATAATAGCACTAACCAAATTGTGTTACTTTGGTGACTTCACAAATACTTCATAACTCCACCAACTCTGATAAGGCCCCATCGATCACCGTCGACTACTACCTGCGGTGGTTGATGTTGTGGGGCGGAGGTTGGTGTGGGGTGATGCTGGAGTTAGGTGTTATAATTAGCAGAGCTACATAGTTAGTTATTAGTGGAGTTATGCAATTTAGTAGATGAAGTTATCGTATTTTATTTCTGATAATAAGAGCATTTCTGACTATATGAAGTAACATATTCCATATTTAATTTTAAAAAATAAATATTTAATATTAATTGAATTCATCTTTACCTTATTATTTTCTAATTACCTTACCTAATCTAATCTAATACTATATATTAAAACCTGAAACCAAGTCTTTCCTAGAACGACACTTGGCATTCATTAATTAGATAGTTTTAAGTAATTACATAACATAGAAATTATTAGCTAATTTATGCAAAATAATATAACTTATGGTGATTATGGTTAGGGGTGTTCAGAAAAAACCGAACTGCGGTTAACCGAACCGAATAACCGAAAACAGCACATTTTTTCGGTTCGGTTAACCGCACCGCAAATTTTTTAGGTTAACCAAAAAAAATCGGTTATTCGGTTTGGTGTTTTGGAGTTTCGGTTAACCAAAATCGAACTAAATTTTTATTTTTTGAAAAAAAATTTAAAATATGTATGTGGCAGTTCGGTTAACCGAAATAACCGACCGATATTTGGTTTTCGGTTCGATTTCGGTTCAAGATAAGAGCAAACCAAAAATTCGGTTCGAATTTTATCCGAACCGAAATGAACAGCCCTAATTATGGTGGTAAGCTAATTTATGCAAAATAATAGTGTTGATACTAATATTATACAAAGATAAATTGACAATGTCATAAAATAAACATAACAATATAGATATCCAACAAGCATAGTCCTAAGATAATCCACGGTTTTTCGATATTATGGCTCCGGAGCAAAAATCGCTCAAATTTTAGTGGTAATCTCTAAGTATAATATAATGAGGATCTACTAAATATTAGAGTAAAAAAACTAATAAAAAGATAAGGAAAACGACCAAAACGGTTATAAATCCATACAAAGTGACGAGCGTTGAAATGGATGAAATACTTAACAAAATGAGGAATCAACACTCAAATCTAACAAGTATAGTCCTTAAGAATCAAAAATAATGTTTGGAGGACATTTTGATTTTTTTTCGAAAAATTGATCAAATTTGACTAGAATCGCAGTACATAATCCACGGTTTTTCGATAATATGGCTCCGGAGCGAAATCGGCTCAAATTTTGATGGTAGTGTCTAAGTATGATATAATGAGGATTTGAAAAATATTAGGGCCAAAAACCTAAGTAAAGTTAAGTAAAACGGCTAAAATGGTTATAAATCCATAAAAAATGACGAGCGTCGAAACGGATAAAATATTTCACAAAATGAGGAACCAAAACTCAAATCCAACAAGTAGAGTCACAGGGTATCTATAGTAATGTTTGGAGGACATTTGTTTTTTTTCCAAAAAATTGATCAAACTGAACAGAATCGCAGTACATAATCCACGATTTTTCTATAATATGACTCCGGAGCGAAATCGGCTCAAAATTTGGTGGAAGTGTCTGAGTATGATAAGGATTTGGAAAATATTACAGTAAAAAGCCTAAGAGAAGTTAAGTAAAACGACCAGAACGGTCATAGATCCATACAAAGTGACGAGCGTCGAAACGCATGAAATACTTCATAAAATGAGGAACCAACTTTAACACCCCGACTCATCGCCTGAGTCGAAAGTAGTCACCTATGACAGCTCGCCAGGCTGTGGGCTGACCTCACAGTCTCTTAGAAAGTTCCTCTGAAATCTGGGGTATTACACTCACCCCCTCTTAAGATCACAACGTCCTCGTTGCACCTGACAGCCAACCATATTCCAACTCCAGGATTTTTTCCCCGCTAGGCTGCTGACCTGGAAACTCCTGACCACAACATCAACTCGCGGTCGCAGGGTTGCTCTGATACCATTTGTAACACCCCGACTCATCGCCTGAGTCGGAAGTAGTCACCTATGGCAGCTCGCCAGGCTGTGGCTGACCTCATAGACCAACACGGGTCCTTTCGGCGCATTTTGACCTCACTCATGCGCGCCCTGGAAATTTCCCAAGAGGTCACCCATCTTGAAATTGCTCCCAGTCAAGCACGCTTAACTGTGGAGTTCTTATCACATGGGCTTTCTAAAAAGAAAGTCGACTTTGTTGTTATGAGTAGCACTATCAATCCCTTTAACCACCTCATATGAGCCCTTAATCTCTTAGAAAGTTCCTCTGAAATCTGGGGTATTACACCAACACCCAAATCCAACAAGTATAATCCTAATGTATCTACAATAATGTTAGGAGGACATTTGGATTTTTTTCGAAAAATTGATCAAATTTGACCAGAATCGAAGTACATAATTCACGGTTTTTCGATAATATGGCCCCGCAGCGAAATCGGCTCAAATTTTGGTAGTAGTGTCTAACTATGTTATAATGAGGATTTGAAAATTATTAGGGCCAAAAACCTAAGTACATTTAAGTAAAACGGCTAAAATGGTTATAAATCCATACAAAGTGACGAGCGTCGAAACGGATGAAATAGTTCACAAAATCAGAACCAACACTCAAATCCAACAAGTATAGTCATAGGGTATCTATAGTAATGTTTGGAGGACATTTGATTTTTCTTTCAAAAAATTGATCAAATTTGACCAGAATCGCTGTACATAATCCACGGTTTTTCGATAATATGACTCCGAAGAGAAATCGGATCAAATTTTTGTAGTAGTGTCTAACTATGATATAATGAGGATTTGAGAAATATTAGGGCCAAAAACCTAAGTAAAGTTATGTAAAACGGCTAAAATGGTTATAAATCCATACAAAGTGACGAGCGTCGAAACGGATGAAATATTTCACAAAATGAGGAACCAACACTCAAATCCAACAAATATAGTCATAGGGTATCTATAGTAATGTTTGGAGGATATTTTGGTTTTTGCAAAAAATTGATCAAATTTGACCGAAATTGTAGTACATAATCCACGGTTTTTCGATAATATGGCTCCGGAGTGAAATCGGCTCAAATTTTGGTGATAATCTCTAGGTATGATGTAATGAGGATTTGAGAAATATTAGGGCAAAAAACCTAAGTAAAATTAAGTAAAACGGCTAAAATGGTTATAAATCCATACAAAGTGACGAGCGTCGAAACGGATGAAATACTTAAAAAAATGAGGAACCAACGCTCCAATCCAGCAAGTATAAACCTAAGGTATCTACAGTAATGTTAGGAGGACATTTAGATGTTTTCAAAAAATTGATCAAATTTGACCGGAATCGTAGTATATAATCCACGGTTTTTCGATAATATGGCTCCAGAGCGAAATCGGCTCAAATTTTGGTGGTTATGTCTAAGTATGATATAATGAGGATTTGAAAAAATTAGGGGCAAAAACCTAAGTAAAGTTATGTAAAACGGCTAAAACGGTTATAAATCCATACAAAGTGACGAGCGTCGAAACGAATGAAATAGTTCACAAAATGAGTAACCAACACTCAAATCCAACAATTATAGTCCTAGGGAATCTACATTAATGTTTGGAGGACATTTGGATTTTTTCGAAAAATTGATCAAATTTGACCAGAATCGCGATACCAATCCACGGTTTTTCGATAATATGGCTCCGGAGCGAAATCGACTCAAATTTTGGTGGTAGTGTCTAAGTATGATATAAGGAGGATTTGAAAAATATTAGGGTAAAAAACCTAATTGAAGTTATAAAACGGCTAAAATGGTTATAAATCCATACAAAGTGACAAGCGTCGAAATGGATGAAATATTTCACAAAATGAGAAACCCAACACTCAAATCCAACAAATATTGTCATAAGGTATCTATAGTAATTTTTGGAGGACATTTGGTTTTTCTCGAAAAATTAATCAAATTTGATCAGAATAGCTGTACATAATCCACGGTTTTCGATGATATGGCTCCAGAGCGAAATCGGCTCAAATTTTGGTGGTAGTGTCTAAGTATGATAAAATTCAGATTTGGAAATAATTAGGGCCAAAACCTAAGTGAAGTGCCAAAACGGTTATAAATTCATACAAAGTGACGAACGACGAAACGGATGAAATCTAATCTAATCTAATATAATCTAATCTAATCTAATACTATATATTAAAACCTGAAATCAAGTCTTTCCTAGAAGGACACTTGTCGCACATTAATTGGATAGAGTTTAAAAATAGTATTAAATACAATTAGTGGTGAAAATATGGTAAGGAATTATCATAGAGTATATAATTAGTCAAATTATGGAAAATAATAAATATGGTAATTTAGTTTACAATATGAAATCTACGAGATAATATTACGGTGGTTAGCTAATTTATGTTAATAAATTGAAGTATAAGATATAACTGGAATAGTAGATAGAAATAGTAACATGTGACGAGATAGTGGAATTGAAATAGTGTAATGGGTGACGTAAAAGTGGAAAGGTAATGATAATATGATGAGTAAGGTGAAATATATAATCATAGAATATGACGGGGGAGTAGGTGACAAAAGTTGAATATAGTGTTTTTCATAATAATATTAGAACAAAAACAAAACACACACTTTTATGAAACGAGTATAAATATTATAAATAGATAAGCTCGGGCGTGGCATGAGAATGCAAACTAGTACTATATATTAAAATCTGAAACCGAGTCTTTCTTAGAACGACACTTAACATTTATTAATTGGATAACACTAAGTAAATTGTTAGCTAATTTATGGAAAATATTACTCTGTATAATTTATGGTGAATAATAGTGTTGCTAATAATATTATAACAAAGATAAACTAAGAATTCCATGAAATTAGTATAACAACATAGATATACTGCCCCGGCGTGGACCGGGCGTGCAAACTAGTTACTTATTTGAACTCGAATCACATCATCTATATTGAAAGTGAAAGTTTTATAAATGAAAAAAAAAATTAATTGTTAACGAATAAATAAAATGATAAAATATATTTCGGGCGTAACCCGGGTATTAAACTAGTATGAATATATGCTTGGTACTAGATTAGCGTACTTTCTTTTGTTAAATCAATTCTTAATTTTGATCATATATCACCGGAGTACATATTAGAAAAACAGAGAGATATATCATTTGTTAAATTAATTCTCAATTCTTACTGTATACGAGTATTACTGGAATACACATTAGAAAAACCGAATAAAATATCCGACAGAAGTTGACATCGTTAGTCTTGTACACTTTCTCTCTCCCATCTTATCCCAGTTGCCCACAGACCCACGCGGCCACACTCTCTCATTTTCCAGATTCTTTTGTCCAAACGTACTTACTCTCTTACACACCCACTCGTGTGGGTGCTACTCCTACATATATACAATACATACATACCTCTCTCTTTATAACACCCTCCCTTCCCATTTCCAAAACCATATAAACATTCGCAATCATAAAACTATCGGTGACGCTATCTCATTTTCCGTAACACATACGAAACCAAACCTAAACATCGTAAAAATGGACTACTACTCGTACTCCTACTTTTACGATTACGACTACACATTCCTCATCACTTTTATACTACTACCACTCACCATCTTATTCCTTGTCCTCGTCCACCTCCACCGCCGCCGTACCTACCGCCTTCCACCGGGCAACTACGGCCTCCCCCTCATCGGAGAAACCCTCCAACTCATCTCCGCCTACAAAACCGACAACCCGGAACCCTTCATAGACGAGCGGGTCGCCCGGTTCGGACCCGTATTCACGACCCATATTTTTGGAGAAGCGACCATATTCTCGGCTGACCCGGATGTGAACCGGTACATATTACAAAATGAAGGGAAATTGTTCGAGTGTAGTTACCCGGGTTCGATATCGAATTTGTTAGGAAAACATTCGTTGTTGTTAATGAAGGGGAGTTTGCATAAGAGGATGCACTCTCTTACTATGAGTTTTGCCAACTCTGCTATTATTCGTGATCATCTTTTGGTTGATATTGACCGTTTGATCCGGTTCATTCTTGACTCTTGGTCCGACCGGGTTTTCCTTATGGAAGAAGCTAAAAAGGTATGCATAAGCTTTTGTCATTCTATTCATTGTTTGTTTGTTGTTGTTAGTGATGATTAATTATATTCATGCATGACGAACCCATGATAAAGTTGTAGCATACATAAACATTGTTGTGGGGACTCGAGATTTGAACTTGAGATCTCATAATAGGAGTGATTAGTTAGGTACTTTTGTTTCGGGGTATGTTCAAGTACATTTTTGGCAAATACTATCATTGATTTTAGGATTTCACATTGGTAGTAATTTTTTTTTATTTTTTTTTGGATTTTTTACCTTGTTTTGTAAGCACAAAAAAAAAAAGGTATTTTTGGAACATTTTCTTATTATTGTTATTTTTTATCTAATTTATTGGAGCATTCGTGCCTAGAATTAAACTTGAAGTGGGACCTACCCCTCGTGGGAGAAAAGAAGGGCTCGACAGTTCAGTACTCAAAGAGCAAACTCTGATGATTCTTGTTTCTTTTATTTTATTTTTTCTTTTCAAAAGAATATTTACAAATAAAATTCTTTTGCTATTTCTATGTGTTCGGAAAGGTTACCAAAATGTGAAAAGTATAGAGCACGACTTAATGTTAGGGGGACGACTTTGGAGGAATTAGTACTTCGAAACAAACGGTCCACATAACACTTTGTAAGTGTATGTCCCTCTCTGTCATGGGGAGGCCTCATGGATGGTCACGTTACCATTAGTAAAGCTTAAAGTAGTGTCTCCTTACGTCGGTTTTCGCCTGCGTTGGTCGGCTCAACTAGTAAGGTCTTTGGAACGTGTTTAGGAATTTGGGATTTGTCTGTGTTGATATTGTCACTCAGAGTCACACGACACCCATTAAACGGAAGATGAAGTTTTAGGCGCAATCGTTCTTGTACATAATACACGGAGTATGTAATTGGTCATAGGAAGTGGTCAAAATATTGCCTATTTTTCTAATTTTGTTTATTGTAACTTGTAAGAAAAGTACGGTGAGATACGATTTTGTAGAGTAGTAGCCGAAGTAGTGTCAAAAGTGAAGGGAGAAAAATCATTGTGATTTCCGGCAACAATAAGTAGATGCATATTTCAGATGATCTGTTTATTCCCTAGTATAGCTTTTTTAGCTCCTAGTATATTCTAATTAAGTTGATTTAAATCATTATATATAGATCATACTATATACTATACAATTGTTAAAAAGTTTCTTTAACAGACAAAAAGTTGGTGTATGGATTGAAATAATATTAGACTAATAATTGTGTTGATTATGTCTTGCAGATCACATTTGCATTAACAATGAAGCAGCTTATGAGCTTTGATCCTTGTGAATGGACAGAGTCTCTCAGAAAAGAGTATTTACTTGTCATTGAAGGCTTCTTCACCATTCCTTTACCTTTCTTCTCTACTACTTATAATCGCGCCATCAAAGTAATTTACTACTCCCTACGACTTTTCATGATGTTACGACTTTGACAGTTTTATCGTATCTTTTTTTTTTCGGTACAAAGTTTTATCGTATCTTTTGACTGTTAATAATTCATAGTAATTTTCTGCATGATACGTAACTTATCGTACAATTGTTGTCATTTCTCTCTAGTAGTGTTACTATTTCACACATTGAGTAGCTTAATTATTTTACTTACGGCTAATTCTAAGTAAAAATGATGTTGTGTAAAGGCTAGGACAAAAGTAGCGGAGGCATTGATATTAGTCGTACGTGAAAGAAGGAAGGAGAGCGAGCGAGGGGAGAGAAAAAACGACATTTTAGGCGCGTTGCTAGACGAGGAAGTGGAAGGGGGGCGGTTTTCCGACGAGGTTATAGTGGATTTCTTGGTGTCGTTGTTGGTGGCCGGGTATGAGACCACATCAACACTAATGACTCTAGCAGTCAAGTTCCTAACCGAGACTCCTCTTGCTCTTGCTCAACTAAAGGTATGATGGATTTTCTTTTAAACGACTTTTTAACTAGCGAATTTTGATATGAATGAATGACCCCTTTTCCCGTTTCCGAACTAGAAAACTTGTTGATATAAGTATGATCTTTGCTTTCTTTTGTGTCACTTTCTCATTAATTTTGCCGTATTGTCAAGTTTAACTAAATTTTGTTATGGGCCCCATAAAGCCCACGAGTGCCATTATATTGGATGGACCGTTAATAAGAAGCTTCATCATCTTATCATGGAAATTCTCAGCCAAACACATTGGATGGTTTGGATTTAAAAGCTAATATTGATTGATTGATTGATCCAACGTCTACCATTTAATTTGGATAAAACCTCGTCATGTTTTTTCTTATTATATTAATTTTTCTTATTCCACTACAAAAAAGTACTGGGTCGTTTAATCTGGGACGGAAGGAGTAATTTGGATAAAACCTAGTCATGTTTTTTCTTTTCATCATTTTTAGTTTAGAAATAAAATCTTATTAACTTGAGAACATTTTTTATTTTATTTTATTTTATGTACAAAGTAACTTTGTCTATAATCTAATAAAAACCCTCTTTGTCTATTATCTAATACGATATGCAATATTGCTTTTGAGGAAAAGATCATGCATATACATACTCAATCATGTCATTGCACATGAAATACCATTGGAAAAGCTAGTTTATACTTTTACTGCCGTATAATCAAATCTTGTTATCATGATCAATTTGGCTTTCAACTTAGATTACTTAATCAAAGTCATACCCTCTTTTGATTTGAAAATAAGATTAGTTTGCGGGTTTTCACTACATATCTAATGCATGGATCGAGGTACAACTCGTATTAGATTACAAAGGTGAAAAGAATATGACCTAAATCTCATCACTGCGTAAACGGAAGAAAATGAAGTTTATTTCACTTTGTAAAATGGTATTGAGAGGTTGATTGCGAACCCTATATAATAAGAAATTTTCAAACTAAAGAAAATCGAAACCTCGATCATGTATACAGATTTAATTACTGTTCGAGCTAAAATAGCTGACATCTACAACACTACGACTACAACTTTACAAGTGATAATAAGATTTGTTAGGTAGAGAGTCTTGTAGACAATGTGGCTCATGGGACACCCACGTGAGGGTGGGGCGAAAGACAGAGAGAGTTTGTGAGTATAGGGACCAGAATACAATGAAGAAGTAGCCTACGACTAAGCCTAGCAGTAGGAAGTACCAACCACTAGTGTCTAGGAAGGGGATGTTTCATGTTTGTGAGTGTTTATTAACTTGTTCTTCTTTAAAAGGACCGTTGTACCCTTCCATCAGAAACATTTATTCTACCTTGTTATATGTGCCTCAGTGCCTGGTTGGGAAAATGGGAATCTAATGCTAGTCAATATCTATGTGCAATGACAACTGATCCTCAAGGACATACTCGGAAAGTGATTCTCAATGTGTAAATGTGGAATGTGAATGTCATAAACTCAAAATCATTTTCTTTTCTTTCAAGTAACAAGGCTCCAAATGTGTACAAGTAGGTAGGAGGAATGTTAGCATGATGCTCGGAGCATCAGTGATTCATATCTCATAGTATAGCGCAAACGAATAAAGACATTGAAAGCATGCGTCGATATTCTTGTGTGTGTTACACTGATACATAGTGCATCAACGTAATATTTCTCAAATTGAGGCAACGTACGTACGAGATATGTGAGAATGGAATTCAATACTCTTAGGTTAGAATAAAGTCAGGAGTTTGAATGTCATGTTTACATACAAGTCACGTATGAAGTTGTCGTAGCGGAGTATCTAAAGCCGAGATTTGAAACCCTTCCTTATTCAACGTTAGTATTTACTTATAACATAATTACATAAAGCCAACACTGTCATTTTGAAATACCATATGCATGTAATTTTTACCTTTTGAGAAGGCGTGGTCTCAAAAAAATGAAAAAGACGGTCGATATCAACACGAAAGAGAAAATACTCAAAATTCACAAGCACGACAATGTCAAGAGAGTGATTGTGAATGAATGTGTGAATGTGGATAGTAATTGGTAAAAATTGTAGGCATAAAGAGACAAATGCAATTCTATGGTTTTTCTTTGTGGAGTAGTGGGATTATTGACGGATGGAGCAGCTTGTCTGATAAGCATCTTTAATGAGGTCTGCTGTTAAAATGTGTCAGATTTGAGGTTACATTTTGGCAGACTGCTCTTTGACTCTTTTACTTGGTTGAATTCTTTGTCTTCCTTTTCACATAAAGTACACCTTCTCTACTTGTCCTTTTTTTCTCTATGTCGGGTGCCTTTTTCAAGTTTTTTACCTTCAGTAATCCTCTTCATTAAGAGACTAAATTATTTTAATTGAAGATGTCATTGTTCTTTGGACCGACATTATCTGGTTTAGTTGGTAAACTTGCGAAGTTGACGTTACGCCTTCTTATAGCTCATGTACAAAAAATACTTCGTTATTTGGGATGAACGTGTTAATGAAACACTAACTATAATAAGGGTATGGTTAAAGTGCATTGGTTGTTAATTCTATTTGTGGTTGTCATTGATCATTTTAGTACGTATGTTCTTCGTCCTCTTTCTCGGATTGGAATTTAGACTTGTTTCATAATTAATCATACCTCGTTACATCATCAATTGACTATTATTACTCCGTAGTTTGTTAAAGTAAACATTCAACATTGGTTTATTGTGTATAAGCAATGGTCTCATTGTCAATATTCCGTATATATGTCCGATGTTCTTTCGTCAATTTCGGTTATGGTAACATTGTTGTGCACATTGACTAATGTTCGATGTGCACGTATTATTACAGGCAGAGCAGGAGAATATTAGAGCTAATAAGAAGGGTGATGATGAAGCCTTGATTTGGGCAGACTATAAATCCATGCCCTTTACTCAGTGTGTAAGTCTCATATCATCAGAATGATGTTTGTTCTACTTTGACCGTATCATCTAGACATCTAAAATTACGATAGTGATTTTTACACTTTTTAAATAAACGCTATTGTTAAAATTAAGCATTTGTGCTATCTAACGCGAAAAGAGTGTTAAAGGAAATCTAGTGTGTAAGATCACTACCCACATTATGAACATCAACCCGCATGCATGACTATAACTAACATTGGCCAAACTTTAGGTGTCAGGTTGATTATGTAGGTAATTCTTAGTATAGTTAATCTTAGAATTATCATGTTGTTTATCATTGTTGTATTTGACGATTCCAGGTGATCAATGAGACTCTGCGAGTTGCGAATATTATAGGAGGCATATTCAGGCGCACCACTTCGGATGTCCACATTAGAGGTCCATTATTTACCCCAAAAGTGGAAATTTTTGCACCCATTAGAAAAACTAAAGTACTGTATGATTAAGTGATTTGTGGTTTGCTGTATGAACAGGCTACACAATACCAAAAGGGTGGAAAGTGTTTGCATCGTTTCGAGCTGTACACATGGATGACGAACACTATAAGGATGCGCGGTCATTCAATCCATGGAGATGGCAGGTTTGTTTAAGAAAGACTACCGTTTATTAGAGATCAAATATTGGTCCTCATTTGTTGCCCCTCGATTTTTTATAATAAGCGTTTATAAGTTTTTGAAATGGTTTTGATTGTGCTTATATAACATTAACAGAGTGAAGCCGGAGCAACATGTCCTCCCGGCGTGTTTACACCATTTGGTGGAGGCCCTAGGTTGTGCCCTGGTTACGAGCTCTCTAGAGTGTCGGTTTCCGTCTTCCTTCACCACCTTGTCACAAAATACAGGTACTCACACCGACTATATACTGAGAGTTATGTTTGAAATCAATGCTAACCCGTGGTTTTTTCGTTTTCATTCTAACAGTTGGGAGCCTGCAGAAGAGGATAAATTAGTGTTCTTTCCGACCACGAGGACACAAAAGCGACTGCCCCTTAATGTGCAACGGCGAGGCGTGTGCATGTAAAGAGCAGGACGACATCAGGTAGATTTAGAAACATGTAAAAAAAGGGATTTGAAGGGAAAACCACAATGTTGAAATCAAATCAGAAAACAAAACGCAGGGAAGAAATTGAGATGAAGGTAGTCTAGGGGGAAATGGAATAGGTTGCTGAAGTAAACAAACCGCTACGCTACGATTTTTTTGGTGACCGTTGTCGAGTAAACAATGGAACGATACACCATGTACATGCTTATCAATCAGTTAGACCAAATTCATTATTTTTGGTCAATTTTGTTTTCGTTTCGTGTTTATTATATCAGTCTTTCGTTGAATTTTTGGATATGATCGACGTATAACAATGTAACAATATATTTGTCACCAAACGGTCAAAATATCGGTAAACAAGAAATCAATATCGATCTGAAGCTCATTTTGCAAAATTAGCGTTACACATAAGAAATTGGTAATCACGGGGCTGGAAAGTAGACATTTCCTGGCGAATAACAGAAGTTTAGACCATGCATCTGAGCCCAAGTGGGCTTAAATTAGGTGGTTTGCGGGGACAAAATGGGCCAAAATATGAGTGGTAAATTGGAGAACTTGTTTAATTGTGTATTGGGCCAGCCTAGCTAGTGTCTTTGGGCTTTGTTTTTACGATTTGCCTCATCTTTGTTCTCGATTGTCACTTGTCTATCGAAGATATCAACAAGGACAACATCATGTTGATCATATCGATCTCCTATGTTCTTAATTTCCTATATATTCCTAAAAAAACTAATGCTCGGTAATATTTCCGAATTTTACCTTACCTTATCAAAATTGTTATTCAGATGTGTTTAAGCGTTTATCCTTCTCGAAATTTGATTTGAATACAGTTGATGCATATATGATGATTCCCATGTTTGCGTTCTTTGGAATTGCAATCTCTAATGGTCTTTGCTGAAATATCAGTCTACTAGCAAGGCTCTCGTTCCGCCTACTATAAGTCTCAAACAAGAACAAATGGGCTTAGCCGAGATGGGCCGGACTTCACGTTTCAAAGTGACCCACAGTAAGAGTTTTCATTTGGGCTGTATAGGCCATTTCTCGGCTCATTATATAGCCAACAGGGGAGTATATGATTTTGAGAAGTAGTTCAACTTCAAACAAAACTAAAAGAGTAAAAGTCAGAGACCCAGATTTTCGTTTGCTAATAAGTTGGGAGCTATAGTTGAAGTCTACCAAGTACATACATTTGTAATAATTCGTAGATATTGCATTCCATTGGTTTTTACATTTTAGTTCGACCTCACACTGGATCGGCTTTGACAGCTCGCTGTATAAGTATATACGAGGAGACTAGTGTATTTTAATAGACTTAGTATAGGTCTTCTCGTCTCAATAGAAACTTCCATACTGCCATTCTTGAAAAGAAAAGAAGGTCCATCATGAACTCAAGTCATGGATCAAATTATGATATGGCAACAAAGTAAAAAGGTTCTCGCACAAGATGGTAGTATGGAAGTTTCTATTGAGACGAGAAGACCTGTGAACAAACAGATAGGATAGCCATCTAATAAAAAAGCTTAGTTATAATGTCTCATACAACAAACAGGGTCATAGCTAGATATCATTTAGCTGTCTCTTCTTCCCGGTCTTTCAATGCTGATTCTACAAGTTTCAGCTTCTTCGAGTTCTCACTGTTCACTAGTGAAAGTTTCTCAAGTGCTACCTTCAGATGGTCTAGCTGAGAATCTTGGGCCGAGCTCTTTCTTCTAGATGGTGTCTTCTGGTAGTGAGGTACCCTACCTTGCACAGACAGAGTGTACCTTTTCAACCTTCCATTCAAGGCTTCAATCGAAGAACGCAAAGCATCCAGCTCAACACCAGCAAAACTATCTGCAAACAGGTATACAAAACCATGAGCCTGAGTAATTAAGACGGCCAGGAGCACATAGTCATATATAGATTGCCCCCAGAATTTTCACAAGAGAAAACGCAGATATAAATCCGGCAATCTGTTATGTTACAAGTCTTACAACATGTTGGTTTTGGGGCTTTAAGAAACAGAAAGGGAACTTGGACTCCCCTATCCTTATTTGAGCAGCTAATTTTAAACATTCCGTAATCCAAATTCCTTGTATCAACTGCCCCGAACCCTCTAATCTCATTCCCTAATACCCCATGGACCTTGGTTCGGAGGACTACCCACTTTGGGGTTTCACCTACCACCCACAAACAACCCTCCACCAGACCACCACTGTCCAACCAACGCCAACAACCTGAGACACCACTGCCACTTTTTCCTTTCTTGTGTCCTTTCTTTTCCAATCTTCTTCTCATACCTAAAGGCTAGTAAATCCTTGACTTGACTTTTGCAAACAAGGATGAACACCAGGACTCTTGCTTATAGCTCGAACAGATGCAAAGTTTCTTAAATTTACCAACACATGCGTCTATTAAGAGTCTTATATCCAGATCAAAGTGACACAACTGATGATTAAGAACCATGACAAAAATCTATCGACATTTGGTAAAAGCTCATGCAGCAAAACAGTGAGAAACATACCAAGTTCTGCTTTAAAGTCACGTTCAGCTCTGGTCAATGGCTTTTTATGAATTCCAGGCAATCTTCTCAACTCGTGCAAGCGTTCTTCTAGAGATTCATGGCGCTCAAGAACACGTCTAATTCTGTCATCCACCAGCGGCTGTTTCTTCTCAACATTCAGAAGCTTCTGTTGAGCCTCCGATGATCGTAAATGCAAATTATCAAGTATTTTCTTCAAATGAGGCCCATGATGTTTGAGTTCAAAATACACCTAGGATATGGAGCAGGTCAGTTTAAAACTATCATGCAGAGAGGAAAAGAAAACGCAATACAAAACATAGGATCCGAGTGACCATATCAACATCAACAGTCTCACTATTACACATAATATAACAGGCAAAGTTAAAGAACAAGGTGCTGTCTCAATCAATAGAATCGACACTAAAACTTTCAACTGGGTTAAAAGAAAAAAGCAACTACTGCAGTTTCATCACCAACTTGAGACATAGAAAGAGTTAATTGCTCAAAGCTATGAAAGTAAGTCCAAACACACAAAAGACATGTTCACACAGCAGAGAAGGTGTCGTTCTCATTACCTTGTGCGCATATTCTACATAGTTTTCATGAAACAGCTTGAAGTAATTATGCAAACTTTTTCGGCCTTCGATAGAATCAGCAGCAACTGACCGCAGATTAGACCCTTGGGGAACCGTCACCACCTTTGGGCCAACAAGAAGTTCCCTACTTATGATATCTGGTGTAATCTTATCTCCTCCTTCGGACTCGGCCGGCTTATTGTCTGTGTCCATGACCCTGGGAAGTAAAATATTCCATGTTTTCATCTCAAGGACGATACATTCTCGGCTACAAGTGACTGCTGCAATCCAGGAATATCCAAATGAATCACATAGGACCACAAAACCACGAGGAGAAGTAGAAGGAGCTGTCAATCCAGAGGCTGTACTCACAACTGGATGCACAGATGGAGTTTTCAATACTTCACCCTTTCCACTTGTCTGATGTGTAAAAGGAAGAAAATGCAACACTATTGAATCTACACCTCCATCATGAAGGCAGTAAATTCTCTCCGGAATCAGAGGATCAATATACATAGAAATAACGGAATCACCATCTCTGCCGTACGGTAAAGCCAAATCCACAATAGCTAGTCTCAAGCGTGGAGGGGGATGACCTGACCAATCACAATAGTCAAGAGGCTGGTCTAGCCTCACAACAGAAAGTTGACCTCCAACTGATTCACATATCATGGCAAACCCAAGTATACTATCATGAGTATCAAAAGAGAGACGAGGTGGATTTCCAGTATTCCAAAGCGGTTGAATTTCATCCGCTAAGGCATCAATTTGTAATTGCCCGCCGCTCCAGGCAGTCACCAAGATAGAGTCCTTGCCGACAGAGTTGTAAAGAAAACTCACAGCACGACCACCACACTCCGCACCTCGATAGCCAGGATCATCTTCCACACCACGGTAAACTTTACAAAGAGGGCCCTACAAACTCAATACAAAAGAAATTACTATTAAGACGTAAGAATTTCAATATTTTTGAACAAGACAAGCAAAACCAAACACCAAAAACAGTGAGGTAACTGCGAGAGAAAGCATAGCCAAAAAGTTATTAAGCCTTTTGCAAACTGTTAAGTTAATTTGCAGCTAAAAGCATTATGAACCATGGAAAGGTTGACAAATAAGCACAACATTAAACCCGAGTAAAAATCATAATTCGGCCAACTGTATTTTGTCATCAATATGAAACTCAGTTGTGCCCATTGAGCTTTTTTTTATTATTATCTTTTTTTTTTTATTGAGATCGTAATTATTGACTTGTTGCCTCAATAGAGAATGCATTTTTTCCATAATAAGGTAAATACACCAGGACAAGACTTGAACAATGCGAGAATGTCACCTGCAATGAAAGTGATGAGTCTATCAATACAAAGGGGCGAGCCTTCACAGCTGTGGTGTGACTAGCTTCCCTTTCTTGTTGGTTCAGCTCAGGAAATGTTGCCTCCAGCCAAGATATCGCCATGCTTGAATTGTTGATGGCAATGGAATTGGTAGATTTCTGACCAAAAGATTGTGTGTCGCTGTAGATCTCCAATATGGATTGCCATAAGTAGGCACTGTTCCAATTTGGAAGGAAAATTAATAACTATACTAACCGGGTACACACTTGATGAAATGTGAATTGAGAACTAAGAAGAAAAAAAAAAAGAGTAAGGGAAAACCTAGGAAATTACCTTCCAAATGGTGCCACAGGACAAAGCACGTACACAGAACCATCACTAAATAAAACAAAAACCTGCAAAGTGGCAAGTAAAAAACATTATCAATCAAAAACAGATTGATTGACAGATTGATTGTTTAGTTAAAAGTATTCCTGAAGATTTCTTGTTAATAGCAAGATACAAATGCACGAGGATTATCTAACACAAAGCTGCATAAATGGCATTCATAGAATGATCAGGTGATCAACCGAGTATTCAGAATAATCTTCTTAAATGCAAATCTTGTGGAAAAAAAAGCAGAGATGTGAGGATTGACAGCCTCTCACTAAGAGCATATGTGTAACCACTAAAGGTGTTTTTGCCGTCTTTAGTAATGATTAGGTTTCAAGGAACTCACACTAAATCTGTCCCATAAGTGATCGCGTCCAAAAGAAAAATCAACAGGACAAATTGATGATGCACTCCGCGATCTACCAGGCTCAACAGGTTGCAAATAGTACTCTTGCTCTGGCATATCATGACCAGAAGACAAATCAAATATTCTACAAAATCAAACACAGCATAATTATTCAGCGACACAGCAAGAAATAACATAAAAAATCAAAGGTGATTGTATGTTTGAAAATGGAAACATAAGGCCTAAACATTTTGACAGTTACAAAAGCCCCTTCGCTATAAAGCGTTGAGATGAAATGGTAAGCAATTAGTTAAAACCAAAAGAAAATGCAAAGAAACGCAAGACAAAAGACAATTTCAGAGACTCAAAGGCATACAGATATAAACTGCTGGTGGACTTTTGTGTCATAGTGGGTGGGCATCACCAAGAGATCGCATATGTCCACAGCTAGCAAAGAACGTGGTAAAATAAGGTTGAAGACAATAGATAATGACAAGCAATGTAGGGTATGAGATAATCCTACAGCACTCAAGTAAAGCCATATAATCTGTTCATGGAAAACTATATATCTGATATAATGCTTAATAGTGAGATAGATTTATGCACGCTTTATCAGAAGTACTGCCATCTGTGCCCCCCAATAGCAAAACTCAGCAAGTTTGAGAATGGGACAATAACCAGAGATCCCAATTACAAGAACCAATTTTTTTTTTTTGAAGCATATACGAACCAAATATCGTTGTTACACAAATCAAATGAAGATAAAATAAAGGGCAGCCCGGTCGCACATTGGCGTCCAGGGAAGGGTCCCACCACAAGCGTGTATAAAGGGCAAGCCTTCCCTTATCACTTTTTGGACAAGAGGCTGCTCCCACGACTTGAACCCGTGACCTATCGATCATACAACAACTCATTTACGGGTGCACCAAGGTAAACTTGCTTCCAAATAAACAATACAATTCTAATATTCTGAGTTCCCCCCCCCCCCTCAAAAAAAAGAAAAAAAAAAAGATATTACCTGAAAACTGAATCGGAAGAAAGAACCGCGAGATGAGTATCACTGTAGGGATGCCATGTCACTTGCAAAATGCGAATTGCACTGTAGCTTTTATGATATACTTCATTACCAATTGGGACAGTCCTGTACAAAGCAGCTACTCAGGATAAAGGTGCAAGCAGCCAAGCACAGTACAGAAATCGTAAATGTGATCTCTAAAAACTGAAAGTAGAAAGGAAAATAGAATTTGGTGTTGTTCCAGAAGGCAATCATGAACAGAGAAGGAAAACAAAGCCCTAACAGCAAAGAGAAAGGCATGGTGAGGCACCAGATATTGTACAAGAGCTACATTGACCACTAAAACTTAGTGAACTCCTAACCCCAGATAAATATCTCGACAATGAAAAAGCTGTCACTCACAGGAGATAACTATTTAAACGTATCTGCTAGCCTGCTATATAGTTAACTTCTACTCCTATGAGAAAAGCTGAACAAAGACCAATGCAACACAAGAACCTTAAAACAGTGTCTATAGTAGCTTAGATATCACTAAACTCTATTATGAGGGTAAGTTTCAGCAAACGTAAGTCATTCACACTGAGATGACCTTTCAAACTTAAAAACTAGAAGAAGTGTGACTTTGCCAGCCCATCAAATTCTTGAGAGCAAAGACGGCATTAGTTAATGAAGTATCTGATACATTCTGCAGTGATGTTTGCTGATAACATTTAATAAGCTACATCACATCCTAAGACACCTAGAAAAGGAACAAGATACATATGCCATCAGAATAATGGAGTTTGAGCACACCTGCACATAATGGAATTATCCTTTGCAGAATTACGTCCATAAAGGTACAAGACATATATCCCATCTGAACTTCCAAGAAGCAACGCCGATCCATTTCTATTAATCGAGACTTTGTTGACGACACAGCCAATCTCAATATCTGGTTGCAATACCTATAACAAGGATAAGTTGATAACTATCAGCAACTCTTTTTCTTAAGAAAATTGATATTATTAACAGAAAAACACTCCCAAGCATGGTTCAAAACTCGATTTCAGTCACGACTCACAGTTTTATGGTAAAGAAGCTTAATGGTCGCAATCAATAAACGAGAAGAAGAAGATGCTTTTTACTCATACGTCAAGGCTCATCTAAACGTTTTACTTACTCGGCAAAAATTTGGTACAATCGCTTTTAAGCAATAAAAGATAAAAGATTCCACTTTCTATAACCAATTAAAGGAGGTCATTCGCCACTGACAGTATAAAGAAATTTAGTGTTCCTGATCGAAAACGGCAAGGCAAACTACCAAGGGAATGTGGAAGGTGAGCCTTGTCTCCATATATCGAGCTGAGCAAATGTTCCACTAGAGGCCTCAATTATCCTCTCTTCAACTACTCATCTTGCGTTTTTCATATACACAGCTGCCCATAAACTCAAGTCTCATGACTCACGACACTCCAATCTCGTGTCTGCATATCTACTTCTCCAATAAAATCTATAACACGCCCTCCTCCATTTCATGCATTCTCACCAGTCACCACTCAATTCAGCTAAAGTAATGTTCCCAACAGTTGCGCACAAAGAAGTCCGATTAACTCCTGATCACCACGAAAACAAGGAGGAATAATTTCCACAACTAAGCGCTCTCCACGCACGCACCTAGGCAGTTCAACACTTCACACATTCATCTAAAAAAGCCACATTTGTGAGCTAAGACCACTGCCCCAATCGAATTAGAACTCGGTCCATCAAGACGCAAAAAGTAAGGTTTCTGATAAACAAACTTCTTGTTTACACTTCAAATCTCAAACAGCAGGGCAAAGGAAAGGTAAAGCGAAGAGCTTCACACCAATTTACATCACAAACAAATGTAATTTCAAGTTGAAGTTTCCATAAACCCTAAACCCTAGCTAACAAAACCCCCAAAAATGTCGACAAAATTACAAAATTCAACCGCATGAACAATTAATTGAATAATCAAATTGAAAGGATAGAAATCGAACCTTCGCCGGAGAGGCGGCGACGACGGAGGTGGGCTCGGGATCGCCGAGGCGGACGGAGATGCGGTGGAGGCAGTCGGAGTCGGAGTCCCAGAAGTATAGTCTAGAAGCTCCGTCCCACGCCATTAAGTTCCTCGGAAAACGTACAGCGGAAGATTCCACTGCGGCGGAGGAGGAAAAGACGGGGTGGTCTTGAAGGGGGACCCACCGGACGTCATCGGTCGGAGTCGTAGAAGGAGAACGCGACGACGTCGTGTAATTATTATTATTATTATTTTTGGTGGTTGTTTCTGTTAAATCGAAGTTGAACTTCATCTTTTTTGGTGTGAGAATCCCAGTATGAAGATGGTGGAAAGAAGGAGAGAGACTGTTACGGCTCTTATGAGCCCAGGCGCATGACGGCATGAGTCACTGGACCTGTGGTTCGAGCCTGATCACTTGCATATTTTCATGAACAAGTTGCTAACTTTAGATTCAACAAAGTTTATTCTACTCGCAATATCGGAAAATTTGTGGGGAATCACCTTAAACTTTCACTATTTTTTGGGGAACCACTTTATTTGTGGAGAACCACCATATAAACAAAACCAAGGGGTAGAACCACCTCCTTACCCAAACCACCCACCCAAGACCTCTAACCACCACGCATTACCACCCCGTCAACACCAACCACCACCTTAGCTACCCTCGACACCCCCAACATGGTCGTTGATCGCCGGTTGCCATGCTTGTAGCGGACGGAAACCGAGAGGAAAGAGAGGATGGAGGGAGCGAGAAAATGGTTGTGGAGGGTGCCGTGGAGGACATGGAGCCGGGTGAATGTGGTGAGCGGCGTGACCTTGTCGGCGGTGGGTGATGGCAGTGGCGGCAAGATTGGTGGTGGCTAGTGGTCGTTAGAGGTGGTGAGAGGGTGGTTTGGGTCATAATTAAATGGATCATAATTCGAAATTCTTCACCAAAAACTCTATGTTCAATAAAATTATAACCTAACATAATAGAAATCATAGAGGGTAAATGAAAAATTAAAAGAAAGCCAAAATTATAAAAACTTGCCTTGTAGCTATGGAGAATTGGGAATTCGGGATGGACTCGATGTTGACTGTTGTAGGAAGAAGATGAACAGTCTGAGACTCTGAGACGTTGCTGTCAAGTGTGAAAGCAAGTGGTTGTGATTTTTTTTTTTTTAGAAAAAAGGGTTAGGATTTACTGATCACATTCAGGCCCAAAAAGTAAAATAAGGGGTGGACTTTGGTTATTTCTAAAGATGGGCCAAAGTTTTAATTGGAGGTGCAGTGGGCCAAAAAAGCAAATTTCTGAACAGCCCAATAAAGAACTTCATTTTCTTTTTTAGCTTGCAGTGGGACGGTGCACGGCCCTCTACTAGCTCTGTCCCTGTGTATGTGGTAAAGATGGCACCATCTGTCCATTGTAATAGTAATACAGTATGCTGGGTAGAGTAAAGTTAGAGGCATGGGCGTATAAATAATTGTAAGAAGGTTTGATAAGGGGACAGTAGAGCGAAAGTACAAGTAAGGTGATTTTTCACAAAAAAAAAAAAAAAAAAAAAAAAAAAAAAAAAAATTGATAAGGTGATTTTTCACAAGAAGGTTTTAATAGTGTGCTTCTTCTTTATTAATTTTTTTTTAATTTTGTTCCACATAAATGGTTGTGGAACTATATTTTTATCCTTCGTCAATTATACCGTATATAATTCAAAATTTTGTAATTTATTTTAGAAATTTCTGTTTGTGTGTTATTTTGGAAGTTATTAGATTTTTCCAATATATTTTTGGTATGATAATTATATTGCGAAGTTTATTTATGATATAAAATGGGCGGTTGACATCATCGTTTGACGTGGCGCTGATGTCAAATCTGATGTGGACGGCTTAAAACACTTCTAAATCTAGCGCTATTGTATTTATACTAGTTTAATACCCGTGCAAAATTGCACGAACTGTCATTCATACCGTGTGTACAAAACAGTTATAAAACAAATGTTTGAAACTCGAAAAACTGATAATTATGTTATTAGTAATCGTTTTAAGGAAAAATAAATATTAAGTTGACTTAGTCCTTAACCATAAAGGATAAAGCGAAAATTAAAAATTAAACAATAAAACACAACAGCAGCTAAAACGATAAAGAGAAAGTGATAATATTCTCGCGAATTAATATGCCAACATATATGTTTCCATTGTTATGGTAACTGCTAATTATTTTTTCATTCATTACAAAGATTTGATTCCTGCCATAATAAACTACGGTTGATATTCAAAATTTATAGAAAAATTTATGTTTTTGTTTAGATTATTATGGATATTGGCCGCGCTATTATTGGCAAAAATATTTAATTCATTTTTTTTAAAACGGAATATGTTATTTTTATGCGTATTTTAAGTTTGGTAATTATTTGATTTAACCCTTGTATGAATGGTTAATATAATACAAACTGTCGCTCATACCAAATTTACTATATTCTATATTCCTAAAACATTTGCTCTGTGTATGAAAGGTTATTAAAAACATATTTGTTATATATTTGCTCTCTTTATTTATTTATCAAAGATTTTGTTTAGTTTTTAATTAATTCGGCTGTAAACTTTTATGGTAATTATTTGATTTATCCAATATAATATGGAATAATAATTATACTGCAGCGTTTTTTATAGTAAAAATTGGATGGTCCATGTCAGCTATGACGTGTCCGTGATGTCACTGCTGCAATTTTGCACGGGTCAATTAGTTTAATTTGCAGTTTTATGAATTTATTATGGGTATTTTTTTATTTATCCAGTGTAGATGGAGAATATACATATACCCAGCTTTTCACGCAGCAGATATATGGCCACAATTAGATTTAATATAGAAAAAAAGATATTTTTGTTAAATCTGTTGCAATTTATAGAAGATATTTGATACTTAATTTTAAGAAAAACATTCAACCATATGTTTGTTTCCAATTTTTTTAAAAAGGGGCCCAGTGAAATGGGTTTTATAAAACCCATAGAAATCGGGTTATGAATCCTCCCATGCACCCCCTGACTCATCATAAACCCGGATGCTCATAAAATATTAATCAAAAGTCAAAACATGTCGTATCATTATCACCAGCCATGATACAATCAACCTTCATCACCGATCAACATCACCATCATCTCCATGACTGCCACCGCCATCATCTCCATGACTGATCACCACCATCATCTCCATGACTGTCACCACCATGCCATCAACTCCGACTTTCATTACCATATGACCCAACGACCACCACAACCTAACTCAACCCTAACAACCACCACAACATGCCCGCACTGCACACCACCGCGGGTTACCCTGGACGCCTTAACGTACTACCGTATCCGAAATGGCCCCCAACGGCCACTTTATAATTTCACGAAGACATGACACAATTTATCCAACCAGTTTTCGATTTTGTTCCAACAGATTTGTGATTTAGCAATATGAGATGGACCATTGATGATTGATAAATGAAAAGATGATGATGGAGCAGAAGACACTGATGTGCGAATGTGCACACACGAATTCCCAGAATTTTTCCTCTTTATTTTTCTTATTTTAATAAAAAATTAATTGGGGAAGATTTAAGGAGTAACCAAAAAAGTTTTAAAAGGAATTGGGTTGTGGGATGAACAAATCCATACCTTCCGGGTTTAAAATAAAACCCATTCCTAATTCCAATATTGAGCTAAACGGGGCCTTAAGTTTTGAGTCAGTAAGAAAGCGTGAGTGAAAGACTGATGTGGCAGAGTCTGAGATTTAAGATAAGTATTAGGGATAACGCTAGTTTAAGGTCGGATGTGATCTAAACATTCTCGACATCACGCTTGACGCTCAATTTCAAGGGTAGCGATTTTGGTGTTGAAGCCTACTAATACATTTAGGCCCGGTTTGATAGGACTTATTTTCAGATGAATTTAGATCAGTTCAGAATCATTCAAATCAGATCAAATCAAATCAGAGTCATTCAAATCAGATCAGATCAGAGTTATTCAGATCAGATCAGATAAGAAATGTTCAAATAATTATCTATATATTTGGTCCATAATTGATACTAATTCACTGAAATTCAATCAATTTTCAACCAATTCAGATCAGATCAGATCAGAATCATTCAGATCAGATCAGATCAAAATCACTCAGATCAGATCGGTTCAGTTCAGAAAGATGTAGTCTTATCAAACAGAGCCTTAGTTGCATATTACCTGCGAAAACCTCATTCTTCTACCCTATTTTTTTACGCGATTTAAAAGACGAGAAAATAGTTGTTATGTACGTCGTACGATATAACATGTTAACCGTGCAATGCACAAGTTTGAAACTAGTGTGGTATAAGGTGGTTTCGAACAACGAAAGAATTCTTTTTTACATAAACATACCTTAATAAGTACACATTAACAAACTCGAATATAGTCGTCTCAAGAACGAGTTTACACCTCTAGGACTCTAGCATAGTCTATCCACACCATGCCATCTGTATATATAACCTCTATTTCTAGTAATTCATACGGAGTATAACCGTTCTTTTCTAGCGAGAAACTGGAAAACAAGTATAAAACTACGACTAAAATTGATTATAACCGTTCTTTTCTAGTAATTCATATGAGAATTCAACAAGTGTTCACACAACGACCTAAAATCGAGGTATAAACCACAAAGGAGTTTGCCTTTTTGAGCTTGTATCAGGTCCAACGTATATATTGTCTAGTTGAGAGTTTCCCACTTTGAAAACCCACACGTCCTTGCCCCCAAAAGGTGGAAGATCCCATACACTTGATGCATCATCGGTGAAATAAATACAGTTCGATTCACAATTACCGGGTCGAGATGCAAAAACTGACATTGAAGAATTATTGCCAACAAACAAGGCAACATCATCGAGATTATGGACTTGTGACCACCTTCTCGTGTCAAATTTAAGTTGATACATAAAAAACCCTACTGTTGCATAGTTATATTCCTCATCACTCTCTCCGGTGTCGCTCCACCTTCGTAAAAGTATGAAAAGATCACCACGACAATCTACCAAGTATATTCCACTTGAACAGGAACGGTCATGTAGCATCTCAGAAGGTGTAGGAACGTATTCTCTAGCTTTCAAACCAAGATTATTTCGTTGATCACTCAACACTATGTTACGCGAGAATGAATAATCATCCACGGTAAAAATCTTTGGATCCTTTAAATCACAAATATCAAGATACCCAACCATAGCATCGTGGTACAGAAGTAGTATTTTGGAACCGTGAACAACAACATCAACCACATTATTAGCATGCGAGTAGTCAGCTGTGGGCCTCGGCGCTTCAATGACGTCCATGACTGATCTCCTGGCCAAGCATAAGCCAACTTGAGACCACTTGAAAAATAGGTTACAAAAACTATAAAATCATCCCGAACTACTTCAAGTACAAACGCCTTGCAGATGAAGGAATTGTACGCATCACCACCCTCTTCAGCATTCTCATCGAAATGTGTAACGTTATCGGAATATTTATAAGGCAAACTCGATCGGGATGGGAGAAGCAATCTTAGTTTCGTAAGTGGATTGAATAGATGTAACTCAAAATCGCGATTATAGGACACAATCGAACCACACGCGGAGCCCCAACATACACCTACTAATCTCCGGGAGTTTCAACTGATAACATTTCTTGTTGTAAGAACTGAAAACTCTTCTCGTAAGATCTACATTGATATCTTCTGCGTTCTCGGCCAGTAACAACCATGGCGTTGTTTTCACACGGAATTCATGTTTAACCGTAGAGACCAATTGATTCCACAAACGACATACAACAGAAAAATAAACCAAATCTTCAATTGTTTCAAGTCTTATCGCAATCTCACCAAGAAGCTCATGCGGCATCGTAGACCAATCAGCCATGAATTTATACAAGTGCAAATTTCTTCCGCGGAGATTGATTCCTACACCAAACACGAAGTTCTTTTAACAAAATAATAATAACAAAATGTTCTTTTTATCCTCTACACATATGCTATATGTCTGGTATGCACAATAAGCTTAGCTTATTTGGCCAATGTAGCTTATTTGACTAGTTTGTTATCTTTGAGCAAATAAGTTGGTTTGGTGACACCACTAGCTTAAATAATAAATAAGCTTATTTAAGGAGTTACCCCATGTAACTTATTTAAAAATCAGCTAGCTTACCATAATTTTTTTTTAATTTACCCTCATTTGTTTACTTAGATTAAAAATGAATAATATTTCTGTAATTTTATATACTAGTATGCGAACTTCTATATCAGCTAAAAACTTTCATCAACTATTGCAGCTATTATTTCAGCTTCCAGGTACTATTTCAGCATTCAAGGTACTATTTCAGCATTCAACTACTATGACTCTATATTTGGTAAAATTAGCTGAAATAGTAGCTGAACGCTGAAATAGTACTGAAAGCTGAAATAGTAGCTGAAAGCTGAAATAATAGCTGCAATAGTAGCTAAAAAATTTTAGCTGGTAGTAATAATAGTGTTTGGTAGAATTAGCGGATATAAGAGCTGATATATATAAAATTACATAAAATGCATTATTTATTTTTAATTACATTTTAATTTAGTAAATAAATGAGGGTAAAATAGGAATAAAAATATGATAAGCTAGTTTATTTTAAAAATAAGTTACATGGGGTAACATATATAAAAATAATTATCCAATATACTCCTAAGGTTCCCGAAATTTTCAGGTATACCCCTCAGTTTTCCGAGCTATCCAGCGTACCCCTGAGGTTTGCGAAATGATGTTTTTTGGTGTTTTGACTAACGGAGTTTAACTCCGTTAGCTTAGTTAGTTTATGTGACCTATTTTAATAAAAATTAACCTTAATTAAGTAAAGGAAACAAAAAAACAAAGAAGAATTAAACAAAGGGCAACCAATTTTCTCTCTCCTCCTCTCACCCCCACCCAAACCCGACCACCACCACCCACGGTAGTCCCCACCATGCCGAGTACAACCACATCGGGCACCCTTGCTCTGCCCTTCCCCCACCCTCGCCCATCTCCCCCACCACCACCACCACAGGCGCCGCCATCACTGCCTGAGAACGGCACCGTCTCCAATCACTTCCCCTGCATTTACATTGTTCATATTTGAAAACCCTCAACCACCTCCAACTCGCACCACCACCAGTGGTCCGTCAAACACCAAAAAACGACCGGTGACGCCCACATAGGCCACCTCCGATCACCGACCGCCCCTCCGTTGGTCCCCCACAATTATATATCTCATTCTCTCTCTCCCAATTCATGCGACTCCTCCCTCCCGTGCTTCACCGCCGCTCCCTTTCCCACAGTCTCCGCTCCCTTCCCCACAGTCGCCGCCCCTCCCTCATTACCGTCATGGTCGCCGCACCATTCGAAGAAAGAGAAAGATGGAAGAAGAAGAAGAAGAAACTGAAGCGGGAATAGGTTTTGCGGTGGTGGCGGAAGGGGTCGCCGGTCGTATGGTGGTCCTCGCCGGAGCGCTGGTGGTGGTTCATGTTGGAGGCGATGGTGGTTAGGGGTTTTGGAGGTGGTATTGCAGGACTACAGGTGGTAGGGAGGAGGTAGGAGAGAGAAAATGGATGACATTTTTATTTTGGGAAATTGATGGTATTACTAAGAATTAATTGTTTTAAAAAAGTCAAACACAATAAGGACCTAACGGTGTTAGAGTCCGTTAGTGAAAAACACAAATTTTCCCCATTTAGGGGTACGCTGGAGGGATTTTGCAAACCTCAGGGGTACGCTGGAGAGCTCGGTAACCTGAGGGGTATACCTGAAAATTTCGGTAACCTCAGAGGTATATTGGATAATTTCCCTATTATTTAAGCTAGTGGTGTTACCAAACTAATTTATTTGGTCAAGGAGCTTGAAATTTTAGTCAAATAAGCCACTTAGGCCAAATAAGCTAACTTATTGTGCATACCAAACATAACCATAGAGACCACATTTGATATTATTTAGACTTTTAATTATCTCTGTTTATCACTACGATACTATTCATCCTCATGCCCCGAAGCAAAGTAGGGCACTATTGAGATTTACCACGGCATAGAGGTAACAAAAAATTGTTTTTGATAAATTGCCCAAGGCAAATGAAGGCACCATTGTGGATAGTTTTAATAACCTCAAAGGTACCAAGTGCACAAATGCTATTAATTATAATCAACTTCGCATTTTTTTTTAATAGAACTTCGCCTAGTTTCTTATTACTTTTCAATTAGAATTTTTTCGTAATGAGAATACTCTATAATGGAGTAATTATTAAAAATTAAGAATGAGACGCTGCACTGTCTGCACCTCCATTCTTGAAGATAACATATGCACTTCATAGTATAAATGTATTCGTTTTTTTCTTTTTTCTTTTTCTAAGGTGGTTATTAAGGGGGAGAATTTGGTAGACATTGCTAGGCCACTACTCAAGGATCCTTGTAAAATCGACAGTCTAGACACGAGGAGGGGTCGAAAATCGCAGCAATAGTGGCATAGCAATGCGGCAATGATGGTATTGGAACCCCTCTTGGACATCAACATTAGGGTTACATTGTTAAATTCTAACTATGATATGCTAAAACACAAGGGTGAAAAGAGGACAAAAGCCTTCTAAACATCAAAGTTCCATTGTAACTCGGTTAATTAGAGTGACCGTGGCATATTGGCATTCCCCTCGAGTAAAACAATTAAAACAATCAAGCTTATTTTTTGGGTGAATTGCCGAGAGCATTGTGTCAAACCCCAAAAAAAAAGCACTAAAGAAAAAAAAAAGAGCAAACCAACCTTTAAGCAACAAAAATAACTTCATTGTTTCTCTGTCATTCTCTAATTGATTAAGAATCCGTCAATAATACAACTCAGGCCCCATTCGGCTATAATGGCGTATAGCCATTCGATACATCTATTGACGAGGGCACATACACTAATCGATTAATCAACTACCCCATAATGCAATCTTTCTAATACTTTGATTAGTCAATTAGTGTGTATAGGCGAAGGGAGGGAGTCGTATGTAGTCGATTAGTATGAATAGCCGAAGAGATGGGCAAAAAACCTGTGAGCCAACCGCTAGAATTAATTACAACCGCAACGTAAACTCACGCAGGCAATCAAATACATGAATCATCAGTCATAACAAACGAAAAGTCCCGCTCGTATTCAAACACATCAGTAATCAATCACATGATAATCAGTTCAGTTCGGCTAAGACTCAAATACGCCCATTGTTTAATTTGAGTTTTTCTCGCATGTTCAAATAATACGTTAAAGAAATAAAAGAACAAATGGAGAATCAAATTCAGCATTCATTGTTCAATCAATCACACTGAAAAGGAGGAAAGGATGAAATAAAACGAAACAAATACGAGAAGATTTAGAAGAAAAAATATATTAAACACGAACAAAAATCATCGTACCTTGCGGTGATCAAGCGAATTGAAGAGATATAGTACGTGGATTCTTTCGAGCCGAACTCTCGGAGAAGATATTGTGAAGTTGCTACGGTTTTCCTTTTTATTATATATGAGCAATAAGTATTGTATCGCTGAGAAGTAGGGATGCCTAAGGTCACTGCTTAGATAGTAAAACACCTTACCAAATCACGATTATGGGCCATATTTACCATAATTACGTGGGCCTAAAAGTAACAAGTTTCAAATTCGGACAATGCTTGTGTTCTGACGAAATTTCCCATATAAGCAATGGTTACCTTAAAACAAAAATTACCGTAAGTCCATAACATGTCGATTTATGGGGTAAAGTTTGATAGGGAATCAACAATATAAGTATCTAGACTAATTTTACACTTACAGATTTTTGACGTGTAACCATTACCATACCTACAATCTAATTCTATCACTATGTCTGGATAAAGGGAAAGGAGGGAAAAGAAGAGGTTCAAAATCCTTTGTTTGGATGATAAATAAAGGGCATTGCTAAACGTAACCTGAAAAATACTAGCGTAACCTATTTTTTCCATTTTTCTTCCAACATTACCCTTGATGATATCCCACTCCCTACCACTTTTCAAAGTAAACGTATAACACACTTAATCAAGCAAGCAACCCTAAACAATCATTGAGCAAGACAGGCGGAAACATGCAAGTACAAGCAGGGTTGAAGATTACAGCAATTACAAGAATCAGGATTTCTGCACAGAAGCATACTGCATAATAATGATACTGACGAATGCGAGCGATACTGATTCTACAAAACATGAACGCATTTCCTAACAAATTGTCGAAGGACATAACAGATACACAAGTATCTGATCTCTCAAAGGTTTTAACCCAAGTGATGCACGCATTCTGTTCGCTGCAGCAATTTCAGGATCAGGATGGTCTGTCCCATCATCCTTCCTCTCTTTCCTTCCTTTCTTCTTCTTTGCATCCTCGGGAGCACCACCATGCCTTCTGGGGCTCAGACTCCGGCCATGCCTCTTACTACATATAAATGTAGAAGCCACAAACATCTGTTACCTGGACTCTTCATATTACGTCACGTACCCGTGTCGGACACCCGACACTCAGACATGGGTTTTGATCGGGGAGAAGGATTTTGTTTGGTTTATTTTATTTTCCATATTTATCCCTATACTACAATTAACGAACTTCCTTTTTAGGGGTATTTTTGGAAACTTACCTTAAATTTTTGGTCGGGCTAACCACAATAGAAAAATGGTTCATCTAATATATATTATAAAAGGCGAGTACAATCCTTCATTGATGGACACTTACCACAATCTTATTGGATGGAATTAAAAAAATAGTATTGATTATTAGGATATGGAAATACATATGAAATATTAAAATAATAATAAGGAAAATTAATAAAAAAAATTAATAATCCTAATTAGTTGAATATTTAAATAATTTTAACTTAAATAGAACAGGAAACTTTTAAA
Source organism: Spergularia marina (assembly GCA_963680865.1). Taxonomy (NCBI): domain Eukaryota; kingdom Viridiplantae; phylum Streptophyta; class Magnoliopsida; order Caryophyllales; family Caryophyllaceae; genus Spergularia; species Spergularia marina. The sequence continues at coordinate 20,219,356 of OY804560.1, read as the reverse complement.
ATGTATTAAGTGTAAAAAATATTAAATGGTTGAAACGGTCAATAAAAATGATTTTCAATCTATACAAAGTTTATGATTCTCTTCCAATTTGTTAATATGATCATAATATTCGTTACACATTTTCATTTTGCAACACATCTCTTACACAAAAAAGAAAGAGGTAAAAAAAATGTGCAAATCATAGAGAATTGAAGAAAAGGATAAGCGTTAAGGTGAATTATTATTAGTTTAACAAGTGATTATAAAGATTTCCGTTCATTAATTTTGCCAATTTGACTCTTTCGAAACTCACTCTTTCGTACAAGTGTCGAAAGAGTTTTATTTCAAAAATATTCAACAAGATAAAGTAATGTGTTTAGAATATACAACTTAATAGTACTGAAAGAAAATTTTCTATACAAAGAGTTAATTAGTAATTGGTTCATAAATAGGGTTGGGCATGGTGTTGTTATGTAGCATTGGTTCATGAATCTGTATGTACAATTTGTTCCCTTTTTTTTTGCTTCTTGAGTACCATTGTTTCATATTATTATCAGAATTAAGTTTGGGTTGGACATTATTATGTAGCAACAGTTCACGAATAGAGTTTGGTTGAGTCAGATTCTACCACGTCGTGTTATTGGTTTCTCGGATCGTGGCACCTTTGATGAAAACAAATTTGACTTATTATTATATAAAATGACTACATAAAGTTCTCCATTTACAACTTATATGTTATTCTGATTTTGTCATTCGACTCTTCCGTATGGTAATTTAGAGTTGAAAATGTTATATCTCAAAAAGTTCAACTACATTAAGCAATGCTTATATGTAGAAAATCAAGCACGTTATAAAATAATGAATGAACCAAGCAGTATAATATTTTCGTCTATGTTAGAGTGTAGTGACAAAGTATATCTGTACAAAGAGTAATGATTTTGTAAAGAAAGAGAATTAATAAATGAATATGATATAAAATTTGACAAGAATTTATTTTCACCTTTTTTCTTTGGATTCTTTTGACTACTATTGTTTCTAATTTTTCAAATTGTTTCGTTTGCGTATATGATGTAGTTTTCCCCTTAATTTTCTAGGTATGCTCAGAGCCGTTAGGTCATATTATTAAGTTCATGGCATGTCGAATCGAGTCGCTTTCGATTCGGGTTGCTATCGAGTTGGCTATTATAGGTTAATTTTTTGTGATGTTAGTTTTTTCTTTAGATCCTCATTGAGTCAGGTCACTAAAATTTAATTGATCTCATCTTCTCGAATTTTGTTTAATGTTTTTTTGGTTGTTAGACATACAGTGAAGTTCTTATCTCGAATTTGTCTATACATTTGCTCTCTCTCTCTCTCTCTCTCTCTCTCTCTCTCTCTCTCTCTCTCTCTCTCTCTCTCTCTTATAAGAATCGAAAACAAGTTCAGATTGAACATTATTTAGTCATGTAGCATTGGTTCATGAATATCGGGTTCATAAACAGAATTGAGTTGACTCATGTTCTACCAAGTCGAGTTTTTGGATTTCTCGCATAATGTCACCTTTGATGTATACAATTAGACTAAATAATACTTGAAATGATGACTATATAATAGGCTCTGATATAAATATTTTATTTACATTTATAATGTCACAACTAAAGTCTGTTATTTTCATACATTAAATAGGGGACAATACGTGACATTTATAATGCAACATTATCATCATCAAAATTGGAGGGTATATAAGTGTTTAAGTTAGTTATTATTCTTAAAATTGATTATAAAGTTCTCCCTAAACTACTGCACTTACTATTCTGTGTGGTAATTTATCGTTGAAAGAGTCATATTTCATAAACTTGGATTAAAAGTTAGAATCGACACACGATACTTATTAACTCAATTATGTATATAGTCAATGACTTTATTAATTTTTTTTAAAAACGGTCAATAAATTATATAAAGATATTGATGTAAATTACTAAGCAAAATATGTTTCTCTTGGTAAGAGGATTACGTATGTATATAATTATAGGTTTCTTTGTAATCTCAACAAAGATAACAATAAATGAATAGTGCAAATAGAGTTGGAAATTAGGATGGTCAGTTCAATTTCACGTGCTGTCAAAGCGGGTTGGGTTATAGTGAGTACGTGTAATGTCAAGTCCGCATGAAATTGTACTTTTCATAATTTATAATATGTGAAACTACTTTTCAATACGAATCCCACGATCTTCATTTTCATTATTTAATTTTTATGAATATTTATGCTTATATTTGTAAGTCAAACCCTCATCTTGATCAAACCGTCATCTATACATTTATGGAGGTGGTAATAATCAACTTTTTTATAAGGGATATCCATACTCTTTAAGTGACAGCTGGCATTTATAAATCATAGCTAAACTACTTTTTTTTTCATATATTTATGTGTACAATGTAATTATCTAACAACGTATTTTTTTTTGTGAAACAATTATGATTGATACATGTAGGGAGCCCGGACACGGCACGAGCACGCAAACTAGTTTATCTAAATTTTTGAGTCAGTCTAACCTTTTTTTTTTTTTAAATTGCTGCACTAGAGGAGAGATGATACACACAAGTGATACAACTATCTTATACAACAATCAATCAACTTGTGACACCTTAATTAGCACCCGAAAACTAGCAGAAGACGAATCACGATGATTGATCCAACAATTATCATTACCTCACTCTCTCCAATCTCCTCTCTCTTCACCTTCCACCACTCGACCACCCGACACTAGTCCTATGATACATCGTCTTTACTTTTTGGTAAGACCATATTCGTCTCAAAGAGTAAAGAAAAGTTATTTCACCATAGAAAATCTCTCGAGGTTTCGTTTTATGAGGGCGGTCTCGTATTGTACAATTCATCACCCCCTTTAAACGGGGAATTACAGGAAATTGCATTAAATTAAAACGATATTTTACCAAAACCAAAATGGCTCGTGGAAAGTTCGCGTCGAGTAAAATTTCTCCCCAACAAACTATTAATCTAACACCCTGTTTGACATGAAAAGAGTGAATTTCAAGGGATGTATGTGTGTTAACTTGAGATCAAATTTTCATACAATGTAATTAGCGAAAAGAGAATACCATATTTGGGAACTAGCTAGCTTAATAAGCATCAAAGCATGCAATAACTGGTGAAAGTTGATAAAAATCGTGATGTAGACGATGACATATAACTTATGTTACCATATGAACTTGAAGAAGGTAAACTTCATGAGTTCGAGGGAAGCTATATATGACTTGATCCAAGATGACAAAATCCTTGACGTGGAACAAGAAATTTCCTGGAGATTGCAAATAATGGCTTAATGCCGAAGTTTCACTACAATGAAAACTTGAAAGGTGTGTTGGTCAATACTAAAATGTGTGGAATCGTCCAAATGTTAGTAATTGTCACAACATTGCTTAGTTCAAAATGGAAGCTTGGCCTAATAATTTGATGTGCAAGTCTTTTGGTAGCATTCTTGATAAAAGGACCAGCAATTGATATTTATAAAAACGATTTTGATTTTGTGATCCACCCAAATGTCCGACCTATACATGCTTCAATTCGTCATTAATTAACAACGACGTTCTGTCTCCATTCTAATAGCAAATGTTAGAATACCAGGACCAAACAAAAGATCATTACAAAACTTAAAATTTACGTTTTGTGCTGGCACGTGGTCAATATTGTTTAATTTCGTAAGATGATTTTGACATGAGCATATTTTGTGTAAGATGTTTTGTTGGATGAGTCGATCTACGTATACTACTAACGAAACGAGTTTACCGAACAATAGCAATTGAGCTAGATCCAATTCAAGGAAGTGGTAGAAATGAACTTCGTCCAATACATTAGGCCTCAAATGATAGTGTTATATTCCTAGTTATACAAGCCAAGAAAATTTGTAGGAACTAGCCTTCGGCATGCCCTACCGAAACTAAACGAGTTACTCTCCTTAATTATATACATAATCCTGATTATATATCAAAATAAACACAAAATGAAGAAAAAACTGTACATGTAATGTGAAGGAGGTGGCTTAATCAATCATTCTTGTATACCTATACAAGAATGTACATTTATCCTCCTACCTTTCATCATCACCTCAACTTGAATCCACCTTTATCATCACCTTTATCTGATCAAACAACTAGGACATTCTTGCTTTCCAAACTCCGACTTGAACCCATGGAGCTTCAACTTCAAGCTTCTTTACTAACTCTATAATTTATATGTACATTGATACTCCTGCATTTGGATGATAAGAACAAAGTTGTTAGTAAACAATTAGAATTTGTTATTATACGAAAGCATAAACCAATACGACTAAGCTGCGACAATTAGTCATATATAATCATTATTAATCAAATGGTGTTGGATCAGCTAATAAAAAGTTAACATACATGAATCGTCGTACATAATCGACTCTCTACTCCATATGACTTGTAGTAGTGAAGAGCGGGATATCATAAGATCATTATCATATCCTAGACGAGGCTTCGTAACCAAGCTAAGAGTAGACTACTACTCTAGTAGTACTATACAATACAATATTTTGCGTTACACTTCTCTTCAATTCAATTTGTCTAGAAGATCAGGATTACTAATTTGTTTATACTATTACCTACGTAACAACAGGTGGTATGGCCTGGGAATCATGATGTAATGAAAGAGACAAAAAGGGTGGACACAGCTTAGATAAGATAACATGCATGTTGGTTGGAATGGATTGAATACTTGAAATCTTACCTGTAAAAACTGAAAAAAGCAGTCCTTTTTTTTCTTTATGAACAGTATATGATTGTTGGTGATAGTCGAATAATCGATCTCTACTGCTTGAATATTGTACAACTTTTCACTTCTTTCGTTCTTCTTGTAGCATCTTTTCGTATCTTAAACTCTTTTTGCAAGCCGAGGTAACCTGTAATAAATCATCGCATACATGAATAAAGGATTAAGGAGATTATTCATAACGCATTTTGTTTAAACTCATTTTAAAAAGTTTAAAAATTATTTCGCAGCATGATTAAGGTGGTTGATAAGCCTAAAGGTGTACAACAATATGATGTGTGGTATGCAAATTGTCATTTTATTAATCATAGTTTATGTCGGACTAATATATGTTCATTGTCGAAGGGACATCACTCTCTTTATCTTGATCAATATTTCTTCTAGCTAATGAGATAAGAATTACGTCACAATAATGTTACACTTGTTCTTGGCATTATCAAAACAAGTGGGTGTTGATTCACAGGTTTTAATCAAATAATATCTTATGTCAACATTAAGGATAAGCTATCGCCCCCTCATTTGCATATTCCGTAGACTCATAGACCATTTTTTTTTCTAATACCACAGACGAAGTCTGAAACACTAGCTACTACTCGTATTCGTTATTTTCTTCAGTTCTCTATTTTATTTGTTTTATTTCCGTTATAGAAGATTCGGAGTCGCAAACGGCAATAATCACAAGTCACATACAAAGAAGAAAAGGAGAAGAGAATTAGGAATTAGTATAAAGTGTTTTCATTCTAATCTAATTGATGTGTTGTTCCAAAAAAAAGGAAAAAAAGAAAAAAAAGAAATGATGTACACATCAACGGACCAAACTAAGCGGCCAAACAGGTGTTCTTAATTTTATTTCACATCAATTTGTAAGTAGCTCTTTCATGATTTGAACTCTCAACTCATAATAACTAACTTTACGACTATGCGTAACATTATGAATACGTGTTTCCACATACTAGTCAATTTTCGAAGATGATAGGAGATCACTAGGCAATATCTGGTATCATCTAATATTCTACTCGTACCAATTAATTACTTGATGTTAGTGTCTTTTTAAGAACTTATATATAGAAATGACGTCGAAATTGAGATTTCATCTAGTACCGGAAATCCGAGTAAACTGAATTAGAGGAAAAGGTAGACAGTACAATTATGGCAAAATGGTTTGCATATAGCAATTTGGCCGGGAACATATTTCTTGACAAATAAGTCAACATTTTTAATGTTTTTAGTTGGGAGAATTTTAATGCTCGAGTAGTGTGAAATGGTAGTTAATTAGGATATGAGACTTTTTGACTATAAGACTTTAATTTGTTGAAATTTCCCGCCCGTTTCGTGTGAAAGTTGAAAGTTATTATACTAGTCCATTTTTAAGGTAAGACTTTTCCTCATCTCGTATAGCCAAATACACATTATTTGGTGAATCTCTTACAATAGCTTATAATAAAATTAGTATAATTAGCAGCCATTTTTGTCAGCTAAGAATTAATTAGCATCCAATCAGCCCCTATCTTAATTACTTAATTGGTCATCAGTCGAGTCTTATGATCATCAGTGATGACAATGTAATCATCTTTATTTATTTAATTGTTGAGTTGAAGATTTTTTCATACACTCCTGGTACAGAATGCTTGTTTATAGATTGATTGCCGTGAACTTATCATGAGATATAAATAAAATTATCGGGAATTATTAGGGAATAGATTACGAAATTACCACGTACGGAGCATTTTATATTGATATGACGTGTCAGCACTTTCAATGTTGTGTTCTAATGTAGACGTGTAGTCGTGTAGATATAGATAGATTTGTAACATAACCATGAAATTAAGTTGTTATTTTATAATTCCTTGATCAACATCGATCACTCTTTTATATGGAATCTCTTTGTGATCATATTGCCTTCCATTCAAATGAATTTCTATTAATTCTTTACAAATCGTATCAAGTATGAATTCAACAATCTTTACGACAATCTAGCAAAGAGCTTTACAAGTTGTACAAGTGACATGTATCTTCTTTCTCAAGGCTAAAAAAAGAAAGGAAAAAGAAGTATACCACTATAAAATACCCGAGCATCTAATTATTTTTCTACCAACCTAACCTACCTACATTGCAGCCTAAAACAGCCCATAAATCCCCTTTTTAGCTGCCATACGAGTGTATTATGCTACGTACCCCTTCATGCATACATTATACTATTAGATTAGATTCATACCAACCAATAATTTCATCTTAATTATGTGATAATTCATTCTTAATCATCAAACTTGGCCAATGGTCGAGTATCGATCATGAAAAACCCGAAACGGAACCCCAAAGAAAACTATTAGGACTTAATCTAAAATGAGTCATTTTACGGATAATTTTGATCCGATTCGAATTTAGACTAAATCATAGTATGCATAAGCTGAAATAAACAGGGAGTGTGGGTGGATAGGACTTACAGCTTCGATGTCAATCTTGTAAACGAGAAGCTTCTTACGTTCCCGGCAACTCGTCCTATAAGCAACGAACACGTGTCCAACAGCGAGGACGTAAGAGCAAAGGAAGAGTGCCACCTCGGTGGCGTTAGCACACGCGCCACCTTTGCTACAACCACTTGGGCCGCCAAACACAAATGGGGCCTTCAAAGAGACAAAAACCAACGAAAGCACTGAACACATTGTTGTCACCCACAAGTAGGGCCCACGTGACAACCTCGGCCCATCACAGCAACTGTATACACCTACGCAAAAAAAAAAAAAATTAATTTAATCAATTAAAATTTTATTTTAGTACAATTTGATCGTTTCAAAAGTCCACTTGTGAATCTCGAAAGTTATTACGAGTACTCTACTAAACATTCCACTTTGATCATCTACGACACTTGTTTTCTACGTCTCATTTAAACTCGAACCTTATATACACACTCTGTATTACTTAACCTCGCTAAAAAACACGCATTTTGTAAGGAAATGAAGTAACACACTACATTAATAATACTACATATCTAAACAAATATTACCAATAGAGAAATTTATCTTGTATGGTAAGTTATAATAAGTGGAAATTACTCTTGAACCATTTTTAGGAATATTCAATTCACAAAAGGAAGAAAATATGAACTACATAACTTTCAAAATAACAACATTTACTTCTTACATTTGATCAAACATTATTATATATACTTACCTTATAATAAACCCAAAATATTCATTTTCCCAAAAAAAAAAAATCTGCCAAATATTAAGAAAAAGAAAGAAGAACTTACAAATGATAACGATGGACCGTGCGATGGAGATCAAGGGAATATCAATGAGAGAGTATCGAAAATCATAATTATTAAAATAAGAGGAGAGAGATTGTGGAGAAAAGAAGGAAGAATTTGATAGAGAAGAAGAGAAAAGAGCAGAAGGAATGATAGTATCAGCTACGGCAATTAACACAGGAGCTGAAAAAAATAAAAAAGAGATTAACAAAGTGATTAAGAAAAACACTGTTTTTATTGCTCTAATCACCCTCTTTAATTTCTCCTCTTTCGCGTAACTCGTTTTCATCATGATCATCTCCTTTGCGTAACTCGTCTTCATAATCATTATTATCGTGTCACGTACGCTTTGTATTAGTGCCCGTTACCTCGAGTCGAGACTTACGAGTTACGAGTTACGTAAGAGTCAAGAATCGAACCGGAAACTCGAAATAGATGAACTAGGATTTTGTGTGGGTGTTTTTCTTGAAGGGAGGAAAGTAGGACGGATTTTATTAGAAGGGAGGGAAATATAAGGAGGAGGGTGTGGGGCGTTGAGAAATTGACCAAAGAAATGGAAGAGTTTTGAAGAGGGAGAGTAGTGCGGTCAGGTGAGGTTATATGATGAGACAAAATAGTAATTAAAGAAAATTAGTATTTGACACACAACGCGGACGTTACTCGTCAAAAAATGCCCACTCTAACTTCTTCCACACCTCACTTGTCCTAAAACTCTTTCTAGAGTGTGTATATATATATATGAGTAATTATAAGGTACTTGACAAGTATCGAAAACCATCTTAATAGCCTTCATCTCAACCGTAGATAATTTTAGAAATCAATCTACACCATCCATTATTTTTAATTAGATATATTTTATAAATGATATTGTAGATAGCCAAAAAAATAGAAAAAAATGGTCAATTGCATTTATTTAAATTTTTATGCTTACGTATGCATTGTACAAACTATATCTAATATAATTTGATCATTATTTACTTTTACAAAAATTAATTAAGTTATTTAAAAAGGATTTGTTAGGGTGCTTTGCGATACTTGTCGAGCACCCTAGAACTCCTCATATATATATACTCTATATATCTTGTGAATTTTCGAGTAGGTTTATGGGTTACTATTAAGTATTATTTAACGAGAATTGGTGGATACTGTAATACTCGGGGATATTTAGTTTATCTATACGGAGTTTGCTAGATTAGAATTTAAGAAATGGTGACTTGAAACAATCATCTTCGGAGTCGAGTTAACCTCGTGGTTTGCTTTATAGATTTCGTCCAGTTGGAGTAAGAATCGATGTATTATTATTATAACTATTTTTTCGGATGTATAAGTACGTAGATTTTACTAGTCGACTAGTCTTACTTACTGAATCACTAGACTAGTGGTCAATTGACTAGTATTACTTACTCTTTGCGGTTTCGAACTCACAGCCGGTTGATTTATACATGTTGATATTTTAATCACTATATCAACATTGCTTACTCCTTCCGAGTACGTACAAATGTTCTAACCGTTATATATATAAATCCATAATACGATTTTGTAGAAAGTTTAAGGAGTAATAATGGGAAAAGTCATAGACAAAAATAAGTTCAAAGTGACCGTATCCGAATAGATATTATCCCTTGTCAGTTAATTAAAGGGTCCCTGAAGCAACCTTAAATAAACTGGAAATTAATAGTATTCCGTAAGGTAATTGTTGGAGCAAATAATAAACAAACAGACCGGAAGAGATGGAGCCGCTCCCATGTGATCATGTGGTCACATGCAAATAAATTTTCTACTATGACTACTTCCTAAGTTCCTATTATTGCATTACGGTTATGTTATTTGTATTTCGGTGCCACCCAGCTCCCCAAGTTGGTCCATACTCCACATATATAGTCCACACATGTTATTCGACCATTCAATTTAGTTTGGATTATTCGACATAACAAATTATCAGGAAAAATTTATAACTCCTACCTTTTAAAATCCTACCTTATTTTTAAAAAGTTTCCAAATCCTACCTTATAAATTATTTTTTTATCAAACTCCTACCAAAACTTCTATTCCGGCGGGTTTGACTTTATTTTCCGGCATTGACCTTCGACTTGACGCGATTTCATTCGATTTGTTTTGTATTCCTTCCAATTTGTCTCTCAAATTTCACCTTCTCTCTCCTATTTTCCACATTATATCACATCACACTCCAATTTGATCTTCTCTCTCCTATTTCTCACATTTTGCGATCAAATTGGAGTGTAATGTGATATAATGTGGGATATAGGCGAGAGAAGGTGAAATTGAAGGTAGAAATTGGAGGGAAAACGATACAAATCGACGGAAATCGCGTCAATTTGAAGGTCAATGCCGAAAAATAAAGTCAAACTCGCCGGAGTAGAAGTTTTGGTAGGAGTTTGATAAAAACATGTTTTATAAGGTAGGAATTGGAAACTTTTTAAAAAGAAGGTAGCATTTTGGAAGTTTTGATATATAAAAGGTAGGAGTTAGAAATTTACCCTTAAAAAATAGTATAAAGTCATAATTCAAATTCGATCATATATACGTTCTAACGTCAATCGCCAGGGGAAACAATTGTACTAATTAAGATGCTCCTTTGATCGATTTTTCTAAAAGAGGTATATGTGCTCATATACTTGTGCTTAAAAGATTGTCTCGCCGCCATATATTTAATCTAATCTTCGTTAGTAATAATTGTACAACTTAGAAATGGAGATGAATAATACGCTTAGACAGAAATTTCTTGAGAAATTATTATTATGTGGTATATCAGGAATAACACACAATTGACCAACACAATGATTTGTCATAGTATTATTACTGGCTGTTAGTGTATTGAACGAATTGACTTCAAAGGTTACATACATGTACTGTAGTGGTGGCAGAGTTGACATACAAGTTAAGTCATTTGGAGACTAATTCAAACGCTGAATTGAGGGTTTTTTTTTTTTTTTTTTTTTTTGCTCTCTCTTTTGTGAAGAAATTTTTAGGTAATTTAACACTACCTTCTTTTTGCTTTAATTTCCTTAGGGGGATCATCAATTTATGAGGAAGTAGCATGAGTTCGTGATGATATCACGGTTTAAAATCGTGATGAGTCATTCATTAATTATATCCTAAATCTATCAATAATGACTCGTGTTCCGTAAAAATTTTAATGGGATTGAAAAACTTAATGAAACAGAGGCTAGGGCGTAATGTTTTCCAACTTCACCAATGATCGATCGAGTAGTCAAGCAACTAGATATATAAACAACTAATTTTAATTGAAAAGCTCGAACTTTCCAGTATAAGAGTTCATTTTTGCATTGTCAGCGAATTACTTACTAGTTAGCTTATGAAACTTGACCTAGTGAATATCCACATCAACCCGTAACATATTGCAAATTACAAAATGCAATAATCAACTAGCGTTCTATAAGTTTATTTCCGGGTCGTAACCGCGAAACTTATAACAATTGTTGTATAATTTTTGGCCGTTTGACTTATCAGCATACTTGCATAGTTGCGTCATAGCATGATAGCAGCATAATAGAAAGGAAGGCAATTCGGCATGCATACATATTGTTAGGCGTGGAATCATGCCATGGTTATTAAGCAGTGAATTATAAAATGCATGTAATTATGTTAGATAACCAACTAAGGCAAAAGTCTAAATTGATGGTTAGGACACCCCGAATGGTTTTATGTCTTCAATAACTTAGCTTCCTTCGCCATGATTGGTTATTTGGACATGAATTCCAACCAAAACGTTAATCAATAATAAGATTAACGGGATAATAAACTTGCTTTGAACGAAATATTCATTAAATCAAAATCATATTCTCAGCTTAATTTGAAGTGGTATTTTTGGGACAAGAGTCTACTATGCATGGCACACAATCCACACATCCAACTCTTCCGTCATCGCCCGAGGCTTCAACATCACAAATGAATTAATTAAGCAGTACGATTAAGATTTTCAACATTAATGCATATATATTCAGTCCAGATTAAGAAGGCTTAATACAATATTAAAAAAGAAATTATGTCATTGCTTAGCTTTGTCAAATCCATACAAATTAAATAAGATGACAAACAAACAATAATAATAAAAAAAGGGGTTCTAGAAGAAAAGAAAGACGTAATTAAACACAGAATCTCGAATTCTCGGATGACCACAGAGGAAGCAGCCTTTTCCCAAGTAAACTGCACTACAAATCTTCCCTTTCAAGTTTCGAGTCAAAATGAGCAACTATTCCCATATTTCACACTTCCCTTCCTTTTTGTTGGGGAAAGAAATTTCTCTCAAGGATTTGCGAAGGTGGCTGTTAGCTAGCCGCCAAGCAATTAGTATAATTACAAGAGAAGTTCTAGGGTGCTCGACAAGTACCGCAAATCACCATACTAAATCATTTTTAAATAACTTAATAATTTTTTCTAAAAGGAAAAAAATTATCAAATTATATTAGATATAGTTTCTACAATGTATATATAACCATAAAAGATTAAATAAATGTATTTAACCATTTTTTTCTAATTTTTTTGGTTATTTACAACATAATTTATAAAATATACTTAAATAAAAAGAATGAATGGTGTAGATTGATTTTCAACATTATGGATGGTTGAGATGATGACTCTTATTGTACTTTGCGGTACTTGTCAAGCACCTTAGAATTACTCTAATTACAATATGTTAACTTGAATGAAAATTAGAGACGAGACTACGGGAGTATAAATTAAGCTTACTGAAAATGTTATTGAGCGGTGCAGACGTGATACATTTAGCATATCATAACTAGTTTGAATGTTTCACTCATGGAAGAAAAAAAACATTTTTTAGACATATCGTGGTGACTGGTGATGAGTTGAGTTGTTTTTTTGGTACAGTGATGAGTTGAGTTGTTACTTATTGCGTAGAGTAATTACAACATAAATTGGATCATCAATCAAAGGCAGAAAACTCAAGGTGTCGGATTCATTTTCTTTGTTGTTAACACTTAAAATGACTTCATTTCGAAGGGTTTAACCAAACATTAACAATCCAATTAAATGTTGAAATAGTTTGCAACTTGCAAGTGTGCAAAATTTTGAGCCTTGAAGATCTAATATGGACTACCAATGACATCATCGATCGTAGGCCCGTTATCTCACTTCATGTTGGACCCCATTTGATATATATTTTATAACCAATAATAAAATGATACACCTAAGACTCCATCCAATAGGATTGCATCTTTTTTATCGAGGCTTCTTCTCGGCTTAGCCACCACTCTTATGCCCAAGGATAGAGACATGGCTAATGATCCGCGATTACTAGCGATTCCAACTTCACGAAAAACTCACTGGCAAGCAAAGCACGTTCTGGGTCGTTTAGTAAAGGCATGGGCCAGCTACCCTTTTTCGCAGCTTGGTTCGCGTATTGATCAATTGATCGGGCTGCTCAAGCAGAGGCGATTGCAGGGCTGTGTCAACCTTGATCTGATTTGATTTGATTGCTCCTAATCTAATCTGAACTGAATGTTCCGAATCTAATCTAATCTGAATTGACTTTAATTCCGTCAACCCCTTCTTCATAATCCTAATATTTTTGATCTAATGTAATCCAACTCTCTCTTCTCATCAATCCCTTGTTTGACGATGCTAAATCCTGATATTCTCTTCAATGCCATTACAAATCCACGAAACCTCGTTACTGATTAACGATCATACGAGAACTCCATCCTAAATTATCCGATCCTTATTACGATTTACAAGAAAAGTAGGTAATAGTTGGGCAGCTACTTGGGCTGTAACTTGTAAGGTAAGGTAAAAGAGTAGGACTTTTAATATCTCAGCCCAACCAAAACCCCCCGAAAAAACGGTTGAGCAAAATCGCATAATTTAATTCGTACAGAACATCAAAGTCGCGGTCCAAAAAATGGCCACGCGATCTTTATGGGGCTTCGGAGCCAAGCTAGTGGCGGCAGCCACCGCGATCGGCACCGGAACCGCCGGCGCCGCCATCATAACCTCCGAAGATCCGGCGGCAACCTACAAGCTTTGGAAAAATGTTCCCGTTCGCCTCGTCGGCGACTCTCTCACCGCCGCTAGTATCGCCTTCGGTATAATTTCGCCGCTCCTTATTAAATTAATTTAATTGTTATTGTTATTCATCATTTTGAGTTTAATTATTTGAGTTTTATCGCAATTTAGTTCGTAATTTTAAGTGATATGTAGTTCAATTGAGTTGTGTGTGATGTTTTGGCGCCCAATTTTTATGCAATTGCGGTATTTTGATGAGGAATATGTGGTATTTTGGTTGCTAAAGAAAACGTCTTTGTTACGCTTTTGTTTTTATCGAATGTTGTATGATTCTAGCATTGCGGTTTATGTAGACTGGAGATGAAGATTTGGTAGTAGTAGGTTTTATTAATTTGTGCACGTGTTCTTGGTAATTTGGGGCTGGTTCAAGTTGTAACATTTTCGATACTTTTGGATGTAATCGTTGTATATGAAATGTTCAACGGGTTGTCAAGGAGAATTGAAATTTGGGTGACATGTTTTAGTGTATTGGTGACGAATTTTGGCTTATGATTTACGACTGGGTGATTCATTGCACACAAAAAAGGTCTGGTGCAATGCAATAGTTGCACCAAAACTTTCTCAAATGTCTTGTGAACTGAACAGATTGGTTGTTTCGCTTTTTAAAGGAGCTTGTGCTAATCAATTGAAAATGCGAAGCCTTGTTATCATTTGAAAATAGAGTTTACAAATCTAATGTTGGATCAAAGTTAAATCTGAATTACTGAGATGTTTTTTTTTTGTTTATCATGTGTTTACTAGACGTATTCTGATACCCTGCTGCGTTAACCAGATTATGAGTACTCTCTCTTGGGCTTGCGAGAAGGGAGCCCTGACTATGCAAAAGTGAAGCATGAAGTTCATCTTAGAAGTGCTGAAAAGCTTCGAGATCTTTGTTTTAAAAATGGAGGAATATATATCAAGCTTGGCCAACATATAAGCCAGTTGGTATGATCTGCTTTTCAAATAATGTGTCAAAGAGATATGATATTGTTTGTGGCATTTTTAACCACGCCAGACATTCATGGTGATAAATGAATTTTTTTGTGTCTGCAGTTCTGATGCTGTCTTCTTTCGTCCATCTGTGATAGGAATATTTGATACCCGAAGAGTATGTAAACACAATGAGGGAGTCTATGTTGAACAGATGCCCAGTTTCATCTTATGATCAAGTCCGCGAGGTCATCAAAAAGGAGCTTGGAGGGACTCCAGACGAAGTATGTACATCTTGCTTCTTGTTTCCGTTGTCCCCTTATCCACGTACATTGTCTATTTATGTATGCTTTGTACTTGCTTTCTTACAATTAAGAAGGCGTCTAATGCTTCCCTCCTTTCATGGTTACTGACAATTACCCCCCCCCCCCTGCCCCTCATTTCGCTCTCCCACTGAGACCGCACAAAATTTAAGAGCAGATTTGAACCAACTATCTATGATGAAGGAGAGACTGGGGATCTGGGGGATGGAATAGGAGGAGGATATGGTAATTGGTAAGATGTGGAGTGTCAAACAGGTAGTCATATTAAATGCGCAAACCATATTGCAAGCGGTTTTTCTTAAAATAATGAGTCACTTGATTCTGTGACCTTAGAAATGTCAAGAAATAAGCCTTTGTTGCTTTAATGGTGTTTGGCCTAGCTATACCATCAGTCCTCTTTCTTATTTTCTTTTGTTGAATACTCCATTAAGTTTCTACTTTACTCTTCTCTGCATAGGTCAAAGTTTGTTCGCATATTGTTCACCTGTTAGGTGATAGCGAGTATTTAGTGAGACTAGTAATTTTTATGTATTATGTAGTAGCATAACTTTTTGAGAAAAATATATTCAGGGAATGGTTGGTCCAACAGGATGGGGAAATTTGTACTGTTATGCCTTCACATTAAACCTATGGAATTACCTCTTAAGATCTTCGAAATATACCGATCACTGGTATCAGTGGTTATTTGGATAGGCCCAAGTTCTTATCCCTGTGGCTGAGAGTATTTGGACTTTATACAACCATCAAACTTAGCCCCCTCCCACTGATCAGAATTTCATCTGCTTTGCAGATCCTACTGAGACAAGCTTGTCTGGATAAAGTTTGTTTTCTGGGAGTCCTAGATTGCTAAGGTCCTGCAGTCTGAACCTTTTTTTTTTTTTGTTCCGAAATGGTTTTGGGAGAAGAGAGACAAAGGCAAGGGAGGAAGAGAGAAAAAATTGGAAACTGATGGGAGAGGGAATAAAACACAAGATGTGGAAGGAGGGGGATTTCTAAAATTATGTCACTCTTTAAGTTTTATTCTTTTCTTCCTTGGTAAAACATCATCGCAGTGTTCATGATTGTTACACATCATTTCCAACTGACTTGTAGCCTGTTATATGCAGATCTTCAGTAAGTTTGACCCTGTACCTGTAGCAAGTGCTTCCCTTGCACAGGTTCATGTTGCACACTTACAAAATGGCCAGAAAGTTGCTGTTAAGGTAAAAGATACTTCAAACAGATGACATATTATCAATTTGGATGTTTCAGTGTTGACCTAAGTTGATTTCGAAGGCTTCTTGCCTTATGTTTTTAACATATCCATATTTATGTGTTAAATCCAGGTTCAACATACTCACATGACTGATACTGCGGCTGCGGATTATGCAACTGTGGAGTTTCTTGTAAACACTCTTCATCGTTTCTTTCCGGACTTTGATTATAGGTACCTTCTTAACTTTCTTTTTCTGTTCTTATTTTTTTTAAGGAAGTACTCTGAGTAACCCTTCATCTCAATCTCTGCCTATTTATTCCTCTAGTACGAGGTGCAATGTACCACGAACTGATTGAGTTTCATATAAAAGAACTGCGCAGATTTCAACTGCTTGTCTCAACTCTTGTATTTACTAATCTTTTATTACGCCCAGGTGGCTGGTTGCTGAAGTCCGTGAAAGCTTGCCTAAGGTTGGTTCGAGTAATACTTTGTAACTTGTGGAGGTCCTTTTTACAATCATTGTGGCTTGCAGGATACATAGAGTTTGCTAGATAGTAGTGTCTGAGAATTTTTGTCCGCCTTGGTTCTACTATTCCTTCTAAACTGTCATTATTAACTTCCATCAGTTTTTTATTTTTTGCTTTGTTTTCGGTCATGTTTTTCCCTTCACTGTGGAGGCAAAAAAGGGGGGGGGGGGGTTGAACTAGAAAGTAGACTATTGGACGTAGCCAAACGAACAAAGGCTTGTCTAGGATCCAAGACTTGAAAGTAAATGAGTATGCGCTTCCATAATCTTTCGAATAAAACTTCCTTTCATCATTCTTGTTGGCTTTGTATTCAGTAAGTAGAAGAGCAGCTATGTCAAAGCTGAATAGGTGAATGGAACAAATTGAAATGTATATGTGGCTGATTCACGATTATTTCTGATTTTTGATGTGGCTATCAGGAACTGGACTTCTTGGTGGAAGCAAAGAACAGCCAGAGGTGTTTGCATAATTTTCAGAAACTATCACCTCACATAGCAGATAGTATATATGTTCCATTGGTCTTTTGGAACTTAAGTACCTCAAAACTTCTAACGATGGAGTACATAGATGGGGTGCAAGTTAGTGATGTGAAGGGCATTCGCAAGATGAAAATTCAACCCCGTGAAGTTTCAAATCTTGTAAGTAGTAAATGTAGCACTTTACTGCTAGATAGCTCAGCTTCTCGTACTCTTGACCTGGGTCACTCGACCTCCTTTATTTTTCTCATTTCCTTCAGCCTATCGAGAAAAGTTGATACTTGAAGTTTATCTTTCTGAATAGATTGTTGAAGTTTGAGAACTGTTATGTAGGTACAGTAACTGTAGTTTCATCTTCTCTCTTATCTAAAAAATAAAAAATAAACAGTCATTTCATCTTCTCTAAAGGTGCCTTTTATATTCGTTCTTCTTAGTGTGTTGCAGCTGAAAGTCCACGTTCAGCTGAAAGAAAATTTCTGAAATATCTAATTTTCTTTCAGGTTAGTGAAGCTTTTGCAGAGATGATTTACAAGCATGGATTTGTGCACTGTGATCCTCATGCAGCAAACTTGCTGATTCGCCCTTTGCCTACTGGCAAGAGAAACATATTAGGTTTGTTGAAAGCTTTACTTTTGCAAATGTGGTTTGAATGTTACAACGGTGCAAAGACAGTAATATATAAGTCCAATCGCACAAAGCCGCACATTCATGAGCACACACTTTGTGGATTGATATTTGGAATCAAGATCCGATTTCTTTGGATGTGCTAGTACTTTGTTTGAATATTAGGTGTTTTTCTTCTTTTGAGTTTTGACATACAACTATTATACTTAGAAAATTATATCCAGTCTTTGTGTTAGCAGTTAGCACATGTGTCTAGCATGGCCCAGAATTTTGGGATTTTCATTGTAACATCCTTATGCATACAAAGATAATTGTAGTTCCGTTATCTACAACGTGGAGTATAGTTTATATTAATTTCATATGTTTTGTGGCTGAAACGCTGTCTTCTCTCAACCATTGTATTTTGTCCCTAAATTACCTGTGTTTGTAATTTAAATATGGAAAAAACTCTTGACTGCTCATTCTATCAATAGGCAACAGGAAACCACAGCTGGTGTTGCTGGATCATGGTCTTTATAAAGAACTTGACTTCTCAACGAGAATCAACTATGCTGCGCTATGGAAGGTTTGGAATTTGCATTTGCGTGTTTCTGTATATTTAAATTGAGAGGATGGAAAGAACTGATATCAATGTGACTCATGATGTGCTATGCAGGGGTTGGTGTTTTCTGATGTGAAAGCTATAAAAGAAAATTGTGCAAAACTGGGTGCTGGGGAGGACCTTTATGCGTTATTTGCTGGTATTCTTACGATGAGGCCTTGGGATAGGGTGATTGAGACTTCAGTTGATCATTTGGTGGTGCAAGGGACAGAGAGTGATCGTTCAGAAATTCAGGTGTACAGCCTTAACCTTTCACAGCATGTCCATTTTAAATTTTCTTTAGCTCATCAAGACTTCCATCGTACGCCATTGACTCATAGTTGTCATTGGATTTGGATGATGATCTTCAAGTAAACTGGAATATTCTCCTGTTTGGATGATGCTTTTCTGTGAGTGGATTGTCGTTATTGTTCTCACTATATAAGCTGTTTGTGGCAGATGTATGCATCCTTGTACTTTCCTCAGATCTCAGAACTTCTAAGGAGATTGCCACGGGTAATTTTGTTGATGCTGAAGACTAACGATTGCTTGCGAGCTGTCAATAATTCATTGGTACTCCGTCAAACTTATCCTTTTCAGTTGCCTGAGAATGTTTCCTGTTTATAGCTGTAAAGACCTAGTATTAGATTGGCAGTTTAACTGTTTACAGAACGCTGTATCGCAACTCACTAACTAATCAGGTGTTTTATGTTACATGAAATTGGCTCAAAATAATAGATTTTATCCATTAATTACCCCTGCATTCTTCACCCAAAGACTCGTTTGTTCTGAAAAATGGAGAGGGTTGTCCTCGATGATCACATGGAAATTACGCCATAGTGTTCCATGTGTGATGAAAATGGAGTGAGGATTTCTCTTGGAAGTTCGTTTTTAGCTATGGTGACAAACCGTATCTATATTGTAGCCTCACCACCTAGTCCCTAAAAACACCTCCTGGAATTATTTCATGGGCCGGGAGAGAATATTCACTCCAAAATTACATTGAGTTGTGCTTTTTAATATATGGTCGGTCGCCGATGGGTGAAATTAACTAGGTACCGACAGTGTTCGAGAACCCAAAAGTGGAGAGAATAATCTAGCTAATGAAACTGTGCAAGACCATAATGTGAAGTCAAGGACAGATATTGTGTTTCTCCAAAACTGCTAGAAGGAACTGTGTTTTCCTCATGTCTCAACTCTCAAGGATTAGTGGAGTAGGTGGTGCTTTCTAGGCTCGGTCATTATGTCATGGGATTTTGTTGCGCTTGCATATTGAATTAGTGCTTCATGTGTTATTTGTAGAAGAGATGGGTTTGAAATTGCTTAATCTTGATTTACTAAATGGATGTTTAACCTGACCTCCAAAAAAAAAGAGGATGTTGAAGCATGAACATACTCATGTTAATGGGTATGTCAACCATGAACATCTAAAGTATTCTTGGAATGACGATGGGGAAGGAACAGCAGTGTAGGAAGATGGACATCATGGTTGGGGATGGCGGTGGCTTGGAAATTGGGTATTTCCTTTATTGCATTGTCTCAGCCTTTACGTGCCATTTGCCATGTTGGGCATGAGTGTGTGATAAGTGGATTGACAAGGGTTGAATAGCTACAGAACTCTTGAGTGATATTGTGATAAAAGGTTGGTAGAATAAGTTATCTGGATATTATAGTAATTAACACGATAACTTCCTTATGGAACTCAATAGTCTTTTCTGTTTATTCTGAAACTGAATCTCCCTCATACTTGGAGATTAATTATTGATTTGTCAGGCATATTAACGCAGACTTTCTTCTTTCTAATCGGAGTGTGGTTTGGCAAATATTTCAAACTGCCTCAATGATTTGTAGATCGGAATCTTGTTATGGAAAGGATCCCCCTTTCATTGTTTTCTCCGAGACTGCTCGCCATGTTGACATCTCTGGCTTGTTTAGTGTGCGTGTACTCAGTGATTTTATTAACCATTCCATGCTGCCTCTGTCGTTTGTAGATGTGGAACTCCTTTACAGGAATTTCCTTTGAAATTATTTCTCTTGGACTGAGTACCATTTTGGGATATTGACATGTCTGGCTTGTTTATGCATTTGTTCAGTTGCAAGGATCATCGTTGGATACTTTTTTAATTATCGGCAAGGTTTCTTCTGAAGCTGTCATTGAGGCAAAGTTAGTTGGAAAGAGGTCGTTTTTGACATGGCTAACTGTCTGGCTAGAAGGAATTATTTTGAAGGCACGGCTTCTGGGAATGCACGTGGCTGTATGGTTGTTCGAGCTACAGAAATCGTTGCTGTATAGAAAAGCACTGGGCTGCTAAGCTTTGCCCCTGAATTCAAGATTCTCCAGGAATGCTCTCATTTGCGCTACAGGGTTGGAGTGACTCAAAGAGCCAAATGGTAATGGTAGGCATTCAAATTTTGTTTAGTTACACAATCATATTCTTTGATCGACGATGATACAAACAACAGAGCCAATTTGGTGTGTGCATTTGGTCTTATCGGTAGATATTCTTTTCATCTCTTCCTGATTCTGTTTATAATGTGGTATACGACCCATGATCAAAAAGAGGGGGTCTTACATTGTTAATCGAATACTGGTGAACATCATACAAAAATAGTATTTGTCGCGCTTCTTTGAACACCTGGTGTACTCAACATCAGTACTATTCTTTTATCACCAGTGCTGGTTGAACAGTATTGACATCGTGGGAATTCCACCTGAGTGAACTGAAATTTCTTTTGCAATTAGTATACTGTTGTACAAGGTTTTCCATGTATGAAAAGCAATATATGGTGCAGGGTCCTTTCTTTATGCGGGATTTTGTATTTTCTCACATTCTCAAGGGACGTCATTTCTTTTTCAAATCATCAGATGAGAGAATCTCACACAATAGACTTTTACATAGTTTATGGGTCGAAAAACCATTTTAAAGATGTGCTGGATTTCAGTATTCAATTAGATTGCAGGTTGCACTTTTTTTTTTCTTACCATGTCCTACAATGTTCCAAATCATTAATCGTGTAATACAAGTTTATTAGTGATCCAAGAGAAGAGCTTCCAGAATGCAACGTTTGATTCTGACATTGTCCAGGAGAAGTAGTTGGATTGCGTTGTCAGAACTGGTCATGGACTGATGGCTTTCATATTTATGATACTACCCCACGGACTCAAGTGGCGTTCTTCGGAAATTTATTACCCAATCAAGTGAATAATCCATGTAAAAATGACGTGACATGTTTTTTTAAGTACATGCCGAAAAACTAGTTTCACGTAAGTTTCAAACCACGTGAAATAAATAAGGCCCCACTTGAAAGGTAAAATAGAACATCATGTTTGTTACTCCAATTATGTAGTCAACCACGAGTACCTTAACAAGGCACGCACAATGTTTGCAACCCCAAAATGCGGGTTTTCAGAAGTCCTCTCATCGTGAATCAAAAGTCGCTCACCTAATTAACAATATAGGTCATATCTAATTGTAGTTAGTATATATCTATTTCCCCCATTCCTTATATTGTGAAAGTAGAGTTTTAATTCCGCGTTCTCTTTTAATCGAACGATAACTATCCGATATTTTAAACTCGAACAGAAAAAAACGTCCTAGTCTCCAGTCCCACTCTCCACAAAAACGGAGTACAACAATCAAGTACTAGGATTATAAGAGAAAATGACGGACAACTAAAAAAAGGTGCCAAGAAATGCATGCATGGGAATTCAAGAAATGTGACTGGCAAATAATTAGTGATAATAAAGAGTGCTTTGAATATATTCATCAACCACAACCAAATTGTATACGGTGGCATTTATTACCCCATTTCCATCTAAAACATCACATATACTAGTATTTATTTTCCTTCATAAAATCATTAAATAAATCATCCCCAATTTTTCATCAAAATAGTTTTTTTTTCTTTGTTATTAATAGTGTCAAGCACGAAAATAGCAATTCCAATTTTTCTATTTCACTAATAATTTGCCCAATTTGTTGTGCGTTTTTTTTAATTATAATAATTTTTTCCTCAATTTTAAGAAAATAATTAATATTCATTCTTCAGAAAAGAAAAATGGTCGGGCCAACAAGACCACAATTTGTGTTATTTGGATCCTCGATTGTGCAGCTAAGCTTCAGTAATGGCGGTTGGGGTGCCAATCTTGCTGATATTTACGCTCGCAAGGTTGCTTCTTTGTTACCTTTCTCTCTCCTTTTATTTTTTTGGGGTTTTTTTATGTGATGGGTTTTTGTTGAAATCAGGGTTATTGGCTTATTGTTGATCATCTGTATTTTTTTATTGTTTTTTGGATTTTTGTAGCATTTTTATTTTTGTTTTTGTTCCCGGTGTGAAGTTCATCTGAATCATGTTGCTATATACTTTGCCGTTCTTTTAATTTGTTAACATTTGGCTTGAGTACACGATAGGAATTCGAGATAGACGTTAACAGATGAAAAGGACTGAAACATTATTAAAAGTGTTAAACTTTTTGTTTTGGGTGACAAAAGTCTGTATTAGATGTGGCAGCTACGGATTTTGTAGCTGCGTGGTTGGAATGATAAGTTTGCAGCGGTTTTCCCTCAAAAAAAAAAAAAATTTAGTGACATAAAAAAAAAGTATGCAATGTGCAGGCTGAAATTTTGTCAAAATTTGCTTCCATTTTTACGCAAGTAGTTGTTCATTACTTATTATACTTTTAGAATTGGTTTATCTTGAAGTTGTTGAGATGTGGGAGTTTCCTGGTCTTTAGACTGATAGCGGATGTTGATCCCGCAATTTCTAATGAGTAATGCGGCACCGTTTGACCCTAAAAAAAGATAAAAAATCTCTAATGATTTTTAAGGTTTAGACTTTAGACGATTTTAGAAGGTTGCAAAAGGTTTAAATTTGGAGTCTTTTAATGAAAATATTGCATTTGAGATCATGAATTGAAATGAGGAATGAGAATGTGGGACTTGTAACAATAAGCAAGTTTGTATATTGTAACTTGGAAAGGTATTAGGTATGGTAATGTTGCAAAAACACCAAACAAGAAAGGCCTCATTTTTTTTTTCTATCAAAACCCGACAATGAAAAGTAAGGCCCCTTTGTGTTAAAGGATCCTTTTCGTAGTATAAGACAGTGTCGACAATCTCAAAAGATGTACAGTCATATTGATGGCAGTATGAGGCCTAGGAGCTAGTTTTGGGGGATTTACCTTCTACAGTGTGCCCTGAGCTTCGCCATTTCCTGATTCTATAGCGTCTTGTGAAATGTATTGGATATCGTTTTGACTTACATGAATTTTTTTATAAAGCAATTGGTAAGGGAGTGAGTTTCCAACAATGAAATGCTATTACTTGAAGTAAAATGATATTGGGTTCTGATGAGCTCGAATTATTGAGGTTTACAAGTGCTCGTCGTAATGAGCTGCAGAGTTTCTCAGATGGTATCAGGCTGAGATTATCTATGACTGAAGAATAATCTATGCTTAGTTCAATATGCAGCAAACCATCTGCCGTTTACTGAATTCTAGACTAAATAAAAGTTCTTTACCTTTTCTGATGGTAGTCGTAAGAAATTTGCCTTCCATTCTACATGAGTAGCAATTTTTAGGATACTCATGTTTCTAGGGTTGCCCTAAACGACATGCCATTTTGAGGGCTTTTGACTAAGGCCCTGTTTGATAGGACTTATTCTCAGATGAATTCAGATCAGATCAGATCAGACCAGATCAGAATCATTCAGATCAGTTCAGTTCAGAAATGTTCAAATAACTATCTATGTATTTGGTCCATAATTGATACTAATTCGTTGAAATTCAATCAAATTTTCAACCAATTCAGATAAGATCAGATCAGAATCATTCAGATCAGATCAATTCAGTTCAGAAAGATGCAGACCTATCAAACAGGGCCTAAGTATGAATTGATTCCTTATGGTCTGCCTGTAAGATTATTGGCTTTAAGCCTTTAACGAGAGGCTAAAGGTTGTTCCTCATCAGTTCTAGAATCGCTTTTGAGCTGACATAGGTTCTATTTGAACTTCAGGAATGTGACACCCGAGAAAGTCTTAGCATTTTAAGCCCACTAGGTTGCAGTTCTTTAACCTTCACAGTGCTCTCATGAGTCTCATTACTTAATATATGGAAACTGATTTTTGTTGGATTGCCTTGCGTTTTTGTTTGGTTTCCTTTTGGTTAGATCTAAATTTATGACATGAGTCTGATAGGAGTTACTAGAGGATTTCACATTTGGCTTAATGTAATCTCTTGTGAAACTTTATTGCTTCCTTATGTAGTCCAGATCGCTTTTGAATCTCCCATCTTTGTTTTGGTTTAATTATTCTACATATCACTTGGTTTTTTTTTGGGTGCATATTACTTGTTTATACATTTATCTACTGCCAGGAAAACTGAGTTTGCTGTTTGCCTTACAATGACATCTTGCCTCCTCATATGCACAGGCAGACATCATTTTGCGAGGATATAGTGGGTGGAACTCTCGGCGTGCAGTGAAAGTTCTTGATAAAGTCTTTCCAAAGGTATGATCATGTGGGAATATATAGCCTTAGGCTGCTATCTTTATCATATATGTCGTCTGAAAAGTTAGTGCCCGTTTGTTCAAATTACTAGGGACTGGGGAAATAGTTTAAAGGTGCTTCACACTTTTGGAATATTCGGGGAAAAGTTGATAGACTGAGTAAGTTGATTAGAATTACTGTTTTATTTGGGGATAAGATCAAACTTGAGAATCATAAGCTTTAATTAGTCTATTGTAAAATGAGGTAGAACTCAGAATTAACTACAAGATACTTTGGGAAGCTTAGTAGACAGGAGGATGGCCTTATAACAGCAGTAGAACACTGTCCATGACATCCTGTCAGACCCGAACATTTGTTTTTTTTACGAATAGTTTGAGGAAGTCTCCTTTCCCGATTAGTGCGTAGAATCAAGAATATCGAAGCATAGACCAACTCATAAATTATGGATAGAGAGGTTCCACCTGTAAAGTCCTTGGCTTGGATCTCCCCAAGGTCTGTTTCCCAACATATGCTCTGTTTGACCTCGGGTCTCAGCTGGTAATGTACTAGGCTGGCTATATATTTTGTTTTCTTTGATCAGGATCCAAGTTGTATCTAAAGACATCAAACTACTTTCAGCTTTATGATCTCTGGAATCAGAACCTGTCCATAAACATGTTAGGTTTAAGCATCTAGTATCACTTGGCAAGCTACGTAGAAACTGAGTGACAACACTGAGCCCTTTATTAAGTGAATCCTGCAATGTAGGACTCTCAACCGAATCCTTTTTTTCCCCCTACGGTTTTATGGTTTGTTTATGCATTGTCTTTTGAATTGTTTTTTGAGGTGCTGGGGGAATCAGCCAAGTGGGGTGCTCGTGCACCTATGTTGCCAGAAAATTCGCCTCACATTATGAAATGTAGAATTGTAGACGGTGTCTGTATAGTTGTGCAATCCTATTGAAGCTTAATCTTAACTGTGAATTTGTAAACTGTATAAAGCTTTTCTTGTTCTTCTTATAAGTTTAAAATGATTATTACGCCGTAACTCTCCGTTAAAAAGTGCTCTGGTAGTGCCATCCTCAAGATGTGCTATGGTTACTGCTCATACTTCCACGGCTGCGTGGCTTTTTATTGCCCTCTAGCTATGCTTTTGACTCCATTTTATGCGTGATTTTAGGATGCTGCTGTTCAGCCGTCATTAGTCATAATTTACCTCGGAGGGAACGATTCCATGGGACCTCACCCGTCAGGCCTTGGCCCGCATGTCCCTCTTCCTGAATATGTTGAGAACATGAGAAAGATTGCTACTCATATTAAGGTGCTTTGCTTATGCTCCTATATTGAAAAAATCATTTCACTGTCTACCTTCTGTCAATTTGTAGATTTCTGAACCTATAATTACTTTGTGCTGTGTTAGTAACTTATCATCATGTTCATGTATCACATGAATCTTTGGAAGGCATTGGTTTTCTGGAAATCATCCCCACCCCCCCCCCCAAACCCCTATGTACAGGAATCATAGAGCGATTTCTCATACTGAGCAAGTTTGCGAAGTTACTGTTGCGTCCTAGGGAGGTGGTCCTTACATTGCATCTCGGCTTTGAGAGCTGTACTGTTCATGTATGTGGATTAGTCTAACCTAAAATTTCAATATGCAGGGTCTTTCTGATGCTACAAAGATCATTTTCCTTAGCACCCCACCAGTGAATGAAGCTGTAATCGAAGAAAACAAAAGGTTCGTCTTTGAGCCCTCCTTCATTTTGTTACTTTTTGGAAAACCAAATTGCTAATTCTGCAATAGGTTATTATCTCGAGTCAGCCCGTTCCTCGCAACGCTAGTTCGAACCAATGAACTCTGCGGAAAATATTCCGAAGCTCTTATTGAGCTGTGCTGGGAAATGGATCTCAAAGTTGTTGATCTTTGGACTGCAATCCAGAAGAAGGATGACTGGTTAACATCATGTTTTGTGTAAGTTTTCTTGTTTTTACTTGCCCTTGGTTAAATGGTTCTTACCAGTTCATTAAGTGATGTTGCTTGTAAGTTCCCTGAATTAGTAAAAGTCCGTTATGCATGTCCTGAAATTTACCCTGTATTCTGTTACCAGAGACGGCATCCATCTATCTGCTGAAGGAAGCAAAATAGTGACACAAGAGATACTCAAGGTGCTCAGGGAAGCGAACTGGGAGCCGAGCTTACATTGGAAATCCATGCCAACTGAGTTTGCAGAGGACTCCCCGTATGATATTGTAAGCGCTGCTGGTAACGTCACACTGAATCCATCAGAGTGGTCTTTCACATGGCAACCACAGTGGGAATGAGAAATGCCCTGTACCATTATCTGAGAAATGCTCTATAGAAGAGATGGGGTTTCTGAAAGTGACTGTTTGCTGCGCAGTTACCTAGTCTGGTAGTTTGATCCTCATAGCTGAGTATGTTAGGTTTTCTTTCAGTGCACAGATGACAGGAAGACGTTTTTTAGGCTCTAGGCTTTTCATTTTAGCTTTCGGGTTCTGTTGCTTCTGTATTGATCGACTCCGACTGTCGGGCCTCCGTTAATTAATGTTATGTCGGAGATGTTACTTGACGACCGAAAAATCTGTCCTGTGTACCTGTGTTGTTGCAGGTTCATTTAAGCATATCTGTCCTGTGTTCCTACCTTATAACTGCATGTTACACCTGAATAGTACTGATCATAAATTCGAGCTAACAACGGCATATGTACGCTACCAAATGCTTTCAAGAAGTTTAGTGCCTATCTCAATCCCGGATAAAGGAAGAGAGTTGCGATGAGCGAGGTAACACGAAATCATAATTGGAAACTTATAACTGATCAGTACAATTTTAGACGACAAAGATATCAACTGATGGGGCTAAGGGCTGCATAAAACTAAGTAATCTGAGCCTACTCTTCTTCAACCACAACACTGATCTGACCCTTGTCCAACATGTCATAAAACTCTCTAGTTCTCCTCTGGTTGTTCCAATGGTGCATCTTCCACAGCAGACCGGCGGCGAGGCCGAGGGTAGTCGCGTAGATAATCTCCTTTACTAAATTTGGGCTGCTTGATGCTGCATGTCCAAGTCTAGGAGCTACCATTCTTTTTTATCCTGCATGACAAATTAAGTTTAGCAAATGTTCTCTGACAACACAAGTCTTACCATAGAAAATAAATCTTCTGGTCTCCTGCTGTTAAAGCACACCTGCTACCTGTTTAACAGCAGGGAAAGCGATGACTGCTACGAGATCGACGATACGTATTTGTGGCAAGAATGCGGTGAAAAGTATCTGTTGGAGGATGAAAATACTGGTAGAATTAAGTGTTGTGCATGAAAATGTGGAAGTGATGAGGCAATTTCAGTTTCAGCTTTGGCAGCTACGAACTCAAAATTTCATGCTCCCACACGTGTCAGACACGGCTGTCTTGTCTAAGAAGTAATAAGTTGTCTTAGGACAACATCTGTATGGTTGTGTGCATGCTCCTTTTGCTATGGCTTTGCCTAATTGGCCAAGTCCCAAGTAATATGTCATCTTACATATGAAATCACGGATACAATGTTACTCGGACTCTTTATATTATCTCGTGCATTTATATAATTATATCGTACATTCAACTATGGAAAATGAATGACACTTGATTACACCATTATACACAAGTTTATACAAAAAATTTCGTGATAGAGTCAGCGTCTCGTACTTGAACACACATATGAATCGGATTCTTTTAGCCAGTTTCATAACTAGTCGAGTCTAATACTTGAAAACACACGTAAATCGAATCTTTATAGCCGAATCCGAATAACAAAGAATAGTACCGTCATTTCCGAAATTCCCATTGCTCAACAGAATACAAAAGGTGTCAACTTCCCTTAGAAGAGCACACAAATGTGCTCAAACACAAGTACTAACACAAACTGCTACAAAATCTCAAATCTTCAACTACAAGACACCAATGCGCACTACCTTAGTTCCCATAATACAAACCCATTTTCGACATCGAAATCGAAAAAAATAAGAATTATTTAGATAGAAAAACTTTAATCATAATATACAGAGGAACAATTTGGGAGCAGGAAAAGCAAGAGCAGCAAAAACAACAAGACAAAGAGTAACACAATACTGTGAACACCAAGTAATTGGCTTCCACTTAATCTCAACACTCGAACTTTTCATCCTCTTATTATTAATCTGCGGCTCTTTCGACAAATCAAAGCTTCCTCCTTTCATCCTTAGCTCCTGAATGCACCTGGTTAATGCTCTATTACCCCCGGTCTCTCTCCTCAGCCGCGCCGCCACCTTCCAGTACCCAAGAAGCTTCCCTTGCACCAGCACTCCCACTGCAAAGGATGTCACAATCGACAAAACCGACGGAATCCACCATTTTCTGCACTTCATGTGTTCTTCCTCGGCCGCGAGATCGACTGCTGAGATGAAGAGTATTGTGGAGAAGAAGAAATGGAAAAGGAAGAAGAAGCAGCAAAGTTGGAAAATTTCGCGTTTGATTGAGTCTAGTTTGGTTTCTTTGGTGGCGATTTTTCGGGCGAAAATGTCTTCTTGTCTTTGCCAAAGCTTCAAGAGCAAGAAATGGCCTGGACTTTGGGAGATTTCCATCATTGGGTGTTGTTGAATTGCGGATGAAATTGTGAGGGCGACGTTTTTTACTGTTTTTTCTTCGTTTATTACTGGGATTTCTACTATGTGGGTGTCTTTTGTTTCTGCCATTTTTGTGGGGTTTTGTAGTAGTAAGATCTTTCTATATTTGGTAGCTAATTTACAGAAAATTGACCAAAATTTGAGGTTGAAATGAGTAAAGAAAAGGTAAAAATTGTGGAAATTGGGGGAATTTTGGAATAGAAAGTGAAGAATTTTATCTGAGAATTTGAGATGAAGAAAAGATTATATGGAAAGTTTCAGGAAATGTAGAGGAGAGAGATCGAGAAGATGTAAATTTGGGTTTTGATGGAGTGCGCCTGATATTGGAGTGAGGGTAACGGCTAGTTCATATTTCCGCGGTGGAAGACTGGAAGTAACGGTCATATTTCTCTTT
This sequence comes from Spergularia marina, assembly GCA_963680865.1. Classification (NCBI taxonomy): domain Eukaryota; kingdom Viridiplantae; phylum Streptophyta; class Magnoliopsida; order Caryophyllales; family Caryophyllaceae; genus Spergularia; species Spergularia marina. The sequence goes on along the minus strand of OY804560.1, from coordinate 20,189,101 downwards.
TGTGAATCGTGAAGCAGAAGCTGGATAACGGTCCTCGTGCTGGGATTATGGGCTGGGCTCATTTTATAACGAAGGCCTAGCGAACACATTTGAGTGTTTTTTATTTTATTTTATCAGTTTTTTAAGAGGAGAAAAGTATCGATTTGAGTAAAATTGAGTAATGACATAAAACAAGAAGTGAAAACGCTAAAACAACAAGGAACTGTTCGTGTTTGTAAATGGATACGATACGTACAATCACTATATTCATAGTTGTACAAACAAATTGTACAAGTGAAAACTTTGAAAATTGGAATTTAAAACTTTTCAAATTGTATAGATAGAGTATGATATGACTATGACTGAAAAATGAGCTACATTAAGCATACCGCGCTCAAAGTTCTCATTTTATTAGACGGTTACGCTTTACCATTCACCAGACACCATCTGCAAAGACTGCAATACGACGGATGTGATCATTTGCAGAGGACGTAAGAACATTACACCATCTGAAAAGCAGAGAGAAATCAAAGCACAAGTATACAATTGTGATATATACGGCGTTCGTTTAGACATTTCAGTCGGAGGCTCTGACCGAAATTAGGTTTGATTTCTTGTATATAATCAGGTCACACAAGTCAGTATAACCAGAAGACGTCAGAGGTCAAGACCTAAATCCTGACAGGCATAAGCACGAAGCTTCTTACAGTCTACAGTTACAATACATGATACAGTCAATGTGAATATGGCAAAATTAATACATCATCTGAAATCTAATGTATGAAAGTGGACGTTTCAGATCTCTGAAGGCGAATACCTAATATAAATCGAACCCACGACATGTTATGTCCAAGTCGTCAAGAATCCAAACAGCACGAGCCATTTGAATGCCCCTCCACACACTTCTGAAAAGTGGCTTGCTGAGTAGCCTGTGTTGAGTAAATTTGATCGTATTGGACAAAAAAGGCATTGATCTGAAATTGATTTAGTTCAGCGAAACAAGTAGAGTAGATATGTACCTTCTCAGAAAAAGAATCAGCAGAGAAACGCAAACACGCTCTTGCAACCAAGATATGAATCCACACTCTTGTTTCCCGTCTCAGTCCCCATAGAGCAGCTCCCTCTGATCACTTCTGTTAGGTTGTTTGGTGAGTTCTTGGTTTTAGGCTCCACAGAGTTTCCTGGAGGTTCGAACTGGATATCTTTCCTCAATTGTGACGAATTTAGCGTGGTCTGATAATTACATGCCCTCTTGAAAGGATTGTTGTTTGAGACTTCGAATGGAAGATCCAGTGTTCTGCTTGCTGGCAGGCGCCTCTTATCCTTCAGGTTCTCCATAAACAAAGACTCATTCTGCTCAATTTTACTTGTTCCAGGAGCTGAAAATAACATTGAAACAACTGGAGGCTCCCCAGAGTTTGTTTCTTTCATTCTAAAAGAACCCATACGGCTTAGCTGAGGCTCCTTAACTGAAGAAAAGTCTTGTGACTGAACAGAAGACCCACAACCTGAGCTGTCTGGTTTGACGATTACTGGAGAATTTTTGGATCTTTTCCTAACATGACCAAACTTTGGCTCAATCATTTGACTTTCCTTTCTTTTCTCTGCAGCTTGAATTTCTAGCATGCCAGATATAGCATAAGTTAATGTTAAGAATAAAGATCATACATTAGATGAAGAATGGAATTATACTCGCCATAATATTTTCAGATAAAATACTGTATTGCTGTATTCACTACATCATACATTCATACCTGTGGATTCTTTAGGATCATAGTTCGCTACACTAGAGGTAAGCTGGCCTGTGGATGTTATTCCCTGTATAATAGCACCCTGATCGTGATCACCGACTGAAGTGTAATGGTCAGTTGTTGGCTCTGTACAGATTTGCTCTCTTAGCGGTTTTGGAGGTTTTGACACAGGGAATTGAACGGCACCCGATGCCTTTATCTCTGGGAAATCTTTGGCCTTCTTACGAATGTGCTCAAATATTTTATTTACAGATATGATTTGGCACTCGTCATTGTCAGCTTGATTGGGCTGAACACCTACAAAAAGGTCCCACGACTTGATCTCAGTTCCCAGAAGCAGACCAATGTATATCTTTTTACAGTTACAAAAGATAGCATTCATGGCTAGAAACCATACCATCAAGTTCATCATCTAAGAGTCTAAAACTGGGCCTGCCAATAAACAGAATGGCTCTTAATATAAGAACACATGACAACAAAGCAAAGAAACAAAAACAAAAAATCTTGTGACACTCACATGTCATCCAGTTCTTCATTAAACCTGCTTTGAATAGGTTGCTTCTTAGTGGGGGTTATGCTTACAGTATTCCCTTTATCACGACAAGTTCCTGCAGGATGCAGGGAGGATGAAGATGACTTTTTGCTGCAAAGTCTGACATTCACATTTGATTTAATCTCTTCAGTCAGGTCAATCTTTTGGTGTATATCGATGCCAACTGCATGGTTAACAATATAAAATCAGTAGCTTATCTCCGTTATGTAGAAGGGGACACAAATTACTGTTAAGGAAATTAACATAGTAAAATCAGCTATGATTGAAAGGTAGAGGCCTAGAAGCCTAGAGGGGAGGGGAGAGGATATCTATACAATCCCAATATTTCGCCCTTCCTCCTTCAGCAGTGTTACAGGGTAACTGTAGAAAGTTGTTTATGTACATCACAGCCTTATAAAATTCAGTGAAAATCACAATGTAGATACAGAAGCTTACTGAATTCTTCAAATATCAGATCAGCCTTGACAATCAGCTTTCCGACTTCAAGATTTGGCAAAGTTAGCGTAGTGTGGTATGGGCTGAAAACAACATATAAACCAATGCCATTAGGCAGTGGAAGCGAAGCAAATGTCATCCCCTTCAAAGTATGCTCCTCTTTTGACATGAAGTCTTTGTTGCCACCTTTATCCACGAATTCTTGTTTTTTAAAGGCAAGCTTTTCAAGAAAAAAAAAACTCAAGGTACAGGATTCCAGATAGTAAAAACATTGAAACTGCTGTAGAGTTAAAATTCTCGATGCATCTATCTCTTCGCATCTTTAATTTATCTCCATCAACTAGTAGATTACTCCAACTAAATGTGAACATTCAACCAAACACTTACACAATAGCATGTCATTTAGTGTCCACCATGATCGCCATTATATTATTTGCAAATTGTCAAGATATATAACATAGGACCACATATGCCAACAGCCTGGTACATCTCAACGTAGCAGAAAGTTGATGCTAATAGCATTATAAGCCTCTTGCAGTTGCAGGACTCAAGTTTCAGATTCTGAGATCATTACCTGAGAAAATCATCCACCCTGCAATAAATTTAGAAAAAATTAGAGATACTCAAAATAATAAGAAATGGCAGTTGCAAAGAGATGCCAAGCCATAAGAGCACTATATAATGATTTTCACACAGTGAAAAAGCCAAAAAAAAAAAAAAAAAAGGCAAACCAGTCAATCGCAACATTTCTCTGACAGTGATAATAGAAGTTCGCTAAAAGGTGGTAGAAAACCAAAAACCATACTGAAATGGTAATTTAATTGTTTTTACTCCTTGAGGCTTGCTTGGATTCTAGGTAGTTCATTAAAAGGTAGTAGAGCAAAACACAAAGTGATAAAGGAGGCAGTGGTAGTGGTGAAGAGAGAAAGGGTAATAGTTACCCACGAATAGGGGCATTGTTGATCGGCTCCCTTCCCTTTAGGTATCTATAACCCCAAAATGGAAGTTATAGCTCCCACACCACCCCCTTCCTCCTCTCTCCAGAGTCTCCACCACCTCCTCCTTCCCTTTGTTGTGACCTCTATTACCATTTAATACATTACTCTCAATCCAAGCAAGCCTTGAAAAATATTTTTACAGAGCACTCAGTCTCTCACCTTATCTTTTCATGATAGGTGATAACATTTTCTTCTTCCAGGCCCACAACCTGCAAACATTTCTCTCCAATTTAGCCATATGAAATGCCAAAAATCTGTGCTGAGGAGAAAGTGTGTCAATGCTGCAAGTTTACCAAGTCAGCATAATGTCGTTTACTGGATTGAGCTTGCGCAAGCCTGGTTAAAGTAACTGCCAGCCTGGGAGTCCCTTTCCTCTGGCTTTCAATTGCTTCAACCTTCAGCTCTACCTTCGGAGGTAATGTAACCAAAGACTCCTTAATATGGTCACCAAATGGGAACTTTCTACCAGTGACAATTTCTATTCTTCTCGGATCAGCATCAGCAAGGGTCTCAAATGAAGTAATTCGCATTGAATGCAATGCCTATACAGAATAACAGTTGAAGTCATACCATAGAGTGAAGAATAATGTCTCCATGAATTATATGTGGTATGTGATTACCTTTGCAGTCACCATTCCAATGCCAGGTAATTGCTTTAACAAGTAGGGACTGTCATCCCACAGCTTATGATGCAGCGATTTCGCAAGAATGATTGAGTTCAATGCTCCTTTGTAGTTCTTTTGAAAGATAAAGTACTCTTTCATGCACTTGGCAATTCTAGAACCATTTGAACATATAGAACTTGCATCCTGAATGCCAAAGAGTTAGATTAAGTAATTCTTTCTGGAATCCTACTATTGAAAGGCATAAAGGCATGACCAAACCTGGGTTAGGGATAACTCATGGATTAAAGGGTCACCAGTCAAGCAGTCAGTGGCCAATATAAATATCTTCTCTTCTCGGGTCTGGATCCGCTTTTTCTTTTTCCCTTTGTCTCCAAGAATGTGGAAACGGAGCCGCCCATTTTTATCCGCATTGATATCATTTAGAAGCCTTTTCTCATTGCGCCGGAGCTGTATCCCTTCATTATCCATTTTGAACAATGAATAAAAAACTCACCAGGTGCCTGAAAATATCATTAAAGACATACAAGTACATACAAGATAATTCCTCTGCACGGCAAACCGTATGAAGCGCTTCTTCTAGGCTGAAGTTTGATTGAGCCTGCATTATGTGTTTCATTGTGTCGAATTTCAAGTAGTACTTCGTCATCAATCTTCCAGGCTCTGGGGATTCAACAAAAAAATTAATTCAGTGTACTGGATGGATATCAACCCCTTCGTCAGTCCCCATGACCCCAACTACTCCCTTTCTGCCCCCAAAGAAAAAGTAAAGAAAAAAGCTACCTTCTGTCTAATTGACAGGGACTGGGACAACTATGATAAATTTCATTGGACAATTCATGGTCAAGCATACCAAGAGGCTTGAGGAGAAACCCGTCTTCATCAGTCCAGACCATCTGGTTCCTTGAAAGCTCGTTCACTTTCTGAACACAAATATCTGCCACAGCAAGAGAGAGGTATATTATTTGGAAGTTGGAGCCACAGGATAAGTTGAGCTAAAATGTTGATGTCGTTCTACAATGGGCAAACAGCCAAAAGGGCAGTGAAAACAGAAAAGACTACCTTGCATGTGCCTCTCTATACGATCTCTGGAGATTCCCTTTTCCACAGCATAAGTCTCCGGGTTCTGGAGAAGTTAAAAGATTTAGAGAAAATGTTGGCTGCAGAGTGAACAAAGGTTCACGTCAGTATGGTACAACAAACATGCCTTTTTCATTCGGACATACAAGTATGAGCACTTCATCCATTCAATTGCTCGTGTGATGTCAGGGACGGTTAGCTGGACTATTTCGGCAGTCAGATGCTCCGTCATACATGCAAGCAATCTAAAAGAAGACAAACCCACGAGATATGAGAGATTATTAAATGCGGCAGGTGGTTATGCACTACAAATACAGAGGTTGCATACATACTGTGATTCCACAATTTCACATCCACTCAGAAGATTCTCATACAAATGTACCTATGAGCATTGGGCACGAGTTATTTTCACATTGGATACAACATCAATGTACAACAAATTTACAAGGTAACTGTATGAAAGAAATGAAAATTTTACGGTGAGACTGACATATAGAAAGATTCACCACTTACTGTTTCTTTCCTTGTCATAATTATAACCAATCCTGTATCATCAAAAGGAGGACGGCCAGCTCTACCACACATCTGGACAAGTGAAATAGCTGGTCAAGTTTAATAGTAAACAGGGCATAGACATGAAGCCAGCATGCACATCGCAAGAACCCAGACCTATCCAAAATATAAATGAGTTGAGCAGATAACAAGATATATAACCATACAAAATGTGCTGAGCTAAAATTGTGACACATATAAATCCATCACTTAGATAAGAAGAATCCTTCATATATCCCTGCATCGTAAGCAGGGAGGGGTATACGGGCAAATTTTGACAAATTATATTCCAAGGTCATAGTTAATCACTTTTGACTACTAGGTCAATCAGGGGTTATGAAGAGTGCCTTATAGTTTCTTACCAAATAAGGAAAGCAAGGGATACCAAATAAGAATGGCGAAAATTTATTGGCTTAAGCAAATACTGATGTGCAACACCTAGATAAGGCAGTAAGACAAATCAAATAGTTTGCATCACAATATGGCATACCTGCAGTACTGTGGACCGATCATATTCTGTATAGGCACTCTTTTCCTTATTGCTGCATACCATAGGTACTCGAAGATCAAACAAAGCATCAATTTTATAAACTTTAAATGTCAGAGAAATCAAAGGTGTATAAATTTACTAGTTTTGTGTCGATTTGATCACCACAGTATGGGCTGGTAGATTGACTCCATGCGCTAATGTGTTTGTCGTGCAAAGAACTTGAATATCACCACAAAGGAAAAGATTCTCAATGAGATTTCTATCCTTCATAGAAAGACCGCCGTTGTGATAACCAACTATAGACATGCAATACATTGCAGATTCAGAGAACATATCTGCTGTAGTGAAAGCAGAGCACAAAAGACTTCATAAAGATTTATCTTTTCCAATTATGTCAAAGACCTACCACCATAGAGTATGTAAGATTGTAGTTGTTTGTCACCGCATGACAATGAGGCCTCCCTCAATCTTTCAAGTTGCTCTGTTGTCTTAATGAAAGGGTTAGAATAGCCAAAGGTCATAGCAGTCTGAGAAATTTTCTGAGCTGCCTCTTGTGCTCCTTTTCTTGTTGAACAGAAAACTAAAGCAGATTTTCCTCTAGAATATTGCATCAAAATATCTGCAAAAAAACAATATGCTAGTTTCCTTAGGTACATGATACATACATAGATCAGGTAGAATTCACTTGAGCAATAAGAGCAATAAACTATCTACTTTAGCTACTTACCGAAGATATAATTTTGGAGGCGCTGAAAAAGAGAAGAAGCAGGAATTAGAAGCGAGCCCAATTAAAGAAAGCCCATAATCATTATAAAGTAAACAAGTCACAAAGAAACTACTCCATAGTACATAAATACATAATGTCATGGTCTGTGTACACAACAAGTTCAATCATATTTAAAAGGTATCTACCTTTTCAAAGAGAAAATCATTCTTAGCAGCAACATACCCTGCATGAAAAATTCTTGTATGAATAAACCTGAAAGTATGGAACTAGCAAGAACAAAAGAACTGATCTGTAAAAATGATGAACCTAACAGAATAAAGTAGACCATGACAGAAAATTTGTAACATAGAAAAACATGTGATAGATAGATCAATGTAATCACCAAAGTTCTACTCTTTCTTCTGAACTTCCTGTGGCAGTTCACTTGTGTATTATGTATTTTATAACATATCTAGCTTTTCCATTTCAACGTAAAGTGTAAATGTCACACATCTATTGCAAGTTTCTGTGAGTTTTTACCAAAAACTTTAGTGGTCAGCTTTACAGGTCTCATTTCTTCACCAAACCTGTTAAACAACATAGAGAAAAAGAAAATAGTGAGCAATTAAAATAGTTTGCTGCTTCAAATAGAAAAGAAATTCAATGATAAACCTGAAAAATACCTTTTCATTCCCTGAGGAGGAACCATTAGCCAATCAGCTGCAGAGAGGTTCAATTCAATATTATTAAATTGGAATACAATTTATAACATTGAGTTTCAGGGGAATGGTGTTCATTTCAAATGTACCTAGGTCCTCCAGATTTGGAATTGTTGCTGAAACAGCTACAAAACGTACAAGAGCCAGAGGGTTTGATTTCATTTCAGGTCTACCTGAAAGCATTTTTATCCTACTCACTATAGCCTCTAAAGCTGCTCCACGCGGATCGTTTAACAAGTGAACTTCATCAATAAGTAGAAGTCCTATGTCACTGAAGAAACTCAAGCCACCATCCCTTATGCGAAACCGAGTAACAGCATCAAACTTCTGTAAAATTAATGGGAACACATTAGCATTATTCTGCAGTTGCCTGATATGTCAGTATTCATGAAGAATATATTTCAGATATACTGCCAATGTAGGCAGCTTATCGTTGCATTGCATAGACCATCAGGTTGAGGGAGCAAAAGAGCATGTGAGTACCTCTGGGGTGGTCAGAATTATGTCAGCTTCTTGAACGTTTCTTATATTGTAAAATTCATTGTCACCAGTCATCTCAAGGCAGCTTAAACCGCAGGCACCAAACTTTTGGGTCCAATCCCTAAGTTTTTCTTGTACCAAAGCTTTGGAAGGCGCTACATATATCTGCCAAGAAGTAAACCCAGTCGCTAAATACTGCCAAGAGTATAGGGTATGCAGAAGTCGCCACACACACACAAACAAACAAACAAAAAAAAAGTTTACTGAAAAGGGTATACGGCATGCAGAGAACGCAAAAACTGATCTCTACAATCTAATCACTGTCACAAAGTAAAAAAAAAAAAAAAGGTTGCTGAATTAACTGTGAATTTTAAAGACAGGCTACTGAGCCTGAAAGTGTGATCACTAGCTTCCCAAGAGGACAGCACTAGTGGCCATTGGTCAGTCAAACAAATGAAACTATGTCCTCTCTTCGTAAACTTCAATCAGTGTTCTGGCACTTTATATTATCATATAACGGTGCATTTCGGTCCAATTAAAGCAACCATTGTCTTCCAGAATACAAATGTGGAGAACTGGATATGTTGATTTAAAACTTCAGAAATGTAGCAATAACAACTTCAGCAAGCAAAACAAAACAGGTGAAGAAGAGTACCGTCTTAAGAGTGCCACTCATGTGTACAAATCTCCCATCTTCAAAGAGGGACCTTGAGAGAAGCCTCAAAATGCACAGCTCAAAGAGCACTGTCTTACCACTTCCAGTTGGTGCAGAAATCACCATGTTCACATCGGACTGGAAACACGTAGGAAAACATTCACTCTGAAGCGAATTGAAGTACCTACCACGCACCAACCACACATTATCAGTGAACTTCATCTGAACCACCAAAACCACACCAGTCTGTTAACACTCATAAACGTCAAGATGAAGACTACAGTCCAAGTTCAACATTTCTCAACAATACTTCATCGAGAAATTAGGCTAAAAGCAAAGGCACATACATAATTACATACCATTTCATGGCTACGTCTACAACCAAAAAAACAACAGAAAAATGCGCACACACACATTAGACCTTCATCTTGCCAAAAAACCGGCTAAGTTATCAAAAGTCTCAAAACAGTAAAATAAACTTCCACAAGCTACCAAATGTAGTGTCTAAGAACTCGTTTCTACAAACTCAGACCACTCATTCGACAAACATCCGATGCTAGGAAGCGAAAGAACATCAAAACATCAACATATCAGATATTCAGATCAAATTCTTAACCATCACACTAACAAATAAGTCGAAAACGCGATAAATTCAAAGTACTAAATCCCGATTACTCATACTATCACATGTCTATCACATACATAAACTGCTAAATAAGCCGAAAATATTCGAAAAAATAACAACAATTGTATCACCTGAAATTGAAGGTTGATCTAAACGGAGGCGGCAACTCCAACACAGACCTTAGGTTATACGATTCCATATTCCGGCGAACCGAAACCCTAGCTAAAATTATACAATCTGCACAATTTCAATTACAAAGCTTCGAACGATCAATTGGAGTGTCGTTTTAGGGGATTTTTGAAATTGCAGTGAAATATATCAATCGAAATTGCGTAACTCAGCGAAATTCGGAAAATGTACGCCTAAATTCGCCGATAAAGTGGAAGATTACGATAGAAATTGCGAGAATTTGTGGAGAAAATTGAATTAATTCATTACAGCGAGTGTTAAATTGATCATCTGCGTAGTAAAGTAGAGAGCGAATAGCAACAAAAATTGAAGTTGAAGAAGAACTGCATGTGAAAAATTGAAGCTTGAAGTTGAAGTTATGGAGAGAGAGTAAGGAGATTACCTGGTAACGAACTCAGTAGTCGGAGGTTCTGAATAGTTCGCAGGCGCGAAATTTGATATTTTTTAAATGAAATTTTTTCGGTGTGAATTTTTGAAATGAATGAAGACTGAAGAGTAGAGGGAGCTCGATTGATTTGATTGCTTGGTTGTCTTATACTAGTAGTCCGACTAAGCTTGGAGCGGAACAACTTGTGAGCAAACTTTGATTCCGAATGCTAAAATGCGGTCATACTCCGTAAATACGTAATTAGATTAGACTTAACTCGGCTTTATATCAATGATATAGAGTTGTTAGAAGTGATCACACGGAGTGGGATAGGAAAATGAGACGGATGACCCGCACTGATCCCTGACCCCTGCTTACTCTTTGGTTCTGGGCCTTTTTCCAATTCGACCCCCATCAGATGTTTTAGTGTGCTTTTCTTCTTCCTTTTTTTTTAATGCTAAAATGCGGTTATACTCCGTAATTAGACTCAGCTCGGCTTTATATCGATGGTATAGAGTTGTTAGGCGTGATCGTGATTGAATAGTTTAGTGGTGCTAGTGACTACATTGATAGTACCAAATAAGGTCTAAACAAATAAAAAAGAAATTATTTAAAAAAAAGTTTAGCATTTCCAAATTCAAGATAACGATTTTTTCATCACACAATAATGGACTAGTGGAGCATGCAAGCCACAATCTAGGTAGCACGAACACTTCTAATATCTAGCGGGTCTGACACGACACCTGGCAATACGTGTGCGAAACTCTTAAGTCAGTGTCCATTATTATATTGATATTTAGCGTATTGGAAAACTCTAGGACACCACACTTTTAGACACTTCAAGAATCTAAATTTAATTAATAAAAGATTGATTGATAATAAAAGTGTGATTTGAGGAGTTTTTACTATCAAACATGAATTATGCTATCGATGTTTCTTTGAATATCGTAATATAGATAATTCTTAATCTAAATTTTGTTTTAAATTAATATTTAAATTAGTAATATACTTTTTTTCAGACATAAAATGTGTATTTTATATAATTTAAATTAGACGTGTCTGTGTCCTACAATATTCGGATTGCCGTTTCCAATTCGGTGTTACCTAGGCCACAATCACGCGCAAGTACATCTTGTGCGGGTGTAGTAAAACTCAAATAGGAAAAAATATCTTTACACGAGCACGTATGGAGTATGGACGGATATTTTTTTTTTAGAATGTTTTCCATTGTAAGCCCTTAAAGATATCCGACTTTTTTCATGAAAAATCTCTCTATTTAATCCTCTTCCAAAAAACGTTGAATCGGACTGGGCCTCTGGAGCCCATACCCAAAGGCCTGTGACTTTTGACTGGTCTCTGATTCGTGTAGGGAAAATATCGGAGTGGGTTAGGTTTTAATATTATCCGGTGTCACTGAAGATAGAAGAGAGAAGTAGGAGAGAGAGAAATATACGGAGTACTCCCTCCGTCCCAGTTCAAACGTCCCATATTCCATTTTGAGACGTCCCACTTCAAACACCCCATCTATTTTGGAACATTTTTCTCTCTGCTACTTTAATTAAATTATTACATCTTCTGTCACATTATCTCTCCTACTTTTATTAATCCTCACATTCTCACTCCTTCTTTTACCCCACTCAACTTATTATAACAATTTTTCTTGTTCCACTACAAAAACGCTCTGGGGCGTTTGACATGGAACGGAGGGAGTAATTGGTATGGCGACGGATGTCGGGTCCGGATCCAAATATGCGTACGATAATATAGAGGCGGAGGATGATTATGATCCACCATACAGGGTCCTCTTCCCTGGTCAACATCGTAAATCTTCTTCATCAAGTTTCTCGAAGGATCCCAGACTCGGAGTTGCTCAGAAATTGAAGGAGAAATTTATCAAACACAATAAAAAGTGGGGCAAATTTCCCTTCGATTTTGATGCTGATGATGATGAATGGTAATAATTTCTAACCCTCCAATTATTTTTCACTACAAGTTTTCTTACCATAGTTAATTAGTTTTCCTTTAATTAGGCCGGTTTAGCTCATATTGATTTCTCGTAATAATGTTAGAAGGAAATTTGCATACTTTGCTCCTTGTTCATGCCATAAATAGTTTTCAACTTCATGGAGAAGTTAGCTTTTGTGATGTCTTATTAATTATTATGGGTTATCTTGGTCCAATTTCTATTTTTTTAAAATTTTGATAAAGGCCAGTCATTTGCTTACTTTGTATATATAATTTTCAAAGCTGTAGGAGCTCCTTCTTTGTAATCAATCATGAAGAAGTTAGCTTTTTGTGTTTTTGATGTCTTACGATGTGAGACTTTCCTGCTTACTGCTTACGGATTTGCTTCGCGTTTTGAGTTATTTCTATGTGTTTCGTGATCTTGATACTAATTTCATGGGGAGTGAATGTTGGTAGCTGAGAACGAGTAAAACTAGAAAATGCAAGGATATCATCTTTTTGGAAATCATGAATCAGAGAATTTAGCTGAAATGAATCTGAACCATTCTACTCCGTGTCAGTTATATTTGTTACTTCTCGTGTCTTTTCTATTCATTCCGCCCTGCTTTTGCCCTTTGCCCCTATATGTTTTGTTTGGTAATTAAAGCATTTGTAACTTGTTGTTTCTCTTCTTCGATTGTTTATGTGGTGGTCTATAGGGAACCAGTACCTTTAACCGAAGAGGAGGAAATGAGAGCGTCGTAAGTTTACTCAATTCTTTTGGCATCACAGGGATCCATGTCTTGTGTCTTTCAAACTTCATGTGTGCTCCCAGAATCTAACGAATTCCATCTCTTTATACCCCCCTGTCTTTGGTAGGCTTCCTTGTAGAATCATTCAGAGTTCCGAAGGCAGCCACATCGATCGATTTAGTAAGTTCAGTCGCATGGAATGGTACGTATTAATTGCCTGTCTTGATTTACTCTTTACTTAGTGCTTTTCCCTTATTTTTGGTATTGTTGTCATGATTGATTCCGGTCTAAGTAACTTTTCTAGCAACTTAATGTGTTTCTTGCCTTCCAATTCTAGGGAGAGAAATATTACCAGCAGTGGAAAAACAAAATCAAGACACTGGAGAAGTTTGAAGCCAACTATTTGAAGAACCGTGATTGTAAATGTGCCGAAGCAGCTATAGAATTCTACAACAAGAAACATGTATATGCTTTACTTGTTCTTTTTTTCTACTTATTGATACATATGAGCTGATGACCGTACCTTAAATTGAACGTCGAACTGCTGCACACCATACTCATCAACGATTGAAGTACAACATCAACAAAATTTAACTTCAAAATGTCGCAATTACAGAAAACCAGAGGGAGAAACAGAACATGATCTTTTGCATAGCAAACAGATTTCTTCCGATGTGAACTACAAGACACGGAATATGTCGAATAGGGAATATATGCCTTCTACTCCATGTATTGGATAAGCTCTAAGCAAAGCACGCATCTTCTTAATGAAGAAAGCGGAGAGCTAATTCAAAAACTTGAACGATAATACACATTGCCAAGTACTGCCTGAATCAAACTTAGCGTTAGCAATACAAATACAAGTCGGGATCGTTGCTAAAACAACATAGCATTACTTAACACATGAAGTAATAAGTATTAATCAGAGACTGCCACAGTCCACTTCTGGTAAGGAGTCCCCAAACTACCAACATAACATAAGCTTCTCAAAGCTGGCAACAGTGACGGAACTAGAACACCTAAGTTATATAAGAAAGTCTTAATGTATATTCATACATATCTACAGGACCTTATCTTTTCTGACCTTCTGTTTTCTCTTTGGTTTTCCTTTCACAAAGGCCTTGAATTCACGAGGATGCCGTAGCAGAGGGGCACATATGGAACAGCGTAGACCTGAGAGAAAGCAAACTGATGATGAGAACAGCCAAGGTCTAGACGTAGTTTTGTAAGTATGCGTGTGTTAGCAAGAGCGGGATATTTCAAAAAAAAAAAAAAAAAAAAACAGCGGGAGGGGGGCAGGGCTTATGCGTGAAAGATGCTCCCAACACACAATTACAGGACTAAATCTTATTGAAGGAATAATGAAGAAAGGATTATAAAGAAAACAATCAGAAAACAAGTAATCTAGGGTTGTGAAGGCATAATTTTGGTATTCCGGGGCATAAAAAGGTTAACGGGATAGCAAAACAAGGGAGCCATACTTAGTACTGGGTATATAATGTGATGCTGTACAAAAGGCACGCAATCAAATGGCTAAGAAAGCGTAAACATAACGAAAAAAACATCAACCATATACTTACGATGCTTACGGTCGTCCACTATATCACAAAAGTTGACATGCCATTTGTCTCCATCGGAATAAGACTCAGCGAAGAAGAGCTTAGGCAAGGATGAGGAGAGTTGTTCATCATCATCAGAGTGTTGTTCATCATCAGTGTCCGTATCCGATTTGGAGTGTTGTTGAGCATCAGTATCCGTAACAGATTTGCGCTGAGCTTTGAAATTGCAATGAATCCAAAATCCACAAGAAATGCCCCAAAAGCTTCCAAGGGTTTCTACAATCTCATAATCGGTACCCTGTATATGCAACAAATTAAATGATCAAACCAACAAGAAAAATTATCAACGACAAATGAAAGATAGGTATAAGACAAGAGTGTGGTCATGTTGCGTAAGTAATAATGAAGAAACCAAACATGTTTGTCGTTGTAGAATGCCATAGCCTGTTCTGCAGAACGACAATCTCGATTCTTCAAGTTCTTCTCCTCATTCACCTCGTCTTCCTTGAGAAGTTTTGTCCAGTACCGCCTATAGTCCCTAGAACTAACATCAAAAGACAATAATCAAATGCATTGTTGTATGTACTCCCAACAATAGAGAAATTGCAAACGGGGGATGGATCGGAGTAGAGTGATACATACAAATTGGGGTCATGATGGGTAAGATCAAAGCCATGGGCCTTGGCTTCCTCGACAGTGTCAAAACGAGAATGATGCACGACATAATCATCAGCGAAACTGAATAAAAACGAGAGGAATGGGTCTATCATCAGATTCATATATAAAATTGAAAGACATATATACGCAACAATGTTAAAAAATGGACTTGCTTGCTTTCACTCAATCTAATCAACCATTCAAAAACATCGGGTGAAAAAAGGGGGAGATGGAAAATGGTACGTACCCGTTGTCAACATCATCATCAGCATCATCAGCATCATCATCATCATCATCATCAAGGAAGGGATATCCACTATTGCGTTCAGAAAGAACCTTTCTAAATGAAGCAACTCCTCCGATCCTCGGATCTTTCTTTTTCCCCATATAATACCCCGGCCATAAAACCTTGTACGACACCGCCGCCTTGCTCAAGGGTTCAGGTTTCGATGCAACCCTATTTATGTACGACGGTGGTGGATCTCCGCCGCGCACGGCCTTTTCAACTGGGCTCTGGATTGAAAACAAAATTATTGTATTTTCTTAGTCCATAGAAAAACATGATCGCTAAGCGCAAATTGTTTTTACTAACTTTACCTCTAAAATACCCATTATGATTTATGTCTTCACTTCCAAGCAAGCAGCTTATGTCATCGGTTTGGTGAGCAACGTAGCCTCTCCAAGCAACTTAGCTTGGATGTTAAATAAAATACAAAAATAATTATATGTCTCTAAAATTAATGTAAAAAAATTAATTTAGTTTATGTTGGGTCCATACAAAACTACATCCCGTGTAGTTTGCCATTGGAGTAAACTAGGATTTTTGGCTAGCAAAATTCTCTCTCCTACATGTCATCTCCAAACTACATTCTTTTCTATTAATCACCTTTTTTTTTCTTTTAAACAAGAAAAACAAAGTTGTTCCAATTCGAAACTACATAAAAAAAAGTTTATTTAAAAGTGTGTCATTAAGATAAGGGTGAAGTTTTATTGCCGAAGTCCAACCCTAAATCCTTTTCCGTCAATCCTTACCAATCTCCGATTTTAATCTCAAAGGGTTTAGGGTGTGTTTGCCAAGTTCTTGAAGTGTTTCCGGACAGTTTATGGGTCCTAAAAACTTAAAACTGGCCAACACCCAAAACTAAGAAACTGTTTCTGGTTTTAAAAAGCACATCTAGTGTAAATGCGTTCATCAAAACTCCTCCAAAAACTATTTATCAGAAAACTGTTTGTGAGAAATAGTTGTGTAGAAGTTGGAGCGGCCAAGCAGGCCCTTAGTCACTGCATGTATGATATCTCATTCGCCGTCGGATAATTGTTAATTAACACCGGAAGGGAGAGATAATTGTTGATAAGTTTTAATAGTTGAGAGGAAGTGCGTGAGAAGTGTGCAGATAATTTATTTTTCTTTTTCTTTTTTTTGCTACATGTCAGATTGTCAACCTTTGGTGATATGGGACAGTAAATGGGAAACATTATTGATACAGAGGATTCCAATTGATGTATCCGTACTTTTAATCACCACGAGAAATTTGCAAGTATGAGTGTACATCTATTAGTGTAATATAGTGTCTAAAACTCCAGTAAATGATTTTTTTTTCAAGTGCATGTGCAAATTAAGAAACCACTAAAGTAAGAGTAAGTTTTTTATTTGATTGGTAATTTTCTGGCCCTGAAAAACTCAGTTCTGTAGAGTTAGAGGGATTATTTAGGGAAACCTAACTCACAAGAAAACTTCACACACTACGCCAATAATTGCATTTAACACCGAAACATATAACACCGGAACGCTAATAACCGGTGTTAGTAAATAGAAAGACACCGGATGTGGAGCAACCGGTGTTAAAAGCAATATAAATGAAACGAAAATTTGTGGGAAAACGTAAGACGTCGGGCTATTTTTTTTTTATCAACCCCACCGTATCCTCAGTGGACTACCTCAACATGGTTTTACATGCGTCCGGATCCTCTCCAGTACCATGAGGGAACTGGATCTTCCAGTTACTGCATTCTCAAGCTGACACCTGGATACCATTAAAATTAAGGGCCATGATTCTTTTGTCTACCTGTCTCTACTTGTCCCCACTTTGCAACATCAAGTAAAAATTAATTAAAAAAAAAGGGGCATGAAATTAAAATCCCCGACACTTTCAATGTGTCCTCTTTTTCATCTTTCTTCTACTCAACTTTCTTACTCTCCTGTGAAAATTTCAATCAAGATCCAATCACACAATCACAAATTAATCACTACCAAATACTACTCCCACCCAACAATTCTAATTTCACCAACTTAAAATCTAATTTTTTTTTATCGTGTTCAAAGAAATACTTGGGAAATTTCAATCAAACACTTTCCAAAATTGCCTATTGAATTTCAGGATTCGAGCCAAGAGAACAATCTTATACGCCATTCATGTAAGTGGCCATGATTTTGGAAGGTATTATACACTTGTGATTACTATTCCTCAACAAATTTCGTTTTTTTTTTATGTTATTTATGCCCAAATCAGTGAGTGCCTTTGATTGAAGTTTAATTGAAGTTACTTTCGTTGCTTTTTATCAGGCCATGGAAACGAAGCTAAATTCGGAATCAAAGACTGAAGTAGAATCATTTATCATCTATGCATCGGCCCAAAATATGTTTGTTATTTGTTCTTCCGAGTCCATCTGAAAAGCATAGAAGAATGAAGGGTCTTTTTTTGCTTGTTGTTTGAAATACATCAAGAGGGCACTTAATTCTCCATACTTGAAAGTGTGATTTCTTTTTGTTCGAAGGTAATTCTTTTGGTCGAGTTTCATAAACCCCAGGTTGTCTATTCCACCGGCTTTTTTAATCATGTACTCGTTGCAATCTCTTATGCTTAGTCCACATTCATTCGCCATCTCAATTTCCTTTTTTTTTTGTGAATTTGACATTTTACGCTGAGAACGAATCATGTGAGCATACCTTGGTGGTTGGAGATGATGGTTGTGTTCAACAATAAAATCAACCACCTTGTACTTGCCAATTTTCCGGTCAAGAGAAATAGACATACGAGCATGACAACTTGTTCTTGTTTCTGCTCTAGCATCTTTAGTTAAGAATTCTCTTTTATCCAGACCCCGTGCACCTTCTTTATGACAAAAAAAACCTCCTCGAAGTCAGTACCCCATCTGCCTTGCTTAATTTCGATATTCTTTACGAATGCCAAAACCCATTCTCCGAATTGCATACTCATTGTAAAAGTTGTATGCCAAATCTTCATTTTCGAATTGCATCTCCAACTTTGGTGTATTATCAACAAAACCCTCTGTGCCATGCATCAAAGACTCTTCATGTATGTTACTTATCCAATCGGATATATTTGGGCCTGATGCCATTGACAAACTAACTATTTACCTGAAAGTTAATCAAGACATAGTTAAAAAAAAGTTTTCTGGCTAGAAGTTAGAGCTAATCATGTGACTCGTTTTTATTGTTTTGTAGGGCAACATGTATGACAGAGGAAGTTTCGACATTCACTAATCAAATGATATATAACCAAGTGACAGGTGCAGCCCGAATCAGTTACGAGTGTGCAGAATTACAAGTCAAATACGTGCTTGGGCTCATCGCTAAGTGAAGCAGATCAAAATGAACTTACAATTCGAAGAATTTGAAAAGCCGCCAAACGTATGATAATAATAGCATAATATTCTACTCGTATTGTATTAAAACTAAATACAGTACCTTTGTATGCTTGATCGTCGTTCTCCAAAAAGACAAGATTTGTATAATTTTCTCGGTTTTCTTGGCTACCTTTTCCATAAACAGAGCCAATTTTGTATATGATAATCTGATTTAGGAAGTCCACATAATAGAAAAGGGAGGGAACTTGGTCACTTTGTCCCGCCAAAAACTGTCAGTTGCAAAAGATTATTTTGATTCATAACACTCATTTTGTAGGGTCAAAACCAGCATCAAAAGTGGGGACAAGTAGAGAAAAATAGACAAAAGATCATGACCCTCAATTTTAATGGTATCCAGGTGTCAGCTTGAGAATGTAGTAACTGGAAGATCCAGTTCCCTCATGGTACTGGAGAGGATCCGGACTCGTTTTACATAGGGCCATGTTCACGCCAGTAGACACGTCCCATATCCGGATATCCCATCTTCCACGGTTCTCTCTGTCTGGCGAGTGTGCAACGGAAAAAATTTATATGGGCGGTATAATTATGCCAAAGCCTTTATATAAGTGAGTGTGACTCGACTCGAACACTGGTTCAAATTCTTCAAAATCCATAACCTCCTAAATCTTAGCTCAAAGTCATAGGAAATTACGGGTAATCCAGTATCTCAATCTTTATAAATGCGAACAAATTACAAATAATAGCGACCCAAGCTGCAAACTCTAAACAGGTCGGGTCGGGTCGTGTCAGGACCAAATGGCTGATTTCAATAATCTTAGCGTGACTGGGAGTTTCAATTTCTGAATTTCCCTCCTTTTTACAATTTTCCCCACCTTCTCTCACACACCACCTTCAAAACCCTAATTCCCCAAATCAATTGTTCCTGGGTTGTCAATCCATTTCACCCCCATTTGCAACAATTAATCATACTCACTTGCTACACCGCCGACGTCACTGCTTCTCTTCAACCGCCGCCCCCGCCGCCCATCTCAGCCGTCTTAATTGTGCAATTTCCACCCTAGCTAATATAGCATTTGCACAGGTAATTGCTCAATCCAATTTTCCCCAAATCGATTTGATTACTCCAGTTTTAATTTTGTTTTAGTTGAGCTTGTGAACCGGAAGTAAAGTTGATGTAGCTTAATCTTGAATCTTATTGATGAAGTTTCAGTCCCCCCCCCCCCACCACCCCCGTTTTTTCTTTTATTTTTTTTCTAATTGTAAAATTGAGATAATTTGCATTTTTAGTGTTAATTGAATCTTCCAGAAGACATTTTCTGCAATCGATGAGATTGCTATGTTTTTTTCCTTGTGAATTGGTGTGTGTTCATTCGTAATGTGCTCTATTTGTTGGAATGCGGATAGATTACCGGAGACAAGGAGAGCGTTGAGCTCAATCGAAACCCGTGTTTAATTGCAAATATTGCATCTTTTGGCTTCCTGGTTACTCTAATTATTAAACGGTCAAGGAAGGAGCTTGATCATGGCAAATTACTATGACCTTGATGATATTCT
Source organism: Spergularia marina (assembly GCA_963680865.1). NCBI lineage: Eukaryota > Viridiplantae > Streptophyta > Magnoliopsida > Caryophyllales > Caryophyllaceae > Spergularia > Spergularia marina. Next base: position 20,168,824 of record OY804560.1, on the reverse strand, counting down.
TGCGGAAGAGGAGGTCAGTGATTGGCTTTTCTCCTTCGTGCCTTGTGTTTGATCAGATTTCGGGATGCTCATGGGTTTTGGTTTTGGTTTCAGCTCATACCAGTGGTTTTTCAAAAGGCAGCAACCGGGGTCGGACCCCTTGATCCGAGCTCTGAGACAAACAATGTAAGCTTTCTAAAGAGCTAGCTAAAGATCGGAACAAAAGGGGGTTGGTATTGGTTAGACAAGGAATTAGAACGAGTATATTAACAAAGTTTATGTCTGGCTTTCTTTTGTGGCTGTTTGTTCAGGTTGAGCAGGGAGCCAAAGTAGAGCTGCCTTTCTGGCTCGCTAATGAATTACATGCTAGACAAACTGTGGTTATTAGTGTTCCTCCTTGCTTCAACCAAACGTACTTTCTCTACCGTTCCATCATTACTTTGCCTTATGCTGTCGTGTTTCTTGATCTCTTTTCAGTGGTGGTATATGCCATGATGTTGTATCCTGTTAATTATTTCTTCATCCAGGACACGGAAGGAAATTCAGGCCGATCCTGGATCTGTAGATCTACGAAATCGATGTCAATATTTCTACGAACTGGGATGCAAGATAGCACCTGCGTAAGCTTCCACCATCGTCTTTGCATAAGCATGTGACTAATCTACTTTGTTTATGGTGTTTGGTTATTGCTTTTGTGCCCCAGTTGAATTGCCTTGCAATCCAATTCTTGCATTTTTCATAAGCTACATAGGTGGCCGATCATGTTGATTGATGTGTGCTACTTTTCTGTGTTGAGGCATGTTATTGCTGTCTGAATGTGGTACCCTTCAAGAGATAGAAGACTCACCTCTGAGCCACCCTTAGGAAACTGCCTCCTAACGAAATGAAACATTTAGACTCATAGAAGTGCATCAGCATCTGTGCTCTACCATGCATTTCTAAGTGATCCATTGTTTAGTGTCATTTTAATAGGTTGGCCACTCTTTTTTTTTTTTTTTTTGTTGGAGGGGATCACTGAATAGCAGGCCACCCTTAGTAGGATGTGGTTGAATATAACCCTCAGATAAATAGGACTGTATCTTTTGCTGACATGTTATTGCTGTCTGAATGTGGTACCCTTCAGCATTTAGGAGATCCCATACTTTCCTATGACTTATCCCTAGGATACTGTCTGATACTCTGATAAAAAACTGAAATACTTGTGCACTCATAGAAGTGCATCAGTACATCTTTAAAAAACATGATGCTGAGGAATTCATTGTTCAGTTTCAATATTTTACGCCACTGATGCAGCTTTGGATATCTGGTTTGGTCCGGAGTTTGTTAGTGAAAGCAAAGTGCTAAACCTAGGTGAGTTAAGCAGGTAATGGTGCCTTTTTTTTTTTTTTGAGTAAAAGGTAAAATTATTGAAGTCAAGGTGCAGTGCGCCAACAAAGCATGAGGGAAATCCTCAAATATAAGCCTCATTTACAACCTAACAAAAAACTTCAACGTCATCAGCGGACAGATTTTCCTAGCCATATCTGATCTGAGTTTTTCAAGTTCACACTCTTAGCTTTCAGTCTTCTACTAACTTCATTACAAAGAACTTGAGGTCTAGGGTCTACATTTTTTTCCAACATCTATTCTAGAGATCCAGAGATGGTAGATCAAAGCACTCAAGCAGGCCATTGTAATTCGTCTTTTCAATTGCATCAGCTCAAACTCCCTTGCTGCGGAATAGCAAGTTGCCTTCTTTCGCAAATAAGCTTCAGGCAAGTCCTGCTATACTGACCATTTAAATATAGATGTTGATGAGTTTCCGGAAGCTCCTGATAAATGTAACAATCCTGATCAGATCATGTACCTATCCTGAACGGGTGTTCCTTCACTTGAAGTTATCGCGTAGTTATATAGCTATTTTTAGGCACAACATATCTGTTCCAGATAAATACACCAACTCCACTTTCATTTTTTTTTTTGGGCGTCCTTGTGAATGTTCTCTTCGATAAAGTGTTATGTCAGAGTGGGTAGTGTATACTTGGGTATTCGACTATTGATTTCTGAACATTGATATTTCTATCCTGCAGTCTAGTTGGTCTTCATGATCAAGTTACTCGTAAGAAAACGACCAATTAGGATTGAGTTTGGGAAACAGGAGTAAGGAGGAGTATGAGGGTCCTTTCCCCAAGTATAGACTAGGCTTGAGATTTAAGACTATGCATGAAAGCATTGAATATCCTCATAAGTCTTAAAACTTGTTGGTACCTGAATTTGGATGCTGGCTGTCCCTTCAGGATTTTGTACTGATGTCTATGATCTAAGTATCTGTACTGCACTAGTGCACTGTCAGCACATTGTTTTTCAGACGCTTCATGTTAATGCATTACTCAAGTCTATGCAGCTCTCAGCTTCTTCTTCTTTTTTTTTTGCCCCCTGAACCAGGGTTAAACCTAGGCAGGTCTATTTTCTATCCACAAACCTTGATCCTCGAACGTTAAACTGGTGATTGGTCTTTCACTAATTTGGTTCTTACATTGTGTAGGATTGGTGATCGAACGATTGGATCCTTCCTCTTGTATGCGTTTACAAACAGGTATAAGGAAGTACTCAGCAAAGCCCACACTGCATCTTTCACTTCCTCTACAAAGCCTTTCACTCTGCTAACTAAAGAAGAAACCCACTGTGAGTTTTTTCCCTCCATCCCAAAAAAACAATTTGCTTACATCTAGTATCAGAAATATTATCTGCTTAATCTGCCTACTGATGTTATTTCTTCCTGTTTCAGTGTGTGACGCTGCTCAATCCTCTATGCTAGCCTTCAAGAAGTGGCGAATGGGGGGTTCCCGATTTGAGATTCCATCGATTCTTGGGAAGAAAAGAAAACCTACCGAGTAGTCCTCTTTCGTATTTTTTTTAGAGAGAGAGAAGCAGGATGAGTCGCTTCAGAGACTATAGGCATTGTCAATTTGTCATTTTCACGACTTGGCTGTACTTATCTTTGTATGAAAATCATCTTAGTAATACAGAGCACCTCCTGCAGCATGGTGCTATTACTGTAAGACTCCATGGTTGTACTTGCATATTTTTACCGAAAGTAATGGATATATGATGGCAAATTGACGAGGAGCGTAAATAATAATGGCGCAGCAAAGCCACAAATCAAACAAAAACAACTAGCTCAATGTACGAAAAGCACCGAGGTGAATTTGGCTAATCGTTTAGCTAAGCGTGGTCATCGGAGGTGGTCCGGCTTTGGGCCTTTGGCTATGTCCCCGGCTCTTTCTTCCTAGTGGGTTGTACAAAAAATAAAACCAACAAAGGGAAAATATACGCTAGAAGGAGGGCTTGAACCTCCGACCTTGTGGTTAACAGCCACACGCTCTAACCAACTGAGCTATTCCAGCTTTTCTGATTACCCCCTCATCCTATATCAATATGACCTAAACATTCTTTTGTCGATATGATAAAATATTAAAATGATAATATGGCAAGGTCTCTACTCACTGTCTCAGTGATAATGGGAGTATGTTGTCAATTATTTATGTCTCCTGCAAAAAATTTTACTCTACAGTTTAGTGTTTACCCAACTCACCAGTCACCACTTAGCTTCCTAATAATTAATCGCTTCTTATTTTCTGATTATTAGGAAATTATTCTAATTATTATGATATCCTCGATAAACTGCACAAAAGCGCATTTTCGTTGCTGTTATAGAGAAATACGGAATATAATATTGATCGTCTTTTGTGCTTTTGGACCCTTCAAAAGTCTAAAATAAATATCAACACTAGTATTGCCACGACGGATTTGATATTTTCTTGAGGAATCCAGCTACTCGTTGTCTCCCACTTTATCCTAATCTTAATTAAGCGCGTGGCTTCACTAATCCAACTCCTTCAATGATCATTAACATCCATGTTTCATCCTTTAATTAACCTTCGTCGAGCACTAGTAGTACACTACATAGTACATACTACTACTACTATTGTTTGTTTACGTGCGGTTAACATACGAGGAAGCATAAAAATATATAACAACGTAGTCTCTGCGGTCATTGAGAGTATTGACGTTTCGTACTTTTAAGCTACCGCGTATTAACAATTTAACGAGAAAAAAAACGGATTGTTATATTGTTCCATTGGTATGTCCTCCAAAGTTTACCTAGCCATAAGAGCGTAAAAGGTTACATATATAGTAGGACACTAGGACCATTGGTCGTTGAAAATATCTCGAGCACATTCTAACTCTTTATTCCGATCCCTTATTTACGAAAAACAAGTGAAGCATTTTCAATATTCCAAGATCGATATTTTGACACACTTGGACCTTTTTTCTTTTTACCCATAATAAAGTCTTTAGTCAAAAGTGATCATATACCATCACGTACATAATATTAGGGAAGTTGATATTTCCCTAATACATAATTCCATATATATTGTGCACTCATCTCTTAACCTCTGGTCTATACTAGCATATATATATTTCATTGTTTTTCAATTTTAATAAGACACAAGATCTGCTATAAGTATCGTCTAGCAATGTGGCACAGTGGCAGCACCTTGACCATGTAACCACGAGTGGTCGAGAGCTTCACACTCACGTGACACACCGAACTCTAGTATTGACCATCTTGTTTTATTAGGAAAAAGATTGGCTTAAAATCAGAAAGCTTGATCTTGTAGCCAATGTGCTGAAACGACGAGGATGCCGGGATAGCGCAAATGTACGCTACTTTTCTCGAGAATATGTACATTAAGTACTTTGTATCCAAGATCGTGAAGTTGTAACTTTTATCTTTACCGAGTACATAACACGAGTCAAATTTAGATGCAAAATTCCGTTTAGCAGATTAAATCAGCTTATGTACGACGTCGTTTAAGCTATCATCTTACGTGGAAGTGTGGAAGTGTGGAAGAATCACTTTTGCTCTTTTTCGCACTTTTCCCAGCGAAAATATCTCCTCCATTAGATATTTCAGACAAAACCTCCTCCACGCGCATCTTTAGCGCGTGATATATTCCATTTTCACCTCCAACACCATTTCACACGCGCCAAACATTCATCCTTGTTAACAACTCACCTCTATATAAACCCCCCCCCCCCATATCCTCAGTTCCTTCACCAACACACCACCAGGAGAGCCTCCCATGGCAGCAAACCACCATTAATTCATAAAAAACAAAAAATTATTAAAAAAATAAGAGAAAATCATCGATTTTATGTCGTCGTCGGCAGCGGAGTCAAGTATGGAGGACGGAGACCGCCGGCAAAACAGCGCCGGAGACGGTCGCCGGAGTAAGAAAAACGGCAACCGTGCCGGAGAATTTTCCGGCGACGTGGAACGCATTCGCGAACAGCTTCAGTCAGGTTCAGACGGTGCTTGATCGGAACAGAGAGCTGATTCAGCAGGCGAACGAGAATCACCAGTCACGGTTGCCGGATAATATGGTTAAAATGTGGCGATTATTAACGAGTTGAACGGTAACATCTCGAAAGTCGCTTCGATTTACTCCGATCTTGACAATAATTTTACCGGCACCGCCCGCCACCACCGTCAGGCGGCGGCAAAAGACGGTGGTAGGAGGAGGAACGACAGTTGACTATAATAATTGACTGTTAGTGTGTTACCAAGGTGGTCGGTAATTGCGTGTATTTGACGGTTTGTACGTGTCACTTAATAATAAGAGCGCGTTGTTGATTAAGATTAAAGGATTCGAGTAGAGGAGAAAATGTGCATTAGTTCCTTAATCCTAGGATGTGTATTTTAGAATTGTGGAGTATGATTGTATGAGATAAGCATTACATGCACTATGCAATGTGAGTCATTTAACTTTGTAATATGCACCATTGATCTGTAACGAAGTTCGAGTCTTTGAAATGAGTAACGCTGTGTTTATCTTTGCGTAGAATTGTTTTTGGAGTATTGAGTAAGAATTTTGACTGCAAAAGTGACTATATTTGAGTATATTATTGGATATTTGGATTACATAAAAAGTCGCTACTTTTTAAGTTGAAGAGAACAAGACCTTAATATTTCAATTTAATTATCATGATGTTACTTTCTTACCAATTGACTCATGGTGGTCTATGTTATAAGTCTATGTTATAAATCCCGCTGCTAAATTAGAATTCGAGATTACTACTTATAGTAGAGTTGACTGTTCAGCTGAGCTTTCGATGAAGATCTCATATACATTGTCCAAGTATATTCGTAGGGGAATCTAGTTCAACAAACTTGTGTTAGAAGGTTTCTGGAATAAGAGTGTAAGATATTTGCAGGAGGAATGTTCCGTTTTGGTAAAAGAAGATATTTAAGTAACTCTTGCTTGCTTCGAGCCAGATATTTCAGCTAAGATATTTGTGAAATTACAAGTACTTGGAACATTCATCTTCTCTTCCGTAAAAAAAAGGCCTTTGGAGAAGCTATGTCTATAGTAGTGAGATTACAAAGAGATATTGTGCAGACAAAGAGCTTATACTCAAGGGTAGATGTGGGCTAAATGTGCAACATGTGACTCCAGAATATCACAGAAATACGAATTCATCGTAGAATCTGCTGAAACAGTTTGAGCAATTGCTAAGCCACCTCGACCTCGTCAGTCACAGAGCACTTGGGTCGAAATTCCTTTATACGATATACTGAAGTGTAGAGCTATCATTTTAACACAGCCGTATAAGCAATGCCTTGAAGACGAAGTAGACCAAAACCCAAGTCTCGAACTAATATACTCGTACTATCTAAGAGGGTTACAGCTTGGTGGGGGTGCGATAGCTTCCATTGTCAAGAATTGATTTCTCCTGAGTCGATTATGATAACTTTGCTTCTTGGTAATCCGTTTTCTGTGCCTCGTGCCTCAATCTTGTTTACGACATCCATTCCAGATAGCACTTCACCAAACACAACATGCCGTCCATCCAACCTTCAATATTGAAACACACATAGTAAACATGAAGTGCTGAAGCAACTGTGAATCATCGTCCACATAAGTGTCACGACCAACTAAAATTCAGCACTCAGAGATAATTTTACGCTCTCGCGATATCTCACCAGGATAAGTTTTTCTTTTTTCTTTTTTTTGAGGTAAACTACAATCCAGAATTAACCATCCCTATCCCATCCTCACTCCAAACCACATGGAAACCAGATGTAATCTAATGTGAAACGAAGTAAAATGTAAATCTTCGAGCGTAGTGGTAAAGTGGTCTACGCTAGAGTTGGTGGAACAAAGGACAAAAGAATTCTTCCTTCATCCCCTTTAGGCATTGTCCATGAATATGTAACCAAACAGCAAAACTCCACAACTTACCAGCTGGTTGTAACAGTTGTAATAAAGAATTGTGATCCATTGGTATCTGGTCCAGCATTTGCCATTGATAGAAGACCTGATCAAATAAGAGGCAATAAAACTTGTTGAATAAGTCGTCAAAGATCTAAGCTTAAGAAACAGTTGCAGTCCATAATGAACAATTACTTGCTATGTAACTTCAGCAATAAGTGACTTCAAATCTTGGAACCGTACCATTTATTGTACTGTAAACTGTAAACTCTAAACAACTTTTTTCTTTCTATGTCATTATGCTACCAGTTTCAAAAAAAAAAAAAATGGAATGCCATTGGGAGAATAATAGCAACCATGAGCCCAAGCTGAGCTCTACTGCTCTGTCCACAATGGTAAGATGAAAGTGAACCACAATTTCGACTGAGAATCCATAGGGTTCGCTTCTTTAATTCTATTTTCAATTCTACAGGAGGCAGTCCATTGTTTGTACTCCTATTTCACTCAGCTGTTCTAAATTTGGTCCAGCAGTATCTTTAACAAGCATGGCTACATAAATACCTAGCAGCTTAAAAACTTATCAATCCTCACAGTCCCACATTTTTTTTTTTTTTGACAAGGAAAAGGGATATGAAATAAAGAGCAGTAAACTAAACTAAAAATGAGAAAGTAAACTAGTAAAGGCCCCGAGAAGGGCTAATATCACACATTCCCACAAGTATAAAAGAATAATATGATTCAAGCTACCTGGACGAGTGTGCGTCAGTTTAAAGTTCTCGTCTGAAAACTTCTCACCAAATATTGATTCTCCACCACGGCCATCACCAACAGTAAAATCACCTCCCTGAATCATAAAGCTTGGGATGATCCTGTGAAATTTGCTTCCTTTATAATGGAGAGGTCTTCCACTCTTTCCAATCCCTTTCTCCCCTGAAGTTACAAGTAATTCACTGAGGTTGAAAATGTTTAAATGTTGCCAAATGCCTTGGTTAAAACTTCCAGTTGGCTCGGTTGCCTTAACCTACGCAAATCTAGATATTTCACATAAGGCCAAGCAGGAACAAAAAGAGTTTCACATGTTATCAACTTATCATAAGTTCATAACAGATCAACAGACAATCTCATGTTTGCCGTAAATATGGGAAGAGACGCAAAAATATCTTCAAGGACTATTACAGGAAAATAACAGCATGCATGGGGATGATTAAAATTTCAGAAGTCAGAACATTTGGCGAACAATTTGAAATAAAACACGTAGAGTTAGTTATAAAGCCTTAAACTAACACTGTCGGGCTTTTGCTTAAAATGGAGAAACCCACAAACTTTCACACTAAAATATGGAATCAAACATCAGATATCAACTCAAGGTACCTTATACATAACAGAGGGAACACTACTATAAAAATGGGCACATACAGGGCATGAAATACAGGAACAAGCACTCTGAAGGCAACTAGCCTAGAAACTTCTCACATTGTAGAATGTAAGAAAAAAGAAATATGCTCTGAATTTCAACATAAATGAATGTGAGAGCCTATTTGTTATGCAATCTGCCAAATGCCCAGCATACCATACAACACATACAGGGATGTAATAAATGATTAAATGCACACTTTAGCTGGGAACTAAGGAGTAAGTAAGAGGAGCATGAGTCACAGTGGAAGGGGTCTCATGAGATTACTATCTCCTTATCTCTGACTTTCAGTTTTGACATATCTAGAGTCAGTCTCACATACCATTTCGGGTTTTCCAAGTTGAACATCTAATTACACAAAACAAACCAACGGTAGGAAAACTATCTACAGTACATGTTCAGGTGATGCTTCAGATACTCCCACAACTTGGCGGGTAAAAGTAAGAAAGTGAGACAAAAGATTTGGTTATCCCATGAGGAAAAAACTTATTATTTTCAAAGTATTAGCCTGTAATGCATAATGACAATATCAAGAGTAGTGATCATTTTTGAAACCAGATTTTACAGGAAGAAGCAGAGTATCATTGCAGCACATAGAATCCTTAAATAGATGCAGAGTGTTGAAGGAAAGGGAGCAAAAGTTACATGGGTACCCGTGCACAGCGCTCGGAAATTCTCTGCAATATGATAGAGAGAGTTTCAATTAATATCAGAGGTAAGAAAAGTAGCGCTACACCATACTAACATAGTTTCCACCTTCAAATGTACAAGGAACACCACCTACAGCTTAAAATTTTCACAAGAACAAAGGGAAACCAAAAAAGTACCTGCAGTCTTTGGAACAACTTTTCCAAAAAGTCCCATGACAATTCGTCCTGAAATATCAACAGACAATGATTATAACGACATGCTTACAATCTCATTGATCTTGCATTTGATATGTGGATTGTGGAGGTAGGGAGGGCATGCAGGTGAACTGGTCGTGACAATTGAAATTTTAAGTTAAGACCATCTTGATCGATCTTGCAAACGTTGGAGGAATGAGTGTCTGACTTGCTCTTTTTTTTTTTCTTTTTCTTTTTGAGGTCAAACACCGAGAAATTCTATTAAGGGAAGCGGACATAAAACCTGCAGTAACAATGTTGAGGAGGCCTTTGCCCCCCCCCCCCACCCCACCCCTGGCCCAGACTGTAAGGGGATAATTAATTGGCATCACATGGGCAATGTAATGAGCGACTTGATTTCCTTTCCTACGTAACTAACGGAATCAAAATCAGCTAACAAATAAACAATGATTAACTATTGGGCAAGGGCCTACGATTACATAGCCACCACTTCTTTTTCCCTGTCTAATTGAGGCTTTAACTGTTTGTATGAGCATATGATCGAAAAGTAACTCAGAAAATGATTGCGTGGTGAGGGCAGCTCCTCCTTTGTGGGAGGGAAAATGATCTACATTCTTCCCACTCGCTTCTCCCCAACGACTTTATATCCCGAACCCAGTAGCTGATCATCAACTCAGGTAACACAAATCAAAGCCATGAGATAATAACAAGTTACATTTATATATACCAAGAGGAAAGTTTTCCATGCTCAAGCAAAGTCTAGAGAGCTTCCACAAGACCTTATTGAAATATCTTATAAAAATCAACACAACCAGCTTCTCAAATTAAGAAGGGGTGTAAGTCCATAAAATTTAAGCGGCATCACATCAGTGGCTGTTCATAAGACCAATACATGGAAAGCATCAAACAGTGCCTGCTACCTCATCACAAACAAGATGCATCTCACAGTTGAGCGGGGAATTTTGTTTTATTTCATCACGTATAATAAGAGCAAAATAGGAAATCCTATCTCAGATTACATGACAATCACACGACATAGTATGCCAGAGCATCGAGCGACCAGCACCTAGATCCCAGTTCACTAAAAAGGATCCAGAATTTCTAAAATTTTATAGAAAGATTAAAGAACGCTAGAACCCACAAGTCCAACAGTGTATAGCCGTATAGGCATGCATCAGAACTGTGTAGTAATGGTGATTGGTGATCATGCTCATCATGAAACCAATACCAGCTGATTTAGGCCACACTCATTGCGTTGCAGGAAGGTGTCAACAACCAACAGCAACACCCTTATAACCACAGCATCAACAAGACAGCAACTTTACGCCAAAAATCACAGTCAGAACTCAGAAGTAACACCGAATGCTAGGTAAAATTACGTTCACATGGACACCGGATGGCTATTAGATTTCAAGAAAACTCACTTTGATCCAGAATTTCTTAATTTTTATCGAAGGATTAAAGAACTGCTAGAACCCACAAGTCCAACAGTGTATAGCCGTATAGGCATTGCAGGAAGGTGTGAACCAACCAACAGCAACACCCTATAACCACAGCATCAACAAGACAACAACTTTACGCCAAAAATCACAGTCAGAACTCAGAAGTAACACCGAATGCTAGGTAAAATTACGTCCACATGGACATCGCAAAATGTGGCAATGACAGTATATCAAGATACACACATACACATAGCATTTTTTATGCTCATGGCCACATTCAAACCACAATGGGATACACTTATCAAAGTTCTCACTCAATATGATCACACATACGACATACCAGCAGCTTTTCCATCAATCTCGATATCAAAATAAACGTGGTTTGTCACTTGTTCCAATCCCTCATCTTCTGACCCCTTCCTCTACATAAGATCATTTACCATTCAACTCAATACCAACTCATCACATTTTCAAAATATACACATACAACTTCCACAAAACAAATAAAAATAAAGGGGATGGGGGTGGGGAGGGGGGGGGGGGGAATGATGCAATACAAGTCAAAAAGATTGAATCTTCAAGTAGAAGCTCACCTCACTACTTCCTACATTCTTAGCCCCGCTGATAACTTTCTCATCTGGATCATTCAAATTGTTCTGCATTCAAATCAAATTAATAATAAAAATTCCAATATAAAAACCAGAAAATTTTCCTACTATTCTAATCTTATAATTATAATTATAATCAACTTGATTGACCATCAAAAATCATGAAATTCAGGTAAATGGGAAAGCATGAAACCATAAAATTTACAGCTTAATTAATTAATATATAATGATGCAACTAATTAGGAAAAGATAGCAATAAATTTAAAAATGAAGAAAATTACCAGTACGACAAATAAAGTAGCGATTAGAGCAAGAAGCCATAGCAGAGCAGCTGCCGCGATCCTCTTCCTCATTTTCTCTCTCTCTTTTTTTTTTTTTTTTTTTTTTTTTTGTTTCTCGAAATTTGTTTGGTATTGGCCATTGGGTGAGGAGTGTTCGGGCCACATAAGTTAGATCTGGACTATTACGAAATGTAAAAATGGGTCGGGTTCGTGGTACTATCATCGTTTGGGATGACGAGTTGAGTTGGTCTTATTTTGAGTGTTCTCGAAGTGTTGAATTGTGGATGTGAACTTTATTAAGGTGAGTAGAAAGCATACACTTATTTTCGTTGCAAATTTACGAGAACTTTTGTAATTGTTTTTCAGCTAAAACGTTAATAGAGTAGACGTTTCGCTAACTAGTTACTGTATAACGAAACTAGCCGCTATCATTGTAACTACTATGGTCGAACAAAACTAAATCAACATAAGCATAAACATAATAATTGCATACATATATGTTGATACATCATGATTCATGAGTATGGAGCTGCATAAGATGTCCTTGTCACGCAACATAGGCCATACACACGTACAATTTCTTTCTTTATCATATATTCATTCCTACACATGTTTTCTATGTCGTAAGTATACACACACATAATGATGTTTACAGACTAAACGTGATGGGTTTGTTTTAGATGCATCTCACATGTTGTAGCATCATGATTTTGTTAATTACAAAACTCTCAAGTTTTTTTTCCTTTTCTTTTATACTCCATTCAATCTAGAATAATCGATGCACATATCTCCAAACAATAATTTTAAATAACAACAGGATAAATAATCCGTATGTATTATTCATTTTCCCTATTATTATTGTTATTAGAAACAAATTTCTGGTTTCAACGTCTCGATAACTTGTTGAGAAAATAAGTTAGTGCAAGACTCCAAGTGATATGCTGTCACAAGATAGTACTCCGAAACAAAATAACCGATTACAAATTGTACAAAAAATTCACCAAATTTTCTAAATAAAACAGTGTCACAGACATTGCAACAGAACATTACCCCCATCTCCCTCTTATAACATAACTTAAATCAACAACACATTAGTATGATACATAAAATATACTGTACCATCTTTTAATATACCGATAAACCGTACATCCGTCCTTCCTCGAGTTATTAGATAGCAGAGTAGGACTCCGTCTTTGAGACATGTAGACATTATTGTGGTTGAAGAGTTACATAGTAATTAAGTTAGATAAAGCAGCATTTACAACGGCGGGAAAAACGTATGAAAACCGTGTATATGCAGCAAGACAAACACATCATCAACGGTCAACTGTCTAGGATAAGAAACCGCAAACAACAGTCCAAACTTCCCACATACGCATCATCTCCACATCTCACCAATCCAACAACCACACCTCTACACACCGTACACCCCCCACTAATTTTCCCAACTTTAATAATCAAACAAAATCTTAATTATATTATTTAATCTAAATAATGCGACCCACTTTATAATATAATAATTCATTTCATATTTTATTACGATTAAACTCCCTCTTTTCTTCATCTTCTTCTTTACAAAAGAGAGATTCATATTCATTCCTTCACAAACCAAACAATCTAATATTCCGAAACTTCTACTATAAGATACCAAAAAAAAAAAACATGGCAAGTCATAATTACAAGATGTTCATGTGCTTCAACAGGAAGTTTAAGATCACTGAAGCGCAGCCGCCTTTCGAGGTGGCGGAAGCTTTTTCGATTTATGCTGATAAAGGAACTTACATGAATGCTGCTCAACTCCGCCGCTTCTTGGTGGAGTTTCAGGCGGAGGACGCGGCGGTGATGAATGACGCCGCCGCTGCACGGGTGCTTGATCAGATTCTTCAACGTCGTAGGCATCTTAGCAAGTTTACTAAGCAAGTTTTGACTCTTGATGATTTCTTCTTTTATCTCTTTTGCAATGATCTCAATTCTCCGATCCTTGATCAGGTTATTATTTTAATCGTTTAACTTGTCGTTCACGTTTTTTTTTTTTTTACATGTTCAAAAGGTAAATGAGATAGCGCCACCTATTGGGGACTTACTCCGTACTTTAGTAGTGGCACATTATATTAGTATCCGATTAAATCGAGTGCGATCGTTTTTCGGGTTATATTGCATTTTTAATCGGATAGTGATATTGTGTCATCCGGTGATACTTAATTTAGCTAGATACGTAATAGTTACGTGACCCCACATATAATCGGAGATTTAAAAATCATAAGATGGTGCTACTCATCTGTTTACATTTTGGGGATGGTTGGGTGGGTGACTGATGAGGGTCTTATTGCTTTTTTCTGAATGTGTGCAAATGTAGGAGTTGTGTCTTCTGAATGAAGTTACAACATTTTGTTAAAGATTCCACCTTGATATGGTAAGAGTTGATTGATGAAGATTGTTATAAAGGGGGGGTTTGGATGTTAATTTGTGGGAATTTTTTGATGGAAATTTGGGGAAATTAAATTGCAATTGAATGCAATGCTGTATAATTTGGGGAAAATCAGAACTTGACTGCTTCAGACTTTTGATGGCAAATGACTTTATCAACAATCTGATTTTTCGGAATGTGAATGATATATCTGATACATTGACCAGCATCAAGTTACTGTCTTTCTTCAATTTAAGGAATCAGGCTGAATTCGATGCAAGAACTGTATATTGGACTTGTAATCAGCTGTGTTTTGTGTTGTGTGCATTCAGAATGCTATTAGCGAAATCGTGTGGTGGAAGTTTTTGTTTCTGATGCTACTGAGGCTGATACATATGAATTATGTCATCTACAGGTGCATCATGATATGAATGATCCATTGCAGCATTATTTTATATACACAGGTCACAATTCTTACCTGACAGGGAATCAACTCAGCAGTGACTGTAGTGATGTACCAATAATCAAAGCCTTGCAGAGGGGTGTCAGGGTCATTGAACTTGATATATGGCCTAATTCTGCAAAGGATGATATCAATGTACTCCATGGAAGGTGATGAATTTATCTGTTTTCGTTCCCTTGATGTTATAAATCATTGTCATCCTCATCCCTTCTCGTTCTTTCTAACCAAGATCGAGCTTGTTGATCTTCTTTTTAAATGTGATTGAGTTACCTAGTCATGTAAATTAGGTTATGACAGCGCGAGTTTGTTTCAAACCAAAGATCTAATTTTAGTACATTCCACCACTTTTATGTATTTGTGAAGTACTTAACTCTAGATAATTGGATTTTTAGGACCTTGACAACTCCTGTGCCCCTCATCAAATGTTTGAGGTCTATAAGAGAACACGCTTTTGCTGCGTCTCCATATCCTCTGATAATAACTTTGGAGGACCACCTTACGCCTGACCTTCAAGCTAAAGTTGCCAAGGTTGGTTTTCATGTGCTGCTTTCTGTTGCTGCCTTTATGATAGAATGTCTTTTTTATGTCACTTTGTTATGAGAGTGATATAGACAGTAATACAGTTTTGCTGTAGATGTTGATGGAAGTGTTCGGGGAGATGCTTTACACACCAGATTCGGAACACTTGGAGGAATTCCCTTCCCCTGAAAGTTTGAAGTACAGATTTATCATTTCAACCAAACCACCAAAAGAATACCTTGAAGACAAGGAGCGTAAAGACAAAGAGGATGGATCTTCTGGAGACGAAACACAACCCAGTGAGACACAAGATGACAGTGACCTTGAAGAGGACAGTGATGGTAGTAAATCCTCCCATATGGCAGCACCAGAGTACAAGCGTCTTATTGCAATTCGTGCAGGAAAACCAAAGGATGGGTTGAGAGCAGCTCTCAGAGGGGGTTTGGAGAAAGTTAGACGTCTTAGTCTGAGTGAACAGGGACTTGAGAAGGCTGTAACAAATTATGGAGTTGATGTCGTGAGGTGAAAACCTAATTCATTCTACTGTTTTGATGTATATAACTCTCTTGTTTGGTTTGGCCAGTGATGTGACTTTTGCTGCTGTGAAATTAGGTTCACACAGAGGAACTTTCTCAGAATTTATCCCAAAGGAACGCGTATCAGATCAACAAACTACAAACCGTTGGTAGCCTGGATGCATGGGGCTCAAATGGTCGCATTTAACATGCAGGTTAGCTTCTGGCTTTTGCCTGATGCAGAAAAGATATACTTTGCAAGGAACTTTTGCATACAGGTGTATGAATTCTAATTTAGATTTGCAATTTTAGCAATGAATTTCCTAAGTTGTGTCCCGACTCCTCAATTGAAAGACCTTTAGTTCAACATTTCCCCTAAACAAACAGTGCAAACACGCATACAGCTGTATGTTTTGATCATTTCAGAAGCACATTATTCACCAAAAGTCCTACTGGAAAAGGTTTTCTAAGCTAGTAGCGAATCAGAGATCTGATGAACTAAATTTCTCTTTCCCTGCTGATATACTATTTTGCTGGAAGATCCTGTTAGTACATGATCTGTTTTACCTCAGTAATTCCTGTTTGATCACTGTCTGGATTTTCCCTGTGATCAGCAGTCTACGATTTCTTGCTCCATCCTAGATAGAATGTTAGTGTTTATCTTTAGCTGGATTGCTGGAAGTCCTGATGTAAGGATCCTCTTCTCTTGTTCTTCATACAGGGGTATGGTAAATCTCTTTGGCTGATGCATGGGATGTACAGATCAAATGGTGGCTGCGGCTATTTGAAAAAGCCTGATTTCCTTTTAAAGAGAGGTCCAAATGACGAGGTATTCAATCCCGAAGCACTCACAGAAGTGAAGAAAACCTTGAAGGTAAAGCTAATAATCAATTGACCATCCTGGTGAGCTACTTGTACACTTGAACACTATCTAACAAATGTGTAACGCAAATCACCTACAGGTCAGAGTTTACATGGGAGACGGATGGCGTTTAGATTTCAAGAAAACTCACTTTGATACATTCTCTCCACCCGACTTCTACGTGAAGGTTAGCCATTATCCCCCTTACCTAAATGAATCTACCCATACAGACATGGATTCAGTGTGCCATAGTAATGTTTGTTGAAAAATGTGTTATGGACAGTTTCGTTTAATCGGTGCACCAAAAGATTACGCCAAGAAGAAAACAAAGGTAATTGAGGATGACTGGGTGCCTGTATGGGATGAAGAATTCGAGTTTCCCTTAACTCTGCCTGAGCTGGCTCTGCTTCAAATCGAAGTGAGAGAATACGACATGTCAGAGAAGGATGATTTCGGAGGGCAAGCATGTCTACCAGTTGCTGAGCTCAAGAGTGGAATCAGATCAATTCAGCTTTCTGATAAGAAGGGAGAAAAACTCCCATCTGCCAGGCTTCTGATGAAGTTTCAGTTCGTTTAAATGCCTGTCACTTGACACTGTATGAGTGTATGTCTGTATCACCACACAAATTCTGATCATCTAGTAGCATCACTGAGGATTTCTCGCGCCCCTGCGAAAATGGTGAATGATTCCGGAGGGCTTTGCTGTATTGGTAGTTACTTCAGAAGAGCAGAACCACATTATTTTTGGAACATTGGTCTAAGGCATGTATACTGATTTGCCTATGTCATTACTGTACAACAAAATAAGAGTTGGCATGACCAATTTCCCCCGAATTTGCCTATTGTAAAACACAACAAGATTGCAATACATATCAAAGAAATTTGTGATATTATCCATTTTATTATTTTAATTACCGTCAAACTTTACCTTCCGCGTCAAATTTAACAATCTTTAGAGAATAGAATAGAATGATCACTACATCATATTGCCAAGGAAATTGACCACATGATAGTAAAGTGGCACTAACTTGTAAGTATGCCGGATCTAAAAGCAAGACCGAGCACACATGTAAATATGTAATGTAAAACCATGTAACCTCTGAGGCTCGGACCCCCTAACTTCACAATGATATTTGTTGTGCAATTAAAAAGAAAATTGACTGAGTTGGCTATATAGCTTAATCATAATCTCACCCTCATATATTGAACTGAGTTGGGTCATGCCATAACTCAATAATAACATCCTCGTGTAGAACATGATCACTCAATAAGTATTCACCCATATTTCAGTCGAACATACTTAAGTAATTATTAATCGATTAATGAGGCCTCAGATCATGTTAATACCTCTTGACTTCATACCTCAAGGCTCAAAGCGGCGTGTGCAAATTTTCACCCAAAAAATTTATGCTAGACAAGTGTTGATACCTCTTGACTTCAGTGGCGAATCTAGCCCCAGAAACTTGGGGTAGCCTTCTTAGTACAAATTAATTTTTCTAAATTTTTTTCCTATTCTTTTGGAATTTTTTAGGCAATATTTTGACGTTTTCTAGGAATTTGGGGTAGCCGGTGCACCCCAGGCTACCCCCTAGATTCGCCCATGCTTGACTTCATACCTCAAGGCCCAAAGCGGCGCGGGCAAATTTTTCACCCAATAAAATTTGTGCTAGACAAGTGTTAATAGGTGCCGTTTGAAAATGTAATTATAGAAATAGGGGTGGAATAATATACTTTTTAACACCCCGTATGGCCATATGTATGCTTTTGTGAACAAGCTAAGTTATGTCGTACACTACTCGTGCATAATTGCATACGATACAACAACTAAGACTCGTTCTGTGCTTTCTATACTTCTACTAACATCAGTATTTTGCAGCTGCACATGTCATCTATTAGATCATTTTTTATTCTTGATTACTTAATACGAAATTACGGAGTATTATTTTAAGGAACTTACCGTATTTCAAATTTACTAGAGTACTAGTAGCCTCCGATAATAAGGAAGCTTTCCTTAATCTTTCCAAAACTTTTTGTCAAAAAAATACTTTCCATATTTTAATAACTAGGAAACTAACAAAACTAAATAAAATGTTATATTAACCGCCTTAACAGTAGTATATAAACAGAACCATGTCTTTATTTTTTTCAACACATCCCATCTTAATCATCAAAAATTCAATTCACCATGAACTCTTTAGCATTTTCACAAACACTCTCCAAGTCGTCCAAGCCAAAACTTCCACATGAAATAATGTGCATGGACCGACGTCGTCGTCAAGCACAAGATTATGATAATAATTCATGCATCATAAACCACATTAGCACTGATCTTCTTCCCAAGAATTATCTTCAGCAACCTTCTGATTTTTATCCTCAAGCTTACGTCGAGTTCAGCATATCGGACCTTCGGATTGCGTATTCACCAAGTAAGAATGCATGGGGTTTCGTGAACAGTAGTAGCGGACCGGTCACGTACCCGACGACGCTGGCTTTGCTTGATGTTGATAATGACAAGGAGATTATTTGGGAAGCCCTAACAAAACTTGGTCTACAAGAGAAGTTTTTTGATCAAGTTTTAAAAGACCTAAGAGAAGTTATCCAAGCGTATGACGATTGGTACCTGATTTTTGCCAACGTCGAAATCATTGTTCACTCGCAGCAGTCGGAGGAGATCGATGATGAGTCGAGGCCGGAATTCGAGGTCAAGGAGAAGGACTTCTGGGATTTTCTGGCAGGGTTTTACGAGGATAAAGACGATAACGGTAACGGTGATGAGTCGGAGGAGTACGTGAGCTGCCGATCTGGTTAGGGCGTCTTTTTAGATTATATTCCAAGGTTCGAGTTTAGGACTATGTATTGAAAATAATGATAGATCTTTTGTAATACGCTACATGCATATGGTTGGTCAAATCCAATCTACATGGTTTATGTAATTTTCTTTCATTGTTCAACCTTTGATTTCAACCTTTAATCATGCGAGAACTTCAAACTTTGATTCAACTTATCAGATAGTATTTTGAAATAAAATATCTAAGAAACAATCAATGAATATAATCTACTTCTACTTATTAGTTCATTTAAATACAGTTAATTTATCAATATATTTAATTATGATAAAATCAAATCAGTTTATTCAAATCAAATCAAATCAAACCAGTTCAGAAAAATGCAGTCTAATCGCACAAAGCCTTACTACTTCTTTACTTCAATCGGATGGAGCAACTCGAGCTTGTTTTTTCTAACAATCAGCCACTTGATTATCTCCGTGTTCTTTAATGTAAATCAGTTTTCTAATTAATGGTTATAGTTAGTGGGCTATGCATGTACGTGGGAAATGCTAGCTAGTTCGTTGTTGTTTTAACATTAGTAGTTGTGTAGACCGTATATAAAGCCTCACAAAGGCCGATCCCTCTTAATCTAGTAACTAACCCTAAAGACGCAAAAGGGCGGGAAAAATAATTGGGATCTCACAAATCACCAACCTCCATAAGAAATTAATTAAGAACAACCCAAAAAAAAACTTCCAACAATAACAACCCATCAAATGAAAATTTATTAAAATGATCAAAAGTTATGATCTTTAAATAAAAAAGATAAGATTTTTTTTTTTTGATTATAATGTGAATGATAAAATAAAAATTAGTGAAAAAAATGGGAGAGCAAAAGGGAAATCATCACAATTACAAGATGTTTATGTGTTTCAACAGAAAATTTCAGATCAATGAGTCACAACCACCGTTCGATGTGGTGGAAGCTTTCTCAACGTACGCTAACAAAGGGACCCACATGAACGCCGCCCAATTCCGCCGTTTCCTGGTGGAGTTTCAGGCGGAGGACGAGGTGGCGTGTTCCGAAGCCTACGTCGCCCGCCTTGTCGAGGAGATTCTTGATAGACGCAAGCATCTTATAAAGATTAGTCATAGGCATGCTTTGACACTTGAGGATTTCTTTACTTATCTATTTTGCGATGAATTTAATGGCCCCATCAAAACCACGGTAATTTAATATGTCGTAAATGGGTTCACAAAACTGTCTGCGCTTCTTGTATCAAGAAATACCGTGCTATATATATATTCTCATTATGGGTCATTTTTAACGTAGGTAAAATTTGCGTACATTATTGAAGATTGTGTAATTTTTTGTAGGAAATGTTTTGATTGTTGGGAATTTTGTTTGAAGATTGGTGGTTTAGATCATTGTTATTAATGATTGCAAAAATGATTATTAAGTTGGTACATTATGTTTGTAAATGTGGGATTATATATGATCAATTTAATTAAGGTGTACTGTTATAGTTGCATGATAATGGTAATATGGTATCTTGCCTAAGTGAAACAATGTAGTTTTGATACTTGTTTTTTTTTTTTAGAAGTATAATCATGAGGTATATATATTGTTCCGATTTCGTGTCATAAATTATCTTCATTGTGTTATTTAGAGTAAATGGAAATGCAAGGGGCAAATGAACAATTACACAGTTGTGTTTCAAATGTGTTAGTTTTTATGTTCCTTGTGACAGAGTTGTGGTTCTAAGGAGAACCTAGGAATGATTTAAAGGGAGAGGTTGTGAATGACAATTGGGAAGAATTTGTCAATCTGTGACTACAAAACTTGCAATACAAGTTAGTTTTTTCAACCCAGGAACATATGATCCCCTTTCCCTAGCATTGTTGGGACAGTGGGAGCCCTGGACATACTGAGGTAATGTTGTTGTCGTGACTAGGAATTACAGCATCGTATGGATGTTGAGAAACACCTAGATGGCTAGATCTCTCTGAGGCTTAAAGTTGATCTTCTATCTTGATGTCTTTTGATGCTTCTGTGCCTGGATATCTGATAACTGTTAGAGTGTTAGATGAGATTATAACTTCACAGGGAAGTTTCTTAGGGGGAATGAGGCAGTCTTCTTATAAGTTGAACTTCTGGACTGAACTTGTTGTTTGAGTCTTTCATGCTTATCCTGTTCTTTCTCTCTACAGTCCACCTTACTCTTTTTGGTTTGCTTGTTTGTTTTCTTTAAGCTTAATAATAATACACATATGTCATTCTCAGGTGCATCATGATATGACTGCTCCATTGCAACATTATTACATATATACAGGCCATAATTCTTACTTGACTGGAAATCAACTCAGCAGTGACTGCAGTGATGTACCCATAATCAAGGCCTTACAGAAAGGAGTCAGGGTGATTGAACTTGATATATGGCCTAATTCCGCGAAAGATGACATCAACGTTCTTCATGGAAGGTATAGATGTTATAGTCGAGTCTGATCTCATCATTATCTTGACGTATGTCTATGATTCTCTACACTTTAATTTGCTTCTTTCTGAAATCGGGTTTGTTTTAGGACCTTAACCACTCCTGTAACGCTCTATAAGTGTCTGAAGTCGATAAAAGAGTATGCCTTTACTGCGTCTCCATACCCTGTGATAATAACTCTGGAAGACCATCTTACTCCTGACCTGCAAGCAAAAGTTGCTAAGGTATGTATGTAGTTTCTAGGTCGTTGATTCGTTCCATCGTATATTAGTCTGTGATAATGAGTTTATGACATAATAAAAGCTGTGCTCCTAGATGGTGACTGAAGTATTTGGGAAGATGCTGTTCTGCCCCGAGAGCAAGCATTTAGAACAGTTTCCTTCACCAGAAGAGTTGAAGTATAAGATTGTGCTTTCGACAAAGCCACCAAAAGAATATCTGGAGGAGAAGCAGAGCAAAGAAAAGGGAAGTACCTCACCGGGTCCATCATCTGTAGATGAGAGTCATGAGACAATGCCGAATGACACACCAGATTGTAGTGATACTGATCAGGATGATGAAGAGAGTGATGGTAAATCCAGTCAGATGAGCGGACCAGCCTATAAGCGTCTAATTGCAATTCGTGCAGGGAAACCGAGGAATGGTGTCAGGGAAGCACTGAAGACTGGTTTGGAAAACCTGAAACGTCTTAGTTTGAGTGAAGAGGAACTTGAAAGGGCAACATCAAATTATGGAGCTGATGTTGTGAGGTGAGGCTTTAACTCTAGTGCTTTCGACAGTTCTACTGTATGGCTCTCTGTCATGGCTTCAGAATCGGCTTCTTTTAATTCAAGAATCACTTCTTCATGTTCTTTAATTTATAGTGCAGGTTTACGCAGAGAAACTTCTTGAGGGTTTATCCTAAGGGGACGCGCATTACATCTTCAAATTACAAGCCATTGGTTGGGTGGATGCACGGTGCTCAGATGGTCGCTTTTAACATGCAGGTTAGTCTCAAACTTGTATCATTTGGAGGCAAATAGTCTTAAACATGCAGTTTATGACATTGGACCTGAAATTTCTACATCATAGCTGATTCCATGTCTATGATTTCTACCCTATGTTAACATTATTGTCTCTACTGAGGAATGAAGTTTAAGGCCTAATTAAAATTACTTGCCAGCTTAATAAATTGAGAAGACCATAGAATTATCTAGCATTTTAGATCTGATGATGTCTTTCTTTCACACTGCTTGAGAAAGGGATGATAGAGGAAGTTGACAGAACGACTATCTCTATTCGACTATTCTGCAAACATTGTCCGAATGTCTGACAGTAAACTGCTGCCGTGCACCTTCAGAATGCCATTTCTGACTGTAGTTCTTGTGATTCTAACTGGCACTGACAGATTGAAAACTTAAAATGTATGGTACTGTCCCCTTTCGGTGTTTTTTTATGAAAGTTTTTTTCTCCGGCCTCTTCCTTTCTACTGCAGGGGTATGGCAAATCCCTGTGGTTGATGCATGGGATGTTCAGGTCTAATGGTGGCTGTGGATATGTGAGAAAGCCTGATTTTCTGATGAGCAAAGGTCCTAACGACGAGGTTTTTGATCCGAATGTGCCATCAGAAGTGAAGAAAACCTTGAAGGTGAACTAATCACTTGCATTTTTCTGAGCAACCCTTTTTTTTCTGGGGGGTACTGTATATCATTTTACAACTCACCTGCAGGTTAGGGTGTTCATGGGTGATGGATGGCGCTTGGATTTCAAGAAAACTCATTTTGATACATTTTCGCCACCAGACTTCTATGTAAAGGTGAACCCTTTAATCCAAATGAGTGAAATTTGCGTGAAACCATTGCATACAATTTCGTTACATTTTGTACTAATACATGAGACATCTATAGTAATTCATGACATGTATTACACAAGTTTTGTATGAAACAGTTCACGTCTTCACGCAATAGTTCAACTTGCCGAGTTAATCAAAGTTGTTCACTTGTTGTAATGATGATCTTCTAATTAAATTCTTCCATTTTTCTTGAACAGCTTCATATGCTTGGTGTACCAGCTGATTTTGCCAAGCAAAAGACGAAAGTGATTGAAGACGATTGGGCACCTGTTTGGGATCAAGAGTTTGAGTTCCAGTTAAGAGTGCCAGATCTAGCTCTGCTTCAGATTGAAGTGAGAGAACATGACTTATCAGAGAAGGATGATTTCGGAGGACAATTGTGCCTGCCTGTTTCGGAACTGAAACCAGGGATTAGATCAATCCATCTCTATGATAGGAAGGGTGAGAAACTCCCTTCTGTTAGGCTCCTTATGAGGTTTCAGATCGCTTGATTAATGCTGCATTGCTGCTCTTGTATGTTTCCACCTGTATGCCTGTACATAGCCTTGTTTCACTAGCCAAACCGAATCAGATGTGATTTAGATGACACAAAGACATCAGCTGTCAGAAATGGTGTTATGTATGTCTGTCCCATGATACTGTTTGTTGCCATTAATTAGTTTGTAACTGCTGAAATGCACATTATCATTAGGCTTAGTGTCTGCAGCATTAGCTGCTCGTTCATGTAACGCTGTAAACTTGTTTGAAGAAATTATAGGAATTTCGACTGAATTTCCTGATTTACGTCCAAATTGCTCCAGAATTGTTCGTTCTACATGGCACTAGACAAATCAGAAGTTGAACCCTGTCATATACTAAAGTCATAGAGAACAAATGTAAAGACTACGCGACTGAAAGGAACTGACAGCAGTTACATACATGTAACATGTACAGATGTACTAGAAACAAACAAAGGAAAAGGAAATTAATGACAAGTAACATTGATTTTGGTATCTTGTTGATTTTGGTCTGGCTAGATAATATTCACTGTTTGGTACAGTCTGTTGGCTTAAAGGACACCTTACCCTCCACGGTATCATACCCAACCAAGAAGTTCATTTGAGCCATATTACCCAAAATCGCACCAGATGCTAGAACACTTCCTGGTAAAAAAGCAAGGCACACCACACCATCCGCAACTTATATAAATGTATTAATAGGCTTCAACTCCAAATCGCCACCCTTGAAATGTAGCGTGACGTCGGGAATGTTTAGATCACGTCCGTCGTTAGTGCTCGAGTAGCAAAGCTTCAATTGCCGGGATGGATCGTCTACAATCTTCCCTTTGATAGCCACTTTTATGGCAGACTCAAAATCAGGGTACATATTGTACGGTAATTGGGTCAATATAGTACCTGAATCAATGATTATACCATGGGCCTCGTCACCATAATCAGCTTCGGTAGAGGGTGTTTTATAAAAGGGTATTTTCGTCTTTCCAACACTGATTCCCTTTAGTGTGAGGAAATAAAAGGACGGATAAGGGCTACCCTTAGCTATAGGGGTAGAAATAACACCTGGTCCTGAAACTTCTCCTTTAGTCCCAAAATTAATCTTGCTCGTGAAGTTACTTTCCTTATCGAAAGGGATAAAACAATAAGAGAATTTCCCGAAACCGAGTTGTGACGCTATTGACAAGGGTCCTGATGCCCCGAGCCCTATTACACCAGACCCCCACTCGGCCTTAAAATCCCCGGCATTATCATGGCCGCAACCAATGGTAACATTTGGGAAAGATACATTCGAGTTAAAGGTTATTGTCTCGAAGGCTAAGTCCCCGGTCGTGTGTGACCTATCCGACTTATCCCCGTAATTGTACGTGTACACACAAGTGTTATTACTGGTGCAACTTGTTGTTCTAATAGCTTTGCAAGCTTGTGCGTCACAAGATTGCAATTTGTAAGTGGATGATTTTAGTGGGTCCCAAATTGGGAGCTTTTGCTCGTAACATTTTGAGCAAGGCTGACACTGGATCCAATTGAGATCACTTCCGGTGTCTACGATCACCACTTGCGACACCGGCGGTGTACCGAAGGATAAATTGATAAGGTACTCCCCATTCCCTGCCGTTACTTGTGATTCCGCGTCACTGGGTGAGGATGAGGATGAGTACGAGGATGTTGTCCAAAATCGGTCGAATTTAGACATCGAACGTTGAATCGAGTTCCTTAGACGTTCATATTTGTTAAGTGACGGGTTGTAGAATGGAGAATTGGGTGATTCACGGTGGGTTAAATCAGTAGTGAAGCCTTGTTGAAGAAGGGATAGCGTAGGATGAACAATGACTAAAAATGTAAGGAGTGATGATATAATCAAAGAGCTAATTTTGATTGCCATAGTTGAATTTTGTAAGAAAAGTATATGAATTAATTAATTAGTTTGTATGAATTTGCATGATTTTTATAAGGGGGTAATTAAGGCTGCGTGACGTTATGTCGCTATATATATGGTAAATGATCAAGAATAATAATTCAGTGTGCATGATTTCGTTTAAATTTAGTAAGTAATCATGTATTGCTGTTTTCGGAAGATATAGTACTCATGAAATACGAGGTTATGGGAGCAATCAATTGATTATTTTTTTTTGTCACATGTAGGTATAAGTACAATATGTACCCACACTCTTACAACATTAGTTAATACTTGAACCCTGTGCGATTGGACTGCATTTTTCTGATCTGATTTGATTTGATTTGAAAAAACTTGACTTGATTTGATCTGAACTGAATTAATAGATAAATTAATTGCAATTAGACGAATTCATAAGTAGAAATAGACTAGATTCATTGATTGTTATTTGGATAATTCTAATCTGATTTGATTTGAATAAATCTGATCCGATTTGAAAACACTGTTAAATAAGTTGAATTGCACGGGGCCTTAGTAGTTACTGCTATATATAATATATGTACTTAATAAAAAAAATCCTTAAAAAAATTATTATGTTATATTCTTCCAATTATTAAGAATAAATTACAATGCCTATTAGTAAGTTCTAGGATGTCCCTTTCAAAAAAAAAAGTTCTAGGATGTGGCAAGATATCGTACTCCGTAAGTATGTTTGGAGCCATGGTTAGTTCTCAAAAATTTGATTTTTCTTCTCCAGAAATCGTACTTAATTGGTCGTGCTTTAACAAAAGTGAACTTAAATAAAGAGTTATACATACACTACTTAGTTGGGTTCATTGTACATTTATGTATAATG
Source organism: Spergularia marina (assembly GCA_963680865.1). Lineage (NCBI taxonomy): Eukaryota > Viridiplantae > Streptophyta > Magnoliopsida > Caryophyllales > Caryophyllaceae > Spergularia > Spergularia marina. The sequence goes on along the minus strand of OY804560.1, from coordinate 20,141,892 downwards.
TTCATTGTATGTATACGTACTTGAATTCGACATTCTTTGAATACTCCTTGTATGTATGTGTACATGAAAACCACGTACGGAATATACGTGTAAGTGAATTGAATCAATAGATACAAGTATACAACCCAAAGGGAGTATTCATTCGTATATTGCAGATCATCACAATTGGTATACTTAATTAAGTACACGGTTAATTTTTCGAGAGATTGAGGTGAAAAATCTTGATGTACTAATGAAGCTACTATCGAGTCGAAATGATAAAATTATTGTTGGTTTCGCCATTGTTCATTTTGTGGAATTTGTATAGTTTCAATTTATAACGAAAAGTCATTAAAGCATAAACAACCTACAAAATAAAATTTAATTTGCAACTTTGCATTTGCACAAATATGAGCAAAATAAAGTTGTAACACAATATAAATCAAACGGAAGCTTGTTCATAACAAAAGACGATAACAAATTACATGTAACTAATTAGAAATCTAATCGAAACAAAGCAACATAAGCAAAAGGAAATGACAAGCAACAAAGTGATCGATCTTAGGTAGTGCAACTAAGGTTTACTACTGCTTAGTACAGTCTGTTGGGTTGAAGGACACTTTACCCTCCACAGTATCATACCCAACCAAGTAATTCATTTGAGCCAAATTACCCAATATCGCACCAAGTTGCTGACCACCTGGTACAATAGCAAGGCACACCACACCATCCGCAACTTGTACAAATGTATTAGTAGGCTTCAACACCAAATCACCACCGTCGAAATGTAGCATAACGTCGGGAATGTTTAGATCACGTCCGCCGGAGCTCGAGTAGCAAAGCTGCAATTGACCTGATGGATCCTCTACCTGCTCACCACTGATAGCCGCTTGTATGGCAGACCCAAAATCAGAATACATAGCTTCGGGTAACATTGTCAATGTCGTACCCGAGTCAATTATTATATTGCCCTCGTCAGTCGTACCATAATCAGCTTCGGTAGAGGGTGTTTTAGACAAGGGTATTTTCGTCTCACCAACACTAACTCCCTTTAGTGTAAGGAAATAAAATGTGTCAGGGTTGCCCTTAACAATAGGGGTAGAAATAACACCACGTCCTGAAACTTCTCCGTTACTCCCAAAATTAATCTTACTTGTGTAATTACCTTCCTTATCGAGAGGGATCAAACAATACGAGAATTTTCCAAATTCAAGTTGTGACACTAGTGACAAAGGTCCTCCCCCAAGTCCTACTAGACCCGACCCATCATTCCTAAAAGTCTCGGCATTATCATGACCGCAACCAAAACTAACCTTAGGGAAAGATATTCCGTTACTCTCGACTTTCGAGTTAAAGGTTATGGTCTCGGTAGATACGTCCCCGGTCGTGTGTGAGCTATCCCCATAGCTATACGTGTACTCACAAGTGTTTTTACTAGTGCAACGACTTTGGCTTGTTGATAAAGCTTCGCAAGCTTTTGTGTTACAAGATTGCACTTTGTAAGTCGATGATTTAGCAGGGTTAAAAATTGGTAAGTCTTGCTCGTAACATTGTAAGCAAGGCTGACATTGGATCCAAATGAGATCACTTCCCGTGTCTACGATACCCAATTGCGACACGGGCGGTGTACCGAAGGACAATTCCATAAGGTACTCGCCACGGGCTGCCGTTACTTGAGATGTTGCGTCGTCACCACCAGCGGATGGGGATGAAGCCGTGGACGATGTTGTAAATCGGTTTAATTTAGACATCGAACGTTGAATCGAGTTCCTTAGACGTTCATATTTGTTAAGTGACGGGTTGTACAATGGTGAATTGGGTGATTCACGGTGGATTAAATCAGTAGTGAAGCCTTGTTGCTGAAGGGATAGCGTAGGATGAACAATCACTAAAAATGTAAGAAATGATGATATAAGCAAAGAGCTAATTTTGATTGCCATGGTTGGTTTTCGTAAGAAAAGTATATGAATTAGTTTGTATGAATTTGCATGGTTTTTATAGGTGGAGTAAGGGTGACGTTATATATGGCAATAATAATCAAGAATGATAATCGTGTGTATATTGTTCAGTGTACATGATTTCACTTAATTAAGCAAGCAAATATACCGAATATGTATTTGCTGATTTCGAAAGATATATATTATGTAATAATTATCAATTATGAAGGTAAATTATATCAAGTGATTCTTTTCACACGAAAGTACAATATAATGTTGCCTAAATACATAATGAATTCATAATTATAAATATAGAAATGAATCGATGAGATAATGTTGTATACTAGCTATGAGTGAATGTAGATGAAAAGTGGAGGAGATGCAATTCTTATGTTATTATTCATACCATTTTAAAAATATACGGAGTATATGTTTCTTTTAATTGCGGAAATTCAGAAACAAATCTCAATCTTTAAGTCGAATGGGATTGTGTACTAAATAAGATTGCTACAATGCCTATAATATAATAAGTTCCATGATATGGGAAGATACTGCGTATATTAGCCATTATGATCGGAGCCTTACTCAAAAATATTTGTTGATGTTGTTGTTGGTGGTACCTAGTCTCGAACACCGGACCTATACGTGAAGTTAAACTACCTTTTAACCAACAGATCGAATGATACTTGGTACTCAAAAATATTTGTTAGTGAGCGAGTACATCACAAATGTACAAAATTAAAGTGGAGATACGAAATATTTTCATGTATTTGGATCCTACATTTCTATAGCCTCCTTGTATATGAAAACTGTATACGGAGTATATGCAAGAATCGATATATACAAACCAAGGGGTATTATTCACTCATATATTATATGACTCATACTAAATCATTATCCGATCGTCGGAGACCCTAGTTTAACAACTATAAATTTAACATTAACCGAACATATTAATCTCACAAGGTGGCGTATCACCACGATGAAATAGGGATGTTCTTATTTGGGCCTGTAAATGGATATATACTCATACAACCCAAGGGGTAGTATTCACTCGTATATTACCCGACTCGTAAATCATTAGCCAATCCAATTGCTAGCTAGAGAAGTAAAAAATTAATCGTGCAATAATCTCAAAAGATGGTAGATAGCTTACGTTTTTAATTGGGCCTCCCGATTAGTATATTATAAGTAAATCGAAAGGCTTTGTTTGAAGCCCACTACAGTGCTAAGTGACGCTGAACGTTTGGGCTTGGTTTGATAATATTATGTACTACGTAGTCTCCTTTGCTCTCCAGGTACTTTGGGTCTTTGGCCATTTTGGAGAGGTTGGAAGATACAATTATTTTTGTGCAAAAGACTACCAAAAGTATTGAACATAAAAATGACAAGTAAAATGGGAACCACCACATACCAGTTTCGACCGACGCCAAATCTAACCATCGTGATGTGCAAAACCATCATACACCATACAACCAAATTCAATATTTGACCATCAACGTTGTTCGATAAAAATCCTCACTTGTCCACTCTTTTAAACCGCCATCTCCTTAAGATTTGGATGACTGGATGGTCAGGTGGTTATCGTTCTTTTTATTATAACCGTGATCTGTTTGGATTAGAATACTTATTCTTATTATACAATGTCGAATATTGGAATCGACGATATATCAATGTCTTAAATTACATGCTATTAAACTTTAGAAGAAAAAAAAACCAATACATAAAAAGAGAGACACATTCACTAATAGATTGGATAAGAGACTTAAGGAATATAAAACATAGCTAAAAACAAATCGAAAAAAAGAAACCAATAAATGAGGCTCGCTTGTTATTAAATTGGTTGATGGCATGTCATCTTCAAAAGAGTAAAAAAGTCCATAATCCAAAACAATTTATTAATTTGTGGTGTGTATCATATGACTGTTTTGAACTGAAAAGTGATCAATGTACTTATAAAACTCAAAACACTGTTGAATCCGTTGTTTTACACAATATTTATCGTTGGATTAAACGAACACTGAACAAAAGTGAAATAGCTATTTCTGTGATTAACTTTGTGTGACCAAATACAAATAGTAATTTTACTTTATACACCACTTTTACAAAGAATGTAATTACTTACTCGTAATTTCTATATTTAGCAATTTCAATTCCATCACGTTGTCAACGAAGATAAATGTGACACAATAAAAACAGTTGTGATCCCAACAACAACTATCAGACTATCAGCATCGTTCCACCTTTGCAACAGTCCACAGTGGTTCCCCATCCTCCTTTTTCTCTGGCAAAAAAATTCACAGTATTTATCCTTTACTTACCCATTCAACAATCATTGAATATAAATTAGTTATAAATTAATTATTAATTATAAATTATTCAACCCTAATTACTACTAGTATTACACACTTAATTACTAAATTTAGCAAAGATAACTCAAACGTCATAATCTCTTACTCTTCTGAACACCTGTGTTCTTCTGTTCATTCCCAATCAAATCTTCAAAAATCTCACATTTATCCATCTGTCAGAAAAAAAAAACACCCATTACAAAAATCCCATCAATTTAATAAATTTTACTCAAATTTTTTCTTAATCTTTTCTTAGACAAACAAACCAAACAATGTCTAAACAAACATATAGGGTTTGTTTCTGCTGTAGGAGGAGATTTAAGTTGGCTGTTTCAGAAGCTCCTCAAGAAATTAAGACCCTGTTTGGCAAATACTCAGAAAATGGAGTTATGACTGCTAATCACCTTGTTAATTTCTTAATTAGTGAGCAAAAAGAAGTTAATACAACTGTTGAAGATGCACAGGCTATTATTGACAGTCTTAGACATCTTCATGTGTTTCATAAGTCTGGTATTAATCTTGAAGGCTTCTTTAAGTACCTTTTTGGGGATCTTAATCCTCCTCTTCCTCCTAAACTTGGGGTAATTAAAGTTTCAATCTTTTTTTTTTTGTCACTAAAGTTTCATTTTTTTTTTAATTTGGGTGGTGATTTTGCCAAGGCGGAAATTACTAATGTCGAGGCAATTGTACTTGGAACTCGTATTTTCTTATTGTAATTGTATTGTCTTGGCGAAATCATTACCCTTTTGCTTTTGGATTCAGGTGGTTGATTGATTTATTTATGGTAATGATGTTGTAAGCATGTAATTTTGTCTGTGTTTTAGATTTTCCTGGTTTTTTTTTCCTAGTTTGGAATGTTACCACATTTTGGGAAATTTGTGTTGTTGTTAATTAGGTAACTTTTGTGTCATTTTACTGTGAGACCAATATAAACTTTATGTCTTTAGATATTCCTGGTTTTAGTTCTTGTCGTTCTGTATAAGGTATGTGGGTATGTGCTGTGGACATTTTGTAGTGACTTGTGTGATATAGTTATGTTGCCTGGTGAGCATGGATTTAGCAGGTTAATGTCAAAGAGTAGCACTAAATTTCGCCTTTGAACCGAAGAGTGTCGTCCTAAGGAATAGAGGAATGCAGTAGGTTTTGATTTTGGTGGGGGTGGGAAAGTGAATTGGGGTTTGTTTCAAGCAGATTCTAGCAACATTGTAACTTTTCTCGATGTTTGACACTCGTGAATTAAGAGCTATGAGTCCACATTTCGGAGTTTGATGTGAGAGATTATTGGTAAAGGTGGACATATGTTCTTAACCTGAAACCAAGATAGGTGTAGCCGCAAAGTTGAGTCCTGTGGTGTTCACTGTAATACCAATCTGAAAGATTTGATCTTGATAATGATCTTTATGCTTGGATAGAATGTCATGCTTTTTCTCAAATATTCCTAGTAGAGATTTTTGAAAGGGATTTCCCAGTTAGTGGTTCTCTTAGGAATGAAGACTGTCTGTGTTGTCCTGTTCCTTTATAAATTCAGGAAGTAGTAAATCTAGAAATCTTTTGTGATGTACAGGTTTTGTCTTCTGCACTTAAACAACTGGGCTCTTCAGCTTCTTGTAGCTTATATTAGCAATCAAGGAAGTCTTAGTATTAGGTGTCTACGTACTATGTCGAAGATTACTAAGTACTTGGTGCAGAAGTATATACACAGGTTAACTATGCTTGCTGTATGATGTAATTGCTTTCACATCTTGTCTGTTGGTTCAATGCCAGTAACTTTACTTGTTAGCAGTGTAGCTTGAATTCTGAAACATGGTGACGACATATATTCTCTCTTTTCTGCAAAACCTAGCCTGAAAAGAATACAGAATTCTTATCTGTAACAAAATTTTCATTATGTAACATTTGGAAACAGTCTTATGCATGTTGAAGACTAAAGGGTAAGGTTGAATACATTCAATACCCCCCTCCCCTCATTAAGGCAGGAGCTTTTGAGGCACTTTGGTAATGCTGTCGTTGCATGCTAATTTACCATGTCTATATGGGTAAAACCTGCCTGGCTCAGATGTGTAAATTCAAAACAAGTTGTGCGCAATCGGGTGCTCAGATGCTTGCATAATGTGGTGTTTTATCTGTGCATTCTTGAACTTTTTTCTTTTTTTTTGTGTGGTTTTAGTCCAAATGACAATTCTATGCTCATAAATGGTTGTGATTACTGGTCTTCAGATGTCTTTTTTGATTCCAATTTCATTCTTAAACTTCCTTTTCGACACTTTTTCCACATAGGCAATTATCTTTTTTTTATGTTCCTCCAGGAGTCTGTAATACTCAACTATTTCTGAAGGGTTTTATGTTTTCTCCGAGGAAAGCTTCTAAAGTTGTTTAGGCCTGCTATGTTGCTTACCATGTCAGAATTTGATATAGTTTCTGCATGACTTATCCTTTTCTCCTATTTAAACTTATACATCCTGTTATTTCAGGTTCACCAGGATATGAATTCTCCACTTTCCCATTATTTCATTTATACCGGCCACAATTCATATCTTACTGGGAATCAATTAACCAGTGACTGCAGTGATATTCCTATCATTCATGCACTGGAGAAGGCAGTGAGAGTGATTGAATTGGATATATGGCCCAATTCTTCGAAAGACAATGTTGACGTCCTTCATGGAGGGTAATATGTGCTTCTGATTTACTCACTAGTGTATAAACTGAATCTTCCTTACCTATAATTTGCTAAACTTGTAGTAGTTTAATCCTGACATTCCTCTATTAAAGCTGTCATCCGGTCAAGTGCGTTCTTCTAATTTCTTAAGATGGCTTCTTGTTGTATAGGACAATGACTTCTCCTGTTGAGCTCATTAGATGTTTGAAGTCTATTAAGGAACATGCCTTCTCTACATCTGAGTACCCTGTCGTGATTACGCTTGAAGACCACCTTACTCCTGATCTACAAGCTAAAACTGCTGAGGTAGAAACAATACTTTCAAGATAAAGATGATGATCTGTTTTGTTTTGTATCCTGGCCTTTTGTATTAGATACCTTTAACCACTAAGCCTTTGACTACAGTTATTTTCGGGACATAAACTGTTTTGTTTTTTTTTGTTCAAGATGATCACTCAAACGTTTGGAGACATGCTCTTTTTACCAGACTCAGACTGTTTTAAGGAACTTCCATCTCCTGGATCACTAAAGAAACATGTTATGATATCAACAAAACCACCAAAAGAATATGATGAAGCTAAACTCGCAAAGGACGAGTCTCAGAAGAGTGTCAAGTATTCTGGAGATGAAGAAGCTTGGGGGAAGGAAGTCCCCAGTCTTAAATCTCATTTTGGGAGCGAAAACGTATGTAAAGATCTTTGTTTCAATGTCTACTTTTCCTCTATTTCGGCTCAAAATTCTGTCAGTAACTTCATGATTGTCATATCTAGTATAATGACTTGGACGACGGAGACAATATTGAGGACAAGGAAGAGGACGATGACATGTCTGAATCACATGACTTTGACGCACCAGAGTATAAGCGCCTTATTGCTATTCGTGCCGGAAAGCCTAAGGGTGGTTTGAGTGTAGCACTGAATGTGGATCCCAATAAAGTGAGACGCCTTAGCTTGAGTGAAATGGAGCTTGAAAAGGCAGTGGTTAAGTATGGAAAGGAGGTTGTCAGGTATGTAACATAGTTGCATATGTTCTTTTAGTAAGCTTAGAATCGCTGAAACAAATTTCTGTGTTTCTGTGTCAGTTAGTAGTAATATAAAATGACATTTATCATATTAATACTTAGTTGCTCATAATAAAACCCATACATAGCCCATTTGGTGCATGGTTGCATGGATTTTGCTTGATTCTTCATTTTTACTCTTCTCTTATCTTTTCCCTTGTAATAACGTTCAGGCTATTGAGGCATATATGACGAAGGGTTCTTAGATAAGGAATTGCATAGTGTTTTTTTACGCTCTTTTGAGGGCCAGAAGGGACTATATACCTATAAGATGGTGCCAAACTGCTCTTTTATACAGCTTAAAAGATAAATACTACTCAGGCTGAATTGAAATGCTAGCCGTCTAGCAAGTCACAACCGTGCTAACTAAAGCTTAAGCAGAGAGTAGGTCAGATAGGTGTAATTGTGGAATGGTAAAATGGTCAAAGAGGATACATGTAACTGAATCGCCACAAGTCCAGAACATTGTATCTTTTGTTCTGATATTCTTATGTTAAGCAATTGTATTGGGTAATGCATACCAATATCTTCGAGTCTAATTTATTGGCTTGGGTTATTATTGGATAGTACGCGCCATTCGATGTCATTCTATATATAAATAGAACATTTGGGTGATGTAGTCAAATACCAAGTCAGACTCTTGGTTTGACACTAACTATACAACCTTTGCTTTCCACATTTGTTGCTTTATGGCATGGTGTCTTCACTCTATAGAAACTTCTTGAAATCCCTTCTAATCACATCTGTAGCTTCCAGTGTACTCATAGGTCGACTATGCATCACTGCACGTGTGATTGAACCCCTTCTAATTGATTCTAAAACATTTTCCACATTGACCTTTTTCAGGTTTACTCAGAGTAATATGCTTCGTATTTACCCCAAGGGTACACGAATCAACTCATCAAATTACAACCCTCTCATCGCATGGACGCATGGAGCTCAAATGGTTGCATTTAACATGCAGGTTTTGTGTTTCCTCCTGCGAAAGATAGGTGGATCTTTACTTGCTTGGCTCTGCTAGTTTGTGAATAGATTTTTCCTTCTGTGACAGGGTTATGATAGATCTCTATGGCTGATGCAAGGGATGTTCAGAGCTAATGGTGGATGTGGTTATGTCAAAAAACCCGATTTTCTCATAAGGAGTGATCCTAATGGAGTTGTTTTCGATCCTAAAGCTAAACTCCCTGTTAAAAAGACCTTGAAGGCAAATACCTTCAGTAATATGATATTTTTCAGCTTGTATGTTTCGTTAAACATTCATCATCACCTTCTGATATAACATTTTGTATTTTGCAGGTAACAGTCTATATGGGAGAGGGATGGTATTATGATTTCAAACATACGCATTTTGATCAATTTTCTCCTCCGGATTTTTACGTTAGGGTAAGCTGCATAACTATGGTTATGTTTATTTGGATGTTATCAAGGTTTTAATTAAAGGAATCCATTCAGTAGAGATTACAAAAACAAGATGTCCTAATAAATGTGCCTTCTCAGATTGGAATTGCAGGAGTGGGAGGAGATACTGTGATGAAGAAAACAAAGACGCTGGAGGATAACTGGATACCAGCATGGAACGAAGTGTTCGAGTTCTCGTTGACTGTCCCTGAGCTCGCATTGCTTCGAGTTGAAGTTCACGAGTATGACATGTCTGAGAAAGATGACTTTGGAGGCCAAACATGTTTACCTGTTTGGGAGCTAAGGGAAGGTATCCGGTCTATACCACTTTACAGTCGCGAGGGAATAAAGTACAGTTCAGTTAAGCTGCTTATGCACTTTCAGTTTGTTTAAACTTTTAGTTTCTTGATTTCATAATGTCAGGAGCCCTGTTCAGTGTTTAGAACTTGTTGCAGCGGGATTGTAAAAATGGTTTGCAAATGTAATAAGTCATGCGTTGCTCTATTTAGGGAGGTAGAACCGTAGAAGGGATGCTACCAAGCACCAACTATAGTTTGTCACTGTTGACATTGTAAATACGTTTGAATTGTTAGAAGATTGAAACTTTGATGTTTGGTTTTATGCTTCGGTCTCGTTTTTCACAGTTTATGACCCAAGGGGGTGGCCACTGAAACGGCTAGAAGGTAGATTTGACGTAACAGAATCGAGCTAGTTTCCTGGCTAGAAGCTTATGTACATCTACCCCTCTTGCCTCACCATAGCGCGTAGATGGGGAAGCCTTTGATGCGTTGGGAATTCGGGATAATGGCGTTGTTGGAGGTTAAGTTTCAATCTTTTTGTCCCTCGGTTTAATTTCACTAATATGCTATTTGTACAAGCCTAATGCTTGTCCTTGGGCCGGAGTTGGGACAGAATGAATCATCCAATCAACATATACAATTATCTATATGGCCTGATCCAAAAAAGATGCCTGATACTTCAACTCTTCTGGTGAAGGGAACTGTTTTAAGTGCTTGCTCTCGGGGCAGAACAGTATCTTACCAAATACCTCAGTCATCATCTAGGAGCACAGCTTTTATTATGTCATAAACTCATTATCACAGACTAATATACGATGGAACGAATCAACGACCTAGAAACTACATACATACCTTGGCAACTTTTGCTTGCAGGTCAGGAGTAAGATGGTCTTCCAGAGTTATTATCACAGGGTATGGGGATGCAGTAAAGGCATACTCTTTTATCGACTTCAGACACTTGAAAAGCGTTACAGGAGTGGTTAAGGTCCTAAAACAAACCCGATTAAAGTGTAGAGAATCATAGACATATTATCACATATACGTCAAGAAAATGATGAGACTCGACTATAGCATCTATACCTTCCATGAAGAACGTTAATGTCATCTTTTGCGGAATTAGGCCATATATCAAGTTCAATTCCCCTGACTCCTCTCTGTAAGGCCTTGATTATGGGTACATCACTGCAGTCACTGCTGAGTTGATTTCCAGTCAAGTAAGAATTATGGCCTGTATATATGTAATAATGTTGCAATGGAGCAGTCATATCATGATGCACCTGATGAGAATGACACATGTGTATTATTCCTACATAATTACACAATTTTCAATGTACGCAAAATTTACCCCTACGTTAAAAACATATATGAGTAAATGACGCATAATGAAATTACATAGAGAATAGCATGCTATTTCTTAATACAAGAAGCGCTGACAATTTTATGAGCTCATTTACGAAAACATACCGTGGTTTTGATGGGGCCATTAACTTTCCTGCCGTTTTGCGTTTTTTGGGTTAGTTACTAGACTCGGAGGGCACGACCTCTCTGAGGCTTTATAAGGGTCTACACAAGTAGACCTTTAGCAAAATCCGTAGAAGAAGATAGAAAAAAGTTTGAGAAAGAGAGAAAATAAAAGAAATCAAATCTGATTTTTATTGATTTAATTGAATTACGAAAACTGAATACAATATACTAGTACTAACTAAATGGTAATTACTTGCTAACAAACTGAAAAAATCAGTTCTAACTGACTTAACTAAATTTACCCGATCTGCCGATCACATATCGTTAGGAATTTACAATTAGATCTCTAACAAAGTTGATATCCGCCAGCGACTGTAGTAACATCAAACTTAATTTTGTTCTACATTACCATAACCAAATACCGTAACCCCGACACCACTTCCAGTAAATCTTCATCCTGACGCCTCACTATTACGGTCCCTTCTGTGTCCAACTGATTCAACGATCGCACCATCTTCAAACTCAACAATACGCAATAACCATTCTGCATCAACAGTGACTTGGCGATGTTCTTGTTTTCTTCCTCAATCTGCTCATTCAGATTTGCGGCGTGTAGCATCTCCAGGTTCTCATATTTGTGATAAGCTGCTTTGTGAAAGTAGACATGAAGAGATTTTGAATAGCAATATAGCATACTTATTGTGCTCTTTGAACAAGTTTGTACTAAAAATGGAAGGTCAATAGTCCAGCCTCTTGGGAAGAAGATTCTCAAGGGTGAACCACTAACATTAGCTAGAACACTACTTTTTCTTGTACCTTTTCTTACAATGCAAGGTTTAGATTGTTCCGGCCTTCCGGGAGTAAATGTTTACTACAGGTTTGTTGCCACTTTCCAGAAGTAAAATGGCTTTGATCTAGAAATTGATTTTATTTGACACAACCTACTACACAAAGAAGCTCTTACGCCCTGCCGCACACGGGCATTTAGTTGTAGCAGAAACTCCTTACAATCATTTTTCATGTCAAATTCAAGTTACCCCATCCCTGCCAGTGCAACATAGTTATACTAGATTACAACTTTGTCTGTGAATCTCACGTTAAGGAGAATCTGAGTCATAAGAAAAGAGAACAAGGTAAAAAAAAAGAAGACATCTTTCACATTAATTAACATGCATAGACCTCCACAAAACAAAGACCAAATAAATGTTATCACAAATACGGAGTACAACTCAGTACATGGCTTCGTATATCATATCACTTTCACAAACTTTATAAGAACCTACATGGCTCCATCCACCTTAATACCAGCCAATGCACTAAATAACACACTCCTTAATGTTTTGAATGATCTTCCTCTTTATTTTGTAGTTTTTGACTAGCCATATTGGGAGCCACACATAGATCATGTTAAAGAGTCAACTCAACTAAAAGTCTAGACTAATGGTTGAGGCCTAATAATTGGTTATATCTTAACACTCCTCCTCACGTGAAAGCCCTTTGGGCTTGAAACGTGGACTGAAACCACATTGAAATGTGGGTGATAAATACACAAACATTGTGCTGAAATTCCATTTGAAAGGAGGGGGCTCCCGATGGGATTTGAACTTGAGACCTCAGGATCGCTGAGACTCTGATACCATGTTAAAGAGCCAACTCAACCAAAAGTCTAGACTAATGGTTGAGACCCAATAATTGGTTATATCTTAACAGATCAAATGAAATGTTTACATGGTATAAAAATTAACACATCTTTTATTCTATAGTGCATTTTACAAATTTCACTTGATTTTAAGTCAAACAGGTTTTTTATTTGGTCTATATCCTAGTCTCAATATGGCTAGTCAAAAACTGCAAAACAAATGGGAAGATCATTCAGAACAAGAGGAAGTAAGTAATTTTCCATCCATGTTCGAGAATTCGGGGTCGGTCGGACGGTCGGTACCATGAAACTAGTTCATGGGGAGTAACATAACACAACAGAATTTATTAAAATTAGACACGATTCATGTTTCATGTATCTCAATCGTTCGTACAAGTTTCTTGTTGATTTCATCAATAATACATCCTATTTATACTAGGTACAAATCGATTTCTTACCGTTTAAGTAATACAACTTTTCTAAATACAACCTACCATAAATGTATTCAATATATTCACGATATATATTTTTGGTTACAAAAAACTTTTTACACAAAAAAAATGATAACGATAATGATACCGAACATGCCCTAAGCTATTTAGAAAAGATTTATTATGGTACGTTGCGGTAGTGGTTAACACTAACAGCCTGTTTGGTAGGAAGAAATTGGGGGGAAAGGAAAGGAAAGGAGATCAATTTTTTTATCTTTCCAATGTTTGGTAGCATGGGAAGTGGAAGGAAAGGAAAGGAAAGTGAATTAAGAACTTTATGTTTTTTTAGATAAAAATAAAATAAAATAAATATAAGCTGCTGTAAACATTGCAAATTACTCACTTTACCCCGGAAAATTGATTTCCCTCCATTATAAACAAATGGATAGCATCGTATTTTTTTAAAATAATGCACAATTCCAGTCATTTCTTTCCTATCAACCAAACATTGGAAGTACTAAATTCCTTTTCTTTCATTTCCCTTCCCTTCCGTTTTCTTCCTTTACTTTCCTTCCATTTCCTTCCTACCAAACAGGCTCTAAAAAAAACAGCTTTCGATCCGGTTATATTTAGCTTATTTTGTTAAATTGAAAATTTATATTTGGATTTGGAGTTCTCTGTTCAGGGATATTCGGGATTCGGAGGCTTATGGCTGAGGCTGACCATCACCAACTTTTCAGTTCAGACTCTCATCCGTTGAAAGTAAGTTTTATTTACGGAGCAGTGAATTCAAATTATGATTTGATTTGGTTGGCTTTGTGTGGAGTTGCTTTCAAACTTGGAATTATCCGGCTCTGTCAATATTGTCGATGCTTTTGTGTTGTTTAATCGGTAGTTCTTAATAGTATTTAGGTGTCGTTTGGATAATGTAGGAATTAGAATTTAATTCTTGTGGCAAATTCGAGGGAATTTGGCTTAGAGCGTTTGGTTACCATATGAGAATTTAGATTTTCTTGGTGTTCATTTCCTACGGGTTGTTTGTTTACCATATTACAATTCTCATGTTAGTCATTCAAATAACTAATTTACACTCTATTTATGTTACTAGTTAATTCAATGCAATAGAATAAATTAAGGGTGAACTAATAACTTCCTCTATATTATACCATAGGAATTGTGAATTACCAAGGGGAGTGGATAATTAAATTCCTCTGCTTTATGGAAATTAGAAATTCCCAAGTAATTCACAATTCCTCCACTTTAGTAAAAAGGGTCATCCAAACGCATTGATCCTCTCCAGTTCTCATTTAATGGCCCACATAATATCTACGACCACAATTAAATCAGGAACGACACCCCACCACCATCTCCGGTAGGAAAATGCTCCGGCAACGAGCCATAACCACTATCACACCAGCAAATACCCCCCCGGAGGTTCCCTTTAAAGTCATCGGACCGCTTGTCCGGCGATCACCGAAACTCCGCGGCGGTGAGATGGTAAGTGTGAAGATGATATTAATGCATGGTATAGCATTTTGGCCGTCGGTGGTGGTGGACGTGGCCTTGGCCGGAGGTGGTGATGGACATGGCCGGAGATGCGAGGTCGGGCCAGATGAGAGAGAGAGAGAGTGGTACCACTAGTTTGAGGAGAGAGAAAGCATGAATATAACATCACACCATCTCAGCCCTCCATATCTCTTATATGACTTTCCTATGGAAAGTAGGGGCATCCAAACAACCCCTTAGGGTGTGTTTGGCCAAGTTTCCGAAGTGTGTCTGGATCCCAGAAACTGGAAACTGGCCGAACACACAAAATTGGGAAACTGTTTCTGGTTTATGATAAGCACTTTTAGTGTAAATTTGTTCATTAGAAGTAGAAGCTCTAATTTGGAGCTCCTCCTCCAAAAACTGTTTATAAGGAGCATTTTTGGAGAAGTTGGAGCTTGGCCAAACAGATCCTTAGTAGTAAGGTCAGTTCTAAATATTACTCCTGCATTGGTGAACTCATAGGTGACAATGCTCTTTTTTTGAGTGGCTTTGAATAGCATATATATCCCTATCAGGCGTTAGTGATTGATGGTTGTTGTAACTTTTGTTGCAGCGATGCAAGACACTGGAAGATCGGATTAGTAATATGCCAGATGAGCTCATCTCTAGTATCTTATCACGGCTAACACTCAAGGAAGCCGTAGCTACCTCCACTCTTTCAAAAAGATGGAAATATTTATGGGTGTCGTACCCTAATCTGGACTTTGGGTCTTCTAAAACCTTATTCGGGATGGACGAAGTTACATATTTAGAAACAATAAGTAGAATTTTGGGGCATTATAAAGGCACAAAGCTGAGTAAATTACGGATTGTCCGTCCTCTAGGCGTGCCTCATACGTCTCGTATTGATGACTGGCTATCCTTTGCGCTTACAAGTGACGTTTCTAGCCTTGAGCTCAACCTCAATCTGCCACGTCGTAGGCTATATCCGAAGGGTTACTGTATTTCAGCTAACATGTTTAGGATCCAGGAACATCATGTGGGTGCTGCGGTCAGCCCCTTTGTGTCTCTTAGAGATCTCTGTCTAAGATCAGTGAACTTTTCGGACGAGGTTTTTGATCTGATTTTAACTAGATGTTGTTCTCTCGAACATTTCTTGGTGATGCATTGTCCTGGGCTAGTACATCCAAAAAACACATTCCCTCACACACGGTTGAGATCACTGGAGTTGTACGCCTGCAGAAACTTCGAAAAGTTGGAACTTTCAACCCCAAATCTTGAAACATTCAAGTATCACGGGTATTATTTTCGAAGCCTCTGTATCAAAGACTCTGCAAAGCTTGTTAATCTAAGCCTTAGAGCCGCGATTAGAAGGGGAATATCCGGAGAAGACTTTGTTTGTCAGTTTAACTCGTATATTCCGAAGCTGGAATCTTTGGTGGTAGACGTTCATCTCTTTGTGGTAAGCAGAAGCGTATTCAATACAATGCCTGCTCATTTCTGAATTCTGGTAAAGCGCACTTTATTAGGTCCTTAATCTGATGAGTGTATGTGCAGGAATGGAGCTTTCTTACACAACTCCCTGCATTCAACAATCTTAAACAGCTGGTGATGGATATTCATTTGGAAAACAAAATCCCACTAACTCTGGAAGTTCTTGCTTTTATTATGAGATCAGCCCCTTCCTTGCAGATTCTGGAGCTAAGAGTGAGTTTATCTTTCACTGTATGTTATTAGCTGTGCATTATTAGTACCAGTAATAATATTGCTCACTCTCTAGATACTGTGGTTTCAGCTTCCCTACAAGATTAGCGGAGTTTCAGAATATTTGCTTCCAATGTCTGTGCCCCAGAACCTTAAGGAGCTCAAAATACTCGGGTTTCATGTCGAACATACTGTTATTCGGAAGTTTCTCAACCGTATGGTCAAGTATGCCGTCTCTTTGGAGAAGATTTATATCGTTACAGGAGTCACTATCGAGGGCGTGGGAGATAGTACCGCGATGACCTGTTTTCCGGAATGGGATGATCGTCAATCACGAAAATTCGAGAAGTATATGAGCAAGCTTAAGGGAAGACTGAAACCAAACACACAGCTGACATATAAGATTGAGAAGACTTTCATACCTTTAGTGTAAATTGTATAATGCACGTTGGTGTTTCTTTACTCCTTACTCCTGGTTGAGAACTTATTTATGGAAAAACTTGAGCCAAGATTATTGTATCAACAACTTTTTACATCTTATATTCTTATATACAAGATTGTTGTATTCCTAGTGGTCTGTGTGATTTTTCCCATCACAACCTAAAAAGTAGAATGGGACTTTTTGAAATGTTTGTCAAAAGAAAAAAAAAAAACAAATGATTAAGCAAATCTCAGTCGATCTCAATCGCGTTGATGTGAGAACCTGTGTGGTTGGTGTTTGGTGTGTTGGAAGCATGTTTGTGAGCGAAGAAAATGTGTGGTCAAAGCGTGTTTCAAGGGAGTAGGACTTACCCATGCGGAAAAGGGTTTATGAAGGGATGTCTTGTGATGAGGTGCCATTGTGCAGGTCAACCTGTATAAGAAAGTTGAGTTGTGGAAGGCGCAGGTGCCCCGACAGATGCCATCGAAGGCCATGTTAAGAGACTTGTCGATGTGGTGGCTTGAGGAAACAGGTAATGACGACGACTCCTGGTTTCTGTCGCTTAGGTTCCGATTTTATGGCATAGACCAATGTGCACTGACAATAGTATAGATTCCCTGTCATCAAGATTGGTATGTGATAATGTGAAAGGAGGTGCGCAAGGGAATGTAATTGTGGGTGTCATGCTTGTAGGCGTCATAAGCTTATCATTCTTAAGCTACAGTGTAGAGTAGAGTTTATGCGCTCTGATTGTAGCGCAATGTCCATGCTACAGTACTAGCTTGTTGAATTCCTGCCCCTGTTGGGTCTGTTCTTTCCGAATTCTGTAATTCTTTGGCTTCCCTTCTGTGTCAGCTGTAAGTTTTATGAATCTGTGATACATGATCACTGCGTGTGAATTGCTTCTCTGTTGAATAGATAATGCTTGTGCACCTAAATTTCTGATGTTTGGTTCCTGTTGACGACACAACTGTTTTGCATATGCAGAAAGATACGTAACTGCACTCATCTATGCCCAGACTTGTTATCCCCGACATTTGGCCTTTGCAAAAGACATGCAGTAAAAAGGTGAATACTTGTTAGTTTCTGTGAAGTGTCTTTCTGAAAATCTATCACAGATTTGTTTCTAGTGGAATGTTGTCTGATATTTTACTGTGATTTTGATTATGCAGGGCAAGGAGTGATTTACTGCATGCCTTTTCGAGTTTTCGTATGCTATGATGTTATCCGGCCAGATGTTGCTCTTGAACTTGCCTGGAGGAACAATATGATTGACTTCTCTTTCCCATACTTGTTACAAGTAATATTTTTGTAATTTTACCCATAGAAATCCATCAATATTTTTGGGTTTTATGATTGCCAAGTCCAGAGCTGGCAGGAAGATGAGATGAACCATTGATCATCTCTGATTCTCTGATCTGTTTTCACTTTCCCTAACACCTGGCTTCTTGGGCAGTTTATCCGTTAATATACAGGCAAAGTTGATGATCTGATCAAGTACAAAATCACTGTTAATGTAAATTATCCATTTAAATTATTATTGATTTTTAGTTGATACTATCAATGTTTACCATGAGATTCATGACAAAAAAAAAGAAAAGGAATAATAATAATAATAATAATAATGGTAATTATAATTATAAAACTATTAAAGAATATGTTAAATTGATATGTTCAGTTAAATTTTATTCAGTTCTGAAATCACAAATTCCAATCAGATCAGATCAGATTAGATCAGAATCATTCAGTTCAGATTAGATCAGAATCATTCAGTTCAGATTAGATCAGAATCATTCAGTTCAGATCAGATCTTAATCAATCAGTTCAAATCAGATCAGTTTAGAAAGATGCAGTCCTATCAAACAGAGTCTTACTCTTCCTTCACATATTTTTTGATGGGATTCTTCTTTCACATTTACCCGAGAGTTTGAGAGAAAGAGTAAGAATACCATTGCTAGAACCACTGGCGTGAGGTTTGATATTTTGGTTCTTCAATTCAACCACCATTCCAATAGGCTGGCTACTCATTTAACCGAGTTACGACCGTAAATTCTCGTTAGTGAAATACTGAAATTACATGTTGTATATTTTCCGGCATATCTAGAGGATTTCGAACGTCTTTGTTCGGTCATTAGATCTTTGCCACTTCATGAAAAAAAAAAAGCGTGACTGATCTTTATTTTGATATGAAAGACGGTATGCAGAAGCGTCATATTCTAACATTAGTGATCTTTATTTTGATGGAGGATTTCGTTTGAATTTGATAATTTTGTATTTGATTTATATTGATAATATTGTAGATGCCGTATGGCCTTTTAATTAAAGGGTTAATTCACGTGGTACCCTCGTGTTTTGCCGATTTGCACGTGGTACCCAATGTTTTGCAAATTCGTAGAAAATACCCTCGAGATTTCAATGTTTGCACATGGTACCCTAAACTTAACCCTCCCATTAACACCTCAACTTTTTTTTTAAAAAGAGGGCTAGTTCACGTGGTACCCTTGTGTTTTGCCGATTTGCACGTGGTACCCAATGTTTTGCGTTTTTGTACCAAATACTGTCAAGATTTGACTGTTTTTACAAGGTACCCTTACCTTCAAAATTCCGCGAACGCCGTTAAATGGGAAAAAACAACCTTGATTTTCTCCTTCATCACCATCTCTATCTTCCCCCACCACTTTCACGGTCACCATATTCAATATTCCCCATCACCGTCATCAACTCTTCATCCTTTCCCACCACCACCATTATTTCCACTCATAATAAACTTCATAACCACCATTTTTTCCTTCTCCATTGAAATCAACTTTGAAACGGTGTTAATGGAATTTTAAAGGTAAGAATACCATGTAAAAACAGTCAAATATTTAGGAGTCTTGGTACAAATTTGTAACTTTGGGTATCACGTGCAAATCGACAAAACACGAGGGTACCACGTGAATTAACCCTATTTTTTTTAAAACATAATTTACGGTGTTAATGAGAGGGTTAAGTTTTGGGTACCGTGTGCAAACAATCAAATCTCAAGAGTATTAAGTACAATTTTGCAAAATATTGGGTACCACGTGCAAATCGGCAAAACACGAGGGTACCACGTGAATTAACCCTTAGTTAAATGATATTGATCTTCCCCTTTCAAAAAAAAAAAAAAAAAAAAAAGCGTGAGTGCGGGAAATAAAGACGCTAAATACGAGTGTGTTTAATCACCCCTCCCTTGTATTTTCTTTGACATTCAAAAATCCCCAAAAAAGACCTCAACAATGAACCCGCCTGAACCTCTCTCTTCCGACACCTCCGACTACGACTCCGACACCGCAAAAACCACCACCCGCCTCCACCACCACCACGTGGATCTCTCAAACACAATCTTCAAAGCCTACCTTGAGATCAACGGCCACGATTCATCCACCTCATCATCACCCCAAGACCTGACAAAGATCCAATCTTTCCTCAACTCGTCAACCTCAGGCGCGCTCTCATGCCTCATTTGCCTCGAACGGATCAAACCAGTGGACCCCACTTGGTCCTGCATCGGTTCCTGCTTCGCCGTGTTCCACCTCCACTGCATACAGAGTTGGGCGCAACAATCAACCTCATTAGCAGCCTCACGCGCCCTCACGCGCCTCCCTATATCGGCCGAGACCGCGGCCGATACTTCGGTATGGAACTGTCCTAAATGTAGATATGATTACCCAAAATTCTCAATTCCCAAGAATTATTATTGCTTTTGTGGTAATTTAGAGAACCCTCCTCATGATCCTTGGGTGTTGCCCCACTCTTGTGGGGAAGTGTGTGGTAGGCCATTGAAGAACAATTGTGGCCATTTTTGTCTTTTGTTGTGTCACCCTGGTCCATGCCCATCATGTCCTAAGTTGGTCAAATGTAGGTGTTTCTGTGGTGGGTTTGAGGATGTTAGGAGGTGTGGGTTTAAGGATTTTTCATGTAATAAAAGGTGTAATAAGGTTTTAGATTGTGGGATTCATGGGTGTAGTGAGATTTGCCATGATGGGGATTGTCCACCTTGTAAGGAGAAGGGTGTGTATGAGTGTGAGTGTGGGAGAGTGGAGGTGGAGAGGGAGTGTTGTGATTGGGTTTTTCGATGTGAGAATCCGTGTGGTCGGGGTTTGGAGTGTGGGAAGCATGTTTGTGAGCGGGGTTGTCATGGGGGTGTGTGTGGTCAATGTCCGTTTCAAGGGAATAGGGCTTGTCCTTGTGGGAAGAGGGTTTATGAAGGGATGTCTTGTGATGTTGAGGTGCCTTTGTGCGGGTCGACGTGTGATAAGAAGTTGAGTTGCGGAAGGCATAGGTGCCCTGACAGATGCCATCGTAGGCCATGTGAAGAGACTTGTAGAATGGTGATCACAAAAGCATGTCGGTGTGGGGGCTTGAGGAAACAGGTAAAGAATCTTCCTTGGTTGTGTGTGTAGATTTAGATTCTATATGGCATAGAACAATGTGAACTGACCATAGTGTAGATTCCCTGCCATCAAGATTTGGTTTGTGAAAGGAAGTGCACAAGGGAACGTGATTGTGGGCGTCATGATTGTAGGCGTGGCTGTTGTGATGGTGACTGTCCACCATGCGCAGAGGTATGTCTTGCTACTAGGTAGCCACAAGCTCATGCTTTCCTGTTCTTTCTCAGACCCTTATGATGCTTTTTTTTTTTTTTTTTTTTTTTTTTTGTGAATTCAGGTATGTGGCAGGAAGCTTCGTTGTAGGAATCACAAATGCCCTTCTCCATGTCATAGGTAAGCTACACTATAAAGTGGAGTTCATGCAACTCTTGATTGTAGCACAAAGATGGTGTTGTAGTACTACCTTGCTGAATTCACGCCCTTGTTCTGCTTCCCTGCTGCAGTGGGTGTTGTTAATTATACATGATCACTTTGTGTGAACTGCTTCTCTGTGGAACTAATGATAGTGCTTGGACGCCTAAGATTCTGATATTTGATATAATTTGATAGATGTACCACATACCAAAGAATCCTTGAAAGTGTATATATTTCTGTTTTTGCTACTTTGGAAAGGGACTAGAATGCATGGGCTTGTAATGCTTACTTATCATCTTTTGTATCTGATAGATAGGATGTAGTAACTAGTAAGTTGGGTACCCATCTAGCTTCATGTGCTAGCTTTCCTTTTTATAGCCCCTCTATCCTGTATGTGATTTCCATGGCGGTGTATATGGCAACATTAATGTATTTGGATTTTCATGGGAATGCTTATGCATTTTGCGCACACAAAGGCACCTAAAGTGATACTTTTGTTTTAGGGGCCCCTGCGCACCTTGCCCGCTCATGGTGACTATTTCATGTGCATGTGGTTCGACACATTTTGAGGTGAGAATTGAACTTGTATCTGCAGTGTGTGTAGTTGAGGTTTGTGGGATATTACTATATTACGCTACTATATTCTCAACATAATATCCATCTTTTTGGACGTATTATTCTTTTTTTTGGTAGCCCTTAATCTTTTTATTGTGTTGCACTCAAGTATATTAGTGTGTCTCTGGATATAGATAGAATTTCTGGATTCTAGCACATCATGGCTTGATGCATTTGACTTGTTCAT
This sequence comes from Spergularia marina, assembly GCA_963680865.1. Taxonomy (NCBI): domain Eukaryota; kingdom Viridiplantae; phylum Streptophyta; class Magnoliopsida; order Caryophyllales; family Caryophyllaceae; genus Spergularia; species Spergularia marina. The sequence goes on along the minus strand of OY804560.1, from coordinate 20,119,491 downwards.
TCAGAAATTAGTTTGAATACTATTTAATTATCACAACTTTTCTTTTGTCACTAATGAACGGAAACTTCATTGGTTAATTTTTTCCACTCTAACTACCCTTTTGACTATGCTGAAAATTTGTTTTAGGATGGAGTGTCTGAAAAATACAGAAACCACAGTGCTGACTTTCAATGGACTTTTTCTAATAGTTTTATCTACATTGAGGAATGATATTTTCATGAAGGGGAGCCTTGGCACAGCAGTTAAGGTGTTGCTTTGTGATTGATAGGTCACGGGTTCAATTCCTGGGAGCAGCCTCTTGTCGATAATGTCAAGGGAAGGCTTGCTTCCTATACACCCTTGTGGTCGGGCCCTTCCCCAGGCCCTCGACTTGCGGAGACTCTAATGTGCACCGGGCTGCCCCCCTTATTAACTGTGACACTCGACTTTTTCTTATAACCCGATAGGGGAAAGGGGGGGTAGTGGTTAAAAGGATCTGATGAACTGATGCTCAATGTGGGAAAGCCAATGCATTTCTTGCACTGGAATGAAGTATAGAATTTTAGTTAGCATGGTCTACAAGACTTAACTTCCATGGCGAGATGCTGTGTATAGTTAGGTTCAGACCTCATTGACTGAAAACTGGCAAATTTTAGTATAAACATGGAGCTGTGTTCACTTTTGGCGAAAGTATTGTTTTGTCCTATTTCTTGTAGTATCCCCCTTCATGTCCGACCTCCCAGGTCACAGAACCCTTTTTTTTAGGTGGGGTGACTCTGAAGTTATGAGGAGGTTGGACGTGAAGGGTGGGAGTATCCGTATCTATTTAGTAACATGGTTTTCATGGTACATTACATAAGTAAGTTATTCATAACTTTAACTGTATTGGACTTCTTACCAGGTTCCTTGCGGTACTGAAAAGGAACAGAAACCACCTCGTTGCCGTAAACAATGTCAGATAGATCCTTTATGCAGACACAGATCAACTTGTAAGGTGAATTTCACTGCTTCTGTTTACTGTGGGAAAATGTCCCTTTCTCTTTTTTTTTTTGGAGCTCTATCTAGTGTCTGATGGTGTGCTCTTGTCTAATCCCATTTAAAAGCCTAAAGTAGACCATATTTCTTTATATCTCTTGTTTCTCATTCTTTTCTCTGCCTTTATCTCCTTGCTTTTAACTCACTTTCTTGTCAAAAGATCTGTAGTATGAGCTGAAAATAAAACTGCTGGATGAATGGTACTGGCTATCATTGCCTCATCGACACATTTGCTCCAGACATGAAATGTCTATTTGTCCGTGTATTGTTTCCTTATATGTAACACTTGTTTTTGTACCAGCCACATAAATGTCATTATGGAGCTTGCCCACCTTGCAAACTTCCTTGCGGAGAGGAGTATCCTTGTGGCCATGCCTGCAAACTAAGGTTGGTGTATATTATTATATGCTTCACGTGAATGAGTGCAAGTGCAGAAAACCGAAGAAAAAGATACATAGCTGCCAGAATGTTTCACACAAAATTGCATCTTTCATCCTGTTGTTAATTTAATTTCTTATAGGTGTCATGGTTCTCGTCCTCCTCCTGGCCCAGAGTTTACTCTAAAACCTAGGAAAAAGAAACATAACTATCAGAGTGAACCAACTGCTGGAACGCCATGTCCATCTTGTCCTGAGCTTGTTTGGAGATCTTGTGTTGGGCAACACTTTGCAGCTGAAAAAATGGTAGGGTTCTGATTCTGAGCTTTTGTCCAGTATCTATCTAATATCTATCTAATATATACTATAAAAGCCGAGTACAACCCTTCATTGATGGACACTTGGCACAATTCTATTCGATGAGAAAAAATAATATTATTAAAATATTAAGATATGGAAATTCTATGTAAATTATTAAAAAATATGGTAGTTATCAACTAATATATGGAAAACATGATATGGTAATGATGTGATAGAAGAGGTGATGCGATACTGAAAAAAAAAGATGAAATAGCATAACAGGTGACGTGATAGTGGAATGAGAATGAAAAAAAAAAGGGTTACGGGACATGGAATGAATGGAACAATATAACGGGTGACGTACAAGTAGAAAAGAAATAAAATTACGATGAACTAGTAGACATAATAATAATATAATATAACGGGTGACCAAAGTTGAAAGGAAAAAATCATGTAAAGCATCGTTTCAAATAATATTATAATAAAAATAAACTTACATTTTTATGAAACGTATATAAACAATATAAGTAGGCAGGCAAATTGATAATTTCATAAAATGGACATAACAATATATAGATATCCAACAAGTATAGTCCTAAGATAATCCACGGTTTTTCGATAATATGGCTCCGGAGCAAAAATCGCCCAAATTTTGGTGGTAATCTCTAAGTATGATATAATGAGGATTTACAAAATATTAGAGTAAAAAACCTAATAAAAAATAAGGAAAACGGCCAAAACGGTCAAAAATCCATACAAAGTGACAAGTGTCGAAACGGATGAAATACTTCACAAAATGAGGAACCAACACTCAAATCCAACAAGTATAGTCCTTAGAAATCTACGGTAATGTTTGGAGGACATTTGAATTTTTTTCGAAAAATTGATCAAATTTGACCAGAATCGCAGTCCATAATCCACGGTTTTTCGATAATATGGCTCCGGAGCAAAATCGGCTCAAATTTCGGTGGTAGTGTCTAAGTATGGTATAATGAGGATTTGAAAAATATTAAAGTCAAAAACCTAATATAAAATAAGGAAAACGGCCAAAACGATTATAAATCCATACAAAGTGACGAAGGTCAAAACAGATGAAATAATTCATAAAATGAGAAACCAACACTCAAATCCAAGAAGTGTAGTCCTATGGTATCTACAATAATGTTTGGAGGGCAATTGGATTTTTTTCGAAAAATTGATCAAATTTGACTAGAATCGCAATACATAATCCACAGTTTTTCGGTATTATGGCTCCGAAGCGAAATCGGCTCAAATTTTGATGGTAGTGTTGAAGTATGATATAATGAGGATTTGAAAAATATTAGGGCCAAAAACCTAAATAAAGTTAATTTAAACGGCTAAAATGGTTATAAATCCATACAAAATTACAAAGTGACGAAGGTCAAAACAATGAAATAATTCACTAAATGAGGAACAAACACACAAATACAACAAGTATAATCCTAAGGTATCTACAGTAATGTTAGGAGGACATTTAGATTTTTTTTCGAAAAATTGATCAAATTTGACCGGATTCGTAGTACATAATCCACGGTTTTTCGATAATTTGGTCCTATAGCGAAATCGGCTCATATTTTGGTGGTAGTGTCTAAGTATGATATAATGAGGATTTGGAAAATATTAGAGTAAAAAACCGAAGACAAGCTAAATAAAACGGCCAGAACGGTCATAGATCCATACAAAGTGACGAGCGTCAAAACACATGAAATACTTCATAAAATGATGAACCAACACTCAAATCCAACAAGTATAATCCTAAGGTATCTACAATAATGTTTGGAGGACATTTTGATTTTTTCGAAAAATTGATCAAATTTGGTCAGAATCGCAGTACATAATCTACGGTTTTTCGATAATATGGGCTCCGGAGCGAAATCAGCTCAAATTTTGTTGGTAGTGTCAAAGTATGATATAATGAGGATTTGAAAACTATTGGGGCCGAAAACCCAAGTAAAGTTGAGTAAAACAACTAAAATGGTTATAAATCCATAAAAAGTGACGAGCGTCGAAACGGATGAAATACTTCCCAAAATAAAAAACCAACACTCAAATCCAACAAGTATAGTCATAGGGTATCTACAGTAATGGGGATTTGAAAAATATTAGGGCCAAAAACATAAGTAAAGTTATGCAAAATGACCAGAACGGTCATAGATCCATACAAAGTGACGAGCGTCGAAACGTATGAAATACTTCATAAAATGAGGAACCAACACTCAAATCAAACAAGTATAATCGTAAGGTATCGACAACATTGTTAGGAGGACATTTAGATTTTTTTCGAAAAATTGATCAAATTTGACCGGATTCGTAGTACATAATCCACGGTTTTACCATAATATGGTTACGGAGCGAAATCGGCTCAAATTTGGTGGTAGTGTCTTAGTATGATATAATGAGGATTTGAAAAATATTAGGGCCAAAAACCTATATAAAGTTAAGTAAAACGGTTATAAATCCATACAAAGTGACGATCGTCGAAACGAATGAAATAGTTCACAAAGTGAGGAACTAACACTCAAATCCAACAAGTATAGTCCTAAGATATCTATAGTAATGTTTGGAGGACGTTTGGATTTTTTTTGAAAATTTGATCAAATTTGACTAGAATCACAATACATAATCCACGGTTTTTTGATAATATGGCTCCGGAGCGAAATCGGCTCAAATTTTGTTGGTAGTGTCTTAAGTATGATGTAATGAGGATTTGAAAAATATTAGGGCCAAAATCCTAAGTGAAGTTAAGTAAAACGGCTAAAATGGTTATAAATTCATACAAAGTGAAGAGCGTCGAAACAGATGAAATACTTCACAAAATTAAAAACGAACACTCAAATCCAACAAGTATAGTCATAGGGTATTTATAGTAATGTTTGGAGGACATTTGGTTTTTTTTCAAAAAATCAATCAAATTTGACCAGAATCGCAGTACATAATCCACGGTTTTTCGATAATATGGCTCCGGAGCGAAATCGGCTCAAATTTTGGTGGTAGTGTCTAAGTATGATATAATGAGGATTTGAAAAATATTAGAGCCAAAAATCTAAGTGAAGTTATAAAACAGTCAACATGGTTATAAATCCATACAAAGTGACGAGCGTCGAAACGGATAAAATACTTCACAAAGAGAAACCAACACTCAAATCCAACAAATATAGTCAATGCGTATCTATAGTAATGTTTGGAGGACATTTGATTTTTTTCGAAAGATTAATCAAATTTGACCAGAATAGCACGATTTTTGATGATATGGCTCTGGAGCAAAATCGGCTCAAATTTTGGTGATAGTGTCTAAGTATGATATAATGAGGATTTGAAAAATATTAGGGCCAAAAACCTAAGTGAAGTTAAGTATAAAGGGCAAAATGGTTATAAATCGATACAAAGTAACGAACGTCGAAACAGATGACATCTAATACTATATATATTAAAACATGAAACCAAGTCTTTCCTAGAACGACACTTTGCATTCATTAATTGGATAACATTAAGTAATTACATAATCTGGAAATTATTAGCTAATTTATGCAAAATAATATAATTTATGGTGATTATGGTGGTAAGCTAATTTATGGAAAATAATAGTGTTGCTACTAATATTATAACAAAGGTAAATTGACAATTTCATAAATAAATATAACAATATAGATATATAACCCGGGCGCGGGCCGGGCATGCAAACTAGTTTTAAAAATTCTGAGGTCTTATCAGTTTGATTTATTCACAAGTCGGAGAAGATAAATTGATGGCTCATACCAATAAGTTATTGTCTGATATTTTTTACTGATCGTTACAAGTTATGAGCATGCAATGTTTGACCTTTCCTGGTTCTGCTGCTTTTCTTTTCGTTTTTTTGCAGATGATATGTTCAGATAGATCACAATATACTTGTGACAACTTGTGTGGCAATCCTCTTGCTTGTGGAAATCATTATTGCACCAAGACTTGCCATGCCCTTCAAAACTTATCATCCTCATCAGAGCAGCGTACAAGGGGTGAGCCGTGTGAAGAGTGTTATCTGCCCTGTCAAAAGGTTGTACTCCATTTTCCTGTCAAAACGTCGTAATCTCGCGTCTCAATTACTTGCTGAGCTAGATGACAGTGTCCTTTTCCGTGTCTGGAATTGGTTTATTTATTTTCAGAAGCATCCTTCTGCTAGATGCAAACATTAACTCTCTGTCTTTGCTCAGGAAAGGACTCCTCCATGTTCACATCCTTGCCCACAACTGTGCCACCCTGGAGAATGCCCCACTTGCAAAGTTCTTTTAAAACGTGCATGTCATTGTGGTGCAATGGTTCATGTCTTTGAATGTATATACTACAACACCTTATCTGAAAAGGAACAGTTGACAGTCCGTTCTTGTGGTGGACCTTGCCACAGGTAAACCCTAACTTTAACCGGTGTTACCACTGTAATGAAATACATTAACTTGCATTCCTAAAAGATCTTTGCTGTCACTAATTTACGTGCATTAGAATGAGCCTAACAAGGATATGTAATTCTTTATAGAAGTGTTTATGCTATTTGTATAACACAAGTCTTTTTTCATATGCAGAAAGTTACCGAACTGCAAGCATCTATGCCCAGAGACGTGCCATCCCGGACATTGTCCTTCACCAGAGAAATGCAGTAAAAAGGTGAAAACTTGTTTTATTCTGTGAATTGTGTTACTGAAAATCTATTACAGTAATACTTCTGCTGGATTGTCTTGTAACATTACTCAAAGATTTACTGGACTCCTCCCTCCTCCCCCCCCCCCCCCCCAATTTCTTCAACAAAAGACTAAAATGAATGTGGTGGTATCATGGATCCTTTTGTGCATCCTTTTATACAGTACAGTAAGTAAGCTTGTCTGTAATTCTGTATCGAGCCCTTTGGCACTTCTCTAAGTTCTACATCCAACTTGCTGTTTAGTAGTTTGATCACAACCGTTTTTTTTTTTTATATATATTTAATATAGACTGATGCATACTTGTTTCTATACCTAAGCGTAGCCATGTACTAGATTCTCTACTACCTGTACACTCCTTGCTTCTGTCAATTCAATGTTGTTTTCTGTTATATTTGTTGGAAGTGCAACAGATAGAATGGAAATTCATTTCTTTAGCTCACAGACTATCACGTCTGTTGATTTGTTGTAATGCTGGGCTTCGTGCAGTGTGCATCTGTCCATGTCCAAAGCATATGAGTCTGGTAAATATTTTTTTTTTTTTTTGACAGTTGCGCTATTTTCTAAACAACTATGTACTTTTTGCAAGGTCACTGTTCGTTGTGGATGCCATGGCTTGAAAAAGGAGTGGTTATGCCAAGATGTGCAGATAGCATATCAAAATTCTGGCCGTGATTCTAAAGATATTCCTAAAACCCAATTTGGTCTAGGACTTCTACCTTGTGATTCCAGCTGTAAGACTAAAGCCCAGGCCATCGAGTCCGAATTACAGATTCGAAAACCCAAGGCATCAGAGGTAATACTTTATCCAAAACAAGCTTCTATTGTGGCCTATTGTCCTGCCTAGGAATGCAGCCTTACCCCTGTCACCCTGTGGAACACATTGAGGCTGTTCTCGGATGACCTGGAATGAAAATTGTGTCACAATACAAGAAGTGGAGACAACTTAGTCAGTGTGGCGTTTTGGCATGCATTTAAAAAGAGGAATTAATATACACTTCATGAATAGCAAATCAGAGAGATTTGACTAACTATAGGAGCTTGGAATATTGAGTTATTTTTCATTTCAATTATGTGGGGTGAAAAGATGAGAAGGAAGTTATTTTTTTCTTTTCACAACTAAATAAAAATAGCAAATATTTCTACATAGTGCTAGATTTGGACTAAGAAACTGTAAACAGCCGTTGATAGAGGCCTCAAGATGTATAATGATTTTCAGTACCTTGTCTGGCTGAGCTCTAGGTTTGTTATCAAAACATCTACCATCGCCTTCCAATTCAGTCAAGCCCTTGTGCATCAACGTGGTTTAGCTGAACCATACTCTTGACACCAGCTCTCTGTTCCTATTTTCCTGAGCAAAAACCTGTATCGTCTCCCCTTCCTATATCTTACGGCTGCAGTAAGATGAGCTCTAGCTAACTCTTTAAGTATACTTGGTCAAAGCCACACGCGAAGAACCATATAAGTGTGCCTGGCAATTTAGCAGTAGAAGGACCTGTACTGTTAATTTTTTTATATTTCTCTAAACAACTACATCATTACGCTAGCGCCTTGGGCAGGGTGGGGGGGGGGGGGGGGAGGAGGGGTTGGATGTACGCGCGCCTTACCCCTATTTTTTCCTTCTCTAAACTAGGGAAGAAAAGATGCAGACACTATCAATCGAGCATCAATATAGTTTGTAGTTCTAAAACACTATACAGTTCAACTGAGTAAGCTCTGTAACAACAATTGCTGTCCTTGAGAGTTGAAACTATTATTGGCTTTGTGAAAAAACACGTGTTAGCTTTTACAGGATATCACTGAATGAGACTGTTGGGTTGGTCTAGTCAGGACTTAGCTTACAATTGCATGCTTGCGGCTAAGTCTGTGATATTTTTACTGAAAGATGGAGCCATTTGGGTGCTAACATATATTGATCAATTGTGATTTGCTTGAACAGAAGAAGGAAACTGAAACAGAAACTCAAGTAACAAAGCGTAGAAAAAGGCGCGAACGAGCACAAGAAACAAGACATGTATCTCGACTGCAGGTGCGTCATGTGTTCTATATCCTGATTTTTAGTGAAATTGATTTCTGTTATTGTGATCCATTTAAGATTTCTCGAGCTGTGCTAATGGTATTCAGTATGTGTCTGAACAGGAAATTGTCACTATTCTGCGGAAGTTTGTTCTTCTCTTTGTTCTGGTGGTAGTGCTAGTCGCTGTAGTGTACTTTGGGTAGAAGGGTCTCTTGTTGCTCAATGACTGGATGAACGAAGTTGAAGAACAAAGAACGAGAACAAGATACAGAAGGTCGTAAAAGTTTTTACAATATTTCCCCTGAAACTGAGGTTGGTATACCATATACAACAGTTGGAATGAATCAACTCACATTTTTCTTTTACTGATAGGAAATAATTTGTAGAGAAGCACTTTTTTCGTGTACAATAGGAAGAGCTGTCGTAAATTTTCAAAGGTATAGGTATATTTCACATTCGTTTTCTTTGTACTGAAGGGTGGAGTCTTGTAGGCGCACAAACGCACTCCATTTTTCCTCTACAGAAGCGCGAAAAGGATGCTTGAATTTGTACTTGTTATTAGTAACAATTTGATTTGTAAATTACCGTGTTTCAATAATCCTAGTTTCAATTTTGTTTAAAATGAACCGAGAAATTCGGATGAGAATTTTCCGGTCGATTCTTACTCAGGTAACAAATTCAGGTTAGAATCAAGATGTCCAGGGTGATTTCTTTCATTAAAAAGATTAATTTATGTGTTTAGGTTGGTGAAATCGTTGAAATGCAGGACGACTTGCGTCAAACAAAGATTGCGCAGTCAACATCAGCAGATCCGAATAACTTTGGCAGTCGTAGAGTTTCGGTATGTTCCGCAGCCGTCCAGAAACCCACCACGGTTTCCTTTTTTGACCACATTTTCGCGGTCACCTGATTTCAGCATAACGTCCCAAAGAACGGTTTTATCATGTAGTTGAGTGACTCGTGCCTAAGCGTAGCTTGGTTTAGCCGAGGTTAGGACCGGGTCCATACTTATCCAAATGCCGAGCTCTGGCTGATTATATCCAGAGGCATCAAACCTCTTAACACTGGTCGATTCGTGCACAAGGCGAACAGCAGTCTTGGTGGTCACAGGTTATAACGTTACCGAGTGTGCGGTCATAAGATCTAGATTATCCACTATCCAGTACCTCGATTCTTAACCATTACGACGTATCTTTACAACTATGTTTTTATGATCTTTTGGAGCGTTCATACCTCGAGAATAAACGGAAAGGATCAAAGGTGGACCACCGGCCAAATTTAGACGCTCCATACTATCTCCAATTAATTTTTCAAACACACATGCACTGTGATTTGCAGGTGCAATATGTGTGAATTGGCATTGAAACTTAAAAGCCGAGGCACCGACTAATTCAATGAATTTGCTGGATTTGGTATAATCATCGGGAGCTTTTGCATTGAATTATTGTGGGGTTGTGGGAATTAAAATTCTGGCTTAAGAAGTTGACAAGTGAGTTCCCACTTAGTAACACATTCATAATTAAGTAAGCCCTCGTTTTGTGATTAATATAACATATAAAAGTACTGATTAGGAGTATATCGATCTTAGTCGCACTCGTACATTATGCTTTGTAAATGACAAGCATCTAAGTTTAATTAAAGGCCCTGTAATTCGAGTCTTATATGATCATGAGAAACTTATATGATTCTGTCATGCTCAAATTTGGATTCGATTTGATCATGCAAGCCAAAAGGGCAAGAAAACATGTCACATTATTGATAGCTAAATTTAATGTAAAAGTGTGTTGGGTCTTCCTACTTGGGGGGGCCTAACTTGATAACTTTGGGTAATGTATGAGATGTATAGGGTCAAAGTCCATTAATCATTTTTTGCCCTAATTATGAGTTAGTAGATGCATAACTTTCAAGTTTCAACTCCCTTTGGCTCTTGTTTGTGTTATGAGGAGGACCACTGTAAGACTTTTCATATACTATTTTTCTAGGCAACAAGTAATCACTCACCATCACAAGGTCCACAATCTGACTAAGCTAAGTTTCATTTTCTGAAAAAACAATCAGTCTTTTTAATGTATATTATTTGTAAATTAAGCAAAGATCTAATGTCGAAAATGACATATTTGTAATTTCCCCGACCTGAAAAAAATTTGAACCGAAACCTTATTCAAAATGCAAAATGATCTGACTTGATCGAATACAAACACATTTCTTAAGCGTGGCTGCGGGAGATAGAGGACAAAATTGCTCTACTACTGCAGTACTGCACCAGCAGACAACTGTGTGCTTGTGTCACGTCTTCAATAAAATGCATGTCTGTGGAGTGTGGATTACATCTTTAGTTTGTTACGGAAGACAAGTCCTGAACTTTTGACTGATGTTGGCGTTTCTAGATAAACAGTCTTTCAAATGACTTCCACAAACATGCATGTCACCCAAATCTTTATAAAAATTTCATGATTAGAAAAGTATATTCACGTTATCGCTAGCATGCACGACTTGAAGAGTTGCACTAGACCGTCACATTGGACTGAGACTACTACAATCAAATTTATCTCCGGAAGCTTCGTTACACCTTCTAAGCACAATTTACGATCATACGGTTCATTGTATCACACATACGAGAAATTAGATTCATTACTTTGCGGATTTCAGTTAGCTAAACTAGTAAGGTTCCCAGGGAAAGGTACAAAACAAGAGGCCGAAAATTCATATGGACGTCAAAACAAGAGCTAAACTTTGTAAGTCCCCTTGGACCAAGAAACTGACTAAAAATTTCCAAGGGAATATCAATCATGTTCTCCTAGAACTCTGTACATTACATTTGAAAAGGTATAATCATGAAATTTATCAAACAGAAAAAGAAGAGTAAAAGCTACAAATGAATCTCAAAACAATGAATGTTTTCACTTAACCTTATCAATCTGATCCAATGGACATTCCGGCACTAGAAATGCTGCCATGACTGTCATCACAGAGATTAATCCCGCGCTCTAAATTGCCTACGATGTCTGCCATTGTCGGTCTATCCTTCCCCTCCAAATTTACACAATGCAATGCTGTATATGCAACTAGCTCCACTGCTTCTGATTCATTTGATGCAGGATGTCCTACCCGCGGATCCAAAATCTTCAACAGCTCTCCGGCCAAGATTGCAGGAACAGCGAAATCCACCAAACTCACAGGAGTTCCACCATCATTCTCATCCTTAAATATCGCTTTCTTCCCTGTCAAGAGCTCAAGCAATACAACACCAAAACCATACACATCACTCTTGGCAGTTAGCACATTCATGCCATAGTACTCAGGGTCGATATACCCTACAGTTCCAGCCACCTTTGCTGGTCTAAAATCGCGTTCAGTTTCATCAGGACCCATCAATGATAATCCGAAATCAGAAACTCTAGCAGTCCAATCACCATCAAGCAGAATGTTGGAGGAGTTAATGTCTCTGTGAATTATAGGCGGAACTGCATAATTATGAAGGTATTCAATACCACGAGCAGCATCTAGCGCGATCCTGATCCTCATCTTCCAAGAATTAATCACACTGTTTCCCTTTTCGACATTCTTCTTGTCATGCAAATGATCGCGTAAAGATCCATTTTTCATGTAATCATAAACCAAGAGCCTTTCATCCCTTTCTTCACAATACCCAACAAGCCTAACTAAATGTTTATGATGCACTCTAGATAAAAACGCCAATTCCGAATCAAATGCACTCTCTTTTTCTTGATACTTCTTCGGTTTCTGACTAATTTCACCTCTCTTGATTGCCACCTCCCTGCCATCAGCTAACTTACCTTTATACACCACCCCAAAGCTACCAGATCCAATCTTATTCTCCAACGAAAACTCATTAGTAGCGGCAGCCAGCTCTTGAAAACTGAATTCCTCCGCCCTGTCAACATGTTTCATAGAAGAAGTTCCACTCCTTTGTCTCCTAAATGCACGAGACCCCTGCCGCCTTACTGTCATTGATCTCGAAGGAGGACTATTACTAGAATTAACACGACCAGTACTCGAACCCCCTCTAGTTATCCTTGGTTGTACCGAGTTATGAATCTTCTTCCTCCCAAAACAAACACCAGCATACAAGCAATACACAACAGTACAAATCCCAGCAAACACACCAATTGACCCTACAATTGCAAATGCCAACAACCCTTTCCTCAATTTCCTTGATGTCCTTGATGGTGATGGTACTGGTAACCAAGGCGAAGGCGAAAATGCACCACAGGAATTGCAAATGTTACCAGAACCAGAACAAAGTGATTGAGACCCAGGAACTATACCACATTGGCTACATTCTGATTCAACACAAACACCAGGCAAAATCTTATCACCACCCAATGAAGCATTTCCCAACCATCCAGGCCCCCAACAAATACTCGAAAAATTTCGAGTAATCAACCCACAAACAAAATCATACCCCCCAACTAGGGTTTCAAACTCCACATTTTCTATCAAATTACTTGAATATTTTCCTCCACCACCCCAACAAACAACTGAACCATTTGAAACCCTAATTGCACAACTATAATCCCACCCAAGTGCCAATTTTGAATACTTTGCTGATTCCTTCACATCAAAAGGAAACCCTAATTGTCCAGAAAAGTTCTCACCTTTACAAATCAAATCCCCAATTAAATCAAACCCACAAACATGTTTCCCACCTGCTGTTATACTCACCATCTCAAAACCCCCAAATTGATTTTCAATCTCATTTGCTAAACTTGAATTTTTACCCCAACATTTAACTCTACCACTAATATTAACATTATTATTATAATTACCACTAAAACTATTACTACTAATAATTAAATTATCATGATTACTTACCAAAATTCCACAAGAAAAATCAATCCCAGATGAAATTGATAAGAACCCACCAACCCTAATTAAGATTTGATCAAAACCCTTCATTCCTCTCCAACAATAAACTTGATTAGTCCCATTAACAATCCCACAAACTTGATCATTCCCAACTGAGATTTCCCACAAAGGGTAACTTGTATTGTAATAAATTCTCTTGGGTAAAAATGTCAAAGTGTCCCAACAAATTAAGCTCTGTCCACCTGATCTTAACCCACAGAAAAAATTCTGTCCACCTGAAATTACCTCATATGATATATTGGGTTGGACCAACATACTTGAATTACCATTGTAGCATTGAATGTGTCTGTTTGTTTCGGCCGCAACGATACCGCAAACTGTTGCGTTTCCATAGGAAATTGTGAGAGTTGAGCCTGAACCAATCGCATTGAGGGGGTAAAACAGAGAGGTAAAACAGAGGAAACAGAGTAAATAATATTGAGTCTTCATGTAGTGGTGGGGAGTATAAAGATTTGATCTTTGGTGAGTTTTGAATTCTTCATTTGGAGAGAGGAATTGAAATGGGGGGAAAAAGAAGCGTGTGGGAGAAGATGAGGAGAAATATGTGATAAAATTGAGAGTTTATGGAAGTGAATGATATGCAAAAAAAAAAGTGCAGAGTGGGAAGAAACAGAGAATCAAGAAAACAGGGGATTTTGATGGGTGTTTTTTTTTTTTTTTTGTGGGATTTAATTATTTTTTTTCCGTTATAGGAAATTGGGATTTATTATGATGTGATTATTGATTTTATATTTATTAAATGGGTAATAAATATTTTGGGGTGATAGTCAAATTGGATTTTCTTTTATCCTGATTTTGTGATTATTGGGATTATTATTTTTTTTGGGTTGGGATAGTTGGGAGTTGTTGATTTTAAGTAGAAAAATGTACCCTTTTCAAAAGAAAAAAAAGGTAGATAATTGATTGTACCAAAAATGAATATGAAAAGAGGTGGGAAAGAAGTGTATTGAAGGTTGGTAGACATAATAATCACATAATTGAGGAATAAAAGAACAAGAATTGAAAAAAAAGTGAGTCTAAACCCATGGGTCAATTTTTTGATTAGCAACTACTTTGGGAGACTAACAGCCATTTTTAATTCTTTAAGTACGGTCCATGTGTTGTGCTTTTTTGGGAAATACAGGAAACTTGTGTCGTTTTAACAACCATTCTCATACGTTGTGTTTTCATACTTGTTCAATCTCTTTAAATTAAATTATGTATAATCTGAATCACGCTCTTAGTCATACTCATATACTCAGTACAAAACATAAAAATTCGATATAATAGATGAAGCCCTTTTCTTTCTCCTCTTTGGGAGAATTGGAACCCTCAGTTGTGCAGCTTTTATTTTTATTAGGATTGGTTTTTCCATAACAAAGGGTGTGGGGGCTCAGATCGTATCTCGGCTCCCCACCAACTTTTTTTTTTTTTAAATCGCCTCCCCACCAACTTCTTGTAAATTATTATTGATTTTAATTTGAGCTTAAACTCTAAATTAAATGCTACTAATAAGTAATAAGTATACAATTTAGTATTGATTTGATGTTTGATCACTGGTTACATCATTTGATTACTTTACATAAAAGAAATAATATACTACCCGTCAAAAGAAAGGGAGGTCAAACAATGTGGCCCTGTTGTGAAAGCCTTAGGGTGGCATTCTAAAAGGAGAGCTTATATGGAGTGATTAGCTACTAAATAAATTAACTCCGTAAGGACAAAGGAGCTAACTGAATCCAACGTGTTCTTTCGTCTGTTATAGCTCCAACTCAGTTTGACACATCAACGACTCGAATATAATTTTCTGGTCGCAAAATTTTGTAGAGTCGATTTTTCATAGAGATGTTAGAATTTACTCACTTCAGAGTAATATTTTGTTAGGATCTTACGTAACCACAAAAAATAATTTCGCCTTTTGAAAGCTATCCGAATAACTGTTATATATAAGTAGTTGTTCATCCTCATTGTTAAGAGATTTTACTCAACGAATTACTGTTTAATATGCTTCTAAAAAAATGCTAATACGGAGAGATAATTTGTGGATTAGAAAGCAATACGGAAGAGGAAAACACTGTGGAATGTGCTAATTGGACATTATGGCTCAATAATACTCAATGGAGTTGAGTTCGGATTTTGTTGTCGAAAGAAGTAGATTTGATGTTTAATTTGTGCAACACTGGAAGCAATTACATGGTCCTATTCAATTCCTATTGTATGTGATTGAACAGCTTGTATCTGAAGACACGCAAATGCAAGAGAAGACAACATTAATCCTTCCAAATAAGATGTACTATTGTACTCTAGTTCGATTGTTTCTCTAGAAAGTATATGGAAAATAAAAGTTGATGATTAACAATTGTGAGGAACACGTTTTCTTATACGAATTGTTGCAAGTGTCGAGTGACTTTTAATCATCTTTGAGCGGTACATCTTCCTTGTTTTCGCTGCTTTTGATCTCCGCAATCCCTAGCATTGTGCTAATGTTTTGTGTGTGGCATTATCCATTTGTTGAAGACTAATGACCCATATAGGAGTAGGAGATTACTCAATAATTTCTTCTAGGACACTTTATGTCAATTTTGTAAGAAATTAAAGGAGGATAAGGTTGCTCTTTATGATTGTCTTGTGTAGGACGATCAAATTAATCCTCGCAGACATAACTTCATCGTATGACCAATATGATTGTTATTTGAGTTTGTCACAAATTATAGGAATTCACTAAAGTCAATATATTTCTTATGTTATTAATTAGGAGAATGCTAGGAGTCTATATATAGACAAATTAGAATTTGTCTACATTAAGTTTATAGTAGATAAAATGTGATGTGTAGTAAATAAAATGTGATGTGTATGTCTTGTGTTATGGGTCGATCGGAGTCCGAACTTGGTTCAATGCTCAGTCGAAAAATACAAAGCTTGACTAGATTAAATCATTTATTTTCGAATTTATTCTCGTTGGAACTTAATTCACAATGTAATATAATTGAAATGAAAAATGAAATGTGAAACCTTTAATTGAAGTCGTTGCATAGAAAATTACTCCATAGAGTGCAATCACCGCCAAAATATCAAAAATTGTCACCGATATATCACAATACGAAACCTAAGTTTCAGTCAACTGGCGACATATTGCTACATTTCTTGAGTCTTGACCACACCCACCCTACACAAGTACTTGAGTAAAGTGCACCCGGAAGTTTCTCAATATAAGTCTTCCATCAGTTACATTACATCTTCCACTAAGTTGAGATCAGATGTCTAGTCAGAAAACATTTTGGTTTGAGTTTGTAGGCTCAACTCGACAGCATCAAAGAGTGTTCACTACCTATAAGTGCCTCCAATGTCCAATTACACAACTTTTTTAAACGTCAAGAAACATGAAGCTAAGTTCTCGAACAAGCTGATCATTATAATTAGGGAAATTATCCAATATACCCCCGAGGTTACCGAATTTTTCAGGTATACCCCTCAGGTTACCGAGCTATCCAATATACCCCTGAGGTTTGCAATATACACCCTCCGTCCCCCTTTAAACACCTCATACCCAAAATACCCCCCGTGTTGAGGAGGGTGTACACGCTAATCGATTAATCAAAGTTCAAAAAAAAATTGCATAGTGAGTTAGATAAGAATCTTAACAAAAATTCCATGCAATTTTTTTGGAACTTTGATTAACCGATTAGCATGAACACGCTTCTCAATAAGGGTGCGTTTTGGGTATGTGGTGTTTAAGGGGGGACGGAGGGAGTAGTGTTTTTTTTCCAGATTTTCACTGACGGTCATCTAACCCTTCTAACGCCATCCAACTCCGTTAGACAGTAAATTAAAAAAAAAAATTCTCAACCCCATTTTCTCTCTCCCCTCACCTTCCCACCTCTCTCCAACCCCAATATACCCCTGAGGTTTGCAATATCGTACTACCAGCCACCACCCACCCCCATCCATGGAGTCGATCTCATTGTCTCTTCGCCATGGCACCGCCACCGTCATTTTATCTCTCCTCATCCCCATCATCATCAACGTCAATTACACTCTTCCTTCAAAATCTCCCCTAAATCACATCGTCTTCTTCCTCTTCTAAAATTCCACCTTAAATGCGCGGAAACTGCAAAGTCATTGTCCACGATGTGATTTAGGGGAGATTTTAACTCTATATTCTCGGACACATAACTAAATTCTTGCACACCTCACTGCATAATAAGTTTAAACCATTTGTCTAGGTCATATCAAGGCTTTGTTAGGTCTGAAAAAAGTAAAGACGAATAGTTGACTTTGCCTGTTGTGTGACATTGACGCAATCCATACGTTACCCGGTCGAGCCAATGCCACCTCTAGTAGTAATCAAAACGTGGGTACCTCTTCATATTAGATTGCATTTTGTTATTTTTACTTGATTGATTTGCAAAGTGTGATCAGTCTAATGTTCCTCAAATAATAAGAGAATAATTAAGGTCAGTCTCTTTGAAATCTAATTTGATTACAATCATCACTTGCATATGTATGTTCAATTTGTTGTTTGTTTCATGATTTTATATGATGGTTTTATGTTAAACACAACAGATTTCTGATTTCAAAGTTGCATGCTCAATTTGATACTGTAATTAATTAATTTTGTTTTAAATCATGAATTTCAGAATTTCGTCATTGGTTTTGCATCCCGAGAGGTCAAATCCTAAGTTCGCCCCTAGTCAGCTGCATGCATGGCCGAAAAGGATGGGTTGGAAGGAAGAGATTATAATGCGCAGATACCAGAAGACTTGTTGATCGATATTCTTGCAAGATTACCCGTAAAATCGCTGATCAGATTCACCTGTGTTTGTAAGTCTTGGCTATATCTAATAAAACCCCCTGAATTTGCTGACAAACAATATGAAACTCGTACTAAAGTACTGC
The DNA here is from genome assembly GCA_963680865.1 of Spergularia marina. Classification (NCBI taxonomy): domain Eukaryota; kingdom Viridiplantae; phylum Streptophyta; class Magnoliopsida; order Caryophyllales; family Caryophyllaceae; genus Spergularia; species Spergularia marina. The sequence continues at coordinate 20,101,327 of OY804560.1, read as the reverse complement.
TTAAATCCCCTTATGATTGCGACAAACTCGTGCTCCGTTATGGTGGCTACTTTGTAAAACGGGTTGACGTGTTATTCCTTGATTACGCAACCCTTGATGTGTCGACCGTCTTTCAATGCAAACCTGTCAACGACGAGGGTTCCAATTACTGTGACTATGAGTATGATGATGGTGGTTGTTGCTCTTTGTACGGGCCTTGTAAAGGGATATTTTGTGTCGACATAAAAATAGAGGAACCAGCTCTATTGCTGTGGAACCCTTCGACTCGAGAAGTGTTTAGGCCTGCCATACCAGAGTCTAAACTCGGCCGATGCATTGGGTTCGGGTTTGACGACAACACTAACGATTTCAAGATTGTTACATTCAAAGACAATATAGGGTTTCCTCGTCGTGTTAAAGTCTACTCCCTAACTCTTAATACTTGGAGAGATGTTGAGGATTATGATTATGGTTCTTGCAAAGACTTTTCTCTTAGCTTACGTCGTAGTACTCCTTCAAATGGAAGAATGTGTAATTGGTTGGGTTATGATAAAACGTATGGAAGACGTTTCCTCCTCTCATTTAACCTTGTCGATGAGGTCTTTATAGAGACGCTTATACCCAATAACATTACCAAAGACTGTTGTGACCTAGTGCAACAACTATACCACCATACCTATCCTGCCCTTTTCGCTTATCGTGTTGAAACCAGGCTTGGTAGAAATAGGGTGCCCTGTGTTGACGTTTGGGTTTTAAACGAGTACGGTCCTGGAGGGTCGTGGACCAAACATCTGTCCGTTACATTGCCGGATCAGATGAATGTAGCTGAGCCATTCGGAATCTCGAAGGATGAGGGAATGGTCCTCAGGAGATTTAATGACAAGCTGGTTTACTATGAACCTGTGAACCAACAAATTAAGCATCTCAATGTTGCCGCAAGAGAGGTCTTTGGTTATACTGAGAGTCTGTTTAGCATCAAGAGTTATTGCCAACAGCTGCGAGGATCGAACAACTATGATGAAGAAATGCCTTATTGTTTTCTTGAAGTTGACTCACACTCTTGTTTTATGTTGAGAATGTGTGTATATACGACGAGTATGAACTTGTGAGAATGTTGTCTTTCTGATGATTATGTACAAAAATCACTTCTATTTATCTACTACGACAACGTGTTTAGAGAGCATATTGTTCTGATCAAAGGTTTTAGCTCGGATTAGTGGTGGTCGTTGTGGACTTCATCCGTGGTAAGGTTTTTCCGGCAAGGTTTTGATGAACATTGGTACTACACTTTTGGTGCTGCTGTGAATACATTGATAGTGATCACCAGATGCAATAATATGAGTTTACTATGCTGTTTTTACTTGTTCAGATTCAAACTAATTTGGTAAGTCCCTATATATTACTTAATTTCTGCACCAGACACATTGGGAGGTAATGTGAGTGGTAATTTCTGAACTTCAAAGGTTCTGGTAATTAATGGCAAATTAGCAGTACTATTTGTCCACCTCTATTGGCAAACTGAACTTCAGCTGTACAATGGAGTTTTAAGATTACGTTTTTGAAAAACCGGTTTTCTTGTAAAGGGTTTTGGTAAATAATGCACAATTCTCGACTCTTTTCATTGTCTAGTTCTATTTTTTCCCGGCCACATACAAGTCACATAAAGATCGATAAGCAATGTCAAGGATGCAATATATATACAGTACCATACATTTTCAAATGTTACAACCAAGTCATAGCCTGATAATGATATGGGCATAGAATGTAAATGACCCATCCAACAGAAAAAAGGGTGGTCCCAAATTATGTGAAGGTTAACATGAGCACAAATCAGTACCGAACACCGTATGCAGGACGTGAAAATGCACATTTTATTACAGTGAACCCATACAAGTACAAGATTGGAGGACATTACATGATCGAAGGGAGTGAGAGTGACCTACCAGCATACAGAGCTACACAAAATCTAATTTCCACTGAAGCTACAAATTACATACACAAAATAATGATCAAATTGTGGCCACTCAAATTCTGAGTAGAGGCTGAAGAAATTTGGAAAATGATAAATTGGGCCATCTCAGAGATCTACTATACAAGTTCAATGAATTCATGCTCCCAAAAATACAGAAATTACCCAATAAAGAATATGGTCGTTCAGGAGTTTACTACAACGTCCAGCCAGGGGAAGGAATACCGTGCTTTTGGAACCATTCAGGCATGCGGAACTTCTCATATAAGACAGGTCGAACATCCTCCTGAAGAGAAAGCTGCTTGAGGAGAGGTAGCAGGACTTCAAGAAGCTGCATGAAGAATAGCATGAGTAAACTTCGCAAATGACGAGATGCTTATGAGTAACATGAAGGACTTAAGAACTCGAATTACCTGATCATCGTGTGGTTGTCCAGCAGAAAAAGGTACGCAGGGAATCCCATTCAGTGGCTGCAATAGAAAACTAAATGGATTGTTGTCCACTATAACGACTCTACAAAGATCCTGCGAGATGCAGGATAAGTCCTTTACATGATCCCGATACTCCCTGTAAAAGAAATGCAAACACATAAAGCAAATTAGCTATAATAAGAATGTGAATCTTTATGAAATAGAATGCTCATGAAATGATTATGAAACTAGAAACATCAGCTGCCTTTAACGAATTCCAGGACGAAATGAGAATATTGGTGCAGAGAGCATACAGGCCTAGATGCCGTGTGGTTTAGGTTGACTGATTATTGAGAAAATTCAAGAAGAGCAAAAGGTACACACAGCGTCAGAACTCAGAATTCCCTAGTACTCCTATTACATCTGGAGGGTTAGGCAGAGCAGAGCAGAGAAGAGAAATAACTTTCGAGGTGCACAGTGCTAGGCTACTACCTGCCTTTTGGTGCAACAAGACAATGTCAAACACCCATATAGTCGCAGGATCAAGCATTCACTGGAATTGTTTTCGGAGGAGATTGTTTTCTAGCTTCTATGTGGGGCGGGCTAGGTCACCAAAGGGAATGAACGATTGAACGGTATACCCACTACAGTAGTTTAACAGAATTAGACCTTGTTTTATATGCCTGCAACTAAGGACTCCTATTCTATTGCTCCTTCATATCGTTCAAATACCATATTTTTATTACACTCTTTGAACGATAAACATAATTACAGGTCATATGACTCATATCATATGTAACAATGAAACGGAAAATGAAAAGCGTCACTGAACAAGCATAAGAAAGACTGAAACAGGTTTCCCTGTGAAACACCAGTGCCCCAGACATAATGGTCCATACAACTCAAAGTCATATAGTTGCGAGAAAGTACGTGCAAAAAGTCAGATTCTGCCCTAAAAAAGAAAATTTTACCACTTTACTCAAAACAAACTTTATGAAGCATCAGAAGAAAGAAAAGGACATAGGATAAAAAATACTAACGTGCTAATTGTCGAAGGCCTATACAATCGATGACTGAACCATCTCTCAGAATCAATTCTGTCAACAAGAGGCCTAGCATAACCTGTGCAAATGAAGAAACAAGACAAGAAAATCACTTAGTAGGCAGTTGTATACACACATTATGATGCCTAATATGGCACAAGGTCACAAGTTAGAATGGATAAATCGAAGTGCATGTACATAGGTGGGCATCTTCATTAGCTAAGCAATTATTTCCCTTCTTGTATAGCCATTAAAACGGGTCATGAGTGAAAGCTAAAAGAGGGAACTTGTTAATGGAGATCCACTGCTAAAAGAAATTCACTGCAAATTACTGCCAGAGCTTCTATTGCCTCAAAAGACATGCTTTTGAGAGAGTGAGAAACTTGCAGTTTTTTTATTTTGTTTTTAATTTTTGTTCGTGTTATTATGTTAACACATAACTGAGTCTCACAACAATGCAGCTATAAATAAACAATCAATAAAAGTACTTCACACTTCAGCATACCTAGAGCCTAAAAAATATAAGAAGATACAGGGCAAAGATAGAAACTGAACCTTCTAGACCAGCTGTAAAAAGAATTAGTTCTGCAAATTCATTGAGTTGTTTCAAGAATTCATGCAATCCTGGACGTTCAAACACCGTTACATAACTGATTTTCGGCTTCCCATCATATTCCTTCATTTCAGGTACAAAAAAGGCACTTTTAAGTTTTGAAAAATCATTATATAGCTGATGAAATTGTAAAGAGCTTAAATTAGTACCTTGTCTGATGAAACACATTCCAGCTCAAACCACTTTAACCCAGCTTCTGTAGCCTGTGAACAAAGTGTAGGAGGCAAACTAGAGGTCTCATACGCACACACTAATGTCTCATCCAAATCAAGAACCACCTGCAAGGTTTATTTAAATGAGCAAAACTTTTAAAGGAAATCATCAAGCAAGAAGTATTTTCATGGACAAGAGAAGATACACCCACTATCAAAAAGCAAGAGTGCATATCAAGTGTGCTCAATAGGAAAGACAACAAATCGCTACTCTGAAATGTCAGTCTCTGACAACCACTCGCATATGCTATAAGATAATAAGACAACATACAAAAGACCTGAGAGATTGGTAAAACACTACCCACAGATTAGGGTTCCCTATCTTTGAATCAGCCACCAAGAAAAAAGCAGGGAAAACACTAGCATCAATTACTAGCACTGGGGCACACGAGACAAATTTGTCCTCCCGCTACATTGTCATTTTCCTTCGTAAGAAAGAGTCTACAACCTATTAGTAACTAGTAACTGAAACCGCACCTTGGGTACCTTGTCTTTGTCCTTGAAAAAACAACAGTCCTTCAATCCTTTATCTTCACCAATTAGGCGTTCAATTACAGACACAACGTACATTTTCGTCCAAACTGATCTCAGTCAAGTTTAAGATGAAAAAACCTCCTTAAGGGTCAGCTTAGCACTCCAGGCAGTCAAGACTCAAGATTATCACTTTGAAAACAGATACGGCATTATCCGATTAGAGAGTACCAAAATGAAGTGCATGGGTGTAAATGACTCGATGCAAAAACCTAATCTCACAACATTCTGATAGACAACACTAAAACATTTGACTTCAGGTTATGCAGGAATCACTCAAAAACTACCAACACTAAGGAAAGCACATGTACTACTTTATTTACCCAGACATGTTAATTGACAAATGAGTATACTAAAATCATCACATGCACCCTCAAAAAAGAAAAAACCATCACGTGCGAGTGCGTGTACATTGTATTTTTGACACTTCCCTATTCGCCATTGGGCAGTCAAGTGTTAAGAGGCCAAAGCATATGATGATGAAAGACAAATCCAAAAATAAGTATATAATCCACGGTTTTGGCCCAAAGTGGCCCAAAAATAAACACGGCTCAAACTTTTGTGGCTGCATCAAGAGGAAATTGTATTCGTATTAGCAGACACTAGAGGAGAAAACCTATGGTAGGTCCCAAAAACGCAAGCTAGCCTCAACAAGTAAAGATTGCCAAAAGGGGCTTAAAGAGCTTCCCTAACAGTGGAACCACCACTCGTATCCATCAAAGTTACACCAAGGCTATCCAATGTAATGTTTTGAGAACACTTGGCTCCTTTCAAAAAGGTGGTCAAAATTGGCCAAAATCGAAGTGTAGTACACGGTTTTTGTCCAAAATGGCCTCGAACATAAACGGCTCAATTGTTTGTGGAAGCACCTAGGCATCATATTATGGGTATTAGCACAATGCTAAAGAGTAAAAAAACCTATGGTAAACCCCAAAATCGGCAAAAGGCATCTAGCCTTAATGGTTGTCATGTGCCGAACGTATTCCAAGAACCTTCCAAACAAAAAAAAATCGGCACTCATATCCATCAAGAGCACTCTAGGGGCGTTCCTGATAAGTTTTGAGAACATTTGGCTCCTTTCAAAAAATGGGTCAAAATTGGCAAAAACCGAAGTACATAATCCACGGATTTTAGCCTAAAATGGCAGAAACGGTTTAAATTTTTGTCCAAGCATCTAGAGGGAATATTATAGGTTGTAGCCAATTATTAGAGCCAAAATCCAATGGTACATCCCAAAATGGACGAAGGCGCCGTGTGCCAAAGGTGCTTAAAAACCGCACCTTCCCTAATTGAGGAAACGGACGTCATATGAAACAAGGGCATTTAGGTTGTCCACGGTAAAGAAAAATTGAGAACATTTGGCTACGTTAAAAAAAGTGGTTCAATATTGGTCAAAATGGCCCGGGAACAAAAACTACTGATATTTTGTGAAAACGCCTAGGGTTCATATCATGGGTATCGGCAAATTTTCTAGCCACAAACCAATAGTAGAACCCAAAATCGGGAAAAAAAAACACTTGGGAACCAGCCTCTCATATGCATCAAAAGATCAGCTCATACGGCGTTTCACACGAATGCACTCGATCCTGATACTATTGGATATGTCAATCTAGAAATCAGGAAAGCTATATCCACAAGTAACATATGCGGAAAGAAACACAAGTGCTGGGCATATATTATAGATAGGTAAAATCACATTAGCAGACATAATTATGTCATAATAAAACTTTTGTTTCTCCAACCAGGGAGATGCATCTATTTAGATGCAAAAAAAAAAAAAAAAAAGAATGCGATGTACAAATCACGGTTCCAAACTAGTGAACCACCAACTCTGCGTCTATTTATCATCATCTCCTATGATAGCTAGCACATCAACAGTTACAAGAAGGACTAATACCAGGCACCTACCTTTGCATTCTTCACGCAAATGGACTATCTATGAAACATGCCCAAGCCCAACCAACACCACCACAACCACAGATCTTAACCTAGAACCACTACCAAGACACCAAGTAGCCTCGTACTTTGAACGGTTGCGAAGCAAGACTCCACTTGTCCTACGCCTAATCAAAGTGAGAAAAGGTACAAGTTTGCAAACAATATCAGATGACTAACCCACGAATTGATATCTAGTTATGAACTAAGAAGCACCAGAACAACACAGCCAATCACCCTTAGTATCATGAAAAAGGATATATGTTCCACAAGTAATCATCAGCCAATAACAAGAATCTTCAATTCCAATTCAAAAACCATACTACAAAAAAAAATAAAACCCCCTTCATCTTCATTACCAATACAAAGTTACTTCCTCCATCTCTTATCTTTGAATACAAACATCGCAATCCTAGCAAGTTCCTTTTCGTAATTTAAATACACATTCGTTGTTCTCCAAAAGAATACCAAACCTCTCAACTCCCGAGTACTATGAAAACTCACTCGTCATCTTAACAACTACATTGCCTCGCCGTGACACCATCTCGCGTAAATCCTCCACTATCTCCTTAAAAAACACTCGTAAACAATCATCCAATCATTCCTCCTCCCCCCCCAACAATCAATTCCTCACCGAACAAAACAACCTCGCTAACATATTTACGGAACTCACAAACATATTCACCCAACAAAACAACCTCGCTAACAAAATCACCCAACAAAACAACCTCGCTAACATATATTTACGGGGAACTCGAAAACATATTCACCCAACAAAACAACCTCGCTAACAAACTCACCCAACAAAACAACCTCGCTAACAATTCTACACAAACACTAATAACAAAATTTACCTAATTATCCAAACTAAAATTAACAATTAAAAAATCAAAAGTAAAAAAACAATTAAACAATAAAAAAAAAAGTAAGAAGTAATTACAGTGAGCTTGCTAGACCGGTCAGTGGCGGCGGTAAAAGGAAGAGCACCACAAACAGCGACGTTGTTACCAGCTTCAGCATCGGCGGAAGAGGTAGCGTGAAGAGGAATCTCAACAACGGGGAGCGGTTTAAAGCCGACAGTAGAAGAAGAAGGTGGAGGAGGAGAGAGAAAAGAGGTCTGACTAAAACCGATATAACTGAAAACTTGCGCCACCGATGGCGTACCTCTTACGATCTGCAAAAAGATCTGAACTAAAAACGCCACCCAGTTAACCACCGTCCTCCACAGCTGACCACCTGACTTCACCGCCGCCGCCGGCGAATATACCTCCGTTTGCGACATTTATATATATATATACTCGTAATAATTATTAACTAATCAATTTAAATTTGGTATGATGATTTTCACTAATAAATTCAATTAAATTAGGGTTTATATACTATGTATACTACTATACATAAATAAATATATCATAATCTTATCATATGATTATATGATATGATATGGAGGGGAGTTTTTGATTGAAATCAATCATGGAATGGATCAACAAAATGTGTTTGTATCTTATCTTTTACTCTTCTTTTTGTTTTTTCAACTATTGTGTACTTGATTGGTGTTTTTTTTTTTTTTGGAGATGTTGATTGTTTAAAAAAATGAAAGAAAAAAAATTGGGTGTGAGAGTAAAGTTTGGTCTGGTTTGACGAGAACAGTGAAGAGGAAGGAACAAGGAGAAGAAAGAAGAAGTCTAGAGAGAGAATATGAATCACACGAACATGTGAGAGAAGATGTGGAGGGAAGGGGGCGCGTGGGGTAGTTGTTGGACGCCACACTCGTCACACTACCACCACCACTAGTAGTTGTTCATTCATCATCGAGTTTTTGAATCGTTAACGTTGGGTTTGAACACAAACATACAAGTAATATTTCGAGTATGAAGGAAGCATAACTACTTTGGTATGGAAATAAATGTATTTTAAGACAACAAATTATTATTAAGTATCCTGAATTAAAACTAAACGGGTATACTATACTAGATATTGTATGAGCAAAAAGAAACTTTGTCTTCGGCGTTTTAATTCCAATCTTCAATCTCACAAAATAATAAATTTCAGTGAGAGACCACGTTAACTCATCGTTTTTCATATGTCCTCTACTCCTCTAAACATTTCACATTGTAACGGATGGGCAATTTTTCGGAAAAGAAATAAGACAGTAACAAATGTTAATATATACTCCGTCACACGATCCAACATGATTGTGTTATGGACTTATGGGCAATATGAAGCTGACAATGAGATGGGACAAATCTGAGCTTCTTATACAATTCTTTCGGTGGACTGCCTGACCTTTCCTATTTTATCTTTTTATTTGAATAATATGCGATGTCAGAAAGCCCACGCGCGTCGACGGCGCAGGTGAGGAACCTACTAAAGTGTTCTTTTCATTTCTGTTTTTAACGGTCAAAGCCTATTTACTGGGCTTTTTTCTTCACGGGCCCAATAATTTATGGCCTGATAATCGGTTTATAGTTTTCCCTCCATACACATCATATCTTTCTCTTACTTTTTGCACAAAATTTTAAGTGTGTATTAAAAATTATTAAAAGCAAGTGGGAAAGAAAACAAGAGCACTTTGGAAGCATTTCATTGGTTCAAATGTTACCAAAATAAGAAACAGGAAGATTGGATGTGAATTCCCCTAAAAGAAAAACAGGAAGATTAGATATAAATGGAGGGGGTCTTTGCTATGGAGTCTAACAACTTTATCTAAATTTTCTTTTTGTCCATACAAGTTTGATTCTCAAGTAATCAAAAGAAAAAGGAAAAACAATAAAAATAAAAAGAGTCTTTAACTTATTGAAAAGAATTACATTGTGTAGGGACCTTCGTAACAACAAAAAGTATAGTTTTAAACATGTTTATTTGTAGTTACGATATATTTAGTTGGTATCAAATACTAATGTAAGGGGGTGTATGCATACGAGGGATGCGTAAAGTGTGTTTGATATGCCATGCTCGTAACTCGTAACTTGTACGGTATCATACAGGGTTTATGACCCGTTTTCAGAACCATTAAAATGAGAATTTCTATGGGTAAAGAACTTATCAAAACTTCTAAAATTTTATAAGATTTAAGACCTCTTAAATCGATAACTTATCTTATTTATAACAGTATAACTCACTTATAATGTAACGAGTAACAATTATGTGTAAACAAAGACATATAGCAACTGTAAAAAATTAATATAAACATCACACGATCCAATATGATTGTTTATGGGCATACGAAGCTGACAATAAGATGGGACAAATCTGAGCTTTGTTTAATTCTCTTGGGTGGACTGCCTGACATTTTCTTTTCTAAATCTGTTGGTGTCTCCCTTTGATGTCAGAACTCCCACGCGCGCTAAGTGACACAACCCAATAACCGTTTTTTTCATTTCTGTTTTTTTAACGGTCAAGGCCTTATTTCCAGGCCAATGTTCTTCACCGGCCCAATTATCTATGGCCTCATAATCAGCTTATTTTCTGTCATTGTGACTTCAGAGTAATTTCCCCCCATATGGCCTCACAAAGTTACGGCCTCACAGGAGAGTTGTTGTTCAAGCAAGTCGGAAACAAAATCACTCCAATGATGGACAACCTATTCGCCTCCTTGAATGATTCTCACTTTTTTTTTTATTCGCTGCAAGTAAAACGAACGAGTAAGAAAAGAAAACAAAATTTGTGCGACCCCAATTTTTATGATTCAAACAACTTGCTTAAATGAACGAAAATTTTGTTTGTGAGAATGGCTGCCACTTTGTCACTTGGCAACTTAAGAGCATCTCCAATGGCAAACTACAACTATTGTAATTTGTAGCTGCCACGTAGAAGTGAGAAGGATTTTCAGCATAAATTGCAAGCTACATCAAATGCAATACAATGGTAAACCACGTGCAGAGGGATACATTTTGTCCTTCCTGCTGGATGTATTTTCCTTTGTAGTGCCGTATAGCGAAGTCCACAAGTTTGGTTTCCTTACCATATCGAGGCTTGTTAACGGTTTTTGTTGTTGATGAAGAGTCAAAGATAAGACAGACTTGTGGAGAAGTTTCACCTGCTTCTGTGGTTGCTGTCTTCAGAAGAAAAATGAAGATCACATTCCATTTCAGCCAAATCATGACTAGAAGTGTGGCTTTTTTCGGATTCCATACGTTTTCAAACCAAACGTGAAAACCTCGAAAAACCGAGGGAGTGAAAATAAAATGATAATTACTGAGGGCTGAAACAAAGACTTCTTACAGATTATACAGACAAACAGTAAAGGCATGAAACATTGAAACTATTACATAATTTACATTCTTTTTTGAGGAATTTTGGTATGCCTTACATTCAAGGCACCAATATTCCTGTGATCCTGTCCCTTCTCCATCACAAGGGGAAGCCGAGGTTCGGCAGGCTATAGTGAAAACCGTAAAATGTAAAAAATGATCTCTACTATCTATGAACACTATGTACAGCATCCTGAAGCTGTAGTATTTACAGGTACTTGGACAGGATAAGTGTCTTCAAGCTTGTGCAGAAGTTGAAGATGCCCTAAAGCGATCGAGAAAGAACACCTTCACTGCATGAGACCCCCCAAAAAAAGTGCATGTTTATGTCCTTTTCAAATAATGCTCGAGATTCAAACTGCCAAGGTGGTAACATTGTGGTGTTTACAGAGTGATGTTGAAGTTAATATGGGAAGGAAAGCCAGGGGTGATCTAGAGCTTGTCTTGCAGTAGGCCGTCTTCGAGGATTTATCTGAAGCAAGTATTTCAAAAAGTCCATGAACCCGGAATCAGAAACTGGAAGGTGATGATCCAAAGAGGATGGTTCAGGAACAATGAATTCCATTTGATCAGTGTCCTGACAGCAGCAAATTTAAAGAACGAGATTAGTTGCTTGTTCAATACTTTCAATTCTCTTGTTTCTCAGTGAGTATCACATACCAAATAAGTGTACAATATTCATACTATTAAATCGGTCCATAATACCAGGGCCTATGTTAGATAAGCTAGCATGGATTAGTTTGTCGAGACTCAGAGACAGCCTCACAAGTAGGCCTCTATACTGCAATAAAGTGCAGTTTCTTGAAATGGTAATCTTAATCCTAACAACGAATTTATGTCGCACTTTGGCTTTTGGTCACTTTAAGGCTTGCCTTTGAGATGAAAGTTTACGTTGACGGCCATGCAGGGCTGCAGAGAACAAGTTGAAACATGGACTGACGTACAATCATTTAGTAAATAGTGACTCTCTTAACATTTGACACAATATGACTTGAATTCAAGAGATTGTGGCATGCGTAAAGAATAGAGTAGTAGATAGTTAGGTCGACTGCAGGCTCTGCAGCATTCTGTCAATCCAAACTGTCATTTTTCTACCAGTGTGAAAGTAAATAGAGGCACTGCATTCCTCTACTAGGCAGGTAAGATATATAAAGAAAACACACCTCATTTATATGAAACAGATCATACTCCTTCGTGAAGTACTTATGTGTCTCCTGTCCTCTCAATAACATCTCCAGATCAATGGGACCGATTAGACCAATCATGCGAGCCAGCAACATAACAACAGCATCATTTGGGAAAAGTACCTGGCAAACCACAAATTCTCATTAAAAAAAAAAGACCCCTGCAACCCACTGATCTACGGCTTTGTTATTCAGGAGCTTTACCAATGATTTCCTTCGATTCTCATCCATCAATCTAAGACCAATTCATATCTTTCCACAAAGCAATTGTAACTATTTCTATTCAAAAAGCGGTTTATTGTTTTCATGGGGCCAAACCAACCTCAGGCTGACATATCGCCTATTCGTCTGACTATCATTCCTCTACATCAGATATTTATGTGGACAGCCTAAGACATTCTTCTAACTGAGAGACCTTTTGCATTTTCCGCAGAAGTATTTGCTACCATTATATATAGTCATCCTAAACAACAAGCAGAGAAAGATTTAACATCATACTATTATTATTACTTCATTTGACCTACCTCACCAGAGCATAGCTCAGCCATAATACAGCCCAGGGACCATATATCTATTTTGGGACCATATGAGAGTCCTAAGATAACCTCGGGTGCCCTGTAGGATCGAGATTGAACATAGAGGCATAATTTGTCATTCTGGAAACAGCTGCTGCCTAGATCAATAACCTTTATTTCACATCTGCTGTAGCTTTTGATCAGAACATTCTCAGGCTTTAGATCACAATGGATGATTCCTAAACCATGCAAGTAATCCAGCGCCTCCAAACATTGTCGGGCTACAGCCTGTAAAACACAGGGAACAGAAGAGCTCAGAAATTTTAACACTTAACCAGTATTTAATTTCAGTTTCATGGAAAATGTTGACCAGAAACAAACTGCTAGAACAAGTACCTGCAATCTGCCCATCGTAAAATAGGGCTCTCCACCAGATTCCAAATTATATTTCTGGAATTCATACAAATTTGCTCGAAGAAGTTCACAAACTATGAAAAGGTGCTCCTGTACACATAAGAAACGTTGCAGCTTGAATACACCTCAGATAATGCACAATTGACAGGGAACAGTTAAGATGAGATCATCCAAATCAAAGTTTAGGTGCTGTATTCACACCTGATGATAGAAGTAGTCATAGAGACGTAAGATATGGTGCGCGTCAACAGGGTCGTGCTTATTTACATACTTGAGAAGTTTGATTTCATCCAAACTTTGATCAAAAAAATCTTTGTCATTTTTAATGATCTTCAAGCAGACATCAACCCCAGTCTGGATATCATGTGCCTGAACAACTTTGCTGAAGGCAGCAGATCCAAGGTACTCAGTAACATAGTATTGTCCAGCAATGACTGTGTGCAAAACAATCGGAAACTCTTTACTCTCTTCAAATCCCGTCCTGTACATAAAAGAGATATATATAAGCATTTGGAACAATTTAACTTCCAACTGTCAAGGCCAAAGTAGTGTAAGTATCTAACGGGAAGAAGGGGAGGGGGGGGGGGGAGGCACCGCTCATACACTACGGTTGGGTCAAACCCAAAGTTGCTTCATCGAGACCTTAAAGCATCATGGCAGAGACTTCATCCTACTCTATGATAATGAGCAAGCTTGAGAAGCTTTACTAGTAAACAATCATCTAACTTCCGTAGAAAGCAAAAAAATCAAGTATACTTTTCAAACACAAGGAGCTTTCAGCCTAGAAGCCAGATAGTAGAAATATGCATCATCAGACAAAACCATGGGAAATAACAGAAGTGACAAACCTGTTTTTCCTGTGAACTATTCTCAAGTCAAATACTTCATATTCATCTTCGTTGGTCTCCCAATATGGAAACTCCTCTGGTGTTGTATCTTCCTGCTCGTTAACTGCAGTGCTAGGCTCTTCAGAACTTGTAACGACTTCCTTGTGATCACTAGCTCCGAGATCATATTCATAACGATTGACTACAAGCAAGTCCTGCTTGTCAGCTTCATATATACCTCTAGAAGCATCCTTTTTGTTTCGGCCTCCTACACCAGGTTCAGTATCGGAAAGTGTGTGCTTAGAAAGCTTTAAATCCTTCAAAATAAATTCTTTCAGAGTGGAATCAAGGTTTTCAGTATCATTATAACCAGCAAGACTAAGATCCCATCTAGTCCCTACTTCAGGATGAGTTTCCTCATCAAGATGATAACAATTCTTTACATGTCCATTACCAACATTTTCAATGCAAATCTTATTAGATTGAAATGGATATTCAAACCGGCTATCACTTTCCTCTGACCCTTCTGATAAACGATTAAAAGAAAACGGACTCCTTGAAAGATTTCCACTCTCAGAAGTCATGACAAACTTGTCCTCAGTCGGGCAACCAAAAGGATCCAACCCACCAAAGCTAGGAGTCATATACGGCCCATCATCCTTGTCATCATACCACAAGTCAGTTTGCATATCGAACTCATGATACTCTCTTGCCGTACCAAACTGAGATAATCTATCTGAAGAAGTCTCAGAACCTGCTTGTGTAGAAGACCGCTGTCCATATGGATTCATAAAATCTGTAGGTACCAATAATACGAGACATAAGCAAACAAATACTAAATCTAAACTCCCATAGACATGTAGGTGGGAATTTCACTAGGCCATAAGAAGCTCTATATACCACACTCACTCCCAAAGTAAACTAAACTAGAATAACGCCGTCTGTATATTATGTGTATACAACAACATTTTTAACCTCAGTGCCTTAAAGGCTCCCGCCATAAGGCTGGGTAAGGGGAGTCGGATGCACGCAGGCCTTACCCCTATTGAAACATAGAGAGGCTGCGCACGGATGACCCAAAATGAAAATTGCTTCGAGAATCGCACCGACTGCCTGTTACTTCACAAAATAAGAAGCTTTTATGAGTCATTTTGCTTTATTCCATTATATCCCAAAAACCAAAGAATAATTAGTCTTTGGCTCCATTGGAAATGGAAAGCCTGTATAATATGTGCATAATCGAGCAAAATGCAAACTAATTTGCTACAACTGAGTTTGCTTATTTTGCACTTAATAATGAATTTGGTCCTTTGGTAATCAGACCACCAGATAAAGTACTACTGCATTTGCACAAATGCTACTTCTAAAGCTTATACATAAGTACAAAACTACTCCACAAAATATCTAAAGTCAGTAAAACATTTACTATCAACAATCGTTTATCGATCAATTAAACCCTAGCGCCCCGATTCATCATCAAAACTCATGGAATATCACAATCTAGAATGCAAGGGAAACAACTAGAGTATCAAATGCAGATGCATTTCCCTTGAAATGCACTAAATTGGAAATTTTTTAACTTCAATTCCCTTTCTTTTAGTCTAACAAAGATGCTAGTTTTCACGTTCTCACTGACTCCACGTTCAACCCAACAAACAGCAAGAAACTTCCACCACTCTCACTTAAATATTCACCACCACTCAACCACCACATTTTCATAAACTAAACTAAATCCCAACTTAAAACTCGCAAACACAATAGGTCCCAGGTACGAATCCCACAATTGTGTCGACATTTGCGCCTCATTAACTTTAACGGAAACAAACACATTCTACAATAACCTCAACATTACCAAAATTCCAACCTTTGATAATAACAATCATGTAAAAACAACTGAAAAAAGAGGCAAGAAATAAACCTGAAGAGCAGACACCAGCACTTGCAGAAGTAGAAGACTCCAAACTCTTAAAATCTTCATCCCCTGACTCATCCTGACCCGACCCAGAACCCGTCGCAACAGCTAACCGACTCCGGGAAGAACTTGCCGGAAGTTTCACCGGAGGTGGCAATGGCATCATCGGAAAAAGAAACTTCTCCAAATCACAAAAAGACCCATCACTCTTAATAAATTCACCAATACTATTATTATTCTTTTCAGTAAGATCTTGTTTTAATGCAAATTCAACATGTTGGAACCCATTTTTCCTAAGAAATTCCAGAACAAGTTGGACCTCCCCCATTTAAATAAAAATTCAATAAAGTTGACAACTTTATTATAATTAGAAATCTTCAAAATCAAATTCAATCTCAACAAAAACAATTCTTGTATATTTCTAGTTGTTGTTAATAAAGGGGAAAAAAGAGAAGAAGAAGAAGTGGGGTAAGACACAAAAAAATAAAGAGTCATAATAGGTGATGATGGTGATGATTAAGGTTGGAGAGAGAAAGGTGAGAGGTCAAGACTTAAAAAAAAAAAAAAAGATGGTTTCTTTGTTATTCAGTCATTCACTCTATTCATGTTTGTGTGTCATGCTTTTGTTTTTAGGAGAGAGAGAGTGAGAGAGAAAGGTTGTCAGTCTGTGACATACATCAGTAGAAAGACAGGCAGAAGACTGTAGTAGTAGTAGTAGTTTGATGCTCCTTGTTGGATACTCTACTTCTTGAGAGAGTGAGAGAGTAGTGCTAACTTGTATGTATGTTTATGCCAACAACAATTGGGAGAGTTGAGATCTTCTCACCTAACTCCCAACTGGTTTGGGACAACCCTTAACCTTTGGATTCTTTACTTTTTTTTCGGGACACTAGTGGGTTAGCTATGGGGTATATGGAGAATTGCTAGCCATTGCACGGTTCGGATCATCGGGCACACGGAATGACACATATGATGATAATGATGATGATGGTGGGTATGTGTACGGTGTATAGCATCAAGTAAGTTGAGATCAACCTAACTTGCAACTGGTTTTGGTCAAATAACTTTATTTTTTTATAAGACGTCGAATTTTGAAATGTGTTTTTTTTTTTATTATTATTATTACATAGTTGATCTACTAAATTGTTGTGAGATATTCACTCCTCAAAATATATGTCTTTCTCACATTTCGGCCACTTCTTTGACCTTCGATATCTCTCAAAATATAAGGGCTAAAATTATGAAATTATACTCATGTGAAAGTATATTTCACAATGAATCCAATTATATAATTTTTATAATTTTTCACATAATATATTTTTATGAAATTGCAAGTCAAAACTTGTCTCGTAACTTGTAAACGTCATATATATTGAAATGGAGGGAGTAACTAATTGTACTTAGGTGAATTGTATGACTTCTTTTTATGGCCATATGAATTGAAAGGCAAAATACATCAACACCCATTAATTAAATTCAGGTAGTTGATTGAATAATTTTCATAGCCAGTAACCTATTAATCATCCATTAACTTTTTGTTTGTCATGGTGTCGTAAAATTTACTCCAATTGATTTAAGAAGGTAGTCCTTCCTTCAACTGTGACCATACCACCCAACACCACACATTTTAGTGTCTCACTATTTATTTTTTCTTTTTTTTGACAACGTCTAAATAGTGTTTCACTAAGTTTGTTTTTCAAATTGTATCAATTTACCATATTTGTTCCTGCCAATTCCCCTTCCCGATTCAAAAACCTAGATACCCCGAATTTAAAGGTTCTTTTTAATTTCGTCTAACACCAATTAAAAAAATAAGGTAGAGCGGGCATACTCGCAAATTTGTGAGACTTCGCAACATGGATTGACAATATGCGAGTAACTCACGATTGGCAATGTAAAAGTAGTTCCCTAGCTTCTAAAGTAGCATCACCGTAGCTATATATACCAGAATCCAAGATGGCATCTTGACAAGTTTCGAAAAGCCGGAAAGGATAAACAATGTACGAAAACGATTTAACATCATGTAAGTTACAATTATTTACGACATTGCCATTTTTGTAAGGTAATTATGTTTGTTTATTAGTTATAGAAGAGTTGTTCATTCCGTGTGAAATTAGCCACAAGGATTATGAGACCTCAATTCACTTCACTGACTTAAGAGAAATGACTTCGAGACCAAATGAGTTATCCCCATTTGTTTGGTCGCTTTGGCCATGTTAGGAGATACTTTGAGACCAAATGAAATGTCCACCTTGAAATTCAGTGGAGCTGGTCGAATACATTGCAGAATAACATATGGACTAATTTTTGCAACAAATAAACGATTAATTTAGTGTAAGAGTAGTTCTCAACATAGTCCGTCAAAACAATCAAATAAAAGGGAGAAATCTATTTGGGTAGGAGAGAGTAATCTCTTGAAATTGAATAAATATTCAACTCAATTTTAAATTAGTCGGGTCAAATTACTAAAGAAAGTTCAACAAAGCTATTCAATGAGATGGTATATCCCATCAAAGCATCAAACCCGTAACATCAGCAAATTGAGCTTTATTGTGCAACTTGCAATCTTCTTATAGAGTAATTGGATTGTTGAGATAAAATATTTTTTAAGCTAACATTAGAAATCGTCTAACCAATTTATAGTGTGTAATGAAATTTAAAAAAGTTAAATGTAAATTAAAAAACAACAGCGTCATCCACCATCCCGTCCCTCCCGTTGGCTATGTATAACGATTAACGAAAATAGTGTTTATCGGTACTAATTTCAGAAACTCGACATAATTTTCGAATTTGGAAGCCTAGGCTTTAGCTTAGTTCAAGCATAAAGAGAAATAACAAAATGCCCAAGAAAAAAGAACCAACAAGGTGACGGATTTGGTGCAAAGAAAAGGCATAATCACTTTTTGTCAAATTATTAAAAAGCAGGTAAGTTAAGAATCCGTGTATCATAATTAAATTGAGACTTTAAGTTTTGAATTAACTGAGCGGGACAACTAAATAACTAATTGAGTATTAAAGAAGATTAATCGTAGGATATTAACTGACAAGCTGACAATCCTTTTATTCCACTCTCAGAACTTTTAACTCGCATTCACGTGTGATCCGCCATGAACAGTAGCATCTCCTGCCCATGTCGGAAATAGTTCTGAAATTCATGTATTCCTGCCATAAATGCGATTACTTTTGTTGATAATCAGCGTTTGTCTAGGAGGTCTTGATCTAGTAATTAAAATCAAAATACAGTACTAATTTTGTAGACTTGTAGTACAGGTCACACTTTTCTATTCTCTAACTGCATTATACCGGTCATCGAACCTAGTAGTGGATCAGAAATAGGGTTACACAAAGACAGACACTACGAAGAAGGAAATAAGATTTTATCTTTAAACTTAAACCTTACATCAACAGATGTGGTATTTTCCCCGAGTGAAACTTGAAATTTGTTGTTGTTGACTAGAAAGTTATGTGTGCAACTTGGTTAAAGTGACACTCATATAGTTGTATCGATCAACTATGTTACGCCTGGATTTTGGTATTTTCAAAAATACTAGATTAACAATATAGTTAAAAAAGAAACACCCTAAATGCATCGTACCTATAAGGAAAAAGAAGAAGATTGTTGAGTTTGGAGTTTGGACATTTTAGAATTGCATTGCCATTTTTTGAAGATGAACGTTAATAATTCCCAATTTATTGTATTGTGTTGTGTTGTGAACCCGGTTCTAGTATTTTTGGGTTAGTCGGGAGTTTGTCACTTGACAAGTAAAGCCCCAGAAGCCCAATAATGCATCCTTTGGAGCCCAGCCCATCATGAAACTTTTGTAGAAGCCCATCAGTATATCTCGCTTTAATTTGAAGGATTGGGTTAAATAAATAAATTGCAGCCCATGTGTATCAAACACGAAATGGGTATTTCCGCCATCCTAAAAATCTGCAAAATATTAGCGTATTCCATTTTTCTTTCAATTTTACCTTTAATGGTATCACTTTTTCGGATCTTGTAATCAAGACCATGACTTAAAGATCTCCAACCCCCGACCTCAAACTATACACCTCAACAGGTATAGGCCAATCATCCATACCACGACATCTTTCGTCCAAGTATACTCTTGAATCACCTTGTAATCGTCCGTAAATTGATCAAACCCCAACCCCGAAACAGAATAATAGGCGCCATTATGTTAGGTACCTATACTTGGGCTTTGGAAGTTGAACCGTCTTCTTGATACACTAAAGCAAATAACACCATTGATACACTCCAACACATTCCACCCTATATCACCAGGACAGCTATCGAATGGCACAACCAATCATCGTTTTTGAACCCGAAAAAGTTATCGTTATCAGGTTCAATAATTAACACTTCATTTATTTATTGGGCTGCAGCAAAGCAAGAGGTAAAAATTAATCGATCTCCAAGACAACGTTTCAATTTTGGTAATCGCCATAACAACATCACCATTCAGAAAGGCGTTGGTTTCCTTAGAGCAACTCCAATGGTAGATTTTCCTTGTAGTTTTGCCGGTCAAGCTGATGATGATGTAAGCAGCTTGTACCATTGTAGCAAATTTTAAAGTTGTAGTTTGTCAGACTACGTAGCTCCCTCAGTCCATGTTACTTGAGAATTAAAAATAATTCCAAAAAAAATAAAATTTGATGGAAATTGATGTTTTATCCATTTTTTTTTTTTCTGTACTCCAAACTACAATTGTGGTAGTTTCCCGTTGTTAGAATTTTAGTGTAGTTTGGAGGATTAGCTTGAATCGGTCCAATCCCAAAAGGAAAGGAAAAGAAAAGGGAAAAAAAAGTAAAAAGCAAGAAGTACACCAGGAAAGAACCAAAAATGCCAAATGAGAAGAGAAACGGAATTGAAAAGCGATGGTTCAGATCTAAGCAATCATCATACCATAATCATAATCATCATCAACATCATGTATCTTCAGATCTAAGTTAAACTACTATAGAACTTGATAACCCCATTTCTCGCTTTTGCCCTCTCTTCACTCCTTTTCTCTCTCCTCCCCCTTTGAGTAATTTCTGGGATTAATTCAATTCATCTTTCTGCTCATCACTGTCAGGGTAAAACTTCCAATTTTTCAGGTCAGTTAGACTCGCTCTGTACCTTCATTTTCACTGCTTTCTGTCGAATTCTCGTAAATTCATTGTTTCTGGGTTTTTTTAGCTTATACATTGCGTATGATTTCTGGGTTTTTGTTGGTGTGTAATGTTGTTATTGTTGATGAGATAAAACCCATATGATCAAGTTGAAATTTTGATGATTTAGTGATAGGGAAATGATTTAGGAAGGTTGCGTATGTATCAAGTGAAGTTATAACCGGTAATGGGGGGAAAATTGGTTTCTTTTTATGTACTCCCTCAATTTTCATTAGGTTCTTTGCATTTGGTTTAAATCTGTGAGAGGATTTCAAAAGATCAATGTATGATGTTCTATGTTTTGAATTGTAATGACAAAACTGTGGTCTGGGTTTCGCAAAGTAAATGATAATGCAACTAGTTTAGTGCCCATTTCATAGGTTCGTCTTGATCATAAGATTATGTGGACTTGTTTGTGAAAGATCTCATCTTGGTTTCCCAATGGAGATTTCGAGTATTCGAGTGGCGCATTGGGTGTCAGGCCATGTAGGTAGATGTCAAGGTTTGTCCTTAAATTGGGAGTAGGGGAAGGACTAAGGAGGCAATGTAGGGAGTACTTTTGTATGATCGAGGAATGTGGAAATCAAATGACCCTTGAGATATTACCCTTACTTCATTACGGTCTCACTACTCACTATTCTAAAGGTTCTAATCAAACAATAGGTTACTGTAAGATGGGATTTTTACTACTTTTCTGTATTTAGTATATGTGCTCCGGATGAGTTGATGTACAACTTGAATGGACTACTAGAGAAAAGATGATTTCAATGGAGTTATTAGGTTGTGGGAAAATCAATGATAAACTTGCTATTGCTTTGGGACTGCAAGACTCTCCCTAGTCCCTACGGTGCCAATGATTCATTGGTGAGTCAATCAAATAGTTGTTTCTCGCCGGATCTAGCTGTTCATCTAGGATATGACAGTTTCATACCAATTGTATGACTGATCTCATTGGATTATTATCTCTGTTTCATGTCCTTGAGAGTAGGGTTGATTTATATTGTGGAGGGAAAATTAAGGGGCTGTTTGGTATCAACAAGGGAAAGGCAAAGGGAATCAGAAAGGGAAAAGAAAGGAAAGGAAAGGAAACCCCCCAAATTACCCCATATGTTTGGTTGGTTAAAAGGAATCATTCCTTAATTGTTGATGCCATCACCCTCTCCCTTCCTTCTCCACGTATGTCCTCCACCATCTTCATCCATGGCCTAGCAAACTACTCTCCTCTTCTTCTATTGTCGGCCTCCGATTCTCTTTCACCACCCCTTGAACTTAGCACAGCCGCCGCCACTAACAATCTTCCATGGTATTATGGTAAATCAACAAATAGATCTAAATTTGCCAAAATTTTGGTGCAAGATAAGAGAATCAAATAAGAAGAAATTAAATCTGGGTAGAGATCAAGAATATTAAGACGTTTTTTAGGGTGGAGGCGGCAAAAACGAGGCGGTGGTGATGGCTAAAGGTGGCTGCGAAATGGTGAAGGTGGACGGTTTATGGTGATGACAACAATGTCGTCGTCATGTGGTGGTGATGGTGACGTGGGTGATGGCAGTCGTAGGGTGGCGACGGTGGTGGTGGTGTGACGTTCACGGTGGCATTAGATGACTATGGGTGGTAGTTGTGGTGGTGGGGTCAAAAGTATGAAACCCAATATTGGGTAATGGCTGAAACCCTGATGGGGGTAGGGAATGAAGATAGAGGAGTTTGGGGGTATTTGATTAAGGGAAAGTGGGGTAAGGGAATGCAAAAAAAACTCTACCAAACATCATCAAAGGGAATCAGGGTCCATCACTCCCTTTCCCTTTCTTGATTCCCTATAACCAAACGCCCCCTAAGTGTCTTTTGTGTGTGATGCTGGCTCATCTGTTTTTTTTTTCTTTTTCTGTACCCCATGTTTGCACAGCAATGTGGTTATTTTATCTCCCCCCCCCCCCAACCTCACATAGGAGAGAGCAAAAAAAAAATGATCTTTTCGCTGACCCATTGATATCCCTATGTACTGCATTTTGATATAAATGTTTATGGGATTCTCGTTTCTTGATACGGTTGAAGGCATTGGCTTTGTTGTTACTTGTGACTTGTCTTGGCCGAAACCTGAAGGGGTCTGTTTTGTGCTTTTGCACTGTATTCAATATGAGTTGGATTCTAAAATACATATTCTGAACTATTTTTTATTGGATGACTAATTCTCAAGTTTCTCATTTAATGTGGCAGTGGTCTTTGCTTGAACTGAGTTTAAGAGCCTATCATGTGGAAGTTTAAGCCCTTTGGGCAGAAGGAACCAACAGGTCTCGAGGGCCGCATTATTGACATTGGAGACATTAAAGTTCAAATAAAAAACTTCATTGCTGAGGGAGGATTTTCTTCTGTCTACTTGGCGAAAGATGCATCAAATTTGTCAAAGCAATATGCTTTAAAGCATATTATATGCAATGACCAGGAATCATTGGACCTTGCAAAGAAGGAGATCTCGGTAATGAAATCACTCAAAGGACATCCGAATGTCGTAACCCTATATTCTAGCACTGTTTTGGACATGGGCAGAACAAAGGAAGTTTTCCTTGCGATGGAATATTGTGATAAATCTCTTGTAAATGCTCTAGATAGTAGAGGGGCTGGTTATTTCGACGAGAAACAAGCCCTGGCCATCTTTAGAGATGTCTGTAATGCAGTCTTTGCATTGCATTGTCATTCTCCACCAATTGCCCATCGGTAATGAGCATATTTTTCTCTGTGAAACAATCTACTGTGTATAAATCCATTTCATATCTATTTATAAGTTAATGGTCTCTTTTGGGGCGGGTAATTTACTGAGCTTGCTGTGGGCGAATGTCTGGGGTGCTTCTGAGGGTTTTTGGTGACCTTTATATAGAGGATTGGAGCTCTTTTGTAGTAATAAGTCAGGATGACTGATGAAATTGATTTTTATGTCAAACAAATATGAAGAGTGTTATCCTGTTGGTAACCTGATGAAATTGTTCTTTCTGTCAAAAAAGGGGAATGCTTGTATGACGATTCATGTGAGCTGCCTCTAAATATTTTAGCGGGGTGTTGTTGTTGGTACCTGATACCCTCAATTTATGGGGCAAATGGTGTGTGAATATGCTTTTCTGTTTTTCAGATTATTCCGAGAAGCAAATTTGTCCGGTTTAAATTAGAGTTGGCTTGATATATATTTGTTTTAGTTTGCTGGATTCTGCTGTAGATTGATCACTCACGTCATTATGTTTCTCAGTGATTTGAAAGCAGAAAATCTTTTGCTCGGTTCAGATGGATTATGGAAATTGTGCGACTTTGGGAGCACTTCTACTAATCATAAGCGCTTTGAAAAACCTGAAGAAATGGGCATTGAAGAAGACATCATCAGGAAGCACACAACACCTGCTTATAGAGCACCTGAGGTTAAACAAACTTGGTTGTCCATATCCATTGAACTTAAATTAAAATGATTTGAGTCTTACTAGTCCAAGTTACTCTTGTCTGGTGTAGATGTGGGATCTGTACCGGAGAGATATTATAAATGAGAAAGTAGACATTTGGGTAAGTTTTTCCAGTAGCTGAGTTGAGTATGCTTGATTTCTTTGCACATCTGGTAAGATAAATGTTACAAGCATCTGATAATGAAGTGTTACTATTTCTAGGCCCTTGGTTGTTTGCTCTACCGAATTTGCTATCTCAAATCGGCATTTGATGGGGAGTCAAAGCTTCAAGTTCTAAATGGAAACTATCGCATCCCAGATTTACCGAAATTCAGTGCATTTACCACTGATCTGATTCGAGAAATGCTGAATTCTTCCCCAGAGCTCAGACCTGACATCACACAGGCAAGCACTTTGCTTGATTCGCCATTCATGTCCTTGAACTTAGGTTAGTTTTAGATGATTGGTGTCAATGGAAGTATAGGTCATGTTTTTATCATGGTTAGCATTGCTAGCATTGAGGTCCAGAACGTACCTTTCTCTGATTACAAAATTTATGATGATAGGTCTGGTTTCGTGTCAATGAGCAATTACCTGTGGGGTCACAAAAGTCATTGCCTGATCGACCACCACAAATGCCTGAAGCAGCTACCAAACCTTCACATCCTATGCCACGGAGAAGTCCTCCCCCTGTGCCTTCATCAAATGAATCGTCTAGAAATATATCCTCTCTAGGTGCTCCTAAGGGTGGGGTTGGAGGGGCACCAATTGGTGCTTTTTGGTCAACTGAGCATGCCAAAGATACTCCTGGCAAGGAGGTCAAAGGTGCACCAAAATTTGATGACGAGTCCACCTTCTTGACAGAAGATAAAGTCCGACTGGAAAAACGTAGTATTTCCGGAAAAGTGACTCCTTCCGGGAGAGAAAATAACCAGGCTACCCCAGTGTCTAGAAAAGATCTTAGCAGTGGTGATGACAGGTCTAAAGGGCAGAAATCTGATAGCTTTGCCACTTTCGAAAACGATGCTTTTAATACATTTGTTGCTGATTTTGATACATCTAAAATTGGTCCTACTATTGGTGGTACAACATCGCTGAAGGATAACTCGTCAGAAGCTGAGATAGAAAGACTAAGGGGGCAATTGAAGCAAGCAAACATAGAAAAAGCAGAGATCACAGCAAAATATGAGAAGCTTGCTGCAATCTGTCGGTCACAACGACAGGAGTTACAGGAGCTAAAACAAGCTTTGGCTGCCAGAACACCTTCACCAAATAAAGAGTCCGTAAAAAACCAGCCATCTGCTAATACTCAAACTAGCAAGTCTCAGGTATCAGACTTCCGTCTATTGTTTGTAATTGTCCCGTGTGCATATTTTTTTTGCTGCAAATCATCTTAACTCGTGCTGTTGGATCATGTCAGGGACAAGGTAATGAAGGCACACTGTGGGAGCTTCAACAAGATGTGTTTGAGAAGAGTCCCATGAACTCTGGGGCATCATGGCAGGCCTTTCCTGCTGATACCAGTACACAGACGTCTGTTGCAGACCCTCCCAAATCTGTTAGGACTAGGAATGGTCACCCTGGCAAGCAAGATACTTCAATGGGCTCAGCCAAAGATGGATGGGGCTTTGGCAATGAGAGTTTCAGTGCAGTTCCTGGTGCTTCCGCTCGTATTTCTAGGTCCTCTGGGGAAGGTAGTAACTCACAGAGGTTCGGGGATTCAAGTAAATTAGCTAGCAAGACAGTCGCTCAGCCAGCAGGTTGGGCAGGTTTTTGACTGATCGGGGCGTGAAGAGGTATTGCTATATTGGTCATTGTTCATATGATTTTGCATTACGAAACAATATTCTTTACTGATATGTAGAGATCAACCTAAGCCCACTGAACCCTATATGAAGAAACATGAGGCTTCCATTATAATTTACTGTAATCATTTCACTTCTTTTGTCTATTTACACTAGCTTGGTGAAAGGTTTATGAGCACTTCAAAGTCTTCAGCCATGTCCATATAACTTAGCACTTAGCTAGCTATACTAAAAAAAAGGCTGGGCCAAGTCGAGTTTGGCCTCGAGGAGTTTGAGAGCTTGATCCGTTTTGTTCTTTGTTTTTCGTTGTTCCTACCTTCATCTATATGAAATTTTGAAGATGGTATGATGTTTGTGTCACTGGCCCCCGGATGTTAGTGCATTTGGATATCAATGTGACCTCACAAATAATATGTGCTCGACTTCTCTCAACGCCACTTTATATTATTAGACAAGTATAGTGGTACTAAGATTTTGGTACCGTGACAAACATTATCAAAAACTAAGATGCAGAAATTGCTCTGTAGATTAAACTCTAGATGCGGAAAGATGCAAACAAGCATCAGCACTCAATAAAGATTTGTTCTTGCATCGTTGCCCAAGAGGAAAGAAACAGTTGCCAAAAAAAAAACATAAGATGTTCAGGCACAGGAAAATTGTCAGACAGATTTCATTCTGCAAAACGCCAGCAGTTTGGAGTGAAGAACCATACAGAATCAGGACGTGCACTAATTAAGAAGGGTTTAGGCTGGGGTCAGTGTGTTCTCGGTCATGGTATTAGAAACCCCATCCTCGGCCACACCATTGGCAGCCCCATTCTCGGACAAGCCACTGGGAACACCATTCTCGTTCATGCCATTGGCAACCCCACTAGTTGCTCCATTACTATGTTGGTTTACCAACTGACTGAAATTACCCTTCTGCTTGAACAACTGTGAATGGTGATGCCGGCAGTATAGGCGGTGCTCATGGGCCACGCAATTCGATGGGCTGATCACACATCCTCCATGGGTGCACCTGAAACATGCCTTGTGGTATGCATTGCCATCTACAGCAACCTGAAACCCAGAAAGCAAGCATTCAACACAAATTTACGAATTGAGCAAAAACCTTACACACAGAATGCCTAGAAGAATTACAATTTTTTTTCTTGATGCTACTGTCAAAAACTACTACTGTTATGCGTAAGGTTTCACCTTTTCGATAGGGTAAACAGTTTTCTTGCAAGTGACACACTTTTCCTGAGTTCCTCCAAACATGCTCGAGACTCGGCTGCTGGTTAGACCCTGCTCAGGGGAATCAGTGAAAACAAGGAACTTACTGACCAACAAACTTTCAGATGGTGTCTCTAAGATTGTCTGGAGATGAATGTCTCAAAAATGTTCACAATCTAAACTTATGTATCTGCTTACCTGATCAGAAGATCTTTCTCTTACAGTTCTAGGAGCAGCTGCAAGAGCATGAAATGGAGCATCAACAGATTGTGGTACCGTTTTCTGAACCAAGAAATTATATAGAGGGACCAAACCTACCTTCGAAACTTTTATCCAAACTGCCAGTCATCTTAAACAGCTGATCAAAGTGAGGCTTGCAGTATAAGACTCCTTCAAAGGAGCTGAAATTATGAAGCTGCAAAAGGCACAGAAGGACCTCATCAGCGCGAAGCTTAAATATGAAGCTGGTTCTTACACACCCCCATTTCTGATGTAATGCAGTGACTAGATTGGCGGTTATAGTTAAATACACCATTGTCATTTTCATAAACCTGAGGAAACATTTCATCCTTGGACCTAAATCATGATAAACCCTGCTTCATTTTCTGTTATCTGAAAGTCTTTACATTGTTCAGTCTCTATGAAGATAAGCTCAAACATTATTCACTGTTTTCGATTTCAATTGATTTGTACTTTTACTGCTGCAATACAAACAAAAGTCGACAAGTCGACAGAGGTTGATGAAGATTCAAAGTGCTCAAGAGTATGACCTGAATTTTACTGAGTAACCCCGTGTATAAGATTAGAGACAAAGGAGTAACTAGCAAGCTACTTACTTGTCCTGAACTATTAGATGGGACAAATGAAAGTATGAAAGTGTCAACATACGTAGCTGTCATTCTTCTTGCAGATAAACAGAAACAGATTCTATCTTACACAGAAAACATCCGACTTTTTAATGATTACAAAAACTCATAATTGATCCATTAAACAACTTCACAGAATCACAGTTCTCAACATATATAACACGACCACGCCCACAGCCATGGTGCAACGAGGGGTCAGATGTACGCAACCATTGCCATATAATGATATGAATATAAGGCTACTTGGTCATACAATACGAGAAAATTAAGAAGTCGAAAAATTCGAAAAAGAGAGAGAATTGATCATAAAGAGAGACACAAATTACCTTAAGGGTGCTTTTGCAGTGATGACATCTGAAGCAGGCTTTGTGATAGACTTTGGCATCAGCTGTAAGCTGATCAACCAGGTACACTGTCTTCTCACATGCCTTACACTTCTGTGTTGTTCCTCCAAAACTCGCCATTTTTTGTACAAATTCCCGTGTTATCCAAACGAGCACTATACCGTATTCAAAAACAAAGGGACAGTACAAGAAAGGCCTGTGTTAGCTGCCTTCTTTTTCACCCTACCTTATGTCTCTTTCTTTTCTTTAATGGGAAGACTTTTGATTCCCACTGATTTCCTAACATATGATGACTTTTCTGTTCATTCTTTCTAATATGTCTGCTTATAACAAATTACAGCTCAGGCCCTCAAAGAAATTAAGCAAGTTAAGTTAAAGACATCTTCAATGTTTAATGTTCTTTTGCAATTGGGTCATTTTGGTCATTTTAATATTGTCCTTAGCAAAAGAAAATTATTTATTGGTAGGTCTCTTCTTACTAGGTAGACTTAGTAAAACCCGAGAGTCGTTTATATATCGTGTATTCCGCGATACGTTGATTTTGTTTTTGAAATATGTTTGACAAGGTAACTCCGAAACAAAATGCATATGTTTGCTACAGTTTGATGATCTAATGATCCTGACTGGGAGTCTGGGACACACGTAAGGTATAAAACGGATCATAGAAAAGTATGCATTATCTTTACTAATTGATTAGTTAAGGATACAATTAGTGGTAAAGTTTTCCACATTTGGAGCATGCCCACAGATTTCATGACTTATATTACTGACTGTCAATGTTTAGCACCAACACTCATAATTAATCATGATGATTAAGAATTTAAATTGTTGATCACTTGCATTAAACAAAAGGATTAATTAGACTGCATGAATTTTCATCATTCGTTCAACTGGTAGTCCAGGACCCATAATCATCCTTCAATAATACAAGTATACAACAACAATTTGCCGACAAGATAGAAAGTGTCAAATTTACGCAAATTCGGCCTCTATATGACTATAATTCTATATCTAAAACACAAGGATGCACGTCATGCACCTGTTTACAACTGCATTAAAAATTTCTACGACTATTTCACAATTTCTTACCTTATCTGTTTTTTCTTTTCCAACGTCTTTGTTAGTCGCAGTCTCAAAAACCTTTATATATACGAGTGAAGATTTAACCGTTGTTTATAAGTTTTAACATCATAAAAGTAGTCATATAGTCGAACCCACAAAGTGGATTTTGATCAAAGTGCTCTTCTTTTCTCCTTTATGAGTCTAGTAGTGCTACTTTTGAACCCGAAAAGTAATACCAGGCGCAGAAGTTGGCCAAACCCGCCTACTATGTAGCCACTTCTTCGTCTTTAAAGACTGTACGTTCGATTTTACTATATGAAAGGAATTCAAATCATGCGTAAAGACCTTAAAGATGTCAAGTACAATGTGACGACAACTTACATGTTTAAGAAGAGAAACAATGATATCAGGTATACTTGTGTTATGATATGCTTGAATTTAGCTCAAGCTGATTTCTTCGGTTAATCCTCTTGTTCACAGTCGATAGCTTTCCTGTAGTGAGTAGTGACTGCCTTTTCAGTGGTAGTGAACTTAACTCGGGACGTGTCACATGATAGAATTAGGTTTAGTTCAGATCAATCTCAGATTCAGTGCAGGTATTGAGGATGGACATGAATCCGGGTCATTCAGGACAGAGTAATTAGCCAGGTCTAAAAACCATGACAGTTCATCTACTGAGACAGTAGAGCAACAACAACGCAGATCAGTTAGCTTACATACAGCCCAGTTCAAGTGAAAAATATCGTCAAAACCTAGGCCAAAGGATGATAGCCCTCGCGGTGAGAGGCACACCACTAGGCACTAGGTGAACTCCTGATCGTCACAATGGGACTAGGCTCTATCGCCCACATCACCAAATTCGAGAATTTGAAGGTCAAAAGAATCTGAAATAGGAAGTGCCAACATAATCGAAAGGCCTAGTCAGATGTCACTGGCTAACACTACCTAAATTCACTCACAATGATCTGGCAAAAACATCAACTAGCTAAGCTGATACAGCCACCACTGACCAGATTTCACTCATCCATAGCCAGGGGGAGTATTCATTTCACGAATACTGTGAAAATCAATGATCGACACAAGAATATATGGTGAAGCCAAAATTTAAATATAATCATACCAGGAAGGTCTTGCAAACCGAAAATCTGTTATAGTTCTGCTTGAAAGGGATTAAAATCAGAACTACAGCTGTTACCACAGGGCAAAGAAGTCTGTACGCTACAAGCATAGCTGCTTATTCATCACAAGGCACAAAATGTCAGCCGATAGCAGTAACCAAATTTTGCAGGAATGCGACAGAAACGAGCTTAATTATGCACACAAAACTAAGCAGATTTCCTAGAGTCTTCTCGCATTGTTGCCCTAACGTAGAACTCATAGCAACAGCCTGCACAAAACCCAAAAAGAAAATATAATGGCATAAGACTACTTGAGCACAATATAACATCATGTTACAAATTTAGGTTGAAGATACATCCCAAAGAAGACGAAGTATGGATCACAGAACAGATACATGAGAATCTGTAACAGGTAATTATGGTGCAAGCCAATGTCCGTCTATAACTGTCAGGAATGGTAAAAGCTTATCAAAACCGGAAACCTCCAAGCCTTTAGGGTACACAGTCAAAGTTTGATGTGCTAAAGCCAACTTATCCAGTAAATCTTGCCAATAACTTGGCCAACTCTTAAGTCAGATAGTGCTCTCTGAAGAGGGAAAGACCCCCCCCCCCTCACACACACAAAGTGGCTACTTACACAGAAAAAGAGGGCAAAGGGAGCACATCAATGTACCCAACAACTATGTGACAGATAAATCATCACCAAATTCAGCTGAAACACAAAAAAATTAACGTTCTTGGACCATTATAAACCTCATTTCTGCTACTCCGAGGAACAGCTTCTTAAGGTGGCATAGATTGATAGTTCTAGAAATAATGTTTTTCTAGTATCTATAACATCCTCTATAGCGTACAACTAGTTATTAAAAATCTGAAACTGAAGTTTAAAACGTCCTGCAGTGACAGACCATCTTAGGCTAAACCACAACTGCATCATCATTAGTATCCTTAACGTAGAAGTAGTAGTAATAGCGATTGAGCAAGTTGGGGGCGGCAACTAAAGCAGTAGCAAGACTGACCGCAATTGCAGGAATAGGTCGACCTTCTTTCATTTTGGTTATGGAAAGTGAAAGTACCCGAATGCGGACCCCGACATAAAAAGGAGAAAAAGCAACAGAGATTTTCAAACAAAGTAGAAGCATACCAGCCACGACAATAATCGTGAGAACATCACCAAATCTTTTAATCCCTCTTACACCCTGCTTATGTGACTTGAACTTACTCAGTGCTGGGTCCTTAGCCAACAGCTGCATAGCGATTAATACAACCACATCAGAAAATACAACAATCGTGGCTAATTAATGGAACAGAATGCCAGCAGTCAACAATCTCCTTTGAAGAGGGAACACCATTGCATAGCCACATGATTTCACTATGATGATTGGATCTCATGGCAGAGAATGATAATCACTTAATAAGTACAAAGGATAAAGGATACCAAATTTACATAAATTAGCTAGCAATGGGAATTTCAGAGACATTGACCACCATAAGAAAGACGATTAATGCAATTGGCATATGTCAATATGACCAAGAAACAAATCCAAGAGCACCAAATGTCTCGAACAACCACAGAATTACAGGGACAGTCAAATATTACGAAAGATCTCGAGATTTTTCGTCTTTTTATATGATAAGGTTGCATGCACGACAACACGAGTTGTCTGACACCATAGAGATGCTTACTTAAATTCGAGCGACTAATGCCAAATGCAACCAATGTGAAGTTAAGTAAACATAGACTAAACATGAAGAAAGACTTATGCAAAAAAAAAAAAAAAAGGTTTGATGGTAAATGCAGAGACCTTCTGAGATCAAATTCAAGTACACAACTTGCAGAACTCCCAATTTTACATGTAAAAGTAAAACTCTTTGATATGTTAATGTTATCATAGTTTAGACGCTTTGTCCTTGTTAGAATGGTCTTCACGTTCTCAGAGGAACACTCCCTCCATCCCCTATTAAACACTCCGCTTTCGAAATCGGGGTGTCACCCATCAAACACCCCACTCAAAATGGGGGTAAATTTGTAAAATTATCTATCCTACCTTTATAACTCTCGTTCCTAATTTAAAAACCTCCTAATCTACTTTAAATACTCTCCTTCCGACGTCTACCACCAACTATCTTCAACAAAATAAAATAACACTCCCTCCTTATTCCTTACGCAAACACCATAGGGGTGTTTAAAAGGGGGCGGAGGGAGCAAGTAATTTGATAATAATAATCCCACAGCCTACCTACAGAACATATTAGATGCCCCCATCATCCCAAACTATTCTTTTGATCAACATAAAAGATAAGTCCATAACCATCAGCTGAACCTTATCATACACACGACAGCAACGTAGATGCAAGTGTTGCTTATGACCATCACCTAGAGCGCACTACAAACCAACTTCCATTGTTTGCTTGCCCCCTTTATCCCTAGCCTTTACTTATTTACTATACATATTAGCCCTCTTTAAAACCCTAGAAAGGGGTATGCCTCAAGTTTTCATATTTTGCTAATATAAACATGTTTCTACAAGAATGCACCTTTCACCTCACACCTCACGCAACAGGGTCTCATTGCCTTGGTATGCCTCACGCCTTTTGTAATTAAAAGGAGCAAAAGAAAGGACATTTCCATCTTTCTCCACGAATTTTACCGGAATACATCATGTGTACATATCCACCCAACGTAATCACCTCCACAAATTCCATCAAATTGCAACTCGATAATCGTAAAACACACATTTGATACTCAATTCTACCGTTCACCACAACTAATACTCAAACTTAAACTATACACACAACAAATCATCGAAAAAACAGCCAGCAAATACAATTCCATTCATCAAGATCAAAACTTTCTCGTACCCAATAAGCCAAATCAGCATTTCTACTCAACCAATTAATCATCAGATCATATTTTACTCGCAAAATTTGCACAAAATAAAATTCAAATTAAACCCAAAAAAAAACGAAATAAAAGGAGAGAAAGAAAAAAACTGACAGCTTTCTCACGCTCGCCAAGGTCCACGTGATACGCGCGGCTAGGTTGCGCAAACAAACACTCCGTCTTCTGTAAATTTTACCCACAGTAAAAAAAAAAAGAATTAGCTGATGAAATATACAAGGTAAAAAAAAAAGATAAGAAATGATGGTGAAATTACCTGGGGATTAGATCGGAGGTGAGAGAAGAGATGGGTTTTGTTGAGGAAGGACGCCATTGTAGTTGTCGTGTAGTTGACGCTTTTGGGGAATCGGAGAGAGGAGAGAGAGGGGAAGTATGGAGTTAAGTGTGCCAATCACAATTCACAAATTGCAGGCAAATGCTCGCCTTCTTCTTCTTCTCTCAGATCAAACCTTCTGGTAAAAAAATTACTTGATTTTCCATATGTACCCCTCATTTCATTTTCATCAAAAGGCATGAGTAAAATAATTAGAACAAAATAATATGACCCGATTTGAAAAATCACTAAAAAAATCTCTCGTATTTCGATAGTGTAACCGTATCAAACTTGATCCTTAATAGTATTGATGCATAGTTAATTGGTCTTACAAAATTCAACAAACCAACTTGAAAACTAGTAGGAACCTGAAAATTCGACTCAAGACAAGAACCGTAAACTGTCCAACCAACAGACTCGATTTGTATAGACACGGTCAACCCGTAGATAACTTCACCCCATAGCTAAGTAGTGTTGTATAGTCTTATATGTAGAAACCAACAAACCTACTTATAAGGAGCCTGAAACTCGACTCAAGTCAACTCGAGTTAAGCATATACCAAAAGATTTGACGATAATGACCCAACTCGACCTGGAGTAGACACCTCCCTTCCCAACCCTACCCCACCATATGGGCCTTAACTCCTTAAGCAGGGGCGGAGACGGGGGCTTACCCCGACTACGGCCCGCCCCAGATTTCCAAAAAATCGAATTTTTTTGTGTAAAATTATTATAAAACTTGTAAAAATTAGAAAAATCGTAGTATTTAGCCCATTCCAACTCGAATAAATAGGTTTCGGCCTAGTATAGGTTTCAATCCCGGCTCCGCTACTGGCCTTAACCCCGTTGGGTTTGGGCCGGTGGCACATAACTATTTGGTGGATGAACAAATGCCACGTTCCACATAGCATAAGCAGCAACTGAAAACCAAACCATTCTTGCAAAAATATAAACCAACTTTTATTTCCGCAGGAAAATCAGGTATTTTTCCCAGCAAAACAATGGCGTTGAGAAGTGCAATTTCTGTTGGAAGACGTGCTAACCTCGGTGTTGTTTCAGCAAGATCAATTTTTGCCACTACCAAGACTACCCTTTCTCATTTCCATCGTTCACTTCCTTATCACGTCACCAAACCTGGTAATTAATTAATTATAACATTTCTCTTATTCTTTACGATTTCACAGCATTTTTCGTAGCTTTTTTTTATGGCTTTGTCGGTCGAATCATATATTCAAAGTTAGTTTGGTATAAAGTAATGATTATTGGTGGAAATGATTATGAAATTTGCTCACAAATTGGGTTTTTTTATGTGATTTTTTTAATTTATACATTGTGTGTGCATGTAATATATAATTATATATACAGGGTTTAGATATTCCGTTCGTGCTATTCAAGGGACAACTGTGGAACCAATAATACCCAAGAAAGATGAAAATTCTAAGCAAGATGATCCTCAAAATTGGAAAGTTAAAATGTTGTTTGATGGAGATTGCCCACTTTGTATGAGAGAGGTAATATATACTCCATTTTTAGTTTCGATTAGTTCTTCTGTCCCATTTTGTGTCGTGGTAACCCACTCAATTCATCACATGTTAGTCCATAACTCCATAAAAATAAGCTAGTTGTTTCAATTATTATACGGTGACACCAAATGAGACCGAGGATCCTTTACATACGGCCCACTTGTTAAGTCCATAACGTATACTATACTATATGGTTAAATTTGGGGTTGATCGTGAAATTGTGATGAATTGGATGGTCAGGTGAATATGTTAAAGGAGAGGAATAAAGAGTACGATGAAGCTATCAAGTTTGTTGATATAAGCTCAGAGGATTACTCACCTGAGGAGAATCAAGGACTTGACTACACAACTGTAATGCTCTTTAATTTCCTGACATTTTTCATGACAAAGTTTACAGTTTTCCTCAACTTTATTTCTGTTTATATATCAGTATATGCATATATATATATATAGAATCAATGGCCTGTTTAAATTATAACAATCTCTATCTGATCTGAAAGTGCTTTGAAGTCTGACCGTCTTGCATAGAGTTGAACTCATATTATGTTGGTGTGTATCTTGTTTGGTAATATTGCCTTTTTTTCTAATATTTGGCAGGCCATGGGAAGAATTCATGCAGTCCTCTCTGATGGAACAATTGTTACAGATGTTGAGGTACAATTGTTTATGAAAGATTAGCTCGCTCTTACTGTAGTAGTTCAGATGAGGCTATCGATCAGTTTGCCTTGTTTTCGATCTCTAGTACTTACTTTTTTAATAGCTTTCCTTTCAAGTTTGATCACGGAGATAATCTGTAATTGAAAAATTATCTGGTTTTGGGTTGTACAATTGCGGTTTCAGGCTTTTAGGAAACTGTATGAAGCTGTTGGGCTTGGATGGGTCTATGCTATCACAAAATACGAACCTGTAAGTCATTTCATGCATGGGTTTTGTTCAATACTCCCTTTCAGATGTTCTGTGAGACTGATCGACTTATTAGAACTATTTGTACTGATCAGGTTGCAAGTATAGCTGATGCAGTTTATGGAGTATGGGCAAAATATCGTCTTCAGGTCACAGGTAATGTCTTTTAGCCTATTACTCAATAAACCAACCAAATCAAATGTAGGATCGCGCTTCACCTTAATTGAAGTTCTAGTGTGTATATCATATGTTCTTATGATGATATTTGTGGATTCAGGCAGACCACCAATGGAACAGATCCTTGAATCAAGAAGAGCTAAAAAGGTGCGGATGTCTTCCTGATAAAATGCTGTATTCCTGCTTCTAATTTCAACTGACAACAGTTTGTGTGAAAAATTCTGCATGATTACCTTTAATAATCTACTGATGCCTGTGTATCTACGTACTGTTTCAACATATACACTGACTGACCAATTGCAGTCTTACTTGTTCGGCACCTTAAGTAGCATCCTGACATCCTGTGATTCGAAACAGGACAATCTGTTTATAGTTATGTACTTCATTCTCGGTTAGACTGACTGATAATTTCTTTCGCCTGCAGAGTGAAGTTTGTAATGACAGCAATACCTGTAAAATGTGAGTTTCCCAGCATCATAGAATGGAACATCTTTTCTGCCAAGCGGCCAATCCCACCTTTTTTTAGGTTGTATTCAGAACCTCCATTTCTCGTACATCAGATTAGCTAAGCTCACATGTATAATACCAAATCATAATACATCATATACTTTGGAACTGAAATCTCAAAATATAATAAAAACCTCATTTTTTCTTCTTCTTCTTCGATGCCATCGCCTTAATCTTTTTCATAACAGCTTTGATCTTTTTAGCTTTGTCCTCGTCTCTATCAGCACTACAAGCCGTCAGGCACGAGGACGAGAATGAACATGGTGAACAAGCTGCGCCATTTCTGTAATAATAGTGGTAGAATGAAACTCGTTAGGATTGGGTTTACTCATAGCTTATTGCCTTATTATAGTAAATTAAGTTAGGAAAATGTGTTATTAACAACATGTTAGAAAAACCGATTAACTAATTAAGGACTCGGGATTTCACATTTCACAACAGGGAAGACAAATCTGTACGTATGTCACAGTATAATCAACATGATTGACATGGTGCACGTTTTATTCGTATGTTGAGCTTAGCTTACCACAAAGTAATTCCAACATATACTAGTAAAAGTGTAAAACGTTAATTTTATGAAGATAATGCGGGAGTACTTACCACTGGCACTCGGTCCCAAATTAAACTTCCCATATAATTAGAAATCCTCCCACATAATACTATTCCAGGAGGAATTTAATTTGGGACGGAGTGGTATTTGTTAAGTATATTAAATTAAATAAATGTGGCATTATGCAAATTTTCGAGATTAAAACTTCTTTGTGAATCTAATCTAATGCTTGTTCAAATTTGATCCAATTCAAGCCAGTCTAATCTGATCCGAAGTTAGCCTATCTATTCCATTTTTTCACTAATCGAATCAAATTAATGTGCTACTGCTTCTAGCTAGCATAACTCCATACTAACTATCGGATCAAGAAACCACATTAATATTAAAGAGATTATTTATCGGTTGATAGAATGGTTAAAATTTTGAACTTGGACCGGACTCGCGGTCAGGACTTCACATCGTCACAACCACTAAACGAATATTTAGACATAGCATGTAACACATTATAAAATGAGATGGTACACTCGTTAAAAAAAGAAAAAAAAAATCATATGAACTTCCTATAGTCTTACAGAGTATTTAAGATGTGCAAATTAAACATTTAACCTCCAATTTCAATCAATAAGTCAGGATGGCCGAGTGGTCTAAGGCGCCAGACTCAAGTTCTGGTCTTCGAAAGAGGGCGTGGGTTCAAATCCCACTTCTGACAAATTTATTTTTTTGCTAACCTGATTATTTTTCAGAACAAAGAGTTCAGGAAACAGAGAATGTGGAAGCACCTACTTTCATATATACTCTCTTAGAGTTATAAAGAAGGCTTCAGTATTTACATAACCCACCATCACCACAAAAAATACGCCTCGGAACTTCGCCTGAACCACTAATCATTATACAGCTTAGAGTATATAATACTAGTAACCTAGTATATACATCACCAACAAAGGCTCTATAAAGCCCCGGCCAAAGGCAAGCTCTAGCTCTGATAGTTGAGGTTATATACCAGTTATCGGAATCTTTGTAACTGCGGTAAGTGAGTTCTTCTTGTCACCACAAGCCTCCGCACTGAGAACCATCTTAGGATACTAGAGAGGACTCTCCATCTTCGGTGAGCTGGTCCCCTCACTGTATGAGACGAAGACCGTGACCTTAAGAAGCCACTGTATGCATTCTGAAGATCAGATTGAGATTCCAAACCCACAGTTGCAGACTGAATGGAAGAATAATCGATATCCATAAACCCTAGATGGTCATCGTCAGGGAAAGCTTGAGCTAAGGAGTTAGAACTGCAGAATAGCGAATTAGTTATGTGGACCGGAATTTCCAAAGGCTGGTCATATCTCATGTCCAATGCATCCATGGTCTGTAGGGAAAAATCTTCTGAGCTGCTCAAGCATCCCAATGAATAAAGCGGTGAAAGGAGTTCAGGAGACGTCATACTTGATTGTGCATAGTCTTGTCCGGTGATCCTTTGTGATGTTGAATGCTTGTTTGCTTCTGGAGTGTCTGTCATAGGAGAATTTACTGCACTTGAAGAATCGCCAATAAGGGACTTCAAGTCTTCGAATGAGATCACTCCATCCCAGTGTTGAAAAGCTTCAGTCACCATTCTTTGTGCATCGAGCTGGAAAAGGTTTAGATCACAGTTATGTCAGATGTGAGTCATGTGACCATTCAAATGATTAGTGTGGCTGAAAGCAGCAAATAATACTTAGGTTAGAAAGAACTATGCCTTCTCAGTTTCAGACATCTTATCGAGAGGAATGTACTGACTTTCCGAGTACAGTCCCAGTATCTGTCCCACCACATTGAAGACCGCCCCATTCGTATGCTGAGAAGTAAGCGAATAATACAAGAAAATTCTCTTGTCCAGAACACATGTCCGAGCATGCTCTACTGTGACATCCCACATCTTGGCAGACATACCAGAGCCCAAAATCTGAAGCATACAATGAAAACCAAATGATCAGAAATAATTCACGCTACCTCACTCTGAAGCCCTGCAACAGAAAACACACATGTACAAGTTCTCACATTACACAGTCAATCGATGCCCACCAATTTATGGAGACCCCCTCTCCCCCTCCAATTAAGGATTTCTACAGAACAGAAACTAAGGAGCCCTGTAATGCAAGAAAGCTTCAACAAAATTGTAGATATTCCCGGGGGGGGGGGGGGGGGGGGGGGGGGGGGGGGGAGGGGGATAACTGTCGTAGACATGTTAACCTAGTCAATCCATGTCACAAAGTGCAGGGATGACGGGATAATAAGTCATCCAAAATATGCCCCTTTTGGCTTAAAAATTGAGGCAACCCTAAGCTAACTTGATCTTAACCACCAGCGAGCTTGAAGTGGATGAAAGAAACTACGGAGTAATACCAAAGAACCAAAGAGGAAAGACACCTTGAAGGACGAAGCATAAATGAGCAACTGCAAGCAACCTCAAAGCATATGATGATCACACTCACATCTATATATCATAAAAGGGCAGCACGGTGGACATTGGCGTCCCCGCAAAGCGAGGGTCCGGGGAGGGGTCCCACCACAAGGGTGTATTTGGGGCAAGCCTTCCTTGTCATTTTTTTGGACAAGAGGCTGCTCCCAGGATTTGACCCTGTGACCTATCGATCACACAACAACACCTTTAACAGTGTGCCAAGGCTCCCTTTCA
This sequence comes from Spergularia marina, assembly GCA_963680865.1. Taxonomy (NCBI): domain Eukaryota; kingdom Viridiplantae; phylum Streptophyta; class Magnoliopsida; order Caryophyllales; family Caryophyllaceae; genus Spergularia; species Spergularia marina. The sequence goes on along the minus strand of OY804560.1, from coordinate 20,061,005 downwards.
AACATCTATATACCATGTGACTTCAAAAACCAAATGTAATCAGGCAATGCAACAATCATGCATACAAATAGAATAGAACGGATTAACAATTATAAATATATATCATAGTACACATCTCAAGGTTCTTACATTCCTAAGCCGTGCAGGATCTAGATTGAGCAAAATAAGGAAGTCCTTCACAGTCTTCACTCTTTCAATGATCAATCGCTTGTGAAACGCTCCTTCTTTTCCTATCTTTTCCAGCCTCCAAACTTCATCAAATAGAGAAGGGGGATGGTGTTTCTTGTACACTGCAAATTCATAGGACTATCATAAATTAACAAGCTTAAAGAATAAATTGATTCATTTAACAGGACTGATACACGAAATTCTCACAACTGGTTCCATCCCTTTGGTTATTTCCAGAGAAAAGGTATCAAAATAGAATATGACGTGAGTCATTTTCGCAAAAAAAATCAGCTAACAGATCACCATGAATGATTCATTTTTTGTGCTCTTACAAAAATTTAATGACCATATGTTTGTTGTTTATCAACTCAATGACATAATATAACACTAGCTCTCATTTCTGAAGTAACAAGGAAGAAAACCAAAAAACAACCTATCCCCGAAAAGAAAGTGCAGCGCAAAGCATAATGAAAACCTTATCATCTCAACGTTTACCTTTGGCACCTTTTGGTAATAACATAAACACATGTAGAAACACATTGGTGTTTAAGTGGCATGGCCTTGCAGATTTGTCATGATTTATTAGCTATTACGCACCTCATTAAATAGGATACCTAAAAGATAATGACAACTAAACCTTCGTTGTAATCATGACAAAGCTTGAAGAAGATCAGGGTACTCACACTCTCCACGATGATCCCTGACAATGAAAGATTCCGTTTTTGCTTCTCTGATCCGAGCTCCATCAGAGCTTCCAACAACTCTAGCCCCTAGTCTGAATCTACGACTCCTTGTCCAGCTAGAGTTATCTGTGAAAGAAATTTCACCAATAGCACCGATGCCCTTTTTCAAGTATACTTGTACATCACCGGTAAGAAGAGGTTTCTTTCCCTCCCTTTCTCTGACAATGTTGTTTCTAAATTCTTCCAGAGTCCAAGTCTCCCGCTCATCCCCATCAAAGTCTCCTTCAAGAACTACTACTTCCACCTTTGCCGAGGATTCAGAAGCACATAGCACAATTTCGTCAGTAAGAGAATCTACCAAACCAACTTTAATGGGAGAACCGTCTTCTCCTTCAATTCGAGTTCCAGTAAAAACAGGAAGAGAAAGTGCGCTCAAGAACTTCAGTTGCAAGCTTCTTGATTCAGAAGGTAATTCATCATCAGCGGAGTTCCTATGAAATAGAAAAAGATTATCTTCCTGTTGGCAATTATTTCATAATTTTGGAACAAAAGAATTTTAAGAGGTTTCTCACCGCTTAAAACTGAAGACATGCTTCTTTATAGCAGACTCTACCTCTTCCTTGACCTAAAAGAAGTAAGAAATAAACCATCAAAGGTTTTAAATATTGAATGGAGAATAATAAATACAACAGAATTGGGCAGTCACTGAACCAGTAGCTGACCCGATTTGTAAATGTTGTGAGAGAGGAATCCAAGGAATAGTTTACGTATATACAACGCAGGGGTAGGGCTACAGACATACGAACCCTTTAACTCGCCATAGGCCACTCGGGAGCCTTAGAGGCACTAGGCTAAGTGATGGAACTACTTTTGTCATTTGTCTTTCTATGTCTCATACCTTCATTAACACACTACTAACTTTTTAATTGAAGAAGTAAACCAACTTCTATAAGCATAAGCTATCTACCAAACCATTCCTCACTACTTTATGCAGTCGACGACTTCAAACTAGCATATATGCTATAAACAGTTATGACTGCCCTTCAGAAAACAGAGCAGCTACCCGCCTTCCCCCCTCCATTAGCCCCATGATCCATAATAGTTGAGCCAGTGACACTTCCTTACATTACCTGAATGAACCTTTTCAAGTACAGAAGTCTTACAACATCACAAACCTAATTATCTAAGCACTTCATCTTTGTCAGTTTCCTGAAAAGCACAAGGCTGATAGGAAAATACTATGCTGCAATTTTCTGTCTTAATTACAAATTTTCCACATTTGATGGGCAACGATAGCAAATAAGGTTCAGTGTGATGCAACATTTACAAACCAGATTATTTACTACGCAATACTTCCTATAACACTGAAACAGTATTATACTGATTCATTTCATAAGTACACAGATGTAAACAGGTTAAAGGCCATGAGAACAATGACAGAACCTAGGCGAGATTCTAACATGAAAGTCAGTTTCAGAGCACTTACAACTCTGCGAAGCATAGGCTCCAGTACATGCTGGAAGCTATTCTGTTTCATCACATCCCGAACCACACTACAATGTCAAACAAAATAGATGTTTGTTAGGGAAAACATCAACTGTAAGAATATAGAGAAAGGATATTCATAGAACTCCTAATACAACATTATCTATCCTAATCTCATGATATTCCCGATATCTCACATATCCTCCAACATCAACTAGAATTGTTTATTACCAAAACAATGAAAGCTTAGCCCTAGCATCTGTATGACAGTACACTATGTTGATGCCCGAAATTAAACCCACATTCTTCATCCTCTCATCTACAACCTTTAACTCTTATGCCATAGTAATTCATCTCGCTTGAAAGGAGTATCAGAAACATTATAAAAGGCCAATTGAAGGCCCTCCATATATATATCGGTTCTTTACGTATGGTTTGAATTCCTCTCACATCACGGACTTTTAAGACACTTGTTTTGCTAGTCTATATAGACCATTGGCATTTAGCAATAGTGATAGATGAGTATACAACAAGGAAGAGTCAACTAAACTATAAGAAGCAAAGTATCAAGTCAAGCTTTGCTCTGTAATCAGCTCCCACACAAATAGTCAAACAAGCTTTTTAACAGCACTAGAGTAAACCATAGTTCAATCAACAAAACTAACACATGCCCACTTCCCAATTTTCCACTATATGATCAACAAAACCAAAAATAGAACAGTTGCCCTAAAAAAAACCCATAATTAGAAACATTTTTTTTCATCATATAGACATTGAAGTTCTCAATAATCAAGTCAAACCCACGACCCAATTCCACACAAAATTACCAAAGATACAAACTTTTCTAACAAAATACCAATAATTAATTCAAAAATCTTCACCTTGTAAAAGAAGGAACACTACTTCTTCTCCTCTTATCATCAGGGCTATGATTACCACCCTCAACATTCCCAGAAGTTGAAGCATCATCTGGGTTTCTTTTCTGAGACATTTCACCAAACAACAACTGTGCACTCACTCTAAACAAAAAAAAAAAACCAACAAAAAAAAAACACCAAATTACTTAATTATTAACAACAACAACAACTACTCCTGGTCTCCTTCAAGTGCCAAAAAACATAGGAAGTTGGTGAATATAAATGGGTGAAAATATTTGGGTAAATTCCAAAAAATCCAAAGTTATAATCTTTATTATTAAAATTATTATTAATAATATTATAAAGAGTGACAAACCATCTTGTTCTATCCATATCTAAAGGGTTCCCTAGCAAAAACAAAACACAACCCTTCTTCTACAAGATTTTGTTCGTTGAGTACGATTCTTCAAGAGTGACAGACTCGAAAAGAAATGGAAGGTTTTGAATTTTGGAGAGGGGCGAAAGGAGGAGGAAGCTTCTCTCAGAAGTTGAGTTTGAGAGTTGAGGGGAGAGGGGTGAATTTGGAAATATTTGGAATGGAATTTGGTTTGTGGGAGTAGGAGAGAGAAAGAGGGTGAAAGCGCGTAAAATGTGGGGCTTTGGAATGGGTCCCACTTCAACACGAGGAGTTGGTCGTCTTCTTTGTGTTTGACGTGGCATGAGTAACTCTTTTTTAATTGTAAATTGGCAATTGTCCTTGTCTGGCTTACATTAGCATTTGAGGGTTTTAAGAAACGGAAAATTCACGTAATATCCCGAAATCCATAATATATACTCTGTAAAATTATACATCCTCCTATCCACTCAGAATTCTCGTTTTTCAGTTTTTTTTTAGTAGCTATGTTCGGAGATAATGTAGACCAAATGAAAAACTCGTTTACCTTAAAAATCAAGTGGAGTTGGTAGAATGCAATGTTGAATATAATATATACTAATTTTTACAATAAACGGTCGATTCATTTGGTCTAAAAGTAGCTCCAAACATGTCTATTCAAATACGTTTTCGAAATGGGGGGTAGGAGGGAGTATGTTTTTTTTTTTCTGAGGTATTGTGATTAATTAGCGCAATCATATTAGCTTCTGTCATACTCCCTCCGTCCCAGCTCAAACGCCCCGAGCGATTTTTGTAGTGGAATTGAAAAATTGATATAATAAGTTGAGTGGGGTAATATTAGAAAAAATGAGGAGAGAGAAGGTGGAGATTAATAAAAGTAGGAGAGATAGTGTGAGAGAGGATGTGATAATTTAATAAAAGTAGGAAAGAGAAATATGTCCCAAAATAAATAGGGTGTTTGAGGTGGGACGTCCCAAAATGAAATATGGGGGATGGGACAGAGGGAATAGATGCATAGTGGAATGACATTTTTGAGAGGGAAAAAAAGTTCTAAGACGCACGAAATAAGTTAGTAGCCGGGTTCAGAACACTAGCTACTACATCGTTGGACAAAACCTCTGAGGTTAAGTACATTTGAGAGCTTGTTTCAATGGCTTTGAGTTACAAAGATATTGTAAATGGTTTAGACTTTAGATTAGTTCAATTTGTGAAAGCCTTGTTATCAAATTTTATAATGTTTATAAGGACTAGAAGGCTAAGAAATTTTATCAAAAAAATTCCAACTGGTAGTACAAAACTCCTAAAAATGTGCATTAAGTGTCTTGTCGAGAGCAGATCATATGTCTCATTTGGCGTCTCACTCAATATACCAAGCCAATGAGAAACTTAAGTCGTTCGAAGAATAATGTTACTCTTAACTCTTAAGGGAACGATACTTTGATCAGGGAATGAAACTTAGTCTAATCTTCTCGTTTCACTGACCAGAGTATGGGTTTAAGCCCAACTTCAAATTTTCAATTACAACTCCGTATACCGATTGTGATAACTTCAATATTTAAGTTTGATCTAAATGATATAATCATCTATCTCAATTATTGCTTCAATTCGTGTTGTTCAATTCTCTTTCATTCATTTGGAAATAATGAGATTGATAGGCTCATAAGAGAATTCAACAACGTAATCTATAATAAGTCATTGGACGTTGATTTTTTTGGTGAAATTATTGATAAACGATAAAAACAATCACATTCAACATGAAGACAAATGTATCAGCATTGGTTTTTACCCTGTTATGGAATGTGATCAAATATAACGTATGACAAATAAGAAAAATAGACTACGCAATAAACATAAACCCTAGTGAAACTTTTTACCAGCAAATAGATATAATTTGAGCTTCTTTCACTTTAAACAAAGGAATTGTTAACTTTTGAAAATATGCGAAAAATGTCAATTAATGGAATTATTATTAAACCTATATGACTATATATGGTCCCCTTTGACATTAGGGAGATTGTGAAAAGTAGCAAATTTTGAGTACATTTTTTGCATATTTAAAACAAAGTGTTTGATACACATTCCGTCCCAACTCAAACGCCACATCCCTAAAACACTCCCAGTGTTGAGAAGAGTATACACATTAATCGATTTATCAAAGTTTTTAAAAAAATTATAAAACTAATTAGATTAGAACTTTTTCTAACTTGCTATACAATTTTTTTGAAACTTTGATTAACTGAGTAGTATATATACCATTTTCACTATAAAATCGATTTTTACACGGGGCGTTTGAAATGGGACTGATGGAGTAGTTGATATCTATGACTCTATGAGTTGCATCACTTGCATGTGCTTGCTTGTACACTAGTTCTGGCATAAACAAGTACTGTGCATGTACGATGTGACATGACATAACCAGAATCCAAACTGCCAATGTGACCGTTGAAGTCAAGGAAGCTTCGTTCTTTGGCGGGAGATTCGTGTGATTTAACGACCTTATGCTCTACTTTAGTGCCAAAAAAACTGGGACATTTAAGTTGTACCTATGTTGTACGAATTAGTATGATGATTACTTGGGAGTTTGCTAAATTTGGATTTTTGGGCAATCGCCATATGTGCATTTCACAAGATTGTAGCGTAAGATTTGACATGGGGCCTAGAGCATGCGTAAACGCGTATGATTCTAATCACAAAATTTGAAAATTTGGTCGTTAATTTCTAATTGTCCAACTGGATGGAAGTGTCATATTACATACATTATTGATCACGTAAAATAGTCACGATCTTTAGTAAGGAAGATTATTCTTTCACTAGAAGTGCTATTACATTTGGCATGATTTTGGTTGGAGTTGTTTGCACTTGTCAAAATATAGTATACAATGAATCCCAAAAGCGTATTGAATTTATTATGCTTCATGTTTACGTTTTTTTGACATTAAACATTATCATTTTTAAAAGAAACTAAAACGCCCATGAACCCCCTCCGCAACACACACACACACACAACCTAGCAACCCAGAGCCCTAAGGAGGAGGGATCCTCTTACCATCACCCCCTCTATTTCATACTCTTTCTGTTCGGCTTTAAACTTCCTACTTTATATTTAGGGTGTTCATCTTTAAACTCAATAATTAAAATCTTTTCTTATTTGTACATATAAATACCAAAACATCCTTACTTTTTTATTAAAAGTGGAAGTGGGACATACCCCTATGTGTAATTTTACACCAAGTGGACCCTAAAACTCATTCTTTGTTATACTTTTCTTAAAAACTGTGTTCCGACCCTACGCGTTTTATAGCCGAACGAAGGGAGTAGGTTAGAACCCTTGGTCCGGGTGAGCTCCCAGATAGCAGGAGGCTCGGTTTGAGTGGTCCGACCTACCTAAAAGTAAGTTTCTATTTTTTTTTTATTTTTTATTGAGGGTTCTTTTTGCATTAGTAGGAATTAGGATGCGTAATGGAGGCCCAATATTCTAGGCCCTAGTGGTAATGGAAGACATTCATCAAAGGCCCAATAGCCCATCAGGCTGCACTAATGCCAGACCAACACAAGATGTAATCGTGGCAATAGTTTGATATGACACGAACCTAACACAACTTTAGGCTTTAGCTAGTTAGTGTTGAGAAATTTCGACCCATTTGATCATGAGTTCATGACCAACACGATAAATCACTTAAGTTGTTGTCGAGATTACAAGCACGAAGATAACATGCTTTAACTCGTTTTAAAATCAACATTAACCGTCGAAATCCAAACTTCATTTCACGAGTCACAACAAATCCATTTTATTATTTAATACTCCGTAACATCTCTTTTCTCGAAGGAGTCGAAGTAATAACCGGTCTAAAATCACATCCAACCACGAACAAATTACACATTAGCTAGATAGTACATACTACTAGTCTTGTACCATACAGGCTTACATTACATACATGAACTTGCAAAGGTTACCACATAGAGAAACATAGTTTTTTTTTTTGGTTTGGTTACAACATAGAGAAACGTAATGCCAACTTGCCGAGGAAGGTTTCATTTTTCTCGAAACTTAAAAGAGGTTACCACACAGAGAAACATAGTTTTTTTTGGTTTGGTTACAACATAGAGAAACGTAATGCCAACTTGCCAAGGAAGGTTTCATTTTTCTCGAAACTTAAAAGCTTGTGTTTAGATACGTGAAACAAATTCAAACCAAACAAACTTAAAAGAAAAACGGAGGGAGTACGATTTAAGGGCACTTGGTCTTGTTGCCATGGGTGGTCATGTCAGTGTAGCATTTGCCGCAAACCTCTCTGTTGCCGTGGGTGCCTGGTGGGACACACTTACACCTCATGCAACATGTCCCGCATGCTCTTGTGCACAGGTTCGGCCTCGAGTGTCTTCCGCACCTCGCGTTACATAATCCTCCGCAATCTAAACCAGTTTTCCAAACAATTACACAAGTCATATTACTAAAAATCAATAATAATATATGTATCCGAAATACGAATCTAAGGTATAATAATAATCGACAATTAACTACTACTCCATATTTGCTTTGAAAGAAAGTATAAAAGGTCACGAAACCAATTAAGTGACAGACTTCACCTACACAGATAATTAAGGGCCGGGGCTTATAAATAATTAATCAGTAGTCTCCTGTGAGACCGTCTCACCTGTGAGATAGACCAAAAAAGAAGATAGTCCATTAATGAAAAAAAAAGAGTTAATAAGTTATAATCTTGAGTTTTGTAATTAAAACTACACGTTATAAATGTTTATGCTAATATTTGAGTTTTGAACTTAAAAGTTTGAGTTTTATAATTATATAAATCTTTAAACTCATTATATAAATTATCGAATACACAAAATTTAAAGTCAATATTTAATGTAGTAATCACCATAAAAATGCACAAAATATGTGAGAAATACGGTGAGATAAAATAATTGAGATAATAGTGTGTAATTTATTGGGATTTTATTATTGGATCTGTCTCACATGTGATACCGTCTCATATAACAATTTGCCTTAATTAAAAACAAGGTCAAATATGTGAGATGAATTTAAGCGAAATGCAAACAATCAAATTGAAAGATTGAAGCTAGGGAGTATCCGAGTATATAATATATGTATGTGACTAATGTGAGTACCTATCGTTTGCATGAGCCTTCTATTTCCCGCTCTTACTGCTACCTGTAAATTTTGCACATTAGTATTATTATTGATCGAGAATAATTCACGTTTAAGCTTTTAGTTGAGACGATAAATAGTCGTAGTATCGGAGATAATAGATTATATAGAATAAACCTGCTGAACGAGGTAAGGGACCTCTTCATCTGCTTCAAAATCGAAATCAGATAACACCTGTAGCTCAGAACGGTACAAATTAATAATAATGCAAAATAAGATCTATTGAACGCATCATATGGGTACATACGTATACTCCCTCCATTTCTGTGGATTGTTTCGGAACGTAAAGTTCATTCTATATTACCTGGACAAAATGTACCAAAATGAAAAGCAAATGATTGTCGTACCTGAGCAAAGCAGAAGAGCACAACAGTTAACATGAGTAAGGCACGTCTCGCCATTCTTCTTGTATAAGCTTCTCAAATGTTCTATATGCATGCATGCGATGGACTTTTACTTTCAAAGTTCACCAATTTAAGAAGGGAAGTGCTCAAACTTCTGAATTTAAGTGTAGGCTGGCACTTAATGCTTGTTTACGTGGGCCCCTTGAAACTTTGGATCGATACAAGCTAAGTCATACAACCATTGTATATGAAAAAAAACCATATCCAACGGGTCATTGATAAGTCGAGCATTTTTCATTTATTTATCAGTATGTCAAAACATGTCTCTGGTTTTTAACTCATTATTTTAAAAAGAATCGGATCGAATAGATTTCGGACTAGTGGTAGTTTAGAGAGGCCTGGAGTAAATAAGATGAAAGAACAAAGGAGTAATTGCATTGCTGAAACTGTGCATGCAATCAGGAACTTCTTGACTGGGAGCACTTAAATGCATGCATATTATTAGATACTTCTCGTTTTTAATCCGTCATGCATGATTAGTTAACATTATAATTTGAATACATGAAAAATGGTATCTGTTAACAGTGCAAGAGAACGGAGGTACGTAACTTTGAATATTCGACGTGGAACATCGAACAGGGACAGGGTCACAAGTGTGTAGTGAAGTTGTTAATTGTAGTAACATATACGCAACATGAAATCTGCTATGCATGCCAGAATTACTGCAGCGTAGTTGATCAAAGTGCAATAACTACTAGTAGTCCATCACAATTGATAGCCATAAGATGATGGGCCAACATAAGAGTAACACAAGGAGACAACTGCAGTTATGAAAGTAAGCAGAGTGAGGGAGAAGCCGAATACATCCATAAAACCAGGCAAATATGTACGTACGTCTGGTTGGGACGCACCATTGATTAGGATCTGCTTCATGTTTGACAAGATACACCTGCTCAGCTCTCGCCCGAACGCGTGCCCCTGATACTTTATATACTCCCTCCAATTCACTATATGTTCTTCCCCGTTGGGAAATGTGACTCACACATCAACGCTACTCTGGCATGAATTCAGGCATAAACAAGGGCGAATCTATATATAATACCACAACGTGTTTTTTTAGTTTGGATCATCCGAGTTTGGTGAGGATTTGAGTCGGGTAGGACTATAAAGGGCAGGAAAATCTCGACTTGATTGCAAGCATGTATGACAAATGCAAGATAGACCAACATATTTCGGGCCTTATCCAAGTGTTGTAAAACTTCACAAACAGATCCACGTTCTCACAAAAACTATCAATTCTGTACATTTGTCTTGTGTACGGCAGTTGGTCTCTGCGATAAGCCGATAACAAATAATAACAAGCTAAGATTTCTGTAATTTGTATAACTTGATCAAATAACATCGATGTTTGTACATGATTGTTGTATGGCATTCACCTCTATACTCTTCTCATCTGCTAGCTAGACTGCGCCGGTTAAACTAGAAATTAGTGACAACAGCTACCAGCCTACCATAGTAACGTAGCGTTAATTACCTAAACTCCACAGTATATTGCTCGGGGTTGTGGGGAGCATAATCCGGTTCTATAGCCTATCAAACATATAGCCACACCCCACAGTAGCCAGCCATGCTGCATGCTCTCAACCTACAAGTTGTGGCATCAACTCCACAATCTTCGTCACTTGAACACCTATGATCACTACGACCATCAGGGACATGGCATGCACTTTCAAGCATCTGACTGTGTTGTAGATTGCTGTTTGACGTTGTTGCAGGACAAATCTCAAGCGACATTGCACTTGCACGCCTCACCTGATTTGTTCCCTGTGGAACATGTAGGCTCAGCTGAGAATTAAATGTGAAAATTTATGCATTTTGAGGCTAACAATATTAGAATGGGTTTGTGCATCTAACCAGTGGCCTAATTTATTAGTTCAAGAGTGTGTTGAAATGGTAGAATGCATAAAAGCATTCACCCATATAGTAATCTCTGATTCTCTGCCTTCTTGCTTTCTCGTGGACATGTAGTCATTGGGTACATCTTATCTGTATGTTTGTATCGTTTCAATTTCTTTTAACCAGACTAATTTAACTATCAGGTTCCCCTACCTGTCTTAGCATTGTGTAATATGTCGATGGAAGTTTTTCAAGGGGGGTGGGATGGGGAGAGGGAAAACAGGAGGTTGCAATTTGCAAATGTCTTGTAGAAACAGAAACTTTGCCAGGTTAATTAATTAAAGAAAGTTAAAGACTCAAAACCTAGATGACGAGCAATGCACAGATTAAGGATGACAATATAAAGTCATGTACCTGGAAGAAAGTATGGTTAGCTGATGTGTAAGTTTCTGGAAACCTATCGTGCCAGGCACCAAGCACGGGAAGTGGGTGGCCTTCAGTAGTAAAGATGTAATTCTCACCACGTAAAAAGGAGTCATCAAAAAGAAGATACAGATATTTGCATCTGCAGATAGACCACAACGAATTGATATCAGGGATGTTGAAATCAAACAAGACTAAGACACACACTACTATGCAGAAAAGCCAAAACCTACGTCTCAGAGAGGAAGAAACTGTGCTGATGATCTTCTAACACCATTGTTTTTACATCTCGAACACTCGCAAAACCTCCTTCAACTTTGGTATACAAATTCAGGGACTTCATAATTGATTGACCCACTTGAAGGTACCATGGATCTGATCACATAGTTTTAAAAAAAGCAGTGTGAGTGAACAACTATTTAGCCATTTTTGTGGGTGGGGGGGGGGGGGGGGTGTGGACTTAGTCATGTAATTACACATGCAATGCCTAAACGGCATTCAGGAATGTGTCACATATAAAGCAGTTCGCCAAAATTAATAGGCAAGTTTCTGCAGCAATAATCTCAGGATACTATTGAGTAGAGTGTATGGCAAATGAAATGGCCAAACATTTGTAAGATTAAGTAGGAAGCACGCCAAAATGGACACAGGAAAGACAAAACATGGCAAGGGGAGAATCACCCTCCCTCCCCACCCATCAGAGAGATACTTTCACAATCAGGTAAAGTAGGAGCCTGAAGATGTTTCACTGACCTTTGGTTGCTTGATATAGGTAGAATGTAGATTCTGCCAATTCAGGACGCAATGGATAATATTTTTCTGTTGGATGCAGCATCTGATGGTCAAGCAAATACCTGAAGACAATTTACGTTTCTCGATTGTCAGTGCAAGCTATGTCAGAAGCCCATCGACAAAGAAGTAACCACGGACACACAATACCTTTCTGGTAGAACACCAAATCTCTCCCAGACCTTAAAAAATTCACGATGGGAGGAGTTTGCAGCTGCAACATCTCCAACAAGAACCTAGTATGGCAGAAGTAAGAAAACCGATAAGTCACCAAGCCCGTAGCCCAAACATGATCAGCACTTGAAAGTTAAAACTTGCCTGTAAACCAGGCCAAAATGCTTGGAGGCTTGTAAGTTGCCAGTGAGTTGCATGCCCTGTTCTCATATCAGCTTCATGGTACCTACGCAAGAACAGGCACAAAACAACAACAGTGACTGCTCTGCCTTTACTGGCTCTTCCCACCAACGACTTTAAAACCAAAGAAAACACAGGGTCTTCTACTCTACATAACATTAATGAATTATTACCAGGCACCATGTCTGAAGTATTTCTGAACAGCAATATATGCAGAGCGAAACATCCTCCAATACTCTTCCTTACCAAAGAGAATATAGGCTTTGGCCAAATACTCATAGAATGAATCAACCCCTACAGAGGACAAATTTAGCAACGAGAAAATATCAATTGATATTTGCCTCAAATGCTGATAATGAACACAACAATGATGTACGATTGGAACCTACCCGCACCAATCCCAGCAGAATATTCAATCCACACGCCAGTTGCCACATCCAGGGTGGTTCCCAGCAGATTCAAGGAGCTTCTCATGCTCCATAACTTTCGCAAAGCACGCAGCGCAGCAGCTTCATATCGCGGGTCACCAGTCAATCTCGACAATGCTCCCATTTCAAGAATCAGCGATCCTGACACACTAGCACTATATTAAAGGACATTTCACGCAACCCCTGTATTCGCATGACTATGACGGATGAGATCCTTACCACAACCAGATGTGCTTGTTTCAGTTGTCTCGCCCTCCATCACTCCATACTGTTACAAGAATTTTTGCACGACCCTGCGTCATAAGTCCTACTCGCAATAAAAGCTATTAATTTTCTTATCTTAATAAGTAAAAGTTAAAGCATGAGTATGGCTTAAACTAGATACACTAAGAGTGCACAATTTTCATCACATTACATGTTCTTATTATCTTATATATGAAATAGCGTTTGGGGATATAGAAGGAGAGGTACCCATTACCTCCCCCGCAGTAGAAGAATCGATAGCAAGTTGTCTTTTGTTTGAATGAAGTAGTGAGACTATAACGTAGTGAAAAAGATCTCCCCGCTCCCCCCCCTCCAATAAAAAAAATACAGCACACACACGCACAAAGATTGTTCTTATAATAATAATACAGGTCATCATAATGTTATAACAATGCTTAATATACAACAGGACATTTTTGTACCTTTAAATTGATCCATGCATATGGTATTCCAGTTGGAGTGCTGAATGCAGGTAAAAAGCGTCTCCCTAAGTCTTCAGCGAGAATAAGCAGCTCATCCTTGTAATTACCTTGAGTGAACCTGTTTCTAGAATCAGTTGCAAGCATATGAGCAGAAACAAGCCCACCAAGAACTCTTATGTTGCACTACAGAATGTCATCAAAAGAAGAGAAATCAATAAACTTCAAAGCCCTCCCAAAAAAAAAACCTAAGGCTGCATTGTTTGTATGTTCCAGGACAAGTTACTGAATTCATAGGCATGATGAAGTATGCATGATTTTATGAAATGTCAGCCAGTGGTATGGGATCCCACATGAAAGAATTTTTTTTTTCCGGATGTACAAGGCATGCTAGGCTCACAATGAGGGTCCCCTCCTTACCTCTAAGAAAATAACCTAAGAGGCTAAGACTGCATTTCTTTTTTCTTATCAATGCTGATATCGCTTATTAAAGTAAGCAGAATCAAATTTTATCCACTTAGTTGTATGTCGACCAGATTCTTGGGAATACCACAATTGTGAAAATCTACTAACTCATTCTTCTCATACGAAAATTAGAGCTACTGAGGAGCTGGTCATGTTGGCGTAATGGAAAGACCTAGATACTAAACAGTAAATACATCAGATCCTAGGTTCGAATTTTCATCCTCAGTCAATTGTATTGTGTTCATATTCACACATCTGAATCACGAACCAAACCATGACATAATAATTAAAGGGCTTCAAATTTGGACACATAATGACCAGTTAACCAACATTCATAGAGTTTGAAAAACGATTCTTTTGATTGCATGGATATTTACAATTCCATCAGATATCAGTTTAACAACGCATCAAATAGCCAGAGAAACATACCTCAAACAAACTCACTCTTGCATCCACATCAAAGCTCAGATTCTCAGAAAGCCATACAACTGCCCTTTCAAACTCTGTATTGTTACCCAATATGACAAGACTGAAACACAACACGATGCTTGAGTAAATAACAAAGAAGCTAGTTCCAAAAAGAAAACAGACACACCAACTAAAGCGTTATACTGTGTCATGAATGCAAATCGATACCTCGATAATGAGTCAATAAGAGTGAGTGCCGAACCATTGTAGTGTTGCGGCAAATGTTGTAACTGGAAAACAAAATCAGGAGTCAAAATCCCACCCATGTATCAGAAAATAGCAGAAAGCTAGTTAAATTCTTCACAGAAATCTCAGTATCTCACCTTCAAATTGCCCAGCTCACTAAGGGAGTTAGTGAAAGTTTTCGTGAGCGGCTTCAGCTCATCATGCTGCAAGAATCACAAGTTATCCACCACTAAATCAGAATCAAAGCTCTGTTAAACCAGGTGCTATTCAAGCAAACATGAAATCAATATCCACGAACCGGAAATGCGTATTTCATGTAGTTGTCATAAGCATGATAAAACCTGAAAAGAGGAAGTATAAGACCATAAGTCCATAAGCATACATTATCAAATCAGCTCATAATCTCGATATAGCGAAAACCATGTGAAAATTAATCGTCCATGGTACTAATGTGCTTTGCTCATACCATAATGAGTAATTTATGTGACAGAATTATCAAGTGTTTACTACTAATGTCCAATTCAAATCAAATCAACTAAATTGTATACATACTCCCTCCTTTTCATCGAATTCTTCTCATCGAATTCTTCGCTTATACTTCGTATATTCAAACCAAACCTAAAGAATTCAATACTAAATACACTACGGTTTTTCGGAAAAAAGATACGCCATCACCATTGCCAATCACTAAAGGCTCTATCTTCATAATCAAGTTACAGTACAAAAGACTCTATCTTCATAATCAAGTTACAGTGCAAATGGCTATGAATTACAAACTAACCAAACGAAATTTCGCCCAAATAAAATGTACCCAATATTTCAACATTTGCCAAAAACATCCATTATATCACTAATATTATTAGTATTGCATAAGAAACAAAAGAAGCAACAATTCATCTAAAAACATGAAAAAAAGATGCAAAATTTGGGAATTGGAAGACTTACATACGGCGGACTTTTTCTCTCATGATCAACTTCTTATGAGAAAGAAGGGAATCGGAATCGGAATCGGAATCAGATGAAGAAATACTGAAAAGGGCAGCTGAAATTATACAGAAAATGAGAACCCATATTCTCAATTGCAGGTATAACATGATTAATCTGCTCAGAAATCAGAATACAAGAATTCTCAAGGAAGCGTAAGATTGAATCCAAGTTTAAAATCGAGGAATGGGAATGGGAATGGGAATGGGAGATAGGGGGTTAACAAAGGGGTTCTGTATATGGGTTGAATGCAGGATCAGACAAAGACCCAACATTTATTATTGTGTCCAAAATTACAGATCCACAGTGTTTAACTGTATAGTGTTCACTACTCGTGTAATGCTAGACTCGGTAACGATCTTTGTAATTTATGGTTAGGGTGCAAAAATCGTTACCGATTCTAGCATTAAAAAATGGTGAGTATAAAATATAAATTCATAGTTTATGCGTACGATGTCCATCAGTTAGGTGTGTGTAAGTGGTTTAAGTGTATAAAGCTCTAATTTTTTGTATATTTGAAGTTGAATGTAAGCTAATAAAGCCAATAATGGTATGCTAGTTTGGCGTACACACTTGAAACATCTCTTATTTTATTAGTAGCTTATTGTAATTTATACACTGAAAATGTCAATTTACACTTTACAAATAGTTTTGTTTAAAGAGATTTTGGAAATTAATCAGGATGTTTGCAGATGATTAGGTGACAACAAACGCGTAGTCAAGTGATTGGTAATTCCGCTATCTTCTACCCCTCACTCTTTTCATATGAAAACGTCTCCTGAAAAGTTCAAATAAACCATCAACATATGAAAAGCACAGAGGGAGATTACATTAGCGCGCCAGGTTACTCTCGTACACACATGTTTAGACGTTTGACTATCTCACACACAAACACAACTTACCATTAACATCCACTGATCCTAGAGTAATCACAATGCACAAATTATGAGATCTACGAGTAGTTTGAATACAACATCTTTACCCAGTGCGGTAAAAAGCTTCTCCCATAAGGTAAGGTAAAACAGTAAAAAAAAAAAAAATTACACATTGTCAAATCCCAAAAGTTAGAGAAAAAACCTACTACAAGCCGCCTTTTCCCCACACACACACTCGCAATCCCCAAAACTCACACAGAAATTCCATTTCAATTGCAATGGCGGACAACAACAATGAAGAAATCAAGGCTGAAGCAATCCCAAATCCAGTTGCTCAGCCTAAAAAGCAAAAACCTGCAAAAACTCCAAAACCTGCGAAAACCCCAAAGACTGGTTCTGAGCAAAAAGGTCCCAAACCTGGTAAGTAAATCAATCTTCACTTTGAAGCTTTTCGTTTTCGAACAAAAAGATTCAATCTTTTTTTTTTTCATGGAATTGTCAGGTGGGAAGAAGGAAGTGAAAAAGGAAACTGGGTTGGGCTTATCTTTCAAGAAAGATGACAATTTTGGAGAGTGGTATTCTGAGGTAATGATTGAATTTTATTTTATTTTTTTGGGAATTTTTTTTGTTGATTTAATTTGGGGGTTTAGGGTTTTTGAATTGTGGGTTTTTTTGTTGTTGTTGGGTGGATTGTAGGTTGTGGTTAATGGTGAGATGATTGAGTATTATGATATTTCTGGATGCTACATTCTGAGGCCAACTACCATGGCTATTTGGGAGATTATGCAAGTAAGTTTATTGTTTATGACAAGCTTCTAATTCAAGTTTTCGACTTTGTGTTATTGTTAGAAACTGGTTGAATTGTTAGATAAAAAAAACCCGGACAATTACCCCGATTCAGACCTCAGAGAGATGGACTTTTCTGATGTTATTATGTGCAGCGACCATGACTTTGGTAGCTCATTTTAACTTCTGGATTTGTAGGGGTTTTTTGATGCCAAAATCAAGGGAATGAAGATTAAGAATTGCTATTTTCCTCTCTTTGTATCACCTGGCGTGCTAGAGAAGGAAAAAGATCACATTGAGGGTTTTGCCCCGGAGGTAAGTTTTGTGTATATTAACTTCTATACGGCTCTCCGTTGATGATATTTAGAGTTTTTCTAGCTAGATGTGGTCAGTTGTTAGTGCCTTTCATTCAACAGAAATAGAATGTTCCTGTGGTTTCTTATGTATGAGCTCGGTGCATAAAGTTTGTTCCTTTTTTGTTTGTTATATGGTGCTTGATGCGTATAAATTCATTTTTGTTTGGATTTGTTCCATCTTGGTGATTAGTAGCTGAACCTCTTTTCAAACTTGCTTCATAACTACCTGAATTTTGTGTTGCGGAATATATGCATGACTAGGGTGTACGTAGTGGTCAGCGAGCTGGCCAATCAGTGGCCATGGTTTAAGTTTATCATGTTAGTGGCTTACTCTTTTGAAGTTATGGTTATTAGGGATACAGTTATTTGGAGGCCTTCATATGGTGGTTTAATGTTCTCTTTCTGGATTTTGAACCCTGAAATTCTATCATTTAATCGTGCACATATCACGTGCTTGTGTTTTACCTTCTCTTGTTTGTATATTAATGCGGTGAGAAATGAGGATATTAAAAGACTTGATGTTGCCTTCTTCCCTTCAACATAGAAAACAACATGAATTAAGAACAAAGATATATCTGATAGGTGCGACTAAGACAGCTGGTGACTCTGCAGTGTGACCAGCATGTGTTTTATGATCACATAAATTTTGATTACAATCTTCTGCATCAGGTTGCATGGGTTACAAAGAGTGGACAATCTGATCTAGAAGTTCCAATTGCCATTCGCCCCACCAGTGAGACTGTCATGTACCCATACTTCTCCAAGTGGATCAGGGGACACCGTGATCTGCCTTTGAGACTTAACCAATGGTGCAATGTTGTGCGATGGGAGTTCAGTAATCCTACTCCTTTTATCAGGTATCGTTATAGATGACAAATTTGAGCCATGCCTTCTTAAAAAAAAAAAACTGAAGTCAGATGTATGCTGTTCCTCTCTCCTGTTCTGCTATATTAGTATTAACACAGGCGCTTAAAGCTCTCAAATAGAGTCATAAATGTTACCAGGATTTTTAAAGTCTTGTTCAATTATAATATTCACTCTCTTTACATGGAAAGCTCCAATTTTTTTTGTTAAAATAGTGTACTCTCTACTCTCTAGGTGTCGTAATGTATGTGCCTTATTCATCTCACTTGTCAAATCCAAATAATTTACTCGTACTTTATAGCATGTATTTGCCCAAGCATTCCTAGGGTAGAGACGCATGCCAGAATATTGAAGTTTCCATGATTGGAGAAGAGACATCCAAATATCATATAATATGTTACCTCCATATGCTGTTGTGCATGTTCTGATTTCATTTTGTCAAATCTGTGCATGTTTCAAGCTCAACAGTTAACATACTTATGATGTATTTGGATCTTCCTCATGTTTGTTGAACAATCATCTTTTGTAGAAAAATTAGATGCTGGCTATGAATTGGCAAGGTTGTAATGTTTGTGGTGGTGATAAATGTAGTCTATTTTGCTTGTTATGTGCGATATTTGATGTATTATGTTCCAATATTTGCAGACCAACTTTGCTTGTTATGGTGATTTTTGATGTAATAAGAATGGATTCATATCGTCATTATTGGTTTGAAGAGATTACATGGGGTACAAGTCATTGGCTAATTGAAGATTTTCTTTGTTTATAGGAGTCGTGAATTTCTTTGGCAAGAAGGTCATACAGCTTTTGCATCAAAGGCAGAGGCAGATGATGAGGTATGACAAGTTTACTTTTCAGAGAGTCTACATATTGTTATCTTGATTGCTTCTCAGGACCAAATGGTTGGGTAAATGTTTGAATAATCTGGCCTGCTCCGTAGAATTTAGATAACATGTAGAGTGGGTGAATTTGGGGGGGGGGGGGACTCGATGTCACAGGTTGCCCAGACTGGGATTTGTTTGCTGAAAGAGAGTTAGGTAAAGTGAATGATTATGTACACCTTCAAAGTGTCTGCTTTGGTAGCTATAGTTCTTCGCTAGCCTTCATTCACCATCTATTGGGTTTTGCACTTTTGCTTGTGATTTTTTTTTTTTACGCAGGGCTTGATGGGTCCTTTTTTAATTTTCTAATATGTTGTTCAAATTCTGAATCAGGTACTTCAAATATTGGAACTCTACAGGCAGGTATATGAAGATTATTTGGCTGTTCCTGTTGTCAAAGGCAAGAAAAGTGAATTGGAGAAATTTGCTGGGGGTTACTACACTACTAGTGTTGAGGTATACAAAGTTTTCTGTTGTATGCAATTGAGTTTTGATTCCTGGGAGTCTGGGACTTGTGTTCTGTACTTTCCGTATTCTAAATTTAAATGTTCTTATGTCTTTCAGGCTTTTATTCCAAATACTGGGCGTGGTGTACAAGGTGCCACTTCTCATTGTTTGGGTCAAAACTTCGCAAAGATGTTTGATATAACTTTTGAAAATGAGAAAGGAGAGAAGGCAATGGTTTGGCAGAACTCGTGGGCATACAGTACCCGGACGGTAATCCATTGTGCATTTGTGCTACATTGCTATCATCCATATCAAGTATTACTTTCATTATAATCTGTTGGAATACCATGTGTTCAATCCTCCTGTCGTTTGCTTTTTGACTGAATACCTATCATGTTTGCCTCTATGGTGCAAGATCTAGCTTCCTTTTGTCTATAATGCATGGGCTCCAAGTTTTGTCGTTGATTATCTATGTTAGTCATTCTGTCCGTCATTTAACCATTCTTACTTTACCCAGATTGATTAAAAGCATCTGTAGTAATTAGTAAATTAAAAATTTTACTCCTTAGTTTATTCCCAACCTTGCCGTTTGATTTACATCAGCTAATGTGTTTGAGTTGCTCTGCATTCATCTTTATGTAGCTATGTGTTCATTTGTGACAATCGCAGCTAGTGACATGGGAAGTGATCCATTACGAACTGTATGACCCAGCTACATCAATTAGTTTCTCTTACCCTGGTGCTATGGGAATTGTTTGCTCTGTACTTCAGTTATTGAAACCATTAGCCATTGCCCCATTATGCATTGTTGCCATTACAATCACAATTAGGATCAATTTTTTTATGAATAGCCTGACTCAATCTAGGAGAATAACCTTAAAAGTCTATAAATCTGAATAAGTTAGCCTTGGATTGTTTAGAAAGCGCCCTAAGGAGAGAACAATGCAAGGGAAAAGAGGGATTGTTGATGGGACAGTGTGATCCATTTCGGGAATTCAGACAAAGGCATCTGAAGTGAACCAGTTGGAGAGCCCTGTTGTTGAGGTGATGAGACACAATGTTCTAGAATCTTGTTGTATAAAAGGTATTTTATATGAATAGACAGGATTTGATCAATTATTTCATCACAAAAGGAAAATTTGTTAAAAACACTCGGTCAGAATCAAGTGTTAGTATTTCTGGTATGCAACGCTGAGAGACTTGGGAAGTTGTCTTTAGGATATTGTAAGTGCTTTAGACTAAAGCTGTTGATTTTTTTATGACCTTTAGTAAGATGAATCTGATGTGTTATATGTGTATGCTACTTGTATTATGTGACGTCTAACTTTGGCATCATAGATTGTACAATTTAAGAGTTTGATGAAATATGGAAGGTCGTCTGTATGCTGCTTATCAAGAGATTGAAATAGAAAAATCAATTGGAGAGAGGATGCTAAAAGATTGTAGCTGGGATACTGCAATTATGAAACACCAGCACCATGACGAACTAATTTATGAAGAGAGGAGAGAACTTGAGATGAGGGATGATAGAGTTTCAGTGATACACTAGGATATAGGCAACTAGTATTGAGCTGAAAGGCCCTTTTGTAGGGCATCTTATAGCTGCTTCTCAATCCCGGCTTTATCGTTTTCACAGGACGTAACCAGGGTTTTTTTTTATTTTTTTTTATAGTTTCCTAGATACAACTAATAGGACTTTGATAGGAGTTATCATAGCCTTAAGAGGATGAAGCATTAAGGTGTGAATTTTTGTGGAGAAGTCCAACCGGTAGTGTCATATTTCATTATTTATATGATGTGATCCTCGACTTTTTTTTGATCAAAACCTTTTTTTTATTATTATTAATATATGCAGATAGGGGTGATGGTGATGACGCACGGTGATGACAAGGGGTTAGTATTGCCGCCAAAGGTGGCAAATGTGCAAATTGTTGTGGTGCCTGTTCCTTTCAAAGATGCAGATACCCAAGGAATCTTTGATGCTTGTACTTCTACTGCCAACTCTTTGACTGATGCTGGTTTCCGAGTCGAGACAGATCTTAGGGATAATTATTCTCCTGGTTGGAAGTATTCCCATTGGGAGATGAAAGGTGTTCCTTTGAGGATTGAAATCGGCCCAAAAGATTTGGCAAAGAGTCAGGTAACTTCTGTGCTTTTTCTACGGGCTTAATTCATAGGGCTTTTTTTTTTAGTCTACGGTTTTTTTTAATCATAGTAGTATTGCATGTGCTGTATTTCTGCTATGGTAGCCATGAGCATCTGTCTGAGATGGCACGAGCCTCGTTGAAACTAGCTTGGCATCTTGAGTTTGAGTCCTTGGCCCTTGAGGATGCAGTAGCAGTATCATTTGAACTAATGAGGGAGAGCTTTTTCGCTCTCTATAGTTCTACCAGTTCGAATCTAGAATAACCAGATGTGGAAGACCAAAAACATGTTGTATCTGCTTGTCTTTTTTGTCTGTTGTTACTCGTTACTACCTTGGATGAACACCATCCAAGGTGGTAAATCTGGTAATTATTGTTTATCACAATTCTTACGTCCTTGATTCGCGTGAATTGCTTGTATTATAACTTTAGGATCGCAGGATCATTAGTATGTGTTCTATATTTGAGACAGGCGTTGGGTTGTCTTTGAGGGGTAAGTAATAACGAATATGAACAACAGCAATGCCTAACATGCAAAGTTGAAATCATGAATAAGGTTTCAAAGAAATGTGTGACAATGACTAAACATATATTCTGTCAGAAGCTTTCATACCACCTAGTTCTTGCAATAAAGTGCACAAAAATTAGGAAGTACAAGTCTAATCAACTTACGTGCCTCTAATTGAGAGTCCAATATGTCTGACAGTCCGTGCTGTTGGTTTACGTGCCTTACAAAATAACCTTTTTCCAGGTTCGTGCTGTTCGTCGTGACAACTCTGCCAAGATGGACATACCAATGGCTGATTTGGTGGATCAGGTGAAAGAATTGCTTGATCAGATTCAGCAAAACCTGTTTGTTGTTGCTAAACAAAAGAGAGATGCGTGCATCCAAGTAATTAAGACATGGGAGGAATTTGTTGATGCATTGGCACATAAAAAATTAATCCTAGCTCCCTGGTGCGATGAAGAGGTACGTCGCTTAGATCTTTGTACAAATTCAAGTTTTTGGCATTAGTAGAACGAATTAGCATCATGTGCTCTATTAACATCTTGGGAATTCGTAACTTGTCTGGAAGATGCCTAAAAAAGTCAGATGACAGATTGCCTGAATGATTGCTACATTGAATTTATTGTCTATTCAGGAAGTTGAGAAGGATGTAAAAACACGAACGAAGGGTGAAATGGGAGCAGCTAAGACTCTTTGTACCCCATTTGACCAGCCAGAGATGGAAGAGGGTATATTCTCGTCCTTACACGAAACGTGAAGATCTTATTACTGTTTGGTTTTGAGAATTGATCTTACTCCACTTTGCATTATGTGCAGGAACCCTTTGTTTTGCGTCAGGAAAACCTGCCAAGAAGTGGACTTATTGGGGCAGGAGCTACTGAAAACATCATATGATTTTCCATCAAACATCAGCGACATCCTAGTCATCTCTCCGTTTTGTCAATTAAATCTCTTCGCGGCTCTCAAAAAGCTCAATCCTCTAACATTTCGGGCCATAAACATATGTTATCCATAAAGACGATCGACCGTATCTCTATACTAGTGACAGTACATGTAATCTTTACAAAATTAATTGGTCTAACTCTTCAATGTGTGACTGGGTGACAAGTCTGAGACTTTAAAACGGAGTTCCAACTTGCTTACACAGATCATTTCTTAACTTATGAACAAGTTTTGTATGAGATCCCGGTTCGCTAAAGTGGAGTACTTTTTTGTGTTTACAAACGAGCTTACAAATCTGGCAGTGCTTATATCATGCTCCCGGGAGCACAAGAGCATGGTGCTCCATGGTCCTTGTGCTACTGGGATCATTGTATAATTTACCCAAATCTGGACTATATCGAGCGTTTGTTAATTGTAGTTTAAACCTTCACGGCAGATTTGTTGGCAACCCTATTCAGTATGGTTGGGCACATTCATTGGGAGAGAGATGTTTCGTCAACACACTGAACTGTAAATTCGTGATTTTGGAGTCGTAAGTGAGGCTTTCTTCCCGTTCATTGACATAATACCGATCAAGCTTCTAAAGCTTAACCTGGTAAATTTCAAGTTGTTGTCCAAAAGGCAAAAGATGGTACTTAGTGGAAGAGAGACGTTAAGCTCAAGCTACCCTGCTAAAGCGTACGCTTCGGTTGAAGAAAAAGAGCAATAAAAGGATGCTCATCTTTTTGTAATGGAGCACATAAAACAATAGGGTGTTAATTTCATAATTTGGACCTTTAGCCTCCAAAAGAGCAATCTAAGCAGGGAAAAGGCGCAGAAAGATGCAAAAACAAACAGTTGCTGGTTATCCCTGTCTCTTTTTATACATGTAGTGGATTATCTTTACAAAATCACCTTATCTAAGAAACACTAGGGACTTCAGGTGCCCTACTCTTTTTTACGTACCACCCTGCACGATCGTAGACGCCACGGAAGCCTAAAATCCTGAAGCATGAAAGTGAAGGCAATGTTGTGTATTTGTGCATGGACTCACAAAAGAGACAAAAGCAATAACTAGTTAGCAAAGCTTGAGAAAGACCGTCTTTAGATATCAAGTCAAGCAAATTTCTCGTGGCGGACTGGCGGGGTAATCCTACCCAAGAGCCCAAGACCACTATACTATAACAAAGCATCTCTTTAGTAGGGGAGGATTACTTTCGTACTTTTGTAGAACGATCTTACCCAAGAAATTATTGTAACTAAAAAGCAAGGACATTAGCACTTCAAAATTAAATTTGGGGAAAGGAGTACTACTACTTTTACCGGCTCAAATATATTTAGGGACTTAGGGTGTTAGTTTGGTTAAAGCCGAACAGTTGATCTCAAATGGTCAAATAAGCAACTAAGCTAAGCAACAGGAAAACCAGTCAAGCAGTGCAAAGATGGACAATATGACTTGAATTCTATAGTTCATTCTTCTTTACATAATTGGGCACATAAAAGAAGGTGTATTAGCCGTGAAAGAAAACGAAATATATAGATAAAGCGCGATGATTAGCCACAGAAACAAGCTTAAGATGAGTGGCTTTAATCTCTTAAACAAAAGACATAAAGCTCCAAACATTTCAAAAGTGCAGCATGCTTTTCACCCTTGGACATACATAAACTTATTGCTCTTGCTTTAGCGACCTCTTAAAAGTCGAAAGAGGCGATTAAATTTCTAAATTGTGTATTACTTAAAAGGCGAAAATAACTTATTAAAGGATAAGGAAACTTCTGCTGAGAGAAAAACAGGCTTTAAATTCAAGAAATGTCAACCAAAGAAGCAATAGACCAGGTCCTAAGTTCACTAATATGTGCTTGGATGTAACTGATCAGAAAGTGACCCTAATATTAAGCATTTCTTGTCATATACTGCCCCAACCATCAGTTTTCTGTCCCACTCCAATAAATAGTAGCCTCAAATGTAAAGGTTCGAAAAGCAACAAAATTTGCTTAACTATATGGTCTTTCCACATTCGTCTTACGGAACGCTGAAGTCGATTTTTGACCCAATTATAAAGTTTGCATGCTATGCAAGTTTGTTGCTGGGAAGCTGCTAGGCAAGTCAGCAGTTCCCAGTGTTTTGAGACATCCTGAAACGACCTTTCTAAAGGTCTCAGCTGCTATGATGGCGAAAACTTGATAACCTACAGTACACAGGACCTGTGAAAAAATCGATATTGGGTTGCTGTTGCTACCATTGTAAAACTAGAAAAATTACCGAGACAGAAACACTTTTTTGAAGAAAATTCAGAGACATAAAGGGAACCATAATCAATGGCATTATAATCAGAGATCCTTACAGTGGCTTAATAAAGGACAAGGCTTGCTAACTACTGTTTCTTTTCTGTCTTGCTTACCCGCTTTTGTTGAGCATCTATTGCACATCTTACCATGCGTAAATAGAAGGCAATTCAGATCGAATTTCAAGTCCTTAGGAATCCTCTGGTTGAGGTGAACATACGTCTTCTTAGCATCAGCTCCTTCAGGCACCCAGTGTAGAGTTTTTGCAATCTGCAATATCTGAACGAATAATTCAGTTAAAGATTGTCTTTTCAGTTATAAAGAAACGTACTCAGTACTTACATGTGTGTCAACTGGAAAATCATCTCGCTGCAGATGGAACAGAAGAACACAAGCTACCTGAAACCCATTTCCAAAAGTTTGAGATTCTTAAATAATTTACACACCTTTCAAATTCATTATGCTTGACCATATTAAACACTGACAAACAGCCCACAATTATATGATACCAAAGAATAGTAAACCTAAGATGGAATGGATCAAGGAAGGCCAATTTCGATGTTACTTGATATCTCCCCAGGGTAAAAATTCTCGGATAATTGATTCTTACAGGGTAACAGTTTCTGTCTAAATGTCTAACTTACACGTCTGCCAAGCTAAATTTGTCCACGGACACGCATGGTGCATCTGTAAACTTTTTAATTTCCCCAGCTTATTGACCATTTGCACACATCTAACTTACGACAGCTTCAAAGAGTAAAATCCCAGATTGTCCAGATTAGCAATATTACGAGACATTAAAGAAAACTCACAGTTTTTGGTCCAATGCCTTTAAAACTAGAAAGCTCAGACTTTATTTCATCAATTGACAAGCTGCGCAAGTATTCCAAGCATAACTTCCCTTTTCTCTCCTTAAGACACCTCAACATGTTCATTATACAAGAAGCTTTAGTCGGAGCCAAACCTCCGCATCTTATAGCATCCTCCAACAACTTCTGATCAGCAGCAAGCACCTTCAGAGCCAATTCAGAACAATGTACTATGTAAATAACTGCTCCAACCAAACAACAAGCTTCTCATATTTCATGGATTCCATAATGTCCTTACAGTGGGTACAAATATAAACAAAAAGCCCTAAAGCGAGGTAAGGGGGGGATCGGATGTACGCAAACCTTACCCCTATGTTGGAAATATAAAGAGACCGTTTACGGATACAAAAACTCAGACAGAAGAAACAGTTCAATAGCTAAACTTAATTAGGTCTCACTAATTTCAGCCAGAAACAAACCTACATTATTCAGAACCAGCAAAATGCATATGGAAACCTCAATGAACAGTAAGAACACCAACAACAACTACGACAACAAAGCCATAGTCCGAAAATGATTTGGGGTCGGCTAACATGAATCAAACATATGAAATGAATTAAACCCCACAAATTTACATAAAGGCCCCAAATTGATCACACAACATTTGGTAACTTGCTCTACAAGATAAAGTACAACTTACATCTTCCCAAGTAGGAAATGCAGCTTTAAGAGAAGCAAAAGCCCTGTGAGAGTTAACATCAGTGGTATTTTGGGAAAGTATAGTACTCACTAAACCATCCAAGACACTAACTTTTTCCACCAGCTCCTCAGATTTCACAGACCCATCAATGAAATTGGAGGAATTAAGGTCTGATTTTTGCCTATCCTTTCTAAATTGGGCAAATTCTTCAGGAAATCCATGCAATTCCAAGAGTTCATCTCTTATAATTAGGCATTCTTCTGGGGTTGGGTTTAAATGAGATGGGTATGGTTCTATGTTTGAGTTTTTTGTTTTGATTGCATTTTTTGGGGGTTTATTGCTGCCAATTGAAGAAATTTGCTTCCTTTTTAGGGTTTTCTGCATTTTTTTTACGATTGGGATTTTTGGGCGCAATTGAATTGAATCAACAGAATTTTTTGTGTTCGAGGCTTGTGGTTCGCAAAATTTTACGGGTCCGAAACAATTTTAGTCAAGTAACGAATAATGATACGAGCTTGACGTTACGTGTTTACAGAATATTGAGTTCATATCTTCAAATAAGCTCATTTTTCGATATTTGATCGATATCGTTAGTTAAGATGGACTCAATTAACTAATCGAGCTTTTATTAGTTGAGTGTTTGACTATTTTTATGTATGAACTATATTATTGATTCCCATCACTTCGGACTCATTTGACTAGGTCATCCAACCAATTAGCTCGCTCTCCAATTCTTCTTATATGGGGTCAAATGCAACGAGTCAACGAGATTCTCACCGATCAATCAATCCGCCATGAGCATGGTTTCGTAAACCATCAATAATAGCTTTATAGAGTAACGTATTGTAATACAATATCGTGCTACACCAAACATTTTTTTTGGAGGCATGTCGTAGAAAATGGAGGAACTCAAGCCTACGGCACCACCACCTGCCACATGGCTTCGACAATGAATTAGACCAAACTTGTTTATGCCATTAGATTCTCCAATAGAAGTAGCCAAAAAAAGAACTTAACATAGAAGCAACTGACATCTGACATATCCACTCAATGTCGTCAAGTTCTTCGTCAACGTTTCACACACATTTTTATTCATTCAACAACCTTCACATGCTTACTCGCACTTGGTCAATACTCAATACACTCAAATTGATGCTCTCAAATCTCAATTACTGCAAAAAAACAAATGACACAAATTGCAATATAAACATGATTAATTAATTATTGTAAAACGACAAAATCATTGTGATACTTGCTACTAAATATATACAATCAACAATCACCTACTAAAGTAGTATAGTACACTACACATCACTCAAAATCAATTTGTGTCCCGAATAATTAACGCAACTTACCCTACTTCTTTTCTTTGTGTTTTCTTGTTTCGGTATCAAACTACGAACACCAGTTTATGTACACAACTGATACTACCAGAGTCACCATTAACAAAATTACTACCGAAAATCTACCATCAAAATATAAATTAAATCCCCAAACCATACATTATGTACACCTAAAAAATAACCAAAAGAAAAATAAGAACAATTCTCCAAATACGCCCATAATAATTGGGGTGAGTGAGTGAGACGTTTTGACTTTTAACCATGGTAATTTTTGATAAAATGTAGAAAGGTAAAATTTAGTTTTAATTTTACCCAAAACCCTAACCACCGTCAAAACTCGGTGGTTTTACCAACGCCACCGGGGCCGGGTGCAAGTCGAGGCCGAGATCGACTGAGTCCAGCCGACTCGAGAATCGCTTCCCAATCAACCTCATCATTCTCCTCCACCTCACTCTCCCTCCTCCCTTTCAACGCCACCAGTATCCGCCTCGCCTTATCCTTAGCACGCTCGCTACCGGTCTCCTCCACCTCCTTCAACACCTCCACCGCCCTCGCGTCCCTCGCAAGCGCCTTGAACCGCATACTCCCATGACTCAGTGAGTACAACGCCGCCACACAATTCTCCCGAGTTGACTCAGACGCCGACGATCCGCTTCGCAACAGCGCCACCAGATGCTCCACCGCGTTACTGTCTAACATCGCCGCCTTACCCTCCGAACTCGCCGCCAGCTGGTAAAGTACAAGAAGAACTCTCCCTGCAATCGCCTCATTCGCCGACCGTAACACCGCCAACAACGGCGGCACCGCACCGAGTTTCACGAGCTTGACTCGGTTGCTGTGGTCTAAAGATAAATTATACAACGCCAACGCCGAGTCACTCCGAGTTCGCTCCGAGTCAGACCTAATTAAGCAGTGCATCAACGGCGGCAACGCGCCTAAAACACCGATCGCCGTCCGATTCTTCTCCTCCAAAGAAAGAGAAAAGATAGCTCCGGCGGCGTGTTCCTGACTCTCAGATAACCGCCCTTTGAGAAGATCAACCACCGTCGGAACAATTCCTGACCGTACGATCTTCACCTTATTCTCCTTCTCCAACGATAGATTCACCACCGCAGCTACGGCGTTCACCTGAACTTTCTCGTAGCTCGACACCAGCAACGGCCGCACCGCCACCAGTAACCTCACCGTACACAGCCGAACTCGCGCGCTTTCGTCATTTCTCGTCACTTTTCTCAGCGAATTCGCGCCTTGTTCTTGATCGTACGGATCGCTACTCTTGAATTTCGCCACGAATTCCTCGTCGCCGTCGTCGAAACCGCTAGTGTTAGGGTTTAAGAATTCGCCGGAAGTTTGAAACTCCGACGAAGATGAGTTCCGGTACGGCGACCAGCACGCCGGCCGAGTCGTGAACGGAAGCGGAGTGAGTGGACTCGCCGCCGCAATAACAGACTCGTCAGAACTCGTCGAGTCGAACCGATTCATCTTCCGAGTCAACTCAGTAATAGCGTGCGAGTCGTCCGGGTTAGCCTTATCCTTCATAACCTCATCAATCAGAAATCTCTCCGACGGCCGAATCAACCCGTTTCCGTTACCGTTACTCTCTCCAACCAAACCCTTCACCTTATCCGCCACCTCAGCATAGACCTTCCTCTTCGGTAAAGCGACGCCGTTTTCGTCACACCAGTTCGGTATAGCGGTCTGGAGGGCTAAATTGGGAATTACAGCCGAAAAATCAGGGTTGGACCCGTCAGGTAGGTTCGGTACAAATCCCAAGTCTTGACAGACCTGGACGCACGTCCGGTCGAAGGTGTGTCCCGAACCTACCACAACAGGCTCGGTAATCAGGGTCTCGCATACGGGGCAGATATACTCCGGGGGTGGCAGCGGCGGAGTTGGATGTCGTTGGTTGCGTGTGCGAGAAGCTGTGGATCGGAATAGGGAGACTTTTAATTTGAGGAATTTCCCATTTCCACCCATTATTTGGTGTTGAATTTTAGTCAGAAAGTTGTTCGCATTTTATGTAAAAAAGAGAGAGAGACTTGGTCTCAGCAAAAAAAAAATGACAAGAGGAGTGATGTTAATGAGGTAACTTAATGTGTGATGAACACAACAGAATGTAACTTAGACCAAGTCTCGGATGATCGATCGATTTTTACATTCCTTCAACTTAACTCGACTATTTAATGTATTGCGATTTTTCGATACTAATTTTAGTTCCGTGAGTCTAAAAATCGTTACACTAAAATATGAGAGAGAGGGGGGGCATGTTGTGATTTGTTTATGATTTGGTCCATTCTTTTCTTGTCTGCCTTGTGTAGTTGTGTCGTACGTACTCCATATGAGCTGGATGCTTAGATTTTAGTCATTTTACTTGTATTGTTGTATTTACTATTTAGGTGCTACTAGATTTGACCTTACTTAATATTTGACTTGAGGAATATTTGACTCGAGACTTGATAGTCAACAAGTCATAACAAGCCCATCTAAACAATATTAGTACCTTGTTTGGGATCAATTTCGGATCGGTTTTTCTCTATTCTCTAAAGGTAATGTATAAATTGATGATTCACGCTCCTGTGTGTTTGTTACTTTGTCGTATGTCATACATCGGATCTATATCTCCTCAACTTTAAGGGACCAACAATTATTAATGGGTTAAAATATAGTACCAATTGGTTATTATCTATCATTGATTCATTTCGATGTTGGCAAATGCTTTCACGAAACATTAATACTCTCTCTATGCCCATTAGATTTCCTACATTCGTTTGATTTTGTATGAGAAATTCAAAAGAATCATAAAGGGCCTAAAAAACCGAAAGAAATTAAATACTTATTGCGTGCTGAATCCTTGTGATAGTAAAAGGTCAACTAATAACATTTTCCCGCATGAATTAGTAAAACTCAAATTCAAATAAACTAGCTTTTGGTCATGAACATTGAACAATACACACGAAAAGGAAATTAAGAAAACTTACCTTACACAAACTCAAGTCTTCTTTCTTATCCTTAAATTTTCTAATCTTTTCCAAATTTTAACAAAGCATTTTTGGTACTAGACCTACTAGTACATTGCTACTTAGCTTCTTCTGTGGTATGTGGAAACTCAAGTAGCAATAGCATAAAAGAAAATAGTGAAAAGCAAAGTCGACCAAGTCATGAAAAGATGAACTTATCCACAAGGTTTCATGCTCAAATCCTCGTATTGATCTTATAATATGTTACGGCCATTACGGGCGAGGCCGTAACATCTATTTGCTCTCAACTTACTGGCCAGTTTGATCTGATATAGAACTGTTCATAATTATTGGGCTATCTCAGTTACAGAAGGGCCAGAGGCCCATTTGTGTGGGCCTGCTTGTTGCACAAGTCATGGTCCAATATGAGGGGCCTGTCAATAATTGGAGTCGTGGGCTATGGTAACATGGAGATCGACCGTGAGTACGTGACTACTCGGTACTGACTAGCCACAACTTCACAAGATGTTCAACTAGTTGTTAATTTTTAAAACTTTCGCCGTGTAACAAAAAAATATATAAAAATAGATAAACTACCGATAAAAAATTTCCTCACAACTAAAAATAAATAAATAAAGGGTTTTTCTAACATGTGTCC
Source organism: Spergularia marina (assembly GCA_963680865.1). Taxonomy (NCBI): domain Eukaryota; kingdom Viridiplantae; phylum Streptophyta; class Magnoliopsida; order Caryophyllales; family Caryophyllaceae; genus Spergularia; species Spergularia marina. Next base: position 20,028,693 of record OY804560.1, on the reverse strand, counting down.
ACTGGACACATGTTAAGTTTACATTTCCTTCCCTAATTAAATGAAATTCTCACTTGAAAAAAACAAAATATGAAGTCTCATATGAGGAAAAATGTCACTTAATTTAGGAAGGAAATATGTTCTTATTAACGAAGATAAATTGATAAATAAATTATACGAGTATATTGGAACGACGTGTTAACTAATAAATGGAGGTAGTAATACTAAATCACTAAAGGGTTCCCAACCAATCCATAAGTAGACAATTTTTCTTAGCTCCAGAGGTGAAGAAAAGGGTAAAAGTCACAGGGTTGAGGGCCCGGAAGTATAGGTCGAAAAGGAGAAGATACTAGGTAGGCTTAGGGAGGAAGAACGAAATCGGGAGAGAAGACGATGGCGGAAAATAAGCTTGTATGTTTATAAATTTATCTTGATTTCTTCTCTTTAAAATTATGTCAAGTCAAACTATTGTAATTCCAGAGACACGAGTTGTGTAGTGAAGATATTATTGTATATGTTGTTTTTTGTAGTCATATGGATCACACCTACCAATTAATCACACCGTGCCTGTGACCCAGGTTGGGGAGGAACATTGTAGAAATTGATACCCAGGAAACTATTTGCTTTTATGAAGAAGATAGAACCAGAGGAAACACTTTACTTTATTGAAGATAACTTAATACGTTTCTTTGTTTTAATTGTATTAACAACTCACACACAAAGCATAAGGACCACACATCTATTTATACTATAATAATATTCCTAATCTAAAATATCCTTATTCTAAATATTCCTAACTTGGCTTACTTTCCTACAGCCTCCCTTAAGCCAAGTTACCAGACTCGGACATGCCCAGCAAACGTTTCAGTTTCAAGAATATCTCTGCTTTCAAAGGCTTAGTAAAAATGTCAGCTAGTTGATCCTCTGTTCTACAATACTCAACTTCGATTGTCTTGTCTTTGACCAAATCACGAATATAGTGAATTTTTCGATCAATATGCTTGGTCCGAAAATGAAATACGGGATTCTTAGCCAATGCTAAACCTGACTTATTATCACAAAATATCTTCGTTGGTGAAACTTGCTCATGATGTAAAACACTCAGCATATTGCGTAACCAAACAGCTTGTGTAGCACAATTAGTCGCTGCTGTATATTCGGCTTCAGTCGTAGACAAAGTCACAATCGGCTGCTTTTTTGAAGACCATGAAAAAATAGCAGACCCAATATGAAAGGCATAGCCTGAAGTACTCTTTGATGACTCAACATCACCACCCCAATCGCTATAAGTGTAGCCAACCAAATCTGTAGAACCAATGGCGGAATAGAATAGTCCATCCTCTATAGTACCTTTGACGTACCTCAAAATTCTCTTAGCAGCTTGTAAATGACTATCATGGGGAGCTTCCATAAACCTGCTAATAAGACCTACTCCGAAGGTTATGTCAGGTCTAGTAGCAGTTAAGTATCGTAAGCTACCAACCAATTTTTTGAAATAAGTAGAATAAACCAGCGGGCTAGGGTCTCTCTTAGAGAGCTTCAATCTTTCCTCTACAGGGATCAGAACAGGTTTACTAGACTCCATCCCGAACTTCTTCAATATATCACGAGCATATTTCTTCTGACAAATAAAAATCCCAAATTTCGTTTGGGTGACCTCTAGACCGAGAAAATAAGACATCAAACTCAAATCTGTCATTTCAAAGTATGAAATCATAGCCTCCCTAAATGTGTCAACCAACTTTTGACTACTCCCGGTGAAAATCATGTCATCAACATACAGACACACAATGACAATGCCCCCATCAGAATCAGTTTTAACATAACAAGTGTGTTCGTACGGAGACCTCTGAAATCCACTGTCGTGGAAATAAGTATCAATACGAGTGTACCAAGCACGAGGCGCTTGTTTGAGCCCATACAGGGCTCGGTGTAATCTGTACACCTTCTCTTCCTCCCCTTGCTTCACATACCCAGGAGGTTGCCTCACATAGACCTCCTCCTCAAGAACACCATTTAAGAAAGCAGATTTCACATCCATTTGATAAATTTTCCAAGAATTATGCGCAGCAAGAGAAATAATCATACGTACTGTATCTAGTCTAGCAACGGGCGCAAAAATCTCAAGATAATCAATACCTAACCTCTGTTTGTAACCTTGAGCTACCAGCCTTGCCTTGAAACGATCTACCTCTCCGTTCGGCTTGTACTTTGTCTTGTAGACCCACTTAACACCAATGGGTGTTTTTCCTTGCGGAAGGGTGGTAAGTTCCCATGTATGATTTTTCTCAATGGCATGTATCTCCTGATCCATAGCCGTAGTCCAGCGAGGGTCATGTTTAGCTTCATCAAAGCTTACTGGATCACAATCAGCAAAAAGAGCAAAGTTAACTAAATCTTCATCAGACAAGGATTCATCACCGAGAATACAATCCTTCAAACGAGCTGGTATATCGCGATTACGGTGAGGAACTTCACGTCTTATAGGAGGTTCCTTACCAGGAGAGCTGACAGGAGAGTCATTCGGACTCTCTACCAGCGAAGGCCGATGAGGGGAAGTAGTATCGGGTGACTCTGGTTGTTGTTCTGCTACGTCGTCATCATACCCAATAACCACTTGCTCTACAGACCTCTCACTATTTTCCGACCAATCCCAAGCTCCTTGCTCATCAAAAGTGACATCTCGACTAACAATGATTTTTCCGGACACGGGATTAAAAAATTTATACCCCTTTGTGACAGTAGAATAGCCAACAAAAATGCACTTCTCAGCCCTATCATCCAATTTTTTTCGGAGTGGAGTGGGAACATATGCGTATGCAAGGCACCCAAATACCCGAAGATGCTGAATGTTTGGCTTCGAACCAGCCCAAGCCTCATATGGTGTCTTACCATCTAGACTACGAGTAGGTGATCTGTTTAGTATATAAATTGCACAGGATACAGCCTCTGCCCAAAATACATCAGGCATATTCTTATGTTTCAGCATGCACCGTACCATGTTCATAATAGTTCGATTCTTCCTCTTGGCTACGCCATTCTGTTGAGGAGTATATCTTGCTGTGAGCTGGTGTTTAATACCATGCTTCTCCGGAAAATCATCGCAAACAGTATACTCTGTTCCACGGTCAGTTCGTAGGACCTTGATTTTCAAACCAGACTGTTTTTCTACGTAAGCCTTGAAGGATTTAAACATGGCACAAACATCAGACTTATGTTGTAAAAAATACACCCAAGCTTTTCGACTAAAGTCATCAATGAATGTAATGAAATATCGGCTTCCTTTGTGAGATTCGACCTCAACTGAGCACAAGTCAGAATGGATAATCTCAAGTGGAAGCGATGCTCTACTAGTCGTACCGTCAGGAAAAGGATATCTATGCTTCTTCCCCACAACACAAGTCTCACAAAGTTGATTTGGAACCTTTATTGCTGGAAGGCCAGTAACTAAATTTTTGCGTGACAGAAAGTTGAGACTATTGAAATTCAAATGTCCGAACCGCATATGCCACAACCAATTATCTCCATCAGTCATAGAACTAAAAGCAAGGTAAGTACTCACAATTAATCTTCAATGGAAAAAGACGATTGGGAGTCATATGAACCTTAGCTATGAGCCCTTTCTTGCTATCAAAAATACTACAGACCCCATGAAAAATCTGAATATCATAACCTTTCTCGGACAATTGACCCATACTTAGCAAATTATGCCGCAAACCAGGAACGAAGAAAACATTAGAAATACGATTCACTGAACCATTATTCAATCTAATCGACACACAGCCTTTACCTCTAACATCCATCTTGGATGCATTACCAAAGACAATCTCAGAACTTACCGATTCATCCAATTCCGAAAACATGTCTTTATAACCACACATATGATTACTACATCCAGTGTCCAAGTACCACCTACTTTTGTGTTCATCATTATCAGTGGCATTACACGCCATCAACAACGTCTCCTCCATGTCACAATTACTATATTGAGTAAATTTAGCATATTGTCTATTGAAGGTACTGTAATTATTAAAATTCCCTTTCCTAGAAGAACGACATTCACTTTGCCGATGCCCAATTTTTCCACAATTCCAACACTCGAAATTAAACTTACCTTGTTGAGAAGATGAATTGAAATTTTTGTTGTTGTTGGCGGTGTTGTTATTCCAATTGCGGCGCGACCCAGGCTCGAATTGAGTGCGTTGATGCTCGTATGTATTGTTCGTCCGCGAATTATTTGGCTGCACGATTAAAGCTTCCTCAACACTTTCGATTGATTTCTCTCTGAACCTATGCTCATGAGCTTGCAAAGAGCCCATAAGATCGTCGACAGTCATGTCTGAAAGATCATGTGCCTCCTCAATTGCCGTAACAACATAATCAAATTTTGGTGTCAATGTACGCAGAATTTTTTGCACAATATCACAGTCCTGCACACTCTCCCCATTGACTTTCATCTGATTAACAATAGCTAATGTTTTTGAAAAATAATCTGAGATACAATCCGACTTGCCTATCTCAAGTAATTCAAATTGACGCCGTAGAGCCTGTAAGCGAACTTTCTTGACCCGAGCATTACCCACAAAAGAGCTACTCAGCATATCCCACATAGCTTTGGATGTCTTGGCATGCATAATTTTTTCATAGACAGAAGAATTTACCCTCATGGTGATCCACATCTTGGCCAATTCATCCTTTTGTTTAGACTGTTCCTTTTTAGTGTCGGTCAAACCCGTCTCAGCAATCCCCGTAAGAACGACATCAGAAACCTTGATTACACGGAAGAAATTTTCCATCTTTGCCTTCCAATGATCAAAGTTGGATTTCCCATCAAAGGACTCAACTGGACAAGTCATGAGCTCGTTGATCTTTGCCATGATTCAACCGCTCTGATACCAGATGTAGAAATTGATACCCAGGAAACTATTTGCTTTGATGAAGAAGATAGAACTAGAGGAAACACTTTACTTTATTGAAGACAACTTAATACGTTTCTTTGTTTTAATTGTATTAACAACTCACACACAAAGCATAAGGACCACACATCTATTTATACTATAATAATATTCCTAATCTAAAATATCCTTATTCTAAATATTCCTAACTTGGCTTACTTTCCTACAAACATTTTTTTTTTTAAAAAGATAGAACGTTGTTAGGCCACTATTATCGCCACATTTTATCAAAATTAATTAACACGATATTGTCCATATTGACCGAGCTCTCACAGTGTTGACCCCTTTTAAAATTAATGCCCTTACTTATTTTGTTTTGCAAGACTTTAATATTTTACCCCGGCCCCCTTTTTTTTTGATAAAGGGTAGCATAGCATTGCAAGGTAAAAGAAAGTTGTCTTAAAATACAACACCACAATTAGTAACTACGTCTTCCTCCCGGATCTAAGTCTTCCCCACCCCGGCCCCTAATTAACAAAGATCATACATAAATCATTTAGTTCAAAGAGTGAATTGAAAGCTTCGAAAAGAAGATCGAGGACAATAATAGAGAAAAGAACAAAACTAACAGCGTACTAAAAGTATGCCTTCTTTTCCTTTGGGTAAAAACTACAGTAAATTGTAGTGTTGGACTTCAGACGGTCAAAATACAAATTTACTACTACAACTTTCCGGACAAAGTTATCAAAAGGTGATCGATCCATTCGAGTTTCAAAGGATAGTAAAAAGAGAAGTGTTAACCCAAAAAAGTGATAATTGATAAAAGTTTCTTTCATGATTGAAATAGTTAGCATTGACAGTAAAATGCATACGATAAACCAACATTAGTTTAGCATTAGTATTAAATTACTTTATATTAGCATTTCGATTGAAATAGTTATTTCACAAACTATCAAAGCTTCATCGACATCACGTGTTAACTTAAGAATTTTGAATTTTTGGTTAGGATGATTCTACAGTACGTATGTAGCTTGTGAACTAAAATCGGAACTAATTAATGAACAGAACTATGAAGGCACTGAGGAAATAAAACATGAACAAGATTCTATTGCCGTGGGTGAAAAGTTAACAGATTGAAAGCGTTGATGAAAAGTTAATCGAAAGTAGTACACAGTAATACACACAATTTATTTAGAAATTAGCAGCCACACTTAAAAAAAGTGCATGCGTATAAATAGCGAGCTAGCCTAGCTGTATGAATTAATAAAGGGATCATACTGAAAAAACGTACAGATTATCGCTCGCTCTTTTAGAACTAGGACAAAATAATAGTCTGATTAGATCAAAGAATCCGGCCGTGTATATGTAAGATCAGATCAAGTAGAGATAAATAAATCAAATCTAGTAGTAGATATATATATATATATAGTAGATCTATTGTTCATCTGATGCAGTAATACCACTGCTAAGTGCGCAACTTAATTGATTATATACCGTCAAATGACGCTTTCTCATTTTTCATATCTAAACAAAAAAAAACGAGTTTTGAAGGTTTAAGCTGTTGTTAATCTTGAAAATCTCTTAACTAATTAAAGACTGGTATTATTGTATTTAATATCACTAAAAATCAATTATAATTTACAAGAAATTGGTGGGGAGCCGAGAGACGATCTGAGCCCTAAACGCTCGATATATATAAAAAGTAAAAACCCTAGGAAGAGTTATTATTCGTTGCACAAATGGCCACTCACATAAATTATACACATAACAATCAAGCTTAATTTAAAATCATTGTTAAATGTCAAACTAAATAATATTTAAAAGTTGTTTTAAATTTACTGAGTTAAAATTACTATTTAAAATGTTATTCATTTCAACAAGTTAAAATTACAGAGAAATAGGGCCGCCCGTGTAATTTCGCACGGGTAAAAAGCTAGTTAATCCCAAAGAACCGAGAGAGTTTTTTTAACTATTGGCAAGGCTATTACAAAATTATTCACATTATGTTATTACATGTATATAATTCATGTTGATGATATGTTTAATACTTATTGAACTTAGGTTAAGCAGAAAATGAAATAATATAATTATATTTGCAGCACAAGGAACAAAATTATACATCCAAACAAAAACACATACAGAAGCTATAAGGTACAAAGTACAAAATCTATAGGATGATACAAATAAAGATCGACAAACCCAACTTTATATGATGATCAAAGTACAATATAATCCTTCAAAAACAATACAAAAAAACCACAAATAACACCAAAGCTACATAATAAGTAACATAACAATAGTATAACATAACATACCATAAAACGTAAGAAGAAATGATGAGATAATCTCCAACATAAATAGTAAGTGTGTGATTATAGCTAGGGTTTAGCAAACAATCGGACCAAGATGCTTAATTCCCCGTTACGCAACGCGATCGACGAGCAAACTCAAGAGATTAGGAGAAAGATGAAGCTGAAAGATCTTTAATGAGCTTATAAACTTGTTTTTTTTTTTGCTTGTAACTCAAAAAAGAGCAATCTACTTCTTTCTTGTTGTCTCCCTCTTCTACTTATGTAGCTCTCAAAGTAGTAGTAGTAGTAGTAATTATTAGGGTAAAAGTTTTAGAAGGGGGTTGAAAAATGATGAAGAAGGTGAGAAGGTGGAGGAAATGATGATGATGAGAAGGGTTGAAAAGAGGAGAGAGAATAGTGTAGTAATAATGATGATGATGATGATGATGGTGGTGGTGGTGGTGAGGAAGAGTCAGAAGAAGAGAGTAGTAGTAGAAGACCATCATGATGATAGTAGATGATGATGATGATGATGATGATTTTTTCTTGGGATGATGTTATGTTTGTTTGTTCTTCTTATTAGCTAGCTAGCCCACCAACAAGAAAATTCCAACCCTTGTTTGTGTGCTCTCACCATCATCATCATCATTCTTCTCTTATCTCTCTCTTATAAGTATGTCTCTTAGACTCTTACATTCTCTTTGTGGAGGGGTATAGAGTGGTGGTGGGGGGGGGGGGGGAATTATCATGGAGATAATTATCAAGGGGTAAGTGGGGTTTCTTCTCGAGTTTCGACTGATCGTGTATTCGGTCCTATTTTTATATTTTATTATACTAGTATATATTTGCGTTAGGCTATGATATTGTAACATTAGAGTTTATCATATATAGGCATGCAATTGGGGTTTTTATTCGACGACGCAGATATTCTGTACCATTTTACATTCTATTATGTTTTACGTTGGACTAAGATACTATAACACTGATATTCAACTTTATCTCGGTAGCTTTAATATATAAATCTGTTGGTAAATTGACCAAATTTTTACACAATGCGTAGAACATATAAAATGAGACATAGAGTTAGCATAGATAATACACTCAACTTTTTGGCGGGGGCTTAACTTTTTCCTTCATTTACTACTTATTAGCTAGGGCGATCACTACTTGTCCTAAATAAAGTACTATGTGCCCTAGCTAATTGTTTTCTATCAAATTAGCTTAGGTCTTTTTCTTGTTGGTGATGGGTGGTGATGTATTAATTACCTAATCATTTAGCAAAATAGAATGACTTTCAATAACTTGGTGTTTGTGACTAATATCTCCACTAGGCCACTATCCAACATTCCTTGGCCCATCACAATATCGATTATTTATGGTGTTCATCTAAAATTCTAAATTAGGAATATATGGTAAGATACTCAAAATTTTGAGACTTTATCCAAAATGCATGTGTAGTTTAAAATCCAGGTAAAATTCTGGTTCTTGACCTCTTGCCTAGCTTTACTTTAGCTACTCTTCTTCTTAAGCAAAGAAATAAAACGTCTATTACTAATCCTTTTAGACCTTCCCGACTCAATTTGTAAACACGTACTGTAATCAGTAATCATATGACATTAAATGTGTAGCCGGTTTCTTTAATTAGAGTGTATTACCATACACGCCTCTCTCCGTTAGAATCTAGACTATGGACGAATACACTCGTCGACATTCTTCTTATGTTATTATTATTGGATTGCCTAGGTTAGAGAAATGCAACCAATATTAGATAAGGCTGCATTCATTCATATGAAAACAACCCTTTAGCAAGTCTCTAGTTTTTTTAGTATCTAATTAATGGGTTTCATTCCAATTTTTTATATTTATGACAAAAAAGGCTGTATATGACTGCATATGCATGCTTTAATAGAATATGATGAAGATGCCCTTGACACTTTATTGGGTTTGGTTATGATATGAAGAACAACAAAACAGAGGAATCAATTTAATTATTGATCGCAAAAGCAGTGAAAATAAAGCCTCTTTTTGGTTGTCTTGCAGAAATTATATTATATAGTACTAATTTAGGGCTTGTTTGATATCGTCTTCTGTTTTTTTGAAAACCAAAATCTCGTTTTTGAAAACTAGAAAAAATGGTTTTCAATTTTTAGTTGTCAGTTTTCATTTCCTATAGGACAATTATAGTTACAAACAATTCAAAGTTAATTTTGTAACTCATTTAACCAAAGTTTTTATGCAAAAAAAAAAAAAACCCAAAAACTGAAAACGGCAGTGATACCGAACATGCCGATAATTTTTTATTACTATAAAAAACATGCTTAACTAGTCTCAGTGTCCTAGTGTCCTGGAATGTTATTACTCCAAGAGCATTTGTTTCAGTAAAACATGATTTGTTTGACTATATTAGTTTAATTTGTTGCTAGGATTACTTTGGCCTTTTATAACATGATTGGGCTATTATTTGAACTTTAAAGTGTGTACTCTAGCAAATACATACTCCGTGTAGGTGGTAATTACTGAGTTGATGAGATGAATCATGAATAAATTGGGCTCTTGGTAGAAAGCTAAACTTTGCTTTTGAGATCGACTCGGGGCGTTGATGAATCAAGCGGCTCAATATTTGGCTTAGTTCGAGAAGACCTAAACTTCACGAGTTTGAACCCATTGGTAACGAGCTAAGGGACATGGTCATTTTCTCAAAGTTGACAAATTTGATCTTATGGCAGTATGGTATTGTCGAATCTAGCCTATTAATAATGTGCATCAAATAAATTATATAGCCAAAAATTAGACTTTTTGGCCGTGACCAAAACATGTATCGGCCTTTTTACTACACTGATCTGACAAAACTTAAAAAAAAAAAAAATAAAGTCCTTGTAAAATGGAAGCATAAAACATGCATCACTCAAAATCTCAAATGACTTCTTATTATGTTGTTTGACCCAAGTAATAAAGGTAATTGTTCACATGAAAATGTAAACTTTATGATCAACTTTCTTCAGTAGGTTGCAAAAAAAGTCTTTTTAGTGGCAAGAGCACAATGTGGGGTGATAGAGAAAAGAAAAAAAAATTCACAACACAAAGAATTTAACCAAAAAAACACCATATTTTATTAACATTAGAGAGATCCAATATCTTTTTATACATCAAAACAAAGTCCAAAACTTAAAGTTGATGATCAAGAAAAGCTCGATCACTAATAATATTGATGAGTTATTCTACCTAAAGTTGATGATCAAGAAAAGCTCACCCAAATATTAATGTGGGTTCATACATACGTTAGATGTTAAATAACTTTAATCATGTAATTAATCCTGAAAACCTGATGAAATCACATGGCCAAATGTGCCAATTCATATGATCTGCCCTAAAATTTGCTTTATCTCTTTTGCAGAAGTATTCTTATTCTTAAAGAAAAAAGTGCATGTCATTTGCATCTCACTAGAATATCTCCTGTATGTTATTCAGTAAATCTACACATATGCCCTAGTAATAAGTAGTAACTTTGGCTTGGCTCAGCTGCTCAGGCAGCAGCGTAGTCCTTTTTATTCCATGCCCATGTTATGTATGTGCTCCTTTTGGACTTTGCTATAGGAGACTGGGGAGAGAGCTGGGCCTAAATCTAGTTAGACTTGTTGGACGGGATGCGGTCCTAATAATGACCGTTGACCCGACCATGAATCAGGACTTGTGAGTTGTGGCTCACCTGATTTTTTTTAGAAAGATTAGTTCAATTAAACTCAAATTAGAATAACTTAAGGTTGGTTTCAGGCTTTCGGTTCACTTTAACAAAGTTTAGTTAAGTTAAAACCTGACAATAAATTTAATTTACTTGTTTGTGCTATATTATAACTGGAATTTAATAAACTCAACGTAACACTACATAAATTCTTTTATATATGAAAGAATTCAAACCAAGTGGTTGATAAAAACTTAGAACTTAATAGTAGTACTCTTTTTTAGTACTCCGTATATCACATGACTAATACTAGTATACTCCATGATTTATCCCATCACAAAGGTCCAAAGGTGACTCCATTATTGGATTCATCTCACCATTTCTTGTCATGTTTGCTAAGCGTATTTTTTTCAACTAACGCAACCTGTCCAAATAGAGTACTCCCTCCCGGTCTATATGATATTCCACAATGAACTAGCACGGAATCTTTTGTAGAAAGTAAGATGTGGTGGAAAATGAAAGTGAGTGTATCACAAACCATTAGTCCTAGGATTACAAAAAGCATTACAAATAAGGAAAATAAGATATCATTTAGAAGTGGCTCAAAAAAGAAACAAGAACATCATTCTGAACTGAAGGGAGTAGTATTTTTTAGGTTACGTTTACCAATATCTTTACTTTTGGTCAAACCGCCTCACTCAACAATTTGGGCTATCGATGTTAACAACTTCTAAATTTGTGGATTGGGCCTATTATATGGGTAGTGGGTAGTACTATTGTAGGCAAGCCCATTGAAATGGGTTATAAGTTATAATAACGGTTAAAATTCACAAACAAAAACCGTTACCCGTTAGTTAGAAAAAAAAAAAAGGCGGGAAACAATGTTGTTACTACACAGCAAATCCCTCTTCTCTCCATTTTCTCTTAGGACTTTCATCAAACACCTTCCGCGCAACAATTTCGCCCCTTTTAATTTCACTCGTAAAACCCTAATTTCTACAAAATCCCTAAAATTATCGCACTTTGAAACCCTAGATTCTGTCCAAAAGGACCAAATTTCCACCTACGTCGATGCTCTTCTTGATTGGAATCAGGTAATTCCTTCCCCCTCATCTTATTATACAACTCAAAAAGCTTGTAGCTTGTGATTTACGATTTCTTTTTTGTGTGTGTGAAAATTGCAGAAGATGAATTTGACAGCTGTTACGGAACGGAGCGAGGTGATGGAGAGGCATATTGAGGATTCTCTTGCAATTTTACCGCCTATAAATGAGTTTTATGATTCACATTGTGGTTGTTCGAGGGGGAATGTGAACCTGATTGATGTCGGAAGCGGTGCAGGACTTCCGGGATTAGTTTTAGCCATTGCTTGCCCAAGTAATTATGTTTGATGGAATTACTAATTGCGGATTATATTGTTGGGTGTGCTAGTTTACGCTACCTGTTTGAAACCCGTCTATTCGATTAGATTTGTAATAGTGGGACTTGTAATGCTTATCTTTCTGTTAACAGTATTTTTTGAGTTAAAATCTTCTAGCATAAGATTACGAGTTAAATCTGCTGACAGACGATTGTATAACCTGTAGGGTAATGCAGTAAGATATTGGGTTTTTTTATAACACTTAATGCTTTTGTATTTGAGCTTCGCACATTCATGTTATGTGTTAAGTTTATTTTTAAGAAATATTGCTGATGCCAACCAATATTATTTTTTTTATTGATGGGTCGATAGTGATTTTATATTGATACATTGTCATTGGATGGTGAACTGTGTATTAGGTTGGAGTTTCACTCTACTTGAGTCTTTAAACAAGCGTTGTTTGTTCTTGGAGCATGCGATTAGTGTTACTGGTGTGTTGAATGTCCAAGTTGTCCGTGACAGAGCTGAGGTATTTTTCCTGAATTCCCTTGGTTAGCGTGGTTCGGTAGTTGTATACTATGCTTAATTACCTATTTCTGTCTTGAAATTGCTCATGTTATATCTCTTTGGCTATAGGGCAGAACGCCGGACAGAAATCAGATTTCAGGGAGTCATTTGATGTAGCAACTGCTAGGGCTGTTGCAGAACTGAGGGTTTTAGGTTACAACTCAACTCTTACCAAATCATTCAACTATATCCTAAAAAACTTCATATTTTCTCACACATTTTTTTTTTTGGTTAGCTGAGTACTGCCTTCCCTTGGTTCGTGTTGGTGGTCTTTTTGTTGCTGCCAAAGGACATGATCCTCAGGTTCTGTCATTGATCCTGTGTGAAATTTTCTCTATGTGAATTATGCTGTTACTAAATCTTTTTCATTCCACGGTGGCAACGTTTTACTCCAACGAGTAATGGCATATTGAGAAAATGGTAGTCGGTGTGAAAACTAGATAACTTATTCTAAGAGATCTGATGTCGGGCATTGTAGGAAGATGTTAGGTAACTTAGGATGGATAACATTGAGCAAGTTTTTGTGCCCATTATCTGAATAAATATAGGGTGGGAAAAATGTCTTGTGACAGGAAGTCCATTGAGAATGGCCTATGTCATTTCTATCGTAAATTTGAGATTTATTCACACTTTTAAGTGTAGGGTTATGGCTCTGTTTCCTGATAAAAGAATACCAGGTGATTGGAAGGCAGATGATGAATATTTTTCATCGCTTGCTGATCTAAGCTCAGATGTTGAACTCTGTAAAGCAAAGCGCTGTCTTTAGCTATACCACACTATAATTATGATCCTATACACAGTAACTATCCATGCTAGAATATGTTGACATATTCGTCGATTCGTTAATTCCTTTTCCTTTGCTTTTTCAAACGTTCATGCCTGCAATGCCTCAGCGTGATAGCTGAATGTATGACTGTCATTTATTTCCCTCATGCCTAACAAAAAATCGTCACATCTTCTGAATCATTGTAGCTCCTATTGTTTCAGTCAACAAATTGCACCTGATTTAGTGCTTGTTTTTATGGATTTTCAGATATGTCGTTAAATGACCTTAACTGTCGACTCAGTTTTTGCCTTATATTACTTGACCAGGAGGAAATTAGAGATGCAGAAAGAGCAATAGATTTGATGGGTGCATCTGTTGTGGATCAGCGTTTAGGTACGATTTTCAAATACAACATGTTGCTGTATATTGCTGATGCAATTTATAATAATATGATGAGAGAGTCTTACAGTAAATTTACGAGTTGTAGTTGACTGGAAGTAAACATTTTTTTCAGCCTGAGTGCATTCACTTTCCTACTTCTGAAGTGATGCCACATGAACCGATAAAGCCAAAGTACAACACTATCAATATCAACCAAGATCAATCTAGTGAAATCTTTTGTGTGATAAAAAATTGTTTGCTGTTTAAGAATTCTACCTACCTAGTGCATTACTATTGTATAACTTCCATATTTGTGTGCCATATGCAGCATCAATGCTGTTTTTGTGTTTGAGATTGCCGTTATTCCCTCTTTCTTTTTTTCCAACAACTTTTCTTGAAAGGAGTCTCATTTTCAATGGGAGAGACATCTGTCATCAAGTGACAAAATTTTGGATGTAGTCATGTAGATGGCCATTGCTTCTGCAATGTGTAGGAATATTTTGAAATCTCATTTCTGTTGTATGCCTATATCTGACTGAATAACACAATCTTATGTTATTGTTTCTTAGTGGATTCGCACAGCCCTTATGGACAGAGAACTGCTATTATATGTGTAAAGGATCGCTCAACTCCGAGAAAGTATCCGCGTGATGCAGGTACACCAGCCAAATTGCGTTTATGAATACTTCAGATGTATGATCTATATATTTCTATCTCTAGTAGTTAATAGAGTGCTCCTTCATGCCTGACAAAGATATATACTACTCTCCATGTATCAGAAATTCATGACGTGCCTATTGAAAGAATACTTGGTTTTGACTTTCTATTTGAACTTTTTATTTGTGTTGAAATTGTGAGTCTTATTCTATATTCCTCTTTCTGCATTGATGGTTAATGACATGTACAAGTGTTCTGGTGGTAAGGTAGATCTTGTTCCATTTGAGAATGTTGTGCGTTTGAGTTGGTTATCGGCAATACCAGCCTTTCTGGCCGGAGCTATTGGTGGTAAAAATATAATGCTCTGTTGCGACTTGTGATAAATCAGGCCTGTATTGTTTTTTCTGGGAATCATGGATTGTATGCTATATAAGTATATAACACATTCTTTTTGCTGAATGTTTTTATATTTAAGTCTTGACATTTGGGAATCGGGTGTTTAAGAAAATGAGACTTATGCAACTTTTCTAGGAGCTGGGTAAACTTTTCTTTAGTTGCTTTTTGGGCTGCTTGGATGAATTTATTATAGCCGGAGTCGGTTTGTGTTCTTTGCACATAACTGTTCATCTATATGCCAACATTTCAGCTTTGCTTTTATTTAAGCAATTATTAAATCATATGCTTAGCTCGACAGAGAAAATAATTGGCTTGTCTTGCTTTTTTTTGTGTGGATCATTAAACTAATAGAACTATTAACTTACTGACCTTAAGCAAATCCATGTTAAGTGTATCTGCGCCTTTTATGCAACTTCCTAGACTCCTAGAGTAACAATAATGGATCATTATTTTTCTAATTAAAGAAGATGAAAGAGGTCCATTACTAGAATTTGAAAGACCTTTTTGTATACTCCTATTCTTCTTCCGTGTCGTGTTCCGTTTCTTATAGTATTTGATAGGGCTAGTTTTTAGGTTTATTGGATTGTGGTTTTTATTTTATTCTTAGCCTTCATTGTTCTACCTCATAATAAAACTTGACCATGACTCCATGAGTATCTCAAGTGGAGGGGTGATGAAGATATCAAATCCAGTTCTGTGAACATAATATATCTGCCTTTTGCAGAATATTTTTGAATGTATGAATATCCGTAAGGCCAAAGTGATTCTTAGAGCAGGATTTGGGTAAATCCATCTTACTCGAATGTTATGCGTAATGTGTCAGAAACTCAGAATAAGGTACAAGGATGTCGGTGTTATAGAATTTTGAAGTGTGACTGTTTTAGGCCTTTACTATGACAAAAATTTTGCACAAATTTGATAACTTACTACTTCAGTAGAAAGTTTGAATCATATACTCTGTGTTTCAAAAAGAATGATATAATGTGACTTTCCTGGTCAAACTTAATTAACTTTAACCATAGCTACTTTGGATTATACAAAGACATATGTTGAATGCTGGTTGATAGGAGTATGAATTATATCAATAAAGCATATTCTTAATACATCTATCGTTTATCAAACACCATTTTCATTTATCAGCAAAGATACAGTTCAGCATGTTGATATTGAGATCTTTGAGGTTCTCTCTATTGTTATGAAGATTTTTGAATGCTTATTCCCTGGATGCTTGTGACTTGTGACCTGATTAAACCCTGTGTTTGACGTTTAGCTTTACGAGTTCTTTATGATGAAGTTATCTTTTGCTAGTTACGATTCTGATCACCCATTGTTGGTAGCTTTATGCCTACCTACAATTTTAGTTGTTTGACTTGTCTCTCAAGGTCTTCTGTATCATATACAGAAGTATCTAAACAAAATGTGTTTTTTTTTTCTTTTGTTCTGTAGTAATTGCATATCCAATGCTTGAACAGAACTAGAACCTAATGTTATATGTCTAGCACATAACGCCAGAAAGCTTCTCTGTCTGAAATCTATTGTAAGAACTTTTTTTAAAAAAAAAAAAAATACAAATTACTCGGATTTTGACGAACTTGATGCCATTTTGATTATATCTGGGGCATAAATTTTGAAGATGACAGTGTTTTCTTTTCCCCCTTGAGTGATTTCATGATATGTGGTTTGGTTAAGATAATTCTAACAGTGGAGAAAAAAGAGTGCGGAAGCTCGATCTGTTTCTTTCCGTGAAGAAAAAAGCCGTATCACTGTTATTTCTGTTCTTCATTTCGACAAATCTGTAGATCCTGTACTCATATATAAGCTTTATCCATACTAGCGATGCGTCTTTCTTGTTGGGACGCTTGGATTATTTGAAAGACGTTAAGTATTAAATAATGAGAGAGTTGGGTAATAGTTTTTATTAAAATGGCATAGCAATGCATCTTATCTATCTTAAAGTTCTATTCTAGGATACTAGACTCGCATAATTGGAGGAGTTAAAACTTAAAACTAAGAGTTGAGATGATGGTTCACTGAGAGAGCAGTACATGCCATACCCGAATTTCGCAATCTAAACTACCACTATAGAGAAGATAATCAGAGGGTGATGAGCTATCATTTCTGCTATAAGGATCAATTGTTGCAGTCAAGCACTTAACTGGGCCTTGATGCCCTTTCAGTACTGCTAAACAGGAATAATTCTCCTCAAAAGCTCTCCAAACTCTGATGGTTTTATCAGCTGAACCACTGAAAACCAAATCATCCACTGCAGCCAAGCACAATATGGCCTTGGTATGGCCCCGTAGCGCTCCCAAAAGCTCCATTCCTTGATGATATCCTCTCTTTTCCCACACTAATATTGATCTATCCCATGCCCCTGAATACAACAAGGATCCATCAGGGCTCAGTGCTAAGGCATTAATACCAGACTTGTGTTCATCTAGTGTATTAGCCAGTGTATGCTTCCTGTCTCCTGGGAATTTTCTCCATATCTTGATCTTCTTGTCTGCTGAACCTGTGTAAACATCTCCATCATTAGACACTGCAACTGCATTTATAGCATCATCATGTGCATTGGTGACAGACTCCAAACATTTGAAGTCAGACGTTCGCCAAACTTTTAGTGTTCGGTCCCATGATACTGAGTAGAGGAGGGACTGATCCCTCGATAAAGCTAGGGCAGAAACAGTGTCTACATGGTGTACCCATGTGCATTTTTTGTGGCGTCGAATCTGAACTTGGTTTTTTGGGTTTAGAAGTTTGACAGTACGGTCACCCAGCGTGGGTAGGCTGGCTATTTTTTCGTATCTTTGGTTCTGGTATGCCTCTTGGGATTTTATCTTCCATACGCGGATTTTGCAGTCTTGGTGGGCACTGAAGAGCTGGTTGGCTAACACCACCATGGACTTCACTGCACCCTTCCCAAGAGCTACCACATTATTGGTTAGGTTCTCATCGTCTGCTTCAAAGTTGAAAGGGTTGCGTTTCCAGACCCGGATTTCATTGTCAGATGAGCCAGTGTAGAGATACTTTCCAGCCAAAGTAAGTGAGAAAATGTTGGCGGTGTGCCCTGTCAGAGTGGTTATGCAGTAGGTTTGAATAGTAGGCAGATAGTTTAGCTGATTAGGATTGGCCGTAAGAGTACAAACTTTGGGGAGGCTTGGGATAGAGGAGAATGAAGCGGACCTTAAATCATGGTGGTCAGGCTCTAAATCGTCATTCGAATGATACGGTATATGATATGTCATGGTCTGCATTTTTAGTAGAGTAGAAATTGAGCAGATGAGGGAGAAGAGAGGGCAGAAAATGAAGTGAATATTGTTGTATATATTTGGATTTTGAGCAGAAAGTTTGATTTATCAGAGAAAAGAAAAGATGAAGTGTGGAAGAAGGTATAAGTTCTGATAGGTAGTATTCTTTATATAGTGGTGATAAGTCCTCCCTTCCTTTCCTATTTCTATAAAAGCACCTGCTATTATAAAAGGCCCTGCAAATGTATATTAGTGTTTTTTAGGCAACTTATTCGTTTCCTTTTCCACTAGTTTTAACACTTATGGGCAGACTACCTGTACGATTATAGTTTCGTAAACTGATCTTAATCTGACAATTAGTTGTTTAATCGCCTTTTGCGCTGTGTTTTTGGTAGATAATTGGTTGGTACTCTTTATGTATTAACTACTAAATTAAGATTATGACCTTGGTAAATGGATAGATATTTGGCATTACTGTTTGGGTGGTTGAAACTGGTGAAAATGAATGGAACTGAGAATCTCAGCAAGATTTATGTGTCATTATCCTGTATCTATATTCTTATGCATCATTTGTCTTGATATTATCTGTATCATATGTAGTTAGCTTCTGTTTGCTATTTTCTTATACATGCTCTCAGTTCCGTGACTCGATTTCGTATTAAAGTTACATAGATTACTGTCTTTACCCTAGATAAAATATGATTAGGAAGACAACAGGTTCATATTCATCACTTAATAAGGGATTATATTATCTGATGGAACACCTAAAACAATGGCCTTGTAACTAATCTCTTCTAGTTGTCTGCTCAGAGTTTGCACCTCAATGCGGCACGTGCCTCCTCTGATGAAACTAAATAGTCGCTAATGTTTTTTTTTTTTGTCTTTGACTTCTTTTACTGTGTTGGATTGAAGCCACCTGTTGTGTATTAGGTGATGTTCAAAGTATGATGAAAAACAGAACTTTTGGCTTCTATTTCTGAAAAATTTACACTCATCTGACTCAAGGGTTCGGTTACATTATCATGTGTGTCGAGTGTCGGACACGTCAATCCTTATGAAACAGTTCCATATATTTTGCACAAATCCGAAACCCTTGAAGTGAGATCTACTCATGTTCTTTTAGTGTCGGAGTATCCGTGTGACACGGATACTCGAGGGACACTACTGACCAAAATCCGGAGTAACATATCACTCTTGGCCTCTTGCTCCATTTCTTTTTTTTTGGGATTTTTCGGAGTAAAGTACACTCAGATATTTAGCCCCTTTTTTTTTTAAATACTACCAAAATCTTGGAGCTTAATTGGTTCTTTTGGACGTTTTTAATCCCTACCCTCCCTTTGTTTAAGTGGTGACTGTCTATTTATAGACCTTTTGTGATGATCTTTGGTTAGTAGTTGCCTATGCCACTCAAGTAATATATAGTCCACTTGATGGATCTCCCCCATATTTCTGGTAAAAACTTTCCCATAATAGAGGTAGCTACTTCATGTTCTTTTTGTTTAATTAATTACTTATCTTGTGCTTAGCACTAATTTTAAACAGCCAACTCAACATGGATTGTAAGCTTAGTTGGTTGCAAAAGCGCAAAAAGAACAACAAATCAATCCATTTCTTTGTGCTCAAGTTGTGTTTATATTAGTAGGAAATGAACGAGGCCGAAAGCAGCAGCTTCGATTTTCCTATAGTGGTGGCTGTTACAAAGTCAATTATTAGCTTAATCCATTTCTTCTCACTCTTTTATTTGGTTTATTGGCCTTGTTCTGTGTTTTTCTTGGTGAGAAAGAATTCTTAAGATATTGGTGACAGTGGTTCGTTCGTCCCAATTTGTAGCGTAAACTAAAAGTGTATGTCTGTTAGATGTCCAAGCAATATGAACTTTTACCATTCCTTTTATGCTTTGTCATGAACTTTTAGCTCCTACTACTGTTATGCATCTCTAGTTCTCTAGTCTCCATAGTCTTACTCCGATGTTCTTTACTGTACACTTTATGTTCCATGATGTTCTTGCAACTTACAAGATCCTTAGAGCTCGATATTTTTGTAGCTCGGCTTCTTGATTGCAGATTATACTCTCCCTCCTTCAACATAACCATCCTGTTTACGGTGAATTAAGAGACCGATTTTGAAATTACTTCAGAGATTGTATTTGTGCTTTGTCCTGAATGTCCATGAAGAGGGCACCAGACCTCATGAGCTAAAGTGGAATAGGCTCATGTGCATATGTAGATCTATAGACCTGTTTTTTTAATGCGATTGAGAACTTGTGATTCCATTCTTTATGTTTTACTACATACTAGTATGTATTATTGGCCTTTTTTTTACCTGCATGGAAGTACTACTTTCTGGCCTCACTTGATCCTTAGCCGTTGATTTTAGCTTCTTTGAGAAGCCATAGCATTCACTGAGGTAGTGAAGTGACTTTTGCGCTGCTCTTCTTTGTCCTCCTGCTAAGATGTCGTTTCTTGTTGCGACACGTGTACCACTCACTGAAATAGGAAGTTCTCCAGTTGAAAATCTAATTTCCACAACTGGAGAATAGAATGCTGATGCAGCACCTGAGTTGTGTTCTCTGGTCTGATGTGGTAAACATTTTTGCTTACACGTTCTTATGGTTCACTAATTTGCAAAAAGAAAAGAGGGAGATTCGCTGAGGAACTTGGAGAGTTCGAGTGTACACTTAAACCCGTGATTTAACCTAGATGGTGTTCTATACGACTTCTCAATTAGGTTCCCCGGAGAACCTGCCTAGGGGGATCCCTTTTGTATCATTCCAATCTTATGATATATCTCTTCGAAAAGACGAGAGCTTATATGGTTTGAACAGATTAACATTGTTGACAGTTAGGGATTTGCCTTATAGGTCTTTACCTTTACTAGTATAATCTTGTGTTATAAGCTAAGAGAACTTGGATGATGTTGCTCACCTTACAGGGTCCATGCCCTTGTCTGTAGAAGCCCACATAAGAGATTAGAAGAAGCTTTAGCTCTTTATATCTTCTTATTTTGCTGCGCTTTTGCTCAATAATGTTATATACATCGAAATTGCGTCGTTGGAGCAAAAGGGGCAGCCTAGTGCGTGATGAATAATGCATCTCTCTCATATACAGTAACACTTGAAACAAGTTGAGTCTTTGTTATATTAATTCCATGTGCTTCGTTTTATATGGCAGACAAGAGATATCTTATGCTTATGTGATCTCCATTGTGGTTTCTGTAGCAGGCTTCCAAGTTTCTTTTAGCACTGAATGACATTATGACAGTTATCAGTGACATGTTCTGGCAGGATACTTGAGAGTTTTGAGACTGAAACTGTGTTACTTGCCTAAACTGTTATTTTGTGTTTCTGTCAAGCTGCTAAGCACTAAGGTTTGTGTATATTACGCGTGATGGTTACTCTACTAGCTTCGAATACCTCTTATTCTTTAGAAATGCCCCAATTATATTTGACACGATTTTTAAGGAAAGTGGCCCGACACTTAGGTTTTGACCTAAAAGGCCATTGTTAATTGTTTAGTTAACTCTTTGCACATGGGCACATTCAGATGTTTTTCTGTGTTGATCACTTGGATTGGGATATTTTAGACCTTCTAGAGACTCTTAAATCATTGGCGGACTAAAGGGCTGGCTAGTAACGGCTCCCGCCTGCTAGCTCCTAAGTGAAAAAAGATTGCCTAATTAAAGTGTTTGTTAGCTTAATGATAGAGAGGCCAGTGATTTAATATACTAGTATATGATACGGTTTAAAAGTTATAGGCTCAAAACTTATTGTAGGTAACTTTTTTGTTTTTTGGGAGGAACTACTGTAGGTAACTTTTGGTACTGATGAATAATGGAGCTGACTGTGACTCACTAAACTCCAAAGTAACTTTTTGTGATGTCTGAAGAAGTGAATTGTCGATGCAATTCTCGATGCAATTTTCATTTCTGGTCGTTGGAATACAACTTTGATTCATCTCGAGCGTGGAGGTGAGGCTGTATACGTCCAACCCTTCCTGTCTCATGAATTCCTGCTGATCAGATGACTGATAAGTTGATACTATAAAGCAGGGTAAAGTTCATCATCTAGGGTTCTATCCCTAAAAACCAAGGGTGGGGTGAATTATATAAGGTACATGATGAAATCAGACCATGTGCCCTTACAATTATGGGTCTGTTCCTACACATCTTATACCAAAACTCCTTTTCACCTTAGCCCCTGGATGTTTCTACAAATATAGCCGTTGGCATCTTTTCTTTTCTTAAGATGCTCCTGTATGTTATTTTTCACCTGAAACACAAATCTGCTGATCTTAGCATTCGTCTCCGGTCGCCACGTCGCTCTGGTCTCATCATTCTCCCTTAGCCTCATTCACTGTACTTTTCCACTGTTTTCTGTTAGATTCCCTTGATTGGCAGTTGTCTACAATGGTTGTTTGAGTAAAGTTGTGTATAGGTTTTTGCTATGTGTTTTTTCCTTCAAGTGTTTACTTGTTCATGTGACATTATAAACTTTGCTTCACTTGTTTTGTTAAAAGTGATTGAGAACCTTTCTTTAACATGTTTGGGCACTCGAAACGTGTCGAATGTAGCAGTATAGTTTTAATAATTGACGGTTGGAAAGATAAACTACGTGTAGCGTATAGATTGTTTTGTAGATTTGGGATATTGTAATAAGGTTGTTGTCATTGTTATTGCCTCAAATTTGTCTATAGAATGATGGAGTGCACAAGCTTATGGATTCAACGTAAATGGAAATCTTTGTGGCATGATTAGTTCTAGTCTGAAATGTGAGTGTGTGACTTTTGAAAATAGGATAGTGATTGATGCCTCTCTTAGCTTTATTATTACTTGAGGCATTTTGTTAAAAAAGAAGAGAACACTAGCCAAAATTTACCAGCTTCACTTGCAGTAGAGAGTTGTGAACCTTTTGAAAGTAGTATTCTCTAACATCTTTGTACACTCGAAACGTGTTTAATGTAACGATACAGTCTTGACAATTGAGATCTAATAAGATTATTTACGTGTCGTGAATGAATATGTTGAGAGTTTGTGAGATTGGGAATTGGTTGTTGTCATTGTTATTGCCTCATAATTGTCCATAAAACCAATGTGGTAACGAGCTAATAGATACAACCTAAATAGAAACTCCTATGTGTCACAATTGTAAAAATTGGTCACATACAATTGTTGTTATGTTCAACAAGTGTGACTGTGAGTGTGTGACTTCTAAAAAATGAAGTAATAATTGTCGCGTTATTACCTCTAATTCTTACATGGAATTGAGTTTGAATACTTTGATCATACTCGTAACTTTTGACAAACTTATGTGTAGTGTATTACCGTAGATTATATGCTCAATATGTGTGATAAAAACATTGACTAATAATGAGCGAATCTTTTGGGTACTATGTTTGCATTTAGTCAATGCTATTCAGGCGTTTAGTAATACAATATTTAGTGATGGTTGATACACATCTTGTTTAGTCGATTGCACACATATAATCGTGTAATGGTTACATTCCGAGGAACATAATGTTTTCCTCCTTTGTAACCTTGTTAGACCAATAGATCGTGCTTATACTTGCATGCTTCCATGCTAGAAATATTAAGCAAACAAAACATAAAGACTCAAAAAGTAATGGATTGTGTATTACGCTTTTCTGCTTTAATTAGTTTCACGTTGGTTACACAAAATACATGGTTGGCAAAGTTAAGACTTCTGGAAGAATTTGACCCACAAGGCTAAGTTGATAATTCAGAATGGGCCAATTGCATATTTCGGCCCAGAAGGATGGAACGTTGTTCGTTGGTGCCTTTTGACTTAAGTTTGACGGCGAGAGTTAGAGCTTGGAAGTTTCGGTCCATACGTTTGGTCCATCTGGAAGCTTGTCCGTCAAATTTCAACAACTAATAACTAATTCGAAGCTTCCTTGGTCTGATTTTAAACGCAAGAGATGAGGTATCATCAGTAACATTTTTGTAACAATAATTGTTAGAAAAACACACATTTTTGTAACAATAATTGTTAGAAAAACACATAAACTAGTATAAAATTGTCTTTAACTATAATTATTTTTAGCTAGAAAAAAAAGTTAACAGCAGTTTACGTGTAGTTGACTAGCTAAGATAATATACTCGGCATATATTTATGATCATCTGAATGAAACTAAACTAGTAAATAATGGGAACATAATATATAATTTGTGGAAACGACTTATTCTTACAGAATTGAGGAATTGGTTAATTAAATTAATCACCATGGTATTCAAAGTATTCCGTACATCCAATCAAATAAACAATGTTAAGAAATAATATATTTTAATTATGGCCATTGTCCAATGATAAAGATTTGTCGAAATAGCGTGGGTTAAACGAATAAAAAAATAAAAATTGTGAACGGTCCAAGCAATTAAGTTCAACGCGGTGGAATTTTTCTCTTCATGTCCTATATATAAACCAAATTGTTGTATAAAAGTATGAATTGATACACACAAAAAAATTAATTAAATTCTTATAACAAAAGAATTATTCAATCTTCTTCGATCATCTTTATCTTCCCTTGAAAATTATCAATCTTCCTCAAGACTCTACACAAAAAGAAAAAGATGGCAGGAAACGGTAGCTACGAGACTTCATGGGCAGACCAGTGGGACTCAGAGCCTACGTATGGTAGCAGCTACGGTGGTAATAATAATAACAACGACAACAAAATCAAGAAGAAGAGCAGCAACGGCGGTGGCGGTGGCGACGCCGCGAAGAAGAAGGTTGGAGAAGGGCTTGCTAAGACTAAGGAAGTTGCCTCTACGAGTATGAAGAAGATTAAGCAAGGAACTTCTGTGGGTATCAGTTGGATTAAGGATAAGTATCAGAAGACCACCCAAAAACATTGATTCATGCATTATACTATTTGTTAATCTCTTAGCTTCGTTTAATGTTACGTATGTTCAGATCAGACGATAACAATTTTAAATAACAAATGAACGGAGTACTGTAGTCTACATATCTTAGAGTCACATGATTTTTCTTTGATTAGAAACGTATGATTGTTGGATATAACACTTCTTTAATTTGGTGTATGTATTATTATCTCTAGGGTTTTTGTATAAAGATAGAGTCCATTAATTTCATTTGTATATTGGATGATGATTTTGTATTATTGTTAGGTCTTTTTTCTTCCTTGATTTATACGATTGAGCTATTTTAGACTTTGATACATATATTTTGCTTCTTGCATATATTGTCGAAATCTTGTTATTACTAATGATCGTACAATTTCAATTAGACACGACGATTTTTTTCCGTGTGTAATTAGAGGCACAAGTTGAAATCCATAGCAAACGTTATTTTAGTAATTTTTATATGTTTGGAACTTTGGATACTCATCATTTTTTGAATTTGAATGATTAAATTTCGTAAATTAGTTGTAGTACAGTTTATCGGCAATAGTCAAAAGAATAAGTGGAATAGGCGCTTACCGGTAAAACCATTCATAAGAGAGCATGAAGCAGGGAGGTTCATTATTAGTTCAAGTTGGAAAGGTTCAAATAATATAAGGGAAACAATAATCTAACCTCAACCATATCGTAATTAAAAATATACTACTCACTTGTTCTCTTCATTAGGAGAGATGCTTTTATAAAAGTTCGACCAATTTTCTTTTCGAAACAAAATTTGGCAAAAAAATGTGGACCAAAGTCTTCCATTTTGGCCAATTCTCGTCATTTGAGTTTTTGACCCCCTTGAAACTGCGCTGAATGAACAGAATACACCGATTACTCATTTAAGCTCATGCTCCTCCCTTCACCATGAGCCAACGCAACCCCCCCCCCCCGGTATCCAAAATTGACGATTCTTTATGTACTCGTGGAGTCATATTAAACAAGGACGTAATACCGTAGGTTCGTAACTCCCCGACATAGCTAGACTAGCACATCCTAACAAGACGGTCTATACTTTGTAAAGCAGCACTCCGGTGGTTGCTCCTCGTGGGTTAGGTACCGTATGATTCACACTAAAATAACACACCACAATCATCAAGATCTTCTTAACTCTTAATAACCTTAAAAAAGAGTGTTAGACACTCTTCTCTCTCTATTGATTCTGTAAAGTAAAGTTGCAGTGACATTGATAAAAAAGAAAGCTGATTATCCCTTGATACAGAGAAGATGTCGATCCCAATACCTTGTCGTCAGCTTTTCATAGACGGTGATTGGAAAGAACCCATCAAGAAAAATCGCATCCCAATCATCAATCCTTCTACTGAAGATATCATTGGTCTGTTGACTTCTCCTTCACTCTACTTTTTTTTTTGTTTTTATTTTGCATATTTTAGCTGCTGTTTGTAATAAAGTTTGGAACTTTGGTGAATTTTAGACTAGTTGCTGATGAATATGCTTCTGTTCTTTGATCTTTATCTGTTTAACTTTAAGTTTTACTGGTGATTATGTAATTTCTGATAAAAATAGAACTGGGTTTGGGGGTTTTGGGTAAAATATTGAGTTTGTAAATGATGGGAGTTTTGTAAAATTTTGATCTTTTTTGCTTCAATGCTTATCAGTTGTGTTTGTTTTTCGGGTTTTTCGATTATCTGCTGAAGAAATGTTCCTGTTAGTTTATTCAATTCATCTGGATTTTGTATGCAAGGATGGTAAATTTATGATCAAAGATTGATTTTTGAGTTGGGCAGTTGTCGAAATTTGAACTTTGGAAGTCCTATCTTTACCTAGTTATAATCAATCTGATGCACAGTGGAGGTAGAGCTTTTTGCTGTATAGGGTCTGAGATTTGAATGCTGCTGATATGAATTTCTTGGCATTAGAAATGGATTTGGGTGTTTTGAGGTGAGGATTGTTTTTTGCTGAAAAGGCGTATCCATGATCAAAATGTCTTTGCAGGTGATATTCCGGCTGCCACGGCTGAGGATGTGGATGTTGCAGTTGCAGCTGCTCGAAAAGCCCTGTCTCGGAACAAGGGGATAGAGTGGGGATCTGCAACTGGAGCTCATCGTGCTAAGTACTTGCGTGCTATTGCTGCTAAGGTATGGAGTTTTATAGCTTGTCTTTACGCTCTTTGCTCCGCTGCTGTTTTGAATTCTTAAAGGTCTTGCTAATTGAAAGGATAAATTACTTCCATCAAATCATAGTAGGAGACATAGAGTGATAACTAGGAAAGCCCTATGTCCTTGTCCTATATGCATTGGTGATGCTATGAGTCCGGTCATAGAGCCATTAATATGGCGCTATCTTATAGTATGCTTCTGTATTTTTCTTTTTCATAGATGTATGATTGACTGTTTTCCAAGCCTTGAAATTGGGATATGTATAGAACATATTATGAGAAAACTTTTGTATTTTGGTTGAGCTTGAAATTGAGTTAGGCAGAAAATCTCTGGTTCATTCCAACAAAATGGAAAGCCATATGGTAACGTATTAGCGTAGTCGATCACCATTCACCAAAAAGAGAAACATATGGTCTTCATGTAGTAGTTTCTTTATTATTATGATAAGTCTCTTAGAAGCAACCATTGACTGTATTTTGAGCTCTGCTTGCCAATCTTTTGTCATATCAATCTTGTGTGTAACTTCATAGAAAATTGGTGCCATCACCGTCGGCTAAACTGTGTCTGCTTGAAATAGAAATGATTTCCAATATTTGTAACTAAGCAAGGAAGAATAATCAACTCCAGATCAACCGTCAAGTAGGGGATTGTTTAGCTACTTTTTGGGCTTAGTTTTTGTAGTTCCAGTGTTATACTGTATATGGATCTCTGGAGTCTTGAGGTTCAGGTGAATGTTCTTTGAGATATTAAGAAAAATAAATGTGACCTAAATACATAATGGACGTGAGGTATATGGTTCTATGCCTAATTTGCATTTTCTCATACAGGTCACAGAAAGAAAAGATGATCTTGCAAAACTTGAAGCCCTTGATAATGGAAAGCCAATTGATGAAGCACTATGGGACATTGTGAGCCTTTGTTCCAAAAGATAATAAAAAACTTCTTTCTTTATTTTCTAAGTTTCTCTGTACTTAACCATGCTCTGCTCAATTGATTCTAATATTACAGGATGATGTTGCTGCGTGTTTTGAATATTATGCTGATCAAGCAGAAGCCCTCGATGCTAAACAAAAGGCTCCACTTTCCCTTCCTATGGATACATTCAAAGGTCATGTTCTAAAGCAGCCTCTTGGTGTTGTTGGCTTGATTACTCCATGGTACTTTCTCCTATCTTGGGTTCTCTATTCTCCTTAGCCCTAAAATGAGAAAAAGAGGAGCAGAAACTGAGATAACTTCCTATCAGTAAGACTGTGAGAGTATGTTGTCAAAAAAAAAAAAAAAAAGACTGAGGGTATATGTGGGGGCTTATATGTTGGATTGATTCGATGGTAGTGCAAAGAAATGAGTGACTTCAGATTACAACTTGATGAACTTGTATATGCATCCCCCCCCCCCACCCCCACGCGCACATGAAAAAAAGAAAACTGAAGTTGCAGTCATCGCAATGTTCTATGACCTAGTCATGTGCCAAAGCTTTAAAGTATAGAGATTTTCGGGAAAAAAAATTTTTGATAGGGTTACGTGGTGATTTCCTGTGTTTCTTCCTTCTGAGCCTTTCACAATTCGCTAGTCATAAAAATCTTTTCGTTCCTATCGAAGATAAATTTGATTTCCTTCTTTTTCTTGTTTTCTGAAGGAATTATCCACTTCTAATGGCGACATGGAAAGTTGCTCCGGCTCTTGCTGCTGGCTGTGCAGCTATACTTAAGCCATCAGAGTTGGCTTCTATGTATGTTTCATTCTCATTTCATACAAAACAAACTTTATCTTTTTGTGCGAATGCTTATTTAGTGAAAGAAGTTGTGGTTCTTGCTCGCAGGACCTGCCTAGAATTGGGAGACATTTGCAAGGAAGTTAGACTTCCTCCTGGTGTCTTGAATATTTTGACAGGATTAGGTCCTGAAGCTGGTGCCCCATTAGCATCTCATCCTGACGTTGACAAGGTTCTGGCCTTTCCCTCTCCTAGTTGTACTTCCATAGTTTAAGTAGCCTAATACTAAACATGTTGGAGCAATGTTTTGTGATTCATGTCGTAGTGATACAGTTACTATTGTTGTCGAATAGGTGGCATTTACTGGAAGCACTGCTACTGGAAGCAAAATTATGTCTTCTGCTGCCCAAATGGTGAAGGTGTGTGACAGTGCAAACTAGTTCAGTTAGTTCCTTGGATCCCATTAGTTTTAACATTGATATCTCTTTCAGCCGGTTACATTAGAACTTGGTGGGAAAAGTCCTATCGTGGTGTTTGATGATGTTGATCTTGATCAAGGTTAGTTGCTTCCAGTTGGAATAACATTGGTCCTTCAGTGTTTGATCAAAGTCATTGTCTTAAGTTTTTGTTTGTTAAAATAGTCTTTTTGCTCCATCTTGCAACACATTCATCTTCGTTTGATTTCACAGCTGCTGAATGGACTGCCTTTGGCTGTTTTTGGACAAATGGTCAAATCTGCAGTGCAACCTCTAGATTGCTTGTGCATGTAAGTTTCCGGTTGACCAAAAGGGTTGCAAAAACATTCTGATGAAATAATTTTCGTGGTCTCTTTAGTTGATCGATATCTTACGCGACTTAAAATGTGTTTTCAGGAAAGCATTGCTGCAAATTTTTTGGATAGGCTTGTAAAATGGGTAAAAAACATAAAGATTTCTGACCCATTTGAAGAAGGTTGCCGGTTGGGTCCTGTTATTAGCCAGGGACAGGTATGACGGATTTTTTTGCATCTTGTATAGCTTTCAAACTCCTGAGCTGTGAAACCCTGTCTTATATCCGCGTTATGTGCTACAGTACGAGAAGGTTATGAAGTTCATCTCAACTGCAAAGAGTGAAGGTGCAACTATCTTGAGCGGAGGTTCCCGTCCTGAGGTGGTATTCAGACCCTTGTTATTTGTACATGGATTACCTAGTTGTTGTGTCACTTTAGTAACCAAGTATTTCGATGGATATGTTGCAGCATCTAAAGAAAGGATATTTTGTTGAACCAACAATTATAAGTGATGTCTCCACATCCATGCAAATATGGAGGGAGGAGGTTTTTGGTCCTGTCCTGTGTGTGAAAACATTCAGTTCTGAAGATGAAGCCATTGAATTGGCAAATGATACCCAGTAAGCTTTTATGAGTCACGTATTCCTACTCATCTCATCATAACTTCATAAGCATACTTGTATTGATCATGCTCCCCCTCTTTATTATCTTATTGGACCCTCTTATGTTGATTGATATATATGTGCTGTGCAGGTATGGTTTAGGTGCTGCTGTGATATCTAAAGATCTTGACAGATGTGAGAGGGTAACGAAGGTGAGACATCTCATATTTCTTAAAGATAATACAACCAACCGGAAGCCAATTTTTATCGCTTCTGGAAGATTCAGATGTTTACCCTTCTCAATTTTGTTCTATAGGCATTGCAAGCTGGTATTGTTTGGGTCAACTGCTCACAACCATGCTTTTGCCAAGCTCCCTGGGGAGGCACAAAGCGTAGTGGCTTTGGACGTGAGCTAGGAGAATGGTGAGACTTTTAGACTATGCTAATATCTGTAGTATCACTTTATCACAGATTCCCTACCCCTTTCTCTCCGTCCTAAGAATGTGTTGCTGAATTCAAGTAATGCTTTATCCTTATTACTTGATGGAGTCGATTCATTCTAACTTCTTCGTATAACTTCTGCAGGGGTCTCGAGAATTACTTGAATGTCAAGCAGGTGACCCAATATATCTCTGATGAACCATGGGGTTGGTACCAGTCTCCTTCAAAGCTTTGAGGACGTTTAACGAGAGGCCATACGTGCTTTAATGTTTTCAATAAAAGGATTGGAGAGTTTGTTTGCACGACACGGATGTTGTGTTTTGATAATTGAGGCTGTCTTCCCTTCATCCTATCTTAAGCTCCCTTTTTTTTGTTTTTAATACAAGGGCTTGTTGCTATAATGTTTCATACCTGTACTGTAATACAGTAAAATTTTATGTAAAGAACCAACACAAATTTTCAACAGCATCACTTCATCAACTGTACTCTTCTTTTCGCTACCCTGAGAAACCCGCTGATAGAATCAGAAACCATACCAGTATCATGAGGTACATACTCGATATCAGAACGACACGAGTGATATTCAGGCAGCCTGATGAAGGAAAGACGAAATTGTTCTAGTTAGTTGCTGACTTCTGGTACTTATGTTCAGGGTGATGCATGTAAGTCAGTCAGAACTCATATAGGGTATATTCTTCTTCTGGTGTAATCAGCATATAAGCGAATTTGGATATTCCTTTCGACAATGCGACTGCAACTAAACTTACTTCATCACTGTGTAAGTAGTCGATGCCACTATGCCAGACATCACTAGATGAAACGATCTCAAAATAAGCTAGTACTGTAGTTAACAAGCAAACGATATTGTTGAGTGTTTCAAAGACTTCCGCTTATATTAACATACGATAACTAAACAAAGTTCGGTTTAAGAACATTTTTCGTGTGGATAAATCAGCCAGACTTTTACCGACTGTGCCTTCTGTGTAAATTAATCGACTCAATCCAAAAAATAAAATAAAACCCATATCTCTAGATCTCCATGAGACCATGACTACTCCAATTATCTTCCCTCTTTAACTTCAACTTCACTCTACTCTCTCTCTCTCTCTCCCTCCTCCTCTTTGCTTCCTCTTTAAAGAACTGGATCAGATACACTTGGTTTTCCCATTAATAATTTTCTTCAGTTGGTTGAATTTCCTGTCAATTTCATATCAAAGTACATTGTTATCCTTGAAAGATCTCTTCTTTGCAATAAAGTTTGGATTTTGAGTGTGTAAATTTTCTGGGTTTTGAATTTTTTACAATGGGGAGCTCAGATGAGAGAGTTGTTGCTGTGATCATGGTGGGTGGACCCACCAAAGGTATTCAATTTCTCAATTTTTTGATTCAATTGTTTATAAGTTTGCTGAATTTTGGGTTTAATTAGATACAATTTGATTCAATTATGGTGTAATTGAGTTTATTGTTGAGTCTTGTTCACACTTTTTTGTACTTAGAATGTCTTAGAATGTGTATTCATGTGAGATTTTGAAAGTAAGATTTAGTGGGAAATTTGATGACTAGAAATTAGATTACTTGTGACGATTCATGTTAGCGGATCCAAATTATTTGGTGGTATTGCTGATTCATTGAATTTCGATTACTTATGACGATTCATGTTAGCCGACCCCAAATTATTTCGGGACTGAGCCGGTTGTTGTATTGCTGATTGATAGGTACTCGATTCAGGCCATTGTCTTTTAATGTACCAAAGCCACTTTTCCCATTAGCCGGGCAACCTATGGTTCACCATCCAATTTCAGCTTGCAAAAAGGTAAATTCCGTAATCAGTCTGATATAATATTATATGATGATTCGATTTTTCTAGTGAAAATGTAGTTTGGATTCATTTCTCATATGTTTCATGTTTCATTTTTATGGTAGATTCCGAACTTAGCACAGATCTACTTGGTTGGTTTCTATGAGGAGCGCGAATTTGCATTATATGTGTCTGCCATATCTAATGAACTTCGAGTTCCTGTCAGGTGAACTCTTACTTAAGTGATTCGATCTTTTGATTCTTCTTTGTATATCGATGTTTTGAAATTGAGGTACATAAGGATTGATCTTTTTATGGTTGGTGGTTTAGATACTTGAAAGAAGACAAGCCTCATGGTTCTGCTGGTTGCCTGTACAGCTTCAGGGATACAATCATGGAAGATAGTCCAGTTTGTAACCATCTCCGTTTTACTTTTTTTGTGGAATTCCAAAGACTGATAAACATTTGTGTAAATCTGTAACTGGTGTTAGCTAATTTTCCCTTCCCCGATACTTATATCCGTTGGTACTTTTCATTGTCTTGCAGTCTCAGATAATCTTGCTAAATTGTGATGTTTGCTGCAGTTTTCCACTGCCAGAAATGCTTGGTAATTTGTCGAAATTTGTTTGTGCTTTATTTTAGGAGTCCTGTCCTGCTGTAATGACGTTCTGAATTCCTTCTTGTTGTAATATTTAGAGGCTCACAGAAGATATGGAGCAATGGGAACTATTCTAGTAAGCAAGGTTTGTCACGACCTTCTGCTATTTCATCGAACCTGAATGATGAAATCTTACTTTAATGAATTGAGTTATCATGAAACGTACTTGGACAGGTTTCTGCTGAGTCTGCCAATCAGTTTGGTGAACTGGTTGCTGATCCTGTAACCAACGAGGTTTTGCATTACACCGAGAGGCCTGAAACCTTTGTACGTTGGCTTTTCATATCATAATCCTTTTTTTTTATATATTTTGTGTTCTTATGCAATAACTCAAATCTTCAGTTTTTCACATCATTCAACAGCAGTCCTTGACAACACGCTCACACTTGATTCTTAAGTGATTTGAACTCAATTGTTCCTGCAGGTTAGTGATCGGATTAACTGTGGTGTATATGTATTTTCACCAGAAATATTTACAGCCATCCAAGGTGTATCCAGTCATCGGAAAGATTCGGGTAGAGTGATTTGAACTATCATCTTTACTTCTTTTGAGTCCTTGTGACATTTCTTTCACTTGGAACCATGCTGTTAATACTATTTTCTTAAAATAAATACAAAAACTGGAGTTGTTGTCTTGTTGCTCTGACACTCTTGTACTCTTGTAGTTTTAGTTTAGTACTTTGATGTCGTCCAAAAATTAACAAATTTTGCATTCAATTTGGCTGTATCTGTGTTACTCAGCCTTATCCTCGAGATAGTTTGGATTGAATACTATGATACGTCCAAAGGACTGTTGCTAGAAGGTCTTTTATGTTAATAGGAACTTGTCCTCATAGTTGCTTTGAATTTTGATTACATAGAAGATAATAGTGGCACTCGTTGGTTGAATATATAACGGGGTCTGCAAAGAATGTCAAAAGCGTCTCAAGTGTTGACAGTTGATCCAACAATTAGGTGTCAGAAGTGGGAGTTATTTGATAATAGAGCTGACATGCTATCTCCGCTATGTGTAATCGCATAAGCATGTGATTTCAGAGGTGGTGCTTGGATCTTTATATGTGTAGAAACATTTTAAAGTATATCATTGTACTAACGATATGCTTGAGTGGTTTGGTTTTGGTCACTGCCGAATCTGAGATGGAGGTTAACGCTTGCTTTTGGGGGTATATCGCATGGCAGCCATCGCGTTTAGTGTTAATCTTCAGGTTTCCTCGACCCGTTCTCCAATTTTATTGAAGCAGAAAGGCCTAACCTTTTCATGTTAGGTTAAATTGAGTTTAAATAGGAAATTTCAGGCTTATAGCTCATAAGAGCTTTTAGAATGGATAAAGAACTAGTACGTTGCGTGAGTGAAGGTCTTAGCAAACGGAATGCCTGAAACAGGTAAGGCAGATGGCAAATAGCCAATTAGGTAAGAGTTCTGCAAATGTGACTTGTGAGGATTACAGCTCTTGGTTTTAAGTTGCGAGGGGGAGGGAGCTGTTTCCTGTTGGAAGGGAATCAGGGTGCTCCTAGCCCTAGGATGCACAAGATGGACGTAGAATGTTGTGACCAACCACCCTAAGAATTAGGACTTCTTGCTCCCTATATAAAAAAAAATCATATAAAAGCGTGTACTTGGAGCTGTAAATATGTGACTATATGAAAGAGACACAAGGGAAAGACTTTGCTTAGAGGTCTGTGGACCATGAGAATTGAGACTAGTCGTGCATGATACATTGATACTATGGCCCCCACATTGTAATTGTCAGCCCCAACTTTTGAAAATATTAGGTGAGATACTGCCATTATATTTTTGAAGAAGGTCGGTAATACTTTGTGTTCAATTTAGAACCATAGTCACCTGTGGCATCACAATGCCTACAATTGTTGGCTTCATTCCATCAACCCATTCCTCTATTGGAGCAATGAGTGGAAAAGACTAGATCCTGGGTGGGTGAGCCACAATGTGAAACATGATGAAATTAATGCAAGGATAAGTATCTTGGTGTCACTTCCTTTGCTCCAGGGAATATTGTAGAGTACTGTTTATGCTGTAATCATCATTTTATAACTTCACCTACATGTAGAGACCCATTGAGCCTTATCCCCCCTTCCAACTTTTTTCCTTCTCAAAGAAGGTTCTTTCGCAATCTATTATCTAAATTTGTTTTAGTCTATTCATCCCAATCCCTTACCCACGTCATGTTTCATTTGGGTGACAAGAGGATGGAAACAATATATTATATCTCTTGATAACCTGATTCCTTTTCAATCTAGATTTTATGATAGAAGCTTTTCTCATCCGCAACAATCATTTAACTATTGAATTTACTATTTCTAATTCTAAACTTCTCCCTGCAGCCAATATGAGACGTGTATCCAGCTTTGAAGCTCTTCAATCTGCAACAAAGTAATTCTCTCCATCTTATTGAACTATTGTTTGTAGTTAATATGTAAACCAGTAAATGTACCTATTAAGTTTATGTTTTCTGGCTAAACGCCGTGATATACTTTAAATTTTTTATTCATCCTCAGTTTCGTGCCATGACGGTTATTATTGGTCGTGGGCCTTACTTGTCTTGCTTTGGTTTCTTAAACTGCTCTGCATTCCTCGATGAATGCCAAAGGATTGGTGTAGGAATCTACACTAAGGCCAAAAGAGGTTAAGTGAGATACTGAAACTCCTGTGACGAGTAAATATTCAGCTCCTTGTATTTGTTACATGTGTCGAAGTTGCAATTACCATTTCCAGTAACCACAGGCTGTTCAGTCATACACTCTATCTAGTCGAGTATGGAAATCTTGGAACTAATCTGATCTGTATTGACATTACTTTCCTACTTTCTCCTCTAAGATTTACGTTCATTTTCCCGAAGTTGTTATTGGGGAATGTTATAAACCTTTTGCCTAATGAGCACAGCAGTCTATTTCAATTACTCATTCAGCATGTTTTCGGGATCGTGCACCGATTCAGATTATTCTGATGTAATGTACTGTAATAAGTTGCTAATTTTAAGAGCATGGGAGAATTCACTTCTCTGTTTCTCACATTAATCAAACCCACAATTGCTCCAAAGTATGAAGAGTTCTACGTTTTGCAAGTTTCAGGAAAGTTTGAATAAATTATGTGACATGAATACTGTAAATGTTTTTTTTTTCTTTTTCTATTATTAGTGCATGCATTTGTATTCTGAGGACTTGTACATTTCGTTCATGATTTCAGTGTCAAATTTTAGTTCTTCTCTCAGTGAAGAGTTATGTTTCTTTTGCAGGAGTTTTCCCTCTGATTTTGTGAGGCTAGACCAAGATATATTGACACCGCTTGCAGGGAAGAAGCAGCTGTATACATATGAGACCTTGGACTTCTGGGAACAAATCAAGACTCCTGGGTAAGATAAATGCAGTCAGATACTAGTTTCTTTAGTTTTGCTTGTTCTCGACATCGGTTTTTTTATATTTAATGTCTTGCAGAATGTCTCTTAAATGTTCTGGTCTCTATCTTCACCAATTCCGAGTTACTTCACCGCATCTCTTGGCAAGTGGTGATGGCACAAAGAGTGCAGCGATAATCGGTGATGTATATATCCATCCATCTGCTAAAGTACACCCGACAGCTAAGGTATGACTT
Organism: Spergularia marina; assembly: GCA_963680865.1. Taxonomy (NCBI): domain Eukaryota; kingdom Viridiplantae; phylum Streptophyta; class Magnoliopsida; order Caryophyllales; family Caryophyllaceae; genus Spergularia; species Spergularia marina. Next base: position 19,991,848 of record OY804560.1, on the reverse strand, counting down.
ACTGAGCTCCTATGTACTCTTTTGTTTTCAGTCAGTTCAATGTAGATTGGTTTCCTTTCTCATTGCGCTAATCTTCAATCATTTTGCCTTCACCTGCTCAATGTGAACTTTCATATATTGCTGTGGATGTTATAAGAGATTGAGCATGTTAAAGTGTCAAGAGGAAAATTGTCTGCTGATAAACCCTAAACCTCTCTTTTCATCTATTTGCGCGTACTCTAAAGTGGTTTTTTCTTGTGGTCATGACAGGTCGGTCCAAATGTATCGATTTCTGCAAATGCCCGTGTTGGAGCAGGTGCTAGACTTATGAATTGTATTTTACTGGATGATGTTGAAATCAAGGTAATATCAACACATTGAAAGATTCTAGTTTGCGTGTAATTCTATAGAGTACAAAGTAACCTTTAATGTTGCATACTACAGGAAAATGCTGTTGTTATTCATTCAATCGTTGGTTGGAAGTCAACCGTTGGAAAATGGTCCAGGGTTCAGGTGCGTCTGAAAACTGTCTTAATTTCGAATGTTTTTATGCATCCTCACTTAGTGTGAAGTGGACATGAACCTACATAGTAACTGATTAGCAGAGCTAAGCACTAGTAAACTTAACTCTGAAAAACTTGATCAGTAGGATACTAAGACTAAGAGAGACCCTAGATGAATGGCTGTATGGCTGTGATTTGATAACGTCTTCTATTTGTTGAGGTAACTCGAACGTTCTTATGTTTCATCTGATACTTTTTACAGGCCTTGGGAGATTACAATGCCAAACTTGGAATAACAATCCTCGGTACTTCACTTTCTGATCTCGTTTCTCTCTTCCAAGGCTACTGTTTTTTTGACATTTTTTCCTTTTCCTTTTCCAGGGGAATCTGTAAATGTCGAGGATGAAGTCGTGGTAACAAAGAGCATTGTGCTTCCAAACAAGACCCTTAATGTCAGTGTCCAAGACGAAATCATATTGTAGTCATAGATATTCATACTTCCATAGAGGACTTTAAGCACCGTCTTTCCCTCCGACTTTTCATATGATTTTCGTCTTTACTCCCTGCGGTCTCTTTCCATTGTTTGGAGACTAATCGCATTTTGACATTTTATACCTGTATGTAAACCATATTTGTATATGTTTTATACATTTCCCAGAGAAAACAAGTGAATCAATTTTTCTTTCGAATGATATTCCTGCAATATGTAGAAAAAGCTTTATTCATGTCTAAGAATTGAATTCAATATCATGGTACATGTCTCAGGAAGTCCGGTTAACTCATGGCATAGTTACAGATGAGCAGGAAGAAACACCTAGCTGCATTGATCCATTAATTTGCATTTCAGCGACTTCACCAGGTTTCATATTACAGAAAACATACCCTATCAGTAGATGGCTACAAAAAGTTAACTTCGCAGTAGGTTTTGTCAAACAGTCTATTCCCAGACCCCAGTGTGCAGTAGCGTATGCATTACACGAGCATAAATTCTTGTAACACACTTATCTCTGCAATCATTGATCTAGTATGACGATTCATATTAGCCATTTTCGAATCATTAGAACAGCTTAAAGCTCTCAATCCAGTTGTAGAACTCTGAAGGCCAAAATTTAGACAACATTTTGTAAATCAGATGGACAATTACATTGGCACCCACTTATCAGAAAGATAACAGCATCCACAAGTTAGATAGCAGATGGTATACAGTGCAGATAACCATATACTCATATGGGATTGCAGAAATGTAAATCCATCTACAAAGTGAATCTCTATCCCCCACCCATCTGAAAGTCTCCTGTCGAATTTCTGTTCAGTGATGTAAGTAAAGGAGTGTGAGAGCTTTTCCAGACTGATATCACATCCTTGATCCCAGCAGTCAGGGGCATCGAGAGAATGCTTCCAATGTCAAGTCAAGCTAGTATCTTGCTGTAAGTTGAACATGTAAGATAGCAAAGCCCGTGTCTGCAAGCTCAAGCAACAATTGTCTTCTAATTCTGTGTTAAGACTCTTATGAAGGGAAGTTCATGAAACCTGCTCGACTGAAGTTCTTCCAGCTACCTCAGAGTACCAAGATCCCCATGCTTCTACATAATGGTCGAACAAGTCTCTCAGAGCTGCAAAATCGATTGGCAAACCATTCAAAATAGAGGCAGATGAAAGCTTTCCAATGCACCTCTTCTGGAGATTGTAAATATAATCAAGACAGTTTTGGCAGTCATTTCTATTTTACACAGTTCACTGTCAAAACAGCCTTAATGCCGCATAGGATTTGCAACTTACAAAATGGCCTTTTCAGCACAAGAGCCCTGCGTTAGGGCGTTATTCTAACTTTGTTTTCGGATATGAGGACTTATAAACTCAAGCTCGTGCAGTATCCAACAAGGGAGGTGGAGCGGATTACAGTGTACTAAATTAGATAATTTGTGGCGGTTTCATAGCTACACACATGGATCATAAGCACATAACGAATGGTTGCATACCTTGATTGTGATACTGAGGGCGATAACTGGTGGCAAGAGTTTCCAAATCATGGAGACGCTTTGGAGTTTTCTGTTCAGACGGACCAGCTTTTGCCACAGTTACTGGGGCAAAGGGGCCATACCGGTGGCTTTTAGAGCCTTGCTCTGGACATGATGTAAAGAACTCATTCTCAACATTTTCTGTTTTCACTTGGAGTTTGATCTGTTTTGAAGATTCTCCAACTGGATAATCTACCTTAGTCCTCTTAAAGTTGATGTTACTGATGTCAGTTCCAAATGCCCGTTTCTTATGTTCGGAGGAGAAAGGAAAACCAGAGGTAGCATCCCCGGTTTTTTCCCTCAAGCCCAACCACCTGAAAGCTGGTTTCCTGGTCTCCGTTTGATTAGTCTGGAAATCCATCAACAGAAACTTCAGAATGTCTAGAACAATAAAGCTGAAACATTTCATCTAAACACTAAATATTGTATTCTTTAGCACTTGATTAAACCTTGTACTATCACATTAATCAGCATTTGTAAGACCAACGATCAACAGCTAATTACATCGAAAATCAACCATAAATCCATAAGATGGTGACCTAGGACTGCATTGAAGGAACTAAATATGTAAAGAGAATCGAGTCCTGTAAAAGCAAAAGTTACGATTGCCATGATCATCTCACCTTCTCAATGAGTTCCATTGACGACAACACATTGGCAATGTCATACAATCGTCTCACTTTAGCTGCATTATCTTAAAAATAGATAATTAGTTACTGGAAATACATGTCCTAACTAGAAAACCAAAAGCAAGTGCAGGGGTTTTTCTTACTTCTCATTACTACGGCGTTAAGACCATCCCCAAGCAAGCACTTTGCAGCCTCATCTAGTGAAATCAGTTCAGCCTATAATCACAATTACAACCCTCAGTTAAGCACAGATACTAAGTGAAAGCAGGTACTGAATACAAATTATACAAGACCATCAACTTATACTCACATTCGAACAAAGAAATAACTTGACAAAGTTCTGAGTCAAAAGCCCCAAAGACTTTTCCCGTCTGTTATCTGCCAAAATAGCAACAGAAATTCCATAAAAGCGATTTCTATAAACTCAAAACACCACCTACGTGCAAAACTCGATAACACTATAAAGAATGATCAGCCAAACGAGAATGAATCAGGCCAACAAATTACCAGGTTTGGGAGCACCATTAGGGTTTGCCACTTCCGGTTGGCTACCAGTATCAGGGTTAGAAGCAACATCGTCATCGAAATCTAAAACCTGAAACTGCAAACACCATGTTCCATTCAATCTCCTGTCCACCATGTACACCGAAAACACAAACACAACTAAAGAATCAAACACATCCACTCACCTTTACTTTGCTTCTTCCCTCTGCAGAACCAAAATTCTCCTTTAAACCCTCTTCCTGATGATCAAATTCATTCATTCAAACATAAGTTAGCAAACATTTCACCTTCAAATTCAAGCTTCCAACTAAACCCTAACAGAATCAATGTAGCAAATCCTTACCTTTAGCAAGGCAAGTGCTTTTGGAATTGCCTTGTACCCCTTCCATGTGTATTGATTTTTCGCTCTCCTCGTTAGCACCTAAATTCATAAATTTTCATTTTAATTACTGATTGGACTCTATCTTGCCAATTACGCCAAACATAATTGATACGGTTCTCTTAGTAAAGCTAATTCACTACATTTTTTAGAAAATTAAATTCATATCCAATAAAAATGTACTCTAATTCGACCACTTTGCACAAATTTGATCTTAATTTAGTCTTTTCTTATACAACAACATCTTTCTGCCATAAGGCGGGGTAAGGGGGTCGGATGCACGTGAGCCTTACCCCTATTGAAACATAGAGAGGCTGCGCACGGAGCACCCAAAATGAAAATTGCTTCAAGAATCACATTGACGGACTGCTACTTCACAAAATAAGAAGCACATACGACTTTCTTATGTGAAACGAAATTGAATTGTTTCAATTACTACGCCCATTCACTACATTCTTGAAAGATTAAGGCTGAAGTTAATTAAAAAAATTGGTAAAGTTGCAATATCAATTTCTTACCAATAACTTTATAAAAAATATAAAATCAAAACAAAAGAGATAAAAAGAAATCTCACCCCAACACTCTCCAACACATTGACAATATCATAGATCCTTCTTCTCTCAACTCCTACACAATAAAACCAAATTATAATTAATTAAACATTAATTAATTAACATAAAAATAAACTATTTACTACAAAATTACTGAAAAAAAAAATCGCCAATAAACAAAAAAAAATAAAAAATCAGATCTAGAAATTACCTAATCTGCTGGCGGCATCATCAAGACCAATAGAATCAACATCCTCCCGATTATACATGTTCAAAAAACTGCACAAAAAAAAAATTAAATTAAATTTAAAGAAAAAATTAAAAAAAAAATCATCGAAATAAAATCGAGGAGAGAGAGAGAGAGGGGATACTTTGAGCAAAGAAGCCCCAAAGATTTCTGCTTCCTGCTGTAACCATGGTGCATAGATCCATTTTCCGATACCGATTGCGGCGGCGACGTCATTGATACGCTTCTTTATTAAACCTCTAATTCCTAACAAATGAGACGTACCCAGAAAAATCTAAAGGAGACCCAGAAAAACCCAGGTGATGAAATTTGGGGGGTTTTGGAATTTCAATACACTGTTCAAAATTAGGTTTTTGGCGCGGTGAAAAGGTGTACAAGAGAGAGAGAGAAAAAAGAAGAGTAAAGGGTAAGATTTGTGAGAAGGTAAATCACTGATTAATAAAGGGGGAGGGTCCTGGAAGAGAGAGAGAGAGAGAGAATTTGTTTAATTTTAATTGTTTTTTTTTTTTAGTTGTTATGATGGAGGGATTTTGAAACTTCAAAATAAGCGGGAATTTGAATTTACGTTAAGAAATGAGGCGGTCTTTTGTGTTCAATGACGGTTTTGCCCTTGGGAAAGGATGGTGGGTTGGAGGGAGTGGTGAGGGGTATGATGGACATTTTAGGGTGAATCTTTGTGTTTAGGAAATGTTTTATTTTTATTTAATGAGGTTTATTATGATTGTGAGGTCACGTGGCTGGTAGGTACTAGTAGGTAGAGAGGCCAAGGGCCCACGGCAGGATATTTTTAAATTTTTTAAGTATTTCCCGCCGCTGTTTCGAATTTGTGAATCTTTTTAGTGTATGTTTGATTTTACTTTTTTTTAGACAAAGTAACGGAATCCCGAACCAATTACATTACTGAGCGTTTGGTTTAACATTATTTTTTCTTACTCCGTTACCCTCCCTTAACCCACTCCCTCAAAATGAATCCCTCCTCAAACTTCTGATTTCCCATGCCATTCCCCCTTTTTTTTATTTTCTCTCTCCTCCCTCACCACTTAGAATGGGATTAGGGGTGGAGTGTACTCCGTTTTTTTTTTTTTTTATCTCAATTAGAGTGATTCCAATTTATTTTTGAGTTGAACCAAACAAGTTTTTTATAGTAACGGAACTTGTTACCACTCCACCCCTAATCCCATTCCATTCCGTTACTATTCTTTATATCATACCAAACGCCCCCTTAGTGAAGCATGATCGAGGAGGCTGATGCTGATAGATAGATTGAGAGTGATTGATGACAAATTTGTGGCCAAATTAATTTATTGTATGTCTGTATTAGTTTATTGGTAGAAAAGTATTGATCTTTTACCGAAAGACTTCTCCCATTTTGTTTTGCTGTTTTGACTGGTCATGTAACTAGAAAGTTTAGTCGTGGAGAATAAAAGGATGAATGGTAAAAGTAAGCTTGAGGTAGAGATTCCTGGCCATATTCTTCAGGTTGTAAGGGTTAATGCTAGGGTGCCGGTGAATTATTGTGGTTATGTGGTGATCGAGAACAATACCCTTTGATGGATTGTTCATGTTGGCCTCGTCTAGGTGATGTAAAGTGTTTATCTCTTATGCATTCGAGGTAGTTGTGGACCACCAATTAGTCTTGGTTCTTTATTGTCAATATGGATACAAACTCCATTCAAGATACTATATGTTATGGGTTTTTCTATAGGATGCCCATGGTCACTCTATAAGAATGATTAATTATACCATTTTCCAATAAAAGTTTAATGCCCTTTCTTAATAAATTTCTGCACAATTTTAATTTTAACATATCATACTACTATTAAAATGTCCACAACAACTCCCAATCTCTTCCAACAATAATTACTACGACGGTAAAATAACGCACAATAGTAGTATCTAACACCATTCAATGTAGACTACCATTGAGATAGTGCCCAATCAAATTTCGCCATCGAATGCATAAGTACTCGACGACTCATGCCTACGAAAGTCGAAACTAGTCCAATTATCGATATTAACATTCTTGGCTTTTTTTCCACACATTGGATTGGAGGATAGATCATAGAGCTTATAGTGTGTGAGCCTTGTGCCAAAATTATCTTATAAGCCTCATTGACGACATCGTAGCCAATTCCACAAATAGTTCGACGAACATTATCAAACTAAATTTTGAAACAATTAGGGTTTATTTTAATTCTTTAATAATATGGTGCAAAACGAGAAGAATGATTAAGGTTTGATTTTTTTTTTTAGTACACAAAGGAGCAGCTATTTTTGCAAGGTGGAAATACAAGGTTTCGACCGCGAGACAACTCTCGTATACGTCATTACGTCAACTTTAATTTAACTTGATTTTCAGATCATTAAGCTTCATTCGATCAAACTCCTCGCCAAACTATTGAATTAAAAATAATCTATGAAGTCAAATAGAGCTAGCACAATAACTACTATTATCAATTTTTTGAACAATAATTGGGACATTGTGCCTTCTAATTCCCTATACATAAAGTCAATGAATCTTCCACATTACTCCATCTGTTATATATATAGGATAATTAATGTCCTGTTTAAACCAGCAGACATCAACAATCCAAGGGAGCAGTGGGAGTACTACACGTACGATTGGAGCTACACACAAGTCCCTAATTAAGCTACTTCTATGCTGCAGCCGGACCAGCTTGAGGGCCGCCGGAGTTGCCTTTGGTCTGTGGAGCTTGCAATCCTGGTTGGGCTGCACCACCTCCAGCAGCAGCAGGAGCAGCAGTATTCAGCAGGTCAAACGAGGTGAATGAATACGGATCCACTTGAAGGTCTATGCTGTTGCCGGCTACTTGCCATGGACTTACTTGTGGCACCACCTACATACATAGTTTGAATAACATTCAATCATGCATGTTAAAAGTAACCAACTTAAAAAGTACGTACATGACATAACACTACTTGTTTCCTCAAAGAAGAATGTAGGTACACGCGCACAGACCCATCTACAAAAGGTGGATAGCTATACGACGACTTTAATATATGAAAACACGTATATTTATAGATAGAAAGATCGAGATCACCTACCTTTCTCGGTGTATCGATAGAGTTATCTCCCCACAGATCAGTTGATGTCAAAACAGTCTTTCTTGCTCCTTTTATAACCTTGGCATCAACTCCATTCAAAGTCAATTTAAGGTTTGCAGCACTACCTTGGAAATTCACTACCTAAGAACCAACAATGTTTACATGAGAAATATACTCCCAGTCTTTTTTTTTCAAGTAAGAACAAATTAAATATAACGATCAATTAAGGTAGTCTAAATCTGTTAGATAACCAACCGAGCCAAAAGTCTAGACTGATAGTTAGACACCCACAATGGTCTTAGACTCAACAAAAGCTAACGCAAACACTCTTTCATCGGTTTAAAAAGAAAACAAATGGAGTATATGTAAGAAGTCTGAATAAATTGAACCTTGATTTTTATGTAGGTCTTTTGGTCCTTAGGATCCTTGTAACTGATGGCATTGTAGTAGACGGGTACATTGGGTACGGGTTGAATGTTGGGGGTATCCAAAAGGGTCGCGCCACTTGAATCCGAGAAGAAAGTCTGGACCCAATAGCTTCCAATTGCATATAGTTGATTTGAGTTGAAAAACATTGCGTCTGGAGCCCAACTGATCGATGAACATATTACAATAATGGTTAATTTATACGAAAAGCGTAGTCATGTTTTTGAGTAGTCATGTTCGGGGCTACTTTTAGACCAGATACAATCGTTCACTCTGCAGTACATTCTGCCAAACCCATTTGAGTTTAAGGTAAACAGATATTTCATGTGGTGTAGAAGTAGCCCCGAAAATGGCTACTCAAAAATAGTTTTCGTAAGTAGAATGTGTATAATAGAATGAGGTTGGAGGATACATACAATATGTCATTGACATGCGCAAAAAGTGGAGCGTAGCTAACCATTTCAACAGCGTCACTGCATTACGAAAACCAACCACAAAATTTGTTACCACCCGGAATACTGAACTCTGAAATAAACCATGCATTATAATTTATGCGAACCTGTTTTTTTCTAATGAAAGAAGGAATCCAGCTTCACCCAATGCACCTTTGAACGTCCCATTGCCAATCTTATTATGGGGTTCTGTAACAGCATATTCACTTACAAAAGCCTAAAAGTAAAGAGACAAGGAAATTACAAGTATGATCGAGAGTTAATTTATTTACAAGAAACATCAAGCTTTGCAAATGGGTTACCTTTGGACCATTGCGCGGTTTTTTCTCAAATGTGTGGAGGTTGTTTAGTAGTCCTTCAGCAGAAGTGTATATCTGAGGAAATGAAACGATTTGTGTGAAGCTTGTAATTAAAGCTATATTATAATTCTGGGACGACCATGTTAAACATTACTAGTATTATTGTACTATAGGCCGGGTTAACTCGTAACGTATTTAAAAACTGCTCAAGTAGTTGTCATGATTAGAACTTATTAGAAGTGTTGAAGAAGATTACATACATGGAAGTCATACATATCTGTTGGGTGATCTAGTGGCTGATTAGGTGACCCATCACAATTGGAGATAGCCTTGATGTCTGGATAGGAACGTTTCAAGGCCTCATAGAACTTCATATAATTTCCTGCAAGTACGTAGATACGATTCATGACATTGATGATGAGTAAGATCGAGTAGATGCACACGTACGAGAGATCAGAAGAGCGAAGTTGTATGTATGAAATACGTCTTTTTACCTCTGTAGTTCTTCTTTGAACAATCTTCATTCCCTATCGCAACATACTTGAGGCTAAAAGGCTGAGGATGTCCATATTTAGCTCTAAGAGAGCCCCATGTTGAATTAGGACTTCCTCTTGCAAACTCAATGCTATCAAGCATTTCCTACATATATACATCAAATGAGATCTAGTTTTAACTTTTAAGAGCTTAATTGCCTTATCCACACTAAACAACAATAATGTAAACAAAATGGTACGTAATAAGTGAGCTTTACTTGCACAAATGGCGCAATAAGGGTGGTGTCGACTTCATCTCTATGCGCGATTCCTGAATAATTAGTCATTATATGAGCATTTCTCCATCTTTATCACGATCTGCTACTTATATACTCCCTCCATTTAATTAAATTCTTACTATATATATGTCCAAATTTTTCTTTAGAAAAGAGGAAAGTTACAAGCTAGCTTACCATTGTTGATAACCCAAACAGGCTCTGCACCAATATCTTCTGCGAGCTATAGGTTGCAATAGTATACATAGACGTAAGTAACACATGTAACTGAACAACATATATAATAGGTAGAGAGCCTTAGCTTAGCTTACTTGGAGATATTCAAGATAACCAAGGCCATCATCACTCCAGTACTTCCAAACATCACCCATATGGCCAGGCCTCTGCTCCCATGGCCCAACGGTTTCCTTCCAACGGAACGCATGTCTTAACCATTCACCTTCAACAAAACAACCACCGGGCAATCTGATAAATCGCGGCCTTAAATCCACCAACATTTGCACCATATCCTTTCGGAACCCATGTCCCTACATATATACTCACATTTACATTATTACAGTCAGTGAAATTAAAAGATCGATATTCTAGTATTTGACTTGATTAATTTACAGTCTAAAGATGCCTAAGCACTACGCCTCTAGTATTTGACTTAATTAACCGTCTAATTAAAGAGATAGCAGAATAAGACATGTTATGTATACCTTGAAGGTGTCAGTAGGCATAGCTGAGACCTGGTCGAGCCAGATGGTTCCTTTCTTATTTGATGTCAGCTGAAGCCTTGCTTTCGGGTTTGATCCCTTAGCTTGTAAAGTAAGCTCCATTCTTGACCAATCCTTCACCTTGGCCGGATCAGCACTGATAATATATATATAACCTAGTTAGTTAATCACTTGCTAATAAAGAATCCATAGTAATGTTTTTTTTTTCTTTGATGAATAACTTGAAACTTACACCACATCACCAGAAGCAAGAACTTGAGTCCCGTCTGGGGATGTGAATGACACCTTCATTTGAAGTGGCCCTGTTGCTTTAACAAAGAAAATCAACTTGTAGCTCTTTCCCTGCTCTATATTCTGCAAACACCAATCAATTCCGCTCATTTATTCAAGTGCTCTGAAGCATGCATTTCGCAGCATAGTATAGTCTAGTACAGCATAGTACAGACTTACCATGCCCCAGTAACCAGGGTTGTATACTCCAACACCGCCGTTTGGACAATTGCCGTCACAAAGCACATCCATTCGGAGAGCCACAGGATTTTCCTTAAAGCTAGATACAAGTTCAGTGATTATGGATACACTTTTTTCGTCTCCAACTACACCCCATGGCGAAATCATTGACGGTGTATGTCGTCCTCCATACTCAAATCCTGCTCAACATATATATGATGCATATATATTCTTCCATCAGACTTACTATATACTCCAAATCATGAAAATGTTGATTTATTTAACATTCCAAATTGATATAATTAATCACCTCTATTAGCAACAAGTTCGGCCCATAACCCTCCAGTTCCAGCGTGATTAATTTCCTACATGATTATAGATAGTACTGGTTAGAACGGTCTCATCCAAAACTACATACGGCCAAATTAAAAGCTTACAATTCAATAATGTGGAATATAATAATAAGTACCTCAAAGAATACACCAAAGAAATCTTGAGGTATGGGTTTCCCTGCTGCAACATTCACTACAAGCGGCACTGTGGTCTGAGCACACACTTCTCGGGCGCCCGCCGCTAACACTACTCCGATCAAGAAGCATTCAAGAAGATAAAGATTACCATGCACCCACCTTAATTTAGTACTCATTCTTGCTTCCACATAAATTTATTTTAGGACCTATATTTCACCAAAAAAAAACATCATTATGGTGTTACTTGTTAGCTGGTCTTAAACACAAAACGTATACAACACTGGTCAACCAAATTGACCATGTACCTAGGCACCTAGAAATACAACAGAGAAATAGAGAATATACTTAAGACTAAGATTTTAATGAAATGAACATAATTGGCACAACATTTTTTTTTTTGTAGATTATAGGATAATAAATGTAGAGAACTTACGATATCCCTAACAAATTTCCGAATTTAAACGTTGTTTTTGTGAATTATGAAACTTTCCAATTAGATAGAATGATCAGTTGAAGAAGAAAAAATAAGGATACCCAAGAAGTAAGGCTTTGAAAAAGGGAAGTCTGTATGTAGTAATTTGTGAGAATAGAAATTTTTGTTAGTCAAGTAGTCTTTTTTTTTTTTTTCTGATTCACTATTTATCTACCAAATGTTGAAAGTTATAATGGCGGAAGATACGCGTTACTTCTGAATTCTGCTATCTTTTTGCATTGGATAATGGTTATGGATGAAAAGTGTATATCTAAATATAGATGTTGATACACTTTTAGCAACCCTTTTTTTTATAATAAAATAGAATGTTAACAAGTTTTATCCTTATAACGTTGACACATGTGGAAAGCTACTTCATGCTGACTTGCATTTCAGATATGTAATTACCTCACAACTCACAAAAGCTCGATCCGAGTTCTTTTAAATGGTTCGAAGTATATGAGTGGGATTTAAACGAAACGCTATTTTACTCCTTTTGTAGAGTGAGGCGTAAAGACCATCACAACAAACAAGAGATCGGTATTCTTCCAGTTGTCTTCAGTTCCGACCTATTCATATCGAGTCCTGAAAAATTACGAGTGAAGCACAAAGTACCTAATGCTACATACTCTGCCTTTTTTGTTCCTTTCTAAACTCATCACATTAGCAACACAAACAAGTTGTACTGTTTAAAAACGTCTCTTTGCCCGAAAAGAACAGTTTGTCCCGATAATAAGCAACGGTTTGAGTAAGGGTTATGTTTGTGCAACTTGGTTAAAGTCACACTCGTATAGCTGTATCAATCAACTATGTTACTCCTGGAATTCGGTATTTTCAAAATATTGGATTAACAATATAGTTAAAAAAAAGGAACACCCTAAATGCATCGTACCTATAAGGAAAGACATCGAGAGCATTGTTCAATTTAAGTGGGAAAAACTCGTTTCAAATTCCGAGCTAATGACTTCTTTGATACAGAGTATGTTGTAAACTTTACCTCAAAAAAAAAAAAAAAAGATTGTTGAGTTTGGAGTTTGGACATTTTAGAATTGCATTGCCATTTTTTGAAGATGAACGTTGATAATTCCCCATTTATTGTATTGTGTTGTGTTGTGAACCTGGTTCTAGTATTTTTGGGTTAGACCCTGTTTGATAGGACTTATTCTCAGATGAACTCAGATCAGATCAGAATCATTCAGATTAGATCAGACCAAATCAGAATCATTCAGACCAGATCAAAATCATTCAGATCAGATCAGTTCAGTTCAGAAATGTTCAAATAACTATCTATTTATTTGGTCCATAATTGATACTAATTCGTTGAAATTCAATCAAATTTTCAACCAATTCAAATCAGATCAGACCAGAATCATTCAGTTCAGATCAGATCAGAATCATTCAGATCAGATCAGTTCAATTCAGAAAGATGCAGTCCTATCAAACATGGCCTTAGTCGAGAGTTTGTCACTTGACAAGTAAAGCCCAGAAGCCCAATAATGCATCCCTTGGAGCCCAGCCCATCATGCAACTTTTGTAGAAGCCCATCAGTATATCTCGCTCTAATTAGAAGGATTGGGTTAAATAAATAAATTGCAGCCCATGCGTATCAAACACGAAATGGGTATTTCCTCCATCCTAAAAATCTGAAAAATACTAGCGTAACTTATTTTTTCTATTTTTCTTTCAGGATTATCCTTAATGGTATCCCTTTTCTGGATCTTATAATCAAGACCATGACCTAAAGATCTCCAACCTCCCGACCTCAAACTATACACCTCAACAGGTATAGGCCAATCAGCCCTACCATAACATCTCTCGTTCAAGTACACTCTCGAATCACCTTGTAATCGTCCGTAAATTGATCAAACCCCCACCTTGAAACAAAATTAGAGGCGCCATGTGTTAGGTACCTATACTTGGGCTTTGGAAGTTAAACCGTCTTCTTGATACACGGGTTCCACATCTGAAATGTGGTGCCCTCATACAAAAAATCATCAACTAAAGCCAATAACACCATTGATACACTCCAACACATTCCACCCTACACCAGGACAACTATTGAATGGCACAAGTGCACAACCAATTCATCGTTTTCGAACCTAGAAAAGTTATCGTTATCAGGTTCAATAATTAACACTTCATTTTTTTTAATGCAGCGCATAGCGAAGCAAGAGGTAATTATTGTTTCTTCTATGAAGATTATGTATAATAAAACACCGGGTTTAGGGTATTTGTGTTATTTTGGGAACAACAGGGACAAAATGGAATTTTGTCGGGTTACGTTAGTAAAAAATGTTGCGTTTAGTAGTCATGTTAAAAAAAAATATTGAACATAAAAAAAAAAAAACTTACAGATAAAAAAAGTTTGAATTAAACTTGTATATTTAAAAAAAAAGGTTGTTTTCGCCATCATATAATTTGGTAAGGCTCGAGTTCTAATCCTCTTTAATCAAAATTAAGTTGCTTACCACGAAATTCGATCACCCCTAATTTTCTGAGTACTTAGAAAAAAATAAGAAAAAGGAAATAGAAAACCACTCCAATATGAAGTATTACATGGTGATTGGTGGAGGAATTGGGTGGACATCACCACATAAATTCACCAAATTAAAACGATTTCGGAAATGGGACATTTTATTAAGTGGCTAAACCCCTTTAGGCCTTTATTATGTTTATGGTGGAGGGTCATTTCATTGTTCATTCTTTTGGGAAGGAAAATGGTATACATCACGTCACATTCTTGATGCTACACTGGCAACACTGCTACGTACTATGGCACGGATGCACAATTTCAATGGAATTTGGGCCGTCGAGTTAGAATATTCGATCTTTGCAAGGATTTAACTCATGTTGTGGGTTGTAAAATGAAAGGAATTCTCATCATGCAATCATGTTGATGCAGAATAGATTAACTTAATGGTTAAGATGAACATACTAGTAATTTAGTAAGCTTGATGACTACTTGAATCGATAAGATAGACGACACCCAATTATCAAATATGTGCGTGAAAATTGAGACGATATGGAAAGATCAGAAACAATGTGTGGTTGTTTACTTGTTCAAACAATCAAACATAAAGACGTTGGGTGTGGAGAGGAATAGAAAATTTGGTCTAGTTTTTATATCACAAAGAATGTGAAATTTGTTACGAAGTAATGTGAGATACTTTACAAATTAATGTGAAATTTATAAACGACTAAATGTTATTAGGGTTTTTTGGAACTTTGGAAAAGCAAAAATAAGAACTTAGCAAACATAACCTTTTACTAACCGGGGGCAATATAAGTTTACTAATCATCAATTATTCTTAGGAATTTCCCACTCGATGTATAGTTGGATGTCGTCATTTCGAAAACAAAATCATTGTGAAAGTTGATTTTTTTTTTAAAATAGCTGATTCTATGAAAAGCTACCTACTAATGTGAGGATGCCAAATTGCAAAAGCCAATAATAAGTTTCTTTTGGAAAAGTACCACAATGACTTGCTATCATTAACGCAGTACATAAATAAAAAACCTCTTGCAAGAGAAAGGAGGCCAAAATATCATGGCCCTCGAATTGGAGTCATGTCCGATTCACTCTTTTTGCGACAAGTATGTGTCCATCAAAAAATTCATATCTTCTTTCTCATTTCGTATAATGTGTGTGCCCTAGGCCCCTAGCACTTTTCAATGGGGAAAAAGTGATGTGAAAGTTGACCATATATTCGTGACCACTTTCACCTTAATCTTTCCAAATAATTGACAATGAAGGATCAATTTCAATCGTGACATCAGAAATGTTGATTGCCATCTTCTATTGATGCATACATTTGTTATTGCTATTTATACCGAAAACATTCGTAGTTCGTAATAGTGGTGAAAAGTTGATAAACGTAAAACGAGTTAGAATACCATAGTCTTCTAAGGCAACGGGTAACTCGAGTTTTTCATTAATGTTTGTAAAGATATATAATCAATCATTGGACCTCAACCATTTGTCTAGACTTATGGGTGATTTGGCTAAGAGGAGGTTAAATAGATTACTTAATGATTTTTTGCGGTTATAATACGGTGAATCTTGCATAGAATACCATATTAATTGAATTCGAGACCTTATGAGCGATGAGATTCGGATATCATGTTAAATAATCATCTCAAGCAAAAGCATATGATGGTTAAGATTTAGACAACGATTTTACACTTTAACAATACTATCGATTATATACTTGACAATACTATATGAGTATACGACTACTCCCTCCGTCCGAGTTTAAACACCCCATACATGCCCAAAATGTCTCTGTGTTGCCGAGAGTATACTCTCTAATCTCACCGGTTAATCAAAGTTCCAAAAAATTACATACCAAGTTAGATAAGATGCTTAACAAAATTCTTTGTAATTTTTTCGAAACTTTGATTAATCGTTTAACGTGTACACACTCTTTCGTGAGGATATGATTTTTTATATGAGTGTTTAAACTCGGACGATGGAGTATTTCACTTCAACACTTCAAAATTTGTGTTCGTACAAATTGATGTTTTACAAATAAGTAACCATACATTCTTCATTTCCTACGAAAAAAAGATCACTTGCTTTTCCCATAATCTTTGTAGCGGTGTTGTCCCAAAATGGACCAATGCTACTTCCTTAAAAAAAGTTCTAATTACTTTTCCACCCCTCTTTCTAATAGTTGTCTTTTTGAGGGAATACAACCTCTTTGGTGATACTTCATTTTCTCACCTTATAAAAGTCATATTCCAAGAAAAGGTTCCTAGGCCCCTTCCTCTCTAATCAATCATACATGCAATAAAACTATGTTCCTCAAATTGGTTGGTCATCATACTGCCACCTTCAAATTAAAGATGCTTGAATCACACTATCCTAGTACAAATAACGTCTATTGAATCTTTGATGTATGGAGAGCATTATGGTGTTAGACTCAAAACATTAGAAGTTTTAAAGATTGCTCATACTTATTTCGGTATCTATTTTGACACCTGACGCGAGAACTATGACACCTACTTAAAAGCATATTATTGATCTAAAGAACTTTATTCAACTAATTGTATCTTAACTATTTCCCAAATTTGGAAAGAGGTGGAGATAATGTGTTCTATACTTGTAGTGAGTAGTAATCCAGTAGAACATCACCTAAATGTAATATGCAAGCTTTTGTCTCACCATAGTTTATTATAAGATCAAAGCAAGTAAACATTATGAGCTAAAGTTCAAAATCTAGATCATCGACGCTATCGTTTAGGTTAACTATGAGTCATTACGGAGTCTCGTACAAGTTCTGAAACCGAAGATACAATATGTACACCACGTGTATGGAAATGGTAGGACTTGGACAGTACTTCAATCACATTTTTTATTTTGAGGCCCCCCTCGATATTTTGCATTCTAGTTAAAGATTCTTTAAGAATTGAAGACATGTGAGTTGTTTGTTGGAGAGGTACAAAAACAATTCATGAGGACAATATGGGCTCTCTTTCAAATATGCTAATGAAACATTGGGGCCTTCATTACATAGCATTAAATACATTAATGGGTCGTTTGTTTTGAGGGATAGGAGGATGGGATGAGATTATTTATCTCCAACACCCATGTTCTCATGCTACCCAGTGGAGGAGGGGGGAATGGGTTTTAGGCACATTGAGGCGTTTAACGAAGCAATGTTGATGAAGCAAGCGTGGAGGTTGTTCACCAACCCGGAGGCTTTGGTGAGTAGGCTGCTGAAGGATCGTTACCTCTCTAATGATGAGTTTTTAGATGCGGGTTTGGGTCATCACCCTAGTTATGCTTGGAGGAGTATAGTGGGGGCGAAGGAGACCTTGAAGGGGGGCTGTAGGTGGATGGTTGGAGACGGGATGAGTATAAAGGTGTGGGGGGATAAGTGGACGCGGAAGGGTCCATCGTTCAAACTTATCTCGCCGAGAGGGGGCGGAGGGGACGTGTTGGTGGAGGAGTGGATTGACGCGGAGATGAGGGTGTGGAAGAGGGACCTGGTGCGTGCGAGTCTCTTGGAATTCGAAGCAGAGGAGGTACTCAGTATTCCGATTTGTGGGGAGGCGAGGCCGGATAAGATAGTGTGGCACTATAGTGAGAAGGGTGAGTATACAGTTAAATCCGGCTACCATTTTGTTAGGAACAAGTTAAGGCTGGCAAGCGGGGGTGAGGGGCCTAGCGAGAGTCAGGGTGAGGCGAAGTTGTGGTCGTCAATTTGGGCACTCGAAGCGCCACCAAAAGTTCGATCCTTTATGTGGCGTCTAGGGAGGGGGGCTTTACCGACTAAAGTAAACGTCCAAAAAAGGATAAGGGAAGCGGACATGACCTGCCCTCGATGTGGGTTGGCGACTGAGGATGATATGCACGCCATAGCCACATGTCCGAGTGTGGTAGAGGTGTGGAACGAGGCGGGGGTAGTGACTGGACGGTGGGATAGGTGTAAGTCGGGGAGGGACCTAGTAGAGTGTTGGTGTCGGGATGAGGGAGTACGGACAGAGGAGCTGGCCGTGGTCGGGTGGGCAGTGTGGAGAGCTCGTAACGAGTTGGTGCATACGGGTAAGGAGTCGGAGGCTGGGCAGACGGCTCATAGTGCTCTTAGCTACTTGCGAGCCTACGAGGAAGCTAGGGGGGAGAAGGATGAGGGTACGGGGTGAGATGGGAGAGGGGTGGCCGAGGAGGGATGGAGGCCGCCGCTGTCGGGTTTTGTGAAGGTTAACACCGACGAGGCGGTGCTGGGGGAAGCAGGCTCGGGCTTGGGTGTGGTGATTTGAGGCGAGGAGGGGGAAATCGGAAGGGTGGTCTGTTGTCAAGTTCGAGATAAGTGGGACCCAAATGTTGTGGAGGCTAAGGCGGCTCTACTCGGGTTGCAGCAGGCATGGCAACAGGGCGCGAGCCGGGTGGTGATGGAAACGGATTGTCTGCAGTTAGTTAATGTTTTGAATTCACGGTCTTTTTCTTCTAGTTACTTTTGTCTTATTGCCTTAGACGTTTTTAATTTCGCTCGTAGGTTCGATTCTTGTTTGTTTAATCATGTTAGGAGGGTAGGTAACAGAGTAGCACACATGATAGCTCATCTAAACCCGATCGATTACTCGACTAGGGTATGGGTTGAAAGTGGGCCGCCTGATGTTCTTGATTTAGTGGCCGCGGACTTTATATCCGCGGTCACTTGAGGTTTATTAATACAAATGTTGTTTTCTTTCAAAAAAAAAAAACACCCATGTTCTCATGTTTGGTAATGAAGAATAATTGGTGGGATAAGGAGGATGGGAATTTCTTATCCCATTTTTTTAATACTTAGGGGGCGGTAAATATTAGGAGGAGGAACAAAATCTCGTTGAAATGACACTAAAATGAGAAATAGAACATTAATTTGTAAACGATAACATTGTCATTTTACAACTACTTAACAAATCCCCCACCCTAATTCACATCTTCTTATCCCACCTCTTATCCCCCTTATTCCCATCTCAGAATTCAAACGAGCCGTAAGGTCACTAACAACTCTTGACTAAGTTCCAAGCTAATGGTGCAAATTGCGAAACAAAACGGGCTACTGAAGACTTAAAGAAACAATGACGTACATTCACGAAAGTAAATCATTGTTAACCCTTTTTCTCTCGAGGCTCTGACATTTTTCTTTATGTACATCATACGTATTATTTTTTAGGTTGATGATTCGATAAAGTTTCGGGAATTGGAGTGCCTTCGGAATTCATGACCCTAATTTACTTGTAGGGGTATAGACATATAACAACGGACCACAAAACTCACTATTGACTTGTGAAAGTCTAAAAGTTGTAGATTCCAAAATCACACTCACTCTTTCTCCCTCCCTTCCAATCTTCATAATTACGTTTCCATCTTGCGCACAAACTACAGTCTACAGTTCAACCATTTGACATCTCTCCATCAATCTCTCTCTGTACAATTCTTCCCACTGTTTTCTCCAATCAACACCCAGAAAAAAAAAAGCTTCTTCAACACTATACCACAAATCCCAGATGTTATTATACTCGAATATATGCCCACCATGTGTTCGACAAAATGCCTCAATGAAGGTCCCACCCTCCACCACCCCAGCAAACACCTTCTCTCATAAGCCACCATTAAATATTCTCCCCCTCATCATACTTTACACTAAAAAAAAATCACATTCCAAAACCATATAATATACAATTATTTTGTGTATTAAACTTTATATTATATGGTCTCATTTTGGGAGGCAACAGTATGCCAACTCCAGTGAACTTAGCAAAGCAATGCTTAAACCAAGAAGCTTCCCACGCGCTTGATGAGGCAGTGTGCGTCGCGCGCCGTCGTGGCCACCCTCAAACGACGTCGTTGCATGCCGTTTCATCCTTCCTTGCTCTGTCACCTTCACAGCTCAAAGAAGCATGCATCAGAGCACGAAACGCAGCGTTTTACAACCCGAAACTTCAGCTTAAAGCTCTCGAGTTTTGTCTCTCTGTGTCACTAGACAGGTTGCCGATGTCACAGCATCGTGTGGATGAGCCCCACGTGTCGAATTCCCTGATGGCTGCGATCAAACGGTCACAAGCTAATCAGAGGAGACACCCTGATTGCATCATGGCCGTTAAAAGTAGTAATCTTGTTATGCAAGATCAAAACTTTTGTAGTGTTTCTTCTTCTAACGGTGTTAAAGTGGACTTACAGCATTTAATTTTGTCGATTCTTGATGACCCAATTGTTAGTAGAGTGTTTAATGATGCAGGGTTTAATAGTTTTGATGTGAAATTAGCTGTATTAAGGCCCTTTCAGGGTTTGTTTCGGTACCCGGACCCGGGTTTTCGCCGGGTCCGGGTACCGTTTTCCGGGTCATGGGATGAGGAGGGGGAGTATAAGAGGGTTGTGGAGGTGTTAATGAGGAAGAAAGGGAGGAACCCTTTGCTTGTTGGTGTTTGTGCAAATGAGATACTCAAGGGTTTTGTGGAGGTTTTAGAGAGGAGAAAAGAAGGTGTCTTGCCAATGGATTTGTATGGGGTTAATGTGGTTTCTATTGTGGAAGAAGTTTCCAAGTTTTCGACTGCGAAATTAGGTTATGATGCTTTTGAAATGAGGTTTAAGGAGGTTGAATTGATGGCTGAGCAATGTTTGGGAGTTGGGTTGATTGTTCATGTTGGGAATGTGAGGGGTTTTTTAGGAAAAGAGGAGGAAGGGTATGAGATGGATGTGGTGAATTGCGTTATTAGGAAGTTAACTAAGTTGATTGAGACTCATGGTGGTGGAAGAGTTTGGCTTATCGGCTCGGCCGATAATGATCAGACTTATATGGAGTTTATGAGGAGATTTCCATTGATTGATAAGGATTGGGATTTGCAGCCTTTGCCCATTACCTCTATCAAGCCTTCAATGGGAGACTCTTGCTTCAAGTCCAGGTCAGTTGGCTTGGCTTCAAACACAAGTTTAAGTTTTTTATATGATCATGTTGTCTGTCTTTTATGAGTATATGGGTATGATTATGAAATTTATCCTTAGATGTTTTTGTATGTAGACTTAATCAGCTTTTGGATGATTGTATGAAGTAGTGCATCACTGCATCTGAAAATCTAAAGTGAGAATTTTAGCTTGTGTATAAGTATGTTTGTTATAATCTTTTGTTTCTGGTTCTTTAGTAGGTCTATTTTTGAGGCGGGTTCGTCTTCTGTATGGCCTTGGACCGCCTTCAATATAATTGATTTTCCTGATGCCCTACACAATTTAAAGATCATTAGGTTCAATACTTTAGATCAGTGATAGTTTTTACATGACTGTAGAGTGAAAATCCTTTAGCAGATATTTGTATGCCCGTATCTGTCCTGTGTAAAATAACTTAAGATGACTAAGATGTGGTCAGTAAAGATGCGTTCAGTAAAGAGAGGTTGATAGCAAAGGAGAATTGCATCTTAAGTCACGCATACTTCCATAGTACTAGTCATTTTGAAAAGAAGGCATCTCTGTGTACTCCGTGAAATCCAGCATTTTTTGGTACTTCAGTTGCTGTTGGCCTGTTTCCAAGTTCTGTAGTCGTATTTGGTTTATTATACCACAAGGACATGATATTTCAAGGTACTACATGGATAGGGTGTTTACGTGTCGGTTATATGTAAGCCTGGATGCAGGACAACCTACGTAATTCAGCCCTTGTTTTGCAAGTTTTGGCAGCACTTTCTACTTTTACAAAAGCAGACATTTGATCATGAACTACATAGGGTTTTGGATGCATAATTTCTGAAGAAATGTAGCATTTCACATGATCTATTCGTCTTGGACCTGACTGTTGGAATGCTGTTACAAAAGATACGGAGTAGAATAAATCTTTGTCGATAATCTAATGTGAGATGTAGGGTGCACGATCCTGTAATAGGCCTAAATATAACCTTGGAGTTTTCTTTTAAACACAAAGGTTTTGAGCTCTTGAAAGCACTTTGGAGGATTATGCGTGTGATAGACATGTTAAAGGTTTAACTCGAGTTTCCTAGAAATACTTGTTCAGTTAGACTATTGGTTCATGTATTTGCTGTGCATTCAGTATCATCCTCTGCCATCGACTCTATCCTGTATTCTTATGGACTTACAGATCACAGTTTTATGGGTCATTGACTCAAGTAATCTCTAGCTTTACTGTCTTGTATAAGTTGGCATTTCCAGGCTTCCAGCTTGCATTTGAACTTCCCTAAGATTGACTTTAGTGATAGTTATCTGCCTTACCCGATTTGTCGTCTCTATTGAATCTCACAGTTGCGTGTCCATGATAATGATAACAGCTTGATGGGGTCATTTGTTCCATTTGGCGGGTTCTTCTCATCTCCTTACGATCCTAAGGGGACATTCAGCAACTCATTTCAATGTACCACGAGCAATGTATTCGATGGAAAACTTCAGCATGATGTAACAACACTTACAAAGAGGGGAGTAGTGGCTTCTGTCGTCGATCTTGATGCGGATAGTTCATTGGATCATTTGAAGGTACAATACTCTAGATGTATGAATTCCTTGACAATTTAAATTCAGTTATCAGTTATGCTTTACTTTGACCCCTTATGCATGGTGTTCTGTAGAATTTAAATTTGAACTTCTAAGAATCAGTCATGAGTAGAATGTATGTATTCTACTCCTTTTAAGTAGCGAAGTTGCTACCAAGAAGTGTACTAGCCTTCGATAGCTGCTCTTCTAATGTTTCTAACGACAATATTCATTACTCACTCTTAATTAAAACACGTTTTCTTATTGTCATAAAAACATTATTGACTTGTTTGAATTACTAGCACTTTTTCGATATAGCAAACTGGAATATGAATACATAAGAGGTCAGATTAATAATATAGGACACAGAGTGTGACCTTTGAACCTTTAGCTATTCATATTATATTCTGTTTTTAGATTGATAGAGAAATTAAGTTGAAAACCCCCCATTTTTAAATATTTCGGAAGAGACACAGCTAGCTGTTCCACTGGTAGCTTTGGAAATCTGATTTCTAATGCAGAGCCTGCAGTGGCTACTGTGAACCTGCATAGATATGATTGTTCAGGCTATCCCTCATTCCCCATGTGTAGGTAAGTTGTGCCTGTAACCTCATTCAGTGTGTGGCTGAAGACCCTTGTTCTTTGTCATGCATGAAAGAATGTTGACTTTCGTATTACCCTTTGTGAAAACCATCCTCTATCTCTTCAGTGCAGGCCAAACATGGTGCAATGTTGCTGAATGATACGGTGGCTGGTCTGCAGAAAAAATTGGACATGTCCAAGTGTCCAAATCAGAATCTACCATCTATAAAACCAGATTCTTTGCACCCTCCAACCAGTGATGGGGGTCGTGCTGTACAGAAGGTGAAGACTCTTTCCAATGACAGAAGCTGCACTACTGGTTTCTGTTTTAAGCAGTGTGACTATGCAAAGATCAACCCATGCCTGTCCAGAGATTGTCATAAGCAGCTGATACCTCAATCTATCAAACAAGTTCATTCAGGATCATTTATGAATGAGAACGACAAGTTCCTTGCCAAGCTCTCGACAAGTCCCTTAAAAACTGAACATCCTCGTGCTGATGGGTCTTGTTCTCCTTGCAATTTGTGCGTTTCAGGTGTGGATGATACTCAAACATCTCCCTCCTCTGGGGTTTCTGTAATGACAGATCTTGGGCTGGATTTATTTGCTCAAGCTAGTAAGCAACAGAAGAAAGCAGACGCTGATAGTCATGTGGTTAAGAACTCAAATCATGCCTCTTTTGCTGGTCAGGTTGCAAATAATTTTAAGTCACTCTTCAAAGCTCTTTCTGAAAGAGTTGGTAGGCAAAGTGATGCTCTCAGAGTTGTCAGCCAGATAGTGGCACAGTCCTCGATAAGTAACGGAAGCCACCAACGATCAGTTCTCAGAGAAGACATTTGGCTGCATTTTATTGGACCAGACATATTTGGTAAGAGGAAAACTGCTCTAGCCTTGGCTGAGATTTTGTATGGAAGCAACAAATACTTCGTTCATGTAGATTTGTGCTGTGAAGATGAGGCAGTCCATCAGAAAAAAGTATTTGGCTACCAAATAATAAGCGGTAGTGATGCAAGATCCCGAGGTAGAACTGTTGTTGATCACATTGCTGAGGAGTTGCGTAAGACACCATGCTGTGTTGTTCTCCTTGAGAATGTCCATTCTGCAGATCCAGTAACTCAGCAAAGTTTGTCAAAGGCTATCAAGAATGGAAAATTCTCAGACTCGTATGGAAGGGAAGTTTCAATTTCCAATAGAGTTTTTGTGTTAACCTCAAGCAGTGTAGAGGATAGTTTAACATCTCCTTTGAGAGGGGAATTATCCAAGTTTTCTGAGGCAAGGATAGAAAGAGCAAAAGGCTGGCCACTTCAACTTGTGGTTAAAGATGTTCAAGACTATAACACTGACCACAGTTCTTTCATGATAGTGCCAGAAAAGAACCTCCCTCGTCACATTTTGTTGAGCAAACGGAAACTGAATGGTACACATGAAACCAATCGACATTGTGTTACTGTAGATCAATTTAAGCGGCCACACAAGGGGTCAAGCATGTCTCTGGATTTGAACCTGCCACCAGATGTTACTGAAAAAGATATTACTAATTATGGGGATACTGACATAGTGCATGAGAGCAAAAGTACTGTGTCTTGGTTAGAGGAGCTCTCGGATCAGGTACTAGATAAGACTTTGGTTAAAGTGGTTTTTGACCCCTACAATTACGATGCATTGGCTGCAAATGTTCTCAAGTTGGTCCATGCGACTTTCTGTGAAGTGACTGATTCTAAGGGTTTGTTAGAAATCGGATCAAAAGCCATGGACCAGATAATAGCTGCTGCCTCCTTATCCGCTAGTGAGAAAAAGGTTGATGATTGGATTGACAAGGTTCTTAGAAAAGGTTTTGCTGAAGCACAAAAGATAAGTCACATGGCCTCTCATTCCATTGTAATGCTCGTCACCTGTGAAGGCGAGCCCCTGCACACAGCGGATCAAGTTGATGGACTTTGCCTGCCTTCTAAAATCAGTGTGACATGACAGAGGTTTGTTATATGCCAAATGTACATAGTATAGCTTGAGCATACTCCTGCTTTAATAAACACTCCATATAAGCTTTCATCTCGTTGTAGCTCTGTAGGGTCTTTCATGTGTTTATGCATGATGTTAGATATGCAATAAAGTCTGTGTAGTTGTGTTTGATACTTATAGTGTATGTGGATATATGTCTTCGTGAATGTTTGATGAGGCTGTTTGTGTGTTTGTTTGCCCGTAATGTCTTTGCAATGACGCTAAAATGTTACAACATATTATGGATGTATCTTCAAGTTGTTAGAGAGCTGTATTTCAGGACCTGTGTTATGTGATTAAGATAAACCACGTCCCTATTGGCCCTGCACTTATTCTTCGTGGTCTAGGACAGAAATTTCCGAGGGTTGGACCTTCTTGGTAGAGATCGGGCTGTTTCAGTCGGTTCCTTGACCCTCTTATAGCCAACCTAACTAATTAAGGGCACAAGCAGATCCCCTAGTTTGAGTTTTCTGTTTCCAGGTTTAAAACCCAAGTATCTTCTTTGTCACACTGTTGTTGAATTTTGGTTGGAGACTTGGCATCAAGTTCTGGAAAAAATATATGTAGAAGCCGTTGTATTTGGCAATACAGACGAAAGTTTATCATGTAGCAGACTCTGCAGATGGCACGGACACGGACTGAATCAAATATACAGACGAAAGGTTAGTAATTTTCTTCGTTTTGTTTGCACATATTATCAGTGTGGCTCTTGGCAATTCTTGCAATTGGTTCGATTTCCCACCCGGTTGTCTTCTGAGCTCATTCTCAGACTGCAGGTCTCTGTCTAAATATCTGTACTGCGACTACTGTCCAAGCTGTTCTGTAATTCGAGTTCATAATCCATATTTCCGTGCTTAATATGCTTACTTTAGGGTGGTTGCAGCAGATTACAGTGCTAATTTTAGAAGTTTTGCTTTCTTGCTGATTGTCAGACTGCAGATATAGCTCTCTCTGCAGCTTTAAAGTCGTCTCGCTACGTTGATTTTATGATTTATCTGCCTTCATTTTCATTCTTTCTTGTATTAGCCCAGAAATGACTGACATTGCCTAATAATGATAGGATGTTTGGGGTTCACATTACTCTTAATTAACAATCCTTGTCCTCCAGAAGCAATTTACCGTTTTATTTTGACTTGTAAACATCGACTTCGAGATTGTTGGGCTCAGCCTCAATGCATCTAGAGTTCACAGTACGTTAATGGTCCGAAACGATAACACCACATAAAGGGGACCCGAATTTACTAAGAGGCACGTGAAATTGAACATGACAAACAAGAAGATACCATCCCCAAAATCTTATTATCTTACGATGATATTTTGTATATATCAGTATATAATAGTTTGCATGCCCGGTCTACACCCAGGTTGTAAATTACTATTGATTTTTAGTGGTAAAATATTATAAGTTATGCATATAATATATTTATTATACTCATTTTATAAAAATGTCGCAAGTGTCCGCCCAGGAAAGAATTGAATTTAGATTTTAATATATAGTATTAGACTAGTTGTACAGTTGTACACCTCGCCAGCACAAAAGATAATTGAATGAATTGAAAACCAAATATAAGACAATAATTGAAAACAATATAAAGAATAGATCAAACTCACCATATTGTCAATGCGATGCTTTGATTAATAGATCAAGAAATAAAGGAATTAACTCATCATACAATATATAGACCCCTTGTTTTCTCTAAAAATTCTGAATGAATAAACCTAGAGTCAGGGGTTCTTAAAGTCTAGGAAAACGTAAAATAAAAATATACGGAATTAGGAAAATACAGATACAGCGGTCCGCCAAGCTCTTCACTGCGACCCTCAAAGCCTTATCGCGGCCTACCAAGCTCACCACCGCGGACCGCGAAAAGTGTCTTACACATATGTTTTTGCTTCTATTAACGCTCCACAAAGCTTGCAGCGCGGCCGCCACACGTCTCTCGAAAGCTTTTCAACAGCGCCTCAATTATTGTTCGCATCTAAAATGTGGTTAAAATGACCAAAATTACATAAAACTTAACAACCGGCACTCAACACCAATAGTGAGTATAATACATCATTTGGAACGTTAAAATACAATAAAAATCATTAATTTGATGCGTAAAAAATGGGCAGGCCAGTTCCTCATTTTATGAAGTATTTCATGCGTACAAAATGGCCGTTTTTCTAACATTCTCTTAGGTTTTTGGCGCTTATATTTTTCCAATCCTCATTATATCATACGTAGAGACTACCACCAAAATTCGAGCTATTTTCGTTCGGAAGCCATTTTATCGAAAAACCGTGCATGTACTGCGATTCCGGTCAAATTTAATCAATTTTTCAAAAAACTTCAAATGTCCTCGAAAAATTAATGTGGATACCATAGTACTATAATTGTTGGATTTGAGTGTTGGTTGCTCACTTTCTGAAGTATTTCATGCGTTTCAACGCTCGTCACTTTGTATGGATTTATGACCGTTTTGGCCGTTTTCCTAATCTTCTCTTAGCTTTTTTACTCTAATATTTTGAAAAACATCATTATATCATACGTAGAGACTACCACCAAAATTTGAGACCTTTTCGCTCAGCAACCTTTTTATCGAAAAAATAATGGATTATGTAATGTTATTCTGGTCAAATTTGATAAATTTTCCGCCAAAGGATAAGAGCTGATTGCTGGCGATGACTTAAGGCCAAATTTCCTCCAAACGTTACTGAAGATACATTAGGATTATACTTGTTGGATTTGAGTCTTGGTTCCTAATTTTGTGAAGTATTTGCTGCGTTTCGACACTCGTCACTTTGTGTGGATTTTTATCTGTTTTGGACGTTTCCCTTATCATCTCTTAGGTTTTTACTCTAATATTTTGCAAATCCTCATTATATCATACGTAGAGACTACCACCAAATTTTGAGTCGTATTCGCTCCCGAGCCATTTTATGGAAAAACCGTGGTTTATGTACTACGATTCTGGTCAAATTTGATCAATTTTTCGAAACAAGCCAAATGTCCTCTAAACATTAAATTAGATACCTTAGGACTATACTTGTTGAATTTGAGTGTTGGTTCCTCATTTTGTGAAGTATTTCATGTTTTTCGACGCTCGTCACTTTAATTTGTATGGATTTATGATCGTTTTGTCCGTTTTCCTTATCTTCCCTTAAGTTTTTTACTCTAATATTTTGAAAATGCTCACTATATCATACGTAGAGACTACCACCAAAATTTGTGTTGTTATTGCTCCAGAGCATTTTTATTGAAATATCGTGGTTTACGTATTGCGATTCGGGACAAATTTGATCAATTATTTGAAACAAGCCAAATGTCCTCCAAACAATAAATTAGATACGCTAGGACTATACTTGTTGGATTTGAGTGTTGATCCCTCATTTTGTGAATTATTTCATGCGTTTCGACGCTCGTCACTGTGTGTGGATTTCTAACCGTTTTGGTCGTTTTCCTTATATTTTTCTTAGGTTTTTGAATCTAATATTTTGAAAATCCTCATTATATCATACGTAGATACTACCACCAAAAACCCCTCCTCCTCTCTAAAAAAAACCCTAGCCTCTGAATCCAAATTTAGGGGCTACCAGCCATCAATTAGATGGCGGTAAGCCCCAAATCTCTTATCATTCACCCAAATTTATCAATTATCGCTAGTTATTATCAATAATAACTAGTTTCTACCTCCTCGAGAGGGTATCTCTACCACCATATAGGTGGGTTTATACCGAGATTCGCGAGATTTCTCCAAAGATCTGAGGGTTCGTTAATTTTGTCATGGCGGTGCGTTGGAAGCTGAATTCGGGATCAAACATCATCAACTACGTTGGTTGCATTTTCTTCTTCGAGTTACATAGATCTCCGATGCCGATGAAAGACGCAAAGATGTCGACGTGCAAGGGATCAAATTTGTTAATTAGGGAAGAATTGTGTCAATTAGATTTATTTGATGATATTTGTATTTGAGTGTTGGTTCCTCATTTTCTGAAGTATTTCATGCGTTTCGACGCTTGTCATTTTGTATGAATTAATGACCGTTTTGGCCGTTTTTATAACTTTCTCTTAGGTTTTTGGCTCTTATATTCTTTCAGTCTTCATTATATCATACGAAGAAACTAACACCAAAAATTGATCCGTTTTCGCTCCAGAGCCTTTTATCGAAAAACCGTGGATTATGTACTGCGATTCTGGTCAAATTTGATCAATAATCCGAAAAACGCCAAATATCCTCCCAACATTAATGTAGATACTCTACGACTACAATGGTTGGATTTGAGTGTTGTTTCTTCAATTTGTAAAGTATTTCATGCGTTTCGACGTTCGCCACTTTTTACGGATTTCTGACCGATTTGGCCGTTTTCTAACATGCTCTTAGATTTTTGACCATAATTTTCTTCCAATACTCATTATATCATTCTAAGAGACTACCATGTTTGAGCCATTTTTTTGTTCCGAAGCCATTTTATCGAAAAACCGTGGATTATGTACTGCGATTCTGGTGAAATTTGATCAATATTCCGAAAACTGCCAAATGTCCTCCTAAAATTACTGTAGAT
Organism: Spergularia marina; assembly: GCA_963680865.1. Taxonomy (NCBI): domain Eukaryota; kingdom Viridiplantae; phylum Streptophyta; class Magnoliopsida; order Caryophyllales; family Caryophyllaceae; genus Spergularia; species Spergularia marina. The sequence continues at coordinate 19,961,833 of OY804560.1, read as the reverse complement.
ACCCTAGGACTACAATTGTTGGATTTGAGTGTTGATTCCTCATTTGAAGTATTTTGTGAGTTTCGACTCTTGTCATTTTGTATGGATTAATGACTTTTTTAGCCGTTTTGATAACTTTCTCTTAGATTTTTGATCTTATATTCTTCCAATCCTCATTATATCATACGCAGAAACTGCCACCAAAATTAGAGCGGTTTTCGCTTCAGAGCCTTTTTATCGAAAAACCGTGGATTATATACTGCGATTCTGGTCAATTTGATTCGAAAAACGTCAAATATCCTCCAAATATTACTGTAGATACCCTTGGACTATACTTGTTGGATTTGAATGTTGTTTCCTCATTTTCTGAAATATTTCATGCTATCGACGCTCGTCACGTTGTATGGATTTATGACCATTTTGTCTGTTTTCGTTTTCTTTTCTAAAGTTTTTCCTGTAATATTTTTAAAATGGTGATTATATCATACGTAGAGACTACCACAAAAATTTGAGCCGCTTTCGCTCGAGAGCATTTTTTTTTTGAAAAACCGTGGTCTATGTATTGAGATTCTAGACAAATTTGATCAATTTTACGAAAAACGCCAAATGTCCTCCAAACATTACAGTAGATACCCTAGGATTACAATTGTTGGATTTGAGTGTTGGTTCCTCATACTCTGAAGTATTTCATGCGTTTCGACGCTTGTCACTTTGTATGAATTAATGACTGTTTTGGTTGTTTTTATAACTTTCTCTTAGGTTTTTGGTTGTTATATTCTTCCAATTCTCATGATATCATACGCAGAAACTACCACCAAAATTTGAGCCGTTTTCGCTCTGGACCCTTTTTATTAAAATAACCGTGGATTATGTACTACGATTCTGTTCAAATTTGATCAATTTTTCGAAACAAACCAAATGTTCTCCAAACATTAAATTAGATAGCCTAGGACTATACTTGTGGAATTTGAGTATTGGCTATTCATTTTGTGAAGAATTTCATGATTTTCGACGCTCGTCACTTTGTGTGGATACCTATATATTTTGGCCGTTTTCCTTATCTTCTCTTAGCTTTTTGACTAATATTTTGCCAATTCTCTTTATATCAGACGTAGAGACTACCACCAAAACTTGAGCCGCATTCGCTCCGGAGCCTTTTTATCGAAAAACAGTGGATTATATACTGCGATTCTCGTCAATTTGATTGCAAAAACGTCAAATGTCGTCCAAATATTACTGTAGAAACATTTCGACTATACTTGTTGGATTTGAGTGTTGTTTCCTCATTTTCTGAAATATTTTATGCATTTCGACGCTCGTCACTTTGTATGGATTTATGACCGTTTTGACCGTTTTCGTTATCTTTCCTTAAGTTTTTACAGTAATACTTTTAAAATGATCATTATATCATATGTAGAGACTACCACCAACATTTGAGCCGCTTTCACTCGAAAGCATTTTTATTCAAAAACTGTGATTTATGTATTGCGATTCTGGCCAAATTCCATCGATTTTTCGAAACAAGCCAAATGTCCTCCAAACATTACATTAGATACCCTAGGACTAAAATTGTTGGATTTGAGTATTGGTTCCTTATTTTCTGAAGTATTTCATTCGTTTCAACACTTGTCATTTTGTATGGATTAATGACCGTTTTGCCGTTTTTATAACTTTCTCTTAGGTTTTTGGCTCTTATATTCTTCCAATTCTCAGTATATCATACGAAGAAACTACCACAAAAATTTGAGCCGTTTTCGCTCCGGAACCATTTTATCGAAAAACCGTGGTTTATATACTGCGATTCTGGTCAAATTTGATCAATTTTTCGAAACAAGCCAAAAGTCCTCTAAACATTAAATTCAATAACCTAGGGCTATAATTGTTGGATTTAAGTGTTGGTTGCCCGTTTTGTAAAGTATTTCATGCGTTTCGACGCTCGTCACTTTGTGTGGATTTATGACCGTTTTGGCCGTTTCCCTTATTTTCTCTTAGATTTTTTACTCTACCATTTTGCAAATCCTATTTATATCAAACATAGAGACAACCAACAAAATTGAGCTGTATTCGCTCCGACGCCTTTTTATCGAAAAACCGTGCATTATGTACTGCGATTCTGGTCAAATTTGATCAATTTTTCGAAATACGTCAAATGTCATCCAACCAACACTGTAGATACCCTAGGATTAAAATTGTTGGATTTGAGTGTCGGTTCCTCTAATTCTGCAGTATTTCATACGTTTCGACGCTTGTCACTTTGTATGGATAAATGACTGTTTTGGCCGTTTTTATAACGTTCTCTTAGGTTTTTGGCTCTTATATTCTTCCAATACTCATTATATCACACGCAGAAACTACCACCAAAATTTGAGCCGTTTTCGCTCCGGAGCCATTTTTTACAGAAAAACTGTGGTTTATATACAGCGATTCTGGTGAAATTTGATCAATTTTTCGAAACAAGCCAAAAGTACTCCAAACATTAAATTCGATACCCTATGGCTATACTTGTTGGATTTGAGTGTTGGTTACCCGTTTTTTGAATTATTTCATGCGTTTCGACCCTCGTCACTTTGTGTGGATTTATAACCGTTATGGCTGTTTTCCTTATGTTCTTTTAGGTATTTTACTCTGCTATTTGAAAATCCACTTTATCTCATATGTAGAGCCTACCAACAAAACTTGAGCCGTATTCGCTCCAGAGCCTTTTTATCGAAAAACCGTGCATAATGTACTGCGATTCTGGTCAAATTTGATCAATTTTCCGAAAATTATCAAATAACCTCCAAACAATACTGTAGAAACACTAGGACTACAAATTGTTGGATTTGAGTGTTGGTTCCTCATACTCGGAGGTATTTCATGCTTTTCGACGCTTTTCGATTTGTATGGATTAATGACCGTTTTGTCCGTTTTTATAACTTTCTCGTAGGTTTTTGGCTCATATATTCTTCAAATCCTCATTACATCATACGCAGAAACTACCACCAAAATTTGAGCCGTTTTCGCACGAAGCCATTTTATCGAAAAACCGTCGTTTATATACTGCGATTCTGGTCAAATTTGATCAATTTTTCGAAACAAGCCAAAAGTCTTCAAAACAGTAAATTCGATACCCTAGGTCTATACTTGTTGGATTTGAGTGTTAGTTGCCAATTTTGTGAAGTATTTCATGCGTTTCAACGCTCGTCATTTTGTGTGGATTTATGACCGTTTCGGCCGCTTTCCTTATTCTCTCTTAGATTTTTTTACTCTACTATTTTGCAAATCTTCTTTATATCATACGTAGAGACTACCAAAAAAACTTGAGCCATATACACTCCGGAGTCTTTTTATCGAAAAACCGTGCATTATGTACTGCGATTCTGGTCAAATTTGATCAATTTTTCAAATTACGTCAAATGTCCTCCAAACAACACTGTAGATACCCTAGGACTACAATTTTTGGATTTGAGTGTCGGTTCCTCTATTTCTTCAGTATTTCATGCGTTTCGACGCTTGTCACTTTGTATGGATAAATGACTGTTTTGGCCGTTTTTATAACGTTCTCTTAGGTTTTTGGCTCTTATATTCTTCCAATCCTCATTATATCACACGCAGAAACTACCACCAAATTTTGAGCCATTTTCGCAAGGAGTCATTTTATCGAAAAACCGTGGTTTATGTACTGCGATTCTGGTCAAATTTGATCAATTTTTCGAAACAAGCAAAAGTCCTCAAAACATTAAATTCTATACCCTAGCGCTATACTTGTTGGATTTGAGTGATGATTGCCCATTTTGTTTCATGCGTTTAACCGCTCGTCACTTTGTGTGGATTTATGACCGTTTCGGCCGCTTTCCTTATTCTCTCTTAGATTTTTTACTCTACTGTTTTGCAAATCTTCTCTATATCATACGTAGAGACTACCAACAAAACTAGAGCCGTATTCGCTCCGGAGCCTTTTTATTGATAAACCGTGGTTTATATACTGCGATTTTGGTCAAATTTGATCAATTTTTTCGAAACAAGCCAAAAGTCTTCAAAACAGTAAATTCGATACCCTAGGGCTATACTTGTTGGATTTGAGTGTTGATTGCCCGTTTCGTGAAATATTTCATGCGTTTCAACGCTCGTCACTTTGTGTGGATTTATGACCGTTTCGGCCGCTTTCCTTATTCCCTCTTAGATTTTTTCCTCTACTATTTTGCAAATCCTCTTTATATCATACGTAGAGACTACCAACAAAACTTGAGCCATATTAGCTCCGGAGCCTTTTTATCGAAAAACCGTGTATTATATACTGCGATCCTAGTTAAATTTGATCAATTTTTCGAAATACGTCAAATGTCCTCCAAACAACACTGTAGATACCCTAGGATTACAATTATTTGATTTCAGTGTCCTCTATTTCTGCGGTATTTCATGCGTTTCGACGCTAGTCACTTTTGTATGGATAAATGACTGTTTTGGCCGTTTTTATAACTTTCTCTTAGGTGTTTGGCTCTTATATTCTTCCAATCCTCATTATATCACACGCAAAAACTACCACCAAATTTTGAGCCGTTTTCGCACGGAGCCATTTTATCGTAAAACAATGGTTTATATACTGCGATTCTGGTTAAATTTGATAAATTTTTCGAAACAAGCCAAAAGTCCTCCAACCATTAAATTCGATACCCTAGGGCTATACGTGTTGGATTTGAGTGTTGGTTGCCCATTTTGTGAAATATTTCATGCGTTTAACCGCTCGTCACTTTCTGTGGATTTATGACCGTTTCGGCCGTTTTCCTTATTCTCTCTTAGATTTTTTACTCTGCTATTTAAAAATCCACTCATACGTAGAGACTACCAAAAAAACTTGAGCCGTATTCGCTCCGAAGCCTTTTTATCGAAAAACCGTATATTATGTACTGCGATCCTGGTTAAATTTGATCAATTTTTCGAGAAACGTCAAATATCGTCCAAACATTACTGTAGATACCCTAGGACTAAAAATTGTTGGATTTGAGTGTTGGTTCTTCCACTATTTCTGCAGTATTTCATGCGTTTCGACGATTGTCACATTGTATGGTTTAATGACCGTTTTGTCCGTTCTTATAACTTTCTCTTAGGTTTTTGGCTCTTATATTCTTCCAATCCTCATTATATTATACGCAGAAACTACTACCAAAATTTGAGCCGTTTTCGCATGAAGCTATTTTATCGAAAAACCGTCGTTTATATACTGCGATTCTGGTCAACTTTAATCAATTTTTCTAAACAAGAAGAACGTCCTCCTAACATTAAATTCGATACCCTAGGGCTATACTTTTTGGATTTGAGTGTTGGTTGCCCGTTTTGTGAAATATTTCATGCGTTTCGACGCTCGTCACTTTGTGTGGATTTATCACCGTTTTGGCCGTTTTCCTTATTTTCTCTTACGTTTTTTACTCTACTATTTTGAAAATCCATTTTTATATCATACGTAGAGACAACCAACAAAACTTGAGCCGTATTCACCCCGGAGCCTTTTTATCGAAAAACTGTGCATTATGTACTGCGATTCTGGTCAAATTTGATCAATTTTTCGAAATACGTCAAATGTCCTCCAACCAACATGGTAGATACCCTAGGATTACAATTGTTGGATTTGAGTGTCGGTTCCTCTATTTCTGCAGTATTTCATGCATTTCGACGCTTGTCACTTTGTATGGATAAATGACTGTTTTGGCCGTTTTTATAACTTTCTCGTAGGATTTTGGCTCTTATATTCTTCCAATCCTCATTATATCCTACGCACAAACTACCACCAAAATTTGAGCTTTTTTCGCTCCGGAGCCATTTTACCGAAAAACTGTGGTTTATATACTACGATTCTGGTCAAATTTGATCAAATTTGATCAATTTTTCGAAACAAGCCAAAAGTCCTCCAAACATTTAATTCGATACACTGGGGCTATACTTGTAGGATTTGAGTGTTGGTTGCCCGTTTTGTGAAGTATTTCATGCGTTTCGACGCTCGTCACTTTGTGTGGATTTATCACTGTTTTGGCCGTTTTCCTTATTTTCTCTTAGGTTTTTTACTCTACAATTTTGCAAATACATTTTTATATCATACGTAGAGACTACCAACAAAACTTGAGCCGTATTCACTCCGGAGCCTTTTTATCGAAAAACCGTGCATTATGTACTGCGATTCTGGTCAAATTTGATCAATTTTTCGAAATACGTCAAATGTCATCCAACCAACACTGTAGATACCCTAGGATTAAAATTGTTGGATTTGAGTGTCGGTTCCTCTATTTCTGCAGTATTTCATACGTTTCGACGCTTGTCACTTTGTATGGATAAATGACTGTTTTGGCCGTTTTTATAACTTTCTCATAGGTTTTTGGCTCTTATATTCTTCTAATCCTCATTATATCCTACGCATAAACTACCACCAAAATTTGAGCCTTTTTCGCTCCGGAGCCATTTTACCGAAAAACCGTGGTTTATACTACGATTCTGGTCAAATTTGATCAATTTTTCGAAACAAGCCAAAAGTCCTCCAAACATTTAATTCGATACCCTTGGGCTATACTTGTAGGATTTGAGTGTTGGGTGCCCGTTTTGTGAAGTATTTCATGCGTTTCGACGCTCGTCACTTTGTGTGGATTTATGACTGTTTTGGCCGTTTTCCTTATTTTCTCTTAGTTTTTTTACTCTACTATTTGAAAAAATCCTCTTTATATCATACGTAGAGACTACCAACAAACTTGAGCCGTATTCGCTCCGGAGCCTTTTTATCGAAAAACCGTGCATTATGTAATGCGATTCTGGTCAAATTTGACCAATTTTTCGAAAAACGTCAAATTTACTCCAAATAACACTGTAGATACCCTAGGACTACAATTGTTGGATTAGAGTGTTGGTTCCTCAAATTCTGCAGTATTTCATGCGTTTCGACACTTGTCACTTTCTATGGATAAATGACTGTTTTGGTCGTTTTTATAACTTTCTCTTAGGGTTTTGGCTCTTATATTCTTCCCATCCTCATTATATCACACGCAGAAACTACCACCAAAATTTGAGCGGTTTCGCTCCGGAGCCATTTTATTGAAAAACCGTGGTTTAAATACTGCGATTCTGGTTAAATTTGATCAATTTTTCGAAACAAGCCAAAAGTCCTCCAAATATTAAATTCGATACCCTAGGGCTATACTTGTTGGATTTTAGTGTTAATTGCCCGTTTTGTGAAGTATTTCATGTGTTTCGACGCTTGTAACTTTGTGTGGATTTATAACCGTTATGGGTGTTTTCCTTAGTTTCTCTTAGGTTTTTTACTCTAATATTTTGCAAATCCTCTTTATCTCATACGTAGAGACTACCAACAAAACTTGAGCCTTTTTATCGAAAACCCTTGCATTATGTATTGCGATTCTGGTCAAATTTGATCAATTTTTCGAAATACGTCAAATGTCCTCCAAAAATTAATTTAGATACCCTAGGACTACAATTGTTGGATTGGAGTGTTGGTTTCTCATACTCTGAAGTATTTCATGCGTTTCGACGTTGTAGACACCTGCATTTGTCCCTACCCAAATGCCCTATGATGAAAGGACATATTACAGTAAACTGCGTCTACTTGCTCTACTATGTGAACCACCGTTGTCGTGAATCCGTTAGCAAATGTATCTTCACCCAAAACAAGGCCAAAAACAACCATTTTCCTCCTTTTCACCTGACCTAACTCCTTTTCCGGGTTGCGCGACCAAGGCTGCAGCATGCGCAACCCGGCCTACGTCTTGCGCGACCAAGGCTGCGCCATGCACGACCCCCTTGCGCCATGCGCGACCCCCCTGCGTCATGCGCGACCCACCTGCGCCATGCGCGACCCTCCGCGCCTTGCTTACGCAAACCCTAGACGGCCAGAAACCCTAGCCTACTCCACACATATATATACACCTCTCCTCCACCTCATTTCACAACCTACACACACAATTTCCACCCCGAATCTCTGCTTCTCTCTCTACAATTCTCTCACAAAAACCCTAACCACAATACAAAACCCTAGAAACTACAACACCAAAACCCTAATAGCACCCCTACACCTCTAGGGCACCCCCAAACACAACACTACAAACACAACACAAATAAAGCCCCTCTCAAACACCACGTTCGAAGAGCAACGCATCGCTCCAAGAACACATCTAGCCCCTACGACGCATACTAAGGATCAACGCAGCGATCTCGAAACATAGTAGAGCAAGTAGTGGTATCGCGGACACACGTAAGTCCTGAGGGCACCCCCCTCTTTTCTAAACTTGTCTTTTTACAATTTCAAATATTCTACCCCTTCTTTACGTGCGCATTTTTATTGCTTTTGACATAGATTTGTTTTGCCTAACCAATATTAGATCTAAAACGAATTACATGAATCACGCCTAACACACATAGCGCAAAGCGCTTGGACAAATTGGTAGATAGGGACCGTTAATCAATCTTAACGACGTTGCGACCTAAGATCTAGTTTATGTGCTAAATAACCGACTTAACTTATTTACTAGGTTGTATATAACTTGTAAATGATTGTAAACTTGCATGGCTAACTTCTCAACGACTTGTAAACGATAATTCAACTAGTAGAGGCCGCTATACGCGGGCGGGGTTGGGTGTCTTATGGCTTCCCAACACGTACCGTCACCCTCGAACCCAGTCTTGCGGTCCGTAGACTGCATATTGGCGTAGGGTAAAATGCGCATTTTGTTCCTTAAGTCCCTCGGTTTTGTCTCTTTCGGTAAACGACTCGCGAAAGTGTTTTGTACTTGGCATGACTCGCTTCTCCAAGCGTTTATGCTCAATGGGTACAGACTCACCTAGCGTTTACGTAGTCCCTAGGTAACAAGGAACAAGATCGCATTGCATGGTTTCCAAACACCCCACAATTGTTTGGTGGCGACTCATATCCTAGTGCAATCATCGCACGACTCGCGCGTCCGCCGCAATAGAGACCATCGGTGGAATCTACAGTGGCGACTCCGCTGGGGACTTATTGTTCAAAGTGGGTGAGACTCGAAGATTGGTTATCACGTTACATTTGTTGAGAAGTTTAACACCTTCATTTGCATGGACGCGACCCACGTCCCATAGGAACCCTTGTCCTTTCGGTACATCTATGTCTTTCTAGCTCGTGTAGGACTGAATAATGGTTGTACCAGCCACGTTCGCATCATCGACACTTCGTTTCCAATGAAACATTGTTTCTGGTGCAAGGATGTTATACTCTCGAGCATGGGCTGCCACAAATCGATATATAGCTATCTATAACGTGGTACCCAAAGCCTAAACCTCAAAACCTAAGCCATAGAACATTTGCATGGTATGTGTTCGCTCTTACGTGCCTTTGTTGTTTGTTTTTGCCTCTTTTGTGCCATATTCATCCTCTAAGATTTGTCAAAGAAAGTTTTAATTACATCAATGCCTTCCCCATGCACAACGTCACCTTTCGTGACTTTTCGTGTCGTGCGTCTCCCCCCTTGTGCGCACCAATGCCTGCGTCACAAAGCCTCGTGCACACCACTTCCGTGCGTCTGCCCACTCATACGCACCGCGGCTTTGCCTTTGAATGGTGCAATTCTCATTCCTAGCCATGCCCCACTGCATGTTTCCCATTGTTTGAGCCATTTTTAACACTTGCATACACTACCATGCACCTATACACCTCGCACACACATGTTGCACGCAAAAAATCGAGTCAACCTCATTGCAGTTCGTGGTGCATTCTTGAATACTGCATTGTCGTGTCATGCATACACAACCATATCATGTTGCATTGATCATACGTACATACATACATACATACATATGTTATGTCCATAAAGTCGCGTCTAGCATCATACATTTGCATATCATCTAGGTCCACGCCTAGTCATCTAAATCATGCATCATCCTAGTCCATACCATCATAGAACAAACCGTCTCATGTAGGGTCAAATTCGTACCTATCTACGAACTCATGCATCCTAAGACTCGAACCATTGCACGCATTTTTACACTTCGACTTATATGATCACATGCATCCATGCATACACGCATCACAACCCATGCATTGATACGACCCACTTAGTTGTGGGTAATGTTGGGTTTTAATGCTAGAAAATGATAGCTTTTGGATCGGTTTATTGGCTAATTCGATTATTTGATTATTTGTGCTTTAATCTAAGAATTATTGGTTTTTGAATGTATTTATGGCCTCAAGATTGACGTGAAAGTGTGTGGAAAGACAATGAAGTGATAAAAGAGGATCCAAGCAGCGAGATGCCAAGTTTTGGACAAGTTTTGGAGAAATTTCATTCCAATTACGGAAGGTCAACTTTGAAACTTCATAACTTTCAAATGGCTTTTTATTTTGCAGTTAAACCAACGGCATATTAAAGTTCATGATCTTAGCTTTCCAGGAAGTGGTCACACGTTCTCATAGGCCAAGTAACGAAGAACTTATAATCGTTTGAAAAACATCGCCAGAGCCAGTCCGTGGCAGACGACTCGTCCATAATCCCCGGTCCAGACGACTCATGCAGAGACTTCAGCAAAATCCACATAAGGTGCCAGACGACTCGTCTATAGGAAGACGAGTCGTCCCGATCCGGACGACTCGTCCGCTGATGTGTCGGCGTATTGACGGGTTTCCTAATCCCGTTTTGTAATTTTTTTAGTATTTATACTTTAAACTTTCGGTAGTTTTAATCATTCAGTATTCAGAACTTTTAGAGATTATTTTCAAGACTATGCAAGGCTAAAGACCTTTATTCTCGGATCGATTAATCGAAACTATTATTCACCGACAATTGTGAGTTTGATTCTAATTCCTTTATTCGTTTGAGTATTGTTTATTCTCTCATGCTTATTGTTATTGATTGATTTATTTCTCAATTAGGTTGCAAACTAATTAGACCTAAATCTATCATATTGCTAGATTAACAATTTAAGGACTAATTGTTAGATTGTTGATCCACTAGTAGCAACTAGCCTACTATTTCTATGCTGAACATCGATATTAGGTTAGAGAGAATAAACATATTAATTGAAGATCGAAACCGCGTGTGTCTAGATCTTGTTAATCTTAGTTGATATCGTTTAATTGCTTTATGCTTTCGCTGGATTGGATTTAGGCGCGCGTCTTTGTTATCCACCGATTAGGGCTATTAGGTAGGGCTGATCTCTCCTCTTAGCTACAATTAAGAAACGATAGGAAATTATATTTCTACAATTAAGTACTCAACGAATTAGGATTAGTTGATAATTAGGACCAATTAGGTGAATGATAGTGGACATTAATTGACCGAGATTCTTTTCCCCAATTGTTTACGAATTACTCTCTTGCATTTTGAATAATTGATCATATACACTCACAAAACCCCCCAATTGGTTACTTTACATACTTAAACGATTACCGTTCTCTGTGGATACGAACCTTGCTTCCCTTTTACTACGTTTTAGGTTAGCATTGATAATTTATATTTGTAGGCATACGACTTTAGCCTGTCATGCATCGAACCTACAAAAAAAACAAGTTACGTCTTGCATCATGTCAAACACATCACGTCTGTCTTATACACCATTCTTTATCATCAACCCTAGTCACCTAGGATTTCCAAGGCCCACTCCACGCTCTTTTTTACCCAAAACTCCGCACATTAGCGATACGTCATTCCGTATCAAGAACCCTAGCTACATAGGATCTTCGAGGCCCACCCCTCACTATTTTTTGCCCAAAGCTTGACAACTTAATGACACGTCAATCCGTATCATTCAATCCTAGCCACCTAGGATTTTTGAGGCCCACTCCTCACCCATTTTTCAACAATTCCGTACAACTTATGGAAATTTGAACCATATAATTTGATCTTAGCCACCTAGGATCACCGAGGCCCACCCCTCACTCACATCATCATTGAATTTTTGCATCTCGTCCATACGCCTAACCGTATGTGTACCCATCACACACATTGCACTTGTTTCGATCTTAGCCACCTAGGATCATCGAGGCCCACTCCTCATCTCCTTCATTTCCGTCGTTGAAGCCTACTCTTCACGACCGTTCGATCTCTACATACATAAGATCGTCCACACATCGTCCAACTCGACAACCCTACATTTTCAAGTAACTCAATTGAAGCACCAATGTTTTGAGGGGCGACTACTACTTCTTTATGGATTCACAATCCACACGAGATTGGTCCACGTTCCTCCCGTCAATATTAAGCTTTCTAACAAGTTCTTGACATTGACATCTCGAAAATCAAGGGATAGCAAACTCCATGCATTGTGTCTTGAACTCAAAAGCTTACATTGTATGAAAGCTGAAGGTGATGAGGACACATATCACTACAACGAGGCTACCATCAACGACATCAACAACGAACGTTATTTCCGAACTACGTTTGGTTTGATTCCATGCGCTAGTGGATACGTAGGCAGTCTTTCGAGACACAACCACACGACAAAAGATTTCATGCTTGTTTTCTTTACCTCATTTCCATGTCTAGCATAGATACCTCCAACCGATTCAAATTTCTCTTTTTTCGCTGATGGAATAAATGGCCTTTTGGTTTACCATATTTCTCATGAGCAACCAACGACGAATCCTAGTCTGTCTTACGCTGCACGATTAATGACTGGAGGTAAAATTTTGTAACTACATAAATGGCTTTGATCCCTAATGATTGAATCCAATTTCTTTGGTAGCCCGCAGAGCCTCCATGCCGAAAGCCTTTTCATTTTCATCCTACATCTTCCTAGCTTGGGTAAAAGGTGTTGACATGACCGAAACGGCAACACTTAAAAAAGTGGAGCCACTAACTGCAAATAGACTAACAAATGACAAGACTTAAAAAAGTGGAGCCAAAATGAAATATGTCCAACCAAAAAAAAGCAACACTTCTGAAACTGGAGCCAAACTCTAACAAAAACAAATAACAAGTGCCACGAACAAGTGAAAACATCTCTCAATAAGGACACAATTGAAAAATCCAAGCAAAATGTGTCTTTCTAACTGCAAACATGGTCAAGTCAGCACAATTGGGGGTAAAATGGGTCAGAGCCTTCATGCACACCCGTCATTTGTCACCCAAGCCAGCTACAAAATCACCGAAAAATTCCCCCTTAAGATCGTGCAAATCACGCCACCGCAATATGTCGCTCTTCTAATCAAGAACTTGGCATTTGTTGATTCACCGCGAGAGTTCTTCCGCACGACGGATAATAATCGCGAAGGTAAGACATTAGGAATTTTGAGGATCGCTCATCAAGCTCACCATGCCTGCATTCTCTGATTCTGTTCCCGTAGTGCTAAATGACATGAAAATCTGAACCCACGTTATTAACCTACCCTTTTGCAAATTTAGGCCGACGCATAGGTTTGAATTCCTCTTTTCCAGCCACATTACAAGCCATAACCCTTTGGCCAGCTGCATCAAACTTGCTTTCAGAATTTATATCCCACTTGGTCCAACATCAAGGATCAAGGCCACATTAAGCCAGCTACACTTACTGAACTCCACATTCCAAATCCTTGGACTTTTCTTTTCCCATGGCCACGCATGGAATCTTTTGTCTACCCAAGACAAGAACGATCGTCATCACGAGCAGCACGTCTCGTCCATTTGGAACCAACAGACATTGCACCGCCAAAAACACTAAGCCTTGAGCCACCTCAAGCACCAAGTCATGTGCTACCACATGCATACATTTGTGCCACCACAAGTACAAAGCCTTGCTCTGCCGCAAGCCCGAAGACCATCCTCGAACAATTGGAATGTCACTATGAGCTGTCACCATACGTTGGACAATCACAACTTTTACTCACATTTTTCATATTTTTCTTTTGGGGGAAACCTCAAATTTCTTCCACAAAACTTTACCATTTTTATCCTTTTTTTTTCTTTTGAGAGAAACCTCAAACTCACTCCTATACATTTCTATTCTTTCCACTATTAGGCACTCTTAGTTTTATTCAACGAAACTTACCATCTCTTTCATCTTTTTTTCTTTTGGGGGAAGTCGCGGTACCCCCATGCATCTTTTGGCATTTCGTATTTTACATCTACATGTACCTTGAGTCTAGGCTGCATTACTCTAAGTTGTATAACATCATCGCATTGCATTTCATAAAATTGCATTACATCGCGTCAGTTACACTTGCACATCACCTGCACAACCCTTTACACAAGCACTATGCAACACTTGTTTTTCATCACATTACATACATTTGCTTGCATAAACCTTTGCATGAGAATTAGGCATCACTTGCCCACCCACAAGACAAGATTCAATCGCCTGCCACTACTACTCTACAAGCATGGGCACGACGAGGTCAAAGAACACACCTCTGAGCCACGACCTCCTTGCTCGCACAAGAGTGAGACAAAGTACATTAAGCCACTAATCTCCAAGCATTGGCACCGCGAGGTCAAAAGAATACACCTATGCGCCACAATCTCCTTGCTCGCACAAGAGTAAGACAAAGTACAACAAGAACTTTCAACATGCATAATCAACTGGCAAACAAGAGGTACAAGCGGCATCCAATTGCTCCATAATCTCCTCTTTAATGCAAGAATGGGGGCTCCCCTTGAAGCTGTCAATCCATCAAAGACCAACTGAGATCACACACCTTCAAGTCATGTAACAGTCGCACCGACTTTAAACTCGAGCATCTAGCAAAACTGTATATTCAACACCAACGGACTAACTTCATTAAGATCAAGCAGCATCGAACCCACTTTCGACACCTCAAGCGAAATACCATCCACAGCAGTGGACCTAACTCCACCATGATCAAGGAATGTCGGACCCACTTTCGACATCTCAAGCGAAATACTATCAACAGCAGTGGACCTAATTCCATCAAGCAACATCAGACCCACCTCCGATATAAGTATAAACACTCACTACTAGCAATCAGCGGTCGCACTGACCTTAAACATTGACATAAACACCAAGTGACATCGGACCCACTGCCGACATTCAAAACCACTACTAGTACAACCATCAAGTTTCACAATGCAATCCAACAGTCGCACCGACCTTAAACATTTTCCACAGTCGCACTGACTATAAACAACAGGTATGTCCTCTAATTGGTTGGCGAACCTCTGAAAACGCACCGACGGTCTAATGGACCTTAAACGACCCTCCACGTGCATTCGCATCCCGTTTGCACGATTTACATACTTTGACTTTCGCCTTGTCCAGGCCTCAGTCAAAGTGGGGGCTTCTGTAGACACCTGCATTTGTCCCTACCCAAATGCTCGATGATGAAAGACATATTACAGTGAACTGCGTCTACTTGCTCTACTATGTGAACCACCGTTGTCGTGAATCCGTTACCAAATGCATCTTCACCCAAAACAAGGCCAAAAACAACCATTTTCCTCCTTTTCACCTGACCTAACTCAGGAATAACCCGCGTGCCAAAACCGCCAAAAATCGTCAACAAAACATGTTTTTGTACGTCATTTGTCCACCCAAATTCACATGTACAATACCCATGTAGTAAGAAGGCCAAAAATGCAATTTTGTATGGTGCGTCAAGGGGTCCAGGCGCGCGCGTGCGCCATGCGCGACCACGGCTGCACCATGCGCAACCCGGCCTGCATCTTGCGCTGACCAAGGCTGCGCCATGCGCGACCCCCTTGCGCCATGCGCGACCCACCTGTGCCATGCGCGACCCTCCGCGCCTTGCTTACGCAAACCCTAGACGGCCAGAAACCTTAGCCTACTCCACACCTATATATACACCTCTCCTCCACCTCATTTCACAACCTACACACACCATTTCCACCCCGAATCTCTGTTTCTCTCTCTACAATTCTCTCACAAAAAGCCTAACCACAATACAAAACCCTAGCAACTACAACACCAAAACCCTAATAGCACCCCTACACCTCTAGGGCACCCCCAAACACAACACTACAAACACAACACAAATAAAGCCCCTCTCAAACACCACGTTCGAAGAGCAACGCATCGCTCCAAGAACACATCTAGCCCCTACGACGCATACTAAAGATCAATGCAGCGATCTCGAAGCATAGTAGAGCAAGTAGTGGTATCGCGAACACACGTAAGTCCTGAGGGCACCCCCTCTTTTCTAAACTTGTCTTTTTACATTTTCTAATCTTCTACCCCTTCTTTACGTGCGCATTTTTATTGCTTTTGACATAGATTTGTTTTGCCTAACCAATATTAGATCTAAAACGAATTACATGAATCACGCCTAACACACATAGCGCAAAGCGCTTGGACAAATTGGTAGATAGGGACCGTTAATCAATCTTAATGACGTTGCGACCTAAGATCTAGTTTATGTGATAAATAACCGACTTAACTTATTTACTAGGTTGTATATAACTTGTAAATGATTGTAAACTTGCATGGCTAACTTCTCAACGACTTGTAAACGATAATTCAACTAGTAGAGGCCGCTATACACGGGCGGGGTTGGGTGTCTTATGGCTTCCCAACACGTACCATCACCCCCGAACCCAGTCTTGCGGTCCGTAGACTGCATATTGGCGTAGGGTACAATGCGCATTTTGTTCCTTACGTCCCTCGGTTTTGTCCCTTTCGGTAAACAACTCGCGAAAGTGTTTTGTACTTGGCATGACTCGCTTCTCCAAGCGTTTATGCTCAATGGGTACAGACTCACCTAGCGTTTACGTAGTCCCTAGGTAACAAGGAACAAGATCGCATTGCATGGTTTCCAAACACCCCACAATTGTTTGGTGGCGACTCCTATCCTAGTGCAATGATCGCACGACTCGCGCGTCCGCCGCGATAGAGACCATCCATGGAATCTACATACGTTTGTCACTTTGTATGGATTATTGACCGTTTTGTCCGTTTTCATAACTTTCTATTAGGATTTTGGCTCTTCTATTCTAACCATCCCCATTATATCTTACTCAGAAACTACCACTAAAATTAAAACCGTTTTTGCTCCGGAGCCTTTTTATCGAAAAACGTGGATTATGTACTACATTTCAGTTCAAATTTGATCAATTTTTCGAAATAAGCCAAATTCCTCCAAACATTAAATTGGATACCCTAGGGCTATACTTGGTTGATTTGTGTGTTGGTTGACCATTTTGTGAAGTATTTCATGCTTTTCGATGCTCTTCATTTTGTGTGGATTTATGACCGTTTTAGCCACGTTCCTTATTTTCTCTTATGTTTTTTACTCTACTATTATGCAAATCCTCTTTATATCATACGTAGAGACTACCAACAAAACTTGAGCCGTATTCGCTCCGGAGCCTTTTTATTGAAAAATCGTGCATTATGTACTGTGATTCTGGTCAAATTTGACCAATTTTTCGAAAAACGTCAAATGTCCTCCAAACATTAATTTAGATACCCTAGGATTACAATTGTTGGATTTGAGTGTTGGTTCCTCATACTCATAAGTATTTCATGCGTTTCAACGTTTCTCACTTTGTATGGATTAATGATCGTTTTGTCCGTTTTCATAACTTTCTCTTAGGTTTTTGGCTCTTATATTCTTCCAATCCTCATTATATCATACGCAGAAACTACCACCAATATTTGAGCCGTATTCGCTTCAGAGCCATTTTATCGAAAAACCGTGGTTTATATATATTGCGATTGTGGTCAAATTTGATCAATTTTTCAAAATAAGCCAAATGTCCTCCAAACATTAAGTTGGATACCCTAGGGCTATACTTGGTTGATTTGAGTGTTGGTTGACCATTTTGTGAATTATTTCATGCGTTTCGACGCTCGTCACTTTGTGTGGATTTATGACCTTTTTGGCCGTTTTCCTTATTTTCTCTAAGGTTTTTTACTCTACTATTTTGCAAATCCTCTTTATATCATACGTAGAGCCTACCAACAAAACTTGAGCCGTATTAGCTCCGGAGCCTTTTTATCGAAAAACCGTGCATTATTTACTGCGATTCTGGTCAAATTTGATCAATTTTTCGAAAAACGTCAAATGTCCTCCAAACAACACTGTAGATACCCTAGGACAACAATTGTTGGATTTCAGTGTCGGTTTCTCTAATTCTGCAGTATTTCATGCATTTCGACGCTTGTCACTTTGTATGGATTAATGATTGTTTTGGTCGTTTTTATAACTTTCTCTTAGGTTTTTGGCTCTTATATTCTAAAAATCCTCGTTATATCATACGCAGAAACTACCACCAAAATTTGAACCGTTTTTGCTCCGGAGCCGTTTTATCGAAAACCGTGGATTATGTACTACGATTTTGTTCAAATTGATCAATTTTTCGAAACAAGCCAAATGTCCTCCAAACATTAAATTAGATACCCTAGGACTATACTTGTTGAATTATTTGATTGTTGGTTCCTCATTTTGTAAGTATTTCATGCTTTTCGACGCTCGTCACTTTGTGTGGATTTCTAACCGTTTTGGCCGTTTTCCTTATATTCTCTTAGCTTTTTGACTCTTATTGTAACACCCCGGCTCATCTCCTGAGCCAGAAGTAGTGACCTATGCCAGCTTGCCAGGTTGTGGGCTGACCTCACAGACCAACACGGGTCCTTTCGGCGCACTTTGACCTCACTCGTGCGCACTTTGGAAAACTTCGCAGTAGGTCACCCATCCTGAAATTACTCCCAGTCAAGCACGCTTAACTGTGGAGTTCTTATCACATGGGCTACCTAAAAGGAAAGTCAACTTTGTTCGTATGAGTAACATTGTCAATCATTTTAAGCACCTCATATGAGCCCTTAATTTCTCAGGAACCTTCTCTGAAATATGGGGTATTACACTCACCCCCTCTTAAGAAAGCAACGTCCTCGTTGCTACTGGCATCCAACCATAGTCTAGCTCCAGGATCTTTCCTCCGCTAGGCTGCTGACCTGGGCTCTCCTGACCACAGGATCAGCACGCGGTCGTAGGGTTGCTCTGATACCATTTCTAACACCCTGGCTCAGGATGAGCCGGGGTGTTACACTAATATTTTGAATATCCTCTTTATATCATACGTAGAAAGTACCACCAAAACTTGAGTCGTTCCCGCTCCGGAGCCTTTTTATCGAAAAACCGTGGTTTATGTAATGCGATTCTGGGCAAATTTGATCAATTTTTCGAAACATGCCAAATGTCCTCCAAACATTAAATTAGATACCCTAGGACTATACTTGTTGGATTTGAGTGTTGGTTCCTCATTTTGTGAATTATTTCATGTGTTTCGATGCTCGTCATTTTGTGTGGATTTCTGACCGTTTTGGTTGTTTTCCTTATATTTTCTAAGGTTTTTGAATCTAATATTTTGCCAATCCTCATATTATCATACGTAGATTCTACCACCAATATTTGAGTCGTTTTAGCTCTGGAGCCATTTTATCGAAAAATAGCAGAATATATGTTGTTTTTCTGGTCAAATTTGATCAATTTTCCACCAAAGGATTAGAGATTATTGTTGGCGATGAATTAAAACCAAATTTCCTCCAATAGTTACTAAAGATACATTAGGATTGAACTTGTTGGATTTGAGTGTCGGTTCCTCATTTTGTGAATATTTCATGTGTTTCGACTCCCGTCACTTTGTATTGATTTATGACCGTTTTGCCCGTTTTTCTAACCTGCTATTAGGTTTTTGACAGCAATAGTTTTATAATCCTCATTATATAATAGTGTAACACCCCGGCTCATCGCCTGAGTCGAGAGTAGTCACATATGGCAGCTTGCCAGGCTGTGGGCTGACCTCACAGATCAACACGGGTCCTTTCGGCGCATTTTGAACTCACTCATGCGCACCCTGGAAACCTCCCAGGAGGTCACTCATCCTGAAATTACTCAGTCAAGCACGCTTAACTTTGGAGTTCTTTTCACATGGGCTTCCTAAAAGGAAAGTCGACTTTGTTGGTATGAGTAGCACTATCAATCCCTTTAAGCACCTCATATGAGCCCTTAATCTCTTAGAAAGTTGCTCTGAAATCTAGGGTATTACAAATACTTAGAGACTAACAATAAAATTTGAGCCGTTTTTTGCTCCGAAACCATTTTATCGAAAAACCGTGGATTATGTACTACGATTCTTGTCAAACTTAATCAGTATTCCGAAAAACGTCAAATATCTTCCAAACATTATTGTAGATACCCTACGACTTCAATTGTTCTATTTGAGTGTTGGTTTCTCATTTTGTAAAGCATTTCATGTGTTTCAACGCTCGTCACTTTATATGATTTCTGACCGATTTGGCCGTTTTTCTAACCTGCTCTTAGAGTTTTGACCATTATATTCTTCCAATCCTCATTATTTTATACGTCTGGGGCCGATGCTCACCCCTTATTCTAAGTAGAAAGTTTAAAGATGAACACCCTTACATAGAAAATAAGAAGTTTATAGGCGAACGGAGGGAGTACTTATTAGTATTGAGAATTTATAAAATAAGTTGAATTACTATCCACCTATAGTAGATGAGTGACTTATCGTTGTTAGTATTACTATCTCTAATTCGATGTTTAAAGAAACAAATTTGGTTCTTATATTTACCAAAATGTATGGAATATATGAGTGACTTATCGATGTTATTATTACTATCTCTAATAAACGTATGGAATATTACATATGGTAACTATATATAAGTAATAAATGAATTCTTTATATGATTACCATAAACTTACATATGTTAACTACATTTTTATAACACTAAATTAATTCTTTATTCAGCTAAAGATCTATGAAAATTCGTAGGGGTTTTAACCTATTCAATATAGAGTTGATTTATAATTCTTAGTACTGAAAAATTCATTTGAATAAGTTAAACGGTCACCCATTTATATTAGGGTGACCTATAGTTACTAGTATTAGTATTAGTATCTCAAATTTAAAGGTCATCAGTTGGTGCTTATATGTACCAAAATGTAGAAAATGTCATATTAGACTTTTAACTTACGGAATATTATCTTCCCATAACATATAAAATAATTTCATAATTATGAAAATGTGATATCTTCAGCCTGGTTATTATAAGTTTATCTTCATGGTTACCATAAGATTATGTATGGTATATCATATTTCCGTAACTAATGCAAGAATTTTGTACAAGATTACCAAAAACTCACATATACTATATACAACAATTTTATAACATAAATTAATTCCTTATTCACCAGAAGCTCTCAGAAAATTCGAAAAGCTCTAGAGTCTAGACTTCTTCAATGCCTACGAAAACTACACGAATTTAATACGAACACGACCCATGACCTGAATTGCCAATTCCATGTATATGTCTCTTCTTTTGTGTTGGTGCGTCATGTTTAACGTGGTGGCCTGGTGGGCATCAACATTCAATGTTTTTCATCGAAGCTGACATTTTGAGCAGATGAGACAGGTAAGATTTCTCCAAATCTGATCTCATCCAAAAAGAGCTGTTAGTTGTATACTTTTTGGTTGCTAATTTTGGATTAACCAAAGTACGTCATGTGAATCTATGGTTGTATAGAGAAGAATGGTTCTATAGCTAGGCGGCCACCCTCCTGCATTAAGTTCTAAATAGAGGTTGCCGTGCTACACGCGCCAGGGAGAGGCTACCCTAAAATATTGGATTCGCTAATTTCACGTATGTCTTAAACCAATTGTCGTGTAATTATCTCTTTACACACTATCATTCTCCTATATATATTTGTTCATTGGAAAAGAAACTCGTATTAGACATGTGCTATTTGGGCTTGGTTGACAAGTATTCGAGGGTGATTGATGTTTCAGTCATCTCTAACACGAGATTGAGGCCCAAAAATGTCTTCTGGATTCATTATTTGTAATTTTGCCTGAGATCGTCTCTCGGCTCCCCACCAATTTCTTGTAAATTATTATTGATTTTTAGTGACAATAATATAATATCACGAACCTCATATATACTCTCAAAGTTAAGGTGCATTCTTATTATCCTTTTTGGATAAAAAAAAAAAAAAAAAAGGTCAGATATATGTGTACGTTTGAATTCGACTGTCTTAAGCCAATTTCTGTCTAATACGAGTGCACTAAGCGTCTAAACATATGTATATATCTTACACACTAGACATAATTTGGCGGAAAACAGTCGGATTGAAACGTGAAAATAACAATTCTCCAAAACAGAGGTCTTGATTAATCAGGCTTAAGTGCTTTTTGAAACATTGTTGTCTTTATGATTTGACAATATCCCAAAAATAGATTTATTCCAAAGGCATTTATATTATGCACGTCATTATCAGTCCAAATTCTCTTCAGAGATATTGTTGAGAGTTTGCGACAGTGATGCTCCCACACCCTACAACATTTATTTTGGTGAACTTGATACATGACATACATCCATTAGTGTCTACATACGTGCTGGGTGCTCTCATCTGAGATTATAATATTACATGTCGATAATAAAGTCATTGTTATGAAATAATCATATGTCTATAGGCGGATTTTAAACTATATCATGAAAATGACTGGTTAGTTCTATCTGCTCTTTGAAATAAGTGGTTGCATAGTTTTAATACGTAGGGACAAACCTAGGATCATCCTGAGGTTACTACGAAACTATGTCTAATTTTTAGCCATAATGAACATTATAGGGAGTTAGAGACTACCCTCTTGGTTTCTTTTTGGCCCACATTGGCCAAGAGCGGGTGCTTTCTTCTGGTATGATACACTTGATTGTTGATGGAGCATGGCATGAGTCTTCTCGAAAAGCAGGATTCGGTTGGGTGGCATAACGGCAGACTGTGGCTCCCGGGTCTTGGGAGAACTAGTGTGCGCGGGTATGCGAGTTCTACCTTACATGCAGATTTCAAAGTCGTTTCACTAGTTTTGCGCTGGAGTTCTATGTTGATTTTGTCGATCTCGTTTAATTTGGTTGCACTACTTCGAGGTAATCCTATTGTTGACATTTTGTGCAAATGGCAATTGGATCAAGTTCGCGACTTGGGTGGGCAGCTTCACCACTATGATGTTATAAAAGTTGATAGACAGACGGTGCCAAAAGCACATGGATTTGCTGGACGTGCTAGGCGATCTCTTTTGATGTAATTTTGTGATTAGTGTACTTTTTACTTTTGTTTTGTTTTAGACGTTGTCAAAAAAAAGACATTATAGAGACACAATCACATTATAGCGACAAACAGAAAATACCTAGCAAATAGCTAGATACACAACTATTGACACCGCATGGCATGGTTCATATATACCCGCATCAAAGTAACAAACTAATTAACAACCAACATATTAATTAAGGGTATGTTTGGCCTAGCTCCCGAAGTGTTTCTGGACTGTTCTGGGTCCTAAAAACTGAAAATTGGCCAAACTCAAAAAACTGAGAAACTGTTTCTGGATTCTGGAAGCACTTCTGGTGTAAATTTGTTTATCAGAAGTAGAAGCTCCAATTTGGAGCTCCTTCTACTGAAACTGTTTCTGATAAGTAGTTTTGGAGAAGTTGTTGAAGTTTGGCCAAACATGCTCTAAATAAGAATTATTGCATTGGAATTGGAATATATTTACTGCGATATCTTATTACTAATAAAGTAATAATCACTTGGAAGTACTACTAAACCCGTATTGAAAGTTTCTCTCAAAAAAAAAAACCCCGTATTGAAAGTACTACTGCGATATGTAATGATCTTCAATCGTCATAGGTTTACTGTGATGTGGTAAAGGTTCGTTTGATGATTTCAAATTTAGTTCTCAGAATCCATTATTCTAGCTCTAAGACAACTTTTATCCTTTTACAAACAATTACGGAATTAAATGTACACAAAGACATACGAAATGTTGCAAAAGATTGGATTAGAACCGCACATATTATTATTTGCATAGATAGATAGATAGATATATTACCAAGACATGGATGTACACTTCATACAACGAAATAAAGTCCTACCATATTTCTGGACATCATTGCATAATATTTTCAGACATAACATTAAAATTGGACATTATATATATAATTATATATAGTCCAAATAAAATCATCTAGGGGATTTCAAAGAGTCGACTTGGGATTTTCCACGAGGGCCTTTTAACCTTATAAAAAGCCGATATTCGTTGAATGTCATAGCGGGATACAATGCTGGAGTTTCCGGGGTTACAAGCTCTTTGGCTGGTTCAAGCAACAAATCTCCTCTTGGATTGTAGAAGAATGCCAATGAAACTCTCTCTAGATTAGGGTTCACTATTACTCTATGCTCCACACTTTTGTAATTTGCATTGCTTAGTACCTACAATGTATAATACGATGAGCCATTGTTAGAAATCGACCATCCCCTCAAAAATAAGACGTTATGATCGAGTCTAATGCACTTTTAAGAGTATAAATCCACGAAATGATTCTTAAGTACGAAGTAGAACATATAGAACATATATATGATTTTTGGTATAGAATCGTGCCTAATTAATTGAATGATGTGGGATTGAGATGATACTGAAAATGAGTATAGATCTTATCGACCACCCAATTCGATCAATAATGACGTGGTAGTATCGTCCTACTCTGATATTGATTGCCATGTGAATATGTGAAGGGGCATTGCTAAAAGGAAATTTTCATTCCATGATAAGAGGGCAATGGCAGACAGATATTGTTCGATCATTTTAGGTGGATGAAGAAGAGGGCATAATTTGATATCATAAATATTAAGGACAGCCACCAAGTGTCTGCAAAAAATAGAAAGGCAAAATTGGAAGTTTCTATTTTTGGTTATTCACGTTTTCTTTTAGATATTACCATGTCAGATCATCACACTCATTTACGTGGAGAATATTTTATACTGCAAAATCTTTCACATGGGTTGGACCGACGAGCTTCTAGTGGAAAGGACATGGGCCAGGGTCAGGGGTCATGGACATCACAACTTTAAAGATCATTATGTCATGGATGACCATTTTCTTTCCGCTTAATTAAAGGGTTTATAATTCCATGCTCTTTTGGACGGGAGAACAGTGCAGCAGTACAAAACACCGTGGATTAACAATACCCTTAATTAATGAGACTTTGTGTTGATCAAAATTACACAATAGTTCTCGTGTCTTGTAGATATCGAAGAGTGATCGATAAAAGAAGTCAGTGACCACGAATCCACGATATTGCTTTTACAATGACTACGGAGTAGTTGTAATCGACAACTATATGTACTCTACTAGCACTAGCAGAAGAAAAATCAACACCCAAATTACATTATTTTTATTGAATTATTGTAGCACCAGAGTAACAGACTATGAGTAAATCAATTTTTGGTCGTATACACATACATTATATATCCTTGAAAATATTATATAATGATCCAAAACCATTATTCTTCGTGATACATTATATATCCTTGAAAATATTATATAATGATCCAAAACCATTATTCTTCGTGATTACGGACTTGCGGTCATTCGCTGATTATTAGTTAATTACGCATATCACCACACCTACTGTTTTATTTAATTTCAAGTATAAAATATTTAGTTCCCGCGTAATCGCAGTCTTAATCAGCCATAATAACAAATAATCGCAATGTTTGACCTAGCTAGATGGTAGAGATCGAGTTGGTGTCCAACATGTACACATGCAAGCTAAGGGGCACGGCATTTCGAGAAAAAAAAAATTTAAAACACGTTTTAAAAATGTTATTTGACTATGAAGATAATCTACAATTAGATGGTCCGATCCATTTAATAAATTACACACCCAAATAGACTAATTTAAGCTGCCCTTTATTTGTCCATGTATAGTCAAAGGAAGAGTTCGTGAATGTGGGCATGTATAATGAATGTAGATTTACTTATTCTGATTTTTTAATTTGTTAACGTTTGCTGTGAGTTTATGTATATACTATATCAAAAAATTTATATGTTAGAGATATCGAAACTAAATGTTAACAAAGTTAAACAACGAAGATCAAGAATGTTAACGAAACAATTTATCCAACAATAAGTTATACGAGTAGTGTTTTGATAAATGGTATCGAGACGACCGATAGTAAAAAAATAGAAACATCGTCATTAATATTTATTATGTACGTACCTGAAGTTGATCTCCAATGTTGATGATAAAAGCATGTGGAGCTGGTTTAACAGTGATCCACGTATTTCCCCTACGAACTTGAAGACCCGGAACATCATTGTCGGGCAACAAAATGGTCATCCCACCCGGATCCGAATGAGAGGAAAGACCAAGGGTCAAGTCTGGTTGTGGGCATTTTGGATAAAAGTTAGCCCTTAAACAAGCTCCAACGTCGTCACCTCCGAATGCATTTTGAAGATAATTCTCCTCTAATCCCAAATTGCTCGATAAAACTTTCATCAATCTCCCACTTAATTTCACCAATTCTTTCAAGTACTCATCCACAATGTCCCTACATTTCCCAATTAAGCATTATTACTACGTAGTACTCACGATTACGCCTAATCGATCATAATCAACATTGCAATAGATCAAAGAGACATTTTCGCGTTAACACATATGCATAATCTGTGGTCGAGTGTCAATAGAGTGACTCACACTCATCGTTATATCACCTTATTAGAAAGGTACATCCATCAAATCCATCAATTTGAATTGTACGAGGAAATAAATTAAAAGGAAAAAAAAAACTTTATCTAAAACCTCGTACCCTAGATTACATCGAAAGGGCAAGTATGATCGGACTTATAGTTTAGTGAATAGTGCGAATCAATGCAATTACCACAAATATATTAGTTGTTTCTCATTGTTTGGAAGGCACACATGCGATCAACTGAACATACTAGGATATGGCTAGTGGACCTAAAATTAGTGAAAGATAGAGATTTGGCAATTTGCAATTTTGCATGTCGGCGAATAAATTAAATATGCACCACACATGCATCTTCCTATAACTCTAGCTACCAAGTAGCCAACTATCATATCAGTTTCTATATATTGATCAATCATAACGTTTTCTATATGTGTAATATACTACTACTCCCCTCGACATACATTTCATAAAGTTGAAATTTTAGTTTGTATGAATTGAATCGGGTCGAATCTTATTAGTTCGTTTGGGTTTGGCCATGTAAATTATCCCCTCGTCTTTAAACGAAATTTTGAAAATTCAAATCAAAGGTTAACTTCTTAAAGAATCCGTTTCTGTTCTCGGCCCACCGTGAACATTTAGTTATTCTATATGGCAACCCTAAGCCACATGCATGGGAAGGTACTAGGAGCTAGCTATATGGAGTAGTATATATGCATGGAATCTTATTATTAACGCATTAATTTTGGGTGATTTAATTAAGAATGATTTCTCTGCATAAAATTCAAGAGTCAAGAGTCAAGAGTCAAAACGATGGGTTGGTTTAATTTATCCGGCCTTTATATTATAGTACCATTTTGGGAAAAATAATCAGTAAAAGGTGGCTCCTTGTTAATTCATCAAAAAGGAAAATGGATTAAAAAGTTCCACCAAATATATGGATAGGACGATAGGTATTAAAATTTAAAACCTCCCACATGTGACTTGTCAAATACAATAATCTTGATCGCACAATAAATAAGCTAAGAAGACGAGTAAATGACACCGTCATTCTTTGAAAGTTGAATAGTACGTAATAAAATGCATACATTACTCTCAAAATCGTAACTTTCTAACAAACTATGTAACGTTTGTTTAATAAACTTTAAATATACGAAATAATAATTCTAGTAAACGTTAACGATTCAAAAGAACAGAAGAAATGTTCGACGATATCTGTCTAGCTAGCTAGGCATGAAGAATTCCAATTCACCATGCATGATTATTACAGATAACGACTCGATTTCATACGACGATTCATGTTAGATAAAAGATTTGAAAGCAGTGATCGATCGAGTACCTGTGATTAAGGGGTTGATCAGGCCATTTCTTAAAATCCTTCAAAAGAGGAGGGAGACAATGAAGGAAGTAATAATCACTCCAATCAAGAACAGCTCCTTTTTCAACTCCCAACCTACTCCCATACCCTTCATAAGTACAAGGAGTATTAGCATACTTTTGTTTTTCCTCCATAGGTAAGTGGAAAAACTCACGCCACACGCGTCGAGCCTGGTCTATAAGATCAGGCTCGACGCCGTGGCCCACGGCTTGGAAAAACCCCCACTCCTGGCAGGCCTTTGCCACTTTATCCTTTGTGGCTTGGACAACGTCCGAGTCACTGGATAAGAGGCCTGCCAGGTCAATTAGTGGGATATCTTCCAGGCCAGTGGGCTCGACCATGGGCCTCTCTGTCATCGGCTTGATATAGCGGTCCGGGATACGATCGAGCCCGCTTTCGGCTAAAGACTGGACTCGGATTATGGGCTCGGGCCACTCTTGTACACAACTCATCCTCCCTCTCTTTTGTTTTGATTAAACTTGTAGTATGTGTTTTAGGTTGCGTGATATGGAAGCTGAGGTGAGTCTGGAATTTATAGGAGGGGGTGGGGGTGGGGGTGGTGAAGTGGGATTAAAGAGATGGGGGAGGAGAGAGGGTCAAAGCGTTGCGAAGAGAAAGGCTTATGCAGAGGAAAATAAACTGAAGTTAGGGGGGTGAACAAATGTTGGGTGGAAGCAAGAGAGAGATAAATAGCGAAACGTGGGATAAATGGAATAAAAAACGTGCGAGTTGAATAGGAGAAGGAAGTGTGTAAGTCAAGCTGTGACATTGTGACAATGACTGACTGACTTTATTTGCGGAATGAAGTATATGTGGCAAGATCATTTTTGGGTGTCTTTGCTTCAGCATGACAGGCCGACATGGACAAAAATAATTCGTCTATAATATAATGCTGATGCGGAATGCATAGATATATATATATAATTCGTCTAATATTATGGAGTGAACTATTATAACTCGAGTGTATCGTGATAATAAAATTGATTCAATGGTATAACATTTACTTGTGTTGGGTTATTACGGTAGTGAATTGAAGTTAATCTGCATTATTAATTAAAAATATAAATAATAGAGTTAAGTTATGATATAATTGAAATAATTACGTGGAAAGGATATACTATCTATACGACTATATATAACTCATGTCGAATTCGATTTGAAGTAGCTTGTTACTAAAGCTTTTGATTTAACTACACAGTACATATGCATACACATACTGAATAATATAGGTAAATCCTAGTTACATTGTAACAAAATTATGCATATGTGGGGAAGGGTGCATTGCTCTAGTCAAGGTTTACTTTACAGGACTAAATCGAGGTCATAAAGGTCGTCAGGACACTAAAACTTAAATAGATATTTATCATTGTAAAAAATTAAGTAAATATCTGTGTGCATGTACCGATTCTGTAGAAGTTGATTAGCTAGTAACATCGAGATGACAATATATACCTCTATCCTTTAATTTATACGCCAAATAAACCTATTTTCTCTCTATTTGGAATTAATTAGCACGTATAGTCCTTAAGACCTTCATCTTTGATACTCCTAATTATAATACCCCTTTTATTTTGTTCCCGCAAATGAGTATATACGAATTAGCTGTTAGCTAGATGAGGGGGTACATTATTCAGGGTCGACAAATAGCGTCTATCGTCTATGACCATGATTTAAAATTCATCCATATCAAAAATATCTTTGTATATAAAGTATTTTAATTTCACTTCAAATAAATAAATAAACTTGTGAGCCATTCTTTCCGAGTCAACAAATATTGTTTTTTTTTTTTGCAAGAGCTGCAACTTATAAGCAATATTCCGGGTCTCACAAGGAACAGTGGATTGTGCAAGAGCTATTTGTATTGCTATATATAATTAACACTTTTTTTTTTGTAAGAAGGTTGATTTATTCTTCCATGTGTTTATATTTAACACTTCTATTACTATATATAAGGCATTTCATAAGCATCCGCATATTTATATCATGCAAGAACTATTTCATCCATAGATTTAAGCTGCAAGTATATATCCTTTAGCCCCGAAGCGTTATTCGTTCTTTATAACGACATTTGATAAAAATGTTTTTTTTTACATTTATTTATATCAATGTGTGACAATTTCATTGTATAATATATGTGTGTACGTATAACTTGTACTAGTAGTGTTCATCATTATTGTACCAAAAACAACTAGTAATGTTCATCAACATATCATCACCTATATAAATTGTGTGAGACACGAAATTAAATTATAGAAACTCCATATGTAATTAGATTGGAAATTAGGAATGGACAATGACAAAGAATCTCTATGTCACTTGATGTCCAATCATGTGATTCTTTTGTTGCAATTTCGCCACTAGTAATAATCCTAACTTAACCTAGATTAATGAATAATCCAATAATTCGGTAGGTTGGTAAACTCATTAAAGAATCACATAAATGAGTCGCCCTTAACAGCAAAAATGATTCGGGGTTGTAAATTAAGTTTATATAGTGGACGACACATCGTAATTGTGCAATCTAGTTCATTTTGATTTTGACATCCAATAAATATTATGCATGTAGTTCAAGTTAATTATTGAACAATCGAATAATCGGTTGAAGATGTCAACTACAATACCGATCAAAAATTACTCCGTAGAAGTCAAGACGTTTAATAATATAATAAAATTTAGTTAACATTATCAATTTAAAATAATGAATATTTTATAAGCGACGTTACAAAATCATGATTTATGTTTTTGTCACTATAAATAAAACAAAATTATATTAATAGATAAGATAACTAGCCTATTTAATTTATTATAGATACACTGACGACTTCTCCGGCATAAATACAAGGGGGGTGTATTGCTGATACAATGATGACATACTCCCTCCGATTAAAATGAAATTATTTTCATATTTCTGTTGGCAGTTTTGATGTGCCACATTGGGAGCAATTTTTAGACCAAATGAATCGTTCATTTGCTGTAAAACATAGTAAATTGTTCATTTTGCATTGCAGTCTACCAACTCTACTTGATTTTAAGGCAAACAGATCTTTCATTTTGTCTACAAATAGTGTCTAACATGACATCTCAAAACTGTAAAAAGAAACAATAATATTTTTTTTTTTGAATCGAAGGGAGTGTATGTTATGCTCTTAACGCGTAATTGATCACACCAGTTTGTGATAATGACCGTACAATTATAAAATATGTTTATAATAACGCTTATTTCATCGTGATTTTAACACCTTTTCAATCCAATAATGATTGAATTGATTCAATACAATAATAGTGGGCTGGACCATTGAAGCAACAAAAAGAATGTAGCACAAAAGTAGTAATAATATTACAATTAGCCGGATTTGGGATAATTATGTAGTACAAAAACTAATAAAGTGGGATAAGACGTCGTAATTAGAGGCTGAAAGCATCTAATTAAAATAGAATTAACGTGTAAATGTGAAGTAAGATGATAAAAACTTTACGCAAACTTGAATAACAATTAGCAAAATCTGATTGGCTGAGAACTAAAATGACGAAATGTGCCGTAATTTTTTTAGCACCAGACAACGTACAGTAGAAGTGTCATGGAATAATAAATTAAATGGGGCGTCTGATGTCGGACCCTCTCGTTTTCGGCGCCCGGAGGCCGTGAACCATTTGGCGACTCCTACCATTTCCAATTAACTCCTTCGCTTTTTTCCAATGGAAACTTCAAAACTTTAATCGCCTATTTTTCGGTAATAAAGATGATAGTTGGCACAAAAGTTTTTGCTAAAACGTGAATAATGACGAAACTTTGTTAAATCCGTCAATGGGTTAAGTTGCACGTTGTGGATCATCTGTTCCACTTTTATGCTCTTCTTTGTGTTCTCGTAGAATCGATTGTAAGAATTTTATAATAAGTGCCAAAAAAAAGTCTAATTTTACTAAATTTACATTCTAAAATCCGTAACATTTGATTGTGAGGGTTACTTAGAGGGAAGTAGACCATCTCATCACAAGATATCGGTCTTTCGTTCTGGACTCTATTCACGATTGAAATGAAGGAGTGATTCGATAAGTTACTAACTTTTTAATTAATTTTTACTCTTTGATATCTTGCATTGTGAAACATATACACAACACCTCTGGTTGTGTTCTCAATAAAAAATACTAGTTGCAAACTTGCAATATGCCATAGAGAATTTTATTTAATTCACAGTAAACTTTATTAGTCAATAGGAGGTTCAAAATGGTCATAGAAACCAACCTCGTGGCAAATGGGTGCTATGTACATTATTACTAATACAACTAAGGGGTATCATAAAAACGATATTGATTTGTTTTTCTTTTTCCCTTTTTCAAATTGGCCAACAACTATAATATGGTTTCATTGTACACATCGAGAATGCATTGTCTACACTGTCTTAACTATTAGGTTAACCTTACTCAGGGATGATAGTGATAACCAGTTATTAAATGGACAAGCATTTTGAATTCATCACCGGAAGTGTAAGACAAGAGGAGTGAGTGTCATGATGAGTGAGATTGAAGACGAGAGTGTGAGTGGACTTGCATACCGACATGCTGTAACATCAGCCCCGCACAAATACAATACAACGGCGCCAACAATCTCAGGGACCCTCCCAACGTGATGCCAAAATGTCTTTAAGTCGCAAGATTAAAAGGGATTTGGTTAGCATATCTAGCCTTTGTTTTTTTGGAGTGAGTGTTAAAGTGTAGGCGGCTAGCTAACTAGCTTAGCTTCGCTTACATAAAACAGTGATCGGATAATTTGTGTCGTTGAACGTGGTAGAATATGCTTAAAACAAAAAGATTAGATTTCCAATCGAAGTTTTCAAACCATACATTCGTATTTTAATATTGGGAATGACAAATTTATTGTTTGTATGACTATAGAATCGATTTACTGTTCGATACCTTGTCTGCCGCATTGAATGGTGGATTGTGGATCGATCTATATATGTCCATTACGAATTGACATGTAAATAATGTACTAAAAGAAAGCCATATTGATTTAGTCTACATACATACATTTCAAATGACTTACAAATTATCTATCTTTGCAGTTGTTGGTGCTGATCCCGTCCAACTATACGTGCTCATTATGTAAAATAACGTCAAATTATAAGTTGTTTAAGATATTGTACTATTAAGAAATTCGTTATCTAGCTACACTTCTATACGGTTGATCGACTCTACATCACCTTTATCGACTAGCGAGTCGATCGAATTCGAGCACAACCATTCGGAGGTAAGCTAAATCAACCAACTTGCTGGTAAACGGGATGAGTTGGTGCATATATATAATAGTTGTGTCGAACAATTATATATGAATTAATTGTTGAACAAATTATTTACCCATATATGACAACTATAATTTGGCCCCACATTATGAGCAAAATAGAGTATAATAATGTTTATTCTATGAGTAATATGTGATCTACTCATCTACTGACATTAAGAGTACTAATTCAACTTCTTAAACGATTGATTATGCATGATTGGATTGTGGCAGTGAGGTCATGACTTGTGTCATTAATTAGTTGCAATATTGCATCGTGTCATTTGAAATAAATTTGGTACGTAGTGTGTACGTCCACCTGACACAATTCATGTTATTAAGACTTCATTTTTAGCCTTGTTTTATATGAGATTCTTATTTGAAAAATAAAGTATAAGTTTTCGTGAATTAATTGAGAAATTTACAACTAAGATAGGTATTACAGCAGTTTCAACATAGCCATGTACATAGTTGTGGATACACACTATATAGAAAAATAATACATACCCTTATTTGGATTGTTCCGGTTTTATAGTAGTCCAACATTGACACATGTATGAAAAAGACTAGCTACCTTGTAGTTGAATAACCTCTTACGAATTATATTGAGAGACCAAATAGTTACTCAATATATTGAATTCAATCTTTCGAAAGAGCTTAATCGCCATGTTAAAGTATATGGAGTAATAGTAAGTTTGTTCGGAGAAAATAATTGTGCATTTTTATGTAGTTTATCGAATAAATCAACCCAATATTACACCCGCAGCAAGCTGAAAAGAATTTCGCCTTCTTAAAAATAATTGTAAAAATTACGGAAAAATTGGGTGGCGAGGGGATTTCAGTAACATTAATTAGGAGAATAGGAGTAACAGAAACGGAAAAAAAAATGTAGCTAGAACAACAAAGTTAATTATACATTTGTTGAATAGATCGTTACTACTATTATTCAGTGTTTTAAATACCGAACCGAACATCGAACCGGTAACCTCGGGGGTTCGATAGGTCAAGGGGTTCGACCGGTTCAACAGGATAAAAAAACCGGATGACGTCATAATAATAAAAATTTTAAATATTTAAATTTTTGCCAAAAATATTAAAAAACATACGAAAAGAACCAAAACCGGTCAAAAACGGGTCGGACCGGCCGGTTCTTGGCCGGGTTTGACCGGTCAATCCGGTTTTGACCACCCCCGATTTTATGACCTAATCGGCCCGGACCACTTACCGGTTCCCGGTTGAACCGGTTCAACCGGCCGGTCCGGTCCGGTTTTTAAAACATTGCTATTATTTTGTTGGTTTCTCACAGTGATAAGCAACTTGGATAGCAAATGTCACGTTACTCTATTAATTAATTTTGATTTTCTAACTACGCCCAAGTCAACTAACTGCTTTAATATACTACGTACGTACTTATTTGATGAGTTGTAGTTCAATGTATCGATCTTACTTTTTGATCTCTACACTCTTTTGTAGAGATAAGAATCTTCCATCTATTATGTCATTCAAAATTTCAATCGCACAGTTAGTTTATGGTTAATATTTAACTTACTAGAACACATTAAAATCCAACACTAACAATTATGAATTGGAAACGGAGAAAATATATAGTTGGAGACATGCATAATAGTTATTGAAGAAACTATTGCCACTTCTCTCGGAGGACATCATAGTATGTATACTATGTACTGTATTCAAATTAAATCATCGTGATATGATCGCATAGAAAGTAGTAAAACAACTTGCAATTTTTCATCTCACTCTGATAAGTGGTACACATATTTACCATCGATAAGTTGACATTTAGCAACGGATATTAATTGTCTCATTGAATTATCTCCCTATATCTTTAAAATACGTCCACTTACAATTATTACTAGCAACTTATGCTTGAATTATTTATCGTAAACTTGGTGAGGTTAGCTAGTGAATTATTAATTTTTCCCCGACACGAATTTAGTAAGAAGGCATACTAAATAAAGAAAGGACAGAGCGTAGCTTGAAGCAGAAGGTTGCCGACAAATCTAGTCCGTTGGCTCTGAACCTGCTCCAATCTTGAGAGCCGTGCCTTGGGCTTCTGACATGTTTCAGCATGTGAGGCAAACATGGCAGTCACATCTTTCATGGCGTGTACTTCTCCTATTTTTAGAAACTTGCTCATTCTGTTGCTCTAATTTTGGAAACCTCATGGTCTTATTGCGCACTTCCCAAGGTCGCCAATTATTGAAGATCCGCTGCTTCCTCAGGCCTAGCCGCCTGAGCCCATCGGGCTCGGATCAATGCCTAAATATTTCCAAACAAAATGTTGACAAATGAAATTTTGAAATTGATATACTTGGTAATTAGGTATGAATAATCTGTATCCCATAAGAACAAGGTTAGAAATCTACATCGGCTAATCAAGATCCCAATACTCATTACAAGATTTACGACTATTAACTTTGAATCTTAAATGTCTTATGCTTACTTAAATCGCTATTGGATAAGCCTTGCTCGTAAATACTTTTGTCACTTCATATCAAAATAATAAGAAAGGAGAAAAGGTTTGTCATATTGTATGATTGTCGGAAGTCCAATGACTAATCATGAAAATGAAAGGTATTCAAAAACAAAGAGAATCGAGCTTTTTTCAAAAACTAAAGATTAATGATTAGAGAATTCTCGATTACTCTCTTATGTAATCTAGTTTCAAATAAATTCACAAGTTAGATAAGATGGATTGACCATGAGGTAATAATGATTACTTAAACTGGTGGATGGTCTAACAATATCCATATTAGGGAAATGAATCAATCATGATCATTTCCAAAGCACACAATATCAATCTTTCCTACTCGATCTTATGCACATAATTGATAATGATGTATATTTATTTATCATGTTATATGTAACTGATGCTATTTGTATAACCCTTCTCTCGTTAGATTATTGTTGTAATTATTGTTTAATTTTCTTTCTAGATTATTGGTTACTCATGTAATAGTATGTAAACGGTTCAGTGTGAATAATAAACTTGAGCTTTCACAATTATTTCCCTCTTCCCTCTCCTCTCTCATTCTCTACAAGCCATACAATTCACAAAAAAACAATTTGGTCATGTTCTCGTGATGCTCATACATCTTTCATTTTTTATTCTTCATATATATACTAGGTTAATACTCGGGCTACGCCACTTGCCCAGAATAAAATTTAACATTTTATTTTCTAGTAAACGAATAATTTTAATATGTAATTAAAGTTTACTAGAAAATAAAATGTTAAATGTCTTTCTCCCTAACCCCCCTCCCCCACACTCTTTTTTGTTTCCGTATTTTGGTCGGTTCAATCAACGATAATGCATAATAGTGGCGGATCTAGAAAAAATATTTTTCGGTGTCACTCTATCGTTTTAGGGGAACTTTTTATAGATTTTGGTGTAAAAATTCGCGTTTCTGGAAATCTCTCCGGTGTCCGCGGACCCATGCCCTTGTGTATGGATCCTCCACTGAGGCATAAATATGCTCCCTCCATTTTGATATCTTAATGAATCTCGTGTTGAAACATTCAAAGCATATCTTAATTGATTTTTACTATCGCAAAATTAAAGTCTTTTAAAATGAAAGGGTAGATGGTGAAAAGAACTGGCCAAAAAGATGTTAAGTTTACGCCGTTCTTAACGTCCATAGCCATTAATTGGAAAGACTTTGCAACGATTTCTTGCATCATCACATGTTTCGTAATTTTTGGGCCAAAATAATTGAGTGCATATGGGTCGGACAAGCACTTGCACTATTGTGCGACGTTGTTAACCAACAATCCCATATATGCGCGTTTTTTTTTGTGTGACACTTTGATTTACAGGCTTTACTAGCTAGCTCATCGCATAAGCTATCATATTAACTGGTAACATATAGTTGGTTGCATTGACCAATTAAACACCATAATCTATGTGAAACAATTCTAAACCATAATTTATTTAACGAGATAAGTATAACTAAAAATCGCTCCTTAAACTGTATGTTAACAAACACAAAAGAAGTTCGAAAATGGTTTAATGTAATTCCTCCATTTCATTTAATTGTTTACGTTGGATTTAAGTTGTTTCTCTCACAAAACCCGACCCAACGTAAACAATTGAATGAAATAGAGCGAGTGATAAAATTAAAGTACCTTATAGGAGTACTGCTCTCAAAATCATGGTCGGCGCTCATTATAGTCCATGCATTATTTAACCCCTTTAACAAAGACTTAAAAGCATCATCTACCACAAACTCTGTCTTTAGTCAAAATGCATGTGTGCTAAGCCTATGGGATAAAAATAAAATAAAAATATGCTAAACATTTCATGTAAAGTCGGTCGGTGGTCAATATGAAACAATTATTCTCTTTTTCAATATTCATCTCTCAAAAACTTCTCCATTTGTTGAGCATTTCTTGGAGAGTTGGTGAAATAATGTCTTCACTTCTAGGTTAGCAAAGTTGATGAGTATGGAAATGAGTATCATTGTATTAAGGTTGGTCTAGCGGTCTGCGGTTAGGCACCCAAACCCGCTTGAAGATTGTCCCGGATCAGAATCCTCTCCGCAGCACTAGCTACTACTTTGTACAAATTCTTGTGATTTCAGTCATGTTCATCGTAGTGGCAATAAAGCAACCCATTAGTTAAAGTGGATCCCTTAAACGTAGAGAGACTTTCTGAAGCTCGGTTAACTTCAAACGTATACCTCACTTCAGTAGTTGATGTCTAATACATCGGACTCAATTGGATGGATTAGAGCAGAAGGTAGTAAACTCCTGGCCCGATGGAAAAGCAGGCCCAGTCTAGCGTTCTGTTTAGAGCCCAGCTATCAGAAAAATAAATTTATAACCCATATATAGCAGGCTGAACATTGGTTTCACTGCAGGCCCACTACTTGGCCCACAGGCGACTTTGGGCTTTTAGTTTGGGCTAAGCACTTTTTTCTATTTATACTCCTCCGATTCAAATAGATTTTTTTTCTTTCATTTTGCAGTTTTGAGTTGACATGTTAGAAATTACATGTAAACTAAGACCCTATTTGATAGGACTTATCCTCAGATGAATTCAGAATCATTCAGATCCGATCAGAGTAATTCAAATCAGATCAGAACAGTTTAAATTTATATCAACGTATTTGGTCTATTATTGATTCCAATTCGTTGAAATTCAATCAAAATCTCAACACATTCAAATCAGATCAGTTCAATGTCATTCAAATTAGATCAGATCAGATCAGATTAGACCAGATCAGTTCAAAAAAATGCAGTCATGTCAAACATGGCCTAAATAAGAGACCCGTTTGCCTTAAACTCGAGTGAATTTGGTAGATTGCAATGCAGAATAAATTATTTACTAATTTTTGCAACAAGTGAACGATTCATTTGGTGTAAAAATAGCTTCCAACATGTACTTTAAAATTGCAAACAAAAAGAGAAAAATCTCTTTGGGTCGAATGAGAGTATTCTTCCAATTACATGCACACATCAACCTCAAAAAAGAGAAGAAGAACGTTACATGCACACAAATGCAACCTATTTGCTTAAGCTCAAGAAGCTACCATTTATATACATTTTATCCTCTTATGTAAACAAGGAATGGAACAAATGAAATTCGGTTTTTGTTCATCTAGACATTTAGAATACTTGGATTGCAGGATAATATAAGTTGATAGCGTGCAAATCAAATAAACAAATGAAGCATAACGAATCAAATTTATCAATTTTTTTCCTTGTCTTGTAGTTTACGAGTTTATTTAGAGTATCTACCTCATAGAAAACCGCGATTAAACAATTGCTAGCCACATAAGCAGAGGGGGCCCCTAAAAATGAGCACGTATCACAAACAAATCCCCTATGGCCCCAACTTTACGGGCTAGAGTCGACAAGGATCGAATTCCTCACCTTCAAGTTAGGGGAACGGTAGCTCACTTAGCTCCAAACTGATCACCAACCCCAAATCCTCATCAAAGTGATCACATGATTGGTTAAATCCCTAGCTAATTTTATGGGCGCTCAGCTCTAAAAGACCATTAACTTAACCAAAAAAGAAAAAAACATTAACCAATTATTGTTATTGTTAAGCCAAAGAATTATGAGGTATGGAATGGAGATTGGAGCCGATGGAGGTCTCGCTACTTGTAAAATTATTCAAAAGGAAGAATCCACTTCCACTTTTTTCCCAGCACTAACAAAAGTGCGTGGTGAGGAATGATTGGCTAATCATATAAAGTATGTAATGTGGATCCCACTTAGTGTACCAGTGTGTACTATTTCTACTGCTACAAGTCTTTGAACACGTATTGTGACTTGTGACTCGACTCCCCTACTTTTGTGTCAAGTTAACACTCCGAAACAAATATAAATCCACGTGCTTAAGTTTGAGACTTTTTTTAATTGGTATGGAGATTTTATTGGATAAGGGTATATTTCTGGAGCACAATCAGATTTGAAAATGTATTTATGAAAATAAGAGATAAATGCATATGGTAAAGTTAATGTTCCATTTTAAGTAAACTCTATTGTGTAAAGTTATTTTTCAACTCTACGAGATCTCAAACCAATATTAAACTCTATCTGTTTTATTAGGAATTTTTTAGATCTCGTTTATATATATATGAGACTTATGAGAGTAATTGAAACAGGAAAATGTCGTTGACACTCCTTTAACATTCTCTTACACTACTGCCACTAACTCAATTTCCTTTAAAATAAAATATTGTGGGTAAGAGTGCACAAGGACACTCATAGAGTGTCAATAATAACATCTTCGTTGAAATAATATTACGTAAGGAACTAAAAGATACGTCAATGATGAGTTATAAACTTTGGCGACAACGAAAATGTAAGAATGGTTTATAAGCAATTAAGCATCTTCGATTGCAACTTAGCATTTCGTGGAAAATGATTACCTTGAAAGCCACTTAGATCAACTGCTCCAAGTCATGTGCGTGAGACTCTCAACAGTCAAATTAAAGGGAATTCTTATAAAGTTATCATTCTAGCGGAGACAACTTAATTAACCCTTTGGGGTTTGGGGTATACTAGCTAGTTTGCTTGTGGAGACTTTGGTTAGATGCACTAGACACAAACGTGTATAAGGCAGTGGATTTTTGAATTCTGAATTATTATGTATGTAGCTCGATTTCACAAGACATACACAAACATGCGTGTAACAGTTGATCCGTGTCATGACGTTAGTACAACTGAGTAGCTACATACATAGGTTAGTCGTCCAAGACATGTGTGCAACAGTTGATCTATGGCATGCCATTTGTTTAACTAGATAGGAAACTAGACGTGGCCGACACAAACCTACATGATTGAGTCGAGTAATAATTTAGTAGCTTGAAGTTAATTCAACTCAGTGAAATCCTGCATGATTCAACTTAGAAACAACGATTTATTTAATTCAGATCCAATGAAACAACCCAGATATATACTTGGTTGAACTTAAATACAACAACCATCCAAATCAAGAGTACAAACATACAACCGAACAAACGAGACATCCCCATCCGAAACAATATCCCAAAACCATAATAGTACCAACAAATTAGCCTCCAAACCAAACACCACCAAAAAAATGGAAGCAATGAACCGCGGTTACCGATAGAGTTAGTTACTTTAATGACTCTAAAACGAACTTAAACCCAAAAACAACGACACACCAACGTAGTCGTGAATCAAGGTGACAGTTACACTCATAGCTAAAGCAAGAAAAATTATATCATGAAAAAAATTGACAAGACAAAAAGAAAGATAAAGAGTAGTTGTCTTGTTCATTTCATGCGAATTTCATTTAGTAGACCAGAAATCCCAGAGTCACGCCCACACGCGTAGTACGCCCCTTTGACTCTTTGACCTTTTGACTTTTTGACCTCTCCCTTGAAAAAACAAACGAACCAAGTAAGAAACAGCCCAACCCCCCTTTATTTTTTTTTTTATTCATTTCCCTTTTTTTTAATTTTTTTTTCTTTTATAATATTAAAAGAAAAAAAAAAAAGTCACACTTTCCTCTCATCTTCGTTCTTCTCCCCTTTTGGCCGGTGCTCTCTTCCTTTATAAGAGCCGCCCATTTCTCAACTTTCTCTCATAACCCATTTCTTCCACTTTTTTTTCCGAGTCAAATCTTCTTCAATACGCTTCCAATAATATTTTGATTTATTTTCTAACCTTAGTTGAAAAAAACAACCACGATATGAAGATGGAAGATAATAATAATAATAAGAGTATGATGATGACGCCATCGTTTCTGCTCGAATTGGCGGCTTTGGATGACGTGGAAGGGTTTAAACAAGCCGTTGAGCAGCGTGGACATGTCGTTGACGAGGTTGGCTTGTGGTACACGCGACGCGTTGGGTCTAAGAAGATGTCGTACGAGCAGAGGACTCCCCTCATGGTTGCTGCTCAGTATGGGAGTGTTGGGGTTTTGGATTATATTGTCCAGTCTGGGAAATCGGATGTTAATTTGGTTGCGGGTTCGGACCGCGTCACTGCGCTCCACTGCGCTGTTGCGAGCGGGTCCGACTGTTCTTCGTCTGTCGTGCTGAGGCTCGTTTCGGCCTCGGCCAATGTCAATCTGCTCGATTCTAGTGGTAAGTATTCGTTGTTAGTACAAAATCTCTAATATATGGTTCATAATTTCATATCAATTGAAGTGATTCAATATTAATTTGATTGTTAATTGTTCAGGTAATCGGGCATGTGATTTAATCCCAAATCTACCAAAGCTGCCGGCGAAGGGGAGACAGCTAGATAGCCTTCTCAAGGGTCAACAAGATTCAGATTCCGTTTCAGATTCCGATTCGGATTCGAGTTCGAAGAAGGAATATTCAGTATCAGACCTGCCGGACATAAACAATGGAGTGTACGGGAGTGATGAGTTTAGGATGTATTCCTTCAAGATCAAGCCTTGTTCTAGAGCGTACACCCATGATTGGACCGAGTGCCCGTTTGCCCACCCGGGTGAGAACGCCAGGAGGAGGGACCCGGCTAAGTACAACTACACCTGCGTGCCGTGCCCGGAGTTTAAGAAGGGGAGCTGCAAGAAAGGAGAGGATTGCGAGTTTGCTCATGGGGTGTTTGAGTCGTGGTTGCACCCTGCTCAGTACAAGACTCGTCTTTGTAAAGACGAGACTGGGTGTGCGAGGAAGGTGTGCTTCTTTGCGCATAAGAAGTGTGAGCTTCGTCCTGTTTATGCTTCCACAGGATCTGCTATCCCTGATAATAACAATAATAATAATTGCATATCGACTCCTCCGTTGTCACCTTCATTTGCTCCGTCTTCCCCTAAGAACGGAGCATCAGGTGGCGGAGGAGTGATGTGGCAGGGGAAGTCTAACCTCGGAGGTGCCCCTCCTAGCCTACAACTCCCTGGGAGTAGGCTAAGGTCGAGTTTGAGTGCTAGAGACATGGAATTTGAAAGGGAATTGATGAAAATGGAACACCAATTCCAACATCAACAACAACACCAGCTCCACCAGCAGCAGCAGGTCATGTCTCCTAGATGGAGTAATAATGGGAGGATGGGCGACATGAGCCCTGCTAACCTCGAATCTGCCTTCAATTCGATCAGTATGTCAAGGCAGATGTCATTGCCTATGGCAATGTCAATGTCTCCTCAGAGTGTTCTAGATTCGCCACTGAATATACCACGAAAAATGTCACCTCCCAATGGTTTGGGGGGCTCGCCAAAGGCAGTGGCCGCGGCAATGCTCAACTCTAGAGCATCAGCATTTGCCAAGAGGAGTCAGAGCTTCATTGATCGGTCAGGAAACTTGATCAACACAAACGTTTCGAGCCCAATGTCAACAAATTTATCCGACTGGGGGTCGCCTAATGGTAAATTGGACTGGGGAATGCAAGGAGAGGAGTTGCACAAGCTTAGAAAGTCCAATTCTTTTGGCATTAGAGGCAACAACAACAACAACAATAACAATGCTGGTGCCGTGAGGGTTACTCCACCTGGCTTTGGTGGTGAGCCAGATGTGTCTTGGGTTAATTCTTTGGTCAAGGATGAGGCCAATGCCGGGTTCATACGCAGCCCAAGGTCGCCACATTATGGTCATGGTGCTGGTGGCGGTGTTGCTCAGGGAAATGGGGTTCGGGTTCAGGATATGCGCTCGCCCTGGGAGCAGCAATTGTACATAGAACAAGAGCTGGTGGTTTAACAAGATGGATCAGACATTAGGCCCTGTGGTTATAACAGGGACAAATTAAGTTTATTTTTTCATATGTTGTTTAATTTGTTCATATGATTTACATATCTCTTATGTTTTGAGGAGGAGATAGAGCAGTAGAAATGAGGGAAAGAATCATAGTTATAGAAGCTTAAAACACACATCTTCTCTGACTGTATAGTAAGTATGTAGTAGCAAATCAATCAATTCAATAATCTTCTTTTGTTTTGGTTTTAGAATAAGAAATCTTGATCTATTGTACTCCCATCTTTCTCTTTTTAAGGAAGTTGCAAATTTATCTTATTTGATGGTATTCAAATGCATATGGAGTGTTGGGAAGAATTTTGGTCTATAAATATGAGAAGTGTAATGTGTATGCGGAGGAAAATCGAACTTTTGGGGTTTTCTCTAGTTTCGACAAACTTGTAGGGTTACAGTTAAGATCGGTATTTAGTAAGATATCGATCGCATAAATTGTTACTCGTATTCATTAAGTCTTGTATGAGACGGTCCTATATAAGAGTAAGACCATCTCATTCGTTTTCATAATGTCTTCTTTTACGATTTGAGTGACCATTATACTTCTTTTAGTGAGTCGTTTAAATCACAACCAATGTGAATAAAACTAAACCGGTTACTAAAAGCAATACAAGGGTCACTAATAATGTTAAACTAATCACTTTTTTTTTTCCAAATAAAGTTGCCTCACACAATAATTTACTTTAACAACGTCTCATATGAGACTTTGCCATTATTATTTATTTATTTATCTAATTCAATCATCATTCTTCGAAATATATACAACAAAGCTTCACCTTGATGAATTAGTGATTATAGCTTGATAAGCCTATCAATAATTCATTATTTTTTTTTATATATACACCAAGGAATATCAACCCCTCGGGTTGTTCTTGGATATTTAAAGCATCCTTTGTCCAATGATTAGCTATCTTTTGCTTAGAATCAATCATGGGGTGATGTAGTTCCAACTCATTTTTGTCATGTTATACTAAATAGCTAATTATTGCGCAAATTTAAATTGTTTCTTAGTAATGAAGTTTGAAGTAAAGCCGCAAGAACAATATTAATTTGAAGCTTCCGAAGAATCTAAACACATACTCTAGTAATTGAGCTTTACTATATCTATTAAATTACAATTTCAGAATGTTCAACGAAGAGGCAAAATGATTAAAGATGAGATATTGGACTCATAACTCTTAAGTCTATAAGTGTGGAATTGTGGTACACGTTTTAGACAAATCTTCTTTTAAGCTGGAGCAACAGAGAACTTTCCGTCCAGCAAAGTAATTGGACTAAGCGACGACGCAAAATATCATACTGTACTTGCATTATTGAACTAACAACAATTGGGTAATCC
This sequence comes from Spergularia marina, assembly GCA_963680865.1. Classification (NCBI taxonomy): domain Eukaryota; kingdom Viridiplantae; phylum Streptophyta; class Magnoliopsida; order Caryophyllales; family Caryophyllaceae; genus Spergularia; species Spergularia marina. Next base: position 19,917,214 of record OY804560.1, on the reverse strand, counting down.
TACTTTTTAAATCCCACACCCACAGTTGTCTAGCGTAAAGGTAAAGCATTTGTTACACAACAGTTTATTCGATTAATAATGTTTTACAATATTATTATAACATAAATAAATAAAAACAAAAATTGTAGAGTGATGAAGATTGGTCTTACTAAATTGATGATAGCCGTTATCATATGGTACTGACATTATGTGTGTTAAACCAATAAAATGGCTTGTCAAATGAAACTTCGTTCTCAATTCATCTAATATTAGACTTGTGTTGCGCACTTGATAATGATATGCGAGTCTTCGATACTCCCTCCTGCCAAAAATGATCTCCCCTTTTATTTTTGCTGTTTTGACCAGTGCGGATCACCGGTCACACCTTTCTTTCCCACTCCATATACCTCACCAATGACATGCTACTATTTTATTGTTTTATTAGAAATGCTTGGAAAATGATTGGTGGGGTATAGAGAGTGAGACAGGAAAATGAGACATGTGATCCGCAATGTGTTTTGATTGACCATGTTGGGGACTATTTTTAGACTAAATGAAAAACTCGATTGCCATAAAATCAGGTGGGGTTGGTTAATATGCAATACAAAATAAAATACTCCGTCCTTCTCAAAATATACGTCTTTCTCACATTTCGAGACATTTCTTTGTCTTTCGATATCTCCCAAAATATAAGGGTAAAAATTATAAAATTATAATCTTGTGAAAGTATATCTGACAACGAATCCAATGGTATAATTTTTATAATTTTTGACAAAATATTTTTATACGAAATTGAAAGTCAAAACTTACCTTGTAACTTGTAAACATCATATATATATTGAAATGGAGGGAGTATGTGTTAATATTTTGCAACTAGTGAACGAGTTATTTGGTTTATAGGTAGCCCCAAACATTACCCAATAAAACAGCAAAATAAAAGGGGAAAATTTTAATGAAGAGGAGAGAGTATATGTTTTTGCATCGGTGAAACTCGATTTTGAAAACTTTCAAAGGTAAAAACCGCTTAACACTTGATCCACGATAATACAGTATCGTGTAGATACATAACGGTATGGGACAAAAGGACAATACAATAAGATTTAGAATCTGCAGTGTTTTTTGTTGAGAATGCAGATGAATGGGTGAAAGCTGTCACTGTTGACAATGGCGCGTGTGGACCCCAAGTTTTCTGGAATGTGAATGTCATCCCAGAAAATCCAATCCAATAATACAGTACCTGTAGTACTGCTCAGAGAATTTAGTGCAATGATGAGCTGTTCTTTTGTGTAGGCCGCCCATGTGACCAATTTCAATTAATAATACTCCAGTTTATTCGACCCGTATCCAAACCCGCTTTGTCTGGGCCTTGGCTTACGAGTCACGACTCACGATCATACCCAATCCAAAGTTGGGCTTATTGCGTGGCCACTTAAGTTGGACTGGATTCTCTTAGTTGCTAGTTTAGAAGAGACTTATGGAGTGAATACTCGCATTTGCGGTTGCGACCCAATCAATGGTTTTATCACTAATCGCTTAGTTGGTTTTATCGAGCTTTGATAAATGAACCAACTTTGCGAGTGGTGCATATATAATTTCACATTTGGATTGTTACAGGGAATTTGAGCTAGCTAGACTTCAAGCCGTCACCATATACGAGTATAGTAACTAGTAAGCTACCTAAATATGGGTTTGACATTGGGGATGTAAGTTGTATAACTAAGAGAGAGCGTAAATTGGCTAGGTTTCGATGTGAAGCATGAAGTATACGAGTGTCGGGTTCATCAGAGCCAATACAAGTCCCTACATTGAGTACGAATTACAAGAAAAACCGGACTTTGGTGAATAAGTGTGGAATTACATCGGCTACATATGCTGCTATGGCTGAAGAAGCCGGTGCTGATCTTATTGGTATAATTTTATGGCCTAGATCAAAACTGTATGTTTTTCTGTCGTCTGCAATGGAGATATCTGAGGTTGCTAGGACGTATTGTACGTAGCTTGTACATGACGCTTATACAGCATATAGTTAGATAGCGCACCCTGACCATCACACTTCATACTTTGATAGTAATCTTTTCTACTGTCAATTAACATTGAATCAATTCCGACCAATTTCTGCAGTACTGTCAATTGCAGGGAATACTGATACGAATTACGTAAATCTCGTGCAAGTGTGATCTTCGTTTCTTTGTAAAGACATATTCGTGCATTTAGACAGTCATGATATCGATTCGTTTGTTATTGTTTACGCCTTCTCAGAATTACTCTAACCACAAGCCCTTCTCTTTGGCCGGAAGTCGGAACATATGATTTTTCAACCACATCAGATCAACTAGGACCACTTTTGCAAACGGAAGCATCAAATACCCAACTTGTGCAAGATAATTGACGTTCAAGTTTGTGGACGGAAATCGCAATTAATCATGCAAATACAAAGATTGATGTATAACTATACGAGTGTATCACAAAATTGACATTCCAACAGATTCAGAAGAAATTCAGCTGTGAACACAATTTTGAGGAAGAATTTTCAAAATGATGATATTATATACACTGCAAAAGTAATACTTGATGACACAGACAGACTGCTCAATAGAGGCAGAACAATACTTGTTTACGCAACATTTCCTATGGCATTTTCACCCCTTTTGCGGTTACAATGCAACATGATTTCGGGTCCTCTAAAAACAGTTCACTATGACCTTATCTATCTATCTTGAGAATTAAGAATCATTGATTGAGGACAAAGAATAAGGGATCAATCATGATCAAAATCCCGAATCCACATACACAATCTCCATCTTTGTTAATGTTTCACTTATAGCAGGAAGGACTCAGGGAATCACACCTTCAGTAGTTGTAGTGGTCAGCGTAGAAGTTCTGGGTCAGTTTGATAGTAGACAATGTCCCCAGTGTCGCTGACATAGTGGTCTTGCCTCATGCTTTTTACGAGGATACTCAGCAAGTGAAGTGGTAGAGGTGCAGACTTCTTTGGTTCCCTGTAGTACTTTCCAAGAACAGGCTTTGCTGCCTCAGTCTGCAGGAGTGACCCAAAACTAGTTAGATTATACTGGTAACAACAGCAGGATCAGAACACACTATATAATAATGATACTCACTGCTTCAACTAGATGATAGTGTGGAATTTGAGGGAATAGATGATGAATGACATGGGTTCCAATGTCATGATGGATGTTGTTAAGCCACCCATAATCTCGGTCGAGTGTTGTTAGCCCTCCACGGAGGTAACTCCATTCCTGTTTGCAAGAAAAACCAAGTGAATCAGGTTTCTGAGCTTAAAGTACACAAATCAGACATGGTTGTTTACATTCAAAACATTTCTTCGAAACTTCAAGAGCTTTATGTTGGAAATACCTCTCCACGATACCAAGGAAGCTTGTCCTCATGACCATGATGATGCAAATAAGTTACCAAGTCCAACCACATAACAAATCCCTGAAAAGAAAAGAGGAATGTGTCAAACCATTGACAAGTAACCTAAAGTTCGGTTCATGATACTGAGGCAATAACAAGGAAACCAAAACACACCACATAGGGAATTCCGTAGAGTTTGAGCAATTGAACAGGACCCATAACAAACGACAACCCGGCAAGAAGAGCAACCATTGCAGACCAGCAGGCAGTGGATGTTATGATATCTTTCCTTTCAGTTGGAGCGAACAAATCACTGTCCGGGTGAAAATGTGAGCCCTTCTTTCCAGGACTTCTTGAGAGCTGTGGTGAGATTGCAACACTTTAAGCCACACAAACCAACAACAACATGACATGGAAGGAGTGAATAAAGGTTAAATTCAAGGCTCACCAGATAAAATGGGTACGCAAGCAAGGGAAATGGCACGGTGAACCTCAACTTCTTTGCCGCGGTATCCAAAGTGTTGTATATTCTTTCAGGCAACTATACACAATCAATAAAAACTGATAAGTAGACAGCCTTCCCACGAAAATCGTGCAGCATAATCAAGCAAACATGAAGCTACAAACTTACTGGGTGCCATGACTCATCATTCTCAACATGTCCATGGTTCTGATGGTGAGTCCTGTGACTAATCCTCCTATATTACCAAAAGATTCAAGCTTTCAGTTCACGCTAACCCTCCAAATTCAAACACTCGTAAACTGACACCATTAAGCAAACAAAGATTCAATCTTTAACAAGGAACATACCATCCATGGTAAGGAACAAGGATTGAAGAGTGAAGAATGTGGCCAACCACACTATTCAAGTTCAAATTACTCGAAAAGCTTCCATGTCCACTGCCAATCACACAATATAACTCACATTATCAAACAAGGTTTATTGATCACAATCTCACATACTTCACTCATACACAACATCACAACATCATTATCAATAAGAACCAATTGCGCTATCCTACACCACCACTATCATGATTACCTAGAGATAAGGTTGCGTACATTTGGCCACCCGTATCAAGTTCACTCCTTCATGAGCTAATAACAACCACAACTGACAAAATATTCAACACTAGCTAATATCAAGTGTTCAACGTCTAAGGTTGCGTACATTTGACCCCATCATGGGTCACGAGTCACGACCCTTTATTTGTAGTGTACTAGTGGTAACATACTTCACATTAGTAGTAACAACAATTGACATGGTAAACAACACTAACTAACTAAATAATATCAATTTCTACGAGTAAGGTTGCGTACATTTGACCCTCCTATCACGAGTCACGACCCAAAACTTGACCAACACACTAACATTATTAGTAACAAAAATAAAAACCGAATGACTGGAAAATTAAGACTCACCAATCATGGCCAAGAACAAAGAGAGCCCAAAACATGGTACTCTGAGCAAACCAATAAAGAGGCCAAACAGCCCAATGATTAACAGAAACAGCAGCAGCCGCCAACCCGAAAACAATCGCAACATCCCTAACAACATAACCCATGGATCTCCACGGGTCCTTGACCCAACAATGTTTCGGTATCGCATTCTTAATATCAGACAATTTAAAAGGTGGGGGTGACCCGGGATCAAACTCACCCGACCCGTTTACCAAACCTATATCATCCTCAGCGGGCGTGGCGACCCGCAATGGTGCGCTCACCTTAACCTCCCAATTTCTTGACCCGCCCGCTTTATTACCCGAACAACAAGAGATAAACAATGGGTTGTATTTCAGATCTGATGAAGAAACAGGGGAAAAAACAGAGGATGTCTTGATTTTTACAGGATTTGAAGAAATTCCTGTTCTGGGTTTTGTGTATATTTTGTGTATAGGTCTAATACCACATTCTGAGAGTACCCAACTCGCCATTGATGCTGTATTTTTCTGGGTTTTTATTCAAAAAAATATAGGGTTTTTTTGGTGGAAAAGAGAGAAAAATGTAATGAAATTATGAAATTATTATGAAAGTATGAATGAATTTGGGATTAAAGTTGGAGGATTTTGTGAGGAGGAGATAACATAAGGGCAGCTCTCTACCACAATCTTTACTGCTCAGTTTCTCTCTCCTCTTGTGCTCCTCCAACTTAGTTCTGGTGTCTTTTTTGTGTCTTTGTGTCTTCTATAAGAAGCCTCTTTCTATCTCTCCTCTTCTGTATCGAACTGGGTTGTGTTTCACTTAAAATATGTTTAAGACTAGAATATAATGTGGTTGAAGGTATTTATAGGTGGCTGGTCTTTGTTTACGTGTGTCTATGTTGAACTCTTGATTTTCGAAGTACCATTTATGTGGTGTGTTTCTTGTTAATTTCCTAAGTCTTTAGTACAAATTTTCTTTTCAAATGTCAAATGTGGTATTTTGTTACAATGAATCTTTGGAAAAAGTTGTTGTATGTCACTTTATGTATTAACACTGAGGAAAAAGTTGTGGGTTTGGACGGTTTGGTGAATAATAGTATAAGAAACGGTGTATAACTGGTGAGAATTACGGATTTCGTCGTGAAAATATTTATTATGTGGAAAAGTATAGGCTTTTCAACTCTTATAGTAAAGAATGATGAATTTTATGAGGTTGAAACGAGCGATATATTACCTTAAGGACTTGTACAAAATTAACTTCTTTTCATTTACCATAAGAAATTGATCTAACTAGGTCACTTCTCCTACGTATACATGACTACATGAGTATAGGTGGAGAATTTTAGCACATGTTATAAGTTATAACCAAATGACTATATTAACCTACGAAGACTACAATTTGATATCCGTAAGTTTTATTTACGCTAATTAAGCATATTGTGTTCCGTACTTGAATTAGTTCACCTTTACTCGAAATCGGTGTCGAATCCAAGAGATCGAGTATTATTGAAAGTGTCTCCACGCAGGAGGTAAGTTGTAAGTTGTGGACGGAGGAAGTCCAGCAATCGACAGTCAAAAAGAGGAACACACCAACATCAAGTTGGAAAATGAACAGTAGATATTGAGTGGACAAAATGCTGACTGACTCGGTGACTCGCTGAGTTCCCACTTGATTATTGTAACTCGTAGGAATTTTATCCTTTTCCCTAACATCAAGCCTCGTGATTTAATTGGTTGAATTTTTGGCATACTCCGATTTTTATTATGCTGACTTTGTTTTCATGTACACCAGTATGAATAAAGTAAAGGTTGAAGTGTACCTGTGTACTTTCACCAGGATTTCATAATCAGTTCAATGACTAATCAAAATTGGAAGTTGAGCATGGTCAAAATACACTAATTGAGTAATCGAATACTTTGAATATACACTTGTTCGTATATTTTTATGATGTATTTATGTTAAAATGATTCCATCTAAAGAAAAATGAGTACTATTTAAAATGTGGCAACGCTATTGTGCTGCAAAGCACCATCAATAATTTATGCTCTGTATATAGTACGTATAAAGTAGATTAGAGTTAGCGATATCCTATACTCTACATGGACGAATCTAGTTTCGTAAAGTTGCGATAACCTTCTTAAGCCCTAAGAGTCTTAACATTTTAAAAGCTAATTAGTTTATTTGAAACTTTTAACGCAATACCTATAAGTTTTCAATGTGTTCGAGGTAGCCCGTATATTCCGAACTAGTACAAACTAATTAGGGAAATTATCCAATATACCCCTGAGGTTACCGAAATTTTCAGCTATACCCCTCAGGTTACCGAGCTCTCCAATATACCCTCGAGATTTGCAAAATCCCTCTAGCGTACCCCTAAATGGGGAATTTTTGTGTTTTTCACTAACGGACTCTAACGCCGTTAGGTCCTTATTGTGTTTGACTTTTTTAAAACAATTAACCCTTAATAATACCATCAATTTCCCAAAATAAAAAAAAAAAGCCATCCATCTTCTCTCTCCTCCCTCCTCCTTACCACCTGCACTACCACCTCCAAAACCCCCAACCACCACCGCCTCCAACATGAACCACCACCTGGGCTACCACCACCAGCACCATCAGATGGGCCCCCCTCCCTCGACCACACTCCGGCTACACATTACCCCGACCACCCACTCCTCCATAGGCCACGGCCCTTTCTCTCTCTCACTTAAACGTTTCCTTCATATAATCCTCCACCTAACTCCTTGCTCCGCCCACCCTCACACTTGAACGCTACCCCTTCCTCGACATGCACCACCACTAGACACTATTTTTGTCGGAAATGGAAGACATTTGAAGAGAGAGAAAATTGGAAAAAGAAGATAATGGGGGTGAAGGAGCGCGACGGTATCGCGGATGGTGGGCGTCCATGACGCCGGAGGACGGCGAACGGGATGGTGGTGGTGGATCCCGGTGTGGTGGTGGTTGGTGAGGATGGTGGTGGTTGTGGCAGGCGGTGGGTGGTGGTGTCGGGTGGGGAGATTGGGATTGGGGGAGGAGAGAGAAAATGAGAGAAAATTTGGGGTTTATTTATTTATTTATATATACTTTTTTGAATTTATTTGATTAAAGGTTAAATATTTTAAAAATTAATCAAATAAAAGTAACGGTGTTAACACCGTTAGCAAAATTCTGGAAAAAACGCGAAAACGCAAACCTCGGGGGTATATTGGATAGCTCGGTAATCTTGGGGGTATACCTGAAAAATTCGGTAACCTCAGGAGTATATTGGATAATTTCCCAACTAATTATCCGGCCGCGACGGAAAGCAGAGTTATCATTAAAAGAAAAGAGACGTAGTTGACCGAAAACAACATCGTAAGCATGATCATGATGGACATGGCCGGAGAAAACAGTAGTAATACATTATAACGTTGTTTTCAAAATGTAATTGAGCATGCATGATGCTTTATATTACTCCTACTACTAAATTACTAATTTCTCCTTTCTACTTATGGAGTATTGTAACGCCTGCCGTCCAACCTCAGTCTTGAATCTAGTTATCTAGAGTCTAGACTACTAAATATAGTACTGTTCTCATGTGCGCTATAAAGTATAAACTATGGTCACCAGAAAATTTGAGAAGTATTTTCTCTCTGAGAAACACTATTTGTATATTCATATACACTTCTAATTTCTAAATGTATATTTCGCATTTTTGTATCACATGTCCCACAACATTTCATTTCTCCCTCCTGAATTTCAGCACAAAAAAATAGGAAAAATACCCAATTATCCCCCATATATGTTTGGAGATGTATATAACATATACAAATAGCCTTACTCTTTCTTTTTGTCAACACGTCTCCAAATTGATTGATCGATAGAGTAGACCAATCTTTTATTTTTAACATAGAAAAAGGGTACGCTTAAGAATTTCTAGCCAAATATAGTACTCCGATCCGATCCGTATAAATGCTCGGAACTTATTAAGACGTCTTAGGCCCTATTTGATATGACTTATTCTCAGATGAATTCAGATCAGATCAGAATCATTCAGATTAGATTAGACCAGATCAGAATCATTCAGATCAGATCAGTTCAATTCAGAAATGTTCAAATAACTATCTATGTATTTGGTTCATAATTGATACTAATTCGTTGAAATTCAATCAAATTTTCAACCAATTCAGATCAGATCAGAATCATTCAGTTCAGATCAGATCAGAATCATTCAGATCAGATCAAACAGGGCCTTAGACTCTTTTTATAAATAATGTTACGGTCGTGAGAAGAAGGCGTTTGCTTTGTGTAAGTACAAACTTCAGCGTTTATCTCATTTCATATATGTGATTTTAATAATAGGCCGGCTTGAGGCGGCCGGCACCATTAAATCTTAGTATACAAATCTACTCGTAGTAGTATTCCGTTACATGACATGCAAAGTTTTGCGTACTCAACACAAATCAGCATGGAAAAAGTAATATGATTGAGAGAGTTGAGTTAATCATGACGTATATCACATTCATCAGAATCATCACTATATATATAAGACACTCATACGATAAGATATAGTCGATGTTTGAGAATTTGTGATAGACATTCAATTTTGGTAATTCCATTTTACCAACAAATTGCCAGATTACGAGTGATGGGTAACGTTCGATCAGAATTTACCTTGCACGTTAGAAACTTGTATTCAGGATCGGAGGAAAAAGATACTACAAGCCGGAGGAAATTTCCAACACTCCTCCACACTCAGGTATGTCATGTCCCAAGGCCTAGCTGGTAACATATGTACTAACATGGCTTGTTCTAGCTTATCATCGTCAGTTATGAACATATATAATACTCAGCTGAAAATTACTGACGAAAGTCAAAAACCTTGTCCAGTACATTATTGACAACAAGTTTATAAGGTAATTGCACACTATACAGATACAGATCTAAAAAGCTAAAAAGATTAGGCCTCCGAGTATAATTATAAATGCTGAGTCAGCTGGCCAAAAGGGTAAGTAGTTCGGAAATATATATGCTCAAATATACGGAATTAATTACAGAAAACTGACTTAATTGACGCCTTACCATTGATAATGCTATAATAATTTGCCCTCTAAAACATGTTAAAAAAACGGAAAAGGTGATTTTTTAAAAAAAAAAAAAATCATGACATATTTCCATGCTCGTATTTTGTTCGTAAGAGGTAAGAGATTAATTATTACCAAAACAACTATAATTTTTAACATGGCATTCAAACGATCACTAAAAAAATTTACACTAGAAATTTAAGAAAATCTATTTACACTTTGGAATATTCCATAAAGAAAAAATAGACTATTTTAGTTAAATAATGTTGGATTGAGAATATAAGCCGTCTTTTTGGAACAAATGAAAATGGAAAATTACCATTAAAGGAATAAACTTATAAACCAATGATATAACCTCTTTATCACGATGATTTTATGGTACGTATACGTATATGGTATATCTTACGTACGTACCCATGCATGGTTCACTATATGTTAGATTATTTTTAGTTATCGCGATAATATTGCCATAAATCATAGCAGAATAATTCTGCTTAGGGGAAAAGAATGCCAAAATATTATGGTAGTAAATTCTGTATATATATGAACAAACCGTAAATTTTTTAGAACGAAGAACATAATTTCGAAATTCTATACAAATAAATTAGAATGGAGTCATCGTCTTGGGTTAGTTTAATGTTAGGGGGGTTGTTTGTAGCAGCAGTAGCGTGCTCTACAATATCAACTTCAGCTGCGATTCGAATCCTTCCTGCAAAAGGAGGTTTGGAATTACCAGTATATCACATTGCGCATCCAAAGTACGGGAGATATAATGTTAGTCACCTTGATGATTCAACTGTGGTAGCTTATCTGAACAACCCGGTTCAATACTCGTACTTGGCCGAGTTGAGATAGGTACTCCACCGGTCAAGGTCTCGGCCGTGTTGGACACGGGGAGCAGTTTTACGTGGCTTTCTGCTCAAGCTTTCGACTACTTCAGCTCAAAGACCTACGTTTACTTGGATTGTAACGATCCAAGATGCAGGTACGCAGTCGGAACAGACTGCTCCGTAGACGAGTCTGATCGTTGCACTTACTATGCTAGGTACGCTAGCAATAAAGTATCGTCAGGTTACGCTGGTCAAGACGTGCTTTTGTTGAGCGATGACATCGAAAGCGTAGATAAGAAGACATCAGTATGGATGGTGGTCAGAAATCAAGATCCACACGATAAGACGGGTGAGGGTGAGATTCCTGGTGTCCTAGGTTTAGGGTATGATGTAGGAGGGTTACTTGGCCAATTGTTCATCAACACTTTGTCGATATGCTTACCACTAACTTATCCAGACTCGAGTTACATACGTTTCGGGGACAAAGCGCAACTGCTAGGAAACTATACGCAACTAAAATTAAAAGCGGATCATTACTATTTTACTGTTAAAACGATTTCTGTAGCAGACGAGAATATTCAAATACCAAACGAGGAGTTCAATATATATGGTACGGGGGGGTTTATATTTGATACCGGAGCCAGTGTAACGAATCTTCATCCAGCAATAATGGATGAAGTTCGAGACGCTATGTTAAGAGCTATTGGTAGAGACGCTACAAGTGATGCTAAAGGAAATTTTAATTTTTGTTATGAAGATTGACAACTCGAAAATATTAAAGGATATACTAAACGATTTCAACTACAACTATACTTCAGTGATGGTAATTCCCTTAGATTGGGATTTTCACGTACTTGGACTCAGGTCGGCAACCTTTGGTGCTTAGCATTCTTAAGGTCCGGTACTAACCGGACTATATTTGGTTCATGGCAGATGAGAGGTATTAATTTTGGACTCGACCCTAAGGCAGGACGCCTCTACTATCTTCCAGATACTAATTGTTGATACATACTACATGATCATTAGTTAGCGTGAGAGTGACAAACAAATTATATGGACTTTGATTGTGATATGGATGGATTATACTCGTATAGTTTAGTTTAATATATAAATAAATTGAGTTTGTTGGCTATATTTTGTCATACGTTACTAGTTTTGCACACGCCTTAATATAGATTTTCACCACTTTTCAAGATTTGCGAAATTTACACATCTCCATGCAGACAATCGGAAATATCATTATGAACAGAGAATGTATGTACAATGGTTACAGAGTTGCACTGACAGCAAGTTTATGTTCAAAAGCATACAAATCAGGTGTATAAGGATTAGGGTCACTATACAGGTCTAAAAAGATTAGGCCTCGGAGTATAATTATGCAGAATCAGGTGGCCAAAAGGAAAAGCAGTTTGCAAATTTTACCGTATTATGAGAAGTCAGTGGGCGGAATCATGGTTGCGCTGATCATAATTGCCACCATTTACGATTTTCCATCCTCTTTGCCAGCTCTTTGGCCATCGAGGCAAAGTTTTCTGCTCCGTTTCTCAACTCTTCACTGTTTTGGTTGAGCCTCTGCAAGGCACAGGTACACCACAGTTAGATCGGACAAATGGATTAAGGGGATAAACAGGAACACATACACAGAATTCCTCTTTTCTTTTCAGAAACTACTCTGTATATACAATGTCAAGATACAGATACTCAGCAAAAGCTTGCCGTACCTCAAGTTTCTCTTGCCTTTCCAACAGCTTGTTTCTTGCTTCGGATGCAGCAGAGGCCGCAGAGGCGACATCAGAGGAGGTATCCTGCGCAGAAAGCCATGTCATGATCTATGTCACAGACGATTACCAAAATTTGAAACTACACTCAGGTTTAACCCCCACCTTTCTGTACTTGGCTTTGATTTCATCTATCGTTCTTTGTTTTGGTTTTGTTTCAGAAGTTGCACCTTCGAACAACTTTTTCCGTTCTGTACTTTCATCTACACGAATACAAGATAAATATTAAAGGTAAATCACACTCCAGAGACCTCAGAAGCAAAGAAAATCGAGGTTTCTGAAACACACCTTTCTTCTCAACTTTGGTTTTCTGGGCTATGGGTGAGACACGTAGAGGTCCATCAATCTCTATATCATCTGGATTAACCAGTCAATAGAGGTAAAAAGAGGTTTAGAAAAAGCCAGTAAGAGCAAGTGATGGTGAAAGAGAACAGCACTGACCAATATTCAGTTCAACTACATGTCCCGCATTTTGTGATGCTGTGGGAGGGTCCTCTGATGATTTTGAAAATATTCTTCCGAAAGATGAACGTGATGACTTCATTAGATCTTCCACACTCTGAGCTTCTTTGCTCGCTCTTAAGCCCTTGATTATCCCACCTAAAATTCCTGAATGAGTTTCCTGCCAGAAATTGACAGTTAAAAGAGCTAGCTTATGAACCAAAATTATGAAGCCGAGAAGAGAAAACACTGGTCTAACCAAAACTAACTAGAATTTCAGAAACTTAAATTTCCTAGATTTATGTACATTTTGACAGTATAATAACTGTTGGAAAGATGAAGTAGGGAATTCAAAATGTTTTTACACCAATACACCAAAGAAACAATACGTAAAAAAGAACATGCATCCCAGAATCTAAAGTCAAGAGACCTTATTTTTCTTCTGATTTTGGGAGGAATCCATATTTAGAGCAGCTGCCAGGGCCTTGTCGTGCAGACATGGCAGAGATTGCGGGACTCTAGCATTGAAAACAAAAGGTAAGAGAAGACATACAAAACACAGCAAAAGACTCTGCAGTGTGCAATTTCGTTTGCAGAAGTCTTAAACCAAAATGCAAAGATACAAGGTTGAGGATGGAAGCAAAAGGACCTGAAATCATTTTCATGAGCTAATAAAGACACGATAGCATATTCACATCCATTCACCTGTTGAGAACGGGGGAAAAGAGTCAACATTCAATCATGACTACAAATTGGAAAGACAAATTAAAGATGCTGTTGGGCAAGTGCTGACATCCAAACTAGCTAACAGCAATAACAGCACAAGAGTCTGATGAGAACTCCATTAACCGAGTAAGATAGTTTAAAGTATTAGAGGTCTAAAAAATGTGTCAAAGTATGACACAAGAACTGAACAATGGATAACATGGGCAAAAGAAAATGTGCAAGTGTTTATATCAACTTAAAGGTTCTTGTGGCATTGATGGTAATTCAGAGTGGAGTCTTTGTTGAAGTTATGTCGAAGACCTCTTGTTCTCGAGTTTTTATGCATCACCGGTGAACAGGTAGATTGCAGATCGAATCCTCTCAGCTTGCTCAAAGCTGATTGTCTAAAAGATTAACTTATACAGTATGCTGTTACCAAAATGATGACACCGTCCAAAAACAAAAATGACGAGCTGCATCAGCTTTATATTTATTACTGCTCAACAAAACTATCAGCATGCAATATCGACTAGAGTTTTTGTATTTTTAAGCATGAAGGCTCTGTATGATTCAACTTTAACAATATTGGATTCTTAAATCAGATCAGATTGAATCAGATTCATTTGAATCAAATGAAATGAAATCATATCAGAGCTCATAACAATCAATAAATATGGTCTATCTCTTGGCATTAATTCACTTAAATTCAGCTAATTCTTCAAGATATTCAGATCAGTTCAGTACGATCATTATCATACCATATAAGATCAGAATGATGCAGATGAATCATATGGGGCCTAAATCATAAACCCATGGAAAGAGATAGTCTGGATCCACCCGAAGTTTGGCTTCTCAACTTCCTTAGCCCAATTTATGAAGAACAATAATGTAGGTTTATGTATTCCTAATTGCTACTTCATGCTACAGAGTCTATTTTTTTCACACTACTTGGATTCAGAGTATAACCCTTTCTGGAATCTGGATACCACCTTCGAAAGTAAGATCCTAAATTTTTCTAATCAGTGGATGCATATGGGATACCACCTTCCAAAAGTAAGATCCTATGTTTTCCTTTTACCATCCCATGTAGTTCAGCTTTTTAGTTCATCTTTCCAACATTTGAAAAAACCATGGTAAGAACTAAGAACAACTAGAAGAAGACCAAGAAGAACAAAGCCTTAGTGCCTTAGTCTCATGATTTGGGTCGTCTAACATGAATCGTATAAAAGATAATTGGTTCCACAACATGCATTGACTTCACAATGCCAAATTATCTTAAATAGGCCAGCTACCTTTTTCTTTATCTTTTTGGGAGGGATGAGGCGGTTGATTGAAGACTCAAAATTTTACTGCCGACAAAATAAACTCATAAAATAGATGGAAAAAAGTGATAAAAGATGAACCCACGAACCAATGTTAGCTGTCCATTTTCTGTGCAACTTATGGTTTTATCCATGTTGGTCTTCAAATTCCAACGCAGAAGCGACATCAATGACACCTCTCCTAGGACTTCGAGTTTTGGCAGAGACCTGCCATGCAGATGTCAACCACCAGAAGAATCACTTCAGAAGTTCAGATCTTCCACAATCAAAATAAAGCCAGAACTAGACATGTTACATAGTCACAAGCAAAGTGGTATATGAAGCTATAAAGACCCACATAGAGCTTCTGCTTTACTTAATTGGATTCAATGAGATATGACTTGGATAGGTCATAGGTCAATAAGTATTGATACAGTCCACTTCGGATGACGATTTGGCAACTTATTCTGCATATAAAAACACAACTAAGCCTGGCATGACAGATCTTTAGATCTTCCCTTTCTTTATATTTTTGAAGGCGACGTGATGTATAGGGACAAAAGTAAGTTTGAGGGCATTTTAAGTTCTTTGGGAACTTTAAACATAGACACATCAGTTGTGCCGATTTGACGAATGCAGCTTCCCTCATTTTAGAATCTAATCCAGACAATCAAGTTTGACAAGAATTACCTAACCTCAATGGAGCCATTCTGATAAAATAATAGCAGCCCATTCTTCACTTCATCTATCTTGATGACGGAGGTCCATTTACTGGATTTCTGAAGATTTACTTCCAAGATGGAGTCAGTATGCCCCTGTCACATACCATCTTGCTTTGTTAAAAGACAGGAAAAGATGGACGAAGAAAGAGTGAATAAAAAAAGCAAGTCTGAGAAGAACCTGAATCAGAGATGTAAAAGAGTACAGCAGTAACATGTCTGTGCAACAAACTAAAATTTGCAAGTTATCTGAGCTTTGAACAACATTCGTCGATCTGTCTTTTTCCTCAACACTGCCCTCGATGTGTCCACTAGTTTCTTCAGGCTCAGTATTTGGCTTGTCCTCAGGAGAGACCGTGGGCAGATATGTTCCACTAGATACTTCAGAGACGCATTTGGTTCCCTCTGCAACAATGTAGCTGATAAGCCAAACATACACCTTCATATAAATGCACCAAACTGATATACCATCATATGAAATACTACTTGCCCAGAATGTACATCGAAGTTGCAGGTGATTCATCGACATGGTGTTTAGAAACAGAGCTGATTACACTGCCACTGGAGCTATCAAGTGCAGAAACAAACGAATCCTTTCTTAAGGTAATTACCAACTCTTTTCTGGATTCACGATTCCCATGAGGTGCAGATTCATCCATGTTTGTCGTGAAACCAGGAGTATCTAGAAGTATGGTTGAAGATAGTGAGACAATAGGGGAATTTGAATCAGACGGAGCATCTATCAGAAACAGAACGGAAGAAGAATTGATACTCAACATCGCAACCTGAAACAGAGAACAAATGCATAAATATTAATAAGGCTTTATAATAGATTTCTCCAATTTTACAATTACAAGAAGATTCTCGATGAGAGAACACTAACCTGGCCACTTTCATATCCAACAGCGAGTCTGGCTTCAAGCTCTATGAGCCTTAAGGTGCATACAGGCGAAGTGCTTAAGGTGAACACAGCTGAAACTTGAGATCCATTGTCTTGATCCAAATTGTGGACTTCAAAAGTAAAAAAAGAAATACCCAGTAAGCTTTTTTCAAATTAAGTAGATAACGATGCGCACTGCAAAAATGATCAAACTTGTGCGGAAATAATTTGGAATGACAAAGATAGCGTGACTAGAGGGAGTAACAAATTCCACCATTATCAGAAAAAGGTAGGACACCAGACATTGCATCTGATATTTTCACAATACAAGGTTTTCTATCAATATATCTCTACAGCCCATTTTTCATTACAAAGCAACCTGAAACATTTCTTTCAAGGCAGAATTTTTCCTTAAAATGGCATCATGGGAAAAGCTTAGGTTTCAGTAATTCTATTTTCCCATGGACTCACCCCTTAGTAAAACATTGAAATTGAAATAATCCACTTATCCAATACGTGACGTAGATTGACAGTCGGCAAACTAATATAGATTAACAAAACCCTTTTTCCTTTTTTTTAGATAGGAGGGGCAGAAAGTAAAGCTACTATAATCGATTTTCTTTGTAAGAGATATATTATCATAAGAATGGGTAAACCGCTTACTCAATTGGTAAAGTTATTCACAACAATAAATGAAAGAACAACCAAACTAATAATGAAATTCACTGATAACAAACATAATAGAGAAAACTCCTGAAGTGAGAATCCCTCTAATGCACTCCTGATGATTTTGTGAAACATCTCGCTCATCAGTATGCTCAAACTAGTGCAACTTCTTTTCTAGCAGGAACTTTCATAACCACCACAATGACAAGTAGATGTGTTTTGCACATTTGAAGAAAGTAAAGGATGACTTAGAGCACATAAAAATAGCATGACATACCCTCAGTATTAGCTTCTGTCACAATATGCAATTTGTCTTCCGCAGATTGCTTTGAGAGATGGTAAAGATAAACCTGTATAACCAGAACACAATTACTCAGTATATCTTATTGAAACAAAATTTTTAGAGTAATTATACACATAACCAAAGTCTCACCATGCCACTATTATTGCCAACTGCTAAATTTAGAGTTTCTGTAGAAAAGTCCACAGCAGATACTGATGCTGTTGCACTAGGGATATTAATACCTCTTACCTGCCAACAGTTCAAAGTATATTAAAAAATAAATCAAACACTTAGCTTCTTCAATGTTCTAATTCCTGACTGGTAAAAAGTAACAATGCCGACTACAGGTACACATAACGTATGTTCTTTCAAGGAAAAGAAAAACAACCTCTGGATAAACTATGCAAACAAGTGACAGCATTGGGTATGTTGCATCCCATATTTGAACGGAACCATCTTTGTATCCAGCTATGTACAACCTTTCTATAACTTTTTCTCCTGGAAGAGGCAACTGGTAAGGGACACCACCATTTAAAGGCCACTTTGTCATTTCATTACTTGTTTGATATGTTCTTTTCAGTTGTGCAGCTGAAGCCATCTGAGGAACAAGAACGAAAATACTAATAAGAACCATGAACATATCTGTAAGTTGCACAAGATCAACAGAAGTCAAACATGTGGAAAATATGATCCACCTCTGACAATGCCACTGAGTGATGACTATTTCCATGCACGGAAATGAACTTTCCAACAGTCAAGTATGGTTCAGTTGTAGGTACAGTACTTCTGTAATTGATGGGAATGGTACAGGATTTATCTTGACGAGAAATTAATTCTGACAAACAAGGACCATCATAGAATTGCAGCTGCCCGGGACTGCAAAGCAGAAAGACTGATGTAGTGCCTGCATTCTCCACAGCATTGAAGCTAGGAAGCAAAATCAAATCTGCAAAGGAACCTTCAAGAGTGATGTTTGCTCGGATAACATTCTTCAAAGTGTCTCTCTCAGGAGACCATTCAAGACTCAAGATCTGTAAAAGTTATTGAGCATACTAATATCAATGAAATTATGTAGAAGTTGAGCTTCCAGACTTTTGAAAACAATTCATGTAACATAGTCACAAACACGAGGTCTCACGTCTCATGAAGCAGATAACCAATATGCCATGGGAAAAATTATCACCAACAACAACAACAATAACATCTTCACCCCAATGCCTTAAAGGCTCCCGCCATAAGACAGGGTAAAGGGGGTTGGATGCACGCAAGCCTTACCCCTATTGAACATAGAGAGGCTGCCACGGATGACCCAAAATGAAAATTGCTTCGAGAATCGCACCAACTGACTTCTACTTCACAAAATAAGAAGCACGGACAGTGTTATGAGCCATTTTGCTTTATTACATTATATCCCAAATACCAAAGAATAATTAGTCTTGGCTCCATTGGAAAAATTATCACCCCAACAAATAAAACCTGCTGTCGTAAAACATCAACGTGCCAGTAGCATATCTACTTGTCTAGAGTCAGAACAAACCGTAATTCAGAAGACTCAATATGTAGCAAAAGATAATTCAAATCTTTTTCATGGCTAGAGCAAAGAATAGCAATATTCAAGTAACTTGCACAGTAGCACCCCAAATTGGAGGTCTCAAGTGAGTGACAAACCGTAAGAACTTCTGGAGATCCAATTTCATCACCACCATAGATAAAGAGTTGGCCACTGTGATCATTATGTTCTCCATTCGCAGACCAATGTAAAACAATGACGGGAAATCTTTTATCTCCAGATGACAACTGTAGCTTGACCACATTCTTAGCTGTCTTTTCAGATTTGTGATCATTAGTTGTTGTACCGGATAGATTCCAAAACATAATATCTCCATCCATGTAGCCAACAGCAACAATTGAACCATCCAAAGAAGCCCAACAGAGAGAGACGATCTCTTTTCCCTCTTGTTCATCATATATTGTTTTATTATTCTGCTCATTGGTCTCAGTGTTTGAAGGGTGTGTGGTTTTATCTATTATCTGTTGATCGTTCACTCCTCTGATCTGAACCAACTGATCTTTAGAGACATCCCAAAGAACAATGACACCATTATCATATGCAAAAAGTACCCTGCATAGAAACTTTTGATTTATTACTAGATTCATTCAATCTTAAATCAGTGGAGTAATAATTAACCTGCAGAAGAAAGTTACATAAAATCAAAGTAACCCCTACTTCAATGATATAAACTAAGAAGAGATCAACATACAAAAAAGTCACCATCATTACCCCAGTTGACTCCTAAGAGACTCTAGCTCCAAGCCGATTAAGGGGGGGAGGGGTACGCTGCTCAGAGAGCCCTTTTCGAATTGATCCATAACAGAAAACCGGACAAGTGTATTCTATTTGAAGGTTACAGAAACTCAGATTACTCTGAGGTTCATCACATTCACATCTAACATGCTAAAATACTAATGCCCAACCCTTACCCTAAGGCGCCTAAAACACAAAGAACACAATGAGTAACACAGATGAAGTGATGAACTGATAAGCAAGTCCTTAACACTTAACAGTAGATGTCCCTGAAGTTCTAAGTTTCTAACAAATTTTCCAATTAGAAGAGATCCAAGCAATCAGAATCTGACCTTTTCCCAGAAGAACAGGGTTGAGGTAGTACTCCAACAACAGACTGGTGATCAAGCAATGAAGTCGCAGCAGCCTCTGTGATTTCAGTCATTTCACCAACAACAGAATCTTGGATCACTACTCGTAGTGTAAAAGAGCGATCATAATCAAAAGATATGTACAACTCCATATAATGTATATTCTCAATCACATAATGACTGAGAAAAACAGATCACAAGTTGGAGTCTATGAAGGGATTTTGACAAGGATTATGCCCAAAATGCCAACTCTTGTTCACATTTAAGAATCTTAGGTGCACTTTTAACTGGGTAAGGATAGAAAGTTGCAAGAACTGGTTGATGAGACAACTGACAAGCACATGGGACAGGTAGCGGTCAGCTAAACCTGGTGGTTAACCTCATACATTTGCTAAAACACGATAACTAGGACGATATTCATCTGCTTTCATAACCCATACATGTGTTTTTACTGATATTTGTCAATACTTTGAGAGGGGCTGTGGCAATAGTTATTTAGGTTGTGAGAGACATCTATGTTATATATGACATTTAAGCGTGTAAACCCCAGTGTGAAAAGATGTAGTCAGGTTATAAGATTGCCCAACCATGGAACCACCGAACGTAATGCCCGTAAGGGAAGCATGGTCAACCCCCAGGCCAGTGTGTCTTTATCACATAACCCCAACGTATTGTACAAGTGAAAACAACTAGGACAAGTGCATGTTCTCTCTTGAGATTTGTGAACAGCCAATATCTAAAATAGCAATGGGTCTAGTAGATATGCATGTCTATATAAATTGATGATCAAAAGTTGCTGGAATCCAACATCAGAGGGTAAAAGAATTCAATGAAAAATAGATTGAGAGCAATAAGGGTCAGCAGTGGACAACTGAAATTACGAGCTGTATAATTCATTTACCAGACACTGATTGAGCTGGGATTCTAAATTGCTTCCTCAAGAGGTTTCTTTCTCCAACGTCAAATTTTAGTACAGAGACCATTCCACATTCATCTCCTAGATACCTGTATTACAGTGTGCAACCATCTCTTAGATCATAAGAATGCTAATAAGTCCCTTCCTACATAAGCAAGGAGTATAGGGAATGTTGTGACCGAGTAATTACATATAATTGGTCTCTTGGATAACAGCAAATGCAGTAACATTTGATGGCCATTGTAAGGAGGCGGTTATACACCTGCTTTCAAGATCCCAAACCTGATCGGATTATACATGTTTAGTAGTTGCATGACTTGTATATAGAGAACTATAATCTGACAGTTCAAGAAGAAGATGAGAAATCAGATCATTAGGTGAAACAAAGCTGGATGCATAGAATGCAGAAAGCCTTTTCTCTGATACGTGAAGTCGAAAACAGTACCTGAATGTCATTTTCATTTGAGATGCTGATCAGGAAACCTTGGTTTTGCAGAAACTGATTAGGAAGAAAAAGAAGGAAATGTGAGCCTGATTAATCTACTGAAGACCATTAACAAATATACTTGTACCCACCTGTAGAACTTCAGAATCGATATAAGAAACAGAGCCACACACATTCATGTTTCATACCGACTGGTTAATCGTTATGTACCACACAGTAACTCACAAGTGATTTCATAAAATAAAATAAAATAAAAAAACATTAGCTGATTTCAGCATCATCATATTGTTTGATCCTTATCCAAGCACTGCGTTAAAGTTTTGTAGCTAGAGATGACTTTAATGAGGTTACCTCTAAGTTTTTGAAAGGGATTTCCTTAGTAGATTCCAAGAGGCCTTCAATATTGTCACTGCCAATGACTTTAATCCTTCCATCTCTGATACAGTGATACAAACAAAAGAAATGTGTCAATCTTTAAGAGCAACAATCCACGTCCAAACACACCAGATAACACTGAAGATGTTCACATCCGTGTCTATACTCACACACAATATAATTGAGAAAGAACAGACTAGTAGTATGTATGCCATGACAAATTACAGCATTTGTCAATATTCTTGCAAGCCTTCATGGCTTAATGCATGTGATACCCTTAAGAATAGCATAATTCATGGCCAAAATAGTAAAACTCACAGTGTGCCTATGGCCAGAAGCTGCTGAATGGGATCATACGCAAGGCGAGATGCTGTAGAGGGTATACCGTAGTGAGTTATAACTCGTGGATTCAAGTCAATCAGTACCTCATTCTTCTGAAATTGATGACCAAAAAGGAATCATTATGCATGAACAGATAACGCATATTTACTTCAAAGACACTATTAGTGGTTGAACATGTAAGCGGTGTAATTACTGAGTGCTGACTTTAACCTATGCAGTGAAGGCTTTTTCTAATCGGGTTCCATGTTAAAGCAATTATACAAAGAAGCCTACAATTGGGAATACATGAAGCTTAGTAAAGAAAGAGGAATCTCCATCGATCAAGCACCCTATCGACACTAATCACTCAGATAACTTTTATATGAGTGCTAAAGGTCGCTGATTACAAGATCATTTTATCATGACAACATTAAGATAAAGAAAACCCCTTGGAACTCTAAAAGAGAAAACACCATTCTGTGCCCATAATTCGAACTAAGAGATTCTACATCGTACTTCCACTAAATCTCATGACTTCTTTTCATCCAAATGAAAACTCCCTCCTTCTAGTAACACCGTTTATAAAAAGATCAAAACTTTGCACTATACTACCCAACCACTACTCCCTCAGCATCAAGAATTCAAGGTCAAGGCACGAAGAAAGTACATAGATTACCACCTCGGACAAGGTTGCAATACCAACCCCCCCCCCCCAACCCCCTCCCACCCATTTAACCACACTTCTTCGTCCATACCATTGACAAAACAACAAGCATTTCGGTTGAAGTTATGTGAAACTACTACTTAAAAGGCGTATCAAATAAGTTTCAATGGACGAAAATCCGTGATGTAAAGTTCTTCATAGCCAATTAACCAGCTAAGGATCATAAAGTTCAATCCTTTTCTATACAATTCAACCTCATCAACTAAAACACATACAATTGCCGCATAATTTTCAGCAAACGACCAAATTTTCGATCATGGTTCGAAATTTAATCAAGTTTGTCAACATTTCTGCAACCCCAGGAGCTAAAATTCCCCAATCTTATTATACACTCAACAATTCTTGGAAATTAACAGTTTTAAATATTACAGCCCAAACATGATCAAACAGGAAAAAGGGGTAAGGTAAAATTCCCATCAAAATTACAGAAAAATTGAAAGAAAAACAACAGATAGATTTTAAAAATTACCTGTGAGCCAGATGAATGTTTGTTGAACAATTTGGTGAACATGATGAATCGATGATCAATTTCAATAGCTTAAAACTCAAGTTTCATGTTATACAACTGATAAATACAAGTTTTTAATTGGTGGGTATATATTAAAATCAAAATTAAAAATGATTTTTAAATGAAATTGGAATGATTCAAACAAAAATTCCTGGGAAATCAGAGAGAATAATTTCACAAGAAGTTTAATTGCTTTACGAGTGTTTTGGGCGACAAATAGAGATGGAGTAAGTCGGAATGAGTCTGGTAAATCCGTTGAAATACTTGGGTCCATATCCTTGGATTTCTTAAACCCATTTTATTTTTTTGCTTTATGTTGTTGGATTAGGTTTGATGGGTTAGATCATAAATGATGATCGCGTAAACACATGTTGTAAATTCGACTCGTTTAATGAAAAATATCGATATTGTGTTAGTGTCATATTTTAGGCACTGGGTATTGAAAATGAACTGAATATGTTATCTGTTGATGTATAAAATTATTGTCACGGTCTCAACCATCAACTTAGACTTTTGGTTGAGTTAGTTCTTCTACATTATTCGAACGATTTGATATAGGTTGTTTTGCTCTAGTAATCTATATTGTGTCACGCATCTGCCAACTATATTATAGTTTGGTTTTGTTAGCACATTTCTTTAGTGATAGACGTTTCACTCATTACGTCATTTTTCTCTTAACTATCACCTTAATTTATAATGACATACTCCATGGAGTTGTTCATTAAAAGGTTTATTTTTAAATGCAATTACATCAACATTGTTTCAAATTTCAAAGCTCATAATTCTAAATATCCTAATAAACAAGTTGGATGATTACTATAACCAAATTAGGTCTAGTCAATTTTTGCAAGCAAACTACTTTTCACCAAGAGTCTTAGATTCCTATTTCAATACCATTGAGAAGCACGCACATCCAAATTTCCGACTTTCACTAACACGATTTTAGTTTGGTCAATCAAATGTTAACAATCAAACGGGAGAGAACAAGCTGGCCGAGTAGGTACAATTTTAAGGAGACTATTAAAAAAATTTAACGCAATTTTAGATGGTCAATCAAACGTAAACAATCTATAACAACGCCAATACTTAATACGGGTGTACGAGTATCTAATTTTCTATTTTCCTCCAAACGAAAATGTCAATTTAAAAGTTTAAACCATTTACGAGAGTATTACTACCAAAATCGTTCGAAGAAAACCAAGGAAAGAAAATAAAGGAAAAAGAGAGGGACATGTTGTTTGTGCAGCAGCCATTAAGCAGAGCAGCAGTCTTCTTCATTACGCCTTCTCGCAGACTCTTCCCTTCCCTCACTACTCTCTCAACCTTCCATCTCTCACCTCCCTCTTCCTCTTCCTTCTCTCTCATGGCCGCCGCCGCCTCCCCTTCCCCCACCAGGGTCTCCCCCTTCTCCACCGCCTCTCCTGTCCACGCGCCACCCAAGCGCGTCGGCACCCACAATGGCAGCTTCCACTGCGACGAAGCTCTTGGCTGCTTCATGATTCGTCTCACTGACAAATTCTATGGCGCGCAAATCATCCGAAGCCGCGACACCCAGGTTTTTTAAATTATTAGTTTTTTTTTTTTTGTAGTTTTATAATTAAATTTGTGGGTATTTGAAATTGAGTAAAAAATGTTTTTGTAATATTTGATTGTTATTATTATTGCAGGTTTTGGAGGGTTTGGATGCGGTGTTGGATGTAGGGGGAGTGTATGATCCGAGTAGAGATAGATATGATCATCATCAGAAGGGTTTTGGGGAGGTTTTTGGAAATGGGTTTACTACTAAGCTTAGTAGTGCTGGTCTTGTCTACAAGGTAGTACAAAGATTTCATCTTTGTTACATTTTTCGGTGTCGCGATTTTCGTTACATTATGTTAGGGTTATGAATGAATTCATATGGAGTGTGTTTGGGTTTTTGAACTTTCCCTTGTTGGGTTTGTTTGTGTTCAATTGTAATGTAGGAGTATGTTTGTGAGTTGGCGCTGATTGTGTAACATTATAGTAAGTAGGATTATTGTCATTTTTAGTTTGAGACATGTTCGAGTTTACAAGGTGTAAAGATTTCAACTTTGTACGCTTTTAGGTGCTATGAAATGAGATTTCGATGTATATATGACTGCGATTTTTGTTGTTATATTATGTTAGGGTTATGAATGAATGTGTATATAGTGTGTTGGGTATATAAAGTTTTGAACTTTTCCTTGTTGGATTTGTCTGTGTTCAATTGTAATGTATGTGTTATGTGCTGGTGCCGATTGTGTAACATTATAGTAAGCAGGATTATTTTCATTTTTGGTTTGAGAATTGTTTGAGTTTACAAGGTATAAAGATATCAACTTTGTAGTTTGTACGTTTTTTAGTGCTCTGATATTAGTTTTTGATGTCTATATATGCCCGCGATTTTTGTTGTTATATTATGGTTAGGGTTATAAATGAATGTATATGGAGTGTATTAGGTATAAAGTTTTGAACTTTCCCTTGTTGGGTTTGTCTGAGTTCGTTTGTAATGTATGTGTTATGTGCTGGTGCCGATTGTGTAACATCATAGTAAGCAAGACGATTTTCTTTTTTTGTTTGTAAAAATGTATGAGTTCACAAGTTATGAAGTTTGATATTGTAATTCTTTGGGTTGTTTTCAAATTTCATTTCAATGTGCATAGAGGCGACTTTTGGGTACATAAAGCTGTTGCCAAAGACTATAAGCTTGTTTATGTCTGATAGTGGTTATGTTCTTCTAAAGATTGGGATGTTTTGTAAAGAATGTAGTGACTGATGTTTCTGAAATGCAATGCAATTATTTGCGAAATGGGTTGTCGTTGAGATTTTCTGATTGGAGTTTTTGTGTTTGTTTTGTGTAGCATTTTGGAATGGAGATTATTGCCAAGGAGCTGAAGCTGGATCTAGGTCACCCGGATGTGTTTAGGTTGTTTATTTCAGTCTACAGGAACTTCATGGAGGTTTGTTCCTTACTTGCTTTATCTAAATTGCTTCACCCTGTCGTTTATCGCTTGTTAGGAAGTTGCATATTTGTGCAGTTTTGCTGTACACTCCAAAAACATGACTTTTTTTCGTTTGGACCGAGCAATGCAACCTAGCTGAGTAGCTACTTCGTATAGTTTTTGGCTTGTTAAAAGTCTCCATGGGTGTTACACTGTGATATCCCCTAAAAGCAAGCTATGATTTTTTATTGCTTAGGTCCTGCTATATCCTTCTTAGTCCTTAGTAATCCCCCCTCCCCCCTCAAAGATAGACACACTGAGGATCTAATGCAGAGCGGCCTTTGAGATGAGGACATACATATTATTTTATGAGCATCAATGACCCAGGGCCTATTTCTATTAGTCTTTGTGGACGTTTTAATCGCTTTTCGATACAATCTTTGTTGGTACTTTTACAAGTTTTGAAGTTTTTGTTGATCTTCACAGGCTATTGATGCTATCGACAATGGAATTAACCAGTATGATACTGACAAGCCACCAAGATATGTCAATAACACTTCTTTGTCGTCAAGGGTTGGAAGACTGAATTTGGACTGGACAGATCCTGATCAGTCAGCTGAGAAGGAGAATGAAGCATTTGAGAGAGCAATGAGTCTTGCTGGTGGGGAGTTTTTAGATGTGAGTTCCTTGTGATAAGTCTACGTGTGCCTTGTGGTGTTATTGTTTGCTGTTTACCCTTTTATGTTCTCTTTTGCATCAATGTTTGAATTTTGAGTTGTCAAATATACAATGTTGACTTTAGCATGTGACATCCTTCTGTTTGCTTGCAGAATGTCCGCAGTCTTGCAAAATCATGGCTGCCAGCCAGATCGATTGTGGTTGAGTGTCTCTTAGCAAGAAAAAATATTGATCCGAGCGGAGAGATTATGGTGTTGAATAGATTCTGCCCTGTAAGTTTATATATTGCTGCATTTTTTCAGTTTAAATGTTAATCTTCCCCCTTTAAACTATCATCTATGTGTATACATTTGGAGATAGCAGTTGTGGTTTGGCTTTGTAAAGATAAAAGAAAAAGGTGGGCGGGGGGGAGGGGGGGGATATCAACTTCGGAGATGGTCTCTTATGCAATAACATTGCAAAAGGGTAGTATGGTAGACAGTATATTGTGCGTGGTAAATGGGAGAGCAAGTATGAGAGAGAGGAAGACCATCTTAGTACTAAGTATTTTGGGAATCTCATATTGAGTACTAGGTTGGATTCCCCTCTGTCTTTTCAGCCATTCATTTCATCCTGAAGTCTAGACCATCTAATACATATGAACCCCTTGCAACTTATTGGATGGCATCAGTCTTCTTACTAGGAGGGCATCAGCCTACCTACACAGCTACACTACATCCACGGTTTTTAATGCATAGCATTTTCTCTATTCCAAATGTGAAGCTGATCTCCTTATAAATGGTTCCATATTTAAAAATTTGAAGGTTTCTTGAATTTGAAGTGGCACGTAGATGCTACAAAGATAGAACCTTTTTTTTTGGTGGAAGCAAGCTGGAGTGTATAAACAGATTTGAGGTCAGTGGTCGTTAAGATGCCCCACTTGAATTTCCAAGGAATAATTTTTTTTAGGAAGTAGAAAACTCGTCGATGTTTGGTTGCCAAAAGTGTAGGAATAAAGAACTTCCTTGGAGCACGGTCCTACAAAGTGTAGAAACTTTCTTTCTAGGGGAGCTGCATAACTGAGAACTCTAATTGGAAGTTTTAATTCCCTTGTTTACCCAAATGACTTTTCTCAATTCCCATGCTTCTGAAATTCCTAGGAGTTGCAATTTTTTTGGGAATTTTGATTTTCCAGGGGCAACCAAACAAGTACTTAGTTATCATCACATCTTTCATCAATAGGTTGTTGGTCTATTTTGACTATACATCCTTTGAAGAAAATGTGTCAAAAAATTGAATTGCTACGTAGACCCTTTGGCTTCAAGTAAGGGTTGTATCACTTCTATGGTAAGGATGTCGCAGTTTTTTCTAAGTTCTAGTAAGGCCTAAATTCATAAAATGGGGTAATGAGAAATTTCATTAGGTTATTAAATTACAAATGTGGTCTATATTTTGGGATATCTTTAGTGGCAGTGACTATGATTTTGAAACGGGGATTATAGGAAGTGGCATATCTTGTTGATCCAGAGTATATGTAATATTGTGACTTTGGGAGGGCTTGGAACACAATTTTAATTTGGACAGTTGGACTCTTGGATCATTCAGTATTTTTGCTAAGACGAACTCTTCTGGTTTGAAGTAGGGGTTTTGCCATAATTGTACCTTGGTGTAGTTTGTACAAGCCTCATGTTTTATATAACAGCTATTATTTTCATATTTAAACCGTGATGAGTTTTGCAATGGCCCGTTGCTACCAAAAGGTATTGCAGCTCATATTAGTGGTCGCATGATGCACGTCATTTAGAAAAATCAACTTTCTGTGATGTTCCACCATGCTCTTGTTTGACAATCTACAAGGGCAAGCCTTGTGTTCTGGATTATTCATTGAATAGAAGCTGAAGACCCTATTTGCCTCCAAATTTTCTTTCTCCACAACACCATTCTTGCACCAATGAACCAAAAAAAAAAAAAAAATTCTCTAGTGAAATGTATAAAGGTTTGCTTGGACCGCTCACTATAGTATATGCGCTGGCCTTTTTGTAGGTCATTTGTCATGCATATCTCAAATAGTGATCTTTAAGTGACTAAGAAGTAAGAACTTCCACACTATCCCTCATTGACCTGTTAGCCTCCTTGTTGCTTAGCGAGAGATTTGACCTTCGAGATGGAAGCCCTGAGGCTTGGACTTGATGATGGAAGGCAAGAACACCAACTGTACGAAGTTGCTTGGTTATTGAATATATGTATTGTTGTGGAGTTCTCATTAGGTAGCCTGGGTGAAACTTTCAACATAATTAGTTCGCTTTCAAGTCCAGGTGGAATGCTAGATTAGTGGGATTATCAAATCTGAGAGGCCATTCCTTTTTGCAAGTATACCTGTTGGTCTTTTGGTGTTGTTGGCTGCTTTTATGTGGGTAGGTGGGTATCACGTTGTGAAATAATGAGGATGTTAAAATATTTATATGCGATACTTCCAAAATTGCATTCTAATAAATTTCCACAATCATGTGTGTGTGCGCACGTGCATGTGCGTGTGTCGTTATCTCTTTCCTCTCTAAAACTGTTATGGGTATTTTCCATGCGATCCTAATTGTTGTTATTTTCTGGCTTGTGCAGTGGAAACTCCATCTGTTTGAGCTTGAAGAGGAGATGAAGAGTGATTCTCCTGTCAAATATGTCCTGTACCAGGTATTCCGACAATCTACCGAAAAAACCTTAACAGTTCATGCTATGCCCATTAGTCTATTAGTTTGCTTCTTATGCATGAATATGATAGTGCAAGTTTGCTTTTTTGTTCCTTTTTTTTTTAGACAGAGCATGATTGTGAGCCTGATTGTTCAAATTCCATTATGCCTTGATAATCATATGGTGTTCTTCACAATTGCATATCATAATATAGGCTACAGTCTTGCTGCGGAATTCTGTGAAGACTTTCTTAGTCGTACTATTATTGTTTTGACAGGATGACAGGAGCAAGCAGTGGAGAGTGCAAGCAGTGTCAGTATCACCTGATAGCTTTGAGAGCAGAAAAGCTCTTCCAGCACAGTGGAGAGGTCTGAGGGATGATGATTTGTCCAAGGAGTCCGGCATCCCGGGTGGTGTTTTCATACACATGAGTGGTTTCATTGGTGGGAACGTTACGTATGAGGGTGCTTTGGCCATGGCAAAAGCTGCTCTAAAGTTTTGAGATCTAGAATTGACTGCTTTTTAGTGAAAAACAGGCAGACCTGGGAATTTGGAGGAGGTTCCAATATTAGCTTAGCAGCTTTTTTTACCCAATGAGTTTCTCTGATACGCATTTGTTGGCGATCATCCTGTTACTGGATAAGTTTGTTATTCAAGTTCTTGGAATGAGCATCCTTCATCGCAATCAGTTTTCCCTGCTGAATTTATACGTTCCTTTGTTGTAATGAATAGCGTTTTAGGCCCGATTGTGAACGTAGAGGATTTCCGCCCAGCATTCTGATGTGTGTGTTCGAAGATCTTTGTTTGAACTCAAAAGTCGAAACTGGCACTCTAGTAACTCTCACTTCCAAATGCCACTTTGTTGCTTTCAGTAATGTCTTTCTTTTACCATGCGTGAGCTTAAAGTTAAACCACACAATTGTATTTTAGGTAAGAAACAAAAAAAAAAAAAAAAAAAAATTAAACTACTTGATTTTAGGTATGGTAAGGCGTGACTATATAAGGAGAAATAATCGATATATAAAAACCGACTTATAAAGGCAAGCCCGTAAAGACAGTAGTAACTTGAAAAAAACATGTAAAAGCCTAACTTGATGAACCATAACTTAGAAAAACCTACTATAAAAACTGTAACTTGAACGGTAACTTATATCGGGACTAGGAGACACTCCGAGTCACTATATATATACCCCTTTCAAGTTGTACTCCTTTAAAAGTCCTATGACCCTATCAAATCAGAACGAAGTGAGTAGTAGGAATAGTTCTCGTCACATTAGAAGTAGGAACAGGAAAATTTGCATGTATTTAAATTGGATTTGGGTACGATTGAGAGGACGAAAAACCAAGAGTAATAATAATAATAATAATATTACAATAAAAATAAGAAGGTGAACAGCAATTCTGACTGAGTTACCATGGATAAGAGTAATAAGGATGAGAAGAAGATGCCGACGAATTCGATTGTGAAGTACAAGAAGATCAGGACAAATGTCGAAAGTTTAATCTTAAGGGTATGGTTTTCATCCTTTGGTTGTTTTTTGATTGCGCAATTTTGAAACTTTAATTAAATTAATATCTAGAACTAATGATAAGTTGTAAACCTTTGATGGGTGAAGGTGGAAACTTTAATCTTAAACGTTGTCGTTTGTTAAGGTATTAAACCAATTATTGCTTTATTAACGTGGTATGAGAGGCTCGGTGACCCTCAGGTCTCTATGTTCAAATCTTAAAAGCCCTTTCCTATTGACTGAAAATTTAAGCACAAGGGCTTGTGCATCTATCATCCACGCTTTTAACCTAATTGGTATTCGCATGAACTGACGTGTTAAGAGATGGTGTTACGATGACTTACATTGATACTATTTTATTCGTTTGGATAATAACATCTTTTACGTTTTTTAAGTAACCATTATGCTTCTTTTAGTAATGATTTTGATTTGTGATTAGAACAACCTATATCGGATGCAAAATCATACTAATCCGGTTTAATCTTTACCTAAAACGATCACCAAAAGCGATACAATAATTACAATCAAGGTTAAACCGGTCACCTTTATAACCAAATAAAGTGGTCTCACAACCGTCTCATATGAGATTTTGTCTTAAACCAATGGTTAGACTTTAACTAAAAGCTTAAGCTTTAAGCTTTTGGTTAAGATGGTTCTCTAATATCCTTGAGATCAAGCTTAGTTGTTGTTTGATTGGTGGAAAAAAAAGCACAATATTCCAAAATTTATT
This sequence comes from Spergularia marina, assembly GCA_963680865.1. Classification (NCBI taxonomy): domain Eukaryota; kingdom Viridiplantae; phylum Streptophyta; class Magnoliopsida; order Caryophyllales; family Caryophyllaceae; genus Spergularia; species Spergularia marina. The sequence goes on along the minus strand of OY804560.1, from coordinate 19,885,306 downwards.
GAATTATACTAGTATATAGCATCTATGAATTAATGGGGAAGTGTAAAGATTTGATGTTTGTTATAAAATGACAGAGGCTAGCAATGGTTGGAGTTCCTGAGGAGTGTATTAAAGAGCGTCAACGTGGATTAGTTCGTTATGTAAAAGACAACAACTCAATGTTGGAAGATATTGTGACAGCCATTATATGTTTTGATGTAGTAGATGTTGTAGCACCAGCTGGCGAGGCCGAACTAAGTTGTGATGAAGTTCGGAGGGGACTGTATTGCGAGAGCATGGTTTGGTTGAAATGGTTGATGTTCGAGGGTGATCCTACTGCAGGTAATTTGGATTTAGGTCAGAGTAGCGTGTGTGGTACTGTTTGGGATAGAGATGACGAAGTATTTGGCTGCAAAACATGTGGAATTGATCGTTTAAGTACGATTTGTGTTTCCTGTTTCCGGAAAGGAGATCACAAGAATCACAAGTATTTTAAAATCACTCCAAAACGGGTTGGACGCTGTGATTGTGGAGATGAAACTTCCTGGAAACGTCAGGGCTTCTGCTCTAACCACAGTGGTGCTGATCAAACAGGCTGTTTCCTCGATAAGATCCCCAGTAGTTGCCTTGGACTTGTAATTGATGCTGTTTTCAGGTGCTGGACCGACAAACTATTGCTTGCGGAGGCTGAAGATGCAAGCAATAGTTCTGTTGTTGGGCCGAGAATAGAAGCTGATGAGTTTTCTTATGCTGTGGTCGAGATGCTCAGAGAGATTTGCAGTCACAACGAGGGTTTGCTCCCTTTTCTTTCAAACAGATTGATAGACATAGCTGGATTTCTTAATTTGCTTGCACGAGCTGAGAGGTTCTTGAGTATTGATGTTACCGCGAATTTGATCAAGTTTCTTATAAAACTTTGGGGTGTACCGACATTTAAGGATGAGTTCGCTAAAGTATTTGTGGATTATTACCCGGTTTCTCTGGATAGGACTCTAAAAGCATGCTGTGATAGTGGTTCTAACAAGAATTATCTAATTCAATATCAACTAGTCGTAACCTTCACTATGCAAATATTTACTGTGCCTACGCTGGTCTTGCGCCTTGTTAAGGAAAAGAATTTGCTGGCCGTGCTCTTGGAAGGCATGGGGGAAGTTCTCCTTTCTTGCTGTGGAGTGGGTGGTCTATTTCAGGTAACTTGTCGTCCTTTTTTTTTTTTTGTTTGTTACTTTCTACTGGTTATTTATCCATCATGATCTACATCTAAATTTGGGTTTAATTATTGTTGATTGGGTATTGTTTTGTAGTTCAATAAGTGGTCTAGAATCCCGAGTATTCTAGTGATGCAACACATAGCGCTTGTTATGAGCCATTCTGGTGTAGCTGAGTATGTAACACATGAACGGCCTGACATTTTCAAGGCGTGGCTACAGATATTGTGTATAGTGCAAGGCATGGATCCGCTAAAGACGGAGACTAGGATCAGCCGAGAAGAAAAGAATGAAAGTCTGCATGCTATTTTGATATGGTAAAGCTTATTGCCCTGATAAATTTGTTTTTAGTCAAGGGCGCCTTCTTTGTTGCTGCTACAGAAGAAGATAATAAGGGTGATGAGGCTTCTAGGACTGATGAGATATATAGTCAGAAACTTCCTAATACAGGAAGACTTTCTGATGAGGAATCTCTTATCTGTTATCCCATGGCTCGCATTAGTGTACAAGGACCTGAATCGAGGTGTGATAGTGGTCATAATTTTCTTGTCCCGTCTACTGTCTTACAACTAACCTTTGAGTTGTTGACGGTAATAGACTGTTGGTTAGCAGGAAGTAGTGTTGTTTCTCATGGCAGTAGCAAGGAAGCGTCAGCAGCAGTGGAGAAGATGCAATGCATTTTGAGGTCATGCGATGCCTCTCTAAAGTTGAATGAGCATAGACTTACGAGCATGAAGGACACAAGATTATTCTCTGAAAATGATGTGTTTCTCTTATTGAGCTCTCCTGATTGGTCAGATAATGATGTTAGTTCACAGGAAACATCGATTCATATGCCCTTGCATGGGTTACTGTCTTTGATTTTGATAGAGGCTATGAGAAATTACCAGGGTGGCAGCGGAACAGACCTGGATCCTTTGAATCCCTTAGTCTCCTGCAACCACGGAATTTTTTATGATACTGAGGGGCTGTCACCCAAAAGGATTTTCCTTCTTCATAATGGAGCATCCTCTTCAGAGAAGGGTATTTTGCTCTCAGGTTTGTGCTGGCATGTGGGATAAAAGTTCCACTGGTAATACTGCGGAAGTATGTCATGAGTTGCTGTATTCTAATTGCGGGTATGTGGATGTCTGTGAACAGATATATATATCAGTTATGTCTGAATTTCGATATCTGTGGGTAAATATCCACTACTGTTGCTTCCTGGTCATTAAAAATATATGTTTCTGTTTGCAGGACTCATCAGGAGCTAGAGATTGATCTCTTTGTGCTTCAGCTATGTGCTGCTTATGCTCCAGCTGATCTGTACATAAAGAGGATGATACAGCGTTTTCAGTTGTCGAGTTACCTTGACCTGGACTTCAGGCGTTCCAATGAGTACATCTTCTTCACAGACTCTCTGTACATACATCATAATACATGTGTTTTGCATGCCATTGCAGCTTTATCATTATACTTTCCATCCTCTAAGAACTGTCAAGTTGATTATCTTCTTACTGCTGTTGTAATTTATCCCTCGATCTTCTGAATTTGCAGGTATGAACCTGTCTTAGTGCAAGAGTTGCTCACTCTAATTATACAGATAATTAAAGAGAGACAATTTTGTGGACTAACAGCTGCTGAGAGTCTGCAAAGACAACTTGTGTGCAAGCTTGCAAGTGGTGATGCTTCGCGTGTCCAGTTGTTAAAATCTATATCCGTGGATCATGTAAACCCGATCAGCCGTTTCAAAAGATCGTGGATGAAATTGCTGAAAAGAATCAGGTTTGGCTTCTATCCATCACTTGGCGTGTCCTTTACTCCTTTTGTTTATGAGAACTTTTCCGTTGTACGTATATATACATGCTCATGTCCACGTTTGCCTATGTTCCAGGGGAAGTACTCTCTACGATCGTCGTATTGGTCAGAGTTTGATATGTATCATCCAAGCTGGAATCCAAGGGATTTGGCGGCCGCTAAAGAACGATACACGACGCGCTTCTGCGGGGTTTCTGCGGCCCTTGGTGCTCAGGTGCCTAGGTGGAGCAGAACTTATAAATCATTCGCCGGGATAGCCGAAATACCCACCTGCAAGACAACTGTCAGCCTGATTCGGGCTGTTTTATTCTATGCCATATTTACAGATACATCAGTTGAATCGCGTGCTCCTGATGGCGTACTTGTAAGAGCTATGCATTTACTGTCACTAGCCCTGGATATCTGCTCCGTGAGTAGGCACTGCTGTTCTCCTTTCATGGTCATTGCCACTGAGGAAATTGAAATGGGAATGCATGGTCGCCAGAGTTTGCTTTCACTTGTGGTTTTGTTGGCACAAAGAAGTGAAATCGGGAATTGTAATGTTTCATTTCTTGCCAAAACTGTGCTAGACAAGTTTGATAAGCTATACGCCAAAAGTGTCTGACGAGTAAGGCTAATTGTATATCCCATATACATTACTTAGCATATATGGGGGGTATTTTGGGTATTTTTTTACAATTTTTATGGTGATATTGAAGAGAGAGAAATAGAATTTGGGGAGACATGTGAATAAAATATGACCTATATACAATTGGAAATGTATATGGATATATGTTAAGCTTTTCTCTATTCTAATAGATAATAATAGAAGGGTTAATTCACGTGGTACCCTCGTGTTTTGCCAATTTGCACATGGTACCTAATGTTTTGCAAATTTGTACGAAATACCATCGATTTTTGACGGTTTGCACATGTAAAGTCCGATGGTACTAAATTGTACAAGTTTCAAAGGTAGGGGCACCATGCGCATTCTGGCATAGTTCGGAGGCACCACGTTAATTTGCCGTTAATTTATTGTCAATCCCATGTTATTTTGGGGTATAATAAAATAAGATTTAGGGTATTTGTGTTATTTTGGGAAAAGTGGGGACATATTAGGTATTTTAACAAGTTACGTTAGTAAAAAAAAAAGTTGCGTTTAGCAATCATGTAAAATAAACCTAACTTTTATTCGGTGTTATAAAACCAACAACAATAATTCTTTGTGCCGATTTTCCAACTTTGGAGATAAAAAAAAAGGTCTGCTCTATTTCCACGGCAATTGGATGACAAGGCATATAACTAGAATTAGGATCAAACTAGCCACACATAAGGTGAAATATATAGTCGTGGAGCAGTCTAAATTGGAGTGGAATTAGGGGCACCCTAAAACATAGCCTTATTTAACTTTTGTTGTTTATTTATATATTAATGTGTGCATTTTTATATACCAATTCGGTCAATTAGTCGAAAATCCTGCGACGAAGTTATAGCGTGTACTGTTGGAGTGTTGAGCCATTTTACAAGAAATTTCCCTAGATGTTGGGTTATGTTTGCCATATAAACTAATAATAATTGTTAAAGAAGGTTGTTTTACACCTGAAAAGGAGAAAAGTGATGTCGTGGTTTGCAATCTCAGATAATTATTAACATACTTTGCCCATACTTCCACAGTTCCACACTTCCACCCATATAAAACAATACATGCCTATTGTCAAATTTGTCATATACGAAGTACTATTATACTCCGATCCACTACTTTTCTTATTCAGTTTTTGAATTAGACTCTCACGCACAACTTTTAAAAACGAAAATATTCACTCCATTAATGTTCTTTTATTACAAATTTACAACTTAATCATCTTAAAGCATACTAGTATAATCAGGGACGAATCTAGCATGTATTGGGGTTATGCAAGTGCATACCCTCACATAAACAAGTTGATATAGCTATAATTACTGCTGTATGTCATCATCTAGCTAGCTATAATTAGTCTAGTGACTCATTGGTGACAATGTTTCAGTTCAATTTTGTGGGTTTTGTTTCATTCATGGGTTATTGTGCACATTTTATTCAAAATTTCTGGGTACGACACTGAGTATAACTCAATATTTGGTGATTAAACCAAGTTACCAAGAGATAAAAGCTTGTTGTTTCTATTAAAGAATCGAATCAACCTCAATAAGTAGCCTCGGGTCTTTTGTAGCATAGGCAATTAGATTTTCCCATTTTTTTCTTACGATCTTGTTCGAGTGCAACACCCTTCCATTTAACTCCTTTGCCTTGGATATACTGATATACATATACATATACAGTGGATTCAGATCCCATGGAGTTATTTTTCACTGGAGTTGGTAGAGTTTACTATAAATTGAAAATATAAATAAAAGTGTATTTTTAAACACAATGAATAACTCTACATGGTAGAGTTAATTTTCCATTTTGAGTAAACTCTACCATGTAGAGTTATTTTTCAACTCCAGGGGATCTCAATCCTTTAATAATCTATACAATAACACGCAAATGAAATAGCTAAATTAAGTTAATTTAATTTCCTCGACAAACATATGCGAGTATGTGATACATATATGCACTGATAACGGCTACACGCTACCAACAAATATAATTCATTTTGCTCAATACGAGCGGCCGGTACAATTTGATAACATATTAATAATTTTGCTTGTTTGTTGATGGGTAGTGAAGAAATTGAAAGGAAGTTGTAGAATCAAAATCAAAGTAACATTAGGTTGTTAAATTAAAGTCTCTCCCTTTTTTTGGTAGGCGAGCCTCCTAACTGGACCTCTTCCTACCCGAGATTGAGCAAGAAGAGGCCGGGGTGATCGAGTAGAGTTTTTGTACGTCCTATGGAGTACAGATGGTCAAAACACAAGAAGGTATTTCATGTGAATTGGAAGCTCATCAAATAGCTCATCAAACACAAGACGACGGTGATCACACGGCGTCGTTTTGCTTAGACAGTTGTCGTTTAACAACAACTGAGTCGGCATCCCTGAGTTTAACGAGTTTGGCCGAGTTGACCCGCGAGTTGGAGAAGGTCGGGTTGCATGTAGTAGAAAAGCTAGCATGCAGCATGATGGGGTTTGAAAACCCGTTTAGAGAAAATGGAGCGGTAGTGGGGCCCAGTTCGCAGATGTGGATATCATTGTCGGAGTCGGGTGAGAAAATGGGTCGGGTGTACCCGTATGTGGTGGGGTTGCAGTACCAGATTAAACCCCGGAAATGGTCGTTAGGTTTGGTGGATGTGGAGCCTGAGGTTGGGTCCGTACTAGTCACGCTTGGAGATATTGCTCAGGTATATCACTAATTAATTCAATCACTAATCCTACTGCCCTGTTTTTCTGATAGTTCACGTTCTCTGATTACTAATCTTGTTACGTGTTCAAATCAAACGTAAATAATCTCGAACTACATGAGTATTGATTTTATAATATGATATTGTTTTCGTCTGCGCAGTATTGCAGAATGTTAACATTTGATTTGAATATGAAAAAAGACCGGGTTATATAGTACTCGTGTTACGGTGTTAGGTTAGTGCAAATTTTTGAGTCATCCTTGTTTTATTGTTTCGTCATGACATGAATTAAATGTATGATTTGCATTGTTGTTTATTATGAAGCGTACGCAAGTGTATATATTTTACGTCAAGCAAAAATATTAGTGGTCCATCACCATCATATATGGATGCGTTGGACTAATTCAATTTGGTTAGATGATTAAAATATATATAAAATAAATAAATAAAGCCATGGTTTTAATCAGTCTTACAGATTAATGTAAAGGTTGCTTTTATTCGTGTTAGTCTGCCCTTAATTAAATTAAATGAAATGGAAATGGATTCTATAGGTGAAATATTTTTTGTCGAAATCGGGTTAATCACTTTTTCTTGTTAGTCTCCATTCATATAAGAGTCATAATATGTGTAAAAATTAACAATGTGGAAGAGGAAATTAAAAGAGAGTAACTGCACTTGATTGACTAATTAGTTGTAAGTCAGTTTTTGTTTAAATCGTAAGATTGTCTCACTCAAGTCCGAAAATAATCCCTTCTTTCAGCCTTAGTGCAACTGTGCAAGACGTCGAGTTTACCATGTAAGGAAAGAATTAAATATTTAATATTTTATTTGTGCATTGAAATAACCACCTTATTTTGTTTTATTACCATTAATAGTAAACTCTACAAACTCCACCAACAAAAAAATCTAGAGGATCCCTACATGATTAGTATATAACACGTCTTTGTTTTCGCAATGGGACTTTTAATTTGTGCAACGTGAACTCTGATTTTAATTTGGGAAAGTTCATACTAATTGAATCTTGTTTTATAGGTATGGAGCAATGGGAAATTAAATAAAGTGAGAGGAAGACCAGCTCCAATTTTAGAGGACACAACAAAATCAGAGTCATCACGTTGCGTATCTATGACAATGCTGATCACCCTTCCTCTCGAGAGCACTGTCTCGCCTCTCAATCTCTTAAGTCCTGCAGAGGCTCACAAGTTAGAGATAGACGGTAATCACAACGCTCATCAAAGTGTTGAAGCAAGCAACGATGGTAATGAAGATGATAACGAGAATGATGAGAGAGTGTTCAACACGTTTTCTTTCGAGGACTATGCCTGGAGAGTTTACCACGACCGTCTTCACTTGAAAGATCCCCTGGATAGATACCGAACCCTACATAACTAACTCGACTCTTCGAGTGTCCAAACAAAGAAGTGCATTGCTTTGGTTGGTATTGTTTTTGCTTATTTTGTTGATTGAATTTGAAGTTGGAGGGATGCCTAGCTTATCGATCTTTTTCCCCTTGGTTTTACTTAGGAAAAGTTGAAAATTGCCTGTTTTCTGCTAAGGCTTTTGATTTGCTTGTAATGTATTACTACGACTATGCAATATTTGGCACTGTATGCCTTTCCCCGGTTTGATGGAATTGGATCGGAATATCTCACTACGGAAGTTGATGTTTTCGATACTGATTCCGAGATTATTCGCTATGAATCGTCTATAACTCGAATGTCCGCGATTTATATGTAAGGTTGTCACACTATGGAAGTTGAGATGGATAGAAGTATAGAACATGTTGATGTGTAAGAAATAATTTTCAGCCTCATTTGGAACAGTTTACCCCATGAGCTGGTGGATCATCTCACATTCTCAAACTTGGTTTGGGTTGATTAAGGTTAGACTTGGGCTTCCGAGAAGTTACCCTAAGCCCACATGAGTCTGAATACTGCTTGTTGTGACTTGTGAAACTCACTAGGCCCTCCAAATCAAGCATTCTGATTTCTAGCAAGACCTGCAGTCACCTAACCCAAACCACTGTGGCTTACGAGTCACGGGCTACGGCTTATGTGGGTGGTTTAGTGCGGATTGGAATCAGATAAAAATACAATTACAATTAATTATGTAAATATGATATTCCATATCGTTTAGTTCTTTATCGTCACTGTTTTGACTTTTGATATTGGGATAAGACTTAGAATTCGAAACTTCTCTCCGAGTTCAGTTCAATGACGTAATCAATGTGTTGACCTTCTCAACCTTAAAAGGCCGGAAATGTATTCACCTTTTAGGTTTTGACATGAGTAAGTAGTGAATCTATAATATGATGACTTCTATTTTTCGTACGTATGTTTAATTTTAACTTCAAACAGAACGCAAACAATTCCATGAAAATTACGTGCTACTCTCAAAGCTTAGCTAAGAAATGTCACACCGGCAGACGACAAATTAGCGGGCCGACATCAACATTCGCTAAGAAATTTCTTGGCTCAGATATTTTCTTTTTCTTACAAGTAAATGCGATTGTAAGATGTCATAATGAGTTAATGAGGGATCATTAAGCAAATAAGTGTATACTTAATGAATTAATGTAGTACTAATGATGCTAGTCAAACACTAATCTCCTTCATATTTGTGCTCCAGCTGGTTCCCTCAAGTCGACATTGTAGTGTTATGTTTGGTTCAATTTATCTCTTCACTCACGACGACTAACACATTTTTTCACTTATAATACTAAGAGTTGAAAACTTTCGTGAATCATGTGAGATCAGTTTAGAGCTAAATTATAGTTTGAATGATAAATGATTAACTACTATGAAAGAATGTGTGTAATTGAGCTTCCCTCCACTCGGTTTTATTACAGTACAGTAATAACCTCTTTATTGGATCTCCTGTCGAGTTAATATACGTGTTTTAGTAAACTTCTAGCTACTTAGATGGGTTCCCTATGGTATAAATCTCCTAATATTTCCCTACACAAAGTCTCAAACTACAATATATCTTTTGATTTAATTGGAAATGCTTAATTACAAGCATTTGTCGGTGTTTGCATCAGCATGATGATGGTGCCGTTTTGCCATAGAATCTCAGAGTTTGGAGCACTCGGTCTATTAATTAGTTTATAGGTATTTGTCAATGCAATGAATAAAATTGTTCACTTTGGAGGACCATTGATCTTTAGTGGTACTCCTACTCGTCGAGAGTTACAACCAAATTAGTAAGTTCGTTAAACTGATTTTATTTTTGTGTTCATATTTTTAACATAATCCTACAGAGTGTCTTCCTACGGAAGTCGTTGTTGTCAAACCGATTAAATTTAACATTTTCTAACAAAAATCTAATGCCTCTTTATAATAGACTAATTAATGTATTTAATTAATCATCTTGCTCCCAAACACAAAAACGACTTTCACCATTACGGTTAAGACGCCCACAACCACGCACTGACTACTTTCCATCAACAATTACATATACGCCGACATCGAAATTTCAAACAATAATTTTTGTTATTCATCCGGAATTCTAGCGAATCAAACGGACAGCATTCACAGCAATAGGAGTATGGGACAAGAATCAAAGATGGCCCGAGATGTTCTTATCTAGCTTTGTATCCAAAAAATCCCCTGTTCTTTTGAGTTTTGACTGTCAACTTATCTAACAAGTTTACAAGTGTAAAAGTCGGTGATTTTGTACTTTCGTCAGTTACTTTTTTTTTTAGGTGAACTGACTTCTTCGATTCGCAGTCAAAACATATTCGGACAACCTAGGAGACAAGAGATTTGGCATTGAAAATTATGTCATGAAATGATATCAAGATTTTGTCATTTCTTTCTTTTAAAAAGTTTGGTTCAATTTCTTTAGAACGCAAATGTGAGTTCATATACTCCCTCCTACCCAAAGAGATTTTACTGTTTCTCTTTGCAGTTTTGAGTTGCCATGTTGGAAGGTATATTTAAACCAAATGAATCGTTCACTTGTTTTAAAAATTAGTAAGTATTTCATTCTGCATTGCACTCAACCAACTCTACTTGATTTCAAGGTAAACGGGTCTTTCATTTAATCTACAAATAGTCCCCAACATGGCAACTCAAAACTGCAAATAGAAACAGGAAAATCTCTTTGGGTAGGAGTAATATGAATTAACTTTAACACTCAAATATTAAAGGGACTACGTGTCGTGTCTGGCTGTCTGCCATGAGTACACGAGTTATCTTACTCGTAACAGGTCTAAATTTACACGGAATTTTGATCTCTAAGAGAATGTATAGAAATAGCATGCTCCTATTTTAATTGTCACTAGAATTTCTCACATATTCAATCGTATAACGAAGCAATTGTCAAATATCTAAAAGCCGGAATGAATAATATACTTTAAAATGCACCAGGTGATGGTAAATTTCTTATACTCGATTAGTGGTTTCTCATATATCATTGGCGGCACCACACGTTTATAACTTTATACTAATACTCTACTAAGTAATTAGTAGGACTAGTATGTTACCACAAAGGGGAAATTCTCTACAAAGTAACCACAGTTAAAAGCTAAAGAATCTGGAGTTAATACTGTATATTTTTAGACTGGACCTTCAAATATTTTTAGTAGGTGGATGGATCAGTAGGGCCAATATCCTGCCACCTAGGATCAAACCGCGTCTTAAGAAGTAAGAATTTCAGTGTTAAACTTCTTTTTTCACCTTGTCTTTCTGCTTCTCCAATAGAATCGGATTTCAACTTCAGCATTACATCAGAATGTTTATGATTCATGCATCAGTACTAATCTTACTTAAAACAAAACAAAAAAAAAAGACAAAGATATTTTGAAGTGGGGTAACCCTATTAATCGCTGCTCGTGAGTTACTCTTACTATCGATTAATTTTAGAATACAAACGGACTTTAACTTGTATACTCCTACGGAGTATACGTGATTCGTGTGTCTTCACTCACCATTGCTCCTTTGGTCACTACAACATACACTATGTATAATAATAGGCAGGTGCTAGGAAGGTTACCTTGCAGATTATTTACGTGAGTGCTCGACAGAGGATCAGTTGCAATGACTTTGTGATGATGATTTAGATAGCCAGTAACTATATGTATATATATCGTGCCAATGTCAGCTTAATTGTGACAACAAAACTTTGGCTAAACAACTAATTAATTAACAAACACCTCCAATATTTATGGAAGACACTAATAATAATACTAACTACAATAGTCCTCGTAGAGGTGGAATTGCTTCAAGTTACAGGGGAGTAAGGAAGAGGAAATGGGGTAAGTGGGTGTCGGAAATACGCGAACCTGGTACAAAGACCAGGGTGTGGCTAGGAAGCTTTGACACCCAAGAAATGGCTGCCATTGCGTATGATGTTGCTGCATTCCACTTTAGAGGGTGCAGTGCTCACCTCAACTTCCCTGAGCTGGTAAACACTCTACCTCGTCCTGTTAGCTCTGGAGCTAAGGACATTCGCAGAGCTGCACATGAAGCAGTACTAGCTTTCATGCAGTCATGCAGCAGCTCTAATAATGATGATCAGTCTGCTCATGATATGTTAACTCATGAGCAGACTGATCATCATGCAATGACAACCCAACCCCCATGTACCTCCTCTGTAGGGGAGGAAATGCGGGTTGGGCTGTCACCGTGGCAAATCCAAGCCATCAATGAGTCTCCCTTGGACTCGCCCAAACTGTGGCCTGGCATGGCTGAGGCTCTCATGTTTAATGACCCTTTCCTCCTCCCTAATGAGAATGGTAATTATATGGGAGGGTGGGGAGAAGAGGAGGTCCTTGATGATTCTTTGTGGGACTAACTAACAACCATGCAACCAAAATCAAATTACTAATACTACTATTTCATTAACTTGTTAATGTTTATCAATGCTTCATGCAAGGGAGCAAAATTCGAAGCTGAAACTTATTACATTCAGCATTTTTATCTATACGTCTGAATTTTAATTTCGTTAGTAGACATGTGATCATGGCGACGCAAGCATAAGGCATCAAAATTTAAAAACCCTTGCTTAAGATGTTGTCACAATTATTCTTGTTGGTCTTGAGGTACAAGCTAAGGAGTTCTCTCGTACATCAGTGCATGGAGTTAAGAGCAAGGAACTGATCACACTTGAAGGCTAAGGTCAAGTGACATGTGTGAATATATGCTGATCGATGGTCAACTCATGATTTTAGTCAACCCAATATTCTTTTATGTATTGTACGGTATGTCTCATATCATTGATGTACTTGCAGTCTAGCACCGTAGCAGAGTAAAAAGAAACGCTCGTGTGCGGCTATTTTCTTAATTCATTTTTTATGTGAAACCATATTGTGAGTATTTTTGTTTCAAGGGAAACAAAGACACTGATACGGTGTATTAATCAAAAACAGATATATAGTCCGTAAAAGTTACTTGCTTTGAAGCCTCGTGTAGAGCATCAACACAGATGACACAATTCGAGAAATTGTCTACTGGTTATTAGGATTAAGTGATGATAATCCGAACATATAACGAGTCACTTGATTAAGCTCTCACGAAAACATACATAAAAATAAAACATTTTTTAACTAGCAAGCTAAATAGTAGATAAGTTTGACTTACCTTAAACCTCAATTATTATAACACCATGGTCACCTTTGCTTCTCAAAGTACTCCGTGACCATCATTGTGTGAGTTTAGTAGTGCCATTAGGAAACGTGTGTGTTCCATTATCATTTTTTTTAAATTGAGATCCTTTGTTCCATATACCATTCTAATCATTTTAGTGGTTTAATAATGATTATGGTGCGGCGGCGTTGCGCGCTCGGCTCTTACCAAATGAATCTATCAAATTAAAAGTTGCTGGTTTTTGCTCGTCATGTCTGAGTAGAATCAAATATGTCAAGGATAATAGGTGTTACATACTGTATGAAGTTTTATCGATTATCGGTGTTACGACTTATATAATATCAGAATGTACGACAAATTGTTTCGGCTATACGGTGATTAGATAATTTTTAGTGTCACATTACTACGGATCAAACGGAGTACAGATATGAAAAACATGTCTAATACTCATATTTACTCAACATTTGCAAACCAAATGTACTCTTCATTCCCCTTTTCACCCGCAACCAACGCAAACAATACTATAAGGTATCCCTTGAGTTTTATTGGTGTGAGACTAAGATACTTTTGTAAACATCAGGAAATTAAGGGTATGTATGTAGCTTGCAAATTAAAACTACTATTTTCTCTGTTTTTGCCAATATTTCAAAGTGCTAAAAACTGAAATTTCAGAAAAGTATACGAACTTCTCTAATGTATTGATGCCGTAGTTTGCTTGGCTTGGAAATAAAGAGTAGCAACACCAATAATAAAAGAAACTTGAAGAGTGGAGTCGAGTAGGCAGATGGTCGAAGTACAAGATTAACAAGAACAAGACGTTTTAGTGTACTTGAGTTCGCATGTAACTTGTAAGTACAACTCCGTATAGTTTAAGAGTGACTATAGTGGCATTTTCCTTGGTTTTTACTTTTCTCACAAACATGGAGGTACTTATATAGTTATATGGAGTAGTGGAGTACAAATTATTTTCAAACCCGTGTTGAACACAAACTTATTTCACAAATAAAGTTGGTATAAGTATCAAAATAGTTTTACATATCGTGCATTAGTGTTAAATAAATAACGGTCGAATGATCGAACTCATTCTGGTCCTGAGATGTGTACTATATATAATTGACCATTATTCAATTCAATCTAGCAATTTCAAAATTAAATGACTTGAAATGCAAAAGGCCATTCAAGAATCAAAATGGCACTTGCATCATGATTAAGAATCCAAGTCCCACATTCTTTGGTCACTCCGTCAATTATTCTAGAGCTATCCTTATCCTTATAGCAATAAGAAAAATACGCAACAATAAATTTCGTAATCTTGAAACCAATTCTTTCATTAATAACAAAAAGAAAAATATGGAACATATATTTTTTTTATCTTATATACGGAGTAGTCAGTAACGTGTGTTCTTGCCTTAACAGTTGACGACGAACCTTAAAAACAGATAATATAAGAAATCTAAATTTTTCCATTTTCTTTAAAATAACTTGGATTATCATACATACAAAGATGTGTGCTTTTTAGACTCAAACAAACCAAGAATCACAAAACTAATTAAATCCACTCTTTGTTTTTATATTCTCCACCACACCAATACCAATCCCACCAAACCAAAAAGACTGTTTTTTCTTCAATTATTATTTGGTACATAAAACAATATTGAAAGTGACCATAACTCTACACCAACATCACATAACAAAACTTCAAACTCACACCACTTCTTCTCTCTTAAACCATAATAGTAGTTAAGCTTTGGAGTAGAACAAGCTTAACCCCCTTTGAGAAGGACAACTCTCCCAATATTTTTGACCCTCTTTAGAAAATTCTATCTCACCAAATAATTCTACAAAATTTAAAACAAACCTACTCTTATATTTTTATATTTCTTGCTTTTAATATGCTCTGTTTTCCTCTGTTTCTTTATATTTCCTCTGTTTTCTACCCTTCTTTCTCACTCTTCCTCTCGTATTTTCTTCGTCTCTCCTCAACTTCATGCGTAGAAAATTATATCACCTCTGCTGATATCTGATACAATGAAGCAGAAAAAAAGCAACAATCTTTCGGTTTTCGTCGTCGTCTTTACGATACTTCTCTTTGCATTTTTCATGTACAATGAGGATGTGAAATCCATTGCTGAGTTCCCATTTAATCGTCAAAAAGCTCAACAAATCCAAGAAAACCATCCAATTGTAGAAAACCCACTTCTAATTAGTGAAAACCCTGGTCAAATTAGTGAAAATTCAGCTCAAGAAAAGGTAATTCCTGAAGAAAAAACAGAGGAAATTACAGGGGAGGTGAAAAATAATCCTGAAGATGATGCTGAGATAGTTATAGAGAAGGGGAAAGAAACTGAAGCTTCGGCCGCAAGCTACGAAGAAGAAGATGACGAAGAGGAGATTGAATTGCCACCAAAAGATTGTGATCTTTTTACTGGACAGTGGGTTTATGATAATGTCACTCACCCATTGTATAAAGAAGACGAATGTGAGTTTCTTACTGCACAAGTTACTTGTATGAGAAATGGAAGGAAGGATTCTATGTATCAACACTGGAAATGGCAGCCTAGAGATTGCAATTTACCCAAGTAAGATTATTTAATTTTACTCAAATTTTTTTTTTTTTTTTTACTGTGAATGAAGTAAATTTTGCAAAGTTATTGATTAGGTGAATTTCTGTGTGAATTGTTGTGTGAATTTCTGTGTGAATTGTTGTGTGAATTGCGTAAGGTTTAAGCCGAAGTTGTTGCTTGAGAAACTAAGGGGGAAAAGATTGATGTTTGTGGGAGATTCACTGAACAGAAATCAATGGGAATCAATGGTTTGCTTTGTACAGTCTGCTGTTCCTCCTGGTAAAATGAGCTTGGTAAAGTCTGGTTCACTCAACATCTTCAAAATTGAGGTAAATTTTCACTCTTTAAAATTACAGTTTTTTTTTTTTTTTTTGAGTCAATCATCATAGAGTATGTTAGATTCTGATTTACCAAAACATGATGAATTTGAGGGGTAAATTAGTCATATCTTATATGGGCCAATCAAGTCACTTTATCATGAGATATGGTGATGATTCCTGATAATTGGACTATAGTCACCACAATTTAGTTAAAAAGCTAAGATGAATTTTGTCATTATTGTTGTTGGAGGCTAACAATTCAATGAACAATCTTGTCATCGCACCAAAGTTCGTATCATCTACATCTTACTCCGTATATATTATGTTGACCTTTGTAACTCATCATCGACTGAAAATCGATTAAAAAGCGTAAACATTACTTTTTTTTCAAGCATCTAACCAATGCATTTGGCCACCCACTCTAATCACCTACTAATCAGGATGATCACTTTTTAGATACCAATTTTGTGGACCTTCATTTTTTTTATTTTTATGTGGCATGATTACATGTAAAATTACTCTCAGTAATAGTATTTGTTTAAAGGTGTATCATGCATGGGTAATATGAAGTTATGACCTACTTCACTTTGCTTGAATTTGAAGGGAAGATTGGAGCTTTTTTTTTGGAGACTAAACTATATAGTATATCATGAATAATGTTGCAGGATTATAATACAACAGTAGAGTTTTATTGGGCACCTTTTCTGGTGGAGTCAAATTCTGATGATCCAAAAATGCATAGCATATTGAACAGAATCATAATGCCTGAATCAATTGAAAAGCATGCTGTCAACTGGAAAGATGTGGATTATCTCGTCTTTAACACTTACATTTGGTGGATGAACACCTTCAAAATGAAAGTCCTGTAAGTAATTAAGTTAACTATCATATAATCATATTGTAAGACCATAGGTTATAACAAACAATAGGATCTGATCAATTTTAATTTACTTGTGGGTTTAATCAAGCAGAAGAGGATCTTTCGACGAAGGCGCGGTCGAGTTCGATGAGGTAGAGAGACCAGTAGCTTATGCCAGGGTGATGAAGACATGGTCTAAGTGGGTGGATGAAAACATTGATCCTAATCGTACCAAAGTGTTCTTCAGCAGCATGTCTCCTCTTCATATCAAGTATGTTTCATTACTCTTTCTGATGTTTAATTCATTTTCTAATCTTTCATGCAAACTAAAGTGTAACGCGTACGTAAAAGCATGAAAAAGCATAGTGTATAATATATATGGAGTATATGATTTTCATACAAGAAGGGTCACCTAACTATGGAGTACATTGCAAGGATCTTTCTAAGGCTTCTATGATAAGATTAGATTGTTGTTTATTATACCTAGAATATGTTGAATTTGTCACATTATCAATATGAGGTGCATTCTAGATTTCTTGACAACCATATAAAGATTTTGTATGCAACTTTTTCGATCGATAAAATTACTTATTTATCATCGTCTTGTTAACGTGTGATATAAATTCACGGATTTCTTGTTTCAATATTAGGAGTTTGGATTGGAACAACCCTGACGGAGTAAAATGCGCCAAGGAAACGTCACCAATACTAAACACAAGCATGCCACTCAACGTAGGAACAGACAGAAGACTATTTGTGGCCTCGCACAATGTAACACAAGCAATGCAGAGGGTGCCCGTCAGCTTCCTGAACATCACAACGTTGTCGGAGTACCGGAAAGACGCGCACACGTCGGTGTACACTATCCGGCAGGGGAAGATGCTTACGCCGGAGCAGCAAGCTGACCCGGAACAATATGCAGATTGTATCCATTGGTGTCTTCCGGGTCTACCCGATACTTGGAATGAGTTCCTGTATACGAGTATCATCTCTCGCACGTGACATCTTAGCTCAAGCTTGTCGAGTACGATTCTCTTATACAAGATGATCAATTTGTTCGTCCATATTCCTAATTTTTTTTTTTTTTGAAAGTCCAATTTTTGTGAGTCCATTGGAAATTGTTGATGTTGTAGATAATACTCGCATTAAAGTGTATAGAAAATGCGAAAATAGGGGGGGGGGGGGGGGGAAACCCAATATTTTTCGACACAAAAGGGCAAGAATTGCCTTATTACTAGGAAAGAAATGAGATGATGATGTAATTCTCCAAGTACTAATAAGATTTGTTACAAGAAATGTACAGAGGAGGTTTTGTGTTAATTGTGAGAGTGTTGTTTTTTTTTTTCTTAATTTGGATTGTGATTTATTTTATTCTTTGTATAATAACAAGCCAATTTTCTTGTTATATCGTCAAATATCACTTGGTTCGGTCGCAGTGGCGGAGCCAGGATTGAAAACTGTACCGAGCCGAAACTTATTTATCGGAGTTGAGCTGTTGAGGTGGGCCAAATATTACGATTTACCAATTTTAACTAGTTTTATTAAAAATACACAAAAAAATTCGACTTTCCGCAAACCTAGAACGGGCCGCAGCCGGGGTAAGCCCCCCCTTGTTTGTCTCGCCCCTGTGCGGTCGTAACTCAGGTATGCTCCTGGCAAAGTAGCAATACCTAGTAGGGGAGTTTGCAACAACAAAATAACACCAGGGTTGCTTGAAGCCTTAAACAGAAAGAGTTGAAAGCAATTGAGATATCTGAAAATCCTAAAAGTCTAAGCACATACTACTACTATCCAGAGAAATTTTCCTGTTTCTTTTTGCATATTTAAATTATCATGTTGGCGACTATTTGTAGACTAATGAAAGACCCGTTTACCTTGAAATCAAGTAGAGTTGGTTGACTGCAATGCAGAATGAAATACTAACTAATTTTTAAAGCAAGTGAACGATTCATTTGGTCTAAATATAACTCCCAACATGGCAAATCAAAACTGAAAAAAGAAATAGGAAAATCTGTTTGGGTAGGAGGGAGTATTGTTCAAGCAACGGCTACACGTACAAGTGATACAACACAACTAAAACAAGACATGCTTTTCTTCGAAAGAAACTTAAAAAATCCGTCCTCGCCCAAAAATAGTCGTTTTAAATCAAGACAATACTATATACTCCGAACATTGTATTTCGTAAGAACAAAGTCGAGATGTCTCGTCCAAGTAATCTATACTATACCTTTAATAGTCTAACTTTAACGACCACGTGGCAGCGCATTGAGACGTTCTTACCAAAAAAAGCCACGCCATATGTGAGGTGTCGGCCAACCGTGGGTCTCTTCTCTCTCTTCCATGTCAAGTAGGCTTTAATATCTGTGTGGGCCCAAAAAAAAAACCATCTCAACGGTAATGGCTCTTCGTGCGCGTGCGTAATGAAAAAACTAGAAGTCTCTTCTCCTTCCACTTCAGTTCCCAGTAACTTTTTTACTCCTTCGTTTCAATGGCGAAGTTGAAGGTGGCGGTTCTGAAGTTGGAAAGTCTTTTCCGTGCTGCCACAACTATACATAACTACTAATAGGCTAACGTTAACGTCTTACGTTGCGTCTCTGGAAAATTTGAGGGGGTTGTCTGTATGGAAAAGTCACGTGTCAGTACGAGGTGCTTTCACCACAACGTTATAAATATGATGGAGATATTTATCTTTTGGACCGCAAGTTATGAATCATTTCAACTTTTTATACATAAATGTGTCTTTAAAGTTCCATAAATTCATCATTATATATCTTAATAAGGATATTAAATATGGCGTCTCTTGGCTCTTCATTTGCCTGTTGGGTCGGTTACAACCTAATTCGAATTAGTATATATAGGTAAAGCTTTGGTTTGATTTTGGTGAGAAAACTATCATTTCCTATACAGTGAGTTCATTAAGATAAGAATTAACGTAGGGGAAGATATATTTCTAGAGCATATTTTATGTATTTTTCATAGTAACGCCTTTTATGGTTTACTATCAAAATATGATGGCAAATTGCAAATCGATATTGTAATTGTAAATATTTATATTGTACATCAAATTTTGTATTTTTATTCAAGATATGATCGTCTTTGTCATGTTAATTTTCGATATTGTGATTTACAACTTTATTTTCATTTTCGATATAGCTAACATGTTAGTACAAGTACTCTACATCTAATTTAAAATGATACCGTGAATTCACGGTACCAAAATCTAGTTCTAATATACTTAACAAGTACCGCAAAATACCGTAATAGCGTTCATCTCAACCGAACTCCTCCATCCGATCCTATTATTTTAGGAGGTCAATAACATTTGGATTCGTGAACGACAAGAGTGTCAAAAATGTAAAAGTTGGCGTCTTGCCATTCTGGCCATCCCGGAATCCGGTGTCGCCGCCTACTGTCGGCGGGTGGCTACTTCTCAACCACCGTAAAACACTGCCGCTGGCCGGGGGCTCTCCCGCCGCCGCATTCGCCGGCAAGATTGCATGCTCCTCTCTCTTCTTATCACTATTTGGTAATTAAGAATTTCGCCATCTATGAAATTGATTGTGCTCGTAATTGTAATCTGATTAATTACTTCTTGTTTAAGTTGGACTTGAGTTTAATTAGTGATTAGTATTGGTTAATTATGAATTTGATTATTTTCACAATTGCAATTTGATTAATTGATTGCTTCTGTTGCGTAATTGGTAAGTTTAGGGTTTTTGATCCTCAAAACTTATTAAAGTTGAGAAATTTTGGAGTTTTGTTGAACTGTACGTGTTTCTGAATTCATTATGAATGTTTGTTTTTATCTAATCATTCATTTTGAATTTCTGAGCATTTTGAACCAAAAGTTGAAGTTAAAAGCTGCTTTCTGAAAGCGACAGTAGAGACTCTAGTCTTAGAGTAGAAACTAGGGAGAGACACGGATTACGGTGTGAAAATAGTCGCTCCTTTTAGATAATGTATGCAGTACTTTATTACGTTTGTGCACAAACCTTCTCGAGTTCTCGTGCAAATTTAAGATATTGCTACTTGTTAGTAACATGGAAATTTTTTTGAAACGTGAGACGTGAGAGAAAGAGAGTAGGGACTAGGGACTCTAGTAGGGAGAGACACGGGTTATGGTGTGAGAATACTCGTTTCCGCTTTATAGTGATGTTCTACTAAGTTTAAAACCAATATTGTATCGAAAAGTCTTGTGCAAGATTTTAAATGTTTTTTTTATTTTTTTGTAAGTTTAAAACCAATATTGTATCGAAAAGTCTTGTGCAAGATTTGAAAGGTTGTTAAAGTCACCTAAGCTCAAACTTGTGAGAATAGTGCTGCTAATTGCGGCCAACTTATCCTCTTGTTCAATTTTAAATCATAGTAGTAGATGTGACATAGAAAGACGGAGCCAGTACCGCGATTTGAAAGCATATAAATACAGTATGTAACATAGAAAGCTGCACCTGTAACTACATGCTTCACATGCTCATGAATAAATTGAGACTGACATCAACAATATATTACTAGTAAACTGAAAAGTGCCAGGTTTCTAAAAAATTCAGAAACTTCTATGTTACTGTTAGAAGCTCAGCACCAATTCCTACACAAACTAAGTTTGCACTAAGCCTGAAAAATATCCCTTTGCACAAAGTGTTCAACTTTGCGAAAGACAATCGTGTTGTTATCTTGTGGGGGTGAAAGTTATCAGCTTTGCTTGCATTGCAAATAATGAAGCAGAAGAAAAGCTGCAATCTTTCGGTTTTGGTTGTCGTCTTTCCAGTGTTTATCTTTGCGCTTTTCGTGTACGCTTATGATGTGAAGTGTTTCACTGATATCGCATTTGACAGACAAAATGCTCAAGAGAAGGTAATTCCTGAAGAAGAGGTTGAGCTTCCGCCGGAAGATTGTGATCTTTTTACAGGAGAATGGGTTTATGATAATGTGAGTCACCCATTATACAAAGAAGATGAATGTGAGTTTCTTACTCCTCAGTTTGCTTGCATGAGGAATGGAAGGAAGGATTCTATGTATCAGAATTGGAAATGGCAGCCTAGAAACTGTAATTTACCCAAGTAAGATTATAGAATTGGGTTTTTATCTTTTGTAACAATGTTAACTTTTTCTAGAAGTTATGAATTGTGGTCTGATTTGGTATGTTTTAACTATGTTCCTTTTGTGTGAAATTGTGTAAGATTTAAGCCAAAGTTGTTGCTTGAGAAGCTAAGGGGGAGAAGATTGATGTTTGTGGGCGATTCACTGAACAGAAATCAATGGGAATCCATGATTTGTTTGGTTCAGTCTGTTGTTCCTTCTGGTGAAAAGGGTTTTACCAAGTCCGGATCACTCAACATATTCAAGATAGAGGTTTCTTATCTCTCAATCTCTTTCTAAACTTAGGATTTTTAGTCACTGTCTGTAGAAGTTTGATTACTAGAAGTGGGATGAGCTGAGGTTTGATGGTTAAATAGTCCATGTGTTGTTGCGTTTCATGTTAACCGACCCCAAATTATTTGTGTTCTTTAACTTGCTGCTGGTGTGTTCGCAATGATTCTTAGGCTTTACTCTGTGTGTGTGTGTGTTTCCTGGGAAGAGTAAACTTTAGGGAGGCTAAAGGATGTCTTATGAATGTTTGCAGAATTATAATGCTACAGTAGAATTCTACTGGGCACCTTTTTTGGTGGAGTCAAATTCTGATGATCCAAAAATGCATAGCATCTTGAACAGAATCATCATGCCTGAATCAATTGCAAAGCATGCTGTCAATTGGAAGGACGTGGACTATATCGTCTTTAACACTTACATTTGGTGGATGAACCGTTCCCAGATGAAAATTCTGTAAGTCATTGATGACTGGCTACTTGGCCATATCATTAGAATCAATTATTTGATCAGTTGTAATCTGGTCAGTACTTAATTATGTTTAAAATCAAGCAGAAGAGGATCGTTCGATGAAGGTGAGACAGAATATGATGAGGTGGAGAGACCTGTAGCATATGGCAGGGTAATGAAGACATGGTCTGAGTGGGTTGACGAAAATATTGATCCTAACCGAACCAAAGTGTTCTTCAACAGCATGTCTCCTCTTCATATCAAGTATGTTATCTCCTAAGAAATTCTTTATTTCCAAAGCCTTGCAGCGTGAAAGAATGATCAAAACATATACTCCGTATCTGTTATATGCTTACATATAGTCGAAAAGAGTCACTTCTTATGAAATTGGTCACGTTATGTTCTATTTATAAGGATCTTTACGAGTGGTGCACTTGTTCCATGGTAGAGATTATGTTCAGAATTAATCACATTGCGCATATCTTGTTTCAGCTACAGAATAAATCGATGCATCTATGTAACCGAATTTGTAGGTAGAGTAACAAAAGCTAAATCATCCAATCATAAATTTCGTAATAGTTCAAGAACATTGTCTTTCTGCTTTAAGTTAGTCCAAACTATACGTACAGCATTAGTGAGCTCTGATTTCCTTCTCTTATATTTCCTTGTCTTGACTAAATCTTACACAAAGTCAGAGGATTTGTACATATTGAATGACGTGAAACATATCAGTGCGACCATATATCATGTCAGTAGAGATAACATCTGAACTGAGCTACGACTCAACTTAGGCCAAGTGATAGTAACACTGGTAATATTTCAGGAGCTTAGACTGGAATAACCCTGATGGTTTAAAGTGCGCCAAGGAAACAATGCCAATTCTAAACACAAGAATGCCATTTGACGTAGGAACTGACAAGCAATTATTCTTGGCTGCACACAATGTAACACAGACAATGAAGAGGGTACCTGTTAGTTTCCTTAACATCACCTCACTATCTGAGTATCGGAAAGATGCGCACACCTCAGTATACACCACAATGCAGGGGAAGTTGCTTACACCGGAGCAGCAGGCCGACCCTGGACACTTTGCTGACTGTATTCATTGGTGTCTTCCTGGCCTTCCAGATACTTGGAACGAGTTGCTCTACGCAAGTATCATCTCCCACACGTGACATGAACTAATGTGAAGTGCACCATGATCACCTTTTGATTTCCATCAGTTTTCTTGAAAATAATTTTTGTGGTACGCCTAAAGTCGAAAATTTTAGGAGTCCCTTGGAAGAAGATATAGTATAGGACTGTATACTTGCAAAGAGTTGGATAAAGAAATCGAGATTGTAATACTAGAAGAAGTAGTTAAGATGACTCACAAGTAATGAGATTTTTTTTATAAGTTGGTTTGATTGGTAAAGAAAGGTGCTTGGGTTGGAAAGATATGTTCTAGTTTGGTTGTTTTACTTCTCAAAGATACAGTGTACTAGTTTCTTTCTATATATGGGGATGCCCAAGAAATTTCATACCTATGAAATGCCATCTATTTTGAAGCAGCTACAGAGTAGTTCTAAGTCCAGTTAAGAACAGCTAATCTTGTGTTTGTGTTTTCAGTTAGTGAAGCATATGGATATCTTGAGCTAACCTGAAAGCCATAAGAGTTACAGAGGAGTTTGCGCGAGGTGCTTTTCGTGAAAGGTATGTATCCGAAACTATACTAGTGATTTCTGTTCGAGTGAAAGCTCTATTATACTCAAGTATGTTTGCGGTATCACTGATATGCTGTTAACTCGTATGAGTACCACTTCTTGTTTTTCTTTCTGCAATTATCTATTGTTGTCGTAGTTCATTCTCATCTTAAGACCTTGAATAGTTGAATTCTTACCCCAGGCTGCCTTTTAGGTCCGTCTTACCGAAACTGCACAGAAAGATCCTGAATAGACGAACTCACACCTGAATTCCGACCCTAAGTAAATAACGACTAGAACCATTATTAACCCAAATTCTTGGTATGCTTTGCGACCAGGGATGCTGCTGTTACCACTGTCATGTCTAACAAATTTGTGGCCGCTTTTTTCGATTGTGTTAGTCTGGACTGGAGCAATGTTTTATCGTTTTTGCTTGTTTGTCACTTTGTCTAGAGATGGCAGGTTCAATTGGAATATGTTGATTTACAGAGGGAGTGCACGATAATTGATGCTTTCGATTACTGGTGACTGGTGAGTATCTGAAACTATGCTTGTAATCTCTGATCAAGCGAAAGCTCTGATTTTTTTTTTTTCTAGTATTTGTGTACTCTAGTGCTGTTAACTTATTAAAAAAATGATGTCCTCCTGATCTTGCTCTCTTTCAACTATAGATTTTAGTTGTTTCATGCTTGCAATAAAACCTTAAATTCTTAGTCAGTCTGCCTTAAATTGGTCTTACCCAAACTTTTGTCAAAATAATTGCACCTGCCAAAAGAGGCACTTTCCCTTGCCTTAAGTAAATAACCTATCTTGATCCGAAAATCGGAAGAGTGGGATCAAACCAGTTTTGACAGAGTATTGGTTCTATAATCGTAGCAAACATGAAGTTAGTCCCTGCTCAAAACTGACTCCAGTCGAACTCTAGATAGACCCAACCCCGGGGACAAATGATTGACTCATTGTATGTTAACAGAAATTGTTCTTTCTAGGTTTTGGCTTTCAAATTAAAATATTACATACCTTTATCTAAAAAAAAACTGATACTATGTTAATTTTTTTTAAGGATAATATATACCAAGGATAAAGTAATCT
Organism: Spergularia marina; assembly: GCA_963680865.1. Classification (NCBI taxonomy): domain Eukaryota; kingdom Viridiplantae; phylum Streptophyta; class Magnoliopsida; order Caryophyllales; family Caryophyllaceae; genus Spergularia; species Spergularia marina. The sequence continues at coordinate 19,860,108 of OY804560.1, read as the reverse complement.
GTCAGAAATTCAGAAATCAACTAGGAAAGTAGAAATTCAGAATTCAACTAGGAAAGTAGAAATTTCCTTGTATAGAAAAGAAATTGAGTTTAAATAGATGTTTTCTTTCCATATCTTTAATGCAATGAGGACATAAGGTTGCAGGCAGGTTAAAGTCTGAACACAGTACCAGTGCTAATTAGTCAGAGTTGAATCCATCAGTCTGAATATCACCATGCCGGAAGGCAGTATTCAGACATCAGCTGACAGGATCAGTGATTTACCAGACGAATTACTAACACTAATCCTTTCTGCCCTACCAACTAAGGATGCTGCGGTTGCCACACTCGCGTCTAAAAGATTTTTGCCTGTTTTCTCCCTCATAACAAGTCTACATTTTGATGATTCTCCCATATGTCATTGTGTGAAGCGACCCCATCTCATCGAGCGTTCCCCTGGTTTTATGAATTTTGTGGATTATGTGCTCAAAGCATGCAAACCTGAGCAGCTTAGTAGGTTTAGACTTTGCTTTAGTCGTTCCCACAGTAATAAGAAGCCTTACCTGGATTATAATTATCATATATGCCATCCGAAACAATGTTATCCGGATATTGAACCCACCCGTCTCAATGCCTGGATTTCTTTTCCATTGGCCCGTGGTATCAGGGAGCTTGACCTCTGCATTAATGTAAAGAAATCTGGAGGATGCTGTAAGCTGCCTCGGTCTATTTTTGTCTTTGAAACATCGGAGATATTAAAGCTAGATTCTAATCTTGATCTTGACGTTAATGATGTAAAAGCTTTTCCCATCTTTCTGCCACGCTTGAAACTGCTCCACCTCGGTACTCTTCTTTTTTATGAGGATGAATTCGTAACTAAACTTGTGAGGTCTTGCCCGTTACTTGAAGACCTCTTGCTTGATTGTTGGTGGGAGTGCGGAGATGTATTAGTCATCTCCTCGCCTTCACTACTGAAACTGGATGTGTCTGTCAGTAAGTGCAAGAAATACACAACCAGTACCCATGTCACCATTGAAACTCCGAATTTGCAGTCTTTTAGGCATCATCAAGACAACTTAGCCAAACACTACTCTATCCCCAACATGACTGCTCTTGTCCAAGCCGAGATCTGCATTCAAGGGGGATATGGGAGGTGGCTTAGTAACTTTCTCAACTCATTTTCTACTGTTTCGCATTTATCTCTGCTAGGCAGATATATGTTGGTTAGTCTACTCGATCACTTCCCTTTCATCCCTATTTCAGTTGCTATTCAAGTTCAATTTCTTCTTATTATTCTATACATATATATGTGATATAAACTGAAGAAACTGATATGACTGCATTGCTTTGATCTTCATTGAAGATGTTAGACGACGTTGATTTCAAGAATCGCATGCCCGTGTTTCACAATCTAAATCATTTGGAGTTCAGTTGTCGTACTTGGAGTTCTTGGTACAAAGCGTTAGTGCAGATTCTTGAGTGCTGTCCTTCCTTAAAAACTCTCGTCTTTCCTGAGGTTGGAAGTATACACTTTACAAAGATATTTGGCAATGGCGTAATATGTAAGTTTTTTTTAATTACCTTCGTCTTCTGCAGGGGATAGGGGATCCTACAGATACTGGCTTACATAAAGGGGAAAGAGAGGGATATGAGCAGGAGCGTGAGTTTTGGAGAACAACAACTCAAGGAATCCCTTCATGTTGCAAATTTAGTCTCAAAAACATTGCGATCAAGAGGCATAGAGGACTCCCTTGGGAACTTCTTTTGGTCCGATTTCTTTTGGAAAAGGCATTGGTTCTCGAAAGCTTGGTTATATCGCTGAGTAAGGAGGTTGCAGCTTCAGCCTCATACAATGTTTGGCTCCAAAATTCATTGCAAAAGATGCCAAGAGCCTCAACACTATGTTCAATCATGGTGTCGTGATTAGTCCTTAGTCACAAGTCACAACCTCATAAAAAAAGAAATCTGTGTAATTCAGACTTTTGCTTAATACAGCCTTTTTGTTCATAAAAATATGCCCGAATATAATGTTGTAATCAAATCATAGTCATAAATCTGAGTTCAGGCATTCTGGTATTAGATTTAATTTCCGAAAAATTCACCTTTCACGAGCTTGAACTGTTTACTGGTTTCATTACATAATTATTGTTTCGTCTGTAAGAAGCTGAACAAACATGAGGCATCATGCTCCAAACACAGATGCACACAGTAAGTCAGGTCAAGTCAGGTTCCTGAACTGTTGCTCAGTCAGTCTGATCGGCATTTTCCCCATCTGATCGGATCTCTATAATTGCACTGACAATGTGAGCTTGTTAATGTCATTTGTGTTCCTTTAGTCCTGTCATAGTGTCATTTAGCTTGTATTTATACTGACAACGAGTGCGGCTCTTATGATGACAGGTTTTAAGTAAACGTTATTTTACGATTTTGTTTGTCTAGAGATGACAGGTTCTGCAGGAATATGTTATGCTGATTTGCAGAGGAATGTGAGATTCATGGTGCTTTGAATAAACGGTCAGTATCTGAAACTATGCTAGTAATCTCTGATCCTGTGAAAATTCTAATTTAGTAATTTGTTTCCAGTATCTGTGTGTATCTGTTTACTCTTAGATAGTACACCCACCTGTTTTGCTTCAACATGAACTTCGGGAGATGTCTAGTAGGACCTCAACATCCTGAGATACGATATCATCCCGAAATTGAACCTACCCGTCTGAATGCCTGGGTATCTTTCTCGTGGACCCGTAGTGTCAGGGAGCTCGACCTTTGCATTAATGTCAAGAAATCCACACAATGTCATGAGCTGCCTCGGTCTATATTTGTGTGCGAAACATTGGAGACGTTGAAGCTCAATTCTAATCTTGATCTCGACGTTACTGATGTAAAAGCTTTTCCAATACGTCTGCCACGCTTGAAACTGCTCCACCTCCGAACGATTCTCTTCAACGAGGACGAGTTTGTGACGAAACTTGTCAAGTGACGTTTTACAAATGCTGAGGTTGGTACTTGGTATACGCCTGTACGTTTTACAAATGCTGATGGTAATGCCATGCTAAAATCAACTGATCCACGGCCATTTTGCGTCTGACAAGTCATAGACCCTAGCGGATCAGTTGATTCTACAAATGATATTTTGTCAATAAACACATGCAATATGTTTTCTCAAGTATTTTCGTCTTTACAGGCGTTCACTTTTCCTGCTATAACACTCGGCCCAAGTGGGTTTGATTATAATCCTGACCAGGATGGCGTATCAGATGCTGACGAGGAATTTGATGGGTATGAGCGGGAGCGTGAGTGTTGGAGAACAACACAAGGCATACCTTTATGTTGCAAGTCTAGTCTCAAAAACATTGTGATCAAGCAGTTTCGTGGACTCAAACGTGAACTTCTTGTGGTCGAATTTCTTTTGAATAAGGCATTGGTTCTCGAAAGCTTGGTTATATCGCTAATTAGGAAGGTTGCGGATATAAAATTTTACGATGTTTTGCTCCAAAGCTTTCTCCGGGTGATGCCTAGGGCCTCAACATTATGTTCGATCGAAGTGAACGACTGTTGTGATAATTGGTCGTAAAGGTGGAGAATAAACTCATAATAATCTATGTAATGTAGAGGATATAACGTATGTAAGACGTAACACAAGCTAAGTCTCTATATATGTTCATTGCTCGAATTATTTGTGTTTGGTGAGAAAATATGAAGCGTTGATGATATTATTGTAACGTAATTATGTGACCTCAAAAAAAAAAAATAGATGATGCAATCAAATATTTATGTAATCATTGCGGATCATGATAGGATAGGATTTTCTTTCTAGACAATGCTAGAGGTCTACAGTGTAAACACCCAAATGTGTCTAAAATCAGCAATAATTTTACTACACTATCAAAATTTTACTATTCACATAATTAATTTTACTACCTGAATTTTTCATTACAACTAATTTTATTACTCCAATCTTAATTTTACTACTGCTAACTCAATTTTACATTGTAGACAAATTAATTGTGTCTATACTAGACATCTAGCAATTTACTTTCTTAAATCGTGAAGGTTTAATAATTCAAGGAAACGAAAAGAGTAACAAATATCGAAGATTAATACATGGGCTTTGAATGAAGAAAATGATTTCGAATTGAAAATGGCCTTATCCAATAAGCACAGCCACAGGCGCAGCCTAATATTTTGACATTACTAAAGAATCTGAAAGTGGGGAAACTGAAAGAGGCTGCTGCCTGCTGCCTGCTGTTGCTGCTTTCTCTTTGCTTGGGAGTTACGAGGCTCTGGATGTATGGCCGTCACATGCACTTTGGACCACCAACTCACCATTCTGCTAATTTTTCTTCACTGTGGTAAATTTTTTACATTTTTGGAAAGCTGCGGTAAAACTTGTTGATCATTACGGAGTAGTATTTACCAGCAGTCCAGCACTAATGCACCGGATCCCATTAGATCGTTATTTACCAAGAATGAATTGAAGTAGTGTTCAACACTTAAACTGGTCTAGCTAGCCAAGTTAGCAAGTACATACTTGAATAGAAATATTAGCGATATGTGACACCAAATATGTCTCGTAGTTCAATGACGATTGTTAATTATACTCGACACAACTTTATGTATGGGACAAACAATAACTTTGTATTATCTTTTCGTTTCTTTCACATTTCCAATTGATTATTGATAGAGTAGATGATTGACAATAGGCAAAGCAATTCAAGAGTTGATGAAAACTACATCTTCGTGCTTTTCAGAGCAGTATCGGATGGAAGCTCCTAGTATTAGTGTTTATTTGTTGTTTGCTTGTTCTCGTTCTTTTCTTATTTATTTGTAACTTTGTAACTTTTCTTTTATATTAACGCCTAATTTTCAAAAAAAAACAAAAAAAGTAATTCAAGAGTGACGGTTTACCTTGGTTTGGAATTAAGCTCAATGGAAATGAACTAGTTGTACTTGGAAGAATTCAATCATTAATTGATAACAGATCGTCTTTAAATTTAAACAAATCTCGTTTAGGTAGTATATTCAGTTTTGTCGTCCAATTCGACCAGTTCAATTGATTCGATTTCCTGATCTAAGCTGAATCAATACTTCGATCGAGTACTAAAGCTAGCAATAAAATCATTATTTTTGTCGGCGTGAGGATGTGTTAAGCAAGAACGAAACATTGCACTATCGAAATGAGCTATTTTTATACTACAAGTTACAATTTTGGTAAGATGCAGCTGATGAAATCCGCAAAATGTTAATTTGCAGTACAGTTATCTGAATCTGAACTAGTGCACTGCAGAACTTACCAAGTGCACAAGACTGTACTCTGTAGGCTGCGCACCATATATAATTGTTCCGCACATCCTGTATTCATATACTTTCCACTTGCATGGGCCACGGCCGATTATTTATACCACAGTTTTTCTGTGGATAGTAAAACATTTGATGTTCATACACACATTTAAATTAAATGGCAGTACAAGACACGGAGACTGATTCAAAAGTTCGGGTTTTAAGATAAGCATCCTTCAAATATCGTAGAACAATTTGATTCGAAAGAAATAATAATCCATCACGGTACATTGATTTTCATCGTACTAAGCTCAATTTATTATATTCGAGTACTGAACAGTTAACGTTTAACTTAAATATGTAATTTTGGACAACATAGAAAAATTTGGAAGTCCCCCAAAATTGAACAGACGATATGGAAGGGAGGAGTTGTATGTCTCCAACATTGAAGCAAGTGGCCTTAAGAAATGCTTGGAGAATCAAGATCTATCAGCTGGAATCAATTATATATGCATGTGACACTTATTCAGGAAGTTTTTAATATTCAAGAACATATATGTCGCATGTTTGACATTTGTCTACGCAAGAGCGACTGTCGATCTCTCCATTATTTCGCATCTGCTCGGAAGTTATTATCATCCCACAATATGCTTGTGCAACTTAGTAATTTCGGAAGTTCATCAATATTATTTGTAGCCTCTTAACTAAGTGTTCCTCATTATCTTGGTTATACTTGTTTTGGTTCGAATATATGAGACGGTTAAGACTTAAAACTCTGGCCTCGCTCTTATCCTATAGTAGAACCGTATGTATTGCATTATCGACAATTAATCAGCTTTCCTTAGGTTCAAATCACGGATGAATCCTAACTATCAAACAAATTAAATTAGGAATAACAACTAATGACATGTTCGGCAAATTATATATGTTAAGACAACTACTGCTATACGATATATGTGAATATATATATGGAAACATGATTGAGTCGATCACTCAGCTCTTATCAAACTTTATTTTAAACTATTAACAAGATCGTCAAAACAACTCACATATTGCACATACTACTCCTACTCAAAAAGATTTTCCTGTTTCGTTTTGCAATTTTGAGTTACCATGTTGGGAACTATTTGTAGACTAAATGAAATACCCGTTTATCTTGAAATCAAGTAGAGTTGGTTGTCTGCAATGCAGAATGAAATACTTACTAATTTTTAAAGCAAGTGAACGATTCATTTGGTCTAAATATAGCTCCCAACATGGCAACTCAAAACTGCAAAACGAAACAGGAAAATCTCTTTGGGTAGGAGGGAGTATATGATTAACTGATGATGACACCTATATGTAATTTCATTGTAATCATATATATAGTTGATTGCAACATATATGACGATCGATCAATCGTATATATATCTAGCACAATAATAATTTGATTAATGTTGTAACATTGATAAAGGCTTTAAATTAATTCCGGACTCCTGCATTTCTTTTCCAAGATTTGCCACCGAGTACAATTTTAATTACGAAATTTTGTATAGGCCATATTAAAAATCCTTCAAATTATATTATGCATGGCTAATTTTTACATTTTTCTTTTTTTCTCATTATTGCTTTTCTTTTCTTAAGCCCTACATACGCTAGCTAGCTAATTGCAGGGGTGCATCAGAGAGGGTGCAGGAAACAACCCCAAGAAAAGGCCTTGTCCAGTGCCTCAGCCCAATGAGCTTGTGCTCATTACTGTTCATTACTTCCTTCGCAGTGCAGCAACCTATCCCCCATCTCCTTTTTACTGCATGCACCCTCCCCACATTTATTTACTACTCTTATCTCTCATTCACTCGTCAATTTAAATTCTCGTGTAAGACGATTCTGATTATAAACCATAATATTCGATCAAATAGAAATTTACGATTACACTACTGAATTACCATGACCTCATGTAAAATAATAATGCGTTAAATTAGATTCATCATAACCTTATTATGAGACGACGACAAAACTGAGTGTCGACGAGTAAATAAATGCGAACACGCTAGTGGTAGTGTGTATGTTTAATTACCAAGAAGTCATGCATATGCATATATAAATAGAGTATTTGAAAAGGAACAAGACAGTGAATAGAGTACTGAAGGAAGCATCCACCGCCATAATCCACCATTTACAGGCAGTCCACGATTTGCATTCTTTCTTTCTCTTCTTCCCACCACATTTCTCACACAAGTTTCTGAAACTCTACAACTCAATCACCAACCACCGATCTTTCTTTTTTCCCTTTTTCTTTAATTTTTCCTAGTAAATTTTTTTGAAGTTTCCAAGAATTATCATGCATGCGCAGCAGCAGATTAACCAGCTACACCATCAACAGTTGTTCTTCCCTCCTTCCCAACCCCCCAAACAACAACAACAACAACAACAAACTAGCAACAGCAACAGTTCTTCGTCTTCTACTACCACAACAACAACAACAAAAACCAACAACAATAACACCAGTAGCGTAACGAGTACGACAACAAGCAGCAGCAGCAACCCGAGTGTTAGTAAGCGAGGGCGAGGCAAAGGTGGGCCAGACAACAACAAGTTCCGTTATCGGGGAGTACGCCAACGCAGCTGGGGTAAGTGGGTTGCCGAGATCCGGGAGCCACGTAAGCGGACCCGGAAATGGCTAGGGACTTTTGCTACTGCCGAGGATGCAGCCCGGGCTTACGACCGGGCCGCCATTATCCTTTATGGTTCTAGGGCTCAGCTCAACCTCCAGCCATCAGGCCCGATCCCCGGGCCTGCTGGTGGAGCCAGCTCCGCTTCTTCCCGTGGTTCCTCCTCCTCTTCAACTGGGTCCACTCAGACGCTCCGGCCCATATTACCCAAGCCGGCCCATGGTTACGGGCATGGGCTCGGGCTCGGGCTTGGATTAGGGTTTTCAACATCTTCCTCCTCTGCCATGGCCGGGTATCCGTATTGTTCAACGATGGTTGGCTCGGGTTCGGGTGCGAGTGCGGGTATGTCATCCGGGTCTTTTTCCATGCTTTCGTACCCGTACTCATCATGTCCTAACATAGTACACGGGCCTGTAGGCCCGGTACAAGTGCAACTCCCACAAGTCCAACAACCACAACAAGAACATAATAATATATCTCTTACTATTAATAATGATAATGATATGAATAATAATCATGATATTATTGTGAGTAATAATAATGTTAATAATAATGTTGTTGCGAAAGATGATGAAATGCGGCAAGATGAGTTCGAGCACGAGGAGATATTACGGCGAGGGCAATTTCGACAAGATGATAATAATGTTCGTCAAAATCTTGATCAAGATCATTTTCAACAAAATTACGCGCATAATAATAATAATTATCATCACAGGAGTTTTTGTGATGAGATTAGTTCGTTGGTAGGTTCGGTGGATTCGGGTTTATCTTTGTGTTCGCAAACAATAGGTCATTCGGATCCGGGCCTACCGAACCTTACCGGGTCACCGTTGGGCTGGCCCGCCCCATTGGGAGCTGAGGTGGAGGAGTACCATCATACAAGTCTTTGGGATTATGGTGATAACCCATTCTTGTTTGATTTCAACTAAGCTTGTCTGTTGGACCGTCGATCAATATTGCCCCTGTGACTCCCTTTTTTTTCCGAAAATGCTAGTTAAGTCGTGTTTCGTGTTCGTGGCACTTGCATAGTTGCATGCAAGTTTTTGATCAAAGGTACAAGTACTCCATCACTTGGCGTGAAGATTTTGATTATATGGTCAAAATTCAACAGTCGTATGCAATTGCACCAAGCCCTACATACACTCACATTTTTATATATGAATTCCCGAGGATTTTGGATTATTATTATTATAATTACTAGAAGAATAAGAATATGAAGGATCATTTTTTCTTCAAAGAGTATTTATTTCCCTTTGAATTTTATAGGAGAAAAGGGTTCATTTTGTAGTTTCATTTCAATTCATTTTGTTTAAATAGCATAATTATATATATCCTAGATATAATTATTATATTTAGCTAAGGTATAGTAGTGTTTAGCTAATTAAATATTATATATATACATATAATTTTATGATTTTGTTTATACAAAAAAATTTTATACTTGGTTTTAATTTGTTTTTAATTCAGTTCTTGGACCTTATGAATGGTGGATGGAGCAATAATTAGGGCTAGGGTTCTCCTTGAGTCAAGGTGATTAGTCTGGGAATGAGGAAGCAGACTATGTTGAATGCAATAATATATTAAATTGCCTTTCCATTTTTTAATCTCTTCACCTCTGTTGTTCTCAGATTTTGGCTTCTGCCTGGAATATATTGTTACTCTAATCTCACTCTGCTCGAATATCTTCGTGTTCGAGCTATTGGGACTCTTTGTCACTCTAATTCGGACTGAATTGAATTGGATGATTCATTAATTTGTATAATGAATCTATGGCTTTTAATTACTTGGGAGAGGAAATGAAAACCTTGATTCTTGATCAAATTTAAACTTAGTGCCTGTTATTCATCTTTCCCAACAAGCTACTTTAATTGTTAATAAGTAGTATAGCAAAAGACTTGTATGCATTTGTCTCTTTGACTTATCAACCCCTATTAAGATTATTAACCCAACGTTGTTTTACGGAGTATTACTTCTTGTTGCCACTATGGTGTAATTTAGAATTCACATTGGAAATTATATACTAGTAGTATGTTTCTCACACAGTACAAGTCTACCAACTAATAAATTGGGATCCATTGAATTTTTGGATGAGGGTAAGTTATTACTAGTACAAGAATGCTAATTGATAGAGGTTTACAGTGTAGACATAATTAATTCGTCTATAATGTGCAATTGAGTTAGGGTCTATTTGACCAAACTCTAACTTCTGCAAAAGTGCTTCCTAGAAGTAGTTTTGGAGAAAATGTTTCTAGAGGTATTGGAGTAATAATATTAGTTTGTAATGAAATTTTCCAGAATTAAATTAATTATTTTGGCATTAAGTAAAATTTTGATATTGTAGCAATATGATTTCTGATAGTAGATACTTTAGTGTCCACACTATAAACCTCTAGCATTGTCTAAAATGAACAAAGGAGGATTTACGGATGGATATAGTTGTTTAAAGTCTACGTACGCTTGATGGTTAATAAGTCAAAATATGTCGACGCGTGATCATGTATTTATAGCTTGAAAAATTATTGGTGATATTGGTCTATTGGCCTAATGATCTTTATATACTTTTATGGCGGCATGCGCAAGACGGTTACAAATGATGATTAATATTAGCCATCTGATCTCACATGATTTTGAGAAGAAAATTTGGTTATTGTTGTTGTTATTGTTACATATTTGGCCTAATAATAATTGCACACGACAAAAATGAAACATACAAAACCTATAAGAGAACATAAATTACGTACGTATAATATCTCCTTCTACCGTACCACACGCACCCAAAGAAATTGTATATGGATCTGTCTTATGTCTATGTTGGGATACTCCTTTTTTCCTGTGGGCTAGAGCCGAAGGGTACTAGCTTGTTTGTTTTAGCATATATGACAAGATAAATTGTGGGCTGAATCGAGCAACATTATCATCTGGTTGGAAGTTTTTCAGCTTAAAACATGTCGTACCGAAGAGTCTCGTCAACTTTTCTGCACTGCTATCTAGCTTATATATACTGACACGATGCGAACACATGACACATATTCGACGCAATACCTTAAATAAGGTATTTAGGTATCTTGTGAAAGGGTGAAATATGTGAGCGTTTGAGGTATCTATCATCTTATAAGGTCACAAATATGAACAATATAATGCAAATAAGTTGTTCGAATTAGAGGGGTGCATACCATGTCAGGTAAATATTAGACCGTGGCTTATTTTAAAAAATTTAGGGGTCACCATTGACAAGTTTCACCAATGTCAAGGCAATACTATATTATAGTAAAAGAAGTCAGGACTCGGGACTGCAAATCCAGTGGTCTTACATTAGTAATTTTTATCTTGTCAAAAGTTCTAACCTTATTTTATACGGAGTATACTTGCCACTCGACTTACTAATTAATGAGTTGTGGTTTAAGTGATCACGACGCGATGTACATTTCAATATAAAACGTTATTGTTTTACCGACTTTAATATATACCAGTTTTCGATTATTTGTGAGACGAGATCAAATTTGAATAACCGAAATAAATCTCGCATGTAATAATATGTGCCTGAGGGGCTTATAATGGCCGGAAAAAATTATCATGTGATTTCGTCGCTTCAGTGAATCGCTTGAGCTCCGGTACACTTGACTAGTTGACTGAGGAATACCATGCATATAGATTGTGCAATACAACGTGCCGTACCAAATTCCAAAAAGTAGAAATGTCGTGGGTAAAAGTGGTAAGCATGTCGGCCCAAGCGAACTTGTATGCGGTCCACCTCATAAGGAGGCGGAAGGCCTATTGCTATGGCCCATTTATATATCACCACCACATTCCATGTTTCAAATACGGTAAAAGCTAGTGGAAATAATTATTACCGTAAAAATGGTAGTTGAAAGTTGAAATTAAACTATTACTCGTATGTAGTTAAATTCTGTGGCGGCTAAAATGTTATTTTATGGAATTCGCATTGTTTTGATCCTAATGCTGATCTTATATGGCGTAAACAATTTCAATGTAAAATTTTAAACGGAAAGGCTCATATGATCGTGGTCTTAGTCGAATCTCATCTGGATTAACACTATATCTTTCAGAGATCAATTCTCAAAATGCATCTGTATCTAATTAAACCAAACTAAAAGAAAAACACTCAATCGCATATCACGATCCTCGTCGTATGAAATAATTTGATTTAAGATGATCCAAAACAAAGATCTTATTGTCACTCAAAATGAGCTTATAAGCAAGTCAACCAACACCTACCCTCCGGTACCAAACTTCTTTAAATAACCATATATAAGACGAATAAACACTTATATCTCGAAATTAATACAACCAAACAACTAAAGACGTATTTTAAATATTAATCATTGATATCGTGGTATAGTACCTTCAAGTAACCGAATCATTCTTACTAACATCATTTATTAGTGAGATAATCAATTGTCCTACTAACCTTGTTAATTAATTTAATAATAAAATGGTGAAAGCAACATAAGGGCCAAGGCACAATCAAGGTTTGACATATCGTGGACCGACTCGTGGAATTGTGAAATGGGACTAAGTCGAAAACGAAAGATATGAAAAACCACGTAGATGTTCAACCTTTCCAGATCATCTCTCCAAGAACAAGACAATATAAAATCATTAAAATACAAATAACTTTTCTTTTTTCTTTTCTTATTTTTTTTCTTCTCACTTATAATTTATAAACACTTAACTCATAAGCTACCATTTCACATATTTCTTGCCACTTTTTGTCATAGAAAGCACAATCAACAAACTTCTTCTCCATTCTCATTATATTTTCTCCCATTCTCTTGTGTTTGTCTTTCTTTTTAGTCAAAAAAGGAAAAGGAATTACCTAAATCTTTTTATTTCTAACTTTATGTTGTTGTTGTTACTTTTTATTTATTTTTAGGTTTTAAAGTTTTTTTTCTTTAATTCTTTGTATGATGTCTAATTTCTAAAAGTGGTTGAATGTAAGTGATGAAGTTTGCTTATCATAAAGTGAGTAACATGGTTTGGTACATTTTTTTTTTGAGACATAGATATTCCACCTTCGTCAAGTTTCTTTACTAAGAGTCTTATATTGAATAATTAAAATTAAAGTCTGATTGACACAACAATAATAACCAGCCTTAGTTCCAAAATAATATAGGATCGTTACCATAAATTGTCACTTGAAACTATTATACACAAGTTGTTCGTAATTAAATTAAAACTACATAACTTGAAAAGAATATATGATTTTAATTGAATAGATATATATATGAAGTGTGGAGTCAAGGGGAAAAAAACCGTATATATTTGTACTTTGGTTTTGAAACAGTATTAGATAATTTCTTTAGTTGTACTTATAAATTTGTAGATAACTTTCCCGTAGGTTGACTTCAACTTATATAACGATGATATTAGATTATTATTGCATTTCTTATTTTGTGCATGTTGGCACGGAGAAGGCCAAAAGGACTCTAAGAGTGAGCAAGAACAAAAGGAGTTGTGTGGCGCATCGACAACTCTTCGAGGATAAAGAACGATGATAAATCAATGTTGAGATAACTTTGGAGACGAACGGAAGAGAATAGATCAAATGTCACTTTTAAACTCAAAGGCTTCATAAAACAAAGGAGCACGAATTCCAAGCTCGCTTGCTAGTGATAGTGTGATATTAGGTAATGGAGAGGAAAGAGCTCATATATATTTCTTAACACAGATATAGAACATGATAAGCAATACTATCTCCTCTTTATCAAAACCTACATACATAAAACATAAAAATTACAATGAATTGAGGGCGCGGCGAATGGACAGGTGTTATATGAAAAGAACGATAGTAATTCAGTGTTGATAGGACTATACACAACGAACGGAAGAGAAGAGAGCAATGTTGCTTTTGTACACACAAGTTTGATAGAAAGGGAAGAGTTCCAAAATGTACTTTCACATTAGAGTGAAAGTAGGCAAAGGCATATCAAAAGAGTAGACTGAAATGTATAACTTAGAGCAATACTTCTCATATTGAACAAAGTAGGGGTATTCATCTACTATTCCATATAAACCAATACTCAAGGATACATTGACACCTATTCAAATTTTTCCCTTTCTTAACTAAACACATGACACACTTAAAATCCTATACCTTCCTCTTTCTCCCATTTCCTATACTAAACACAAACGTTAGTGCCAAACAAAACTTAACAACTTTCCATTTTTACCTTATGTACATCCAACTTCCATTAGGAGTAAATTTCACCCTTATCCTTCCCCCCCCCCCCCACCAAATCACCTGATTTCGCTTGTATCACAAGTTAATGATTCGATGAAAAGATAGAAAGACAATGTATTTTGTATCGTATAGATCTCATTAAACTCTAGCCAATATTATCACACTCACGTATGATTTCAAAGCATTTTCAAGGATGCTTTAACTTGTTTTCATTCCAATAAATTTAATTCAGATCAACTCTCATAATAATTTGAATGAATCTAATGTCACTATTGATACCAATTAACCAATATTCAATAAATTTGTTATAAATCCAGTTATACCTCCAAATTAAATCATTTCAATCCGGATTAGGGTCAACACAAAGAGAGTAGTCATTACATCTAGTAACAAAGGATCACAAGTGATCTTGAACAATATCATAACCAAATTATAATGAAAACACTACAAAAGGGTCCCAAATAATCTATATCTTAAACGGTATCACCCGATAACGACCTATCTATCCCAAAACAAAAACCCACTATTAACAACTCTCCGATGACTAAAACCAAACTTCCATTTTCATTTTCCTTTTTGTCACAGAATCATACACACTCTGTTCAACCCCACAACCCCACCATCTACGTGGCCATAATCTCCCTAATATTTTCCCCATTATATACCCCCCAACAACGGTCACATGCTAAGTCAACTTTGTCAAACATTATACTACTAAACTTCTCACTTACGCTCTCTCTCTCTTACTGTCTCTCCATCCTTTAAAACACCCAACATTTTCTCTCATCATGGCGTCCGTCACCTCTCGCCGCCTCCTAAACCACCTGTCTCAGCTCACAACGGAGGACAACTCCCACTTACTCCACTGGCATTACACAGAATTCGATGACAAAAACTTCCAAATTCACGGCCAAACACTCTTCTACCTCTTCATATTATTCTCCATTATCTTACTCGTCACGCTTCTTTTACTATACGCACGTTGGTTCTTCCGGTTCCGCCACCTACACGCTTCCGCCTCCCATGCAGCGCACTACAGTCACTCCCACGCGCCACACGCGCCACCCACGCGCGCCAAGGGGCTCGACGAAACCGTGATCAAGGCGATGCCGATTCTTTTACACCAAAGGAGTGCTATTGAGAGAGAGGATGACATGGAATGTTGCATTTGCTTAGGTGTCTTTGAGGATGGTGATAAAGTCAAAGTGTTGCATGAATGTAACCACCGGTTTCACTCCGACTGCGTTGACCGGTGGCTTATAGGACAAGCTACTTGTCCACTTTGTCGGGTTTCTCTGCGACCACCTCCTCCTTCCTCGGACTTAGAACTCTCCGAAGTGTGACTTTGTGAGTGAGTTCTATTTTCATTTTTTTTTTCCTTGCCCACCAAATTAATTTTTTTTGTTATTTTGGTGGGTAACTTATATTAGACTTTAGATAGGGAAAAAAAATTATTAAGCAAAAACCCAGATCACAAATCGTGAAAATGAGGTTATTGGAATTTTTCTCCTTTTTTTTATTATTTTTAATTAGCCCGGCCTATTTTTTGGCAATTTATAAATATTTTGTATAATAAATAATTAAAAAAAAAGAAATAGGGGCTTCTCAAAAATGATTTGGTCGTGTAATTTAAACGAGATCCAAACAATTTTTGCAGCTCATTTAAATGTAAATTGTCAGCTAATTAATTTTCATAATGAAATGAAAATTTTCGTTACATTATTATCATGCAATTTTTATTTTACCAATTATTACGTGTGATTTTGTTGTCTGATACTATTAGTTTATTTGATTTAATGGAGAAGTAAAATATAATAAAACCCATTAATAATAATAATGACAATTAATTGAAAAGTAAGATTGGTTAAGTGAAATTCCGGTTGTTACGGTGTAATGTTTCACCTAATTTTCAGTGGGCTGATTTTATTGACAGTTGATAGCATGTCGCCCACTTATAAATGTTTGATCAAACTTCCTAGCTAAGCTAATACTAGCTAGACCAAAGTTGATAGGCCGTTTCACGGAATTGTTTTTACGTTTCTATAACAATTGGATCCTATGTCGGTACTTATATCGTATAATTGAATCCTATGTCAGCATATTACGGTGAGAGTACAGTTTCCAATGCTTTATTCGCTATAATAAGAACGCAAGTTTTGTCAGTGTAAAAATCAGTTCCCGTCACTTCGGTGTTGGGTAGATTTGGGCTTGTGGCCTTGCTTAGCTTCAATATTAAGTGCATATCTACTTTATAGTTTGGTGCCGGGAAACCCATAATGCTGAAAATCCCACATCTGAATTCATTCAACTGAATAAGTGCATGTTATTATGATTATTGGTCGGATAAGATAAGTCGAGACGACATATAGTTTGAAATATATGGTGTAGTTGGTACTCACGCTTGTGTCCGGCCAAGTTGTTACAATCGGTCCATATTATTGATGAGATAACATAAGGTATGGTCGAATGGATATATGGATATGCAAGTCAAAGATTTGAGAGAGGATGTAAGAATGTGAGTTCATAAATGTAATTGCATGCATAGTTAACTCGCTATCACTAGTGTGTGTCACAAGACACCTGTGTTGGTGCTGAGTAGATATGGAGGTGCATTTGATGTTTAGGCATGTATGCATGATTGCAATTGATATGGACACATGATTACAGTTGCCATCGAAGCTAAGAACGAGGAATTCTACAATGTCTCGCAATATCTGGAGATTCGGTCACAATCATAAGAGTCACGCTTAGTAGAGCCGCCTTACAATCACAAATGATGTGTTAAGTATTTTACAATTGATGAATAAGGTGATTTTTCAACTAGTGATGAGACGTTTAACTAGTGGTCATCATTTGGTTGCATAAAATAATATGAAATTCCCATGCAATTTCACTTCCTATAAATTTCATAGGAATATCTCAAAATTGTTTGGTTAAACGTAGGAAGTAAATTCATGTATGAATTGCCAATTACCAAGGGGGACTAGGTAAGCCAATTCCTCCATTTTGTAGGAATTGGAAATTCCCATGAATTCTCGATTCCTATGAATTAATAGGAATTCTAAATTCCCATGATTTAACATGACAACCAAACGACCACTAAGAAGTAAAGTCTTTCATCAATTCAGTGGTCAGTTGCACCATTTATGAAATTCTGTGAACCGGAATCGAACATTTGCCACAAGGATAGCACATTATCTGATCTTTTCGATTTGAGTTCTAACACTTAAAAAGCACTTAATTATATAGTACTATCTAGTAAAAGTTTCAATTTCATGCTCGAGAACTCTTGCTAAGTTGTACCGACAATGTCGTCCCGACGGTATGTTATTAGCCGATTGAAGTATGGCCACCAAGTTTTAGGACCGTGTAGACCTCAAATATAGGTAATGCAAATATGACTATGTTTACAATTATAGTAGCAACATATGTATAGTCTCGGCTTATTCTGATCTTTCACACTAAAAACACTCCAAATTTTGGTGAAATGAAGTAGAATATAGTTTCTACAAGTACCATCTTTTGAAATCGAGACTCAACATTACTTTATATTGAAAGTAAAGTCTTGAATTCTACACTCGAGAACTCATGATTGCTAAACTATATATACAGTGCTAACATCTTGCTTAGCTGATTGATGGCCACCAATTTTAAGTAATAGAAGCTTGTAGACCACAAATATAGGTAATGCATAAATGACAATGTGTACAACTTTTGTCGAACCAAAAAGACAATAAAAATTAATTAAATAACTTGGATATAATGCTCGTGCGTTGCATTATTTACTGAGACTTAGCTTGCTCGATTGATTAAGGAATATATGCAGATAAATTATTCTCATGGTGTACAACTACCAATTAATTTGACAGTTAGTGCAACAATAATATATGTAACAATAACTACAATCACAAAGTTGTAACAGAAGAAACGGACCCTAACGTATACATGGCGCTTAATGACTTTAATTAAGTGACTACTTACATCATCTAATTCTTCTACTTTCAATTCAATAGAAGAGAAATATATACTCTTGTAAGTCTTGTGATGTTCTAATTGGGTTGATTGGATTTACTAGGTATCATATATTCATATACTCCCAAATTACTCGACCGCCTTTATACTTAATAATTTCATTTATCAGTGCGCTTTCATTTTGTAATTGGATTTTTCAAACGTGTGCCGTTACGCGGACGATCAGCCTTTGCCAGGGCACATGATAAAACACCATTTCTTTCCGTAATTAAATGGTATGTATTCTCCTAAATTAATCAATAAGATTTCATAATTTGTTTTTTCAAGTGAGGATATCACTTAATTGAGAAAGAAATTGGAGTTGTATCACATTAGAAAACCCGTTTGTAATTTCAGATGTTTCGAAAAACATTCGCAATGGTGCTTTACATCAAGATCGGCTTCTTTTGGCATACAGTTGTGTTGATGCTCCAGTTTTATTGTCAGTATCATTACTACAATATACTCTGTATATTATTATCATCATTATGGAGTTAACCTTGTGAGTTGCTTTTTCATAAATTGACTTTTGCCACTTTATCAAGTATTTTGTTTATAAAAAATTCTCCTAAATATCTTACAATCTGTAAACCTAATCTTTAAGGAGCCCTTTTCCATGAAATGTAAGTTTGGATATATGGAAGAGTTTCTCAATGTCAATGGTTGTCTTTTTCACTCTCACATTGCTTTGTAAGATCCAATATTAAGAATGGTAAATTGTGCGTAGCAGGCTAATATCTCACGACACATACAACAACTTTCAAAGTTTATCCGAAATGCAACCATCTTGTTGAATCGACTTTGCATATTATACATGTGCCTATAATGGTTCAGTCACAAATGGGTGAAAGAGTTGATAAAGTTGATCGACTCGATGCATTTCATGCAAATGTACCTTAAAATTTGCCAACTATAAACGAAGATTCACGTTAATAAGAAGATGGTATCAATTTGAATCCACGATATTACGCATATGACCAGTATCGTTATTCAATTCACATTAAAAGATATAGACATTGTGCCGTTACATTGTACAAGGAATAGCCTTCTAGCTAATCTTTTTTTGTTATCGCCATACAATTGCTCTCTAATTCACAAAATTAGAGACGGAAGCTCAATTAGTCTCAAAATGTGAGAATATAACAATATTTGGTATGTAGCTACATACTTTCGTTTGGAGATTGAATCCATATGGTAGGTAATTTGACATTTATGTGAAAAAAATACTTACTACCAAAAATAATTTAGTAGCTAATCTAGTAACTAGGCCTTTACCTGATGATCAAACTTAGTCTCTAGTTCGATCAGTTACTAACCAAATTAACTACCGAATTTTAATAATTTTGAGACAGATCGATCATTAATATTTTGAGTTTCTCCTTAGTGTTATACTCCGCAGTAAAAGGCATCTTATGCACATGACAAACTTTTTTTAAGGACGATATAAAGCCAATAGAGGTACCACATGCGTGCAAACATTCGAGAGAGAAAAAGATTGAGGAGTATCAAATAAAGATGACAATCCAAAAAAGAAAAGTTGATTATAGGTTAGTGAGAGGGACACATATTGAAAGGTTTCCAATTACTACTAAATATTAACGAAATTGCTCTCAAGGACTTTTTTCCATACCCTATTTTGCACTCAAGGACCATACTAGGACTATGAGGCAAACAAGTGCTACAACATGTTTGACCAATTGGTTTTTCATAGGTTTGTCTTGTGTTTGAACATTTTTGTTGGTGTCATCCAATATGCTTCCGATTCTTACACTTTCCCTCCGAGGTATATCTCGTTATGGGTCTCGATATGAAATTCAATATATGTGCTTTTACCCGATAACACGTGTATTATTATAACTCGCTGTCATCCTATCATATATTAATTAAACTTGTATCGTCGTCACTTACTTTTAGCAATAATATCGAAATCAACGAATCATTCAATCATATTGAATGCATATGCTTATTAACTTGAACACTAATGCTCAATAGCCTATATAACTACTTCTCATTAAAATTTCACCGATACACATTTCCGCTCACCCGTCACCAATATACTTTGGAGCACAAAAACTATAATTGGTTCCACCAGTGGCGGAGACAAGATTAGAACCTGGAATCAGCTGAAACTTATTTATTCGAGTTGGGGTGAGTCAAATACTACAATCTACCTTATTTTCACTAATTTCATAGTAAATTTACACAAAAACTTTCGAATTTTGGCAAACCTGGGGCAGGCCATAGCCGGGGTTAGCCCCCTTGTCTCCGCCCATGGGTTCCATACTTCCACAAATCTCTACTTCAATCAGATGCCAGAAAACAAAAAAAACCCGAAAAATAACCGTCATACTTCTTCCCAACGATAAGAAACAATAGACCAACAACACAATCTCGATTCCAAATCGATTTGGAATCGGCCAACATGAATCATTTCTCCGAGAAACTCTTCCCTTGGCCTTGCATTGGCTATTGGGCTAGTCCAACCCATTGACTTAAAACCAGCCCAACCCACAAAAAAAATAAACCGAAATAAAATCGGAAAACCCTTTCCTAAGCCCACACAAAGTCCAAAAAATAATATCTAGGGTTTCACTATATAAGACCACATATCTCTTCACTCTTTATTTTCCTGCTGCAACTTCACCCGTTTTCTCTCTCTTCCGCCGCCGTCTCTGCAAATTTCTAGGGTTTTGGGTGTTTATCTTTTCTCCGTTCCGTCACCATGAGAGCCAAGGTAGCTTATCTTATACAATTCTCCATCTAAATCATCTCTCCTTTTTCTTATTCGAAATTGATTTAATTGTTTATGATTTATTCGTATTAATTCGTAATTTGATTGATTTTAATTGTAAATTGTTTGTTGTTGATTATATTTTGCAGTGGAAGAAGAAGCGTATGAGGAGGTTGAAGAGGAAGCGCCGAAAGATGAGACAGAGATCCAAGTAGATGTCTTCTTCAACAAGCTTCTGCGACGGTTTTATGCTCAAGTTATGATTAGATGATCGTTTTTAATTAATGTTGATTAGCTATTTTGATATGGCTAGTATTATCTTAGGTAATCGACGCTGTTTAACAACGTTTTGAAACATAATGTATTAAGTATTGACGCTTTTTTTTATTTGTTAGACGATGATATTTCCTGCGTTATTTTTACGTCGTCTTGTTTTATTTAATCTCGTTATTCTCATCTGATTATTTATTTTTTGTTCGCTTTATGATAATTCTGTGTTGATTATTTAGTTGTTTAGTTAGATAATCTGTCTCTTTATGTCGTTTTTTTTCGGCGGTTTTTGTTAATTTCTGATGTAATTGTTGGAGTATGATGATTTGATTTGGAGTTGTGGTAAGATGGGAATTTGATGTGGTAGTGGATAGGCTTTACATGTCTGAGGTTTCTGGTTGTGTGTACTACAAGTTTTTTGTTTTGATCATCGGTATTGTATGTCTCATTACTGCTGCATTGTTGTTGATTTGATGTTTAAGTCACGTTAGTGCTGCATTAGTGTTAATTTGAAGTGTAATGGATATGTTAGCTGAGTTGTAGTTTGTGATTATTGGTAATTTGATTGATGCTGAATTGATTTATCCGCCGAGTTGTGTGATTTAGTGGGTTGGATTAGTTTTTGCAGATTGTTTTCCTATGTTATGTTATTAATATTGAGGTGTTCGGTGTAGTTGTGCTTAAGCTTTGTGCTAGAGAAATTGGGTTTAAGATTATATTCGTATGTTCGATTATCATTGTGCGATTGGAAATGCTTATCATTAGTCCTTTTAGGGAGTTCAGTTTCTTGCATGATGTTGATCTTACTGTGATGAAGTATTGTTATGTGATTATCTGTCGAGAAACTTTAGTTTGTTTCTCCTGGGATCTGGATAAAGTCTCAATTGATTGTTTGGGTAGGGATGTATGTAATCTGTTTGGCTTGTGTTGGTCTTTTGTTTTGATGCATTGTTGTCCATCATTGGTGTTCTGTTTGGAATATTGTATAGGTTTAGTTCTGAAAATTGAAAATTGTTGTTTGATCATCGATGAAGTTTGTACTTATAAGAATTGGATGTATGACCCATGATCTATAGGAAGTTGTGGTAATTATCTTGTCAAATTATCGATCAAGTTGAGTGTTTAAAAATGTGTTCTTTGTATCCTTGTTTTTTCTTTGCTGGTGCTGTTTAAAATTTGAGATCTAACGTGATATCATCATTATCGGTAAAGCTGATTAAGTATATCATCTGCGGTCTGTCTCTCTTTGCTGTAATGTGCCATTTCTGCGTTCATATCTTCCATGTAATTGCTCTTTTCTTGTGATGAACTAGAATGATGTTTGCTTGAGTTGCCTATGTTCCAATGCTTGTTTTTAAAGTTCATTCTTTGCGTAGACTGATTATTGATGAATTTGTGATGAATGAAGGTTTTGCATCATTGGATTGTTGATCTTGTAATTTTTTTTGCGTTTGTTGCATTCCTACCTTGAATTCCAACATTGAGCTCGATTTCTTGTTATGCCCAGATTGTGGGTCCTTTGAGCCATTTTGTTTTCTCACTTGCATGTTTTATGCATGTGTCAAACTTATTTCGTTTCCGTTCTTGCACTTGCTTCTTTCTGTCTCACTCACCATTGATCACTGCGAATTTTAGGCTAAATCATGGTGTTAAAATGTCGTATTTTTGTTAAAGTCCTGTTGTTTCCATTATGTGAATTCGTTGATGTGTTGAACCTTTCATAGGCACAAGGTTTTTGGTGTGTTCTCCACATGGTGATGTATGTAGTTTTCTTAAATTGTGTTAATCCTCGGAAGGGATATTAGCTTAGTCGACAACTCTTTTTAACTATTGAATGCTGGTCCGGTGCTTCTGACTTTGTTAACTTCTGCGTATGTTCTACCTGTGAATAACAAATAGTACTCCGTAACATGTAAAAGTGTTGTAAGCTGCTACTTGTGCCTTCATTTCGGTCAGAGTGTGCAATTTCTCTACATTAGGCCGGGCTGGCTTTGCACTACAGCCACATTGAATCTGCCAGCAGATGGCTTGCCAAATCCAGTATTT
Source organism: Spergularia marina (assembly GCA_963680865.1). Lineage (NCBI taxonomy): Eukaryota > Viridiplantae > Streptophyta > Magnoliopsida > Caryophyllales > Caryophyllaceae > Spergularia > Spergularia marina. The sequence goes on along the minus strand of OY804560.1, from coordinate 19,836,939 downwards.
GAGCTCAGAGCTTATGTACTAATGATGTTCCGTCTTGGGTCTGAAGGTCAAGTGCAGTATTTGTGCCAAGTGCTTACCTTCCGATGATGTTGTGTCTTGAGTCTGCCTGATTAAGGATCATGATTATGGGGAAACCCGATTAAGAATATTATCTGCGTTCCGTCTCTCTTTGCATTAATGTGCCATTTCTGTGTTCATATCTTCCATGTAACTGATCTTTTCATGTAATGAATTGAAATCGAAGTTTACTTGAATTGTCTCGGTTTCAATGGATGGTTTTAAAGTTCATCCTTTGCATAACTTGATCATTGATGAAATTTTATTTGGGTATACGGAATTTTGATGAATAAAGGTTTTGTATCATAGGATTGTTGATCTGGTAGTCATTTTTGTCTTGCTGCATACCTTCCTTGATACCTAATATTGAGTAGTTATGCTCAGATTCTTGGTCCTCTGAGTCAGTTTTGTGCCTAATTTTTCGCTTTTAAGTTCTGTGCTTGTGACATATTTCGTTGTACTGAGTTGCACGCTCCGTTCCTGCAAATTGATTGGCTTGTAGTGGTCTTGTCAATGATCAATGCGATTGGAGTCCTGAACACCTGATCCTGCACGATAAGGTGGTGTCGTATTCTTGGTGATGATGTTCAGTTGTTTCCTTGATGTGTTCTAACCTCGAGTTTATTGGTGTGTGTCCTCCGTATTCAACTTTTCAAGTGCCTATGTGGTTTGTTCCATGACTAAACTTCCAAAGTAAAAACGTCGTAAGCTGCTCCATGTGCCCTCAATGCGTTCAGGCTTCAGACTGCCCGATCTTGGTGCATTGCGCAGGGCTGCCTATGCAACTAAACCAACACTGAAACTCGGCCCGTAGATGGCCAAATCCAGTATTTGAAGTTAGAGCTTATGTACTAATGATGTTGCGTCTTGTGTCTGATGGCCAAATCCAGAATTTGAGCTTAGAGCTCTCATCTACCGACGACGTCGTGTTTTGAGTCTGCGTGATAAATTATGTTTTTTTGCTTGTGAAATGCGCTATATTTTGCTTGTTTACCGTTATGAAATTATTTTGTATTTATAAAATTGGCTTTCGATCATAATCTATCTAATCGTGTTCCTTAATCGCACTAGTTTGTTCGACTCTAGAAAAATGGTTTTTGAGCCTAATTCCTAAAGAATCATACACAATTCGTTTCAGTGAAAAAAGAATGTACGTCTAGAAAGTAACAAAATTGTGATCCAAACAAAGCCGTAAATAACAAATTGTTTTGATTTAGATTATAGCAATTGAAGGAGTCCATTCTTTAAACTTTTATTTTTCTTCAAGTCTTTGGAAATATCTTTGTTTTATGGGACGGAAACGCTAGCCGTATCCCCCAGGGGTAGCATACACCTATTCGCTACTCCCTATTCCCCTCTAACTCCACTCTTTGTTATTATACGCGGTTGTAGTACTACAAACAACTACGGTCTTCCTAAACGTAACGTAACGTAACGAACTCTTGTATCCGGACAATTATTACTTCTACATTTCAAAATGAGATTTACTTTCCCCTTTGTAAGTTACATCTCCGATAAAATGTAATTTCCGTCATAAAATCAAGTACTCCGTATAAAAATCGATTTTGCGAGTGTGGATAATTACCCCTCACAAAATTTACCACATTATTTCTGTCAAAAAAAGAAAAAAACAAGTAAAAGGAAAAAGTGTGATACATGAATCATGATACCAGAAGCCCAAACCCATGAAAATGAAAAAAAGAAGGTTAAACAAAAAGCCCATATAAAGTCCAGAAGATTCTAGCTAGGGTTTCATTATATATCATCCATATAACCCCTCACTCATCACTTCCTTCTGTAACACACTTCTCCTTTCCGCCGAATTTATCTTCCATCATTTCATAGGGTTTTGAGAGTTCATCTTTTCTCCATCCCATCACCATGAGAGCCAAGGTATCTTATCTCTCACGTTTCTCCTTTTCCTCATCATCATCAAACTCCTTCCTTTGTCAACAATTTCATCTCCTGATTATTATCTATTCTCTTTGATCTTTAATTGTTTTGTTGATTATATTTTGCAGTGGAAGAAGAAGCGTATGAGGAGGTTGAAGAGGAAGCGCCGAAAGATGAGACAGAGATCCAAGTAGACGTCTTCTTCTACAAGCTTCTGCGACGGTTTTCACCTCACTCTTCCAAGGCTGTTTCTCTTTAATGCTTTAGATCTTCGTTGTTTTATCATTTCTTAGGTTTATTGAGGCTTGTTTACGACGTTTGAGACATTATGTATCGAATATCGACGCGTTTTATTATTAGTCCAGATATTTTTGGCTTAATCTTCGCTCGTTAATCTTTTATCGCTTTTATTTTTATGCTTAGATCATCGGTTTTAATTTGCTTGGTTTTGTTCCGATTTAATCTCTAATTTTGATGTGAAATTTTATTATTAGGGTTTTGGAAAAAGTTGATTTGATGTGAAATATGATAAATTTATCATAGCCGTTTGATTGTTTGAGTTGCGTAATGTTGACAAGTATATTGATTTGATATGGAATTTCTAAGTTTGTGTTGTTGTGATTTTGTGCTGAGTTGAAAATGTGATGTAGTAACTTTTGTGACAATGATTTCTTGTTGTGTACGCTGATCTCCTCATGATGTCTGTGTTTCGGTAATCGGCCTTGTTTTTTTATAGTTGTGATTCTCTGATTAGTTTCGGATAATTATTCATTTGGATTGTTGGTTTCGGATAATAATTCGTGTTTTAGATTATTGTTCATTTATATGTAAGTTACTTGATGGTGATTTTGGTCATCTTGCTCTCATGTTACTCGATATAGGTTTTGAGGTCTTGGATGTGTTGTTGATCTTTGATACCTTGTTCAGGGTACTTGTGTAGTCTACAAGTTTCCTGATGGATGAAACGTATGTTACTTGTCTTTGTGTTCCTTTGAATCAGACGGCATAGGCATAAGCAACATTATGTTGTGTGATGTTAAAACGTTACATGGTTCATTTCCTTGTCTGTTATCGGTTTTTCTGAATTAGATTAAGCGATGATAATCTTCTATTAGATTTGGATAAAGGATGCTGATAAGATTGACCTTGCAGAATTGTCATTTCTGGATTTATGACTTAAAAGTTATTGTGTTTGTTTCCCAGTGATCAACTCGGAATTGGTTTTTGCTGGTTTGAGTTCATGGTTTATATAGAGACTGATGAATGGAGTGTCTTTGACTTTCTTCTTAAAATTCATGTACATTTCTGTTGTTGAGTGCTCTGAATGTGTCAGCCATTGTTATCTCTCTGAGGCTCTGCATGCCTGCCTTCTTATCGTCACTGAGTTCTAATTCTTGTTGTGCTCGGACTGTTTATGGTCATTTGAGTTCGGTTCTGCATAGCTTCACATTCTTTTTATCCTCGGTCTGATGGTTGTTCTTGGAGTTCAGTTCTGCATTGTAAGACTCCTGTTCTTGGAGTTCAGTTCTGCATTGTAAGACTCCTGAATTACAGAGGAGTTGAGTTCCTCGCGATTGTCCTCTCTCTGTTCCTGTGAAATTTGATTGGGTTGTAGTGGTAGTGAGACTGTTTTTGATCATGTGCAACTGCTTTTGCCTCTACCATGAACTTCATCAATTCAAATTCGAGGCTTGATTAGGCACGATTAGTGTATCATGTTTGTATGTTTTCTTGTTCAAGTGCGTAGTATGTTGTTTTCTGGAGCTGCCTTGTTGGTCTTCTGTATTGGTTCGTGAGATTTTAACCATTCATGTGATCGATGGATCCGATCTCTGGTAGGTTTTTTTTTTTCCGTCAGTTGGTAGGAATTTAAGCGTAGGTGAAATGAGTAACTTTATTTACAAGCTGTGTATACGCTTTGCGTCGATGAAGAATGCTTGCGACGTGTTAAACTGCTTCGTGTGCCCTCTACGGCTATGTCTGCCACCCATTGCATCTCACAACGCCATGTTCTGTTTTATGCGCAAGGCGGGCTTTGCGCCCGCATCTTGTCAACATTGAAACTTGCTTTGTCAATGGCTAGTCTCAGACTCCCGATCTCCTTCCATTTTATCTCTGTCACTCTTACATTTACAAAGAGTAAGGCTATATATGAGGGGTGATATGAGTATTATATTTTTATGTGGTGAGATTAGAGGAGATAATTGAAATATGGTGGGTCATATTAATAAAAAATTAGGGGTATACATTTAGAAATGTATATGGATACATATGCATGTAGACCTTTGGACTTGACTTGGGGCGAACTGTCCCAGTTACATACAACACAAATCGACCCATTGTATTTGTCAGTTATCGATCAGCATTCAGCAGGGTAAAAAGGTTGCGATATCGATACCCAGCCTCATCTCGAAGGACCGGTTGTACTTGGCGGATTTTCGCACTCTTTCTTTCTGGTTTAAAATGAAGTGTTCAAGAGTTGCACGTAATGTCTAGTATAAGTGATATGAAATGTCGATTTTGAGTTACATTTAACATTTGTTTGCAAGGTCACTCTTGACGGAAAAACACAGTCCATTAATTTCCGAACCAGAAACTCTGAGCAAAAAGAAAAATTGTCAAAAATCTAAAGTAAGAAAAATGCAAGGAATTTAATGGTATAGAAGGGGAGAGATGATATGAGATAGCATGTGAATATCCTAAAATAAATGGGGGTTATGATATCGGTACCTAGACTCAGCTCGAAGGGCCATTTCGATCTTGTAGGGGCGATTTTGCAATAATCGCTCACGCTTTGTTGTTTAAAATGAAGTGTTCAAGAGTCGTTTATAATACATGGAATGGAGTAGTATGAAAAGTCGATTTTGTGTCTTACTTTGTAACTGGAGAGGATCTGGACTCGTGTGTAAATAGATTTGCAAGGTGATATGAAAAGTCGAATTATGTAAGCCCTAAGTCCATTGATTCCCGAACCAGAAACTCTACCTTATGAGCAAAAAGACAAGTTGTCTTCAAAAATCTTAAGTAAGAAAAATGCAAGGAATTTAATTACGAACATATGATAAAATCCTTCCTATACATAGTAGTAACTATTTCTGATCAAGAAGAGCATGCGATCCTCTACTTGGACCGTCATTATTGTTAGCCTTAACCACAAGCTCGTCAATATAATTCTTAACCTCCTGTGCTATCATCCTCTGTATCGACCCCACCCAACCTGTCTCAACTCTTCCTCCCGTACACCCCACGATACCTTCTTCTATACTCTTCCTCCTCATGTGATCATCACACCCATCCTCGTCACCTCCACGTGTCGTAACTGCATTCCCTCCAGGTGGAAGCAATGTTAGCACAGTCTCAGGCTCTTCTGATGATCTCTCCAACCCACCATCCTCATCCTCCTGCTCCTGCACCACCCCACTCGAACCCTCCCGCCTTCCCACGGAACCCGACTCGGACGAGTCCTCGACTCGTTGTCGCTTCCACTCGCCCGAGTCGGTCCCATCGCCCGCCCGCTTCCTACGTAAGGTAGAATTCCAATGGTTCTTGATGGCATTGTCCGTACGCCCGGGTAACAAACGGGCTATCGTAGCCCACTTGTTACCGTGTACCGCATGGGCTTGTATTATTTTCGCGTCCTCAGCCGGGCTAAAGGGCCGGTGCTGGACGTCTGGGCTCAGCTGGTTACACCATCTGAGCCTACACGATTTACCAGACCGGCCCGGTATGCCCGTGCTAATCGCGGTCCAATTTCTAGGCCCATGTTGTTCAACTAGTTTAATCAACGTTGCGTCCTCTTGTGGGCTCCACGACCCTTTCACGCGATCCGATACGACATCGTCCCTACCGCTTTTCTCCGGTACCATAATATTGAAATCCACGGAAAATTGAATTGCTACCCACCTGTTGTTACACGAATTTGGTATATCAAAATTCCCCTCCCTAGCTAGGACGTTGTTTTCTATGGCGATTGAATACGTGAGAGGAATTTATATATGAATTGGAAAAGGGTGTGAGAGAGATTTGTTGTTGAAGTTTCTGTTATATAAAAGAGAGGCGAGAAAGTGGTGGAAAGAGGGAGTTATAACTGCCTCTCGCTGTTGGTGTGGGGGTTTTGGTATTTATTTCATAACTGATTTGATTTTTTTTTTCATAACGGCTTTTCTTTTGTTGGTTATTTTATTGGTTAATAAATTCATTTCTTTCCGCTTTTGAAACTCATTTAACGGCTGGTTTCAATTTCACCAAACTCAAAAGACAGTTAGAAAGTTTCTCTCTCTTAATTTATTGTTTTTATTAATAGATAATTTCGGTTAATTTATTTTAAAATTAGGATATTATTCGAGTAAATTAGGTTGTGATATTGGATTTGTTACGAGAGTTAGAATAGATAGGATGATGACTCTAGGAGGTTTGACTATTAAGTGATGGTGTTAGGTGATAAACAAGTTATATTTCACAAAATTAATTTAATTTATCACAAAAAATACAACTTCAATTTTGTTGAACTCGTAAAATATTACGGATTTATATGAGAATATACAACAACTCGGCAAGATGACCAATATTTATTCGATGAATTGAAATAGCCAAGAGCCAAAACATTAACTTAGGTAACAAATTTTCATGCGAGTAAAACAAGACCTTAATTATTACCACGAGAATGGCCAATTCAAAGTATATCTTCGATTTTCTTTGGCATGATTAAGTTCAACAATTGCGTCACTCCATTTGACTAGATACGAGAAGAAAAATAAACATAACCTCGATTAATTTAATCTGGTACATGCATATTACAGTTCATATGATGGTTTCTATTAGACTGAATCATTTTAAGACTAAATCTTCATTGTCGTTATCGTAATTATTATTCCGATTGTTGTATTTAATCTTTTTTGAAAAGCTAAAGTAGGTAGAATGCCAAAAATAGCACAACAAGAACAAAAAGAATGAATACATCAAGGTAGGTAATGTAACACAATATGGCAAGGCAGGAAAGGCCAGCTTTTCTGCTTGATGTGCGTAAAGACTACTGAAGGTGAGAGGGAAGGAGGTAAAAAATGGTAGGTCAAGTGAAGCGTAAACAAGTCATATATACCGTGCCAAAAAATAAAAAAGAGTCCAATTTGAATGTCATGTTAACCGTGTGGTTAATTTCGGGTAAACATGCGGGATATACTCCTACATCTGTACAATACTGTAGATCCTAACAATTCTATATTTTTGGATGATTCACGTGGTTTATGTTCAGGGGCCGTAGCGTTCATTTGATAGACCCGGATAAATTAACATCTCTGTATGTAGTTATGTACGTGTAAGCCTGGAGGTGGGTTCGAACCATAGTTGTGAGAGATGTTAGTTTACAATCTTACTACAATACTGATATAATTTAACCGATATAGATAGTTAATGTGTTTTATATATTGAATTTTGGGTAGTATGGGCCTTCAAATTTTTGGGGCCTTGTTCTCAAGCCCAGCTCGCCCTCCCTCATCTACGGGCTACCGCCATACATGTATATGTGCACTCAAAATTGCGTACATTAAACCAATTGTTGATCATATTAAGAGTTAAGACACGATAATTAACGAATGTCAAAATCTGGAAAAAAAAAAAAATAGAGGGAGTAATAACGTTTAGCAATCCAGCGAGAAATTGGATTTAGCAAGACATACACATATAATCTAGATTTTGAGCTAATTAAGAAGACGAGAAAAAGAAGCGTTGCCTTTTGCTAGTAACGCGAAAATTGGAAGAACTAGAGGACCATGAAACTAGTCTAGTTAAAACATTCATAAGAGACTGCTTAATTACACTAACATTATTATTAGTATTATTATCATCTTTGTAGTAAAGTATTAATATTGTTTTAATCCTGCCTCCTAAGCAAGCTATATCACCCCCAATTGTGATCAAGTTGAGGCCTTTTAGGGCCGGGACGAGGTCGGATATGAGGTCGGGCCGATCTTCGCAACAAAATGTAGCCTTGATCAACACTACATTTTTGTTGTCGTTGTTGTTGTTGTGGTCGTCTTGAGAATGAGGAATTGGAATTCCTTGTTCTGTATTTGTGTGACATTCTATTGTCACGTCGTCGATTTCTGTTGGAATTGTGAGGATTTTGTTGATTTCTGATGTGTTCCTCTTTAACTCCCTGATTTCACCAACCACTCTTTCTAGGAGAGCTGCCTTGTCCATCTGCATTTTGATGAATTGTCATCATACTAAAAAATAAAAAACACGTGTTTTGCGACCACAAATATTTGTTCGTACATGATCGTAAAATCGATCAGTTTAGTCACAATGTGACCGAGTCTTGTTAGTTGTTAGTACTGTTACATCTTTATACTATGTGTGAACAGTAACATTATATTTTGAACTTTTAAGGGCCAGTAATATGTTAATTAATGTTAATGTAAATGTATAATACTGCCTGTACTGGTCAAATTTTCGATTACATTGTGCACCAGATTAATAAGCTAGTTACTTATATAGTTATACGTCGCTCATCACATGTAATGTACTTGCGTTATAGTTTAACGTCTGTTGCATATTCAAATCAAATGTAAAGAATGCACGACATCACTGGTACATGTTTTTCAATTACAGATTCATAAATTTTTTAATAATCTATCATACTTATCAATCATATAGTATAATGTGACGAGCAAAATTACATAAATTACCTTGTCAGACTTGGGAACCAGCTTCCTAAGCCTAGCAAGCTGCCCATTAATCCTGTCACGACGGCGTTTCTCGGCTTGCCGGTGGCTCTGGGAATTGGCGGCCGCAGCAGCACCACTATCTGCAGGTGACCAGGAAGGGTATCCCTGAAATCGGAAGGAGTTGTCAGGAAAATCATGAAATTGCAAAGTGGTTGTAGTTGCAGAATCAGCAGGACAACTTTGAGCAACAACACTTTCCTCTTCAGGCAAAGCAGGACAACAAATGCTGCTATTTTTGGCCATGTTTCCAAAACTTTGCAAAAAAAAACTTTTTAAGAGATTATGAACAACGTTGCTGATTTTCTCATGATTATCTTATGATTTTTGTACTAGTACTAATCAACTCTAGTAGTAGTTGTAGTAGGACACTGTATGTCTATTAACACTGTTTTTGTACTTATCTACACTGTTGTTGAATTGTGAACCTGGTTACTTGACAGTGATTGGGGAACATGTCCATTTGTCCGGTGAAAATCTTTCTTTGATTGATGCATACACTACAAGTTACCTCATCATTGACATCAACAAGTTACAAATGCATATGGACATTTGTGAGTTTGTCACACTCCACATTGTTATAACTGTTTAATGTTAAAATTCAGACGCACTAACTAACTTGAAGGTTACAAGTTTAAATCTTACTAGAGTTACTTTAGACGTATAATTTATCCCCTTAAGCCCTTACTGCCTTGTCTTCCTTCATTCAAGAGTGTTTCCGTTAATAATTGGTGAATTGTGACCATGACAGGTGCGCCGAGTGTATTTCTGATTACCCCACTAGAGGGTATTAGTGTAAATAAAAATGTTTTATCAAATACTGACGTGGATTTGGAATATGTAACATCATCAATGATACTAAATCGATAAATATATTAAAAATAGACCTCGTAAATTCGAGTCACAATAGTAAAATTGAGATATAAAGTTACCAAAAACCCGTAGTATAACCTCATCTTCGAATTCAGACCCAAAGTAATTGTATAAGAAGAATTTGAGATGTAGTGTGAATAGGAAGATAATGAAGTCAAGTTTAATTCCAGTGAGTGAAAAGCAGAGGAGAGCCCACAATATTTATGCAAACTTATCCACTAGATTTCATATTGTATATTTGGAAGATCACATTATTAGTTTGATTGGTTAAGTATCCTATGTGATGTTTGTCTTTTATGGTTCACCTTTGCTAAGCTCACCCATCGACTCATAAGTCGTAATAATGTACATGGATTGTGGGCGGTGTTATTAGGCGCAACTTCGTTGTCCTAAATCCTTTTGGTACATATTCACATTTAGCCCCTACAATATTAATCTACTATATGTCGTTTTCCTTCGACTTCGTTTCATCGTAATTATAAACTTATTAGTTTTGATACGGGTCATGATTTGAAATTATTCATGATTAGACCCTAAACTCATATCAGTCCAACGAATCATGAAACATCGAATTATATATGTAACGGATAAGATAATCACAGATCAAGCACAATAGTGAAATGATTTGACGCGGGAATTGCTTTATTAGATTGTGTAATGTAAAGAAGTTCAAAACAAACAGAAAACAACGATTTGTGTACAATACCAAGCAAACAAAAACATCACAATCTACTTTCTAATGAAACACAAAGCCAAATGACAATATTGATTAATGATCCCTCTTGTCCTTCTATATACATAGGCCCTCTTTTTAAATGATTGACATGAACTGTAAAGACACAACCTAAATGAAAAAGGATTCAGATCCCCCGGTAATTTTCCATTTATAATAAACTCCACCAACTCCAGGGAAAAATAAATTCAGGGGATCTCAATTCAATGAAAAAATGTTCAAATTAGATTTGACTTTGAACTAAAATGTTCGGGGAGGGGTTGAATCTTAGTAGCCTTGTAGGAGATCTTTGTGTGGCCAAGGCCGCGATTTGGCAAAAACCCATAGTACACAGAAGAATGGTGTTTATTGAAACGTTGCGCTTATGAATGTAACTCAAGTGAGGTTCCATCATAATATACCAAAGGACGTCAAGGGACTCACATAGTCCCTTAGCAAGTCTACCGAAAAAACGGAAAGGCAGTAAGAAACCAAGTTTTCCATCTGCATTGTGGAATGTGGATGCTCTAAGTGAGCATAGTACATCATATACATTGCCTCTACTTTCATCTCCCAAGATGTTTGGAACCAAAATTCAAGTAAGATTTCCTTTCAAGCTAAGACCATATACAATCATCAGTTGTCATTGAAATGAATAGCTCCAACTTTCCAAACAAAGAAAGTTGTTGCAAACATTATTGTGCTGATGAGAACAAAAGAAACCGCGATGACAAACAAATCATAACCTCCAGGGAGATCGAATGTAAGGCCTGCTTTTGGCATTCCTCGCTTTGCGTCATCTAACAAGTTAGTCGGAGCCTGTGGAAGACCCTTCTTACCCTTTTCACTCTCTCTCAGAGCATCCAATACACTGCGGCCCATCTCTGATTTCGCAGGTTTGGAATCTGAGTAACGGCTGAGAACCCTGGCGGCCCTTAATCTCTCTCTTGCTGTTAGAGGCGCCTTTTTCTGATTTGTTTGTGCATTGGCGCCAGTTGAGGCCGCTGCAGCTGATGCTGAAGCAGGGTTTTCCGAGTCATTGGAAGGTTTTTCTGGTGCGGTAACTGATTCTGAACTTGAATCCTCACCGAGTTTTGCCATTACACTATCACTTTCTGCTGCCAAAACATGTGTGACTCTTCTACTGGCATTTACGGCCCTCTTTGATTTGATTGACAATAAAGGTGATGATATATGGACACTCCTTGTAACAGAAGAACCGACACAGGATCTAGTCACCTGCATCTTTGATTGGAATAAGGGTGTTAGAAACGATCACAGATAACACTACTCAGCATATATCAGATATCAGAGGCGATCTAGGTTTTCGTGGTAGACTCCTATGAGTACTGTCCTATCAGGCTGTAGTTCAGCTAGCTTTTTCCAATCACAGATCCAGCTACTTTCCCCCTAGTCCTATACGTACGCTGACACTTTTTTTTTGGGGGGGGGGGGAGGAATGGATACATATGCTGAAATTTAGCAAATGCCAATGCAGAAAAAAATAATATGAAATCACACCTCAATGAAATAAACTACCTTTTACTGATAGTTTCTATGTGTATCTATCAAATAGTTCCTAGCACTTCACTTATCAACACTTATCACATCTTTGGCTTAATCACAAAAGAAGTCACTGGGGTACGCTTCCTATCCGAATGAATGGATACAAGTTAACAACATACTGAGCTCAAGATCAGAGATGGCACACTTCTGTGCAATATCACCAGTAATCCAATCCACGTCTCCGACAGACAAAAGTACTAACCTAAAACAGAATAACTGATCATATCCAAATTTAGGTTGCCTTTTCATTTCTTATTCAGACATCCTGAAATAGAAGACGGAACCAGAAACGTAATATCAGAGCACCTGGACTGAGATCCCAAACTGTTGAGACACTAATATGTGCAAAATCAGGTACCAGAAAAGTGTCTGTAACTGAGCATTCTTTGGTAAAGTATAGTTACAGAATGTTGGAAGTTCAAGCTAAATCTTGAGAGCAATATCTCACAGTGAATAAGCAAGACTTGTGAGATTGTACAATCTGACTAGCTTACATCAATAACCCACCAAGCTCTAAATTTAGACCGGGAATCAAAGAGAGGCCGATCATAACACAGATTCAGACTTTGGAAGTTCCGAAAGATCCAAACTTTAGAATGGATTAGATTAGTACAACCAATCTAAAATCAAAATCACTACTATGAACTATGAAGTATGAACATCAAGACCAAGATTTCTAAAGCTCGAGTAGAAGTAACGTATTGTCCTATGTTTATCACAAGAAATCCTGGCATAACCTGATATCAGGTGTTGAGCATTTCAGCATGACCACAGGCAAATATGAGGTCTTACACAATTTTTTTTGGCAAAATTAACCTCAGAATCAGCCTAATACAGTACAAATTCAGTAGGAATGTAAAACTCACTGAAATTCTATACTGAATTCACAGGAGAAGAACATAACATCAATCACACTTATTGATTCTAATCATGCCCAAGTAAATGTTGGGTGTCCGTCTTACCAATTACCCGATGGTTGATTACAACATTACCCCAATGTCTCAAAGTATCCCGTCTATAGCGAGGTAAGGGGTGGTCAGATTTACGCGACCTTATCCATTTCATTTTCATTACTAAATACTACAACAGAGATAATATTTCTAGAACCACTAAAAAGCTCATTAATCTATGAAAATACTAGGTGCTATACAGCTATACTACAAGTTTACAAGTTCTATAGCTCTGCCTTATCAAAGAAAAGAAACAAGCAAACAACATAATATAATCCAAAGTATACTATACTCTTTTTGTTACATCGAATTTGTTAAAGTTTGGTTTGAACTATTCTCACGTATTCAAACGAAACGTTTTAACGATTCCAAAAAAACGTAACTAGTAACGAATTTAGCGAAAGGAAATGAAAGAGAGGAGAAGGAGAGAATTACAGGATTGAAGGGGACGACGGAATTAAGAGAAACCGTCATGATTTGGGTGTCGGGTCGGAAAATGAACCATATGAATCAAAGTACCCAACTTCCTGATTTCGCGTTTGTGTGGCACCAGTTTACTCCTCAACCTTCTTTGATAGATTTTCTCTATTATTATTACTACTACACTTATCTTGCGCGTGAATACCACCTTCACCTTTTCGTATTTTTTTTTTTTTTGTCGTATTTTCATCGTTAGTGAAAACCAAAGAGCAATGATAAATCTACAATACGCTCAATCAACTGCGCCACCACACCACACTGAGTCAAGCATGTGTGTCAAATTGGCCGCACTAAGTCAATTGGGTCACGTGTGACACGCATAACTGACTTAGTGTGGCGTGGCATAGTTAAGTGTCAAAGTGAGATAACGTCACCCTTTTTGTGTCTAGATTGTTTAGTTTTATTACAATGGTGTTGCGAGACCGTCAAATATAACATCACAAGTTGATGTAAGTAATTGAGTAAAGCTTTGCGATTTCTTTAATAAGCTTTTGAGCATGTACGTCCTTCTAAGACCATAATTCAAAAATTATCTGTGTCGCCAAAAAAAAAACTCAGGTCAATTCACACTCGTATCTCACTTGTATATAACTTGTAGACTATAGTTGGTGATGAACCAATGGATAATTCATACACATGACAACAGAAATTCAGTGGGCAGATTACAAACTCATGTTTAGCACTCCAATTATTGGAGAAAAAAATCTGCCATGTTTGCCTTTGAATGAAGAGATGAAGAAAAACAGACACTGGCATAAATTGGTGAGAAATTTCAAGATACCTTTGAGCCAAAATGTGAAGTTAAGAAACAGCAACCGGCTGCATATATATAAGTATACAGACTATACACGTATTAGACACATGAAAACATCTCTATCCCGATTCAGCCCCTCCTTCTTCAACTCGGAAAGTGTCCTAAATCAATCAACACTACTTGCGTATAACTCACTAAGTTAATAGTACTGGTCTACTGGAGTTGAGGCCACCCTTGAAGTCTCAAAAAAGAGAGGCTATAGCTCAAACCTTTGGTTTTCCGGCTTGAATTAAGAAGCTTGAGATAGAATTGGTTGGACCGACGCTTTAAAATCCTCATAGAACTTCTGCTCTGAGAATCTGCCTGCTCGTTTTCTTGCAGCAGCAGCCATCTCAAGTCTAGCAGCCTCGGGCATCCTCAGAACTTTGAGGACAGCATCTGAATATTCCTCCACGGTTTGTGCAAGAAAGCCTGTTCTCTGTCCATCTTCTTCCAACACGATATCCATCATTGGACCAGCCGATTTGTGGGCTGCTCAGAGGAAGTTATACATTAAGTACAGGACTTTTACAAGTACACGATCAGTCAAGCAGACAGCTACTGGCATTGGATTTCTCGGCTTACCAATTGGAATAGCACCAGCAGCCATAAACTCCACAACGTTTATGCCAAAATGTTCATCCGTCATGGAATGGATCCCAGCAACTGCAGCTCCCAAAAGTTTCACTAAATCCCTGCACATCCAGTCAGTTGCTAAATCTTACTATACATAATTTTCACTGATATCATGGACAAAATGAACTAAAATGATGATCTATGTGACTATGTCTTGAGACATAAATGACACGCAATAAAGCTTGTCAAAGACTGGTACGAATGAAGAATGCTGAAGCTCGTGCACCTAAGTTACAGACCTGTACAATACATTTTTGTGAAACTCAACGTGATTCTCCACCTTGAGGTCAACAGCCATCTCTTTCAACTTCTGTAGTCGATCCTCATCTGCCTTATTGCGACAACTACCCACAAACTGGAGCTTAGGCTTTGGCATATCTGTATCCAATTTGCCGATGACTCTTGCAAAAGCCTGCAGTTGAAGGGGGTGTGCCTGAGATATGCACAGGAATTAATATAAACTGTCAAAATGTTTATCAAAAGCCTGAGGTTAACAACTTCAGCGAAAGTACCTTTTAGAACATTACATACAAATGCCCACCTTCTCAGGACGAAACTGAGCCACAGAGATAATAGCCGGAGTTACTGCAGATCTTTCCAATGGCAGAGCCTGTGCGTTAAAGAAATTACTGGTGAGACCATTTACATAGTAACTTAACCTGTCTGAAACTAGTCATAATAACATTGCGAAGGATAACTATGGAAGATTGAGAGTTTCACAAGAAAAAACAATAGAGGAACAGTATGGATGTATGACCGCATGGGAAAATGAGACATCAACAAAGAACCAGAGCTGAAATAGGACATCAACAAAGAACCAGAGCTAAATCGAATTAAACTAAGGTTTTCAATTTTGCCTACATGAGCTAGAACTAAGGTTGCCATTTTCCTGATACAGGCCGAGTTGCCAACAGTGAAAAGATCAAACAAAAATCTCAAGGAAAGAAAATTACAAACCTGCAGGCCTGAAGTGTCACAAGGTGGATATACTCTTCTAGTGCGCTCAGGAATTTTCCAAAGCTTTACTATATGAGATTGAGTCCAGGATGAGTTAACCATGACCAAGTGAGCACAAGAACCTACACGACCATACATCCAGCTAAAGACCGAATAATATAGCACCTTGCACCGAGAAAGCCAAACACTGCAATAACATTAGCAATAGAAGAAGTTCATCAATGCATAAAGTTAATGACAGACGTAAGTAAGCAACATTTCCAACTGTGCACCAGATCAACTCTTATTTATTGATTAACAGTAAGAAAGCTGAGGGTTGACCACAAACACTTAGAGAAGTGGTGGAGCTTAAGCTACCAGGGACGGAAAAACCCTGACAACACTCAACATGTCAAAAGAACCCCAGAAATCACTACTATCATTATAGACAATTAGACATTATTCGCGTTCATCTTTATCAGTAGCCACCATAAAATGAAATGAATTCCATGCCTTCAAAAAGAACTTGTAAGGAGGCCAAAACCCCAAAATCACCACTTTTTTTATAGTGAGAAAATTAACAGAAAGGGACTAGATTACTAGAAGTCTAGAACTAATGAAGAACCACTAATTTGCAAAATACAAGTGGGCCAATATAATTTAGGCATGCAGTCCTTAAGCAGCATGCAAACGAATGTTGACTGTAAAACAGAAAATTTTCTTCTGATTCTCCTTCCCATGAACTTTGTATTAATGTTGTCAATGTATATTGAAATGACACAGGTGAGGAATTCAAAACCTTTGAGCAACCACGGTATCATTGTTATACATGGCACTTCGCGAACGAACCCGGGAGACCATATCAGAACTGATGGTTGGATAATGAGTATATGAGATGACTTTGCAACCAAAAATGCGTGCAAGTGGGTACGTAAATGCATAACCACTGGTATCAAAATAGTACAATGGTGTGAGCTTGCATAAAGCTTCCCAAGAGAGGTAGACTGAACCGAGGCTTTGGCCAATCATAGTGAATCGAGGGTAAGTCGTCTCTTCAATCCACTTCCTTTTGTTAAGATGTACAACCTAATGGACAATTGGACAGAACTAAAACACATTCAGCTATCTCACAAATGATCGGAACATAAAGATATAAGGAGGAGCGAGAAACTAATCTATTGAAAATGAATAATAAGTAAAAAAATGACAGAAACCATCAAACATGCCAAATGGAAATTATTTTGAAAAAGCAGAGTAGCTGGGATTCAAACAGCAAGGAACCATACATTTATGTGTGCACCATCAACCACAGCTTCATCCATACGTAAAAGAGTTCATTTATGTTAAGATCCAGCAAGAAACAAAAGCGTTCAGATACCTTCAGAACCCCAATTAGACTATTGTCAAAAGAAACATGAGGCCATGAGCTTGATTGATGTTTTGCAAGTCAAATCAAAATACAGTGTTTAACACACTGATTCAGACATTCTTCAGCATTTTTAGAGCTAAATGAGCCAAGACTGTAGCAATCAAATTCATTTCTGATGCAAAGTCAGAAACTGTTCACACTTGGGATATAAACAGCTTCCGATAGTCAATGATTCCATAGGTTTCTCAACCAAAAGTAGGTGCAGAAACTTTGAATAACACCCTTATTTAGTGAGCTAGCAGGTTTCCTTATTCTATAAAACGGAGCATCATATCTGCCATAAAACTACAGATTATTATTTACAATAAACTTGCGAGTTGTGAACTCCTTTCGTCTAACTACCGCCCTAACCCCACCCGCCCACTGCACACCTTAATCCAAACTTAACTACTTTGTGATGTGCCTATAGCTGTGAGGATTATTTAGCTTCCTCGGTGCCTAAACCTAGAAATTACGCATCACCGTAACCTTCTAAGTTCAGTCCATTTCATTCTTTTCCTAGTAGTGTATCAAACTCTCGAAAGGTTTGATCATATCCTTTGTCCTTTCCTCTTACATTACTCCAAATTCCATAAAAGGGGTCTTCTTTTTATCTTAGAAGCCTCAAAAGCTTGAATGTGAATCAAATTACTTCAATCGATTCGACGCAGCCACCATTTTGCTACCAAACATCTTTGATTTGATCCATTGTACACCAAAAATTAACACAAGAGCCAAACTTTATGGCAATCCACTAAATCAACGAAATCATACTAAACAAAACAAAACATTCAAATGCAATCACTTCAACAACACACCATAAAAAACACAAATCACCCAAAAAAGTAAAAGTTTAAAATGGTTGATTCGGATTAAACTGAGCAAAGCATCCCATGCTAACAAGAACAACAGCAGCAACTCAGAGGAATAAAATTAATGAAAACCCAGAATAAAGGAGGTTGATTAGGTAACAGACCTTAGGAGGAAACTTCAAGAAGACGCCAAAACGATCAGAAGCACGAGCCAACAAGGACTGAGGAGAAGAATCATGATCTCCAGTATAAACAACGCAATCAAGGTCAGGTCTTTCGTCTTGAATAGCTTTAACAGCACACCACAACACTCTCTCTCCTCCTCCCCCATCGTTGGTGTACGGGTGGAAGAATCCTACTGCTTTTTCCCGACTTTTTTTTGCGTCGATGATTTGAAGTGTTAGTCTCAGAATTAAGGCCACAAATAATGCTGGAATTATTCCCAGGTAAAAAATTGCCATTTTAGGTGTTGGGGGCGGAATTGGCCGCCGGTGATGGCGGATCGTGCGGTGGTGAAGTGGCGGCGTGAGGATGGTTGGCGGTGGTTGGGGAAGAGGTGACTCAGATTAGTGCTGTTGTCCGCTTACGGCTTAATAAACCCTCCTTTTTCTCTAGCGTACGTTACAAGAGTAATGATGCCCATAGGCAAAAGGAATTAGACCCAGCTAACGCCTAACGACTTTACGTTTTACGAGTCCACGCGCTTTAGTAATTTTATCGGTTGGATACTTAGGGGTTGTTTGGATACCCTTATTTTCCATAAGAATTTCATATTCCTAGGAATTTGATTTTTGTGTAGTTGTTTGGATGACCCTTTTTCACTAAAGTGGAGGAATTGTGAATTACTTGGGAATTTCTAATTCCCATGAACCATAGGAATTCAATTACCCACCCCCCCCTGGTAATTCACAATTCTTATGGTGAATATAGAAGAAATTATTAGTTCACCCTTAATTAATTCTATTGCATTGAATTAACTACTAACATAAAAAAGAGGGTAAATTAGTCATTTAAATGACTAACATGGGAATTGTAATATGGTAAACAAACAACATGTAGGAAATGAACTCCAAGGAATTCTAAATTCCCATATGGTAACCAAACGCTCTAAGCCAAATTCCCGGGAATTTGCCACAGGAATTAAATTCCAATGAATTAGAAATTCCCATAGGAATTTAATTCCTACGTTATCCAAACGACACCTTAGATTAGCTGAACTGAACTGAATTCAATGTAAGAATATCACGCGCTTTAGTCATTTTAGCGATTGAATTAGCTGACACTAAAGCTAGTTGAGACGAAACGGGTATTTAAAATTTGTGTTCCCTTTGTTGAGAAATTTGGTCTTGGTCACTTGGCTGGCTGGCTTCACTCAGAAAGGTAGGAAATGGCTCAATACAAAAGCTCTTCTTTAGTCACTCAAATAACTGTCATTTCAGATGTTGATAATCTCCTCGACGACCCTAGTAAATAAGTCGAGACGATCACAATCTTCCCAGGATACGAGCATTAACTGGAAAAACGATGTAAATTACATGTGATGTTTTATTTTCCGGAAATATGAGGATTAGAGAAATTATGGTGTCTAACATTTAGACAACATTGATTGTAAAAAGCAGATTAGCTGAGCAGCATGAGTCTGGTGAAACTGAGAAATTAGTGGAATTAACAAAAAGGCCGGGAAAATTTTCAATTCGAGCACAAAAACAAAGGCATATAGCTTGCTTACAAAGCAGCAGCAGCCAAAAAGAATGACCTCAGCTGTCTAAAGAATTGATACTACTACAAAGATGTACATCAAACATACATGATGGTAGAAAAGAATGCAAAATTGTAACATTATTTTCTTCAGGTTGACATTTCGCTATTCTGTAGCGAGTATATAACACAACAAAGTATTGGGAGCAACCACAGGATAATTAGCAAGGCAAAAATCTCCAACCGCAGCTCAGCAGTACGATGCAAAGTTCCACATCAAGCAAGCATTTGGTTAGCACAGGTACTCGTGGCTACTATGCAAGTTAATAGTTCCCCATTGGTGGCATGCCAAAGGGTGGCATTGGTGGCATCCCCATTCCACCCATACCTCCCATTCCTGGTGGTGGTCCGTAACCTCCCATTCCTGGTGGTGGAGCTCCTGGCATCGATGGTGCAGGCAAAGCAAGAGGCAGCAATTGAGCATACATGTTCTGCGACACAAACAGGCCAATTAGTTTGTCAGCAAGAATCAAAAGATAGTTGTAAACGCCAGGCATGCATTTCAACGGACGAGATTAAGAGAGGGGGAGGGGAACGGCAGTGGGAAGCAATCAATGAAGCTAACCTGTTGAGCAATTACGTCCTTCTCCTCCTGCTCTTTTGCCTTTACTTCCTTCTGCGACTCGATTTTGTCCTTGATCAGGTCATCAACTTTGCCTGTATATTCTCGGATAAACTGCACAGCAGGCCAGATGTTAGGGGAAGAAAAAAAAAAAAAGATGACGGTTCATCTCTACCTCCTGCCAGCTCTGGACTTGGCAATCATAAAACCGAAAAATATTGAAATTGAAACAATTTGACAGATCTGTCTGGGTAGAATTACAAAAGTATTACCTGTAACAAGTATGGGAAAGCAAAGTCAATCATATTGTTCATCCAGGCAAGTTCAAGAGCAACATCTGGCCGGATAACATCATAGCATACGAAAAGGCATGCGGCAAAGCATTCCTTCTTGCCCTGCATAATAAAAAACACAATAAGTTAACCACATAAAAGATCAGAGACATCTCCTGAATGGAATAAATCAGACTGAATTGCTGAAAACAGATTTCCTATGCATCCTTGTGATGTTTATCTTTCTTAAGACATTGCATTAGACTTCTTATATCTACCTGCTTAACTATCTCATAATTACATCATCCGAGGATATTTAGAAATAAAAATTACACACCTCCTGGATGAAATAAACCAGCAACTCCTCAGCCAATTCACGATCACCGGATTGTGAACAGGTCTCCATTGCGTCCTTGTAATGTTTATCTTTCTTGGACAATGCGATGGACTGCTTCCATCTACCTGCCTTTTTATAAATGTAAGCGGCAACACGTCTCATCTCCAAGAGCTCATGTTTCTCAATCTGTCATTAATGGAGGAAGTATGAGATAAACACTTACTTTCGAAATAGGAGAAAGACTAAATAAACTTAAAAGACACCCAAAATCAAACAACATGCCATAAAGGTACATTACCTTTTGTGCAAGTCCTATCTGATCAAAGTTATCATGTAGATCGATGGACTCTCTCAATCTTTCATAGTCCTCCTCCTCAACATAGATTCCGTTCAGAGCCTCATTAACAGCAGACACGTTGTTGCTCTGCACTGCAATCATATATGGCTTCACCAGATGTAAATTACCAGCCTGAAACAAGAATCAGCAAGTTAATTAGAATTCTTTACTAATGCACACTTGGAGACCTTGAGGCAAGTCATCTATGAACGGCAAGACAGCAAGGCACAAACCTTCCGCATTATGTCGACCACGCGTGTATGGTCAAGACGAAGGGCGAGCACATTGAGCATATCATTGATAAGGTCGGGATGCTCCTGAAGATAGAAGTGCACGGCTTTATAGTACAGCTCCACATTGGCAACTTTAACCACGACATCTTTGAATTGCATGTGATCCCAAGCCTCAGGAGAGTGATTCATCACAGTGGTGGCAGCATTGTCAAATTCATCATATTGGATATATAGATAAGTGAGTTCTTTCCAGTGCTGCTGTTCGTCGCATGCTCTAATCAGCTTAGGAATGTTGAGACGTGTTGAGAACAGCTTAATGTGCTCCATAAGCTTCTCAGGGCGATACCTAGCATAAAGCACCCCAAGTTCAGTGAAGATGCCCATGTGTGCACGTTCCAATCCCAGGCCACTTTCCATCAATGAGATTATCTCACTGAAACAACCCCTGTTCTGATAATATTGACTGACTTCCTCCATATCATCCACCTATGAAAGAAAGAAAAATTAGAAGCTAACAAACAACAATAAATCAGATGCAGACAACTAGAGTACATTCAAAGTTTAAGGTTTAGACAGATGGCTAAAACTTAAACAACCCCCTGCCCCAGGAGAAAAAAAAAAAAAGATGAATCTCCTTCGCAGAAGAAAATTCCAGTGAACAGGTACCACACAAGCCAAAGCCCAAAGAAGTGTCGAAATTACAAATAATACTGTGAGAGGAGAATTCATTCCTACTGCCTACATCGGCAAACATACAAATGTTAAGTCCTATACTATCATCACAAAATTATTACCGAGGGAGGTCAAACATGACTTCTTGCGTTCCAACAACAGCTAATGTGAAAATTGGTAGGGACAAATGAGATAAAAAATAATACCTGAATAATAATGTTAAGCCCACAAATCTGAGCTAATCTGAACTCTTCAGCATCAACACATGCAAAACAAACTTCCTTCCAAGTCTTTGCACTGTTAGCTTTTCGTGCTGCATCAACAGCACTTTGGAATTGCTTTAGCCGGACTAAAGTAACAGCTAGCTTCGCCCAGTTAGAAATAAAAGCAAATATTATCTTCGCAGCTTCATATAAAGCTTCATCAAATAAGCGATCACCAACAGTTTGAAGATTTGCAACATTTGGCATGAGAATGAACTCCTCAATGTCACTCAACCTATCAATCTTGGCATAAGCATAAATGAGCTCACTATCTACCCTAGGCTCCTTCGTTTGCTGCCTCACCATAAGGAGATACTTCACCAAATCATGGTAGACATCTGCATCCTCAGAAGCACGAATCACATCCAAAAATTGAGTACAGTCTTCGGCACGTATGAACGACTCTATCGCATCACTGACCAACCCAGCCCTCAACTGAGCCTTGGCTACTTGGCTCCACACGGCATCTTCTTCAACACGGAATGCAAATTCCACTGCGCGATCAATGCTTTGAAGATTGTCCAATAGAACATTTACAGCCTGCACATTCAAGTTAAACTTTTTGAAGATTGCAAATGCTTCTTCATAAAGTTGTGCTTCAACAGCTACTTCTCCAACTGCAGGTCCATCAAAATTATCCAGCCTGTTCACATAATCCATAACTCGAGAGGAGTCGGCTTTGATGGCAGTTAATATAAGGAGATTTTGCAGATTAGAATTCCCACTGAATGCAGAATTCTGTAGAACAATCTTTTCCAAAAGCTCAATCAATTCATGAGGAAGATCAGCAGTCATAAAAGCCTTGACTGCTGCAGAGACTTGTTCTGGGCTCTTGCTTTCAGGCAAAGCAGTTGACACAACTTGATCAATGAGCTGCCTCCTGTACTCATTCTCAGGGTTAAGAGCCTTCTCCCATAGATCCCCATCCATTCTCTCAACAACATACCTGGAATAGGGCATGAATCATAAGCATTCAATGATATACAACGTAATCATAAAAATGATCAAGAAAAAGCATGTCACGAACCTAGCTTGCAGCTTGAACAAGGAATTTTTGTTTGTGACGTTAATCAGCTCATCATCACATTGCCCTCGCCTATACGCAACTACCGCAAGGGTGGGGTCACGTTTTTCGCAGTACTTGCCAACCACGCGTGAATCATAGTACGGGTTAGTTGTCAAGAAGTGCTCTGGGTTATTGTTGCTCTCTATTATGATTTTACCCAGAGCATTGTGCACGTGAACGTCTTGGCTGCCCTCACTCACAAGATGCTCCAAAAACTGAGTAAGCAAACGAAGCCGATTCCTGAAACAAAAATAAACAGCGATTAATGTTTGAAAAAAGCAGATATATGAGTACTTGATTGCAGGCGGAAAACTCCACACCTTTTCTCACACTCCTCCACCAGAGGCTCAACTGGAAGCAGAGAGCGAACAGAGAGTATCAAACCCTTGATAAAATCTTCAGGACATTCATCGTCAAGAAGCTGACCAACAACTAGTGGTGCATTTCCAGGGTTAACCTAAAAAAAGATGAGATCTTCAGTTAAATTATGACTATGCACTCACAAAATTCTGAGCAGACCCTCTAAACGGAGGCTTTACCTTCTGCACATAACCTTCAATATAGCGAAGCATGTTACTAGTGTATAGGTAGTGTGTGAGATCTGGAACAAAACCAAACCGATCACAGACATTAATCAGTGGACGTGCATCAGGAAGCTTGGCCTCCATCAAGAAATTTTTAGTCTTTTCTGCATCATAGAAGTTGGACTCTCTAGTCACACGTTCGACTTCTTTCAACTGCCCAGTTTTAGCAGCTGATTCGATGTACTTAAAGTGGATGTCAGGATCCTCACTGCAAAAAGAAACAAAGTACTGTTACACATTTCGGAAAAGGATAGATAACATCAAAGAGCCAAACAAAGCTCTACCCCATACAAGATACCTGGAGCTCAAATATGATCCAAGGAAAAAATATAATCCTTCATAAGACTTGAATTGCTCAAAGAGCTTAATGCAAGCATCAACACCCAGCTGTTCACAGTACTCTTTCGCAGCCTGCATGTCATGCAACACACATTAAATGCAGCATGGTGTCTTTAATCTTTCTTGGTTCTTTGCTTTTGCATGCTTAGCAAATGATAATTCCAGTTCGGAAGAACTATGAATACCTGAACAATAATCTGAAGGTTGCCTCTGAGGTTGACAAGTAAGAGGTCCTTCATGCATTCCAATGCCCATTCCCGAGAAAGAGTACCAAAGAACTCAACGAGCGCCTGTCCATGACAAATTTTAGACAAGTTCCCAAACACATTGGATTTAATACATGATAAAATACCAGCCGTAAGTGATCAAACCTGGGGTTCTATTGCATGAGTGTTCACAATAACACGTTTAACATCAGGCAAATCAGTATAATGCTGCAGAATACCAAAGAAGAATAATTAGCCATGGGTCTAAGCTAAACAAAAGAGTTCACAAACAAAAAAAATGAAGCACCAAAAAACATTTACCTTAAGAGCTTGCAAGTATAGACCAGCCTTTTCACAAAGCTGAGCAACTCTCGATCGATCATAATGACTGAACATTCCATTCGCTAATATGGCATCAGCGACATTTGGAAAGGTAACAAGATTGATTTCCAAAACCTGCACAAAATTTTCATAAGTCTGGCTGTAACCTACTGAGTGGTAACATAGAATTACTAAAACTAGTGTACGAACATGGCTGATCCAGTACCTTGGTTTGCAAATAACCATGTTCAGGTAAATTCGGCTTCAAAACGTCTAAGAGAAATGCTGTTGCTTCACGTATCAAGTTCCTCTGCAGAACAAAGAGCAAAAAGAACATAAGAGGGGGAACTTAGAAACCGGCATCCCACAGAAGACACAAAGCAGTGTCACCTCTTTTTATCCACAAATAAGAAAATGTGAACATTTAAGACATTCGTGATTTATCTATAAGCCCCTCCTATAACTAAAATAATTACTAAGAATGCAAGAAACTGCAATGAAAAACATGCAGACCTGAAGAAATAGATCAGTAATGGTGTTGAAATCTAGAGGACACCCTCCCTCCATCTGGGACATCATCAGAGCGAAATTGACAGCACCCTGCAATGTACGATAGAAAATAAACGACATAAGAACACTAGTCAGAAGTTGAATCGTCAGGTACCCCACCCAAAGAACATTCTAAATAAGTAATACAAACCTGTGGATCTGTCCGAAGAATAGTTTGGAGGAGAAACAGGTAATCTGGTGTATAACCAACCTACATCAAGACAAAGGTTTACAGCACAGAAAACATTCAGTGTGTCCTCAAGTACACAAACCTCGAAATTCAACAACAACAACAACCAAGCCTTATTCCCAAAATGATTTGGGGTCGGCTAACATGAATCGTCATCTAGTAACCGTCTTGTGTACGCCATGAAATTCCAAAACGTTGTAAACCTTTTTGGAGTAATTAAATATTTTCAAAGGAAGTTTTATAAAGTCGTCAAAATAAATTCAAAAGATTTACAAAAAAAAAAGTTTTGGGAAAAGAGGTAGGGAAACCAAACAAATAAATCAAAGGAGTCAGATTAAGTCCGCCGCATGTAAAGAGTCTCTCCACCTCGCCCTATCCAACACCATACTCTCTTCAAGCCTTAGGAAGCTCATATCACTTCTAATCACCCTCATCCAAGTCAAAAAGAGATAAAAAGGAATATAAAGAGCTATAACACATCTAGGAGAATTGACATATCTCTCTCACCTGCTTAGAGTACACAAGAATTTTGTCAAACTCCCTTCTCTCAGCAAAGGCAGCAACAACCTTTGGAGTTGCTCTAGCTTTTATATATATCTTCAGAGCAAGGTCATTGTCCACAGTCTACAAAATCAAAAATGGTAGCCACATCAAGTGAGGGTTAGCAAACACAAATAGCTGATTTATACTAGAGCAACAAAGACAAATATAAAGAAAGAGGCCAAACCTTCACTAAATCTCCGAGTTCCTCACTGCACTCTAATTTATCCTCTGCTAGCCAATTTTCGAGTAGATTTTTCTTATTTTGATTCACAACAAGACGAGATAGCTCCAACGACTCGAATGCATTGAGCTTTCCTTTAGTTAAAAGTGTCCCAAAATATTGCAATAGAGGGGGTGTCTGCCCAGCTTGAACAGGAACACTCTGCAACCATCAATTTCAGAATTTAAATTAACAGGGCCTAAAGAATGTGAATGGCATGATTGACGTTTTCCCACATTATTATTCATTTCGAAACACTCTGCAGCATATACGTTAGACAGTGCTTACAAAAAAACAAAAACATACAATTCATGATCACCCAACAGATAAGTTTATCGCCATTACACAGGACACCACCAACTTTGGCGATTCTTTCATTCAGGTATTTATTAAAATTATTCACAGATACAGCAAGTCAGAAACTGATCAATGCTTGTGTCAGAATGACATCATAGCAATCAAGAACCCCATAAAAGATGTCAATAAATATCCAATACTTTTTAACTAATAGCATATATTGCCCACGGGTGAGCAAAAGCCAAAAGCACTATATCAATGGGAAAGGCGGTAACAACATATTTCTAATTTCTGAAAAATACATAGATTAATACCTGAAATTTGGCAACCGTGTCAGGAGTACGCAGTATGGATTGTGGAGAATCAGCAGCAAGCTCTGCAGCTTCCTTGTACTTTGTTTGAGCAAACAATTCTTGGAACCGCTGGACAACCTGAAATGTGAAGGAATGGAAAATCAGTAAGTTGCTTGAAACAGAAAAACTCTGAAAGGACCCATAACAATGTAAACTGATGGTATAATAACTCGTCATAAGTGGCACCATAAGTACCACCCTACCCTGAGTCCTCCAGATCTTTGTTTAAAGAGCAGAAAATAATAGTAAAAAATTAAAAATGTTAGTTGATTAATTAATTTACAGTGAAACATAATGTGTAACATAGAGATAAAACATCACTCCCAAACTTCTTCAGTGGCAAATATTTTATAAAGGAGTGGAGAGACATCAATTTTTATTTAAGCAACGAGTAAATTAGTGTTAGGGAATACATACAACCTTTTTAAGTATATCATGAAGTAATACACAAGGGAACAGATAGAATCAAGGTGTTTCTTGTTCTTTAAAAAGGAAAAAAAGGTTAAGGCCTTTACATTAATCCTGGGTACGAATTCTTAACAGCCATAAACTCAAAAACAACAAGGCAATCATTTCAACCCCAAAACTTAATGAAGATAAAAAAATTTAGGCAAGTTGAATAGAACACATTTTCAAAAAAAAAAATTAACATTTTCATTCAGATATCAATCAGACAAACCATACCAGATTTTCTGCACCAGGAAGATTTCCCCTTTTAGCAAGATTAACAGCAAGCTCCAGATTGTTTAACTGAACCAAGCAAGCAACGCAACACGTATGTTAATCTTCTGACTCCTCTTAGCAATTCCATACAACTTGGAAGAGATTATTTTTTCCATGAAAATACCTGGCCACTGACAAAAGGCACAATAGTAGCTTCATTGACATTGGCAAGAAGAACCTGCCCCCTCCTATTAACAGCATAGAAACCCCCGGATGATGAGGCTTCTGATGTCAAAAATATTGGATCAGGACTAATTCTGTTCCGGTAAACAGCACTGGCAGTCTCAAGGTCATATACAAACAGCAAACCAAGTTTGGTGATGACATATATCAAACCATACTTCTGAGAGACCTGTCAAATACAAGATGCATACATATTATTAGAAAAGAAAAGAAGTGACGAGAAACAGTGGAGTGATATAGCACATTATCCATCGTCAGACACAGGTAATGAGCACAGTCCAAATCGTACCTGCATTGAGACTGGAAAGTCATCATTAAAATCTGGAGGAAAGAACAGATCAGCTTGTTTCTTTGTAAAACCTGGCTTTCCTGTCAAACATTTCAACAAAGGGAAGTAAAACAAGAAGCATTAGATTGAAACCCATGGTATGAATTACGATCGAAAGATTAAACAGTGGATTTGGCACTCTATCACAAAGCTCAGAAAACAATCCCAATTCAGGCAACGAAGAGCACAGTACAACAGCCGTTAGATTTATGGGCACCTTCTTATACGTGATGAGCAATATATACTCCTGTTATAAACATGCTCAAAAGAGGAACACAGTGAATACAGAGAAAGTGCAGACCTGGCTGGGCGCCAAGCTCAATTATGTGCAGCTTAGAAGTAACCTGGCCAGCATTCATAGACTTTGTAGCAAACACAATAAGAGTCGATGGATTCTCGTTCCCAGGGATCTAGGCACCACAAAGAGCACACTTTATAAGCCTAAAGCCCAAAAAGGTAAACACAAAAAAAAGATAATTTAAAGGGAAGGTTATCAGAAACCTTAAACGAGGCAAATGATGCTGCATGAGCTTCAAGAGCTTGACTCCGCTGCTGATCCACAGAAAAGAGTTGCATACTTCCTTTAACAAGTTGAGGCCTCTGAAACAAAACAAAAAAAATATAGCAAGTATATTAAAATGTTGTAGAGATCAACAAAATCATCCAATTAATTGAAACAGTTTAAAAGAAGTATCTGGAAATATGTACAAAAACTCAAACAAAGTAGTCATAGACAATTGAGACTCTTTCACCATCTTGTCTGTCACTCACCAACCTAAGCCACATCAGACAAAAAGGAAAAACCTTGGCCCTATCAGGAATACAATTCAGAATTTAACCAGAATTTCCCATTAATCAGTCTCCGCCACAAACACAAACCACCTATTCTTGGAAGAACAGATGGGCCAAGCCAACAGACAGTCTTAGTTACACAGGCCATGTGGTGAACAGTCATAGAAAATGGAATTCCCATATTGTCTACGAATAATACAGTAAACTATTTAACTTGAGAGCTTTCAAGAAGTGTAATTTCAAAAAAAGATACGAGACTAGACCATCTATGCTGATATTATTATAAGTTGTAGACACCAAAACATGAACAAGATAATTTGCTGGACTTCATTGTTCCAAATACCGCAAGAACTATATAGCAAAAAAAGAAAACTTTTAGATCAATTGGCTTCCAACCTTTAAAATTTGACCTTTCAAACATGCATTCTAATATATATCAGCGGTGATGGTTACACAGAGACCTCATCATGAATGATTCAGTCAGTTGTGAAGTTACGTAGCTCAGCAAAGTGTGTTTTATATGCTTCTCATTTTACTAGTCCGAAATCGCATAGTTAGACAAAAAAATCCATATACCTACCAATAGAATCAGTGTCTGAACCATCAGGTACTAGTTTATACAGCGACAAATCTTTCTAGGTAAAGATTCCCAATCAAAGGAGACTACTCAACAGATACAAGGTTAGGAAAGTACACATGAGATCATGCTATCCCCTTCTTTCCTACTAAAGCACCAAGAGATGGAACAAACTGGAGGAAAAAATGTTTCAAATGCAAAATTAGAGAACTGTTATAGCTGTGTCAATAATACCTCAGGTGAACCAGGGGCAATTCCAATCAGCACCAACCACTTTTCAGCTGGGTCACATCTATAGTTGATTATTTGATTGTTTGCTAAGTTACCGGTCCTTTCAAACATCTTTACAGGTGTTGATTCACCTGAATTACAATGCAGTCAAGAACATGTTACTTGAAAGTTGCAAGGTCAATCACCAGAAGTGATCAAGTTAGTTCAGAAGCACAGATTAAGGGACCTAAAAAAGCAGGCTGCATCATACCTTCAATTGACCAATGATAAACTGATGTCTGGGTGACCAACCCAAGCAACTTTGGAGTGATCCATTTCCAAAAGACAACCTACACAGCACAAGTAAGAAGCCTCAATGAATCCATGGGTAGAAGAAGAAGAACAACAACATGGAATTTCAGATCAAACATTACAAACAGTCTAATTTATGGTCAAGAATGGTTTACCTGCTCAGGCATCTGGTGAGATTTCACCTTTGTTTTTGTCTCAATGTTGAATATTTGTAAGTGATCCTGGGTAGTACCAGCTAGTTGAGCTTCACAAACAAATAATACAAATCATAAGAGCTTGTGCAGATATAACGTCACACAACCCAAACTCAGAAACTATACCTTCCCAGATTTAACGTTATCCTATGATCATATCTAATAAAAGCATAAGAGCATAGAAACTACAGACAAGCACCACATGGCCATAGTCAATATAACTATATATGTATACCACTACTGTATAATATCAAATCAGATTCAAGAATCCATTTTAGCTTTCCGATCAACTCTTTAGTATATGCAGAGGATCACAAAACCTCAGCTACTACACGAAAACAGAAACAGTCCTATTTACAGCGTTGTAGGATCATTAACAATAGAAGGAGTGTCCCATGTATAAGGTATAGCCTATATATTTCCTGTTCACATGTGACAAGCGCTTAAAGTTTTCTCCCGGCCTTTATGGCACGCTCAATGCTAAAGACATTTCCAATAATTCTGCTATGTCCCTTGTCCACAGAATAAAACAGCATGATATGCATATTTTTCATAATTCATGACAAATTGGGGTCATTCTCCGTTGAAGAATTTTGGTTTGGAAGTGCAAAGCTCTCCATAAGATTCTCTGCGGTAGTGGTCATATGGTAAAAATCCGAAATCCTATTATGTTGGAC
The DNA here is from genome assembly GCA_963680865.1 of Spergularia marina. Taxonomy (NCBI): domain Eukaryota; kingdom Viridiplantae; phylum Streptophyta; class Magnoliopsida; order Caryophyllales; family Caryophyllaceae; genus Spergularia; species Spergularia marina. The sequence continues at coordinate 19,806,003 of OY804560.1, read as the reverse complement.
ACTAAATTGTAGTTTGGCTAATTGTTAACATTATTCCATTATCGATACTATAGACTGAGACAAAATCGCAATCTAGTCAACAACGGAACGCGACAACAACAATATAAAAGCTACACCCCCATCCTAAGTATCCATCGACAAAATTACGAGCACACCCTTACTCAAAACTAACGAATCAAACAGATATCAAAGTCTCAATCAACTACGAAACCAATCAGTTAAGAAATCTACCTTTCAAGGCGAGGATTCGCGAGTTCGGGTTCATAAGAGCGGAATCAGCAGTAATAGGCCGACGTAAAGGCTGCATCGGCATGCTCATATCAACAATAACAACACTATTCTGCGGCGACGTTTCGCGCACACATATATACTTCTCCGATTCCATCGTTACATTGTTAAACGTTATGAATTGCGGATTTATTCCAATGCTCGGCAACTGTAACACACACGCAACCACAATCACATCAACAACACAACATAATCAAAATCAAAACTCCAATTATTTCAATTAAATAATTTGATCTGATAGACTACAGTCTACGATATCACATTTTTCACCGCAATTTATCCAGATCTAGCTAATTCGCACAATGTACATGATCATTTGACCTAATCGAAACTTCTTAATCACTCAATTACCAAAATTAATCAAATCAAAGTGAAAATTAACAGTGTAAAATCAAAGATCGGGAGTTTAAATTAGGTAAAAAGTTAAATCCGACTAACCGTGAGCACTTCCTTCATAACGATCGGCGCATTAGCGGCCGCCATGGTTGCGAGATCGGCGCCGCCGAAGAGCTCACCGGCGATAAAAACACCAAAACGCCGCGTTTAACCGAAATCGGAATCAGATAAAATTTAAGAGAGAGAAAAGTCAAGTAGAAGTTTCGCGATTCGGTGTCTTCGATTGATCGCCGCTCAGCTCTCTTCACACCGGAAAGGAAAAAGAAAAAAAAAAAAAAAAAAGAGGAGAAGCGTAATGAAGAAGCTGAGAGATCAAAAGAAAAAAACAACGGAGATCAAAAAGGAGAAAATGATAAATCTAATCTAAAGTATTTTGGGAAGGAGAAGAGGAAGAAGAGAAGTGCGGAATGAAATGAATGGGAGTGAATAATAATGGGAAGAGGAATGGAATACTGGTGATTATATATGTGTCGTGTTAATGTGTGCTGTTTTAGTGCATTTTTCTGGATTTTATGCAAAGCTTTTTTTATTTGCATTTTTTATTTTTTCGACTTTTTTGTTCTTGGCTTTACTCGTACGAGTGTGGGTTTTGGGTGGTGTGGAAGAGGTCCATGGACTATCTGTGGTTTAGTCCAACCATGTATTGGCCCAATGGATAATCACTTGAATCAAATCTTTTTTTTTTTTTTTCTCAAAGGAAAGTCATGTTTGATAGGTCTGCAATTTGATTAGATTTGAATTTATCTAATATGATCTGATCTAAATTTAATGCTTTTAATTCGAATCAAGATAGGCCTAGGCTAATTATGTGAGGGATAAAGTGGGTATTTTCTTCACTTTTAATCTCTCTTCTCACCACATGTTCACATGGTATTCACGCTTCAAAAACACACTTACCGGTAATAAATGGGAAAATTAAACAGAAATAATCCCAACTTTCACTAGTTGTCCAAATACAGTCTCAACTTTCATTTTACTATAAGTAATTAAGACTTTTCGTACCTCATTTAACGACCCAGATCATATCTTACCATACCTCATTTAACGACCTTGATTTCGAAGATAGCCGCACCGAAAGGGATGGGGAATAGATGACAAAATATAAATTGAGGCAGAGAAATAAGAGGGCGCATAGGGTGGTGGAGGGGGGGGATGAGTGGAAGTTGTAGATTCGCCAAACCTGAGCACCTTTAATGGTGGGAGCGACATGGCTTATAAAGTCTATGCGTCTTCTCCGGTGGCGGGTGTGGTGGAAGAGAGGTGAGTGTAGAAGAGAGGATATGGGGGAGATGTTGAGGGGAGAGAAAGTGCATAATTTCAAAATGAGACGTACGAATGATGTGTCATTAGGATCCTCAAACATGGGATATGGGTCAAATCTGGATCTGACAATCAAACATTGTTCCCAAACACACATCTAGAGGGTTTAGTTACCATGTAGGAACTTGAAATTCCTTAGATTTCATTTCTTGTATGTTGTTCGCTCATTCTACTTCAATTCTCATGTTAATTATCCAGAAGACTCATTTACCCTCTTTTTATGTTAGATTTTTATTCTTTTACAAAGAGGGGCAAGCCCCAAACAAAGAAAATACTTTAACGAGGTTGAGAGACCCCTATAGCGTCTTCCCAGAGGAGGAATCGTAACTCGGTATGCGAATATTGAAGAACAATTAGTCTTAGTGATTAATCAGTTGCACGGTTACCCTCCCGGTAAGTGTGTTTGAGTTGAACAATCCAAGTCCCACGAGCAATGGGGGATTTACAATCTATTCATTTTAGTACTTAATCAAATACAACTTACTAGTATGTCATAAGAGGGTAGAATAGTAATTTCATATAAGAATTGTGAGTTACAAGTGGGGGTGCGTAAGTGAAATTCTTTGATTCATAAGAATTACAAATATCCAACGAACTAGTTTTCCTTCGAGGCACGCACGATCATGTTTATGTTTCGTGTTTAATCTCGCATGTGTTTTCAAAATTCTAAGATGGATATTTGTGTTCCTTTTCCTCTAAAAAAATTCATTACTTATCTATGGTAAAACCCTTGTACCGTTAAATCTTGGAATAAAAGTGCAAAGGTTACACACGGAACTTAAAGATGTTTTCAAAATTATTTATGTATCTATTTTAGGGCTTGTTTGGTATCGTTTTCTGTTTTCTGTTTTTTTGAAAAACAAAGTCCCGTTTTTGAAAACCAGAAAAAGTGGTTTTCAATTTTCTTGTCAGTTTTCAATTTCTACACGTCTATTATGGAATCAAACAATTAAAAGTTAGTTTTGTAACTTATTTAACTAAATTTTTTACGCAAAAAAACCAAAAACCAAAAACGGCAGTGATACCGAACGAACCCTTAGAAATTTGAAAAAACATGCGAGATTACACACGCAACTTAAAGATCATTGTGCGTGCCTCAAAGGAAAACTAGTTCGTTGGATATTTGTGATTCTTGGATATTTGTAACTCACAAATCTTATACGGAGTTATTACTCTACCCTCTAATAATATACTAGTATGTTGTATTGATCAAGTACTAAAATGAATAGATTGTAAATTCCTCATTGCTCGTGGGACTTAGGGCCTGTTTGGCCAAGCTCTAACTTGTGCAGAACTATTTCTCAGAAACAGTTTCTGGAGAACAAATTTACACTAGAAGTGTTTATCAGAAACCAGAAACAGTTTCTCAGTTTTGGGTGTTTGGTCAGTTTTCAGTATTTAGGATTCAGAAACAGTTCAGAAACACTTTACAAGCTTGGTCAAACACACCACACCCTTATATTGTTCAAGTGGAACACACTTACCGGGAGGGTAACCGTGCATTTCAAACCGTATTCATTCCTCTTCCCATTATTATTCACTCCCGTTCATTTCATATTTTCATACTACCCTTCTCTTGTTCCTATTAGGTCGAAAATGAGCGTCGGAGTACGGCAGCTGAGTGTGCTCGGCGAGTTCAAACCCTTCGGACTTATCGCTGAATCTCTCGACGGAAAACCGCCGGAAAATTACAATCCGACCAATGTCTCCGATAAGTACGACTACTTCCTCTTCGACCCTCAACTTACTAGAGACACTTGCGAGTTCGATTCCTCCTCCGCCGGCGCTGATCACGAGATTTTCATCCGCGGGAATAGGTTTCCGTTTTTACCTTATATCTCACTTCACTTATTTTTAATTTGAATTTCAGTATGGTAAATTATTATTGAATTAGGTTATTTTTTCTTACTATGGCGGTTAAATTTCGGATTAATCATGAGAAAATTGACTGAAAATGTATTGAGATTGTTGCTGTGAATTTTAGTGGGAAGGTTTTGATTAAATCGAGTCGAATTTTGGTTCGGTTATATTCGGTGTGAAAGTAGAGGTTAAGTTACTTTGCCTGAAAGATTAAATTTTGCAAACATAGAGTGTGTTGGAGTTGCATTTGGAGAGGCTTGTCGAGTTGTTGTAGTGCAATTCGGAGTTTAGACGGTTTTGTGAGGACGGAATTGAGTAGAAGTGGTTGGAAATAGGGAGCATTGGTGGTTTGGAGTCGAGTGTGATTTCATCGGGTTTAGTTCTCCATGCATTTCGGAGTTAGTGGGGTTAAAACTCCTTTTTATTTGGGTAGGGAAGACGAATTAAGGCGTTGTTTTGGGTTGATATGCTTAAGGTTAATAATCAATCAGCACTGACCTGATGCTTTGGAGTTTGAATGCGTGAACCGGGTTGCTTCATCCAAAATTTTCCTCTCACGTCTTCACATACTTAAAGAGAGAAATTGGAGAGGGCTAGAGATAGAAGGGAGAAGATTAGAAATCAAATAATATATAACAACAATGAAATATTCAAGAAAGTATCCATTTGCTAAGAATATTCGATTTTTGTTTCTGTCTTGTATGCTGTAATGATCATTAGCGTGAGGAGGTTTCATTTTTGGAGTATATGATTTACAGCACCTGAGAGAATCTTTTGACGTTACGCAGGATAATGTGGATAGCGGGATCACGTGTGTACAAGAGATTCACCCTCAGCTCTACAGTGATCATGGTACTTATCAGTGTTTGTGCAACAGTATACAAATAGAACTGGATGTAAAAGATTCTAAGTTATGCTGCTGAAGCTTTATCTTATTCTGCTATTAAAACAACGTACTGTGTTAGAACTTCCTCTTTGAGCCCATTTCGGACATGTTGATCCTTACCGGATCGTATTTCATCTATGCTATCAGGGATTCTCATTAGAATGCAATTGATTAAGACTGTTTACGACCAAAAGGTCCACCCTTTTTCAATATGCTGAGAGACAGGCAATATTGTTCTTTTCAGAAATCCTGCTCAATTGCTCATTCTCTTTGTTGTGCGGAGATGGCGACAACTGTTTTAAGTTCCTTGTGTGCCATGCTTGATTGGTTCCTCTCATTTTGTTATGAAGATGGATATTTTTCTGACTGATGTTCATATCTACCTCTCAGGCGTGCTGGTGTCATATGTCTCACTCACCTGAGGCTGTACTTTGTGTATTACAAGTAGACGGTTTGACAATATTCAACACAGCTGGTAAGGCAATAACCTGATCCAAACAACCCAGTAGCGTCCGCCATATCTATGTGTGTCTGAAAAAACCAGATGTGTGCTTAGAGATTAGTGATGCAGGTTCATAATTTTCCGTTCACTGGTATTCTGAAAGAAGATCACTCATTTCTTGACCTTTGGATGAGATGTCTATCTTGAGTTTACTTTGGAATGGTGAATGCTCCGCCATATCTATGTGTGTCTGAAAAAACCAGATGTGTGCTTAGAGATTAGTGATGCAGGTTCATAATTTTCCGTTCACTGGTATTCTGAAAGAAGATCACTCATTTCTTGACCTTTGGATGAGATGTCTATCTTGAGTTTACTTTGGAATGGTGAATGCTTTCAGAATATAGGGGGGGGGATCTCTGAATGATTGTTACATGTATGCTGAGTCAGTGCTATTTCCTAGCAGTGTGTGTACAAATTGACTCTTTTTTTTGCAGGTGAGCTGGGATCAATCCCACTCCCAGGTTTAATTACCTCGATATGGCCGCTGCCCTTTGGTTTGCTTTTGCAGCAAGCAGCTGAGGGGAATATCCCATCATCTTCTAGCCCATTTTTAAGTGCTAGGGATATATCACTCTTGAGGAGAGATGTTCATCATAGTCCCCAACAAAGTTTTGGTTTTTCTAGCTACGATCACATTGTCAAAACAAATTTAGCATCAGCCTCATCACATCTCATTTTGAATGACCCTCTTGAAGAACCTCAGGTATGTAAAGATTTTTTTATTACCTTTTGGTTCTCTCCCTCTTGCTGGTAGCTGAATCTTCCATTCCTGTTTTTATGCACACCACCCTTGCTTCTCTCGTTTCATGTTTTGAGCATGTGTAAATCATAAGCTTGGTGGCTGTTCAGTAATTGTTTGTTTGGCTAATACACCCTCAGTGGTAGTTTTACTGTACCTGGGTTAGCTGTATTTAACATAGGGCTGTTGTTTTGTGGAACTAAACTTCCAGCCAACATTCATTGATGAAAGAGGCGAAGTAATAATGAAAGACTTTGATGAGAGGACAATCTGGAGCAGTGATCGTGTTCCTCTAATTGCTTCTTATAACAGAGGTTCCTACCATCTCATCTTACTTTCTGCTGGAAAAGGCCTTCAGTTTTTTTTATTGATGATTATCTTTTGTGTGGGGCAGACAGAATGCAACACTCTCTTTGGCTAGTAGAATGTGTTAACTCGTGTTCTGGAGGCGACGCAAAATCTAGATCTGAATCTTCTCGCACTGACGTAATTCCAAAGCAGTTCTCTTTTCGGAGAATCTGGCAAGAAAATGGTTGTCAAACAGCTGCCACCAAGGTACTTGCTTTTTGGTTTGCTTTACTTCGGAAAGCCATAAGTTAACATTTGGCATTCTGTATTGTTTTGGCTCATCGTTGTGGCATGTTTAGCATCTTTGTTGATAAAAGAAAAACCATCTGTTTGAATTGCCGACTGATTGAACTCTTAATAAGTTTCACATCGTAGTCATTTTCAGATAGTTAACTGTCGATCTCGTTTCTTCAGTCTATTTTTTTTTCTTCTTGTTTAATCTCTCGCCTCCCTTTATAGCAAAATGAAAATCAAGACATGTGATGGAGATGGGATATCTGCCATGTCATCGAGGAATCTTATTATCTGTTTTCTTTGGAAGAAGTTACGATGCAAGTTGTTTGGAAACTTATTGTTTTGATGCTCTGATTTGAGCATCCTCCTACATATGTAACTCTGTCATCATCTTTCTAAAGAAGGTTCATCTCCCATTTGTGAAAAGGTGCTTTGTGATCATATGATCTGCTTGTTGAAAGGGAGTAGGGAAGCTGCAGAAAAGTCTGGTGTTTCGGCTTTTCAAAAAATACTAATCTTCCTTGATTTTCTTGCTGCTGGTTAATTCTTGTTCATCAAGGAAGAGTACGATATTGTAGTTTCTTCTATGCTTATATAGTTTTGTCATCTAGGTTTTTCTGGCAACAGATGAGGATGCCATTCCAATCATTTGTCTCCTTATCCAAGAGCAGAGAAGGTTATTGTCCATGAGGCTTCAAGTTGTTGAAAAGAATGATGCTATGCCCATTGACATTAAAACAGAAATGAGTTGGAGCATACAAGCAGTTGCAGCCGAGCCTGTTTCTGTATTTCGCCCAAGGTTATGCAGTTCCTTGAGTCATGTGCGAAAATGTTCTTTTGTTCATTATCTGACCGAAAGTTTGCTTTCAGGGCAAAGGTCGGGCTGCTTCCATCTGCAGATATTCTCGTTTTGGATTCAGAGAACACAGTGTTACTTTATGTACGTTGAATATAACTGTTTTTTACATATTGATTTGATGTGAATAGGAATTGTTCCTATCTCAAGATAGCCAACTGTTCATTCCTGTCTTTTATACTGTTAGCTACTTAATTCACAAATAAAAAACAAGCTGTTTTCTGAAGTAGTCTTTGTGTTAAATTGCAGTCGGGGAAGCAGTGCCTTTGTAAATATACTCTTCCTTTTCATTTAGACCGACACTGGCTTGATGAAACTATTAATTTTCCTGAGAGGAGATATACACAAAAAGTGAAGATTGTTGGGCTGGCTGATGCTGTTGGGTCAAGGGTAAATGTTATTCTAAGCAATGGACAGGTACATTAATTTTTTTTCTTTGTCTATCTACTTCTGGAATCTGCATTAGATTCGAACACCCTTGTTGCAAAATCTGAACATTATAATCGTCTAACATATATAAGCGTGATCTTGGGGTTATAACTTGGTGCGGAGTTGCAAAGTCTTCGAATATGCTTTACTGCTGTAGCTGTAAATAAATTAAACCTAATGAGCGTACTGAAGGTGCTGAGAACCTGAGGTTATGTTTTGTTGGAAACTAATCACACTATCATGGATCTAATGTAATATATTGATTGGTAGAGGAGTTACGTTTAACTTCTCTGAATTGAATCTTGTCACGAGACATAATTGATGCTTTCGAAGGACACATTCAACAACTATATCCCATCGAGTTACGTTTCTATTAAACTCTACTTGCCACTCCTCTCTATCATTATCACTCGTCACCTTATATTATCTACTAAATTGAATTCGTTACAGTTATGATGATTAGTTTCAACAAAATATATCTTATGTTATCCTTGGAAGAAGGAATAATTTCAAGAACTTTGGTGGATGGCAGTGGGCTGCATTATATTGGGATAATAGATCGTATTCAGTTTATTCCTGCATTCCTTACTGCTTCTTATGAGAGATGGGCTGTCTTAAACAATATGTTATCCATCTGTGGAGGCGTTTCTTGTCCATCTATGAACAGAAGGGACCTTTTTTGGGGGGGGGGGGTTATTCGTTTATCTGAACTTACCCCTGGTGCACGTTATATGCAGTGTCAACATTGTCTATTGCGCACTTGTGCTCACATTTATTTCCTCAAATCACATTTTCATGGCCGCGCTTCCTACTACTATTGATCAGATGATGAGATGTGCATTACGAAGAGGTCCTTCATGCTCCTTGGCGAATGATTGCATCACAGCAATGGCAGAGGGTCTTAGTTCTCCATTCTACAATCAGTTTATAAAGCTCCTTTGGGGCACTTGTGACACTGATAATTTTCCAGACCATGACTCGATTGATTCTGAGTGGGATTGTTTTAAACGCATTATACTGAAACTGTGCGGGAAGTCTCAAAGCGCGTCACAGAAGGATTCTGTTCATGTGTCTCGCTCAGCTTGGGAGTTTCTTATAAATAGCGAATTTCATAAAAATTATTGTGATCACAACCTATTCTGTGGAATTGCAACTGATGGATCGGATGGTGGCCCAGAAGCTCATCTGTCTTTGTTGAGCGGCAAAGTTGAGTACAATATGGAAGAACTTTCCAAATTTTTGATGGAGTGCTTGGATTCGTTGCATGCAGTGTATGAAAATCTCAAATTGATCAATCTTCGAAAGCGGTAAGTTTCTTTCCCCTTATTTCTGTTGCTGCTGTTGTTAATATTATTATTCTTATGTAAATTTAAGCAGCTTATCCAACAACAACAATGACAACAAAAGTATTAGTCCCAAAAAAGTAAATACTTAAACGATATGAACATTCAAGTTGAACGTCATTTTTTGTATTTTTGGAGTTCCGCTGTGGCTCATTTTAGAATTTTGGCCTGTTGTAAGTTATCCTGCTTTCAGTCAAAATGGGTTGTTACGGAATCTTTAGATATTTCGAATTTGTTTAAACTTTTAGAGTTACCCAAACAAAATGCCTTTTGGGCTTTGATAGTGCTGTATGATAATGTCTTTTTCCCCCCATTTTTCAGAGGTATAGCTCCTATTAGTTTCTGTGCTGTTGCTTGCAGGGATTTGGAACGTCTTGTCATCCTTTTGACTGAAACTGCTAATCTTTTGGGAGAGCAGGGCTATGTTGATCATTATATTCGTGATTTTCCTTTTCTCTCCGAGAATTTGAAAAGATGTCAGCCTTCTTCTTCACCACGATCTCCGCCAAGCTTGTACAGATGGCTTGAGAGCTGTGTAGTGCGAGGACTCAGTCTCACAAATAAAAATGACATTCCACCTTTGGTCCGTAATTATGAAAGCTCTGCCGTTAGCTGGTCTCGTAAAGTAGTATCATTCTATAGTTTATTCTCAGGTGCAAGTTGCAGTGGTAGGAAGCTTTCTTCTGGTGTATTTTGTAACATTGCTTTAGGATCTTCATCAACCTCCGCGGAGAAAACGATTCTGGCAATGGTTGGTGAAGGATTTGGTTTGCAACAGCTCGATCTACTGCCTGTTGGTGTTTCATTACCTCTGAGAAATGTAAGCTAGTTTCTCAAGAATTCATATATAAAGCGGATGAGATTAAAATGAAATCATTTCTCAAGCTTCATAACTGTAAACTGTTTTCGGGTGGTTTGGCCTTTTTCTGTATGTAAATAGTTTCATGGTCACAATTTATCTATTTATTTAGAGGGGTTTTCTTATTTGTCTTCCCTCTAGGTCATTGATAAATGCCGGGAGTCTCCTCCTATAGGTTGGCCTGCTGGTGCATATGTTCTTCTCGGTCGAGAAGATATGGCTATGTCTAGCATGGTTCACTCCAAAAATTCTGAAAAGCTAGGAACCCAAATCAACAGGCATGTGATTTCAATGTCAGCACCATATATGCTACAGCTACAACCGGTGACGATTCCCACTACTATATCAGATATATTAGGGATGGATACTTTAAAATTTGGGGATGTAAATCCATCCGACGATTCTACAAGTGATGGGATGGAGCATTTATTTAATTCTACCACTCAGCTGCGCTATGGTAGAGACCTACGTTTGAATGAGGTCAGTTTTTACTGCCTTCTTTTCTCTGATAGAACATAGCTCTTCTACATGTCTTAGGAATCAGTGATAAGTCAAAAGGGGCATAATGTTTAGCAGATCATATATTAGTTACCTGACTATCAGTGATTTGCAGCTCTCCGTGTATATAGCCCGAGTACGTCTGATTGCCACCATCTATCGTATTCTTATGTAATACAAAGTTCCCATATCATGAGGATCTTAGCTCTGGTTTGAAGAATCAGTTTATTTATCATGACACAATTATGTTGCCCTGCAAATTGTTTTTCCTGTGGTAATTATATTGGCTGCCACTTTCAGTTCCTCGGAAGAAAGTCCATCTGACCCCCTTTTATTGCATGTAGCTTCCGTCTTTGTTATTTGGAAGTTAATCACCAGTATCATTTACATGGACTTCTTGGCCTCGTACAAACTTATCTTCTAGTTTGTGCTTATGGAAGCTGCTCTGCTGTTTACATTTTTTTTCGTTATGTTGATAGGTCAGGCGTCTTCTGTGTTCTGCAAGGCCCATAGTAATTCAAACATCTGTAAATCCCACTGCTTCAGATCAGGATGTGCAGCAGGTATATTATATCTTTAGATGTAGTTTGTGATCACATTTTGCATATTATTGAATCCCTTGAATTGAGGTTCGAGCCTTGTATAGTAACGGATAACAACCATAATAAAAATGAACACATAATGCTAGTATGCCACTAATTAGGTATATTAAAAGGGGGTAAGGGGGAGGGTTCATGTCAACTTTTTAATGCTGTAAAGAAATAACCTGTTATTTGGGGGATTCTGTTTTGCTCAACATTTCACCCTTTTTAACATAAGAATTTATTGAGAAATGTGGGACTGTGCTGTGAGTCTTTTCTTTTTAAGTGAACTGTTTTTTTTCCTTTCTTTAGATGAACACTTAGTTATGTTAGCTGTAATGAAATACTCTGTGATTGGCTTTTCGTATCTGCAAGGGTGCATCGTGTCTTAGCTTATATCTCTTTGATGATACGATGTTATTTATATAGATACATTTCATTTTAGAATACAATGCACGTAGTGATCTTCGCAAGTAGGTTAACCTGACCTACCCTTGTCCCTTTTAAGACAAAGTTTAAGCTGTCAGGTGGTGTTATTTATGCAAGTTTGAACAACTTATTACAATGTCTATCAAGTGCGAATGGCTAGCAGTATTTTGCAATTCATTGATAGAAATTTTGCCAGCATTATGTACCCCAGCACTCATGCGGACTATTGGAGTCTTGATAGAAATTTTAATTCCAGGGCACATATTCTTTTGTATTTCACATGACATGGTTTTTATCTACAGTGAGTACAATATGTAAAATCATTGACACTCTTTCAAAAGGTAACAAAGATAGGATGGCACACCAAGACTTCAAACTTAGGTTTTTGAGGATTTTGTATAGTTGGAGTCAAGTGTTACATTCCCTACACTTGAGTTTCTTTCTTTTTGTGGATAAAATTTCTTAAGATAGTCCTAGATCTTGATTAGCTCTCTTTTGTATATGGGTGTCACCCCTTTAGGTGTCTTTTTGTATATGGGAGTCACCCCCTTGGTGTCCTTTTGAATATATTAATATCCTATCTTACTTAAAAAACAGGTAACAAAGATACAAAACTTGTTTTTGATAATGAGTAAGGAAGTGTTCTGATTGATAGGTGAACGGACCATCAAAGTGTCCGTGGCACACTTAATCTGTGATTCAAACAGTGTTATTTTTTTTTCTTAACATACAATTTAACATCTCTGATCTTTCTAAAAGATGTTTTGTACGGTCTGTTGCGCTGGCAGGTCAACATATCTTTGCTCGAAGCTTATTTGTCCTGATATCTTTGTGTCTTTTTATCTGTATTTCTTTTAGTACTATTGCCATAGACCAAAAGCTTATTAAATTCTTCTGCAACCCATATTTATGTGTGTCAACTGTTTTATTATCTATTTAATATAGGAACAAACTGAATTTGTCGGTGTCTTTTTTATTTGAATCTATCAGGGTCAGTTGTGGCAGTTTGCTCAAAGGACTACTGCTCTCTCATTTGGCCGTGGAGCCTTCACTCTTGCTACTTCTTGTACTCTTTTGACTGAGGTTCAATTTTCTTCCCAGAATCCCAGTGGTCTTTAACAAGCCTCTTTCGCACCAGTAAATCTCTCGTACATCTCTCAGACTCTCACTCTCTTGGTTTTAATTTTCAGGCACTGACTGTACCCAAGCTTGTTTTGGCTGGACGCTTACCTTCTCAGCAAAATGCCATTGTATGTTTGTGATTAAATATTTAAACATGCCTTCTCACAAAAGAAAATTGCTTATCATGTTGAGTATTTTTTTAGCACAACTTATTTAGTCCAATTATTGATGAGGAGACTGACGTTTGATTTATTTTTTATGCAAAACTATAGTGGCATCTTTGCTTCACATATTGTCAAAATCATGCCTTAGTTTTCTGGTATTATTGGATTCTTTCATTTACAGTGTGCATCTGCCCTTGTACTTGCCAAGTTGTTGGTCAAGCAAGAGTGTAAGGTGCTCTGTATTACGCGGCAAATGTTATATATATTGATTAATATATGCACTATACTTGAGCCGTTTTTTTGCTTACTATACTGTCGAAATTACCTAGCAGTAATTTGAAGGGAAAGCATCTAAGGTAGAAGGAATTAAACTTTGTTTTTTAAGTGTTTTGTATATTTGGTGTTAAGTGTTATATTTTGATCGACCTTATCTTTTGTGTATCTTTTATAAGATGCTCTGTGATAGTAGAAGGTTGTGAGCTATTCGCTCTATGCCCTCCTGTTTTTATATCATGGGTGACACTCCCTAGTGCCCCTTTACGGTATCAAAAAAAGAATCATAAATCTGAGAGAGATGATGTTTGGGCTACCTAGTCGTGGCCCTTGGACATCTGTAGAATCAGCGTATTGAGGACTGTTTCTCATACGGTCTGAATCATCTCAAAATTTATAGAGGATCTTACGCTACCTTGAATGAAGAAATGACTGTGTATGTGGTTCTTTTTTAACCTCTGAACTTCACGTACTTGTGAAATGTCTAATTGAAAAATGTGATGTATCTGTTTCTCACAAATCGAACTCTTTGTGATAGGTAAATTTGGACCCAAACGTACGGAATATTCAAGAGCTTCGAGCTTGGCCAGAGTTTCACAATGCAGTTGCTGCTGGATTAAGAGTCACTCCAGTTCAGGTTTGTTTGCCTCATCAAATGAATGATCTCCTTTCTTAATTCTTGTTTTGCTTCAGTATGATGTGTGAGATGAACGTCCAGAGAGTGCCACAAAAAATGTAAATGACTTGTACTTACAATTACTGAACTGCTCTGTTATTTCTATCCTGAATGCAGGGTAAGATGTCAAGGACTTGGATTAGATACAATCGGCCTGAGCAGCCAAGTGCTACACATGCAGGGCTTCTTCTTGCATTGGGTTTACATGGACACTTGACCGTTCTATCAATATCTGACATATTCCACTACTATAGTGAGGTATGTTGTAGTTTTTCAAATCTTGGATAAATGTGACTCAAATATGATCTGCTAGCTTGTCTTTTTAAGGCCGCTTTTCCTAACTTGTGTATGGGACCTTCATGCCTCAAGAGTTGCATACTTGCATGTAAGGATCCATGGTTATAGTGGTTCCCAGTTGGAGCAAGAGAGACATTGGTAGTGGTTGTTAATCACAATGCTGCAAGTTCTAGGTAGGAGTCGTAGGACTTAGGTGTTGGTACTTCCAAATCACGGAAGGACCAAGATATGTTGTTTTCGTATTTGGTTACGTTTATAGGTTACTAGGTTAGTGTGATATATTAATGAACTGATGACCTTAGCTTCTAGCAGTAAAGATCAATTCATTTTGAGAAGAACTCGGGCTCATGAGTGCGCAAGCGTAATTCTTTAGACTTCTTTCTTTCAGTGCTCACCAAATAGTGCTAGAGACCATCTTTCAAACTGATTGCACCCCAAGTTACTCATAGGTAATAGTTATCTTGGATGAGTAAGAGAGTGTAATCAATGGAAAGGATCACAAACGGGCAACTCGTAAATATTTTTTCATGCTATATTTGTTGCAAATGATTGAAAGGGGATTGTGATAAATTATCTATTTGATAGAAAATAAATCTCCGATTTTTTATTTTTGATAATATCCCATTTAGACTCTGCTTCGTACCGCTTAAATATCTTGATTTTCATGGGGTTGTGATTGATTAATCATTTTTGTCCTGTGTGACAGCTTTTGTTCTTGAATATATCGTTCTCATTAGGCAATTTTGTTTTGTAACTAGGGACATGAAAGCACTACTGTGGGGTTAATGCTTGGCCTGGCAGCGTCATACAGGGGCACCATGGAGCCAATTGTGTTCAAGGTGATTCATAATATTAATAATGAAACTATTTGTGACGCAGTAATATATTCCTGTAATATATTCTTGTAGTGGGACCCTTCCCCGGACCCTCGCTTAGCGGGGACGCCAATGTGCGCCGGGCTGCCCTTTTGCCCTTTAGTAATATATTCCTGTACAGTCTGTAAAGTAATTTTCTGGATGAACTGCCCTCCTTGCCTTGTAATCCATGCCACTGCGCTTTCCTTATGTATAAGGAGTTTGTATGACAGTGGGTCTGTAGTTGAAGGTATATCGGCATCCTTTTACATACTATATATATGAGAAGGGACTTTTGTAAAAACTTGAAAATCATGTAGCTGTGATTGCTCTGTAGTTGGCTCATGATTAACGATCTTCCTTGTCAATTGCTCAAAGCTAAATACTGGTTTCCTTTTTTTCCTGATAAGTTATATAGGATGTCTATAGAGGACACAAAGTTCTTGTTTACCTTGATCTGTTTAGAAAGGGTCATCAGAGGCTCTTATCTGCAATTAATAAAAACCACATTTGTTTTGTCATTGTTCATTATGTTGATAAGATAATGTTCTTTGCTGGTTGGGTTTGTCTTGGAAGTAATCTTACAATTTTACCATAGTAGTAGATGATAATTGTCTGATTTCTGCAATGAGGCCTTTCTCGTGATTAGGAGAAGAAAGATGTCCTTATGTCATCATTGCAGCTCGCCTGATTTACTATTTTACTTAAATTTCTATTTGGAAAAAGCCTCCGGTGCATAGACATTAATGCGCGATCTACTGCTTGTTTCTGTTTTTTGCAGTCCTTCTATGTTCATTTACCTGCTCGTCATCCATCTTCGTTTCCGGAGCTTGAAGTTCCCACACTCCTGCAGGTAGTTTAATTCATGTGGCAAGTGAGTCGATATTTGCTCCCAGATAAAGGACCGCTTGACAATATCAAATTATAGTAATGACGTAATGAAAACACTTAAATAAAAGCCTGTCATTAGATGTGCAAAATGGCTGCCTTTGATTTTTTTATTGCAATTTATGATATGTATTTTCTTGAACTCCTTTTTAATCTCAAAAGAAAGAGATTTCATTGGTATTGCTAATATGGAAAAGAATAGTGATGTCTTGGAAGCATGGAAGAAAACAAAAGACAATGTCCTGACACTTGTGTGCCTGCTGGTTACAAAGTCAAAAAGACTCTTTGCTCACTGAAACTTTAGAATGTTAATCACGCCCCTACTTAATGTTGGCCTTCTGCTTATCTTCTCCACTACCATCAACTATATCCGTAGGTCTGTAGTTGTCTTTTATGTCATTTATAGATTTATAGTGTCGTATTTTTTTCATATAAATGTTGGAGCGTGCCTTTCTTCTGTTCTCATCTCTTCTCTGTGTGTTTTACAGTCTGCGGCATTAATGTCGGTAGGGCTCATTTTTGAAGGATCTTCTCATCCTCAAACGATGCAGATGCTACTGGTATTTTTTTTGTGTTTACTTCTCTATATTGTGTGATTATGTAGGTTCTTAACAATGATATGCACCTCCAATCTGTTCTCTGCAATGGCAATGTGCATTTTTACAATTTTGGTACTTCTCCTTAGAGCCAGGACTCAAACAATAACTACTAAGAGTAAGACTGACTAAGGAAACCTTCTAGCCAAGGTTTTACAATTGCTGAAAAGGCCCCACTTTTGTGAAGTGTGGAATTGCAAGGATGACATCTTTTATCTATGTGAACTTTTTGCATTAAAGCAAGTAAGCAGCCAATGATCAGATATGTTTTAGGGTTGAAGGTAGTTCTTTGTTCAAGCATACAGGTTCAGAATAATGGAGAACCTAAATCTAAAAGTTTATTCACGTGTTTTGTGATATGTTTCCTGGATGGATAAGGAATCAAATGTTTTCAGTAGTATAGAACGTATGTGCAATGTAGAATTATACTGTATCTGCCTTTTACAAGCTGATTATTTTGCAGGGTGAAATAGGCCGTAGAAGTGGTGGCGACAATGTGCTAGAGAGGGAGGGATATGCTGTTTCTGCTGGCTTTTCACTTGGACTTATTGCGTTGGGTATGAATAATTTCCTTTATTCTTTTTTTTTTTAATGTTTCTACAGGGGTAAGGCTTGCGTACATCCGACCCCCACTTACCCTGCCTTATGACAGGAGCCTTTAAGGCGCTGGGGTAATGATGATGTTGTATTGTTTTATTCAATCCTATTTCTCTCTGGAAACTTTTGTACCTTATAACTGTGGTCGATAATTGTAGGTCATGGTGAGGATAAATTTGCTTATATGGACACATTAGTGGATCGATTGCTTCAATATGCTGGTGAAAAGTTTAATGTATGTTGCCAGAGGCTTATCTGATTTATCCATTAATGATAATTGAATGTATCTGGATTATTGAGGACATTGAATAATTCCTTTAATTTGGTTAGGGAAAGTCACTCTCAAGACCACTGACAGATGAGAACTCCCGGGGTGCTGGACAGGTATTCTATTGGCACCTTGGGGGTTATGATACATTTACATTCTATTCCTTTCTAAATTCTGATTGCAGTTTTCTAATGCTCCCTCCCTTTTGGGATTGACATGATAGATGATGGACGGCATTCCTGTAAATGTTGATGTAACTGCACCTGGAGCTATAATTGCTTTAGCTTTGATGTTTCTCAAGGTATGAGTTATGCAGTTTCTTATTATTTGTCAAAATTCAAAACCAGGGGGGTAGGGTCTCATGTGGAATGGGGGATAGCATACAGAGTTGTCTTGTGACTTTGCTGTCACATGGAGCAAAATGAGAGCAATGTGTTTCCGATACTCATAAGATATAAATGTGACCCTTTTCGTGCTTTTCAATAGCCAAAGAACCACTTATACTACATTGAGTTGTGTTATGAAGCTGATATCTTAGTCACCGCTGACCATGTTCTTTACTTTTTGAAAGGAAAAGAAATTATACTGATGTCTATAAAAAAACAATTGTACAAGGAACGCTTAGGGGCCCTTGAAGGAAGCAAATTACACTCTCTTTTCAATTCTGTTGTAACATTGTGACGGGGAGGGACTTCCCTAAACGCACTCGGGCTTTGCCCATAAAGAGGCTAAGTAAATGACCCTCCCTCAAAGGAAATCTATGGTGTGAGACAATCCGTAGAAGATGTGAGAGTTCCTCACCAGCCAAAGAACTTAGAATGTAGCTACCCTTTGAACTTGTTCTAACACATAAAAAATACTTCAGTTCAGTGCATTCCAGTTCAACACAGTTTACTTCTGTTCAGGTTGCAGCCTTTAAGGCTATAACTCCTATAGAATAATTTTCCTACAATGATGTATGGCTTTTTCTGCGTCATTAGATTGTTATCATCTTATACTTCTTCACATGTCCAATACTGGAGGGAATTTAATGAGTCTAGATGGTCAACAATTATTAGAAAAATCTTATTTGTTCAGTTCAGCTTAATACAACTCGGCTGATTTCTTCTTGTGGGATCCATTGTTTTTCAGACTGAATCGGAAGTGATAGTTTCCAGACTTTCCATTCCTCGTACAAATTTTGAGTTGCAGTACTTAAGACCTGACTTCATTATGCTCCGTGTCATAGCACGAAATTTGATCATGTGGAGCAGGTTTGTTGGGAACCACTGATCTTTCAGTTAAATGTGACAACATTTCATTTAAAGTTAACCATCAGACACTTTATTATCATGTAGGGTTAACCCTACCAGGGAATGGGTTGAATCTCAAATCCCCGATATTGTGAAAAATGGTATTGAAGCTCTTGAGGATGATAGAATTGACATGGAAGGAGTAGATGAAGAGGCAGTTGTGCAGGCATATGTAAATATTGTCACAGGAGCATGTATATCTCTTGGTAAGTTGAAAAGCAGGTTCTTTCATCCCCTTGCGTTGGCTTAACATTGAATTAATGTTGGGAAGTTTTCTCCTTGACGGATTGCTTTGTTCTTTGTAATGATAATTGGATATTTGCCTCATCTCTATGTGCAACGATCGAGTAATGGTAAGCCCCAAAAATGATGCTGGTGTTCCTTCTTATAAAAAACAAAGAAAAAACATAGGTGGTGTATATGTGCTAGAGGTGTAGTGTTGGAGGACTTTCAAAGTGAAGAACTAAAAGTTGCTTGGCTATATTTGTAACATCAGCAGGGCCTCCTTTCTCATTTAAGATAACCCCTTGTTTGTTCCTTGTTCCGATTCTACTTCTGTCTTAGGTTTCTGTAACTAAAGTCAAGGTGTTCTAACTAGTATATGTCAGCAAATTATATCATGGTCTCGGGACTATGGGTAGCATGGTGGTCCTTCTCACAATAGAGGTGTAGGGACCATACTTAAATTCATGGCCCCACACCTTTATTGTGAGAAGGACCACCATACTCCTCATGGTCCTGGTACCTTGGTATATGTCTCCTTATTACGCCAAATTGCAGTTACTTATGCTGATATCCTGATAGTGCTGGAATGTTCTCTTAGGCATGAAAATAAGTTCTTAAGGATGTGTTCTTAGAATGTCGAAAGAAATTTGACTTGAATTAACCTATAGAGTATACCAGATGCACGTTGGCAGCCACTAGTACAAGATATACTACGTGTGTCAGTCCTGGCGTTACCTCTGTGCTAATAACATGCTGGAAATACAAGCAAGTGACTTTCTGGAACTGATCCAAGTACTGCAATAATTAAAACCACATGGAGTAATAAGTATAATAAATATCTTGTCTACTGGATAATTTTGAATGTTTCCTCAATTATTTAGAGTCTCGTTTCAAAACTTTGCTTGAAGGTCTAAAGTATGCTGGATCAAGAAATGGCAGCGCACAGGAATTGTTGTACAGTTATGCTACATACCTGTTGAATGAGGTTTGTGTCCGTTGTGATTTGTTCTGTTGTGCCTGTCAGTTCATTCTCATTTACATTTTATGATTTTGCAGATCAAGCCTGTGTCTACTAGAGGTGGCTGTATGTTCCCCAGAGGGTTGTCGAAGTTTGTGGACAGGAGCACATTGGAGACATGCCTTCACCTTGCTGTCCTTTCCCTGGCTATGGTCAGATAAACTTGGAACTGTGGCTAGAATTTTACCTAAATTTAAATTCCTTGCCTACTTCTGCGTTTTGATAATAGCTTATGTAAGCAGGTCATGGCTGGTTCAGGAAACCTGCAGACATTAAAATTGCTGAGATTCCTCCGCAATCGAAACTCTTCTGATGGCCAAGCTAATTTTGGCATGCAGATGGCTGTAAGTTTTTGCCTATAAATTCACTGTGGACAATTTTATTCTAAGTTAAATCTAATGGGGGTACAACTTCACACAGAGTGGTAATTGACTTTCACTCCTTGCCTGGAATTACATGTCCATGCAAGCCCGTCTCTCATAAGACATTATGTTTTAAATTATCAGATGTTATGACTCATGAGTCACAAATGCACCCGTGCCTATGCATACTCAATATGATCCTTGGAGGCCTCATCAAAGTTATCTAACTTTATTGTTTTAGGTGAGTCTGGCACTTGGATTCCTGTTTCTTGGAGGAGGAATGCGATCATTTTCAACTAGTAAAAGTGCTATTGCTGCCTTGTTGGCCACTGTATATCCCCGTTTTCCGGCTGGACCAAATGATAACCGCTGCCACCTCCAGGTACTCCAATTGGTTTAGTGACTGACATTTAATAATTATTTAAGCTTATGCTATAAGTAGTCTCACTTACCTTCATGTCATTTTTTATCGTGGCCTTTTTTTTTACCGGGGTAAGAAGGTTAATTGGGGGAAGGTGTCAAGACAAGCTTACACCTCGGATAAAGCAAGGGAATATATGGGAGGCAATAACTCTTCTTTGTGAACTAGCTACCTTAAGATAGGAACTCATTTTATTCCATCACCCTGCAAAGCAAGCCTCCTAGACAGACCACAAGAAATGGAACAGTAAAAGGTATGAAACACAGTTAGACGAAAACATTACTAATCGAATGCTTCCATGTGCCAAACATAGAAGCATACTTGTGAAGTTGCTTTCTTATATGATGCTTCTGCAACTCTGCATGATTCAGTTGGAGTTGTTTGAGATAAATGACTCGATCCTTCTGAAACAACTTAAAAACTTTAATTGGCTCAATAAAGTGTCTGTGTCTGCATTTTGATTGTAAAAAGCGGACAATTGTTCAGGGCTTATCAAACATAAATATCCTCTCAATTCACGCTGTAAATGAGGGTACATCTAACACCCCTTGGCTGCTTAGGCTTGAGCTATTCCAATGCATCTTGGAGATGATGATGATGTTATTGTTGTGCATAATTGCTAGTTAAGGGCATATATGATCAAGTAATATCTTAGTAGTTTGATTATGTAATGTGATAGAAATGGGAATTGAATAGAGCACAACAAAGAAGTTTGAAAGCCACTCTTTCCAGCATCGTGTATGTTAACGTGCATGACGCACAAAACCGTTTACGTACCACTATAAAGCTTTGTGTGCAACAGGGTCGTTTGTTGGACTGCGCTTGAGAGGTCAGTGCCATATACTTTAAACCCCAAGAGCCTGCTGTGAAATGCAGCATGGTTGTCAGTCCGTCGGACCACCGAAAGATGCCCCCTTAGCTGTGTCATCCTACTCAGATTTAGAGTGGTGCTCTCGATATAGAGCATTTGCCTTGCCTCACTGCCAACAGTGTCCAAGAAATATTTCCATCTTACTAGATTTCGTGCATGGAGTCAATGTGGCAAGTAACAAACACTAGAAAAACTTAGTCTCTATCAAGCTAAATTAGGAAATGTGGTGACTTGTGAGTCTATAAGAGAGTAAGCATGACTGAGTCTCGTTCAGAGTTAATGATCAAAGTGATTGCAGCACTGAAGTTTTAGAATATGAATCACTGTTCTTATAGTCAGCTAGAAAATCCTAGTCCAGAGAAGATCAAAATCCTGGGGCATAAATTTTGTTTCAATGGAAATCATTGCAACAGACATTTTACAATTTCTTTAACTAAATGTATTTGTTACTTTGGTTGATCCTTGTTTTTCTTCTCTGGGTGATGTTTTGCTGCAGAGATGTTTGAAACTGTTTCTTTTTTCTCTCTCTTCCAGGCGTATAGACATTTATATGTCCTTGCGACAGAAGCTCGTTGGATTCAAACAGTTGATGTGGACACAGGCTTGCCAGTATATGCGCCTCTTGAAGTCACTGTAAAAGAAACGCAACATCATGCAGAGACAGGGTTTTGTGAAGTTACACCTTGCATTCTTCCTGAACGTGCTATTGTAAGTTTCAGTGAACTCTTAGTGGCTGCTTTGGAGATATATTAGATCTATTCCACTTTGGTATGGACTTGAATTATTGCTAACAATATATATGAAAAAATCCGAAGGAAGGACCTATTTGGCGAATATTGCATTGTTTTGTTGATTTAAGTTATGACTCAGTATGGTGTATTGTTCTTGTAGAACATTCAAGTTCCTATAAGGTTAATCAACTATTACAATATCTCCTTGCACTAGCTTGGCTAATGACCTGGAGTTCTGAACTTGTGTTTTTGCAGCTAAAGACTATTCGTGTTTGTGGTCCGCGGTATTGGCCCCAAGTCATAGAGCTTACTCCTCAAGGTACTTCTTAAGGTGTACCTTGTACTACTTTTTTTACTTATAAGTTTAGGTGATTGGAACTCAGAGAGGGCTTGCTATCACCCTGCAGATAAATCTTGGTGGATTTCTGGTGACAAGAATCACCCATTCAATTCTGGCATTCTCTATATCAAAAGAAAGGTGGGAGCATGTTCATATGTGGATGATCCTGTTGGATGCCAGTCGCTATTATCACGAGCAATGAACAAGGTTCATACCACCTATTTTAAGTGCTCAATGTTTGCTGGTTGTGTATATTGTTAAATTTTTCCCTATTTTAGCAGCTTTTATAGCTTGTAAGCTTGGTTTGTCGATGCAGGCATTTAGATTAACAAGCATGAGTCATTTTACTCCAAGAACAGATCCACATACTAAGTCGGGATCCAGTAATGTTGCTCATTTGGTCAGCACATTTTCATCTGATCCGAGCTTGATAGCGTTTGCCCAGCTTTGCTGTGATTCATCCTGGAACAACAGGTGAATATGGGATCTGAATTATGGAACTTTATATATATGTTTGACTAATCTCTATTTTTGGTACATTATTTCAAGAGGTTTGACCCCCTGTGAGTCTTTTCATACATGGGAATCACCCCCTGTCTCCCTTGTTGTACTTTCATTGGTATCCTCTATTACTTCATCAAAATATATAGTATATGTAGTCAAAGAAGTACGGAGGTGTGTATTTAGCAATTCAAGCTTTTTCACCCCCTTGTTTCATATGGTTCCTGTAGTCATAATTGTATATATCTACAACACTTAGTGCATCCCTCCCAGTAGTTCAAAAGTTGTGTAGTTCCTCCTGTTTCAGGAGTGATTAAATGTAATTGTCATTCACTATGTTGTCAGTGAGCGCCTTTTTTAGATTTTTTTTTTTTTTTTTTTAACTGTTCTAAGCAGTGTATGTGCGTTTGTTTGTCTGGCTGGCAGGTCAGATGTGGATTTCCAAGAATTTTGCTTGCAAGTCCTCTTTGAGTGTGTTAGCAGAGATAGACCAGCTCTTTTGCAGGTACAGTTATCTGTTTAAACATATTGTGAGTCATGAGAGTTTGTGGCGAGGAAGAGTTTGGTTGAGGGCTTTTGGAGTTCACCTTTAAATTGCCTGAACCACATCATAGCTGAACCTTGGGAATATAACAGCAAAATGCTTCTTCATGTAATCAACCAATGGTCTCCTATTTGTTCAGTCTTGCGGCTTTACTAACTGTACTTAAAAATAATGCAGGTCTATATGTCTCTGTATACAATGATCAGATCGATGACTGATCAGGTTACCAGTGATGCGCTCATCTTCTTTGATTCCCTCTCTATATCTAGTTTGAAGGTATTATCTCTATGATTCACGGCATTGCTGCATGGGCTCCTGGCCCTTGGTTAGCACTTCCATTTACTCGCCCTGTTCTGTGATTTATTTACCTGATTACATCAAACTATATACTATCCTGATTTCTCTAGTCGTCATCAAGAGACTTCACTTCTTTGTCCATGTCTTAGTTTTTTGTGAGCTGCATAGCATTCAGTTAACTAACTAGGTTAGAAATTCTAGTGCAGTTATTGTCCTCTTTCTTCCAATTTAATCGATGTTTTGTCACCTCAAATATTTTAAAACCTGTACTCTTAATGACTTGCATGAGGACCTCGACTAGTGAGGATTAATGATGCCGTAGAGCATTGAACATGATTGTATGCTGTCTTTTTATCTTCTTCATCCTTGTTAATTCTATCAACCCATCTTGTTGGCAGCTTTTGGTGGCCTACAATGAGGCCTTACTGGGAGGAAGATTAAACCCGACAAGCGAAGGAATTGTCCAATCGAATTTCCTTGGGTCTCTAAGAAAGAGAATAGAAGAGCTCTTTGGCTGTTCTCAGGAATTGAGAACTGATTTGCAGAATTACTTGACATCCGGGAGTTGGCCATGTGACAAGCTACGAGATAGAAAACGTTCTATACTGTTTTCCTGGTATCTTCAATGGTACTCTGTACCATCTCCATCTGTATTACAGGTTGCCGTGGATAAAATAAAACTCAAGACCAGGACTTCCTCTGCAGCCCCTTTGTTGCGACTAGTGTTTCCCCGTACTCATATCACAGTGATTTCGGAGATAGATAAACTGTTGTCCTCTGGTCAATTCGATAGAAGAGTTTGACATCTTTGTAGTACCTCTGACAACCACGCTAGGTTCTTGACTTTCAGAGTGATGAACATAAACTGTCTGGTACCGGCTGGTTATTCAACGCCCAGAAGTTTAATCAAGATCCTAGTTATTAAAGTTAGGAAGTGCTGTAAATTTTGGTAGGACAGGTTAAAACTTTGCCATACTTTGTATGAAAATTGTAAGTTAAACTTGTAATTCTAGGCATGTCGGCAGCGACGGCAGAAAATGCCATCGTGCAGGCGAAAGTTGTAAAGATGCCACAGGATACTAAACTGTAATTCTTGTAAGAGTTGTAACTGGCATGCTCACAAATACTCTCATCAATGGCCAACATTTTGTTAGATTGTAGTTTACAAATTACAGCCTTCTCCGAAAGAAAGTGTACATCTAGTTCCCGTTGGCTATGGTATCTCTTGATCGCGATTCATGAGTTTGAGGCCTCACTCAAGTTTGGCCACCTCTAGATCACCTGCCCTTGGGTGTTCACCGTTGTTGGGTATGCGCCCCTACAGGCACATTGTCTTGACGTGTTTTAGGATTTTGTTGGGTATGAACCCGTGGGCTGAAGTGCTCCTCAGATCGTGCCTCCTTTGCTGGTGGTGTTTGCTTGGGGTGTGTTACCTGAAATCGAGCTTGAAGGGGTTCCTACGTTATGTTGTTACCACCAGCCAAGGCGAGTGCTTCCAAGGAGACGCTACATTCAGAAACACTAGCAGCGCTACAAGTCCATATTGCAATTTGCAACTGACTGATGTAGATAATGAAGCTCGTCTTGCCTTTAACTCAGCTTTTTTTTTGTTCGTCCTCCCAATTGAACACATGGCAAATCTGTGTTTCAAATTAAATACGTAACTCAAAGTTGATAGTAAAACTTAGTTGGGATAGTTAAATTCACGTTATTATTATTCGATAACTTTTGAGTTCCAAGTGTCTTAAAAATTGGCTAAGATTAGGACATTAGCAAAATGCTTTACAATGTGGATCTACGACATTGTAAAACGAAACCTAGTTTGCAAAAATATGGCTATTCAACTAAGTCTAGCAAGTACACCAACAAGGGCAGCAGAGTTAGCTGTGGCAGCTTCAGCCATCTGAAAGTTACCCCTATCATCAGAATAGTTGTCATTCTTATCCGGACCGCCCACAACCGCCCCGACCAACACATTCGGGTTGGCTTGTCGGCTGTTGAACCATCTGGTGAACCCATCATTGCACCCGACTGGAGTCGGATCCTTCTTGATGGACACTATCGATGCTCCTCTATGATGGACCTTTTGTGGGTACTGTGACCCGAATCCAACCATGTAGCTTGTCTTACTCGGGTTTGCACCAAGTATGTAGTCAACCTAGTCACAACCAACATTTTTGTTTAGAGTGGCGCATACATGACATGACATGACACAACATACAACGTTAACTACTAAGTTTCGAGCTAAAACCATACCTGTGATTTAGCAAAAGCAATAAGTTCCGGTGGATTAACCAAACCCGAAGCGCATTTGAGAGCTTGTCCATGGGCAGAGAGGTAATCAGCATACACCGTTAAGGCGAAAGAAGCCGAAATTGTGTACTGAAGATTATCCCAATCATTAAACCATAACAATCCTCCATTCGTCTTGACAAAGTTACCGTATCCCTTCTGCACACAATTGCATAGGAACTGCTCTCCTTGATCTTTGTATTGCCCCCATGTTCCGGTGCTATCCGCCTTGCCTTCTAAAACACTCTACAAATTTACATCAACAAACATATGTCAAGTACTCGTGAGAGATACATTTATTTAAAAAGAGGTTCTCGTTCCAAACAAGGTAATTAAGGGGTGCGTTACATGCACAAATTGCGCATCTATTAATTATGTACGTACCTTGGCAGCGAGAAGTTGTGCACCAACGTATTTGTCATCCCAAGAGAACATAGATCGTGGTCCACCAGTGCCCTGAGAGCTGCCTAGGATCTCCATATACGATTCGTCCTCTGTAGCTCTATGTAGCCACGCGGCAGCCCAAAGTAACTCGTCCTGCATGCAACATAATTTAACCATTAACCACCAATTAATAACCCGATAATGTTCCACCCGATTCTACGGGATTATTACAACAATTTCGCGTTGACACTATTTAAGATCATACTTTAACGACTAATAATTTAGTGTACGAGGTACGTTACAAAAACATAATCCTAGTCAAGTGATGTGAAGTACCAATCGATCGAAGACTTGAAAAGGGTAGTTTTATGATTCCTACTTAATTACCTCAAAACCACTGCTAGAGTAGAATTTCGCAGCCGATGGAATACTATCCGAGTATTTCCCTTTGTGATTTCTTGCAAAGTCGTATAACTGTTACAAAATTAATGCATAATAACATTATTCCCGATACTACAAAAAATGAAATGTAGCTTCGTTACCCTATAATTTCAAACGTAAAAGACTTATATAATATAAAAGTGGCGTCACTAAATGGTATCGGATTTGAGTAAAATGTACACTGTAATCTCTAACTTAAATTTCGTCTTTTTTTCGAAAAAATAATTACCTGTTTTGCATGAGTAAGAAGTAAGGACGAATACTTGGGATCAACATTTTTGAAAGCAAGTGAAGCAGCAGCTAAAGCGGCCGCGGTTTCTCCGGCCAAGTCTGATCCCGGATTTTGCTCATCGATCTTGTGTACCGTCCTCGGCGTTGTCATGTCTTCCGGCCTTTCCCAGCAACTGTGGTCGGAATCGCCATCGCCGACTTCAGCATAAAGTAAGTTTGGCTGAG
The DNA here is from genome assembly GCA_963680865.1 of Spergularia marina. NCBI lineage: Eukaryota > Viridiplantae > Streptophyta > Magnoliopsida > Caryophyllales > Caryophyllaceae > Spergularia > Spergularia marina. The sequence continues at coordinate 19,778,525 of OY804560.1, read as the reverse complement.
GGTGAGCATTGATGAAATAGTCCGTCGCCCATCGAATAGCTCCTAATGCATGTTGGAGCTCATTTTGGGCCTCAAGTTGTGAGCTATACTCTACTACACTCCATGCAAGCATGGTTGTCGTATAAGCCATAGGAAATCCAAATTTCACGTTATCCCCTGCATCATAGTACCCGCCTACCAAATTCACCTGTTTAAACGATCGTTACAATATTATCCCAGTGTCTCAAAACATCGTTTCACTAATAAAGGCGGGGTTTGGGATTAAAGAGGTCAAATTCATGTAACGTCCATACGACACATAATAGAATCACGTTAATAATTGGATACGCATACTAAGAGACCATTTAGTACTCTTGTACGGTTTTTTTCTTCGTGTTTTGTTATTGTGATCTGATCTTTTACTGTGAATCATATGTTACTCAAAATTTACCAAGGACGGATAAAGAGTTTGAACAAGTAACAAGTGTAACAATAATACTTACCTTACAAAGTACGAACATAGCAAGTAGATCAATTATTAAAAAACTCGACATTTATTTGAAACACATATTTAGCCACGACCAAGATAATTTTATCTTTATCGAGTGAAACATTAACCATACATATTCAGACGCATTTGTGGATATAGGGTTTCGAATCCGTTGAATGAAACTAAGACAAATTCAAAAAAAAAATTCAAAACCCTTTTATAGACATTTTATTATAATAGTTTAAGGTACAAAAAGTAAATACAAATGCAAACAAAATTGGTTAATTAATGAGCGTGATAAAATTCAAATATACAGTCTTTACTAAAAGATATCATTTACGCAACATAAAAAATTACGTACCCTAACATCGCGTCCGTCATTTAAACCGGAGTCCCCGCGCCATGTAACTCGTTGATCAGCAGGCAACTTGCCCGATCTTTGAGCTTCATAGTATAACAAAGAATTTGATAATGCTTGCTTATAATCTTGAGAAAAAACTCCATTAACAAAAACACAAATTAACACAATAATAAACATTTTGAAGATGTTAATTGAAGCCATATCTTAATTTTACTAAGAAATCAATGATGAAAAGCTCAAAACCCAACCAAAAAAAATTAAGGGTTATTGGTACGTTTTAACTTGATATGAGTTGTAACTGGAGTTTCACATATTTATATATGTAGGTTTTATGACAAAATTTAGAAAGAACTTTTCATACCCTTTGATATCTCTCCGGTAATTTCCATAATTTAATTACTATTTTAATTTAATTTGGCTATTATGATCAAAAGATGATTTTTTTATATAATTTATTTCCTAATTTGTAAGGATAAAATGATTTTTTTTCCCTAATGGAAGAATCCATACATACATTATATTAGAAGTTAGAAATAAATAAAAAAATAACCTTCTAACAGTATATGGCTCAAAATTAAAATATGTTGACCTACTTAGAAACTAGCTAGATTATCTCCAATCTATAATTACATTCTATTTCAGGTCATGATTAGCAATATTAGATGACAAGAAATAAATCATGAATGAAACAATATATAGTATATCCTTTTTTGTTTTACTATTTATTTTGTTGTGTACTATATCCAATGTTTGTATAGTGCAAAAATCATTTTGTACCATTTTTAACTAGGTAAACCGAAGATTTGAAATGAAACCTAACTTATGCACTATGGTAATATTGACTACGACTAGACAATATGGATATCAGAAATGAGCATAAAAGATATGGTCTAAACAAATTCCTATATTCTCTTGTAGTAATCGATTGTAGTAAATTAAAAGTTGTAGTCTTATCGTGTGCCTTATGGGCAAACGTTAGAAAAATCCAATTAACATTGCCATTACTCAAAACTACTCCCTCCATTTCAATATATATGACGTTTACAAGTTATGAGACAAGTTTTAACTTTAATTTCATACGGAGTAAACAAAGTATTTTGTCAAACAATTATAAAAATTATATCAGAATTGGATTCAATGTGAAATATACTTTCACAGCATTATAATTTCATACCCTTAAATTTTGAGAGATATCGGAGGTCAAATAAATTTCCCGAAATGTGAGAAAGACTTGTATTTTGAGGAGGAAATATTTTTTTAATGGAATTCGTTAAGACTAGAGATAAATATTGCATAGCTAGGCCAACCTAAATTAGATCAAACTTGCGCAATATACTCAAAAGTTAGACCAATTTTATAGAGAGAAATCGGCCTGTAAGAGAGAGTCCCGCGTAACTATCAATAGCACCCTTTATAGGCCATGAAGAAAAAAATGTTTCGCTTGAGGAAAGTAAATTATTCAATTAAAATTCCGAACTACATTGAATAAGAAATTTGCGTTAATATGATGAACACAAGATGACTAATTTCAACTCGAAACGTTACTAGAGAATTAGAATCATTCTAATTTTCGTCAAATAAATAATTAATATACACATGCTAAAGTATTGGAATTATACTGAGAATTTTCTACTAAAAAAACTCCAAAAAAAAAAAAAATGTCTAAATTTTCAATACAAAGGTTTCCTCAATAAATGTTGGTACATGTCAACCGCGGAAGTAGGGACAGCCAGCATAACTCTGACTGCCTCCCTCTGATTTTGGACTGGCAATAACAAACAGTACTTATCACTGCATATGGGCCCCACATGGGCTGGCTTACCAAGCCCAAAGTCAACCCTTTCCAGCCCAAGCCTTGACCATTGGGTCAATATCAACACACCTACTAAGTCCGGGCAACTCTTGTTACCATTTACCAACTCTAACACTTCCCTTACATACTTGTCATCGACCCTTTCTTTAGCTGTCCTAACCAATTCCGAAGCGAACCCTAAACCCTTTTCCGTTAGGTCCTTGACCGTAGTTTGAGCGCACGCGATAGCAAACCCGTTCCCGTAAAACCCGGTTGGTAGACTTGGTTTTACCCGATTACGGAAATTTACGCTGAATAGTAATTTTAGCGTTTGATTAGAAGGAAGACGTAACGATTTAGCCCAACATTTCCATATATGGGCCGATATAACGTCAAAAGACGTGAATTTAGTCGTAACACTAGCTTGTCTTTTAAGCTGGTCGATATCGACTTTACCAAAGACACTTGACGTTGGCACAAGTTGGTCGATTGAAAACTTGGTTAAAAACCCACCACCACAGTAATCCTGAACCGGGCTAAACTCCGGGTGACCCGAAAGATCATTTACCTTGGGCTTGGATATTGAGCTCGGGTCAAGTAAATGGCGATCCCAAACGGGCTTAGGCCCACGAAGCCCGGCCCCACGGGCTAAGTCCGCAAAACAGTTGATGAACTCGCCAGCACCAATGCCATCACAAACCGTATGGTTAAACCCGAACCCGATAGCCACTAACCCGTCAGCAAGCCACGTCAGCTGTACAGAAACAAGTGGACCCCCCTTAAGAACATCGTCCACGTGGAACCACAGGAGCTGCCTCCACTCCTCCACGTGGCGCGGGGCCCGCTCGAAGTCTGACCTCTTAAACCCGGACACTGCCTCGACAAAGACGATCCCCTGAGCCCGGCAGACCACCTGGAGGGTCCGACCCGGCGGAGACGTCGTGACCCGGCCCGAGAGAGGGTAGTACAGGACCAAGGCCCGGCCCAAAGCGGACTTAATACGGGATAGGAATTGCCTGTGGTCGAGTGCAGGGGAAGGAGTGTAGACCAGCAGATATTCGAAGGTGAATCGGAGGAAGAGCTGAGAATCAAGGGTTGAGAGTGAAAGTGTGCAGCTTGGTGTGGGCTCTGATGGTGTGATTACTGTTGCTTCTTTTACTTGAACATATTTTTTACCACTTTCCATTTTTAGTAGAATTTTTCAGTGTTTTCTTTTTTTGTTTGGAGAAAAAAAAAAAGGAAGTTTTGATATTATAAAATGTACTCGTATGATGATTGTGATTGTTTTTGTGAAAGTTTTGAGCTCAGTATGAGAGAACAATAGTGCTTATATATAGGGGGAGGAGGTGATGACTGATGAGTTGTGTCACTCAAGTTGTGTTAACTTTGCGATGACTAGTAAAATTCGTGTCAACATTGAGTAATCAATATACGTATTTTTGCTGTATGGTAATAACACGTATTATATCCATTTTAATTAGATATGACAAGGTATTTTACGGGTGTAGTTTAACTGTTAACGTTTATCGCGAATATAAAACACGATAAAACATGAAATATGACAAGTTATTTTACGAGTAACATTTATCGTGAACATAAAACATGACAAGTTATTTTATGGAATTACGGGTATAGTTTAACTGACATGGTATGAATGAACACATATCGTGAACATAAAACACCACAAAACAGGTACGATGCTCATTATTATTATCATCTCATAATCGGAGAGTACTAGCTATTAGACTACCATATTTGGGTGTGATTATTATTGTAAGATCAATTAACTATTGAGATCGTGAGAGAGGTTAGGAACTGTGGAAGATTTGGGAGAGATTCTGAGTAGATGTCACTTTAATTTAAAACAAATGTACAAACCGAAGAAGATAGAAATGGGGACATGAACAGCTACACCATTTGTGTTTTGTCTGTCTAGCTTACGTTTCTAATAATTAGCGGATTATAAGGAGTTCTCAGTTCTCTAATAATGCTGCCTCACGAGCTACTATAATAATCATCATAATTAACAAATGTATAATTAGAGATTAGATTAGAAGGCATCTAATTAAATTTTGCCTAAAACTTTTGATATGATGGCCATGGATGTTGATGCCTAGCCTAGTGTCTGCCCCAAATATTGAACTAAGTTTGTACGGAAGATTCCGATATAACCTTTAGCTAGCTACTTTCTACTCCTACTACACAAACTTTTTAAGCGTGAATCTGATTTATGTCGATCCGAATATCTTTTACCACATACACGTATTACCTTGTGTTCTCATCCCTTAATACTCCATATAAATACTGAATATTCAATTTTGTTCTTGCGAACGGAGTAACTAATATTGAAAACCATGTAAGTGTATAACTCGCTCATGATAATTATTCAACCTTTTATTTAAGGAATGTTTTTTTTTAAATAATGCTCTAAATTAAAGTAATTCAAGTTTTGGGTGTGAAACGAAACTATTTACATAGAATGAGTCCACAACTCCACATAGGATCGGATACCCCAGAACAAAATTTGTACCAAAACTGCTATGCCGCGTGACGGTTATGACCATAACCGCTCAGTTTTCAGACGGTTTTGATGGGTTCTTTTTGCGTCAAAATTGTTTTTTGCGTCAAAATTGTAAGATTGACCAAAACCGCCCCAATTTTCAGCGGTTTTGGTCCATAACCGCCCAAGTTCTCAGCGGTTTTAATCCATAATCGCCACAATTCACAGCGGTTATGGATAAAACCGTCACGCGCCCTGATGGTTTTGATTTGTTTCAAAAAAAAGAAAACTGAAGCTAGCTTGGGAATGCCGATCCTACAAATCGTTCTTATTAAAGTATACATAGGAGATGTTTTTCATGCAATAAAAAATGTTCTCATGCAATAGCTTAGTAGGAATTTACATTACAATATGATATTAGGGCGATAATTATGATGTGAGAATGCATGGATGGAACTTGATTAGAGCGTACGTAGAGGAATATTTGGTTGGAGCATAGTAGAGTACAAAATAGTAGGTGTCATGAAATTAAGGACTCCATTTGGACCCATTGATGACACAATTACGTTAATAGTCGCTGCATATTATTATTAAAATTGAAAAATTGGAAGGAGATAATGTGGGTGCAATGATCTCACATATATTGACATGAAAGAAGAGATGGATGTAAGAGATTTTGCTGTTGATTTGCTTGTTGTTGCAGCATGTGGTTGAGTGTTGGATTTGGTAATCTTTAGTGATACTATACTATCACTATTACATAACAATTATATCGCATATATAGGGGCGTTTTGGAAGGAGTAAGCGGGTAATAAACGGTTTCATTTGGCTTACTTAACATATATTAATTCCTTCCGCCCACTTCTGCATCTTGCCATTTCATGCATTTGGATATATGTGTGACAGTGTGAGGTAATCAAATGAAATGGCAAAATTTTAATAGGACGGAGAGTGTATTCAAATTTGAGCTCTAGCTACCCTATCGTGTATATATGTGTACGGATCGGAGTGCATACGTTTTATGTGTTAGAAAGTTTCTATTAGAAGATTCACAATGAAAGCCATACCACGAAACTAAAGTGAGCTACTATAAGTTGGGCGATGGATGTTGAGTCAATTCCCAAGTGTGTGTACAGAAGTGTTCCATATCGGTAAAATAAGTGTGAGGAGATGTGTTTATAAGCTAGTGGGCTACTCCTCTCATTGCCAATTGGTTTTGAGATGAAACCTCATTGGGCTTGTGGTCAATCTTCCCTTATGGGCTTGCTGCGCGGAACTAACAATAATGGAAAAAAAAACATGATTACATCCCAAGTGGGACGAGCTAGTGAGATTTGCATATGATCACCCCTACGTACAACAATGATTCCCTCTAAAAGGGTTGTGTTTCATACGTTGTGAATATGTTCCATTTTTAGCAAAAGTTCTACGAAATGATAGTTTAATTCATGATTTCTTTAGCTCGCCATTTTCTTGCTGGCCCTAAACATTTAGAATCATCAGTGAAGTAGTAGGGGGTACAAAAAACTTGGCCTATTGGTTCTAGACAGGCATACCTTTTTGCTAGTTTGCTCCCGATAGTGGTAATAATGTCGGAGTGTATGTGTATTATGGATCACGAAATTACTCAAGTAATCATACGATGAGATTTTAATTCGTAGATAACTTTATTTTCTACGGGCAAATTTATAAATTGGAACATTACAGAGATTTTGGAACATACATAATGCTAGATCTTTAGTTGTTTGCTTTAAAAGTTGGATATACATTAGATTTGGTAATTAAATCAACATAATGTAAACGTTAGATGATTCTTAAATTGTGAAGAGTCGATGTTTACCTAATAGTCTAGTCCCATTGTTATTATTACGTTATTTTAACTTGTTGGCATTTAATTATATTACGAACTGAAAAATTGAATTTGTAAAGTCAAATCTGAAAAATTGTACATGCCTGCCTATATATGCGGTACACACATTTCGAGTCGACGAACATTGCCGTAGGGGGTGGGGTTATGCGCGAAGATCACAGCAGAAAGAACAAGAAACAGTTTTGACTCTACTTGATATATGAAGCAAAGTCGTCATTCAAAGATACGCAAAGCAAGCCTCAGTGATGCGTTGAATTATTTTAGGCCTTTGCTTGCACTTTTTCAACCAGCAGAGATAGATACTGTCTGTCTGAATGTCAGAATGTATAAGTAATTACGTTTACTTCATGCACAATGTGTACGTTTGAAAATAGGGAACAACAGGACCGATTTTAGAAATGTTTCGGATACACTAACTTAAACGTTTAAAAAACTCGAAAACATATGAATATATCGTTGTATATATAAGATAATGAATTCACATGATTCTTCAATTGATACTTATGTAGTGCACCCGTCTGATGCATATAACATGTCTGCGAAGCAGTCAACTGATTCTCCGAATTTAATAGTTCTCGATGATAATGAACTGGATAGTATATGTGGAAAACGACATGATTTTCGATGATAATGTGACTACACATGAGTACATGAGTGGACTAATTAATGCAGAGTACGTACATTTACATATCACAATCACATACAAACGCCGACCTTTTTCTTATAAGGTGTGGCCAAAGTACTTAAATTCATAAAGGCAAAATTAAAATTGGCCAGCTTAACTTGCTCACCCTTTCATTTGTAATTTTGTATGCTTCTCTACTTGAGAGACATAGGCTCATTGTCACTGGTATATAGGACAATGTGCTTAGAGAAAACATATAGATCACGCTAGATGTTAAAGATTAATATAATAATCTAGTATTTTCATTTCTTTTTGTAGACTTTTGGAAATATTGAGACTTCAAATTGGAATAGTATGTATAGATCAGATGAACGAAGAGAGCAACTTTCTCTTTCAATGTGAAAGTTTAGTATAAATTGGTATAAACAATGTAAATACACAAGTTACGTTAGACTGCGATGAAAAAGATCTCATAATTTATTCTCAAGACCAGAAACATTATATGGAAGAATAATAATATCACGTCGTAGAATAATTAAACAATCGACTAGTATGCTTATTAGACGTTGGTTATTTGTGCTTTTGAGATGGATATGCATGGATCTTACTCCGTATTTTGCATCCTCAAAATTCCTTAATCTGCCATAATTCCCTCTTTTTCTCCACTAGCATTGCATATTTGCATGCATATGGGTCTTTTGATAAAACCCAACTCTACATCTTTCACCCCTTTTCACAAAAAGAGTGGAGGCAAATCAAAGATCCGATCCGTTTCACTTTTTTTCACAAAATGCAATTTTTCTTTATTTTGTGAGAGATAGGATTTGATTTGATACGGCTAATCAGGAATATCGGTTGAGATTAGGTTGCATTATATTGTTGCAAAGTTTGACATAACATTGGCTAGTTTGCTGGTTAATTAACGTGCATGTTGTAATGATATCCGAATATCTCGATCTTGCATTGGATATTACATACTATAGCATGTAGGCAACTGTTATACCATAGAGCCGGGAGCATAGTATAACTTGCGGTATTTCATACTCTCAGGCGCATAGGTATAACAATTGGTTAGGCTTACCAAATATCAATTACGGAGTACTATTGTAGCTCAGTTGGTCTATAGTCAGTTCTATTCCTAATTTCCTATATATACTCCCAAGAGGGTTTTTTTTTTTTTTTTTAAAGATTCATTTGATGAATTTATCGATAAATTATTTTTTTTGAGTTCTATTTTCTCTCCCCTCAAGAACTCATTTGATAAATAATATAAGAATTCATTTAATGAATATAGGAGTTGCTTTGACGAATTTAAGAAATAATTCTACGAAATTATCTCATCAACACTTTTTTTTATTCATCATCACCAATTGATCGACACTTTGATTTAGTTTGATACAAAAATACATATTTTCGAAAGAGACGCGGTATTCATCAAAATACACAAAATAGTGTCTTGACTATGTGGGATTCGAACTCACACATATGTGCCAACTTTGACAACTCTCTACCGTTGAGCTAATAGACATTAGGGTAATTATACACATCCATCATTTGTGTACACCATATTTTCAAAATAGGTGATGAAAGATTAATATGTAGATTTGGAATACTCCCTCCTTTCCGTCTCAAACGTCCGGGGTGATATTTGTAGTGGAATAAGAAAAATTGATATAATAAGTTGATTGAGGTAATATTAGAAAAAAAACGGAGGAGATAGAATGTGAAATTAATAAAAGTAAGATAGATAATTTGAGAGAGGATGTGATAATTTAATAAAAGTAGGAGAGAGAAATATGTACCAAAATAGATGAGGTGTTTGGAGTAGGACGTCGCGAAATAGAATATGGGGCGTTTGAGATGGGACGGATGGAGTAATAGAAAATGATGAATATAATATCTGAAACTATGAATATAATATGACAACATAAAGCAATAAATATGACATATGATGAACATAGACATCCAATTAGATGAATATGAACAACCGCACCAACTAACGTCAAGATTTATATCAACAACAACATGATAGATGAATATCAGCATCAAGATGGTGAATAATGACGACTTCACAAACAATGAATACAGGCACAAATATGATGAGTATTGAACAATGAATCCCCAAGCAAACCAAGATGTCATCTTAACACTAAGAATATGAATATAACATGATATATGATGAATATCAACATATAATCAGATGATGACGAATGTCGTGAACTAAAACCACGATGTAATCAGCAACAACATGATGAATAAATCACTCAAGATGCTGAATATTAGGATTAGAATGACGAGTATAGCATAACAAATATATACGCTTGAACTAAAAAAAAAAAAAAACATCACTTAATAGGATGAATATAGCATACAACATGATGAATATTAGGTGTCCTCCGACAATAATGCATTGACTAGTTAAATCTAATTAGGAATAAACCTGAGATATATTTTATATACTAAGTCAGTTGATTAATGTAAATCGGTAACGTTTGGCTGGCTAGAGTTTGACGTTATTGTCGTTTGAAGACGGTAATCAACTGATCCCTCTCGGTTACACCGGTAAAGATAGTTTCTTCAAAGGATATTATATTTGTACTTGATACAATATAATATAAACCTTAATGTTTCAGTTAAAGAGTTAACTGATTGTAGAGGGAAGTGTTTTACGAGTTTGGAACTCAGGTCGGATAATTATGGTTTTTGTGTAAATTTACAAAGTGTTGTAACTCTTGTAAGTTTAGCTAAAATGACATTAATAATTATATACGGATATAATTATTACTTGTCAGTTAAAGAGTTAAGTGTACATATTATTACTAATTGTAACTTTTAAAGGTTAATGGATACAAGTTAGTAATGACATTTATGTAACTTTATTACCAACTTACTAACCACTATATATAATGGAAGTTGGTGTAAATTTGAGGATGACCATCATTTTTCATCTTACACAAAAGTCATTAGAAAGAAAAGGAAAACTTTTCTTCCAAAACATCAAGCCCATTTCGGCCAACCTAGCAAGAAATCAAGAAGTTGATTTCTTCTTTGCATGTTGTTTAATCTTTCCTCTAACATCTTGTTTTATCCTAATATGTCATTGGTTAATTAGTTAACTAATAATATATAAGGTTTAAGGTTTTAATCTCACTTCAAAACTAGCTCTTTTTGTGAGATTTTTGGAGAACTACTTTGGTGGATTAAGGGAGGAGGTTTCCTAACTTGGAAAGTCAAGATTAAGTAGGAGGATCCCGATTAATTAGCAGCTCAAGAACCTTCTTTGAAGGTGTGGTCAAATTTCCTTCTAATTAAGGTATAAAAAACTTGTTTTATACACTTTTTCATGCTTTAATCTTACATGCAACTAAAGATCCTTAGCTAAACTTAATTAAGTACTAATTAGAGGAGTCTAATTAGAGGCTAAGTAACTTTCACTATATATATATATATATAGGGGGAATGGCGGAAGGAAAGTCTAGAGAGAGAGGGTCTCCCTTCTCTCTAGAATTTTCCTCCCCACTTTCCCTTCTTTTTACCTTCTACCCATCACCTTCACTGTTTTCCCACTTCCTCTTCCTCTAACCCATGTCATTCCCTTTTAATCCCAATCCTTAATATTTTCCTTAAACCTTTCGATCTTAATCAAGGCTCAGGCGTTTCTTATTCATGATGACAAGATAGATTTAGCCTGGGTTATTACGGTGTCGTTATTTATTCATCCTTGCGATAGTTTTAAATTTTCTGATGCATCATAGCTATGTTGTGTGGCACGGACTCAACCCTTGATTTTCTCTTTCTTATGCATCACAGTTTTTTGCTGTGTGGCATGGGCTAAGGCCTTGATTGGCAATTTAATTGCTTTTGCTCGTCCTTGGACTAAGTGATCTTGATCTGATCTTTTCCTTTTGGTTTTTTCATGCTTTGATTTTTATTCGTGAAGGCTTTTGTTTCTTATTGTTGAATTGACATGGTTGTGAAAGTCCCTCTTTTGACCTGATTTGTTTTTCCAGTTCTGTTTTGATGGGTGTGCATGTATGGCGGCTGAGGTGGTGTTGTCGGCCGTGGTGCTCACTGCAGGACCTAGCTCTTTGTATTTTGAGGTTAGTGACTTTGCATGTCCTACTCGAGGTTGGTGGCGTGTTGTGCATCTTCCTGCTCGGAAACTCGTTTCCTTGAGATTTCTTGATCATATGGTATTCACATGTTGGGTTTGGAGGATTTTTGTGCTGATTCCGGCCTTGCATGCTTGGTTGAAGTGGTGGTCCGTGCACAACCGACTCTGGGTTGCATGCATGCCATTTTTTCTTCTTGGTTTCCGGCAGTATAGGAGCAAGAGGCGTGATTCTTGCTTGTGTTTCGCCGATGATCCGTTTTTATCTGTGATTTGTTTTTTCTTTTTTTTTGGATCTGTTTTCTTTTTAGTGCCTTGGCTACTTGGGCTTGGGTTGTGTAAATCCGGTTCTTACCCTTGGCCCTTTATTTGGGCGCCGCCGGAGTTACCTTCTCAACCTTGTAGTTCCTTACCATTAGGGAAGACAGAGACTCCACTTTGTATGTTGTTTTGCGGGCCGTGGTAGCTTTGATCTTTACCATGGGAGGTTTGGGTCTTGATGGATCTCGGGTTTGTGCCCTTAAAAAACGGGTTTTCGGATCCACTGTTCTCACCCCAATTAACCACTGGTATTTGGACCGACCTTGGCTTTGTACCTTCTTTCTCTCCCCCCCCTACGACACTTAGGGTTAGCAAGTTCTCCCCTGGCAGTAGGGGACCCTAGTGCCTTTCCTTATCTTACCTTTATATATATATATATAGGGGGCCTATCCAGTGAGAAGTGGTATTTTGGTGAGAAGTGAGAAGTAATCTCAGCCATTGATTTCTCGTAACTGCAGTAACTAAACTGCATAACTCCAGTCGTAACTCCACTAACTAAAACTCTTAACTCTAGTCCTTTAACTCTACTAACTAAATTGCCTAACTCTTGTGGAAACACATAACTCCAACACAATTTCATTAAATAAAAAAACACGTAACTCCGACTTAACTCCATCAACTAAAACACATAACTCCAACTTCATTTCATCAACTAAAACACGTAACCCTAATAACTCCACTACCTAAATCACGTAACTCCGACTTAACTCCATCACCTACAACACATAACTCCAACTTAAATTTCATCAAATAAAACACGTAACTCTAATAACTCCACTAACTAAAACACATAACTCCAACTTAAATTTCATCAAATAAAACACGTAACTCTAATAACTCCACTAACTAAAACACATAACTCCAACTTAACTCCACTAACTAAAACCCGTAACTCCAACTTAACTCCACTAACTAAAACACGTAACTCCGACTTAACTCCATTAACTAAATCACGTAACTCCATCAACTAAAACACATAACTCTAACTTAATTTGATTAAATAAAACACGTAACCCTAATAACTCTACTATCTAAATCACGTAACTCCGACTTAACTCTAATAACTCCACTATCTAATACACGTAACTCCAAATAACTCCAATAATTAAAACACATAACTCCAAATAACTCCACAATTAAAAGTCGTTATTCCAAAAATGAAAAAATGAAAAAATGAAAAAAGAAAAAAACCAGAAATACACGGTAAAGAAAGTAACCACCCAACCTCCTCTCTTTCTCTCTCCTCCCCCTTCCCCCCTTCCCACCTTCCCAACCACCAATGCCCGACCACAGGCGGCAATTTCCAACTACCACGACGATTCCGACATCACCGCCCAGACCACCGATCTCCGGCGAGTCCATCCCGCGAGCCTAGCGACACCATATCTTCTTGTTCCGCCGCCATTTCCCCTCTTTCGTCTCCTTTCATGCGTGACTGGAATAGAAGAATCGCCAGCAATTGTCACCATCTCCGCCCTCGCATTTCCTCGCGATCGACGGCAGAGATCATCTTCGGCGGTTAGATCTGACAAAAACGAGAGCGAGATGAAGGAGAGAGAAGACGGAGATTCGCGGGGGTTGTGATGGTCGATGAAGACCGATGATCCTCGACGAAGATTCGTCGGAACAGGTGGAATCCGTGCGAAAGCGTAGGAAAAAAAGAACGAAAAAATGGAGATAAAACTCACCGTGCATGGTGAGGTGATGGAGGATGAAGATCAGGGATGGTCGTCGAAGCCTCGCGGTCGTCGGTGGAGTCGGCTGGTGGTTTCCGATCCGACGATCGATGCTTTTGGCGTACGGATTCGGTGGCAAGCGATGGTGGTAGAGTGAAAACGGGGAGTGAGAAGGTGTTGTACGCGAGAGGGCGATGCTCGACGGAGGCCAGTGATGCTCGCCGGACTTAGTGGAGTCGGACGGTGTCGTCGGAGGCAGCTGCGGTGGCTGTAGGTGCGCGTCGCGGTGGCGATCTGGCGGCACAGGGGTAGGAGAGGAGAGATAAGAGAGAATGAGAGGAGAGAGAAAATATGAGTGATTTGGGTTTAGGTTTGGGTTTTTTTTATTTTTCCTTTTATTTATGTTTTAATCTACACCCTTGATCTAGGTAAGATGGGGGGTTGAGATTACTTCTCACAAAATTAGCACTTCTCATTTGATAGATTTGGGGTCTATCCGGTGATAAGTGATAATTTGGTGAGAAGTGAGAAGTAATCTCAACCATTGATTTCGAGTAAGTCCACTACATAAACTGCATAACTCTAGTCATATAACTCTAGTAACTAAACTGTTTAACTCCAATTATTTAACTCCATTAATTTAACAAAAATTATCTAACTCTTGTAATATTAATAATTCCAATAATTTAACTAAATTATCTAACTCTCGTAATTCCAACATAATTCAACTAACTAAAACAAAATCTTAGCCCTTGAAATCTTGACTATGAAAAAGAAGTTAAAAATTATTGAATTAATCAAAGTAAATTCATCGCATATTCCCATTTACTGCGTACATTATTCTTCCTCCTCTCTCTTCTCCCTTTTCCCTCTTCCCCACCCTTCCACCACCACACCACCACCACCGCCCCAAACACCTAATTCAACCACTACACCGGCGAGAACCACCATCCGACCGGCGTATCACCGGCAATCCAGACTGCAGAACACCGACCACTATCGCGGTGTCCTTCCATCTCCACGACCCTTCTCTCTCCTCTCGAATCTCCTATTTTCCACATGCTCCGCCTCAAATCTCGCCCCCCATCCCACGAAAACCACCTCCCGAGTCCCCACCTGTAATACCCCAGATTTCAGAGGAACTTTCTACGAGATTAAGGGCTCATATGAGGTGCTTAAAGGGATTGATAGTGCTACTCATATCAACAAAGTCGACTTTCCTTTTAGGAAACCCATGTGATAAGAACTCCAAAGTTAAGCGTGCTTGAATGAGAGTAATTTCAGGATGGGTGACCTCCTGGAAGTTTCTCAGGGGGCGTATGAGTGAGATCAAAATGCGCCGAAAGGACCCGTGTTGGTCTGTGAGGTCAGCCCACAGCCTGACAAGCTGCCATAAGTGACTACTCTCAGCTCAGGCGATGAGCCGGGGTGTTACACCACCCCTTCTTCGACCCCCTATTAGCATCAAATGGTGTCACCCCCTCGGGCCTCTCCCGATCGCGCCACCGCCAATAAATTGGGAAAAAATGAGAAAATGGAGGAGGAGAGAAGGGCGTGGTGTCGTGAGGGGTGAGAGCCGTGGTGGGTGGTGATCGGCGGTCCTAGGGGTAATGTTGGGTGACGGTGAATTGCTGGTTGGGTTTGGGGCGGTGGTTACTGCGGTGGTTGAGGGGGGAAGAGAGTATGTGATTTTATTTAATTAGTTTTTTATATTAAAATTTTAATTTACTAATTTAAAAATAATTATAATGGTCAACCTATTACATCACTCTATATATATATACGATGAACATAACATCCAATATGATGAATATATAACTCAATAATTAAACTGGTGAATATCATATAACGAATCTAGAAACAAAATAAGAAATTGACTTAATACAACAATCATGAATGTAACACCTTATATGATGAAAATACGACTCACGTAAAAATTGAGAAACATAAAAATCCCAAAATCGAAACCCTAAAAGTTGTGAAACACCAAAATCCCCAAATTGAAACCTTAATAATTCGTAAACGAAGAAAAAAAAACTCAAATTAACAACAAAATATACTCAAATTAAACACAAATATAATCAAAACACATATAAACCAACTAAAAAGAGTAGAAACAAGATCTACATCAACTCGAAACCCTAAAAAATAGAGACGAACAAATGAAATGTAAAATTAGTCGATTTAGAATTGATGAACACAAAAATTTGTGAATTAGAAGCAATATCATTAAAAAAAATTATATTGACAAAAAAAATGACAAACTTTAGAAAAATTGATGTTAAGAAGAATATACCTATGGATTTGAGTAACGAGATTGTATGAAGAAGCCGCGAAAATGGAGTAAAGACCTTGTGCAAAAAGCATGGAAATGGAGGAGAGAGAAAATGGAGTTGATAACAAATGAGGAAGTAGTTTGGAAAAGAGATGAAAGAGAAAATTAGATTTGTCAGAAAATGGGTGAAAAAATAAATGAGATAGGAGAGAAAATATGTTAGGATATGTATTTATATATATGTTGGGCCATATAATTTGGGCTGTGGGTTTGTAGATGAGAGTATGGTACTCATCATACTCTCCACTCCACATATAATTTACATCAGCCGATCCGACTAATCAAACGCTGCGAAATTCCTCTACTTTGTTGTCCTTATGTTGTCGTCGGTCTCGATTGTTGGATAAATTATATCAACCTTCGGCTTCTCCTCTTCCTCATCCTCATCTAATTGCTTAGGCAATAGCTCCGGCACTGTTTCAAAGTCACAAAACCAATGCATGTTTACGAGCATCCAGCCTTACTAAGATGGGGGTAAGGCCGGTCTTAATCCCATGTTTAATCCACTCATGAAATAAAACTCTTGAAATCTTCATAGCCAGGCCCGACATGAGAGTATTCGGGTTTCTGATAAGGTCAGGGCCCATATCCTGAAAAAGCAAAAACGCTTCACACTTTGAACAAGCAGAATAAAGCAAATGAACGAATAGATAAGAGGCACGAACCTTTCTTAGCTCCCTAAAGACTTTTAGTACATCAACTTTGTCGAGAGGTTCTCTGCTATTATAGTCCAACTTGATGTTGAAGTATCCATGAAAAAATGAGTGATGAGAACATGCTAACAAATGGATACAGTATCCCACGTTGTTCATTAGTTTCAAACGTGTTCCCTAAGGTTTGACAGAAAAAGGTGATACGGCCTTTGAGGTGGGTATGTGATTTCGAGATTAAAATATAGAGGGGAGTATAATATAGTAATAAAGCTCGGGATTTATGTTTTTTTTAATTTATAAGTGAAACCATTCACAACTACGCCACGTCCATTCATGTTTTAATCCACGTTCACAAACTAGTTTGAACCCTGTGATTTCCCGAAGAAACTAGTTACCTAACAAATTGAAAATACGGTATTGATCGATGACCAAAGAGCGTTACTAGTTAGAGAGCGTTTGATCCGAGTAACGCTTTGCTGTAGCATGCTACTGTTGCTTCTGCTGAAACCTTCAAGGTCCGGGGCGGGGGCTACTGGAAACCTCCTTCCATTCCGAATCTTTGTAACACTTTCCTGCTAATTGTGTTAATTGCTAAGGTGTAAGACTAATATGGTTTCGTATTTAAATGATCAAGTAAGGTTCTAGGTCGACGTACATTGCAATGATTATTCCTGTTCTTGTCACGAATTCTTCATCATCAATTACAGGACGCTGTTCTGACTAGCTAGTTGCAAATGTGAAATTCGACGACTTGAAAGATTTCTCATGCAGATGTAAGTGTTACATTTACAAGGAGGTGGATATTCAATGAGCTCTGACATACCCGAAGAAGAATAAGTGGTTGCACATATATACTTGATATCCGAAGTTTCAGAATGATAAGCATGATAATTTTCTCATAATAGAGGAGTAAAGATTACACTTAAACTGATTTAAAATAACCGATAACTGCCAAAGGAGCTCTGATTTTTTCTTCCAGCCGTATCACTCGTATGTTGATAGGTTGACACTTGGCAGGAAGGCAACGAACAGAGTATTTCTACATGTCCCACATTATAAATTAGCTCATATGAGTAACATTTTCCCCTTGTCAAAAAAATATAAAAGATAAATAGACTAGCTCATAACATGTTAGACGAATGTAATTCGGCCCTTGGGCCTCTGTACCTTGTATTCCAAGTAATGTCTGGTATATATACCAAACACAATCGTCAATTGGCCTTGCACATCGCTCGTAACCCGATGTTCCATGAACGCACCAAACACATTGAAGTCAATTGTCATTTTGTTCGTGATAGTATACAAGATGGGTTAATATCTCCCCAACATGTTTCAACCGACGTACGATTAGCTGATGTTCTAATAACTAAGGCTCTTGGCCATAGTCAGTTTTCCTTACTTACGAGCAAATTGGGCATTTCGAATCTCCATATTCCAACTTGAGGGGGGTGTTGGACGAATGTAATTCGGCCCTTGGGACTTCTTGCCTTGTATCCCAAGTAATATCTGGTATAAATATCAAACCCAATCATCAATAAACTCACGGAATTACAACCCTAATTAATTCTTGATATAACATTATCTTATCACACATTTCTAACGTAGATTAATGTGCAAAAACTAAAATAAGATACTTGTTATTAAGTGGTTGGATGATTAGATGACTCAATTGACTACAATCGCATACTATATATATTTGGTCAATTTTATAGGCGGTTTTACTTTTATACCATGAATAATCTACATTCTCCATTTTTTAAATTTTTTTACATATACATTTTCGACAATTTTTTCAGTCAATTCTTCACGTATGAACTAGTCAACCAAACGGGACGAGAATCTCCGCAAAACATAAAAGAAAGAAAAAAAAAGAGCACAAAAGAGAAAGATAAAAATGAGTGGCTTTCTTGAAGTGAAGGGCATGCTTTGAAACACAAATGTCGCATCAAATTTAGAGAAATGGCCAACCCCAGTACATTTTGTGGTGACCCAAAATGCAGTGGTTAGCCTTACATTTTTAGGACACACCAAAATTAATGCCTTGTCCACTGACCACTACTCTCTCCTTTCTTTTCTTCCCCCCCTTCATTATTTCACCCTTTTTTTTCTTCTTTTTACCCTCTTTAAATTAATAACCTTTATTTCATTTTCTTTAGGATATTATTCTCTAGATAGGTGAGCTCTAATGTCATATTCTTCAGGTACTGGTTGCAATCTTAGTTGTAACAGTAATCTTACAGTGCACGTCTTTATCTTACAGTTTAAAAAGGCAAAATCTTTCCCATAAAATCAAACTTCGACATATATATTTACATAGTTAAACATTACATAATTCTTAATGATAAACCATGTAAACAAAGATACGAGTAGTACATTATTATAGAGTAACATATTAATTAGCCTTACAGAGAAAAAAAAAATCAGGGGAGTTGAGACATCACAAAGGAAGGAGAGGAACTTGGCCAAAGTCGCAATCGTCGCCACCATTATTATTAGTTTGGCTAAATTGCGAACCAATACTTTCGCTTTGGCTCAACTCCGGCCCTAACCTGTTACACATAAACACGTTATTGTGAATATGACCACTACTTAATATACCATCAACAATAACACCCTCATTATTATTTGCACTACTAGCACTAAAAAAGCTATTATTATTATTATTATTATTATGCACTCCAAAGGGCGGAGTAGAAGCGCTACTATTATTATTATTGTTATTATTATTATTTTGAAAAGTCGCGCACCGGGCTAACCTAGCCTGGGCGAGGGCTAGGTCTTGTTGTAGCTCCACCATCCTTCTTTGGAGGAGCGCAATAGCGCCTATGCACCCGTACACGGGATCACGAAGGCGAGCCTCGGCCTCGTACGTTAACGAGTTAACCGTGTCCTCCCGATGTTCTTCTGCGACTTCATTGAGAATTTTGCTCACATTGCTAGCACCAAAGACCTTATGAACCTTGGCAAACTTCTTGGGCTCGTCGGCCCGAAAGTGGGGCGCGAATATGCATGTAGGCGAGCACCGGCGCTTGAGGAGCTTGCAGGCTGCGCACGAGGAACTGGACCTAGGTTCGTAGCCCTTTGTCTTCATGGGTGGTTGATGATCAGTAGTTGCTTCATTAATAAGAAACTTGTGTTCGTGTGTGTGTGTGTCTAACATTTAGCAACGTAACGACGACATAAATCATATCCCTACCTATATATGGCCTATTTATATGAAGTATGTGGCTAATAATGTGTACCTCTTTCAGATCTTTAGTTTAGTTTTTTTTTTTTTTTTTCTCTATGCTTTGTCTTCACAATTTACATTAACTATCTTGTTTGATTGACACTTTTTATCCGAGGTATAATTGTGACTTGTGAGCAACACGTCAACATTTTCCCAATGTCTTTCAAAGAATCCCATTACCCCACCAATGTAATTTTAGTTACGAAAAATTAATAGGTCTCCTATGCTGATATGAAATATGTGCCACTTATTCGGCAATTGGCATTGTCCATAAATTTGATCCATCGCTATGTATGTTATAATACAATTCAACATCAATTTGCATTGCAACTTAAATTGATCTTTATTATTGAGCTTTCATATGTCAAGTGTCAACATGTGGAATAAAGTTGCATATTTTTATCCTTTTAATGTACAAAAAAACTTGTAAAGGTTTATTCTTATAATGCGAAAAAAAAAAACATACATTTTAGTTAAATCACTTTATGTGTCAATGATTAATCTAGCAAATTGATAGTATTAACAACAAGGCCTATTAGCTCAGTTGGTTAGAGCGTGGTGCTAATAACGCCAAGGTCGCAGGTTCGAGACCTGCATAGGCCATATTTCAAAATCATTTACTTTTTTTTTATCCTTAATTCTTTTTATTAGCTCTCTTTCTTTCTGTGGATTTGAGAGAGCAGATGTGAAATTGGCTGAGAATGGACCGGCTGGTATTTAATATGAGGAAAGTTATGTAGGACATGATGCCAATTGGTTCATATTTTGGACTTGTGTGCAATAGTAAAAGGACATGATTGTTGATTTGTGAGGGAAGTTGATAAAAATGATACACTCTTATTTTGGACATTGACAGTACATAAAAAGTGCTATAGTATTTCATACGCCTATTTGCCTTGATTTGAAGGATAAAGCAAAGGTCTCTACTTACTTGGGGACTAGAATAACAACTAAGCTAATTATTATGAACGTTGAATGTATTTTTGAGTGTATTTGGTCATAAATCAACTCGCAATCGCACCTATGGGAGTATGAGTGATTATCACACATGAAATCGGAATATCTTTTTAAAGTTTTATGTACTCGCTTCTTTTCTTTTAATTGTTTTCATATAATTTGAATTTCTCTCACTTATTCAAAACAAACACATAAACAAAATTAAAAGAAACGATTTTTTATTAAGAAAAGTAGGTACGGATGTGTTAAATCGGATATGACTATCTCCACTTGTAGAAAGTAAAAGTTCATAAGAAATCCAAACTCAGTAGTATACTATATCCTCCATTTTACAATAGAGTAATCAACCAAACAACCCTTCTGTTTGGCAATTTCTGGCTAAGCACTTTCAATATATAATTACCATGTCTTTATAAAGTTACCATGTATTGATAAAATATGACAAGCCATTTTCATGGATGTAGTAAACTAGTAACTAGCTGGAGAACATTTGTTTCAATAATGTTTCTTTTTCTCGCTGTACCAAAATAGAGGTTGACTAATCAAGTTCGGAATGAGAAACAAAATAGTCGATGTACATTGATTTCATAAAAATGGAGCAATTATTTCCAAAGTTATTAGATTGTTTTTGTCAAAAGTAATTAACCTTTTTAACCTAAAACTTGTGGGAACTATATTTTTGTGAAATGCTAATAACAATTGACATGTTCAATGACTTTGAATGATGAACGGCCCACATGTTTTTATAAGATTGTTATTTCCATGTTATCGTCTATAGTTTCTTCAATCACCTATCCATCAAAATAGAAATTCTTCTCCTCACGTCACATAACTAGGGATGGCAATGGACCCAGGACTCGACCCAGATCCAGCGGACCCGACCCACTTGGGTCGGATCTGGGTCCACTTTTTGGAGACCCAATGGATCTGGGTCGGGTCCAGACCCGGTGATAAATGTGTGGGTCGGATATGGGTCTTTGATCTGAGACCCAGACCCGACCCATGGATCCGCGGACCCGGCCAAAAATATAGAAAAAAAACCTAATTTATCACGAATTCGCGATCCTAGCCTTCCGCTTTCATTTTCATTTCCTAGTCTTCTCATGATAAGTCACGCACTCATGCCCAATCTTTCTCCACGGCCTCAAAAACCTTCGCCACTGCCTCAAAATCCTTCAATGTCGCTCTCCCTTAGTATACGGAAGTTCTAAGTAAAACAAAATGGATAAGGAATGACCACCATAGTGACGATCACAAAGCACATTGACGCATTAACGATCGTAAACCGCAAGTTCAAAACATGAAAAACTTGATTTTATGAAAGACTCATCTTGGACCCAGACCCGGTCCAGACTCACTGGATCCTGGCGGGTCTGGGTCTGGATCTGTAAATTTTAGACCCAATGAATCCGGGTGGAATCTGGGTCTACTTGTAAAGACACGGATCCGGGTCTAGATCCTATCGGACCCGACCCAGACCCAACCCATTGCCATCCCTACACATAACACTTATCAAAGTACAAATATCATTGCATACACCGTATGTGTTCATTTGCATTGAAAGTTAATGATACTGTTATCAACATTGTTTCTATAAAAATAGTGCGAGACTTAGAGTTTGTGTTAAGTTTTTTTTTTTTTTTTTTTTTTTTGAGTTGTAAGTAATTTACTTTGGGGTTTAAAGATTTGAGAAGAAGTTGTGAATAAAAAAGATAAAGGCTAAGCAAACATATAAAACTACAATAGTAAAGTTGCCACACGCATGATAATTTTCTGATGTTTTGTTGAGAACAAAAAAGAACCAAGTATTGTATGGAGTTATTTATTTCCTCATATGTATGCATAATGATGTTTTTCATTTTTCTACAAAATTGAAACGTTACGTAACATTCGTCAATATAAATTCACGTTAGAAAGGTAAAGCTACGAGATCCGTTATCTATTATAATTACTCGGAATTCTTATATTAACGTTTCAAGACTTTTTTTTTTTTTTCCCAAATAACACAAAACAAAAATAGAAAAGAAAAAAAACATTAATTTCTTCTCGAATCTCAACCCTCTCTTTCTTTCACTCGATCAATCTTAACTCTTAAGCTCCATTTCTCAGCGTACGTGGCTCTCTCCCGCCTGCTCGTCTCCTCTCCTCCGCCTTCCACCGCCGACACGACTGACGGAAAACACCCACCGCCGCCGCACTCCACCGCATAACTAGGTGATTCTCCTTACCACATATCTCTTTCTAATCGAAAATTCGGCTCGTTCAACTCGAATTTAGTACAACTTTCTTCGAGCTTAAAATTGTTATTATATATTGTTAGTTTGATGATTAATTATGTTTCAAAGCTTAATTTACACGCCCAATTTTTAGAATTAGCATTTATAGTCTTTGTTGGAGAGTATGATGTTTATGATTGAGATTAATTGTTAATTGTACATTTTGAGGTGTTAATTTGGGAGTTTTGATGATTATTTAAATTCAAATGAAGTTAGGGTTTGATGTTGAAATTGGGGGAATTTGATTGTTTGAATTGGGTTTTCAAATTAGTGATGTTAATGGTGTTTTATGATGTTACTAAGTGTAGGTTGATGATTTAATTGATGTGAAGTGATTGCTTTTGTGGGTATTATGATTGGATTAATGGGATAGAATGGAGCTTATTGTGGAGCTAATTTGTGTTTGAACTGATATTTGGGCGAATATTATAGACGATTACATTGATCTTTTTAGAGGATAGAGTGGAATTAAGCCATGAGAGGAAGTTTATGGGGTTGTCCCGAATTCGAGACTTACAGACGACCAACTGTTGAAAGATCGAGTGTAAAAGGGGCTGAAATGTAAGTTGTGCCGAGGTAAGAGATAAGTACGTAAATGGAGCAGAGGAAAGTAGGGTTATCGAGGTGGGGGAATATGTGCTTTGAGGATAAGCAATTTACTCGGAGGAATATGTTCAGGAATAGATGCATCAATGTAGGAGTAGTTCTGAATTAGATTTTGTCTGAGTACCAGAAAATCTGCTTCACTAGGAGATTGCATATGATTTGATTATACTATAACAGGTCTATATTTTCGTACATCAAATCCCCCTTCACACCATCTTTTGGTAGTTCTAGGGAAATCTAAATCAATTCGTTGCATTCATGTAACACATCACGTTGTCGTGAGATTGTCTTGCCTTTGCTTGTTGTGGCATATGTTTTGCCCTTATTCTCTTTACAGGTTCCCCTTCTTCCTGATTTTTTTTTCTTGACTGAGGGTTTCTAAGAAAACTCACATTAATTTTACAAAAGTTATGTTGTTTCTAAATGTACTCCTCCGTGCGGGTGCGGCCAGGCCCGATCGTGCTTTAACACTAAAACTCACATAATTTGGTCCCAGATAGAGGGCGAGTTCAAAATGGCAGGTTCAACTTTTAAAGGTTAATTTCCTATGTTGTTTGTTGGCTACCTTTTTGTCTTCACAGATTGACAACTTCCTGCTTACGGTAGCGAGCCCTCCAAGTTTCTGTTGTCTATTGATGCCAAGCCACCCAAAATAAGGTGTTTCACATTTTCCCTGCTAAGCTTGTTATTTTTCTGTTTGTATTGAAAACTTTCATTATTATGTACTTACTTTTGGATCTCCCAAAGTTTCACTTACCAATTAAACGAACTAATTCTTTGCTAGCTTTGTTCAAGATGCATCCTCCACTGACATTACACAGACATCCAATGTGCGCTGAAGTAAGTTGAACTATCTGCTTATGCAGTTTTTATCTGGTCTTATGTCAAATGTCATATGCCTAGATGGCCTTTTAGGTTTACTGAAGTAACACCTATTTCATGGCCCGAATTGAAATGGACAAGCAATGGGGTGTAGTTGCTATAACATCATTTGTGACTTCCAACGTAGGTCAGAAACTATGAATGATGGTTTTCCCTCGTAGCATAACCAAAACATTATTTGTATGTGCGTGTTATCTTCTTCTTCTTCTTCTATTTTTTCCGCTCTCTCTCTCTCTCTCTCTTGTTGTTGCAAGTCTCTTGGTTTTTCTTGCCCTTTCGTGCTCTGTGTATAGCATTGGACTTAAGTTCTGTAGGTGGAGCATTGGTTGATACTACCCAGAAAATATGTTCCTCTGGCTGAATTTTCTTGATGGGATGTAATCATGTAAATGTGTAATGCTTTTTTCAAGTTGTAAAGGAAGGAAATTGAAGGAACTCAAGGAAGGGTAGAGATGGATAATGGACAACCAAGACCAAGAACCGTGTTTGGCTAACAAGGGGGTAGGGTGGGATTGGGAATGTCTTAAGCTTCCATCCAAAAAATGCCCTGTTCCTTCCATCTACCTTCCGAGTCAGCCAAATAGCCAAACCTTAATTTATCTTCCCTCCAACCTTTCATCCATCTTCGTGATTTGTTTTCATCCCAATTTGGTTGTCCAAACAAGCCTTTTATGTTATCTTGAATACTATTTTCTTTTAGAAATGGTTACAAATGAAGATTCATGTTAGCCGACTGTTAATGAGTTTGGTCCTAAAACCCGTGCTCTTTACCCGATCTGTTCTTTGATCATTGTCTTAGAAGATCAGTGATAGTTTTGATGCTGATTGTTGTGTGCAGATAATTGAGGAATTCCAGAAATGTCACGTGGAACACCCTTATGGCAAGTTCTTCGGCAACTGCACAGAACTTAAAATTAAGCTTGACCGTTGCTTTAGGCAGGAGGTAACTTTTTCTTTCTCTAATTCACATTTTCATGTGTGCTTAAACCTCTCTGTACATTAATAGTCAGCATTAAGAACTGTCTTCTGTTCTCAGAAAGCTGTGAAGAGGAAGGCTAACTTTGAGGAGAGCAAGAAACTGAAAGCAAGATTACAAGCGTACAGAAAAGAAACTGCAGAGCAAAGTTAAGCATTTAATTTTGCGCATTACACAATTGTATGTCTTGGAAATATAATTATCATGCTGGGGCTATTCGGCATTTGACAATTGGTGTAGCAAGAAGCAAGAATAGCGAGTAAGATAGGTTTCTAAGTGATTTTGTGTTGCTGAGTTATGTGAGGAGGCTCTGATTTTACTCGACCATCTATTTTTGCTAAATTGTATAAGCTGAAACTATATCTTACTGTCAAAGAAAGTCGTAAAGATAGATTACCTGTGGAATCAAAGGAAAATCTTTGCGCTCTTTTGCAGACTCTTATACTATTACTATGCATTTTTTTTGGAGTTAATATACATTTTTTGCCTACCAATTGTAGAATGACAGTATTGAAACAGTAAGCATGATACAGACCAATTGGGATCATCTGTCCCACAAGTTTGTCCCATCCCCTGTCCCATCCGTAAGATGATCTACTGCTTCCTCGTGAAGTTTGTCATTGATAGATCGGCTTCTGTGTTAGCCAAGCTTTTAAAGCCCTTTCGGATGACGTAACGTGCTATGGTGAGTGCTATTTTTGATGATTTTGGGACTCTAACTTGGGTTTTTGGCTCCAATATTCAGCCATGACTCATAATATGACCCATAAGGGATTTGGCATAAATTTGAGCCATTTTCATACTCGGGCCATTTTGAGCAAAAAACGTGGATTATATCCTACAATTTTGGCCAATTTTGATCACAATTTCGGAAACTTAACAAAAGTTCTCAAAACTTTAACATGAACTGCCTTTGAGAAGCTAAGTTGGATAGAAGAAGTGGTTTCTGTGTTACCCAAGCTTTTAAAGCCCTTTCGGATGATGTAACATGGTAAAGCGAGTACGATTTTTAATAATTTTGGGACTCTAACTTAGGTTTTTGGCTATAATATTCAGCCATGACTCATAATATGACCTGTAAGGGCTTTGACATAAATTTTAGCCATTTTTCGTTTTCGGGCCATTTGAGCAAAAAATGTGGATTATATCCTATGATTTTGGCCAGTTTTGATCACTCTAACACCCCGACTTATCGTCTGAGCCGGAAATAGTCACCTATGGCAGCTTGCCAGGCTGTGGGCTGACCTCACAGACCAACACAGGTCCTTCCGGTGCAGTTTGACCTCACTCGTACGCACCCTGGGAAACTTGCTAGGAGGTCACCCATCCTGAAATTACTCCTAGTCAAGCACGCTTAACTTTGGAGTTCTTATCACATGGGATTGCTAAAAGGAAAGTCGGCTTTGATGGTATGAGTAGCACTATCAACCCTTTTAAGCATCTCATATGAGCCTTTAATCTCTTAGGAACTTCCTCTGAAATTTGGGGTATTACACTCACCCTCTCTTAAGACCGCAACGTCCTCGTTGCGCCTGACATCCAACCATAGTCTAACTCCAGGATCTTTCCACCGCTAGGCTGCTGACATGGGCACTCCTGACCACAAGATCAACACGCAGTCGCATGGTTGCTCTGATACCATTTGTAACACCCCGGCTCATCGCCTGAGCCGTAAGTAGTCACCTATGACAGCTTGCCAGGTTGTGGGCTGACCTCACAGAACAACACGACCGACGCAGTTTGACCTCACTCGTGCGCACCCTGGGATACTTGCTAGGAGGTCACCCATCCTGATCCCTGAAATTACTCCTAGTCAAACACGCTTAATTTTGAAGTTCTTAT
The DNA here is from genome assembly GCA_963680865.1 of Spergularia marina. Taxonomy (NCBI): domain Eukaryota; kingdom Viridiplantae; phylum Streptophyta; class Magnoliopsida; order Caryophyllales; family Caryophyllaceae; genus Spergularia; species Spergularia marina. The sequence goes on along the minus strand of OY804560.1, from coordinate 19,751,044 downwards.
CACTTGAGATTTCTAAAAGGAAAGTCGACTTTGTTGGTATGAATAGCACTATCAATCTTTTTAATCATCTCATATAAGCTCTTAATCTTTTAATAATTTCCTCTAAAATATAGGGTATTACAATCACAATTTCGGAAACTTTATGAATGTTCGCAAAACTTTAACATGGACTACCTTTGAGAAACTAAGTTCGATAGAAGAAGTGGTTTCTGTGTTACACAAGCTTTTAAAGCCCTTTCGGATGACGTAACATGGTATGGCGAGTGCGATTTTTAATGATTTTGGGACTTTAACTTAGGTTTTCTGCTAAAATTTTCAGCCATGACTCATAATATGATCCGTAAGGGCTTTGACATAAATTTTAGCCATTTTCGTTCTTGGGACATTTTCAGCCAAAAACGTGGATTCATCCTATGATTTTGGCCAATTTTCATCACAATTTTGGAACCCTTAACAAAAGGTCTCAAAACTGTAACATGGACTGTCTTTGAGAAACTAAGTTGGATAGAAGAAGTGGTTTCTGTGTTAGCAAGGCTTTTAAAGCCCTTTCGTTTTATGTAACATGGTAAGGCGAGTGCGATTTTTAATGATTTTGGGACTCTAACTTAGGTTTTTGGCTACAATATTCAGCCATGACTCATAATATGACCCGTAGGGGCTTTGACATAATTTTAGCCATTTTCGTTCTCGGGCCTTTTTGAGCCAAAAAACGTGGATTACAGTCTCAAAATTTTAACATGGACTGCCTTTGAGTACCAAAGTTGCATAGAAGAAGTGGTTTCTGTGTTAGCCAAGCATTTAAAGTCTTTTCGAAAAATGTAACGTGGAAAGGCGAAGGCGATTTTTGATTATTTTGGGACTCTAACTTTGGTTTTTGGCTACAATATTCAGCCATGACTCATAATCTGACCAGTAGGGGCTTTGACATAAATTTTAGCCATTTTCTTTGTTGGGCCATTTTGAGCCAAAAACGTGGATTATATCCTATGATTTTGGCCAATTTTAATCACAATTTTGGAAACTTAACAAAAGTTCTCAAAACTTGAACATGTACTGCCTTTGAGTACCAAAGTTGGATAGAAGAAGTGGTTTGTGTATTAGCCATGCTTTTAAAGTCTTTTCGAAAGATGTAACGTGGTAAGGGGAGTGCGATTTTTGATGATTTTGGAACACTAACATAGGTTTTTGGCTACAATATTCAGCCATGACTCATAATATGACCCATAAGAGGTTTGACATAAATTTTAGCAATTTTCGTTCGCGGACCATTTTCAGCCAAAAACATGCATTATATCCAACGATTTTGGCCAATTTTGATCACAATTTCGGAAACTTAACAAATGCTCTCAAAACTTTAACATGGACTGCCTTTGAGAAACTAAGTTGGATAGAAGAAGTGGTTTCTCTTTAGCCAAGTTTTTAAAGCCCTTTCGGATGATATAACGTGGTATGACGAGTGCGATTTTTGATGATTTTGGGACTCTAACTTAGGTTTTTTGCTCCAATATTCATCCATGACTCATAATATGACCAGTAAGGGTTTTGACATAAATTTTAGCCAATTTTGTTCTCGGGTCATTTTCAGCAAAAAACTTGGATTATAAGCTACGATTTTGGCCAATTTTGATCACAATTTCGGAAATTTAACATAAGTTCTCAATACTTGAACATGGACTGTCTTTGAGTACCAAAATTGGACAGAAGAAGTGGTTTCTGTGTTAGCTAAGCTTTTAAAGCCCTTTCGGAAGATGTAACGTAGAGAGGCGAGTGTGATTTTTGATGATTTTGGGACTCTTAACTTAGGTTTTAGGCTTCAATATTCAGCCATGACTCATAATATGACCCATAAGGGCCTTGACAAATTTTTTTGCCATTTTCGTTATTGGGCCATTTTCAGCCAAAAACGTGTATTATATCCTACGATTTTGGCCAATATTGATCACAATTTCGTAAACTTAACAAATGTTCTCAAAACTTTAACACGGACTGCCTTTGAGAAACTAAGTTGGATAGAAGAAGTGGTTTCTGTGTTACCCAAGCATTTAAACCCCTTTCGGATGATGTAACATGGTAAGGCGAGTGCGATTTTTAATGATTTTGGAACTCTAACTTAGGTTTTTGGCTACAATATTCAGTCAGGACTCATAATATGACCCGTAAGTGCTTTGACATAAATTTTAGCCATTTTCGTTCTCGGGCCATTTTGAGCCAAAAACGTGGAATATTTCCTACGATTTTTGCCAATTTTGATCACAATTTTGGAAAGTTAACAAAAGTTCTCGAAATTTTAACATGGACTAAGTTCTGAAAATTAAGTTGGATAGAAGAAGTGGTTTCTGTATTACTCAAGCTTTTAAATCCCTTTCAGATGATGTAACGTGGTATGATGAGTGCGATTTTGATGATTTTGGGACTCTAACTTAGGTACTTGGCCCCAATAATCATCCATGACTCATAATATGACCCGTAAGGGTTTTGACATAAATTTTAGCCATTCTCGTTCTCGGGTCATTTTCAACCAAAAACGTGAATTATAGGATACGATTTTGGCCAATTTTGATCACAATTTCGGAAATTTAACAAAAGTTCTCAAAACTTGAACATGGACTGCGCTAGAGTACCAAAGTTGGACAGAATAAGTGGTTTTTGTGTTACCCAAGCATTTAAAGCCTTTCGGATGATGTAACATGGTAAGGCGAGTGCGATTTTTAATGATTTTGGGACTCTAACTTAGTTTTTTGGCTACAATATTCAGCCATGACTCATAATATGACCCGTAAGGGCTTTGACATAAATTTTAGCCATTTTCGTTCTCGGACCATTTTGAGCCAAAAACGTGGATTATGTCCTACGATTTTGGCCAATTTTGATCACAATTTTGGAAACTTAACAAAAGTTCTCAAAACTTTAACATGGACTGCTTTTGAGAAACTAAGTTGGATAGAAGAAGTGGTTCTGTGTTACGCAAGTTTTTAAATCCCTTTGAGATGATGTAACGTGGTATGATGAGTGCGATTTTGATGATTTTGGGACTCTAACTTAGGTATTTGGCTCCAACATTCATCCATGACTCATAATATGACCAATAAGGGTTTTGATATAAATTTTAGCCATTTCGTTCTCGGGTCATTTTCAGCCAAAAACGTGGATTATAGGCTACGATTTTGGCCAATTTTGATCACAATTTCGGAAATTTTACAAATGTTCTCAAAACTTGAACATGGACTGCCTTAGAGTACCAAAGTTTGACAGAAGAAGTGGTTTCTGTGTTAGCTAAGTTTTTAAAGCCCTTTCGTGATATGTAACGTAGAAAGGCGAGTGTGATTTTTGATGATTTTGGGACTCTAACTTAGGTTTTAGGCTACAATATTCATCCATGACTTATAATATGACCCATAAGGGCCTTGACATAATTTTTTGCCATTTTTGTTCTTGGGCCATTTTCAGCCAAAAACGTGTATTATATCCTACAATTTTGGCCAATTTTGATCACAATTTCGGAAACTTAACAAATGTTCGCAAAACTTTAACTTGGACTGCCTTTGAGAAACTAAGTTCGATAGAAGTAGTAGTTTCTGTGTTACACAAGCTTTTATAGCCCTTTCGGATGACGTAACATGGTAAGGCGAGTGAGATTTTTAATGATTTTGGGATTTTAACTTAGGTTTTTGGCTAAAATATTCAGCCATGAATCATAATATGACCCGTAAGGGATTTGACATAATTTTTAGCCATTTTCGTTCTCGGGCCATTTTCAGCCAAAAACATGGATTGTATCTTACGATTTTGGCCAATTTTTATCACAATTTCGGAAACTCAACAAAAGTTCTCAAAACTTTAACATAGACTGCCTTTGAGAAACTAAGTTGGATAGAAGAAGTGGTTTCTGTGTTACCCAAGCTTTTAAAGCCCTTTCGGATGATGTCACATAGTAAGGCGAGTGCGATTTTTAATGATTTTGGGACTCTAACTTAGGTTTTTGGCTACAATATTCAGTCATGACTCATAATATGACCCGTAGGAGCTTTGACATAAATTTTAGTCATTTTCGTTCTCGGGCCATTTTGAGCCAAAAACGTGGATTTTCCTATGATTTTGGCCAATTTTCATTACAATTTTGGAAACTTAACAAAAGGTCTCAAAACTTTTACATGGAGTGCCTTTGAGTACCAAAGTTGGATAGAAGAAGTGGTTTCTGTGTTAGCCAAGCTTTTGAAGTCTTTTCGAAAAATGTAACGTGTTAAGCCGAGTGCGATTTTTGATGATTTTGGGACTCTAACTTAGGTTTTTGGCTACAATATACAGCCATGACTCATAATATGACCCGTAGGGGCTTTAACATAAATTTTAGCCATTTTCGTTCTCGGGCCATTTTGAGCCAAAAACGTGGATTATATCCTATGATTTTGGCCAATTCTGATCACAATTTCGAAAATTTAACAAAAGTTCTCAAAACTTGAACATGGACTGCGCTAGAGTACCGAAGTTGGAAAGAAGAAGTGGTTTCTGTGTTACCCAAGCATTTAAAGCCCTTTCGGAGGATGTTACATGGTAAGGCGAGTGCGATTTTTATTGATTTTGGGACTCAGGCTTATGTTTTTGGCTACAATATTCAATCATGACTCATAATATGATCTAAAGGGATTTGACATAAATTTTAGCAATTTTCGAGCTCGTGCCATTTTGAGCCAAAAACGTGGATTATATCCTACGATTTTGGCCAATTTTGATCACAATTTCGGAATCTTACCAAATGTTCTCAAAACTTTAACATGGACTGCCTTAGAGAAAATAAGTTGGATAGAAGAAGTGGTTTCTCTTTAGACAAGTTTTTAAAGCCCTTTCGGATGATGTAACATGGTATGACGAGTGCGATTTTTGATGATTTTGGGACTCTAAATTCAGTTTTTGGCTCCAATATTCATCCATGACTCATAATATAACCCGTAAGGGTTTTGACATAAATTTTAGCCATTTTCGTTCTCGGGTCATTTTCAGCCAAAAACGTGGATTATAGATTACAATTTTGGCCAATTTTGATCACAATTTCGGAAATTTAACAAAAGCACGGACTGCCTTTGAGTACCAAAGTTGAATAGAAGAAATGGTTTCTATGTTAGCTAAGCTTTAAGCCCTTTCGGAAGATGTAACGTAGTAAGGCGAGTGCGATTTTTGGACTCTAACTTAGGTTTTAGGCTCCAATATTCATCCATGACTTATAATATGACCCATAAGGGCCTTGACATAAACTTTTGCCATTTTCGTTCTTGGGCTATTTTCAGCCAAAAACGTGTATTATATCCTACGATTTTGGCCAGTTTTGATCCCAATTTCGGAAACTTAACAAAAGTTCTCAAAATTTTAACATGGACTGCCTTTGATTACCTAAGTTGGATAGAAGAAGTGGTTTCTGTGTTAGCCAAGCTTTTAAAGCCCTTTCGGATGATGTAACGTGGTATGGCGAGTGCGATTTTTGATGATTTTGGGACTCGAACTTAGGTTTTTGGCTCCAATATTCAGCCATGGCCCATAATATAACCCATAAGGGCTTTGACATAAATTTTAGCAATTTTCGTTCGCGGACCATTTTCAGCAAAAAACGTGGATTATATCCTACGATTTTGGCCAATTTTGATCACAAATTCGGAAACTTAACAAATGTTCTCAAAACTTTAACATGGATTGCCTTTGAGAAACTAAGTTGGATAGAAGAAGTGGTTTCCGTGTTACCCAAGTCTTTAAAGCCCTTTCGGATGATGTATTGTTTTTTTTTTTGTTACATAATTTTTCAACTGTAAAGTGTAAACCAAAAGACCACTTGATATCCGGGATCTCGGGTATTAGGAAATATGTAAAAAAAAAAAAAAAAAAACTTATCTACCAATGAGACTCCAACCTCAGACCTGCATTTGAGAGTTCAGTATTCGTTCGAACTCGGATTCATATTACCACACGAGTCATGATTTAGAATTATGGATAAAGGACTCGATTACAAAAGCAAACTTATATGCTTATAGTAGACTGAATAAAGGACAAAGCTGCAACTCAGATCGTTAATATAACATTCCTTTCATTAATCAGCCTTTACAATAACTTAGTATCACATTTACATACCAAATACTCGAATCAAGGATCTATAAGGAAACCGCCTATGTGCAACAATGAGAGTACTTGGTAGAGCCATAGAGGCAATGAAGTAATATATGGTCATGGATTTTATTTGTGTTACAAAGCATTTACAAACTGAAGCTAAAGAAACTACATCAAACCTCTCTCATCTGAACTACCAAGACTTGTACCATAAGAATGATTTCTGGAGGTTCAACTTCTGTTCAACCAATCACGGAAAGTGTACCATTGGCATCGGAGTTCCAATGTGAACCATGATTCACGGCAATGGAACTAAAGAATGCAGTCAGTATTCTACGGTTCTACCATTTCGAGCTTTACATGTGTTCCCTCTATCTTGTATCTCCAAAACCAACTTCCACTATCCTTCTTTGAATCTTCAATGGGGTCTAATTGCACTAACAAACCTGAAAGTTGCCGAGTACCATCGTTATTTGGATGTTATTTGGATTCTCCAATTACATTACTTCATATTCGGACTAGTGCTTTTTATTTATTTTGAGGTACAGTAGCATCAATTGCTCTGAATGAGGTTATATTTCTAGAATATTTGAGGAAGAAGAGAAACAAAAGGACTGACATGTAATGAAGTACTGACCGCTGTGGTATAGATATGCACTAAGTGCCTAACAACATTACTCCTACTTTCCAACCTCATTTTTCTGTGGTTTGCAACTACAGCGTTTCTGATTTTTATACTTCATGTTCAGATTTATATACCTCGTTTAAACTCCTATGGGCAGTAAAACAGTTGAAGTCAAAAAGATGAATGTCCTCAAGAAAATGACAGTAAAATGGGGAGTGTTTTATATGCGGTCTTTTATCATTATTTGGCAGGACCGAAGTGTTAAAAAGCTCAGACATACAGATGCAAATTGTAAATAGTGATGCAAAATCAGTGAAAGATGCAAACATCAATGATCAGAAATTTTGTCCACAAACCTGGATTAGCGGATGTAATCTTCAACTTGTGACCATCAGGAACCTCAAACACGTGATTCCCCTGCATTGCAAACACTTCATTTGTGAAAACCACACAGATAATAGATTTCAGAAAAATGAAGAATACCAAGAATAGTAATTGTACGTCAAGGTCCACGGAGCTACATAATCTCCTTGAGATAAAAAACATTAATTGAAAAGAAAAACAAATTAAAAGGGAAAACAAACTACGGTTCAGAGTTGCATATCTTAATTTCCAAAAGCTGGGGCCAGATTGAAATTCATGCATACATTTCAATTAAATCCAACAGAAACATCGAAAAAAGAAGAAAGAAAATTGTTGGCTATTGCCCAACTCTGCTATTGTACAGTGCAGGTGCTGATGTTGAAAACCATTGCCGAATTCTAAAAACAATATCACAAACAATACCTCAAATGTGACATCAGTTGCATCAAATTCAGCATTTCCATGCAGTACAATCTTCAAACCCTCAAGCCGATGCACCTCGTGTTTCCAGTATATGTTACCTTCACAGTCCCAATCAATACCTTTGTTCAGTACCCTGACATTCTGCAGCCTACACTTTGCACACCTGCAGAAATAGCGAAATTCATGGGCGATGTTTCTCATCCCTTACCCTTCATAACTCAGTAAAATTGGTTGCGGAAACTACCTGAGACCGTATTCTAGCAGAGGCTCCTCACTTGCCCCGGACCTGATTGAGCCCATCACATTTTCAGCCAATATTACCATGCTGCCATCAAGCTGGAATAGAACCAAGTCAGCCCAAACTCTCTATGATCTCTTAATTTCAATATACTAGTTCAAAATGCAACCACCTCAACATTTCTCCAAGAGAACTCAGCAACCTCAATTTGTAACTCTGAGCGCTTAGATATGGAACCTCTGTTGAACTAAAAAGGAGAAATGAAAGATGGGTCAGCAACAGAAACCATTGTCTTCAAGACTAAAAGCAAGAATACAAAGGCCACTAATGTTTGCAATGGGGGGTGGGGGTAGGCTAGTTATCTGCCAGAGCATGCATGCTTCTAAGATTACATTTTGAATAAATATTCCCAAAACTCATCATTGAAGATATGACTGGCAAAAATTGCAAGGGCATGCAAGATGAAGCTAACCTTCTGTTTAGAAACCTCCCACAGCGGCCCTAAAGCAGGATGAAGAAAGATAAGATATGGAGGGCCAGATTCAATGTAGTTCTCATTACCTTTGACCTGCAGAATGAAGGACAGAAGTTTAACACATATCAAGACTAAACTGACATGTTGATTTGTCAACTACACCTTAACTTTTTATTGTGCTGTTTGGTCCTTCTTGACTTCTAGGCCAAATCAGGTTACCCTATAAATACCCTTCTTCATCTACAAGTTTTTGACAAATAAAAAACAAGTGTTCCTTAATTAATAGTATTACGACAGGTAGGAAGCCATGAAACCACAGGTTAGAGAAACATCCCCGTGGAGAATTTTGATTTTTGACCACCCTTCGATTCCTTAAGAAAAATAATCCACTACCGCTTCATTGTAAACAGGGCAATAAATTTCCCTATTTCTGATGATCACTTGTCATGAAGGCAGAAGTTACAATGTAACAGAAAAAAGATGGTAATATTGACAAGAAATTGCATACCTCTGGAAGGTTTATATTACAATGGGAAAGGAGATCATATGCATTCCTCATGATGTCCAACAATGCTCCATCTGGAGTCTGCAAATAGCAGAGAATATAATTAAGCTATTTCAGCTCTAAGCCAATGAACAAACATTCAAAGCCTGCACTTAAGCCAAGATGCCAGCTTTTATCTAGTAGAGTCAGTATGCCACACTTCCATGAACAGTCGATACATCTGTTCAGCACTTACTACATGTTAGTTTGTTAGACTTTTTAAGATATACTCCTTGTTTGGGGGCCAACTCACACCCCCATTCTAGTTTGACCCTTTTCTTAAAGTAGCCAAATATTCCCAAAATTTACAATGGAATGCCATTGTTGGATATGGGGACCAACTCCTGTGTCAGGGAAGATAATTAAACGCATTCGGCACACAACACTCATTGAGGCTAGCATTCGTTTTTTTGTCGATTTTGGGACCCACCAAAAGGTTTTCAGCGCTAAACTTTTGCTAAAACCCATAATATTATTTCTAGAGGATTTTACAAAGATCCAAATTAATTTTGTTCCAAGGCCATTTTGGGCCAAAAAACATGGGTTATATATACCAGTTTTGGACAATCTCGACCACTTTTTTTTAAAGTAACCAAATGATCTCAAAACTTTACTTTGGACAGCCTTCGAGTGTCTTGTTTGATATGAGGGCGGGTTCCTCTGTTAGAAAAGTTCTTTTAAGCCTCTTTGACACTCGCACTCGTTGAGTAGTGCGTCTACTGTGAAATTTTTGCCGATATTAGGACTTGCGATAGTTTTTTGGCTTTCATATTTTGCTAAAACCTATAAAATTAACTCAAGAGGCTTCTACAAAAACTCGAGCATATTTCATTCCAGTGCAACTTTTTACCCAAAACCGTGGATTTACTTTGATTTTGACCAAGTTTTACCACTTCTTTTAAAGTAGCCAAACATTTTTCTAAACATTACCATGGAGAGTCTTGAAGTGCTTCTACTCAATTAGAAGAATCTGACACGGGTGCGTGTCCAAATGTTGGACTCAACCAATTTATGAAAAAACCTCCTGTTTTGGGCCTAATATAAAGGAACCAAGTGTCGCACCCATGTCTGAGTGTCAAGTGTCTGACACGAGTACGTGAGGTAAGATGAGTCCGGGTAACATATGCCGTTGTTGGATATGAGGTCATGTCCTGTTTGGGAAGTTCTTTAAGGCCCTTTGGCGAACGTTACCCGTTGAGGCTAGCTTGAGTTTTTTTGCCGATTTTTAAACCTCCAATAGGTGTTTGGCTCTAATACTTTGCTAAAAGCAATAATATTATCTCTAGGACCCAGCACGAAAATTTGAGCCACATCTGTTTCAGGGCCATTTTGGGCCAAAAATCGTGGATTATGCACTGCGGGTTTGGTCAATTGTGACCACTTTTTAAAAGTAATCAATGTTCTAAAAACTATATTACGCACTTTTTGTCTATTTTGTGAACCTATCATAGATTTTTAGCTCTAATTCTTTGCTAAAGCCTACTCCCTCCGTCCCAGTTCAAACGCCCCGGGCGTTTTTTGTAGTCGAATAAGAAAAAATGATATAATAAGTTGAGTGGGGTAATATTAGGAAAAAGGGTGAGAGAGAATGTTGGGATTAATAAAAGTAGTAAAGAGAATGTGAGAGAGGATGTGATAATTTAATAAAAGTAGAAGAGAGAAATATGTCCCAAAATAGATGGGGTGTTAGAAGAGAGAAATATGTCCCAAAATAGTTCAACATTTAAAAATTCATTTTCTCCATACTAGACCTACCGTATGTTTGAGGCTTCCACCAAAAATTGAGCCTTTTTCTGTTCCGCGGCTATTTTGGGCCAAAAAGTCGTGGATTATATACTTCGGTTTGGCCAATTTGACAATCTTTTTGATAATAGCAAGACCTTTGAGACTAAAGTGCGCTTTGTTTTTCTTTTCCTATTTTGGTATCTATCTTAGCTTTTTGGAACTAGATTATGAAATAAATCAACCCCAGATTAATCAAAGGGTATTTGAGCAAGCCTATAAGTAGGAAAATGGCTAGCATATTAAAATAAAAGCAAGGTCTCGTCTCAAATGAAAATCATATAAAGACAAGGCTCAAAACAGATTATTGTTTTTCACTCTGAACATTGCCTTCGGAAAAAATGATTCTACGGGTTTTAAAGGAGCAGTGACTTTCCAGAAGGAAATACCTACACTTTTACGCACAAGGACAGAGAAAATTTCCAAGGCGATGTGATTCTAAATATAAGGTTGTAAGCAGAGTATTGTATCACTAAGTAAGTCACAGTTCAATACCTGGTGAAGAGACTTGTTGCCATATTTTCTTCTCTTTTTCGCAGAAGATGTGACCCTTCTTCGCTCATTATACACCATAAAAGTATCAAGATGATCTGCTTTTATGTCAAAATCAGAGAGGTCAATGCAGGAACATAGAGGCAGGTCCCAAACTAAATACATACTGTGTCTCAGAAGTTCAAACCTTCATTTACACCATAATATCGGGATCCATACTTGTTGCAGAAGTTATCTGCAATGTTCTGCATTGTGCATTCCAACCTGCCACCAGAGACACTGCAAGGTAACCCCCAAGGTGTTAAATTAAACCTCTGCCTCATTTGACAAAGCACTCAGTTCTTCATTCACATGTGTACATATGGGGCATTCCTTTATGTTTTTTTTCTTTTCCTCCCAAGGCAAGGGGTAAAGCATCTAAGAAAGATGTCATTATACCTGCGTTTGATGCCATAATGATCAATGAATTCAATTTGCTTCTTAATGTTTAACACCAATCCTGGTAAACTGGTGTCATCCGTCCGTGACGCAACTTCCTCAGCAGAAGGTAAATCAACATATAAAATGTTCGTGTTGGCTGGATACTCAGAAAGCATGCTGCAGAAGTATTATAGACGATTTTTTTTGTTACTGCAGAGGCAACATAAAAAACCACCAGTACATACAAAAGAACAACTGGCTGATCTGGCAGGCGAAATATTCAAGAGATGACAAACACCAGGTCTGACATGCATCATTGCTTACTAATGGCTTTTGACATAAATGCAAACAGATAGGGTCAACTTGGTATCTTGATATCAAAGTGGAAAGAGAATTCTTAGACAACAATACCTCTTTGATGAAGAAGCATTCGGGATGCCAAATTTATCGAACTCAGTGTACTCGATGCATGAAAGGCCATAAGCCCACTGTCCGCTCTTTTCCTTCTTTTCAATTAACACATTAATTCCTTCAGTAGCCCCAGAGTTCCTCCTACACGATGCGAATCCTAGTTTCTGCAGAAACAAGAAGTGGAGCCATTGAAGTTTGACAACAGTGACATACAGAAGGCGTATAAGCAGAACTTTGGCCATACAAGTTGAAGGAATCGTACTAGGGAGATCAAGAAGAATCAAACAAAGCATCAAGGACAATATAGATCAACTATACTATCAGGATCGACAAGGACTTCAAGTTCACTACTCACAGGAAAACTCCAAAGTGAATGAAACGGCTATTTGAGCCCAATAAAAGCAGTAATTTATGCTCAACTGCAAGTACTAAACAGAGTATGGACCAGAGGAAAAACAACGATGCCTTCAATCACCACTACATTTCTCAGGCTTTTCAAAATAAGAAAACAAACCTTTCCATGGTGTAAGCCAATTCCTGCCAACGCTAGTAGTGTTAAATCTGTGGCAGCCACAACATTACTGCAAGTTAATGGTGACAATTAGTGCTCAAGTCACCAAGATGATACAGAGATAAAGAAAACCGGAAAACAGGGGAATAATTGGATAAAACCTGGCAGTCTAAGCCTACCTGACTTGTCGCACAGTTGCACCTCTCCGTCCGTGGTTGTAAAACCACTGGAAGACACCTTTGTCATATGCAAGTTTCCAAATTACCCCATGACCACCGGGCTTGCAAACTGGTGTGAATGGTTCAGAAACTAGCCATTCACCATCTCTGGCACTGATTGCTGGAACAAGAGGCTGGCAAGGCACATCAGTAAATACTCCAATTGTCAATTTACCATGATTATGAGTTAAAAAAACAGCAGCAAAAGGATAACAACAACATCTTTAACCCCAGTGCCTTAAAGGCTCCCGCCATAAGGGGGGTAAGGGGGAGTCGGATGCACGCAATCCTTACCCCTATTGCTTACGCAAAATGAATATTGCTTAAAGATTCGCACCCTGACTGCTACTAAGAAGCACAAACAGTTTTATGAGCCATTTTGCTTTATTCCATTATATCCCAAAAACCAAAGAATAATTAGTCTTTGGCTCCATTGGAAATGGAAAGACAGCACCAAAAGGATCTAAAGTGGAAAATAATTGCAAATCAAACCTGTTCAAAAAGATGAAATTTTGATCGACCTCTTCCAAACCATTTAAGCTTCTCTAAAAGTGTACTGATACGCTCATGGTTGTTTTTTGCAGCACTTGTCATGATTCCGACAGGAGTGATGCACTGCTTCCCATACAGCTTGAAGTACAAATATTCTCTCGCCTTGAATAATTTCAAAGAAGACCCATAATCAATAAGTGAAAATGCAAACAGATGAAGCCACTAAAAGGCCAAGAGACCATGATAGAGGATTTATGAATAAAGTCCGTAGCTTTACACCTGCAAATCCCTAATAAGGCCTTCTAACAATGTCCGCCCGCAGTAAGGAAGCATAGCTGCAGGAAGACATTCACCGGTATCAGGATCAACCAAACCAAGCCGGTCAGCAGAGCCACCTAGTGGATATATTTCACCTAGTAGTGGTAAACCCTGAAATCGGTTCCATCATAAATACCCAAAACAAGTTTTAAAGTAAGATTTATATTCAGATAATGCAACTTATAGTAAAAGCACGAACCTCAATTCCCCACAAAGCTGCTTGTGAAGCATACTGCATATTTTTTGAAAGCTCGAGGCCTTTAGGTGAATGTATTTCCACAAATTGGCATTTCAGAGAGTCCTTCATGTGCTGAGACCCGTTTAAGGTCTGCCCATATACTGACTCAGATAGAAGCTCTAGCACTGTTATCTGATATCTGCCAGCCAGATCATGCTCCATATTAGTTGAGAATTTGTGGAGAAAAATGGAATAGTACTTCTCATTTTTTTACCATTAGGATGGGATGCAAGTACAGGTGGAAAATGGCATACAACTCTAAAAGCAAATTGGTTTGGTTCAAAGGAACTTGGTAAACAAGCAGGACAGAATCTTCTATTTCTAGACTATTCTATATCCATCCTCTATCAATACAGTATGTTACAAGTTTCAAAAGATAGAATGTCCACAGATTCATTAAAAGTACCAAGATCGAGCCACAGTTTCAGATGCATGTTATATCACTTTTAAGCCACGCCAACTCATATTTCAAGTTCGTCCCTTTCTTAACTCTCAGCATTATACTATACAAAGTAAAAGTATTGTTCAGTCAGCCGTTATTTCTTATCTTAGTTTATACAAAATCCATTCTTATCTCCTTGTCCTATTACATTAAAACTGTATGAGCCATCTGCCCTTCTAGGCTCTAGCATATGGACTTGAAACCAAAAGTCCTCAACGGTTGAACACATGATCATCAATTAATTGATTGATCACCATTCAGCAGATTCTATACTTAGTTTTCACAAATTGTTGTCCAATGTAAATGATGCACATAATTCTCCTTCAGGTAGCGGGAACAGCCCTAGGAAGCGGGAACAAAATCCCCACATAGACCCGTACTATGACATATCCAATTACAACATAACTAAAGAGAAACTACTGCACAAAGATCCTCCCTTAGAGCCGAAAACCCCCACTTTCCCCTAGTTGGCTCTATTATTACTGTCTTGCACACATTAGCACTAAATGTCTCCAAGTCACTAATGTGATTAATTCACTATTCGAGAAGCAAAAGTAGTTCTCAATAAAATTCTAGTTCTTCATTCGAGAACAAAGCCCGACAATGAGTAGGCAAGTCTCAAACATTGAGTTTGAAAGAAGCCACAAAGGACAATGACGAGGTGTTACGAAACCCTATCATTGGGTATCACTATCAGTGTACTACATTCACCCTGTCACCACCCACCCCGACCTCAATAGTTCACCTAGGAGCTAGCTAACATCCACAAAGACTACATTGTTTTTACTCCGTTCCTCCGTTCTTTTCATTTGTTTACGTTTGGTTATTCACTACATCCAGTCATTCCCCAATACCATAATTATTAATTAGAATGGATTATGCAATTAATTGCTCAAAATACACAAAAAGTAAGTAGCTTCAACAACAAGTTTAAGAGGAAGAACTTACCCAAGAATTCCACCAATGCAATCATAAAATGCCTCCAAATCCTTCAAAATCCTCAATAACTTATTAAAAGCCCCAATTTCATGCTCCACCAAACCCTTATTCGCCTCCACCTTTCTCTCTCCTGCACCCTCACCCACCATATCCCACCTCTCAATCATCTCCACCAAAGCGTATAACGCACTCTTCAACGAACTCCTCGTCGACGACTCATACTCACTCTCCTCCACCGCCGCCACGTCATCACCGCCGCCGTACCAATCAATCACGTGCTCCTGCCCCGCCGCAACAACACACTTCAACAAGTACAACTCCGGCGACTCCAGCCGCATCGAATTCAAAACCCTAGCGAACTCGCCTCGACTCGGATTAAAGAACCGCCGCACTCGCGCGTCGCCGTCGATCACACGGTGCTTCTGCTCCAAGCTACCGGCGGCGGAGAGTCTCAATTTCAAGCTCCTCATACGGGAAATCTCCTTCTCAAAATCGATTTCCGGCGCCGGCGAGGTGTATTCCACCGGCGCCGTCGTCACCCGCCGCGGAGCGGTGGCGGAGGAGGAGAGAGATAGAGGCGGAAACGACGGAACGAGGAAGTTTCCATTTCGGGAAGGGAGGAATGTGGTGTAGTGCCAGCAATGGCGGGGGTTTCTAATTTGGGGAGATAGGAAGTTAATATGGTTGTGTTGGAGCGTCGACGCGCTAGGCGCCATACTAATGTCACCTTAAATAAATGCAATTTTAATAATTTCAAAATTGGGACGATATTAATCAATGTTCGCACCTTTTAACTAAGACGGGATTACGGTTGCGATTTTAGAATGTGGGAGATTGAGGAGAGGAGGGGAGATGTGGGGAGGGAGTTGTTGTAGGTGGGAATGGAAATGGAGGAGAGGAAGAGTGAAGAAGAAGGATGATATAAGAATAGGGAGTGATGAGTACATAAGAAAGGACAAGGGAGATGCTAGAGGGATAAAATGGTATATGCCTCCCGTAGGAGTAGTGAGGACAGGGAGAGGTCCAAATGTGAATTATGAAGTGGTAAACAATAAAGATGGATTATAAAGTGGAAAATGTGTCCAAAATCATATCTTATTCCTACTGTGTCTACTTTGTGATTGGTTTGTTTTTGGGGAGTTTGTCTCTCCTCTCTCTCCCAATTTTGTATTTTGGTTTCGTTTGTGGTAGTCGGTTTGATGTGGATCTACTCTATTAAAATTTGTAGTGCTTGCGTTCTCTTGCATATTTGTCCTTGAAGTCACCAATTCACCGAGCAGACCTTTTTTTGGGGTGAAAAATAGATTCATCCTTAGTTACATTTTATTTTTTGTGGTGAAACTTCGGCAAGAACACAATCAATAAGAAAATAGTAAACTAAAAACATCACAAAAACTAAATCTATATACATCCTTTAGTTATAATATTACCAATGATAATTACATGCTTGAAAACACAAGATTTGATCAATTCAGTTAATTAATGGTCTCAAATGTAAGGGCTAGAGATTATTCTATATACTCCTTCAATTGTTAACATTTGGTTTGAATTTTTCTCATATATTAAGACTGAACCTTAACAAATGAAAAGAACGGATCGAGTAATGTTCAACCATCCTGATCTTTTGGTAGAGTCCAAAATGTACTACCCTTTGGGCTTGCATTGAGCTCATGGGTTATTAAGGGCAACCAAACATTTACTTTGGGCCGCAAAACCGTATACCATCTCGGCCCTTTCCTATAAACCCACAGCATCATTGTTTTGCATGACGAAATTTTCCAGCTAAACCCAGAAAAACAAATAAACACACCATCTTTACATGTTAAGTGTTAGATACGTTACGAAATAATTTATTTTCTTTCTGTGTTCATCGTCTTCTCCCCCTTCATCATCACCTTCTTCTTCCACTCTTCTACCATATATTTTCTTTAATCCTCGATTTTCCGGCTTTTTATTTTTCCGTATTATAAATTACAGTATATATCACTTCTATGCGAATTACATCTAATATCTTACTACTACTCGTACTTTGTATGTACACTACTTTTAATTTGTTTGGGACAAATTATTTAGTATTTACCTAAGCATTTTCGAAGTTCCAAGCTGGAAGAATTCATGCATATACATTGAAAATATTTATCATTACCGAAAACAGCTAAGTTTTACCATGATTCAAACACTCACGGTTAAAACAGCAAATTATTACCCATAGCTTGCATGTATAATCCACATACGCATAAAATTCTATCTAATTTCGAAAAGAAAACTTCTGATCTTCACCCTTATATATGCACAAATATTACAATGTCATCGTATAATCTCCTTCAACTAATAATCTTATTATTACTTTCTTACAACAATATTAACAACGATGATCACCCTTCTACTACTCGTACTCGTAGCCACCACGGCCGCAGCCTCGGCCTCGCAACCCATCCCCGCCATCTACGTGTTTGGTGACTCGACCGTGGACCCTGGAAACAATGACTACGTCCCAACAGCCCTCTTCCGGGCGGACCATGCACCCTACGGAAAAGACTTCCCGAACCGGGTTCCAACCGGCCGGTTCAGTGATGGACGGCTTGCACCTGATTTTATAGCTAAATATCTCGGTTTGAAGCAATTAATTCCGGCTTATGCTGACCCGACCGTGAAGGATAAGGATCTTCTGACCGGAGTCAGCTTTGCTTCTGCCGGGTCCGGTTTAGACGACCTGACCATTTTGTTTTCGCATGCGATCGATCTTAACGCTCAAGTTCGGAACTTTAAGCAAGCTATAGGGAGAATGGAAAGAGTTGCCGGGGCGCTAAAAACCGGTCAGACCGTGGAAAATGCAATGTTTTTAATATCGGTTGGGTCGAATGATATGCTGGTTAATTATTTTGATTTGCCTTCTAGGGCTTTAACTTTTACTCCCTCAAGTTACTCCGATTTTATTATTGCTAGGCTTCAACCTATTATTCAGGTGCGTCTCTTTTAACCTTAGCTTTTATTCTTGGTGCATTTGCATGTTTCATGGTTAGTAAACCCGAAATTTCAATATATATAGTTATAATTTGAACTACAATGCCTGATGTAAGAAATCATAAAAAAAGAAGGAAAAAAAAGAGGTTTTGTTATCACATTATGTTCGGAGAATTACGTTATTACTAGTTTTATGTATGTGGTGTTAGGTGTTAGGACTTAGGACACGAACAAAAAGTTGTATGTTTAGATGATTGTTTGCTAAGAGTAGTTTAATTTTCAAATGTGTGTTGGACGAATATCTTGAATTCAAATAATACATTTCCTAATGAATAATAGTATGTAATTAATATTGTTGTTATCATTAAAATTAGGATTGTAATTATATCATATCCTTTTGTAATCCTCTATGTTAGGCAATCATATATCTTGTATATGATCATAATAATACTACAACTTAGCATATAGGCACTAAAGTATTTAACTCTTTGGAATTGTTAGATCTTAATATCAATTTCTCTTAAACCAAACTTTAATAATCTATTAGAATTGAACGAATGACGATATTAAAATTGAGGTGATGTGACTTACCATTTCATTTTGAGTTTTGCATAGGTAAAAGCTTTATGTGCAAGTGTAAAACCATATGTGAATATTTCTAATGTAAGAAAACTTTTGGATCGCCAACATACCATGATTATGATTTATAACAATACATATGCACTTCAATTCATTAGAACATTTCGAACCCCAAAATATATATGATCATAAATTATGACTTTTGAGTACTCTATCCATCCCCTCACGGAGTTACAAATTGGCCATACATGTGTATTTGGTCCACTGAGCCAATTCAATAACTTTTGGCAATGGATCAGGCATAGTCTTGGGCCTGCTCAAAGCTTCTTTTTTTTTTTTTTTTTTTTTTTTTCGGGTAAACATGACTCAACACGATAATTAACTGTTATTTTGACTGCCTGGTGAATTTACTGAAAAATCGTATTTATAAATTGTATGTCTTGATCCATAAGACGGACACAAAATCTAGCATGAACACGAATTGCATTAGCACATAAAGTACCACTATACGAGCTGATCGAGTGCATTACCTACATGGCTACATGTAGTCACGTAGCTAGGTAAGTACACTATATATGAGTCTACTATAAGTATATGATTGGCTTAATTAGTGAGCATTTTTGGTGGCTGTTACAGTCACTCTACAGCCTAGGAGCAAGACGGTTCGTGGTGGCGGGACTTCCGCCGCTAGGGTGTTTACCGATCCAAGTGAGTGTTGGCAGTGTGTTTCCCAGCGTTCACTGGCTGCAGCGTGTTTGTGTTGATCAGCAAAATGCAGATGCTCAGCTTTACAATGGGAAGCTTCAACATCACCTTAATCAGTTGCAGTCTCAATACCCCAAGGCTAGATTTGCCTATGGTGATATCTACACTCCTTTGATGGATATGATCAACAACCCTCACAAATATGGTACTTCTTCTTGCTTCCTTTTTTTTATTTTTTATTTTCTTAAAGGTGAACTAGAAATTTTTAAGGGCATAGAATAGCTTTGACGCGTAAACTTTTGGATGAACACGTCTCTTACGGAAAATTTTATAAGCTCGCCTACCTATCTATTGGATATTTGCCTCTATGAACGAATGACGACACAAATACCCATCTAGACTACTGTACATTAGTACGTACGTACTACATATATAGTCAACATCATAACAACTTCAAACTTACGGAGTAGTATGTATGAGTGTATAAGTATTAACACTATATTTTAGGGTCAATTGGTGACCCCTTTACAAAATACAAGACTTGTTCCATAAGAATCGATATTTCTCTTCGTTTTAGTTGAAAAAAACATGACCTAAGTAATTTAAGAAAGTTACAAAGAAGATAATAATGTAATGTTTTTTTCTCAGATCGGAAAAGACGATGTATATACTAAATAATCTTGATAATTGGCGTATGCTCGAAAATGTAGGTTTTGATGTAACACTTGAAGGATGTTGCGGAACTGGGATACTGGAGGCAGGCTCGCTGTGTAATGTTGCGGAACCAACATGTCCGAACCCATCGAAATTTGTATTCTGGGACTCGATTCATCCCACCGAAGCTGCACATCGTGTACTTGCCACTGCTTTGGAAACCAACGTCCTTCCGAAGCTACTTAGCTAATTTAATCAGTGTACATATTATATATACATTCTCGTAAACATATATACGAGACGGTCTCACTGAAATACGAGACTTTGTGAGTACGTAGTATATCATAGAGTGATATAGAGAAGACTAACAAAATTTCATTACACATACAGTTTGTTATTTGCACATTATATATTAGCTATATCGAATAGCTATATATGAACAAATTAAAAGGTATCTTTAGTTCGATTGTTTAGTTAAATTTATTAGTGTTGCATTTTCTAGACGATAAGGCTATTTAAATTAAAAATTAACTTTATATCAACAAATTTTGCATAACTTGTAGGAGCACGAAATCGATCTGAAGACTGGAACCCACATTTTTCGGATTTTCTTTATTTGATAGAAAAAGCGATAGCATGACATAGCATAATAACGAAATGAAAAATAATTAAATTAAGAGTAAAGAATTGAGAGAAAAAACACTGAGAATAATATCACTTGATAGAGAACTTCGAATATACTAAGATCCAAACAAATGTCTAATAATATAATTAGCTACTATGTAACTTGTGTTTAACATATACACTTATCCTTGCTGTTCATGATCGAAACTATAACAAATTCGATTTCCTAGACACTTATACTAGAAAAATAGATCATATACTACTAGATCGAATACAACCAAATCAGTGAAGTGAGGTAAAAACAAAAATTAGAGTAAAGGACAAGTTAAAACTTGGCATTACCTTGTTATTGTATATGCTAAAAGATGTTATTTATCTCTATACTTCTTGTTGTTGTTGTTGTTGTAGTAGTAATATTATTGTTTTGTTCCGACAAAAGTACAGCAAATATCTCACTGATCAATCTCATTTTTATTCACAAAGTCAGATCCAAATTTGTCCTAATAACACCATGTTGCTGCTTCTTGTTACTTACACTTCTTCCATCTTCTTCTTCGTCTTCATCCTTCATCAAGACCTTGCTAATAGAGGATGATGAACAAGGTGGGGGATATTGTAGCGTAAGCGACAATTCTTTACCAACTTCAATATCGTCAAGATGAGTTGATAATCTCTTATTAGTTGAATCAGAAACACTTTTTGGAGCTAAGGTTAGTGATAGATCCAAATCCGCGGCCTTTCTTTTGCCTGGTCGAGTCGTGGTAGTGTTACAAGGGCTAGCCTGGCTCAAGTCCACCATACTTCTTGCCCTTGGAAGAGTGCTAGTAGATGATTGACATGGTCCGTTGTTTTGATGAAATGTTGCGTATTTTGCATGACTTTGTTGATTACTTCTCCAATTAAATGGATAGTTGTTGATATTGGCTAGAGATCCCATGTTACTAAATCCATTTCTTGCCCTATAATAAGGAGCATAGATTTGTGTTGTGTGGCCATTTCTCCAAGAAGAATCGTCATCTCCATACCTAGTAACATAGTAGAACAATCAGATTAAAATGAGAAAACTAGTCTTTGACACATGTATATTGACGCGGTAATGATGAATACTTCGTCTAAATAATCACTAGAAGAAATTAAACACCATATTTGCGATCTGACGAAAATTGAAGAATTAAATTTTACCTTAGACTAAAAGACGATCTTTGTTGATTGTAGCCCTGTAACATAGGTAGTTGGCTGAGATTGTAAATGTTATCTCTTCCATCGTTGAAAAGACCTTGATTTCCTATAGCTTCTATTTGAAGTCAATAATCATGAACAACATCAAATCGAAATTAATAACAAGTTCTTGTAGATAGAATTCGAGGCTTAAATTTTTGCCCTAATTATGAAAATTAAAGTAAAGTTAAGTATGTTCATTACCTTGGTTAGATTCATCCAACTTTTTGCTCCTGTACATCTATTGGACATCAACAGTACATATGCAAAATTATAAAAGAAAATTGATCAGAATCAAAACGTACATCAACTATAACATATACACATCCATAACAATTAAACAACGAACTATATAATACTAATGCTTATCATAAAATATAGAGATTTCGACTTCGAAAATTGTTCCAAAATCTACTAAATTATCTAGATTATTATTTTACCTGTAGATGACTCTTGACATGAGCAATACTTAGACCTTTGATGTTCATCAATTGTAGCACCAATTTAGGTGTTGCTCCTACACAATTTCATCAAAATTCACATAAAATAAATCAAAACTAAGATAATTATTACTTGTAATTAATATATAAAATCATTTCAAGAAAGAAAAAAAAATAATCTAAGATACCATATGATAATATTATCTACTTACTCTCTTGACCACCTAGTCTTTCAACAGCGTGAACAAAGCAAAGGTGAAGATCCGGCGTCCACCTGAGTCGCGGCATCTTGGATCGGTTGTAAGGCCTAACCGAACCGGAGGAGGCAGCCTTCTTCTCATTTTCCTCAACCGTGCTATTACTTGAACTTGCTCCATCAACCTTGAATGATAGCTCATTTTCGTCGTCGTTGTTATCATCAACTTCTTCTCCTTCTTCTTCACGATTCTTGTCTTCATACTCCTCAAAATTCTCATTAGAAAGACCGGTTCTCGATCCTTCTGAGCTACCACTTCGCGCTCTGATCATGGTCATTAACTAATTATTAATCTGATTTTTGTTACAAATGTATGTGTAGTTTTGCAAGGTAGCTAGGTCTTATTAGGTGGGTGTTAATGGAGATAATTTTGGATTAATAATAATGAGTAGGAATAATAATTTTAAGTTGATGTATGTTTAGAGTAGATGAGAATTGAGGAGAATTGTTTTTAGCATAAAAGCAGCAGGTGAGGTATACACTTGCAGAATTTGATGAAATTCCAATTCTTATTCTTAGCTTAATATAATATATATACTACATACTATAGGTTAATTTGTAGTATATGATTATCATAAATTCATATATGTAACACAGACTATACATTTTTTTTTCTGTCATAGTTTTCTTTATGTGAGCTGTATGGCCTGCGTTGCATGATGCTTTATTAGGGCAAAGGAGATTCATATATCACTCCTTCATTACATATACGTACGTCATATGAGCTTTGCTTCATTTATTAGGGGTGCTGTTAGTTGAGAATATTGGAGGCACCTATATTGAGAAACACATAGAATTATTATAAAGGTTATTACTATATATAACTATAAGTCTATAACAAGAAGTTTATATATATTTTAATTTCGTTAACCTACACAAAAATGTATATTTTGCGGTCCTTCATCTTTAGGATCAGCGTCTGGATTAAGCTATTAATCCTCTCATATATTCGTGGACACATGTACACATTCGAAAAAATAGAGTGAGCGAGTAATTTAGAATGCAAATTACTAGAGGTCTACAGTGTAGACACAATTAATTTGTCTACAATGTAAAATTGAGTTACTTGTAGTTAAATTGAGATCCGAGTAGTAAAATTAATTGTAATGAAAAATTCAGGTATTAAAATTAATTGTGTGAGTAGTAAAATTTTGATCGTGTAGTAAAATTATTGCTGATTGTAGACGATTTAGGTGTCTACACTGTAGACCTGTAGCATTATTGTAGAATTGTGGCTGATGTATAATCTTTATTCCCGGCATTATTCCATTCATCATCATGCATGAGGATTAACCGAGCATATATATAAAGGAAAAAGAGAGTACAGTTAATAATAAATGCATTTTCGATCTATCCTCTAATACAATTTTACTAACCTTGTTGACGTCTCAGCATACATTAAACTTCTAATAGCTAGGTCGTTTATGAGCTAAAGTGTACAAAACTAGATTCATCGGCTTATCATGTGGATTAAGGCCGCCAAACTTGGTTGTCTTTTACATCGACATTCGCGGATCTTCCCTCTGCCTATCTATAGCATCTCAAATTTTATCAAGTAATTCTATACGTCGTCAACGGCTACATATACACATGCATGCAGCTAAGGGCCAAAACTTTGCTTCATTGCTTTTTGTAAAGTGCTGGACCAACCTGTAAATATACTAGTATATATTACATGTAGGCCGATTCTTTCCAAGGAATTCACAATGTATACAGTAGCAACGATTAAGTAATCCATGATTAATACAATTACAAGCTTAAGCGTGAAGTGTGCGGATGTATGCATGTATCAATGTATGTATCAAACATAAAATTATGGTACATTGGTACAGATTGAGTTTTATTATGTAATCGTAATAATTGGTGTACAAATTTGCGAAAAAGTCCCATAAACTAAAAGTGTCTACCCTTCGTTTAGTTTTGGATTAGATTGATATTTCTTATAGGGCTGATAATACTAATTAATGTAAATCCAAAAAGATAAATAAAAAAATGAAAATTGTGTATGGAGTAACTTTATCTGATCGATCTACTATATATCAGAAGTTCAGAATATCTTAGTGTCAATTAAAAGCTTTAAACTTGTTTGTTTGTATATATCAAGCTAATTGATATAAAATGAGTAAAATAATGATCTGGACTTGGTAGCTCCGTAGCTACTTGATCACTGAGATGCGAAAATGTTGGGGATGGCTGTCAGTTGTCAGTGGCATGTTTGTTCGACCGTGAAGTATGAAGTATGAACTAGGCATCTCTATCTACTAGCTTAATTAATTAGAGAATAGTGATGAGTACACTTGTAAACTAAATTATTTTCATTATTCCGATCTGTTTCTTCATTTCTTTGCATTTAGTTTGAATATCAATGAAACCACATATATATACATTGTGCGATAAGTCGTTCTCACCAATAACCTGATTTTACAATCATCTATTAACGGGGTACATATTACGTACGTAAGTACTATAAACCGTGTAGTTAGTTTTACCTATAGGTCGATAATCTATTATCTTATGACCTCTATAGCTAGCTAACATACCATTGTTGTCCATCAATTAATTGAAAGCTCTTTTTCCATGTAGCATATATAAATGTGTAATAGCTTTACAACCTTTAGGTTAGTAAATATGTTGCGTTAGTTGTAAGAATTCCGAAATCGTGCGGCTATATGAAGGTTTCCTTTAATGCATGCATGATGGGTTGACATTTGACCCAAAGTTTGCATGAACATGAAAACTCAAATATTCTGCACTCGTGCACTCCTTTTTCTATACTTTTATTTATTACAAAATGCTGTAATTCTTGGTATATTTATTTTTGTGCACCAAAATAATTTTGAAGAAGTTTCCTTTAATTTGCCAAATATCGCTTTATAATGTCTTCACAAAACATCACGGACATCCCAAGGTTAAAGCTAAGCCGTC
The DNA here is from genome assembly GCA_963680865.1 of Spergularia marina. Lineage (NCBI taxonomy): Eukaryota > Viridiplantae > Streptophyta > Magnoliopsida > Caryophyllales > Caryophyllaceae > Spergularia > Spergularia marina. The sequence goes on along the minus strand of OY804560.1, from coordinate 19,725,658 downwards.
CAAGTAATCGAAGCCAGCAGATCATCACTAATTCTAAGATGATCACAATCATAGATATTCTTTCTTGTGATGCTTGTTTATGATGACTCATATTTCAATTCTAGTTTTATTATTGTTATTAATCGGTAAAAATCTCACAAAAGTCGCATCAAAATAGGGAAAAGTCGACTATATATATCTATTCTGGTCGATCAAGTGTCAACCTGTGAACCTGTTCACTATTCTACATACATACGTATGTGTTGGCGACAACGAGTAAAGTCCCAAATGACGCGGTAATTCACAAATTGATCGCTTGTTATTATCTCCTATCCTTGTAATGTGGGCATTTACGTGTTTGTGAGAGCTAAGGATAAATACAACAAGTTTGACCATGCTTAATTATGAAGCGTCTTTCACACAAGATGTGGCAAAAGAATATATGTTCTTTTAGATCTTTTAGAAATTTCGACGGTTGAAGAAATAACGTCTTATAGACGAACAAATTAAAGTTTTAAATTAAAGCAAAAATAATTATGAACCGTCTTAATTAAATACCATCGCAATATAAACGAGAAGGTCAAAATCGATTAGCAATAGATTCACTAGTTTACCTCAATTGAGCTAGCTGATTGAATTGCTTTTGTTGTAACTGATAGAGGATGAATATAGACTTAGTGGTGAATACGAAGTACATAATTATTATGTACTATTAAATCCCAAAATATTATCAATAATAGACAAGTCGATTATTAGAGTACTACAACATTATCATGGTAAAAATTATGGCCTAGCTCTTAAACTTTTGTTGTTGTGGATTAATATATATGGCGGCTCCCTGATTTGATTTGTTCTTTTTATTTCGTAATGCCATATATATAGATCGATTCCTCTTATAAATTCAAATCAAAACGTTAACGAATAACAACAACGAGTTCAATCGATCGGATACAAAACATACACCGAGTGTTTGAATCGTCCAGAGCAACGTAACAAGCTGTAAAGTCAACTCCCAACAGTTTCCGTCATCGTCCATTATTAATATTATGTTCTTCCTTCGAAATTATAGTATTGTACAATTGCTATCCACCTATAGTAGATGATTTTGAAATCCTAGTGTATATGTATGTCGTCTATTCGAAACCACCACTTCTCTTACTTCTCTGCTATTGCTCACCTTTATAAATATAATCCGGGATCCTGTTGTATACTGCCACTATTTTTGCGGGTTATCTGGTTCGATGGAGTATGTCCGTTCTTCCCAACTACTCTCTCCGTTCAGCTATAAAATGCGTAGGGTCACAACACAGTTTTTAAAAAAAGTAAAATAAAGAATGAGTTTCAGGGTCCACTTGGTGTAAAATTACACATAGGGGTATGTCTCACCTGCGTTTTTAATAAAAAAAGTAGGGGTGTTTTGGTATTTATATGTACAAATAAGGAAAGATTCCAAGTATGAAGTTTAAAGATGAACACCCTTAAATAAAAAGTATGAAGTTTAAAGCCGAACGATTGTATAGTACAAGTTTGACTGTTGTTAGCTAATTAATTTATATACTAAATATCAAAGTTTGATCGTATGCAAGAGTGTCTTTTCAACACTAACTTTCTTGATATAGACCAAAAATCTACTCAGTTTACAAAAATTGACATGCTTTATTTTGAGTAGTTTTACGTACATCTAGAGTAGTATTTCATTATTTTTTTTGTCCAAATTGGCAATCAATATTAATCAAATATCCAGATATTTGTTTAATATACAATTTAACATTGCTTTATTTCATTTTGTAGTTTCAATGCCTTACAACTTCCAAGTACAATTTTTATAGGATACGGCTTACTTTGTCATCGGTCTTACTATTATTAACGGGATATATACCAGGTAAACCGCGGCTACTATAAAGTTAAGAGTGGTTCCTAGCTAGTTAAACATTTACACAAGTCTACCCTAAGTAATTAATGATGACAACAACACGAAGATAGATAGGTTATTTATTGTTCGTTATACACTACATATAGTTGTCATGCGTATTTATTTTCAATTCTCATATAGTTTCTGAGAATCTTCGATCGGTTTATGTCACTAACGTCCTAGATAATTCAACGGGACAATTGGGCATAGTTGTAGGACTTGGTATATAATAAAAGTACGTATGAATCTTTGAAAATCAAATCTATTAATTCTAAACTCAAAATAAATCTACGATCATAGGCTAACCCACGTACGTACAAAATAAATGAGTGTTACCTAAGTCTAGTATATTATTAATTAATTAATGCTTATTCTGCATGGGACCGATTAATTACGTTAAGATCGAATAATGGTTGCATGGACCATTGCATATGCTACAAATTAAAATGATGTGATTGTTGAATGGAATATTATCCAACCAGTTTATTAGTTTATTACAACTGCATGCATCAAAGGGCATTTTTGTCTTGTTTTTAATACCGTTTTCTGTATTTATGTGCGTCTTTTAATTTGTCTTTTTTCATTAACCTAATTTTAAATATAAATATGCCTCTTGTTGAAGCTCTCAACACTTGATAATTGATGGTTAACCTAATACACCCGCCAAGAATTTAAAAAATAAAAATCTAAATTAAATGAACTCTACTTTGCAACGTAATGAAAATTGAAATCGACGGATTGCGACACTTTTTGAGAACATAGAAACAATGACTAATTCCAGGCATATACGAGAAATGGAAATAAAAATAGACCGAACCAGATCGAATGCAAGCTCGAAACAAACGAAGAAATTATGAGCAAGCGTCTAAAATCGTGAATTTTCACACAAGATCAGAGAAGCAGACTTTGGTCGCAACAATGAAGGGTACGAATAAACCATTCACCCGATAAGGGCCAAAAGGCAAATATTGCGCATATACTTGTTGTGCCGTAAACAGCAACACTCTCCTGCAATTCTAGCTTCCAAAGCAGGCTTTTTTTTTTACTCGATCATAAAAGGATTCTAAACTAGACTAATACTACTTATTACAGCATCATCTTCCCGAGGGAAGGTAAAAAGTTCCACAAGCTATCAGAGAGCATGGAAGTTCAGACGAGCACCACCGGCTTCTCATATCATACGCCTCCTAGACTCTTACTACATACCGAGGACAGAGCACCTCAAAGTATTTCCAATTAAAAGATAGCTCTTCGATGTCAAAATCATATCACAGTAAACAGTTGAGAGATGTTTACACAAAACAGCAAAAGAATGTTAACTTGACTCCTGTCTTCACATAGGAGAAGAAAAGCAGAACTGGACACCACATTTGCCCTGATCGTGCTCGAGTTGTTTGAGAATATGACAGTAATTGACCTGAATGTCAAAAAAGAAAGCAATATAAAGGGTTATCATATTATCTTATAAAAAGATGTACTCCGTATAATCTAATAACTACAACACCTATGGATAAGTAAAAACATGGGAAGCACCAAACCATGTCTTGGATTTCTTACAAATTACAGAAAAGGAATTACTAACCTCCATGCGGAACAGTTTTGTAGGAACAATAATCCCACATCCAACAGTAGATCGAAAAGACTGAGAGAAATCCCGTGGTGAGAAATTACGCCATTCACCCTCCGTAAGCTTGGTAAGGTTTCCGGCAGCAGCAAAACAATGACCATGGATTCCAGCTTCTCTGAATATTCTCAGTGGAAGATCAAATGAAAGATCCGCAAAAGCAGAAACAGCAAGGTCTCCTCCAAGGGCATCCCTTTCGACCGAAGCATTAGGAGCACCACTCATTTGTCTCCGTATTTCAGTGGGCCCAAGCCCCCTAGATTTGAATCCAAACAGTGAACTAGGCCCTGCCATTGAGCAAACAGGGGAGGAGTTCCCACCCATATAGAACCTGTCAGGTAAGGAGGACGGTCTATCCAAGAATCCCTTACCCCATGGGAAAATGAGACCAGCAGAGAATCCAAGATTGAGCGCCGCATGAGAAAAGCCCAAAGGCACAGCATAACGCAAATCAAGAGTCTGTCGACAATAAATGAACAAAGATGCATTAACAGAGAACAGACCTATACAATTAACTTAGATGATCATATCAAATCTACACAGTCAAACCCCTCAAGTTGAGGATGAAATAGTCAAAAGAATGAGCTAGCCAAAGCAAAGTCGGATGAAAAACACTTGTACACAATCTTTCTAAACATTCGCTGTATATTTGCTTAACAAGTTGCAATATTTGAAAATAATTTATGGGAGTACAGTGACTTGAGCCAACCTAAGCAAAACAATTACATGCATTCAGAAATAAAGGAAAGCGATATTTTTCATATGCCTAAATGAAGAATTCAAAGTACTCTACAGTAAGGAAAAGACAAACAGTGAACGAAATACAACAGACGCATCTTAATGCTACTATACCTATCCAAAACCATAATAGAAGGTGCCAGTGTCACAAAACACGAAGAAAATATAAACGATATGTTCAGAAAAGAAATATTTGAACAAAGTGATCTGAATACCCGGAAAAAAAAAAAAAAGCATTACAAAACCAGTACTGCAACCAATAATACTAGACATGGCAAACAAGCACAAGCAGAAAAACAATGACCAATCTATACTCACAACAAAACATTGTGCATTGGGTGTAGCCCTCACAGGTCCTATAAGCTCGCTCTCGTATCCCTAAAACCACTAAGCCTGGCTGAGGACCCAAGCCTGGCCCAGTTCTCCTCCTAAGAGAACCAGTTGCAATCAAATCTCCAAGCAACTTATTGGCCAAGAAGAAAGAAAATAACATCCATTCACCCCAATCACAGTTTCTATTCCTCTAGCTTTCTCCATTGAACCATCAACAATTGATGTTGCAAGCAATGTCTCATCTCCAAATATGATCTGTTAAAGAATCTTTCAGCCTTTTAGCCTGCAACTGGGACCAGCTGACTAAATCTTCAATAGGCCCGTGGCTCTCATTTTGTAATTTGTCTGGCAAAGCAACTTCTGACTTGATTACCCAAGACTCTGAATATTTGGCACTTTCTAATCATAACGGGTTAATGTCCAAGTATGGTTCAAAACACCTACAACAAATGACAGTGGTAGACCTACGACACGCAATATAACCTCACCGCCTCTAAAACCCCTGTAGATCACATGGTACAGGAAAAGTGTTGTAGGTCACAGGACCTGCACCAATCTTCAACTTTGTTTGACAATGGAGTAAAAGAACAGCAGTCTTATCCTTAGTTTAAAAAGGCGCGCCTAGGCGCAAGGCGCACTGAGGCGCAGCTGCAATCGCCTCAGAAGCTTGAGGCGCACCTGAGGCGCACGCGAGGCGCACAAGTGTGCAATTTTCAATTTCTTTCTCTTGTAACCTTATTTATACACTTCCCTTTGCCCCTTAATCCCTTGTTTATACTTATTTACCCATTGTCCCTCTTTAAATACCAAAAAAATGGTTCTTTTTTTCAAAATATGGTTTCGTAAAATATAATTTTATTTGCTAAATGAGTGCGCCTCGTGTGCATGAGGCGTGAGGCGTGCGCCTCATCGCAACGGCCCCCCATCGCCTCGGTGCGCCTCGCGCCTCCTTAAACTAAGGTCTTATCACTGTAACTGCAGATGACCATTGTAGCATCCAGGGGCTCCTTTTGACGGAGGTCAGAGGAAACAATATAGAAATGGTTAAAAAGGGAGGGAAATGGGTGAGTTTTAAGGTTCAGCGACTCAATGAAGTAATAGTTCGGAGTGAGCTGTGCAACCTATTAAGCTACCTTTGCATCTTTTTTTTTGTGGGGGGGGGGGGGTTGGCAGCAACAGTTATTAACAAGGGATAAAAGTATGCAACAAGGTGGATTTTATCATTCTATACATTACACAAGCAGAGGATACACCTAATTATCACTAATCACAACTTAGCAGAGACTT